>OZ024937.1:67640851-68969101 GCA_964017235.1 Sabellastarte sp. h YS-2021
GGTGCAGTGTCCTTAAACATTTTGGAGGAAGTTGTAGATGACTGGATAGACAGCCAAAAGTCTTCACTGGGTGTAATTACTTATATGAGCATGTCATTGATATCTTTATGCTTAGCATTACACCTACTCGTGACATAATACCCTTGGATATGTACATATAGGCGCGTCACTCGTTCTGTGACTTTGAGTGCCATCCTCTGCATTCAGACCAACTTGCAGGCCTCTATCCACCAAACTGATCTGATCCAATCCGATATACTCAAATACCAGCTTCTTTAAACTGAACTACATTGCAGAAAAAAATCAAAACTGTACTACAAATAATTAAGTTGTGGTTATTTTACCTGGGCCCAGTTTCACAAAGGCCTACTATCTCATTAGTAGGCTGCTAAGTCATAGTAGTCTACTAAGCCTATACTATCTGTTTCACTGTGATGGTTTTTACTGCGGTAATTGGTAGGCTTTCCTCACTAGAAGCCCTGCTGTCTCAGGAACTTGATAGGTCCCAAGTATCAGCTCAGTGGAACACTTTTTTAGTGGCTACTAAGAGCCTATTAAGATCTAGCTTCAATAGCATATTATCTTCTATACTTAGTAGGCCTTTGTGAAACTGGGCCCTGGAGATCTATGCTGTGTGCCCATTGCTCACAATTTCTACCAATCAAATAAATTCAATGATGTTTGTCTCTACCTCAGCTTGCTTAAACATATTTTCTTTACAATTTGACAACAATTGATAATACAGGTGTACAAAGACTTCAAGCATTATGAAATAAACAATGAAATGTGAAATAAAATGGTTTCAGTGACAAAAGAAATCTATAATTATATATTTAAAATGTGAAGATCTGTCAATATACTCTTGGGGTAGCTCAGTTAACAAATCAATAAAGGTTTTGTTCTATCTTTGCAAATATTCAGAATTTTGTGGCCCTTAAAGTTATTCAGAACATTATACTGGAATTATTGATTTTTCTCCACTTTTTGATTTCACAATATTACAACAATGCAAAAATAGAGTTTACATGTAAATAACTGTACACATATCTCATGTACTGGGCACCTTCTACTTCCTCCTTAGCAAATATGTATGAAGCTTCTACTTTGAGAAAAGAATATATCTACTCATTATTTAAAGATCAGCTGAAATCATCCATAGAAGTGCCTCCAGGTGATAACTTGAGAAAGATATAAAAGTAGAGGGCATGCATCTGCATGAGTATGGGAAGTAAAATCAGCCTGGGTGATAATGTGAGCATGAAGGATAACATAAAGCATATAAGAAACATTACACAACATACCGCACAATGTTTCACAATATAAAATGTATTTTTTAATTTAAAAATCCATTTGAGAAATCACATTTATCCAAGTATTTGTCTTTACAAATGTGTATATGACCTCACAAATAGACTACCAATAAAATGTATTGTACCAGCCACATTTATTCTCAAGTAAAATCATTGAAACTTAACAAAGTGTGGAGAAATTCCACCTTTATTGCATGGCTATACATATATTTTGCAATGTGACTAAAATTATGCAATTTTGGTTAAGTTAGTTAAGAAAATAAACGGAAAACAAAACATGCATAAAAATTCTTGTAAGAATCTGGATTCTTCATTTTGTTGAAAAGGATAGGTTTTTTTTTCATATTTCATGTTTTTGGTGATGGGTTATAAAGCAAAACTGTGAGCTATTGCAGACAATTCTGGTATACTACCACTCAAACTGTTAAATAATGTGTACTCAAAAAAATACAAAATTGAGGCATCAGCCCTCTCCTGTGTTTTGTCACCTCCACCAAGGAGATATTATTTTCATGACTGTTTATTTGTCTGTTTGTTGGCATGATTGTGCAAATACTACTGGTTACAACATCATGGAAAGAATCAGATGACGGTAATCTGAATCACTGTCTGGAGGCAAATGAGATCATCCTGATTTTTCCATTTACTTATTGTTATGTGTCTTGGCAGAAGTCTGGCCTTTCCAAGTGCTCTTGTTTTTTTATGTTTTTTTTTTTTTTTGTTATAATTTTGTACATATTCACCTATAGTCAATTTATGACAGATGTCATATATCAAACTTTTTTCGGTTGTACAAAACAGAGTTGATTGTGGGATTCTAAATGACTTAATTCCACTTTTCAGATATTCATTGAACAGTTTGCTTCAAAGGGATTAGGAAAAAGTCTTATTTCTGTTACTATATTGTTTTGTTTTTGATAAAATGTTACATGTCATTTATATTTGTATTTATAATAGCCATTTGTTAAGCTGTTTTATATATTTATTGTAACACGATATTTAAGACAAGTCAATTTGTGATATACATATGTCAAGGCAGTGAGCTATTTTTTCTGATTTATGACCAGAAAGGGTACCCACTGAAGATTGCAGTAATGGGTATTCTGAGGAGATTATTCTGATTGTATGTGAAAAATCCCCAGATTGAAAATCCCCAGATATATGCAAACCCATAGAAAATCCTTAACATAGACATGGCCAATGCAATACCACTTACAAATGCTATATTATCTTTTCATTTATTCACTGCTGCTAATTGATTTTATATGATGTGACTTCCAATCCCTGTCATCTTCTAAACAAATTTGTAGCCCTCCCTTTTGCTTTTACTATTTATTGATTAAATAAACTATTTTTAGCTATATTCTTTTAGTTAAATGAAGTTATTTTCTCTAAGGTGTGCACACTGTTGATTGTTATTACGGAATACAAGAGGCTTCCAATATGTGTAATCTTCAAAAACAGATATGTAGCCCTCCTATTTCTTTCCTGACTGATTAAAGCATTACATTATACTTTATTCTTTAAATATAGTTATACCCTAGCCATTCATTGCTATCAGGGGCAGTGGCTTTTATTTTTCTTATATTCTACAGAGGTGGACAGACTCTTTCTACAATAACTGCTCAGGAAAAAAGTCAAAACACTGACTCCACATTTTAGCACTTAATGTATGCTCTGGAACCCATTCCAAGATTAAAGGTACTTACAAACCGACATAGTAATCAATTCTATCAAAGGAATTGTTAACAGCAATTCTTAAACAGTTTTGGTTTTATTCAGGCTAAAGTTTAATATTGAAACATAATGGGACCACATTCAATGTTTTCAACTACAATCCTCATTTTGCAATGCAACGAACACGAGTGTGTGTGAAGTTATGTAACTCCAACTTTGGAAAATAAAGTGTATTGTATATTATCATCATTATATTTTTTGCCTCAATTTTACAGAATTTCGACTTAGGGATTTTCTATGCCCATTATGGATATTTTCTGTGGGTTTGCAAATATCTGGGGATTTTTAATCTGGATATTTTCTGTCTGGGTATTTTCAATGTATACCATTCTGAGGTACAAACTTGGGGAATGAATCTACTCTCCTATGGTTTGCCTGTTATAGTTTTCGTAGATATTCATCTATTTGTGATGTAAAATAAGTCAATTTTTATGTTCAATCACGAAACGGGTAGTGATTTAAGAACATAATGGTCACAGGTGATTGGGTGTGAAAAATTCTAGTAATTTCTCACAACTAATTTTCATGCAATTGAGAGTAAATAAATTATAATTGACAATTTATTGGACATTTCAGTTTGAAGATTACAGTTATAATATTACATTTACACAATGTAAACCAAAAGAAGTATTTTCCAATAGGTATTTTACTGTTGGATTCAGTCTGTTTTGAAAAATTGTCTAAAACATCTATGGTAAGTATGAGCAAACATATTTATAACTGAAATTAATTGCTGGGTCATATTTACAAGCAAAATACTGTACTTGTAAATTAATAAGAAAGACCCAAGCTAAGTTTTAGTAAATATAGTGAACTCTGCATAAGTAGGTCCCACAATATCCACAGGATTTGCTTCAACTTACAGCTAAATTTAATTTATTGTCTTATACCTACAAAAATAAAGCATTCTTAATGTTTACCTTAAAACTGGTGCTATTTGTTCAGACACTACTGTACAGCAATATAATGTTATGTATAATCATCTTTACATTTATTTTAGTAATCCTGAAATATCATGTAAATGTAAAATTTTTGTAGAAAGCGATTTCTTCATTTTTTTTTTTTTTTTGGGGGGGTGGGTGGGTGGGTGGGTATGTGGGGGGTGGGTAAGGGGTATTTTTTTCTGTTTTAAAAAAACTTTTATTAACTTAAGCAATGACCTGTTGTTATTATATTACTATTATATTGATGTTAAATAAATACTCATCACTAATATGACTGTTGTTTATTAAGCCTGTGTTTCCTTAATGCTGACCATCAGTATAGATAACCAATGGTTGTCTTTGATGATTCTGTTTCCACGCACTGGGCTTTGTTTGGGGTGTGACAAGTACAAACTAGAAAAAGGACGCATCTGTGGCCAGATGCTGGATGTATCCACCGACAAAGGCCAACTAACATAGTTTAGAAGATAAAAAGCATTTTTCGTTAATAAGCAAGCTGAAAGCACTTTTAAGTTTGGCTACCCTTATTTGACCCTGTACCAGGGGCCCAAGGTGAAGTCTGACCACATCAAAAGATTCGCAGCCCATGATTTCCTATAAGTCGTTTTCACATTGCAAACCTCTAGGACCAATAATAAGCAGGAGGGGCCCAAGGTCAAATCTGACCACATGAAAAGATTTGCAGCCCATGACTTCCTATAAGTTGTTTTTATATTAATGAGTTATTTGAGAAATACTGGCTATGTGCAATACTTGTAGAGATAATTCGCATTTACTCATTTTGAGTAGGTGAATAATTAGCTACGGGTCTGAAACTTCACCAAGTGAAAGCTCTCTCAAAAGTAGGCGAATGAGTTATTTGAGAAAAATTGGCTACCTACAATACTTTTAGAGATAATTCGAATTTACTCATTTTCAGTAGGTGAGTAATCAAGCCACCTGCCAAATATGAAAGAAATCCGGAAAGAAATGTGGACTGTAGGTCGCTAACAAGAAATCTCTGCGGACGCGGACGACGACGATGATGAATCCATAGTATCCCCGCTTCGCGTCGGGGATACAATAATTGGGGTCAATTCCTCGCTGATGAGATTTTGGCTCAACATCGAGCCCTCACCATGTTTTATATATACCTTGACAGGAAACATCATTCAATGAGGCAGCTCCCATAAAGTAAAAGATATATAAAGATGAAATCCTTGAATTGTTGGAATTAGCTGATGTCACCATAGCAAATAGTGAATATCAAGTGAAAAATGGTGCATACTGCGATTTAATGTAAATAAGGTGCTTTATTAATTTTTTACTAGGTAAAATGTAACCAGTTAAATATGGTTTTTTTATTATTTTTTTATATGTATGCGAGCACTCGACACTTAAATTTGGGATCAACTTTTCTTGAAATTTGCATTGCTTGGTTAGCATCGACCACTCAATCACACCCCTAGATGTTTTTTACCTGCCTTTAATATTTTTGTTGGGCTTATTTACTACATAACAAAGAATAGCATTTTGAGTGAACCACATAATTCAAATTAATTAAAACACATATTACCTAATAAGACAATTTCTGATGTGTAAAGTGTAAACAAAAGGTACTGCAACAATAGCTTGATGAAACTAACTCAGAAGTTCATAGGAAATGTTTACAAATGTATATTTTAACACATAAGTAAACCTGGAGAAACGGACTCAGGGTAGTCACCAATCGGAAATTATCCAATTTGAAACTCTAGAGTTAAATGTATTACAATTTTCCTTGACTTATACAGTGCTGAAGGAAAGTAACTATGTAGGGCATCAAACACTAGTCGACACACATGGCACTAATGATAACACTTTGTAGTTAACCGCTATCTAACAAACCAGTTTTAAGTAGGGCTGTGACTTGGTCAGAAAAATGACACCAGGTATTTGCGTCAAAAGAACCGATCCAAATTTGGGTAACCGTCTTTTAGTTGTCACCCAGTGGAAGTAGAAGAGAAGCAAACATGGCGGATGATGTAAACAAAACATTACGAAAAAAAATGTTAAATATCTGTACAACTAAGGAAAATTATGAGAAAAACTGATATCAGTTAAAGAAATCTGACAGAATACTAAGGTTTTTCCAAGTATTTCATTGATTTACGCTATATTTCATACTTTTTCGGTTACCCATTTCGCCAGTTTGTACTTGGTTTCTTAAGGAATTCAGACCGTTTTCGGGTAACCGGGTATCCGATCACAGCCCTAGTTTTAAGACTACTCTGTTTGTTTGTTTGCACCAGGTTTGTCCATATACCCCTGATATCCATTTTCAAGAACCGGGGCACTGTATCATAGCCCTAATTTGAATCCATTTATCTGATTGAATGCAGCTATTCCAGTGAATTTTACATCTTCTTCCTGATACAAAATTTCACTTGCTGTGATAAACTTCGACACATTTTCCCCTTGTGTTTATAATGTAATTCGTCCTTACCTCACTTTCAGAGCCTGCCTGTTTGTGGGGAGATCTGAGGTTTTCATTTTCTTTGTTTAAATCTGGAAATAAAAAAGGAAAATCATAAAATCACATCCACATAGCAAAATTAAACTATTTGAAATAAAAGGAAACTTACATCACACAAAGAACTGGATATATTATCATGTAATGAGTACTTTAACAGTGCTAAATCTCCATCATATGATACACTCAAATGTCCTGGGGCCATGACAAGAAAAAAGAGAACTCAGAATCCATAGACATAGTCAGGCCAACACTAGGGACCCAAGGGGGACAGGAGCACTATGGAGAGTAAGCTCTAAAGGTTAAAAACCAAACTGGCTTGTCCTGTTGTCATGTGATTACGGTATGGTAGAATAATGCTACATTAACTCGTGAGTTTTAAATTTCCAATAAATTCAAATCAAATATTAAACCAAAGCAAATGGCCACAAATATAACCAATATATAATCTAAAAACTTTTCACAAAATTTTCACTCACTCTGTACCAAACTTGACCTATCCTCACTTGTGATTGATTGATTTTGAGATAATCTTGACAAGTGGGTAAAACCCAAAGTGTTTTCTATTTACTTTATATTTTTGCATTTACAGCTAGTTCTATGATTTTAAATCGATGAAATTATAAACTTTTCACAAAAATGAGATTCTAGTCAGTGTTTTAATGTGACAGAAAGGTTACCAAGAATTGATCAACAAATCTCATTGACCATGAACCACAACCAGAAAATGCTGTATTTTCATTCTGTTTTATTCACTGACAAACCGCTTTGACAATAATAAATGGTAAAACCCTTATTCCTTATTTCTCTGAATCATCCGTTTTTGCATTCTTCACTGACCGTAACTGTACTTCAGTTAAAACATTGACATCAAGCAGGTCTCTTTTTATGCCTTGCTAGATAACCTATTTCTTTATTTCTATAATACCAGAATCCAGAAGCTTGTATGAATTGAGTATATTAAATATAAATATGGAATAAAATTCCATAAGGAAGCTATTGCCAATAGTTAACCTTTGAACCTTCTTTCTCTGTCTGTGCATACTGTCTTTTTGTTAGACAGCAGTTTATTGTGGCTCCACAAGGAGACCGACATTATTTATGAAAGTTGGTTACTCTAAAGTTATAGCTCAGCTTAATCAGACTATATGTAGAATCATTAGTTGTCTAGTTTTTATTTGGATAATACTCTTCGCCCTCTCCTATGCGACAGCTCCAGCCCCTTTTCATTTTCTTTACATATTCACTTGTGAAAACTAATGTTTGTTTATCAAGTTTTTGTGTTGTTTTTGTTAATTGTGTATAGACTGTACATATTCATAGAGACCATTACAAGTGTACAATGTCAGTGTCACAAGACTCACAGGACTCAAACCCTGGTTGATGAGTATAATATATCATACATAAGTCTGATCATATGCAGAATTATCACTCGTCTAGCTCATATGTTGGTGAATTTATTGATATGTTATGGAGAATGACTTACAGTTTTACTGTTTAAATGTAAGGGGAGCTGGTAACAAGACAAAAAGGCAAAGCATTTTTTCTTGGCTAAAATCGAAGGGAAATGCCATCATATTTCTACAAGAATGTCATAGTGACCTTCCATCTGAAAAAATGTGGTGCAACGAATGGGGTAATAAGATTTTTTTTTTTCGCATGGCCAAACAAATAGCAAAGGAGTGGCAATATTGTTTTTTCATAGAATAACATTTGATATTGTAAATGTCAAACAAGACACTGATGGCAGGTTTTTACTTATTGAATGTAACATATTCGGTGAAAATTATACCCTTGTAAATATTTATGCACCAACTGGGGATAAATCAAAAGAGCAATTGGCCTTTGGTAAATATCTGTTAGAGATTCTTGAAAGCTATCTTGGAAATAACCTAATTCTTGCAGGAGACCTTAATACAGATCTTGATGATTTTTTAGGAAAATCTAACATTTCTAAAGGTGTCCCGAACTACAAATTTTATTTAAAGAAACTTGTAGATGACCTTGACCTAGTGGATATATGGCGAGTAAAGCATCCACAGAAAAAGAGGTTCACTAGGCGTGAAAAAACAAGATATGGGTTCGCACAATCTCGGATTGATTTCTTCTTAATTTCATGTCATTTGGAATTTGCTACAATCTCTACAGATATCTTGCCAAGTATAAAATCAGATCACAGTCTACTTTCCTTAAACATATCAGTTATAAAGCAGCAAAAAAAGGCAGGGGGCTGTGGAAAATGAATGTAAGCTTACTACAAGATACAAACTATATGTGTTTAATAAAACAAACAATTTTAACAGCAAAAGAAGATGCAAAAAATTTGATTAACAAGGACCTTGTATGGGATTATATAAAATGTAAAATAAGAACAGATACAATAACATACTCCATATCTAAACATAAAGAACAAAATAAAATAATAGATGTGCTTTCAGCCAAACTTGAAGCCTTAGAAAATCTTGTTACCAGCACGCCGGATTTAAATAGTGTAGATGAATATAACCAAGTTAAAAAAGAATTAGAAGAGTTGTATGAAAATAAAGTAAAAGGTGCTATGGTAAGATCTAGATGCAACTTGCTTGAAAATAATGAGAAACCAACAAAGTTCTTTTTAAACCTAGAAAAGGCCAAAAATAATATCAGAAGTATCAAACCTTTGAAAATTAACAATAAACTTATTTTCAGTCAGACCGAAATTTTGGAACATCAAAAACAATTTTACTCGTCTTTATATTCAAATTTGGGAAATGGTATAAATAATGAAGACTTATCAGCATATTTAGATAAAATTAGCGTTCCACAAATTTCTAACAACACAAAAATAATTTGTGATGATGAATTAACACTCGAAGAAATTAAAAAAGCTGTCAAAAGTCTGGCCCTGAATAAAACTCCTGGAATCGATGGTCTACCAGTTGAATTTTATAGAGTTTTTTGGGAAGATATTAAGGACATTCTACTCAATACCTACAAAAATTCCTTTAGGAAAGGTCTACTCACCACAAGTCAAAGACAAGGAATCATTAATCTCATTCCAAAAAAAGACAAAGATCTTACTGAGCTAAAATCATGGAGACCCTTGTCTATCTTGAACACAGATTATAAAATCTTAACAAAAGTTTTAGCTAATAGATTGAAAATAGCTTTACCTGAATTGATAAATGCTGATCAAATAGGATGTATGAGTGGCAGAAGTTGTTTTGAGAATATTAGACTTATCTCAGATATGATTGAATTTTGTAAAATAAAAAAACATCCATGTATAATACTTTTAGTTGACTTTGAAAAGGCGTTTGATTCCATAAACTGGACTTTTCTTAAGCATGTGTTGCAAAAATATGGATTTGGCAAAAACTTCCAGAAATGGATTGCCACCTTGTATTCAGAAATTGAAAGTTGTGTCTCAAATAATGGCCACATGTCTTCTTTTTTCAAACTTTCAAAGGGGGTAAGACAGGGTTGTCCTATCAGTGCACTTTTGTTTCTTCTAGTAGTAGAGGTTGTAGCTATAATTTTGCGACACTCTGAAGAATTAACTGGTATTATTGTTGGCCAAACAGAAATACGTCTCTGTATGTTTGCTGATGACATGACTATGTTTCTTTATAATCTGGAATCAGTAAAGGTAGTTATGGAAATATTTGAAGAATTCTATAGATACGCAGGTCTAAAATTAAATAAGAAAAAATCAGAAGCTCTTGCATTACAATCTATTGATTGCACACCAAATAATTTGTTTGGTATCAAATGGATAGATTGCCCTTTTAAGACTTTGGGTTTTTGGTTCTCAATAAATTATGATGAAATGTTTCAATTGAATACCAATGAAAAGATGAAAACTATGCAAAATACTATAAACTCATGGAGCTCAAGATGTCTCACAATTAAAGGCAAAATAACGGTATTAAAATCTCTGATAGTTCCACATCTGCAGCAACTAGCTTCTGTTTTTCCCTTGAATGATACATTTATTGCTCATATGGAGAAAATAATTTTTAATTTTGTCAGGAGCAATAGAAAGCATTTGGTTTCAAAAGAAGTGTTGATACTACCAGTTCCTTTGGGTGGCTTAAAAATGATTTCCACAAAGGCTATCATTAATACAGCTCGAATAACCTTTGTTAAACGATTACTCAATAACATCAATGCTAAATGGAAATTTTTAGCTCATGAATTAATGGGTTTTAGCAAAGAAGATCTTTTAAATAGAACCAACCCATGCTGTGTTTATAAAACATGCTCAACAAAGTTTTATTCATCTTTACTTTACACTTGGTTTAATTTTACAAACGTAGAACCATGCAATAGCTCTGAAGTTTTGCAACAAAATATTTGGAAAAATGTGTCAATATGCATAGGCAATGATATAATCTACAAAAATTATAAAGATTGGGTAAATGCAGGAATAACCTCAATAAAAGATATATTTGACATAAAGAATTGTAGTTTTATGAATAGAGAAGAGCTTGAAAGAATGTATAATATAAATATATCTATTATGAAATATAATCAAATAATCTCAGCTATCCCAAGGAAATGGAAGAGACTTCTACAGACACCATTGCTCACTAATGTTGGTTCAGGAGATCGAATTCCATATAAATGTTTCAGTAATATACAAACAGTAAAAAATAGTCAAATTTATAAATATTTTGTAACCCAGAAGATAATAACGCCTGTCAGTCAAAATAAATGGGTTGAGTATTACCCCTTTCTTGAACATGTAGATTGGAAAAAAATATACATGCTATGTTTCAAGATTGTAAAAGACACGTATATACAAACTATGCAGTTCAAGATCCTACATCGCGTTTATAATTGCAATTATAATTTGTTTACTTGGGGAATAAGCCAAACTCAGAGCTGTGAAAGCTGTCAAGGCATAGATAATTTGGAACACTATTTTTACTATTGCCAGGATGTCAAATCCTTTTGGGAAAATGTTAGTGAATGGCTAGCGGTAAATATGAATATCAACAAGACATTCACAGTCTTAGAGGTTCTTCTAGGTCTCATAAACTTGAATCCAAAGTTTTTTTATGTGGTCAATTTGGTTGTACTTCTAGGTAAGCAATTCATAAGCAGATGTAAAAGAAATAAAAAGCTGATACTTTTTATAGCATATTTAGATTTGATCAAAGAAACCCTTGTAGTAATGGAACAAAGCGCAAATATCAAGGATGAAAACGAGTCATTCATGGAAAAATTCGGTTTATTAAAATATCTTATACAAGATAGTATTACAGCACAGACTGTTGTATAAATATATTATTTTAGCAATGAACGAAATGCAAATGTCAAAGATTAAAATGAGTCATTCATGGAAAAAGTTGGTGTATTAAAAATGTGTTATATGAGACACAGTTATTACAGTATAGATTGTTGTGTAACATATCTTTTTTTTCTCTTGTAAACTTGTAATGTAACGTTGAACTTTAAACTGAAATAAACATATAAAAAAAAAAAAAAAAAAAAAAACCAGAATCCTTAATATGATTCTTTCAAACAAACATGGGGGCCTCAGTAGCGAAATAGTTAACTTGGATATTTCACTTCCATGGCTGTGGGTGTGAATCCATGTCGTGGTTATGTAAAAGATGAACTAACGGTCTGTCCTCTGCTGTGGATGTATGTAGAAAAGCCATTTTTTGCTTTTTATTCAGAAAAAAATTTCTTTCTTTTAAAAATTTTTACTTTTATATGTTTATTTTAAAGTACAGTCATTTGTACTTAATATTCACTAATACTTCAAAAGACATGTGTTGATACTAATAGTAGACAAAAGATTCATACCGAGTCCTCTAGTATCCATGTTCAAACAAACACCAACTGGGTGACACAAGTTAACATAACACTGAAGGATAACTACAAAATTTTTTGGCTTACAAAAACACAGCATCTCAAACACATAAATGGGCAATTTGAAAGAATGATGGAAAGAAATTTTCTTTAATTGGGAGATTAACAGAGGTATTGCACTTATAATATACAGGGACAATGAAAAACTCACCTGTCACTTAACTATGGCTACAGTGCCCTGAAATGAACTGAATGCAGATTTTAATGCCACATAATTTCTTACTAGAACTCTAAATAAAACTTAAAATCTATGTTAAGAATGGTCTAAATATTGTTTGTTAATATCTACCTTAATATGACTTAAGCTGTGGAATAGAATGTAAATCCCGAACTGTGTTCACAATAAGGTACTTCAGTATACATATTTACTAGTTTCACTGATTTATTAGTTTCTATACTTGCCGTCACACTTGGACTTTAACTTCTGTAACTGAATCATCTGTTTCTTTACAAATTTCACAAGGTCATCCCGAGACAGCGCATCCAGTCGAGACGAAGGCGTACGGGCCCCAGTAGGCGTCTGTGGGCCCTCCACATCTTCTACACTACTCTGTCAATTTCAAAATTAAGCAAAATATTATAAAACATGAATTAATACAGCAGCACCCTTCAAATATTTTGTTCTTAACACGTCCTCAATTTCCACTACGTCCGTGAGCATAGAATTGTGCCCTCAAGTTTTGAATGGATAAATAAACGTGAATAAATAATCCATTTGATTATTAAAACAAAGCTGTTGTACTGAAAGTTTTTTTAATATTTTTTATAAAATAATCACCAATTTACAATTAAATATTTTTGTTGTAAGTTTGGTTAAGTTGCCGTTAGTGATCTGGCTGGTCCTTCACAAATGGTCTGTAAATTGTCACGCTCTAACAGATAAATAAAGTCACATCAACTTCTACGATAGCTTGAATAAATATATAGATCAAGTGATTTAACTGAAGTACTACAGATTGATCATGTGAAAAGGGCCTTCATTAATTTTGTATTGAATTATAAATTTGTACCGGTCAAATGTGGGAACAGCCTGAATAAGCATCTGCTTCAGCTGTTTCCTTTTTGTATTTCTCTGTGATATTGAAATTCTGTACTTGGGTGCATTAACAAGTGAGTAATTTATTTATTATTTACAATTCTGTATGCATATACAGTATATACAAGTTGAGATTTTGTACAAGTTGCAACTTGTACGGAGTCTGTACAAATTGCAACTTGTACCAGCAGTTTGTACAAGTTGCAGCCTGTGAAAGATTGGCTGTACAAGTTGTACCTTGTACAGGATTTCACTATGAAATAAACCCAACTTGTACAATTCTGTTGTACAAGTTGATTAAAAAATGTTTAGAAATCCTATGTTCTATAACATGAATATTGTAAATATCATTCCTTTATGAAGGTATGCATATACTACTATATTCATAGCATATTATAGCCTTAGTTTTTTAAAGTTGATTTTGAAGGCTGCTTATTCCATATGGGTTCAAGAGGATTAGAGGAAGCATGTGATTTAATGGTAATGAGCTTGGGCATGGTTTAATTTTATTGTAACATCCACAAATCAAAATATTTTTTATGTTTCTTGTCTTGACTGTTGAATTAACACATGCAGTCACTAACAATCACTTAAAATAAACTTTATAATTCAAAATATTTTATTTTATTATTTTAAAATAAATGTCATAAATCTATTTTTTTTTATAAAATATATAATTAGTTTATTTTATTGGGATACAATTTGCATAATTCACGGAATTCCTAAGCATTTCCAATGACCACCAAATTTTATTTTGCTTAAGAAATTAATATTATATTCAACTTCCACCTCCACAAGACCACCTCCATAATGCCACCACTATAACATGTTGAAATTGCACTGTATTTATGCTGTGTTCATTTTATTTATTATCATTGACCAAAAATTTTTGTTAAATACATCTAAAAACTTCCATATATAATAAAATTAAAATACTGGTGATAGTAAGCACACATACACATTTAGCATACGTAGTACACGATTAGCATAGATAATTACTGTATAATTACATGTTTAACATATCTAAACTCTAAAGTCAAATATCTTTATATAGTTCTTGGAATGAACAACCTATAATATTTCATGTCAGTCCTCAACTGGCCCATTGATGTGGTTACACTCATCTTGAAGCTGTGATAAAGTCTTCCTTCCATCATTGAATTTCTTCCATGCCCTAAAGTTCTCTCCTCATTGAACCTATACCTCTTCTTTTGAATTCTTTTAAGGTTGTTGTCTAAAATCATTTGCACTTGGTGTTTCACAAATTTGGCCTCGTTTTGAAGAAGCTGGATTAAGAGGTACATTGGAATCATGGGTTTGTGTGCAGCACTGTTCATTCATTCATGCCACCCTTCTATGTTGTTGTTTGTTTGTAAGGGTTCATTGGGTTGCATGAAGATAGACCAGCATGTTGGGGTAAAGAGCTGGTTTGTCATCCACTGTCTGTCTATGTATGAACACAATCTGGTAAGTCCATCATAGGCCACATGAGGCAGATATGGTAGAACCATTAGTTTTCCACAGAAACAATACAGTGGTTTCTTGGATTTGTATGGTTTCTGAAGGCCAAGTTCTCCCATTTTTCACCATATGGCCTGTGTCCAATGGGACTTGCTTGTTTTCTTCATTTTTCTTCAGGAAAGGATATATACTGAACAGCTGAGTGAATGGCTTTTTGACAATCTTAAAGGTGGCATCATAATACCAGGTCTTGGACTGCTTCAGAAGTGCAAGCTGCTTGTCAGTGACCAAGACGTCTTTTGTTTCCCACTTGCAAGTCAACCCTAATGAAATTCTGTTGAATAAAGTCTTTATTTAAAACAGAGTCAAGGTCTTTTGCGGCCGGCTCTGCTCTTGTTTTCTATTGGTTGCCCTAGCAATGTTTTCCACAGAGGGTAGACCATCCAAAACCTCATCATCAGATTGTATTTCTTCATTTAGAATTTCTTCAGCAATCACAGCAGCAGAGGTGAAGATATTCTGGCGAGTGCTTCTTTTCAACTCACTGCAAATCACATGTACCTTTGCTGCCCCTGGATGTGGGCAATGACAATGTCCATGAAGGCCAACTGTGAAGTTATTACCTATCTGGATAACAGAGGCCTTGCACTGCATGTATGTATATCACACCACACACTGCCACTAGATAGCATTAAGGTTTTTCTTTCTAACATTGTAAGAATTACTTCTGTGGTCAAACAGTTTGTCTTTCTGCTTTGGGAACAGGATTTTTACTTCATATGTTGGGAGGTCCTGTGCTAACCCCGGGTTATGGTGCAAGGTCTCGTCAAGCAGAGACGACTCATCCAATTGTTGTGGTAACCCATGTGGTAGTACTTCTAGATTGCTACATCACAAGAGAGTTCCATGGGTGTGGGAATCCTCATCATCACGGTTATCACTGAATCTGAGGAACCACTGTCACTGATCAATCACTGTCGGAGGAATCACTGTCTACTGAACCACTGCCTCATGAATCACAGTCTGAAGAGTCACGGTCTGTAGAATTAGCTTCAGCTAAGTCACAGTTAGTACTCAGTAGGGTTTGCCAAGGTGTCCTCTTCCGGGATTGTGTCAATCATAGTGTGATTATTATTTATCACTGTAGTTGTGGACCCTAGGTAGAAGACCTCTCCTGGAAGGAATTCCCCCTGGAAGTGACGGATGTCAAATGTAGATGACCCACTAAAACTGGGTTATACTGCATGGGATGACATGAAAAGTCTTGTGTTCTCTGCTACTGGAACAACACTGCATTCTTCACATTTCCACTCAAGTTGTACTTCGCCTCTGTACGCATGTCTGTAGTCAAATAGAGAAACCCCAGTCCCACAAGTTCTGTGCTGCCATCTCTCTCTCATGGTTTCACACAATAAACCATGCTGTCTGGCTCTTACTGCTTCTCCACATTTTATACAAAAGTTATCTTTTTCCTATCATGTTTACTGTCTTCAGCCGTAGAGGAATGAATGATTTAGTTCAATATTAATCTCCATTTATACTAAAGCTAGAGGATGCCCGGTGACAGCAATTAGCAATTTAGCATTAATGTGAAATGGTGCTTAACCAATCAACAGACAGATTTTGAATTTTTAAAATTAGACTTCATTCACCAGAGTTACAGCCACTGAAAGAAAGACAATAAATGAAGCATGATTTTCCATTTTTGGACGGCCGCGATATATTAAAAATTAACAGTGGCGATTTAGACCAGAAACAGTTTTAAAATTGTGGACAGATACACATCGTTAAAAAACAGAGAATCTGCAGATTACATAGGCATTTGAATTTTTAAAATCAGACTTCATATACCAGAGTTACAGCCTCTTAAAGAAAAACAACAAAAGCAGCATGATTTCCCAGTGTTGGACGGCCAAGATATTTTACACTGTTAATGGCAATGATTTAGACAAGGAACAGTTTTTTAAATTGCAGAAATATACACATCAATAAAAAAAATAGCATCAGAGATGCCCGTACCCCACAGTCTAGGGAAATATTTTAACACCATGAGATGTAGAAGTACTGAATCAGTACAAAGTTCAGGATGCTTTTAGAGCACTGTCAGTTATATAATGTGGGTGTTCCACCACACGACTAAGGCTCCCGATTAAGGGTTTTTGGGGGTCGGTTTGAAATATTTGCTTAGTCCCAGACCTTCTGTAAGGGTCGGTTGTGGTCGGTTGGGGCCGTGTGAAAAATCAAACATGTTTGATATTTCACACGACTACAACCGATTCCTATTTCCCGCCGTCAACAAAATGTCCAGTCCCAGGCGTCCTCAGGCCTCCTCAGACCCAAATTTACAGAGTCGGTTGTTGTCCCAGGCGTCCTGCGACCCTTAGTCCCAGACCTCCGTAGCTTAGTCCCAGGAGGCCGGTTCTTAATCCCAGACTCAAATATGATGCGTATGAATTTCATGCGTCTGAAAGTGAGTCGGTTGCATTAGTCCCCGGAAGCCTCAGACCGTCTGCGGTGTCCTGCGACCCAAAAATCAAGGTCTGGGACTAAGAACCGACTAAGGGTAACCGACCCTAACCGATCCAAACCGGCCTCCCCAGGACGCCTGGGACCACGCATTTTCAGTCTGCGGCGGCCTGAGGACGCCCCAGGCGGCCTGGGACTAACAACCGATTAAGAACCGACTGTTTTCCGCGCGTTGGAAATTAAAACGAGGCAATGAGCAGGTCTGGGACTATATAAGCGACCGCGCACACATTGTCGTTGTTACTGACTGTTTGGCTACTGAGAGACGTGTGTCACTGATTTGTAGGGGTTTTCAGTTTTTATTTCACATTTTATATACTTGAGCTTAAGGCAAATTTCACAGTTAGGAGACACATTTTACTATTTTTTTATTATTTTGTCGACTGGATCATGAGAAAAGAGAAAGGAGGGAAGAGAGGAAGGAAAAAGATGGATGAGAGGGAGAAGGAAAGTCAAGTAGAGGAGAGGAGTGAGGTTATTACAGAAGAAGGAAGTGAGAGGAGAGAGGAGGAGGAGATTCAGGAAGATCCAGCTATTGGGGAAGCTGTGGCAGAAGAAGAAGAGAGGTGTGAGGAAGATCCGGAGTGCCATTCTTCAGCCAAGAGAGCCAGGGTGTGTGCCACTTTTACAGACAGTGATGAAGTTTCCATTGTAGAATTCGTCAAGCTGCACCCTGAACTGTATGACAAGGAACATTCACGTTTCCACGACAGGAACAGAAGAGAGGCTCTCTGGGCAGAAATATCTGCAGAACTTAAGCTCCAGCCCTTTGATGTGAGAAGGTGGTTTGAGTCCCAGCGAACCCGTTATGGAAAGCTGTCTAAGCTGCAATCTGGCCAAGCCCCGAGGGAGATGACCAAGAGACAGTCCTGGGTCTACCAACAGATGGGTTTTCTTAAAACCCACATCAGAAGAAAGGGGGCCAATAGAAGTTCAGGTTTTGAGGCCAGTCCAAATACCAGCAAGCAGGACGAATCACGTGGGTCAACTACTGACACAGAACACCTCGAGTCAAGTGTCCTGAGGGAGAGGAGTCAGTCCATCATTACATCAACACCCGTTTCAACTACAGACTCCAAGATTCTCGAACACTTTGAGCAGATGAGGACACTTATCTCAGGTTTTATGCATCAGAAGTCAGACAGGCAGCCTTTCTTTGACTACGTGGCCTCAGAGGCCGAAAAGATGACTCAAGAAGAATTCGAAGAATTAAAGGGCAAGATATTCAGAGATATCGAAAATATTAAGAGTAACCGCAGACGTCAGCCATTGCCCAGAAGATCAGCCACTGTTACCACGGAGTCCCAGAGGGTCGGCCTACTGCCAACAACCACTCCACAGGCGTCAAGTTCTACTCAAGCAGCAGCTAGCAGCAGTTTTGTGTACTATACACCAAGCCCCATTGGCTTCAGCAACCCGACATCTGTCCTAACTGTACAGGACGAAGGGAGCAGACACAATCTGAGTGGAATCTTAAGCCAGCTACCAGATCTGACATCAACACAGATCGTCGAGCAGCCTCAGCAGCAGCAGCAACAACCGCAGCAGCAGCTCTTTACTATCACCACTTCAGCACCGCCTCAACAGCAGCAGCAGCCTCCTCAGTAGCCATCCAGTCAGGGCGGGTCTTTGACCTGCCAGGCCCTTTTCAGGGCCACCAAATCATCCAAAAACAATTATTCAGCTACGTGTTCTTCCAATTCCCCTCCCAAAACAAAAAAGTTCAGTACAAATACTTATCACAAGAAAAAAATAATTAAAGTCCAACACTTACACCACCCCAAACATGAAACAAATAACCCATGGTACTACACATAACAAAAAAGGCCACATAAAAAAAAATTAAAAGTAACTCCCAATATGGCCATTACTCAGCCCATTTTTAGATTAAAATCCATGGGATAGTTTAAAATCTGTAATTGAAAAGTCCAACACTTACATCTTCCCTAGAGTTAAAAGGCATAATTACATACTTACCAACCCACAAACAGACAAACCCAATACCAAACATAACCCCCAAATGACAAACCCAGTACCAAACCTAATACCCAACTACCCCAAAAAACCCAACCCCAGTAACCAACAAACACACAAACCCAAAAGTAAATAGAACCCATGCCAACGAACTGACAAAGTATTTAGCAAACACAATCCCCCATTATTGAAAGCAAAACTAGTTCCATGGTTATATTTTCCAAATTTTTGTGATTAGAAATGAATATTTAAAATTGAATATTTCCATAAAAAAATTTCTGCTACAAATAAGTTTCCCAGCCATGAAAAAATGAAAATGTTTAAATTAGGATGTGGATTTGAAAATATATGAAATAATAATTCAATTTAGGATATTATGTGTGACTTTGTGTTTGGCTTTTGTTTAAGAGTGGGTTTGTCTGTTTGTTGGGTGAGTAAGTTGTGTTTGTCTGTTTGTCCGTCTCAAGAAGTTATGCTTGGCATGGGGTTTGTCTGTTTGTCCGTCTCAAGAAGTTATGCTTGGCATGGGGTTTGTCTGTTTGTCCGTCTCAAGAAGTTATGCTTGGCATGGGGTTTGTCTGTTTGTCCGTCTCAAGAAGTTATGCTTGGCATGGGGTTTGTCTGTTTGTCCGTCTCAACAAGTTATGTTTGGCATGGGGTTTGTCTGTTTGTCCATCTCAACAAGTTATGTTTGGCATGGGGTTTGTCTGTTTGTCCACATAGCTGATTAATTGTTTTTGGAATATTTGGTAGTCCTGAAAAGGACTGTTATAGTTAGTCCTGAAAAGGACTGTTTACTGCAACAGGACTTATATTCTGCCATCTTGCCAGGCCACCGCTCCCTCATTATTGAAGTAGTCCTTCAGGTAATCCCTCTGTCTTTTGGCCTCTCTAGCAGGGTTTCTGTCTTGGCCACCACCAGCAGCACCACCAATCAATCCACAATCACCAGGCACATCATCATCATCATCATCATCCCCCCCAGGCTGCTGACCAGTAGGTTGACCTTGATACTGGCTTCTGAGTATATTGTGCAGAACCACACAGGTCATGACCACTTCTCTAACTGTTTCTGGGGGTAGTTCAATGGTGGTCCTCATGACTCTAAATCTTGACACAAGGATGCCAAAAGCGTTCTCCACAACTCTCCTGCCCCTTGATATTCTGTAGTTGGCAATCCTTTCCTCCCTTGTTAACAGCCTTCTGCCATAGGGTTTCATGAGCCAGGTCTTCAGGGCAAAGGCATCATCTGCCAAAATGAAGTAGGGGACATCTGTACCACCCTGTGTTATAGGAGCTGGGTCAGGGAAGCCTATCCTGCCATCTTCAATCCTCCTCTTCAGCTGAGAGGCATTAAATATCTGGGCATCTGAGCAAGACCCTTCTGTACCCACATCCACCCATCTGAATTTGTACTGCCCATCTACCAAGGCCAACATGACAATGGAAAAGAACCCCTTGTAGTTGTGGTAGAGGGCTCCAGAGTTCTTGGGTTTCTTCAGGGCCACATGCTTTCCATCCAGGGCTCCCAGGGCATGTGGAACATTCCACCTGATCCTGAATTCCCTCTCCAGTTCTTTCCACTCATCTGGGGTAGTAGGACATTTGAGGTACTCTCTGGTGAACTCATCCTGGATGGCCCTGCAGACCTCTGGTAGAAACTTGGAAATGGTGGATCTGCCAACCCTGAACTGACAGGATAATGATGTGTATGACTCTCCAGTGGCCAGATATCTGATGGTGAGGGCTAACTTCTCCCCAACACTGATAGGAGCTCTGTAGTTGGTGGCCTGCCTGGCTAGACGTGGTTCCAGTCTGGTCTTCATCATTTCAAAGAATTCTGGGGTCATCCTCATGTAGTTGGTGAATCCTGGAATATCTGTGGCATAAAGATCAGCCATAATGTTGTGGTAGGCCCCCCTCTCCTCTCTCTGCAGTAGCCATGGCCTGACCCACATGTTGTGCCTTCTTCTGGGTCTCTGTATGGGTGCTGGTGGTGCTGGTGGTGGTGGTGGTGGTTGCTGTGCTTGACGTAAAAAATGGAAATACATGATTATTTGTAAGTGAATAAAAACCAAAAAAGCCCTAAGTTGTTGTTGAATCTGTCTTCCATTAAAAGGTGGCATCCTGGTGTGTTCCTAGAAAAGCAATGATGATTAGATCGCAAATTTTATATATATATACCCAGAAAATCCAGCAACTTTGAAAAACAATAATCGGGGATCGTGGTCTGGGGAGGCCTGAGGAGGCCTGAGGACGCCTGAGGACGCCGGTAGTTAATCGTGTGTTAGTCGGCTCTTAGTCCCAGGAGGCCTGAGGCGTCCTGGGACCCAGTCGGTTTGTGTCCGACAGGATCGTGGTTGAAACCGACCCGAAAACTGGCTTAGTCGGTTCTTAGTCCCAGACCAGTCGGGGACTGTCTGCGGCCGCCTGAGGCGTCCTGAGGTGTCCTGAGGCGTCCTGGGGACGATCTGTTCTTAATCCCAGACTTTGAAACCGACCCAGTATTCCCGCCCATTTTTGTCTTTTTTCAACCGACTGTGCACGATTAAGGGTCGCCGACAGGATCGGGGCTTAATCCTTTGGTGGAACAGGGGCATTAAGGTCCAAACAAGGTTTAAATAGAGAAAATAATGTCCAAGAGAAAGGTAATGCATGTACTCTTTACATCTGGCATGGCCGAATTATGGTTTAGATGTTTTGAATATTACCATGCATACAGAAGTGGTAATACATTCAATGAATGCTTATGTGTGGTGTTGGAGCAAAATCTGTGGCTCACTTGATGAAATTCCATCTGTTACAATGGGAAGTTGTAAAAGTAAAATTCTTAATGAATTCTAATATGACTTAAACAGTGCTTAATCTGCATCAAAAGACAGACCCAAAGGTGTAACAAGATTTTGAAGGTCAAGGTTACTACGACAAGGTCAAATCAAGGTCACACCATAATGCTGCACACCTACAAGCCCTAACCAATGTCCCTACCAAGCATCAACTTCCTACACCTTACGGTTTCCGAGATATAGTCCGGAATAGATTTTATAGGTCAAGGTCACTATGGCAAGGTCAAAGGTCATATCAAGGTCACACCATGATGTTGCACACCTACACCCCCTAACGAATGTCCCTACCAAGTATCAACTTCCGACACCTTACGGTTTCCGAGATATAGCAGGGACAAGATTTTATAGGTCAAGGTCACTACGGCAAGGTCAAATCAATGTCATACCATGATGTTGCACATCTACACCCCCCTAACCAATGTCCCTACCAAGTATCAACTTCCTACACCTTACGGTTTCCGAGATATAGCCCGGACAAGACTTTATAGGTCAAGGTCACTACGCCAAGGTCAAAGGTCAAATCACGGTCAAACCATGACGTTGCACACCTACACCCCC
This sequence comes from Sabellastarte sp. h YS-2021, assembly GCA_964017235.1. Lineage (NCBI taxonomy): Eukaryota > Metazoa > Annelida > Polychaeta > Sabellida > Sabellidae > Sabellastarte > Sabellastarte sp. h YS-2021. The sequence goes on from OZ024937.1 coordinate 67,663,597, forward strand.
TAACCAATGTCCCTACCAAGTATCAACTTCCTACACCTTACAGTTTCCGAGATATAGCCTGGACAAGGTTTTATAGGTCAAGGTCACTATGGCAAGGTCAAAGGTCAAATTAAGGTCACACCATGACGTTGCACATCTACACCCCCTAACCAATGTCCCTACCAAGTATCAACTTCCTACACCTTACAGTTTCCGAGATATAGCCTAGACAAGATTTTATAGGTCAAGGTCACTACGGCAAGGTCAAAGGTCAAATCAAGGTCAGACCATGACCTTGCACACCTACACCCCTTAACCATTGTCCCTACCAAGTATCAACTTCCTACACCTTCCTGACCAAGTATGTCGTCTTCGTAGCCACATCAGATTTTAAAATTTGCCGATCCGATATGTAATAAACACAAATAAGTCACTATATTGGGACAGTTTGGACAGATGAAGTGACAAAAAAGGACGAACAACCAATAAGATATAATTTGTTTGCTAAAATCAAGAGAAATGCTGACTTAAACCAGTGTCCTTAGAATGATACCTGAGCGATAATTGAGCGATATTAGAGCGGACATAAAACATGAAGGTCAAGACTGTTAGCAACAAATTCAATATAAAAGTGATTGAACAGTAAAAATGACTGCACAGTGTGTAAAGTGCAAAGATAAAAAGTGTGTATAAAGTGATTAAACAGTGAAAGTGACTGCAAAGTGGGTAAAGTGAAAAGTTAAAAAACTGTGTAAAAGTGGGTAAAGTGCAAAGATAAAAAGTGTGTATAAAGTGATTAAACAGTGAAAGTGACTGCAAAGTGGGTAAAGTGAAAAGTTAAAAAACTGTGTAAAAGTGGGTAAAGTGAAAAGCTAAAAACTGTGTAAAATACACAGTGAAGAAAATATATAAAGTGCTAAGTTAAAAAATTGTACAAAATATACAGTGAAGAAAATATGTAAAGTGCTAAGTTAAAAAACTGTGCAAAATATACAGTGAATAAAATATGTAAAGTGCTAAGTTAAAAAACTGTGTAAATTATACAGTGAAGAAGATATGTAAAGTGCTAAGTTAAAAAACTGTGTAAAACATACAGTGAAGATAATATATTCTAGAGTGACTGTAAAGAGCACAAAGAGATCAAACAGCGAAAGTGCAGGAAAAGAGACCACAAAGTGCGTGAAGTGCTAAGATAAAATGTTTACAAAGTGACTGAACAGCGGAAGTGAAAACTGTTTGGACATCTAACTCTACAAAATGCAACAAGTACCGAAATCAGGTAACATATATAATAGTTAAGCAGTGTCAAAAAACACAGTAAAACCTTACATGTTTCAGAATCTGAGTAATAACGTTATAAGGTGAAAAAACACACCAAATGTGCACTTAAGACTGCAAAGTGTGTAACGTAACTGAACAGTGAAAGAAAATACAGACCACAACATTCTTAGAAAGTAAATGTTTGCTAATACTCCCAATCGAACAAACAAACGCCCAATTTCGGAAGGAAGTACTCCGAGCCCATCAATCAAAAAAAGTAATAAAACCGCCAAATTAGAAGATACACTAGAAGAATCTGTGGACCCTACGATGTCAAACCCCAACCAATCAGCTCCAATGCAAAGTAAAGATATGTTGGCCCTTCTGCAGACAGGGGAAATACATAATCTTAATAGCGTAGAGAAGTGGCACCATGTTATGACTCACTTAAGTCTTTTGAGTGAACAAGTTTCTGAGTTGCAATCAGAGAATAAAGATTTACGGGCTTCTATTGCAACAGCCAATGGAAAGATTGCCTTTCTGGAGAATCAGGTGGAAAAAGCAAAAACAAAAATTGGAAACATCGAATGGAAAGAACTTCAAGATGACATTGTGCTTTACAATCTAGTTGAAATTTCAGGAAAACCAGATGAAGAAACCCTGAAAAGCTTCTTAACAGAGGAACTAAGAATAGATCACAATTCAATTCGCACAACGGAAAATAATTCAGGTGCGATACACATAGACACACTGTTCAGAATCGGGAAACAACAAAACAAAAAGCCTAGACCTCTAATTGTGTCTTTTGCCCTCAAAAATTCAAAAAAATTAGTTATGGAACAGTACAGGAAGGTACAAAAAACCTTACATGTCAAGATAACTGACCATTTTCCATCAGAAATGAGGGAAAGAAGATCAGTGCAAAAAGACGCGTTGAAAAAATATAAAGAAATATACCGTGACACAGACAAGAAAGTAACGCTAGTGAAAGACAAACTCCTTGTGGGATCAAGAGTGATAGGAGATGCCTTTGTAACAAATCCCTTAACTAGCGCTCCTTGTAGCTTGCCCGTAAATGAAACAGTGGTAAAACACACCAACATAAAGGAAGTAAATGGAAGTAGATTCCAGGGTCACGCAAAATCAGTTAATACAATATCAGAGGCAGCTGCCGTCAAGGACACACTATTCCAACTACCAGCAGTTTCGCAATGTGACCATCTGATTTATGCGTATAACATAACAGACCCATCAGGGATGAAAATTTCGGGACACAACGACGGAGGTGAATGGGCAGCATCAAAACTTTTGGAAAACCTTCTAGAAGAAAGAGGGTTGACAAATGTCTTTCTCGCAGTGACCAGAAAACATGATGGCCCAAATCTTGGACAAAAGCGCTTTAACTTTATCACTGAGATGGGAAGCAAAGCATTGGATATGTTAACTATTTGACAACTGTCTAAATTGAATAGCTAGAAAAACTGTAAATTCTTATAACGAGAGATAGTTGACCCATTATTAGACTATTGATAGCTAAATAAAAAATTGTCATAAATAGGTTGGTTAAAATATATCATTCAAACATAAATTAAATATAATTATGTTCAACTAAAAAGTTTTGACTGGTCTTCAACTTACAGCGAATTATGAAGTATATTAGGTCACATCTTAATCAGTAATCTGGATTATATTTCCATCTGTAATTTTGTTTAATTTCAGATACTCACCATTTGATTATACTGGCAGATTCGTTGACGAAAGGTTTCTTCCAAATGGCCAAAACTAAAGTGATAACCAGGAGAGGCGGAACCCCTCAAAAAATGGCAAAATATATAGAAACCAACCCACTTCTAATAACAGGATACCAAGTAATAATTCTCAACCTAGGAACAAATTGGCTAAGTGGCAAAGAAGAATGGGGCCTCTACCTAAAGCTTATCAATTCAGTCATTACGAAAGAAACCTATGAAACCCAACTGAGTAGGTTGAACCCACCACCAGCACTAGGTAATGCACTAGACTTCAAGAATAGCTTTCAAGAACTCGTTGACCTAATTAAGTCAATAAATAAAGAAGCCGTAATTTTAGTGTCTTCAATTATCCCTAGACAGTGGGACCATAATCGTCGCCATCTTGTGCGCATCAGTTATAATCAGATTCTGAGAAGGTTCAACGACCAGCCAAATGTTTTCTTTATACCCTCTTATAAACCTTTCTTTGATGAAAACAAAAATCTTAAATCTGAACTGTTCGACCGAGATGGCCTTCATCTTTCAGATAAAGGTGCTGTAGTCTTGATGACATTCTTTTGCGAAAAAATAGATAAATGTCTCAAAGGAGTGCTAAAATAGGTACTAGATATAATCATCACTATTCTTGACCCTTTTCATAATCGTTAAATAGAGTAAATCCAATCCCCCTTATATATAAGGTCAAACTATGTGGCAATATGGATCAGAACACGTATCAGTACAACCCTAATACATGGGTTAATCATAATACCGCTGTAAACAGATTAGATACTACTGTGTGATACAGGTCCAATAATGAAAGTAATACTTTTTGAACCAGTATTTCCTATCTACAATGTGTTTTATAAATGTAGTATAAAATTGTGTTAAACTGTATATCTCAGTTTAAATCAGAATCTTGCAACTGAAGTAATGATAACTTGCAGTGGGATTCTCTCAATGCTAATAATGTTATTGTTGACTATCAATGGTTTATATATTAGGTACAATTGTGCGGTCTGGTTAAAACCACTTATGAATTGGATCAGAACACATATCAGTACAACCCTAATACATGGGTTAATCATAATACCGCTGTAAACAGATTAGATACTACTGTGTGATACAGGTCCAATAATGAAAGTAATACTTTTTGAACCAGTATTTCCTATCTACAATGTGTTTTATAAATGTAGTATAAAATTGTGTTAAACTGTGTATCTCAGTTTAAATCAGAATCTTGCAACTGAAGTAATGATAACTTGCAGTGGGATTCTCTCAAGGCTAATAATGTTATTGTTGACTATCAATGGTTTATATATTAGGTACAACTGTGCGGTCTGGTTATAACCACTTATGAATTGGGTATAAACACAGCTCCCATTGTACCAGTATATTAGTGCAGCTCTGTAGTGCAGTTCTGTAATACAATTAAACAATATCTTGAGCATAATATAAAATTGTGTCATACTGGATATAACTCAAGACTAGAATCATAAAACCTGCCACAGAAATAATGACAACTTGCAGTGGGATTTTTCGAAGGCAACAGTCCCAAATCGCTTTGATGCTTAGAAGCAATACTTGTTTATTTAAACTGCTAACATATGAGACGTAATTAGTTATAACACGTTGAATATATATCCCAAAAATTGTTTCAAATAGGATATTTTAGTTTAGAAACGGAATCTTGTCACTGAAGTAATGATAACTTGCAGTGGGATTTTCTGAAGGTGACAATGCCAAACTTCCTTGGTACAAACAATACGTGTTTACTTAACCAGCTAATATAATAAATGTAACTAGGTGTTACTGTTGATTATCTTTAGGCAATTCAGTATGCACAGTTGTTCAAGACAGATATAACCACGGTTATTAATGCTATTGATGACTATCCGTAATTAATGTATTAGGTACAATTGTATGGTTAAGATATATCCACTAATACGAACTCAATTTGCAATATGGTTTAACAACTAGTTTTCAGCTTATTAATGTTACTGTTGATTATCCATGGTTCGTATACTGTACACAATTGTGTGGTTGATGATACTGTTGAATACCGTTGAATACCGTTGGTTAAGGTATAACCACCGATATGAATTCGGCTTGTATTATGGTTTAACCACTACTTTCCAGTTTATCAAGGTTATTGCTGACTATTTCTATGCTATGCACTATGTACAATTGTCTGATACTGTTACTTTAATGTTACTGTTACCTATCTGTGATTAATACATCTGAGTGTAACTGGGTGGTTTGGTTATAACCACTATTATGAATTCGAGTTGTAATATGGTTTGACCACTATTTACAATTGTACTAATACTACTACTGATTATCCGGGATTAACATATTAGATACAATTATGTGGTTGAAGTATAACCATTATCAAGAACTCAGTTTAGCTTCTACTCTCAGTATACCAATACACTGATGCAGCTCTGTAATACGTTTTAACCAACTGTTAGAGTATACTGCAAAACTATATCAAACTGGACATTACAGTTTAGAACCAGAATCTTGTCACTGAAGTAATGATAACTTGCAGTGGGATTCCCAAAAGGTAACAGTGCCAATTAATTGAGGCAGAGAAGCAGAAATAATTACTTTGTCAGTGAAGTATTGATAATTTATAAGGTGATTGTCTGAAGCCAACAATGGCAAACTTCCATGGAGCATAGATGCAGAAATTATTAGAAGTAACTAGGTGGACAATCTATGTGTAATATAGTATGTTTATTATTCAATAGTACAAAAATTAGCTTAATAGGAATAGTTGTATTTGTCAAACTGTTAAATAAATGTGTGACAGAAGATGTTTAAATAATGCGGCTAAACCGTCTGAATACCTATCTTTCCAAATCTCTTCCATGACGGTAACTTTATTGTTTCTACTATTTTGGTTTTTTTTCTTCTTCTTTATAATGTACATACGTTTGTGTTTTGTTGTTGAATTATTTTCACTTGATCATTGTAATAAAGGTATACCACTGATGTTAACACTATACAGAACAGAAACATGTAAATCAGAGAGGCGGGAATGTTACTTTAATGTAAAGATTCAGGAGGAAAAAAGGGGTGAGCCAGTTAAAATAAGACCAATGTGGAAAGTGTAATAAAGGTGTTGTCAGCAAATTGTCAAGGTTTGAGAGATATGGCTAAAAGGACTGATGTACTAAACTATTTGGAAAATATGGGAGGGAATATTCTATGTTTGCAAGAAACTCACTGGGTGGAGCGAGACATAGGTAACCTAAAAAATATCTGGAAAGGAGACTGCTTTATAAATGGTTCTAAAACCAACTCAAGAGGGGTTGCTATTCTAATTACTCCAAATTTCGAGTATACAGTATCGAATATACTTGCAAATAACGAGGGGAACCTACTATTAATCGATTTAAAACTCAATGATACAAGTTTGCGGATAATAAATGCATATGCCCCAAATGTTGACACCCCGCAATACTTCCGAACTGTAGAGAATTATATCACTTCAGCAGAAACAGATTATATACTATTGAGCGGAGATCTAAATCTTACACTAGACCCCAGTTTAGACTGTGATAATTACAAACACATAAATAACCCAGGAGCACGAAAAGAACTATTAGAAATAATTGAAAAACAAAATTTATGTGATGTATACAGAAATCTAAATCCCGAAAAAAGAAGATATACCTGGAGAAGGAAAAACCCAATCAAACAAGCACGTTTAGACTACTTTATCGCTTCGACCCCACTGCTAGATATCATAAATAGTTGTGTTATCAAACCAGGATACAGGTCTGATCACTCTATCTTAGAACTCAACATAACCTTTTGTAATTTCATAAGAGGAAAGGGGATCTGGAAACTTAACTGTTCCATTCTAAAAGATAAAGAATACCTAATACAAATGAATAAAGCAATAGATGACGAAACATCTAGATACAATATGGTAACTAATGACAGTGTTATGAGACGTAATGACAACATTAGCTACAGTCTACTTCTAGAAGTAATACTACTCAGATTAAGAGGTGAAACAATAAAATACTCAACAATTAAGAAAAAAAACGGTTAAAGAAAGAGGAGGAACCGATCGATGAAATAGCAGAACTAGAAGTAAATAATATTATTGATTCAAACCTTGAAAATAAAAGAAATGAATTAGAAAAACTAAGGGAAGACAAAATGAATGGTGTCAGAATTAGATCTAGGGCAAACTGGTTAAAAGATGGATAACGAGCATCTAAATTTTTCTGCAATTTAGAAAAATATAATTTTACAGAAAAAACTGTAAAGAAACTAAAAGTTGAAAATGGAACTAATATTTACGATCAGAAATTAATACTAAAAGAGATTAAAAACTTCTATGAAAAACTATTTGCCCAACAGAATAGTCAAAACAAAGAATTAAACTTGAGAAGCGCTATAGAAAACTACAGTTTGCCGCAGTTAAATGAATCAGATGTGGAAAAGCTAGAAGGAAAACTCATGTTAACAGAAATAAGTGAAGCTTTAATGCGCATGAAGAATGAAAAATCCCCAGGTATAGACGGTTTCCCATCGGAATTCTACAAGATTTTTTGGACAAAACTCAAATATATTATATTGCATGCATTAAATGAAAGTTACGATAACGGAATTCTCTCTACAACATTAAGGCACGGTCTGATTACTTGCTTGCCAAAAGGGCAAAAGCCAAGAGAATTCATCAAAAATTGGCGTCCAATAACATTACTGTCAGTCGTGTACAAAATTGCATCTGCAGCAATAGCGAATAGATTAAAACCGATTTTGGAAAAAATCATACCAAATAATCAAACAGGATTTTTAAAAGGTAGAAATATAAGTGACTGTACACGCCTAGTCTACGATATAATGTACTATGCAGAAAAAGAAAATATCCCAGGGCTACTCCTATTGGTGGACTTTGAAAAAGCCTTTGACTCAATATCATGGAGCTTTTTAAATGAATGTCTAAAAATATTAGGCTTTGGCACCGGTTTTATAAGATGGATTAATACCCTAAACAAAGAAGTTTACGCATCCGTTCTTCAATGTGGTTACCTCTCAGACCCAATTCAGATTGGCAGAGGTTGTAGACAAGGTGACCCTATAGCTCCTTACCTCTTCATCATCTGTTCTTTCTTTCTTACAGTTATGATTGACCAAAATAAACTAGTCAAAGGAATAAAATTAGGCAATGACGAAGTAAAGATAATACAATTTGCTGACGACACTACTATCTTTCTAGATGGCATGGAGGGCTCACTCCAAAACACCCTCAACATAATAGAAATCTTTGGCACCTACTCTGGGTTAAAAATGAATAAGGATAAATCAGAACTAATATGGTTCGGGAAAAAAAAACACACAAAAGCAAAACTTTGTAAGAACACAACTCTCTCTTGGGGACAAACAGAATTAAAACTGTTAGGTATAACATTTTCAACAAACCTAGATGACATACCAACAAAAAACTATGAGCCCCTTCTACAAAGGGTATCTAAAATTATTAATTCATGGAAGAAAAGAATATTATCTCCAATAGGAAAAATAATAGTTTTAAAAACTATTATTCTGTCAAAATTTGTTCATCTCTTCCAATCGCTACCACCTCCCCCAGATAACTTAGTGAAACAAATCACAAAAATCATGTTCAGTTTTATATGGGATGGAAAACCAGATAAAATTAGTAGAAGAAAATTAATACAAAATAAAGAATACGGGGGTCTAGAAATGATAGACTTAATGAGTTTCATAAAAGGGCTTCAAATTGGAAAATTTAATGGTTAAATTAAATTTTTATTAGTTAATATCTTACCTAGTGGACCAGTGCATTTGTCCGGCGCGCAGCCGGTCCCGCCAAACATTAGAAAAAAACATCCTGAGCTGGGCTCTGACCGGGACCGGTAGTGTATTCCTCATTCGCCAGGTGTCGTGACTGCACCCAGCTCCCCTACTGCGCGTGCGCGTGCATGCATACTTCCTCTTTTTGTGGCCTACCTAAGAATGCCCCCCTTTTTAGCTATTGCGGGGCAGGTTAGGTGGGACTCTCTTGGTCCACTAGGTAAGATATTAACTAATAAAAATTTAATTTAACCATTAAATTTTCCATTTTATTGCGTTAATATATCTTACCTAGTGGACCAGTGCAGAATAACTACCCAGTGGTTGGAGGGTAGCTATGGAAAAAGGGGAGACAGAGACTCTAAGATCTACATATATACTCCGTAAATCCAGAGGGAATCACCCGGGAAGGGTTTCTGACTACCCTGGATAGGTACAGTCTCTCTGCCCCCCCCCCTGGTTTTGTAGCTGACGAGTCCACGAGGAAGTGAAGAAGGGGAATTGAAGATTAAGATGGTCCCCCATCTTCTTGCAACGCAAGACAGACTGCAGGGACGTTTTTTTTTTGTTTTTTTTTTAATATATATATATATGAATACATATATACATCACTATATACATGGGAGCCTCTACTTAGTCCCTAATTTGTTGGGCAGCTACCACAGGACCCAAATGGTACACATCCGAGTCTGCCCAGGCCAAGTCCTTCAGGTAAAATTGGGGGAAGGTATTATGAGACTTCCAGTGACAGGCTGCCAAAATTTGGTCTAAGGGAACACCCGCTTGAAAGGCTTTGGAAGCCGCGAACGCGTGAACGTCATGAGCCCGAACCTGATGCAATTGTTGAGCCTGTTGGTCTGACATCTGGTAACAAAGGACGATGGTTTGTTTGATCCAGGAGGAAACGGTAGCAGGGACAATATCCTTCTGGAAACTCTTCCTAAAGGAAATAAAAACCAATTCTTTGCGAGAACAGAGATCTTTGGTTTTGTCCAAGTAATAACGTAGTGCCCGGACCGGGCACAGACTCCTATCCTGCTTGAGGGATCTGTCCAAAGAAGGAGCCAAGGCTGGAATGATAACAGGGGCCACACAGGCGGGACCTTCTTTAGCCAGGTGATTCTTAGAGATGAAACTAGGAGAGGGCGATAAGGAAACATTCGACCAATCCTCTTGGTGCCTAATGTTCCTGTGAACCCAAGCATGAATTTCACTCCTCCGTTTCCCAGAGCCCAAGGCGAGAAGGAAGACAGTCTTAAAAGTGAGGTACTTCAGCGAAGCCTTCCTGAGAGGTTCAAAAGGAGGTTGTGTAAGTTGGTGAAGGACCAAAGACAAATTCCACATAGGAACCCCACGCCTGCCTTTTGGTTTGTCCCTATGAAAACTGTCCAACAACCTGGACAAGTTTTCATCCTTGCTGATGTTAATTCTGGAGTTCCCCACTTTGTCGGCTATGGCAGTCCTATAGCCTTCTATGGTACTAGGTTGAAGATGTTTTTCCTGAAAAAGGACACTGATTGAACGGCTGAGTTATCAAATTCGACACCTGAGGGAGCAGGAGGGGAATTTGAGCTGACATGTTGACCAGGTCCCAAAACCAAGGCATGTTGGGCCAGCCTGGTGCTATCAGAATGAGACAACGGAATCCGTGGTCCAAAAGTTTCGTTACCACCTGATGAAGAAGGGCCATCGGTGGAAAAGCATAAGCGCCCAGGTCCTCCCAAGGGAGACTTAAGGCATCCACTTCCCACGCTGATTGGTCTGGAACCGGGGATACAAACCGGGGAAGTTTGTGATTGAACCGGGTGGCAAACAGGTCCACAGACGGGCGGTGCCAACGCCGGCATATTTGAGCAAACACCTCCGGGAGGAGGGACCATTCCGTTTGGATCACCTGATTGAGTCGGGACAGCTTGTCGGCTATGACGTTCAGGTGACCCAGAATATGCCTGGCCCTTAGGACAATCTGCCTTTGATTGCACCAAAGCATCAGTCTCCAAAGGAGGGCACAGTGAGCCTGATTTCATACCCCCTTCCTTGTTGATGTAAGAGACCACAGTGGTGTTGTCTGTACAAACAAGAACTATCTGGTTGCAACATAACCGCTCGAACCGTTTTAAGGCCAGCAGGACTGCCTTGAGCTCCAACAGATTTATGTGCAAGGCGCTTTCTGACTCTAACCAGACTCCTTTTGCCATGTAATTGCCTAAGTGAGCGCCCCAACCTTCGTTTGAGGCGTCTGTAAACAGTTGAAGGGCGTGTTGAAGAGGGTGTAAGGGTTGACCGGAGAGCACCTTGGCCGGGTCCAACCACCACCTTAGATGAACACGGAGAGATGAAGGAATTGGAATGACCTTTTCCAGAGATTCCGGGGCATGCCAATGCTTTTTCAGGTGCCATTGAATGGGCCTCATATGCAGTCGCCCCGATACTACTTGTTTTTCTGTTGCTGTCAGAAGGCCGATTAAAGACATGAACTGCCTGACTGTGCAACATTCCAGTCCCAGGAGAAGGTTGAGTTTCTGAGATAGACTCCTCCACCTGTCCTGAGTTGGTTTGACTAACCCCTGAGATAGGTCGAAATGATAACCTACGAAGTTGAAGATTTGTTGGGGAACCAGCTCTGACTTGTCCATGTTGACTACCCAACCTAGAGAGCGGCAAAGGTCCAAAAGGATCTGCGTATGACGTAGGCAAATTTCCCGGCACGGGGCTCTCAGTAACCAATCGTCTAGGTATTGGTGGATCCGAATACCCCTCGATTGAGCCATGAGTTTTACCTCTTTGACCACCTTTGTGAACTCCAACGGAGCCGTTGACAGGCCAAAGGGAAGTGCTGTGAACTGAAAGGTCTGACCTTTTAAGTGGAACCTGAGATATTTTCGCGACCTGTGGTTTATGGGGATGTGAAAATAAGCGTCGCTGAAATCCAGCGAAGTGACCCACTCCAAACAGTCTGATGGTCTCCGGAGTTTCCATCTTGAACGTTGCCGGAGCAAGGTACAGGTTCAGTTGACTTAGGTCTAGAATGGGCCTCCATTTTTTGTTGGGTTTTGGAACTAGGAACAACCGGTTGTAGAAGCCCAGAGATGACTGAACTGACACTTTTTCTATAGCCTGTTTTTGACCTAGAGACTGTAAGGCTTCGTTCAGCTTTTTGTTTCTTAAAGGAGCTGATGAACCACTGACTATTACAGGATATCTTGCTAGAGGTGGTCTCTCCTTGAAGGGTAGTTGATACCCTTCCTTGAGGATGGAGACTACCCTTGGATTTGAACCCAGGGAGAGCCAAACCTGCCAAAACAGTTGCAGACGGCCTCCCACAGGTGGATCTTTGACAACACAAGGTACATTTATGACATTTGGGGCAAAAAGACATTGATTTACAGACAAAGCACTGTTCACAGATTTTATTTCTATTTTGGCATGAGAGGGGCTTACGTTTTTCTTTTGCAACGGCCCTTTTACAGAAACTGCAGGAAGAACAACAGGCAAATTTACAGTCTTTTGAAAAGTCACTCTGTTGGTTGCTGACACTAGATTGAGATCCCCGGACTTTGATTTTAATTGAACTAGGGGACTCCACAAACATTGATTGTCATTTATATGGCTTACTACCACGGGCAGGCTTGGAGTAATATGTGGAGCTAGAGCCATCTCTACCACGATTCTTGCCTCTGCCCGAAAACTGCCACCAAGGTTGCTGAGTCTGAGAAGACGAAAAACCAGATTGACGACTATCTTTCTTGTCGTAGGGTTGGTACCTGAACTGATGTTTCTTGGAGTGCTGGTATGTGCCCGAACCGGGACCAGGAGCACTCCTATTAGACTCATGCTTTTGTATGTCTTGCTCAGCCACCGCCAGAACATCATCCGGGAACAACCCGTAAGTAAAAAGGGGGGCATTGCGCAGCTTATTCCAGGTGTCAGGTTTCAGTCCTGGTCTAACATATTCTAGGTAGAGTCTCTCCTCAACAAAATGAAATTTGCCAGTTGGACAAACAAACTGTCTGCGAGGTGCTGAAAAGCAGTACCCAAAGCCACAGAGACGCTAGAATGGAAAGCGGACAAGTCTTTTAAGTCCTTGACGGCGTCTGTGACTTCCTTTGGGGCTTTCCCTTTAATAATGGTACTGTTCAGAAAAGAAATATGTTGGTTCATTTTGTCCTGGATCTCACTCACGCACCTGTTAAACCCTGCGGCATGGTTGGTGATCAAGGAGCCTTCCCTGGCACATTGCTCCCACCTTCTAAGGATTTCTTGAGAGATAGGTCTGGAAGCCGGTCCTGAGGACGGGTAAGAGGAAATCTTGGCAATACGAGAGAACTGAGAGTTCAATCTAGCTTCGGACCCCGACCAGCCATAGATAGTCCTTCCGGGTCTTTGGTTGCCATCCTGTTTTATTCGGGATTGAGTATACTATTTAGCCTGGCTTTTAGGTGTCCTGATAAACTGGTCCTGTTTCAGACCTGCTGCTTCCTGAGCCCGGGAAGGGTAGCCCTCTGCAGCCCGCATATTAAGTTTTTCCATTTTATAACACAGCCAGTCGTCTGCTGGCAATTCTACTGACACTTTTCCTGTACGACGAGGGTGTTTACCCTTCCAAGGGTTGTCAGAGCGGTTATCCGTGTCACCTACAGCAGCTTCAAAATCTGGTATGTGAGACCAGCCAAGGAAAGACCGTTTCCCTGTAGTTCATTTCTTCGTTTCTTTCAACTACCTCAGAATCTGAGAGTTCACCTTCTTCACCGGAGTCTTTATCTGACCTGTCCGGAAGGGGTTCCTCATCTGACAGAGCCGGATCCGGCTGAGTAAAACTGTCTGGAGCAAATGATGTAGACCCACTGGAAGGTTGCGTACCGGTGATGACCGGTTGAGAAGAAGATCCAAGAGAAGTGACACTGGTAACAGTTTCCTCCGGTTTCTCAAGAGTTTGCAAACCCGGACCGGGCACAACTGTCTTGAGAGGAGGAATAGGATCCGAAGCAATCTGATTTGAAGAACCGGCACTAGCAGCCGGTTTAACAGCCTTCTTGTGTTTAGATTTTCCCTTATGTTTTTTAACAGCAGGTGAAACCTCTAACTCCTGACCTGGAGGCCTCACCGGACCGGTGGCTCCGGGGTCAGGAGACGGGTTGATAAAAGGCGTGTCAGATATGGGAGCTTGAAATGTTGATACAGGCATCTTGGGACTTGAGAAGATGTTAGTTCTTGACAGGAGAGCCTCAAAGCGGGCGAACTTTTCTTCTAATTGATTGTTTAACAGTTCCAAGTCCTGACGGGAGACAAAATCTCCAACACTAGCTTGATCAGCCGGTGAGGCACCGGTAAAAACCCGTTCCTGCGCATGCGCAGCGTCCGGGGGCATTTGAAAATCAATCTGATCCTCTACGGGACCCACAACAGTGACTTTACTAGGGGAAACCAAGGTCCCAGCTTTCTTATCTTTCCGGATTTTATATTGCGGGGTTGCCAACATACTCTTTTGAGATTCCGAAAAACTGTCACATAAATCACAATGTTGACCTTTAACACAAGGGTCATCTCCCATCTTTTTGTCCCTGCAGCGGGCACATTTTTTGTGTAAGTCAAAGGCAGCCATAACATGGCCACAACTTCCACGCCTCTGTCCTGGTGATGCCATGATAAATATATTTCGCAAATATCCAAAGCTTTCCTTGTAACACACTTGTAAACAACTAATATAATTCAAAGTTTATTCCACTGAAAATTTATCGCTAACACACTATGGCACCAAACAAAAAGAGGAAGTACGCATGCGCGCGCACGCGCAGTAGGGGAGCTGGGTGCAGTCACGACACCTGGCGAATGAGGAATACACTACCGGTCCCGGTCAGAGCCCAGCTCAGGACGTTTTTTTTCTAATGTTTGGCGGGACCGGCTGCGCGCCGGACAAATGCACTGGTCCACTAGGTAAGATATATTAACGCAATAAAATAATTGGATCAAAAGACTCATAGGTGACCAAAATCCTATGTGGAAAAAGGTCAGCACATACTCGACCCCTTCTAAAGAGAAACTGATATGTTTTGGATCTCTATGGGCAAAAAAATGGGCAAGTCAGACCAAAAACCCATTCTGGAATGGTGTTTTAAATGCATGGGTTAAATATTTAAATAAGTATAACTCAAATCTGTCGCCAGAGGATAAAGAGTCTGTTCCCTTATGGTTCAACCCTAACATTTCTAAACATGAACTTTTCCTACCCAACTGGTGGAAAAAAGGAGTATCTTTTGTGTCAGACATCATGAACCACAATGGAGGCCTAATGTCAAAAGCTGAAATAGAGTCAAATTATAATATTAAACCAAATTTTTTGGAATATATGAGAGTTCACAGGTGTGTAAAACCTTATATAGGGAAGGAAAAAAAACAAGATATGGGCCAATATACCCATCAAATGCATTGGCCATAAGGATTCATTTAAAAGGAACAAAGAAATTCCGTATAGTGCTAGCATATGAAGATAAAGGCCAAAATCAAAATCTATCTAAAAAGTGGGATGAAAAACTAAATGTAGTAATAACGGAGAAGGATTGGCCAAAAATTTTTAAAATATGCTTTAGCACAATAAAAGATAACAACCTTGTATGGCTTCAATACCGAATCATACATAGGATACTTGGAACATTATCGCTAAGAAAAAAAATGGGTAATGGTGATAACAATATATGTAGATTATGCCAACAATCAGAAGAAAGCATAGAACACCTTTTTGTTACATGTACTCATGCAAACAAACTATGGGAGGATATAAGGAATTATAGCTCTAAAAACCGAATGGAAAATGTTAGCATAAAACCAGAACACATATTACTAGGCGAATTGAATAAGAAACAACGATCACACAATATTCTTTATTTAATCGCAAAGCATTACTTATTTGACTGCGCAAAGAAAAAGAGAAGTCCAAACTTCCAAGGGATGCGATTACATTTAAAAAATATTTATAATGAACAACAATTCTTGTCTAAAATAACACACAAAGAGGAACTTTTCGACAAACAATGGCAGATAATAGAACACTATATAATCAACTAACCTATACAGTAATGCAATAGCAAGAAAGTAATATCATTATATTCAATCCCAAGAGAGATATTTCTGGATGTTCTGAGTGGTATAAATATATAAATATGTATGTAAATGTATCTGGAAATGTAATACAAATATTTTTGAAATTTGACCAGAGAGGTAGTAGTATTATTGCACAACCAGTAAAGTACAAAGGGCAAAATCCAACATCTTGGATGTGTCTAATGTGAATCAAATGATCTAAAAATTTGCTGTAATGAAGATACTAAAAACTTGGTAAACTCATGTGGTTTTACCTACTGTTTTATCTATATATGTAATACCAAATACAAAAGACCCGATGGGGGGTTGGCTACCCTCGCCCTCCCGGGATCTGTGGAAAATACTTTGTGAAAAAAGGGTAAATAAAATATATTCAAGTGAAAAAAAAAAAAAAAAAAAAAAACCCTTCCTACACCTTACGACTTCTGAGATATAGCCCGGACAAGATTTTCAAACTCAAGGTCACTACGGCAAGGTCAAAGCTCAAATCAAGGTCAGACCATGATGTTGCACACCTACACATCCTAACCAATGTCCCTACCAAGTATCAACTTCCTACACCTTACGGTTTCTGAGATACAGCCCAGAAAAACTTTTTCCCGCTGCCCGTCCACCCCCTGCCAAATGATAACCATGGTTAACCATGGTTACCATGGAAAAGCATCGCCAACCATGGTTAAACCATTACCAAACCATGGTTTTTCCATGGTTGACTGTGGTTTCTGTCAAAAACCTTGGTTAACCATGGTTGACTAAACCATGGTTAATCTAGAAACCATGGTTTTCCGAGCAAAGCATGGTCAAAATCAGCCTTAACCATGGTCAACCTTGGTTGACAACCATGGTTACTCCAGTAACCATGGTTTTCTGAGCAAAGCATAGTCAAAATGAGCCTTATCCTGAAACTTTGGTAGAATTCTATGCAGGGGTTTGAGCTTGAGCTGTAAACATATCCTGAAAATTTGGTCAAACTCCATGCAGTAATTTTAGAGAAATCTGTAACCATGGTTCACCATGGTTACTCTACTAACCATGGTATTCCAAGCAAAGCATGGTCAAAATGAGCCTTAACTATGGTCAACCTTGATTTACCATCCATGGTCACATTATACATATGCAACCATGTAAACCATTTGAACTTATAGTAATTCTTACTTTTACCATAATTATCTCCCACCAGGCTTTCAGCCCGTGAGGGAGATTATGAAAGGGTCAAGACATTTTGTGTGATGTCATAACCTATTTGACGTATAAAGGTTATTAACGCATCATAAAGCATGATATTCATCATCATTTTTGCGTCATCATCAGTACACGTGGCTTGGCTTGGCTTTGGCAGTAGGTCCGATAATATTTTCACTAAAAAAGAAAAGAAAGTCTCTTTTTTCAATTAAAACCATGGAGCTTTTGAAGAGTCTAGAAGAAAGCGATATGGTGACAGCTCAAGGGACAGAAACAATATCGGGTAAGTGAAATTGTGAACTACATACAAACAAAGTCAGCGGGAGGGAAAAAAACTCTACATTTTTCTTTTTGAAATAAAAAAAAATAATAATAATAATAATGCAAGACCTATTTAGTTGAATATATTATACTACGTTTATTAAAAAAAAAGATAACTTTGCCCCCCTTTTCTGTAAGGACTGTACATAATATTGAAGATATTCCCGACGACATTCGAGTGCTAGAATATACACGAGGTAAAAGATATGCGGTATATCATAATAATAAATGTTAATAGTTATAATTATTCTATGTGTACAAGTTATCATCATCATCAAAATAATAAATGTTAATAGTTATAATCATTCCATGTGTGTGCAAGTTACATATTATATATAGATTGTAATTGGTTATTTTTTTTTTGTATATATTCAGGCGAAGAAATGACAAAGATTCCAGAAACAATCGATGATAGAACCAATGGAAGTGATGGTGACCCTACAGTGAGGCTCCTAGCAATGCTCCACTTCCCAACAATGGTAGTAATGATTGTTATACCTCTGGTAGTCTTTTTTATCCTTTTTCGAGATTTTTTCACAAGATTGTGCTATCTCACAAGCATGGTTGATGAAGATGATGATGATGAAGTTCATTTACAATCAATAAGAATGGACACTTATGGGGAGGCAACCCCCTCCAGCCCTTCCAGAGTCCAAGACACCACCCAGACCTCGAGTCCTGTTGCATCTGTGGGGCAATCTTGATATTGATACAAATACATACCTGTCATTAGTTGATTCTTTTCCTTCTTTGAATGGGAGCCTCAGTGATACTATTTCCGAATGTAGCATTGATGTTTAAAGCATGTTTTTTTTATTTTTGCAATTTTTTTATTTTTGCATTTCTTTTTTTTTACATTTTTCTTTTCTTTTCAATTATTTTTTTAGGAAACGAAAACTAAAAAAAAAACACTTTTGTTTTTTTCTAGACAGAGCTTTTTTATTTGTGTGTGTTTTATACCATAATATCCTGGTCAATACTAGATTATTCTGAAATGGCATCACATAAGGGCTCACATTCAAAGAATTCACATTAATTTCACAGTAAAATGTTATTATTTTTTCCCTTTGTTCTATCAGAAAATAGTAGCTTCATGTTATAAATGGTTATATATTTTAGGTAGCTTTACTATTTTCAGTAGAGACAATTATGTTCATTTCTCATAATAATAATAATTTTTATCATACATGGGCTTTTTTTAATGTAATAGGTCATATCATGATGGATAGTTTTTGATAGGGGCCAGAGGTAACCAGTTGGTCAAGGTTCTGCACTGTAAAACTGCCGACCACCAGTAAATTACCAATGTTAAGGGCTGGGGTTTGAATCTTACAGGTAGGAGTCAAGTGTTACCACTGCCCTGTCATGGCCCCATGTACTGTAATAAACCAGCACTGGGTAGACATTCTGCAGAATTTACAGTCCGACTGGCAGTTTAGTGTAGCACAAAGGGCTAAACAAAAATGCTTGAGTGATATATTAAATTGTCAATCGGACTGTAAATTCTGCATAGTGTGTCCACTCAGTGGTGGATTATTATGCCTGAAATCTCCCCCTTTTAATATTTTCAATATTTTTTTTTATGCGAGGGAATTATTGGTGGGTGAAGTTTTTACACTTATTATTATTATTATTATTATCCAAAAAGTGGTCGATTTTTTTTTTGGTATATTTATATATATTATTGTGCACAATTTAGTAGTGCGTAAAGAATTTTTAGTTGTGCACGGTGTCTTATAATACAGGTTGTCATACATTTTAGATGTAACGTCTAGTTGTAATAAACCAGCACTGGGTAGACATTCTGCAGAATTTACAGTCGATTGGCAGTTTAGTGTAGCACAAAATGCTTGAGTGGTACATTAAATTGTCAATCGGACTGTAAATTCTGCATAGTGTGTCCACCCAGTGGTGGATTATTATGCTTGAAAATCTCCCCCCTTTTAATAATTTCAATTTTTTTTTATGCGAGGGAATTATTGGTGGGTGAAGTTTTTCCACTTATAGTTCCACAAAAAAAATCATTTCTTCTTTCAACAACCAATTAGATTTGGTTGTTATGTTAGAATTGGGGGTTAGAATTTTTTTCTTACTGCCAAAGCAAAGCAAAGCAAAGCCACGTGTACTGATGTGTCAATATATATACTGTAATTTCATGTTATTGGATTACGTTAGAATTGGGAGGGGGGATATTCTTTTTTTTTACTGCCAAAGCAAAGCCAAGCCACATGTACTGATGTGTCAATATATATATACTGTAAATTTCATGTTATTGGATTACGTTAGAATTGGGAGGGGGGATATTCTTTTTTTTTTAACTGCCAAAGCAAAGCCAAGCCATGTGTACTGATGTCAATATATACTGTAATTGATGTTATTTGATGACATTAAAAGTTTTTTTGTTTGATATACACTCGTAGTTTTTTTTTATTTGTTTTCATATTATTTGTCAACAAAAAAAAGAACCTGATTGATTTTTAGGTCATTCATCCATGCAAGGGTTTAGGCTGTGCAACACCCACAAACTTTAAGACCTGGAAAAATCTTAAAAGTGTTGCCATGACAACAGTTATTACTGAATACCCACCAAAACCTAATAAACTCTAGACCATCTTGGGATAGACATATCCCGTAAATTTGGTGAAAATCCGTGCAGGGGTTTAGACTGTGGAACACCTACAAAATTTAAGACCTGAAAAAATCTCCATCTTAAAAAGTGTTGCCATGGCAACAGTTATTACTGGATATCCCCAAAAACATAATCAGCTCTAGATCCTCTTGGGATAAACATTCCCTGAAAATTTGGTGAAAATCCGTGCAGGGGTTTAGACTGTGGAACACCCACAAGCTTTATACCCTTAGACTGTGACATCACTCGTGGTGTCATCAAAAAATCAATACTATGATGATGTCATCATGAAGTCATGCATGACATCACGCGTAATGTCATACAAGATGGTGGTGAGCAGTAATAGGGAATTTTAGGGAACTTTGTCAAAAAATATCTTGAGATGGGGTACCCAATACTCAGAATTAAGTGACCCCTCAATTTTTAACCCACTATTTTTAGATTTTATACATAAAAACACTATTCTTACTATAAATTCACCCTTATGCAGCTCGTTATCTGGAGTCATTATAATAATAATAATAATTATTATTATTCACCATTATTATTGATATTCTTCATGGATACCATATCTTCATATCTACTCCCCCTTGTTATTGCTACCACCTGTCAATCATTATGATGTCACTGGTCATGTGACTGGTGCCTTTGGTCAAAAATGTTAAACCTCAACCATGGTTAACCACTGACAACCATGGTTGAAACCATGGTTGTAGAACCATAGTTTAAGCGGTGCCACATTAAACCATGGTTTAAACATTGCAAGGTTAAAAGCATGGTCGATTATCATGGTCAACCATGGTTACTAACCATGGTCAACCATGGGTATTAACCATGGTCAACCATGGTTACTAACCTTGGTCAACCATGGTTACTAACCATGGTTTATTAACTTAGGTTAACCATGGTTTTAACCATGGTTTTGGGAAAACCATGGTTAACCATGGTTGTCAACCATGGTTAACCGTGGTGCCATTTGTCAAAAATGTTAAATCTGAACCATGGTTAACCATGGTTCACCATTGATAACCATGGTTAAAACCATGGTTGTGGAACCATGGTTGACGGTGGTTAACCATGGTTAACCATGGTTTTGTCCACATCATTTGGCAGGGGACCCGCCCGCCCTCCCATCCGGACACCATGGGTGTAAACAATACCCCGACAGCCCTAGAGAACTGGAGATTTTATTATGGTGTTTGAATTTTTACTATATGATTTCAAACACCAGAGGTAGTCACTTAAAGAAGGACAATACATGAGGCATGATTTTCTGTTTTGGGATAAAGGAAATTAAAAAACAACAAAAACAGATCTGATATACATAATACACACATGTGTATATTAAATTAAAAAAACACACAAGACATATCAATTTCAATGGATATATAAATATACGTGTCTTAATGTATAGAAATGTTAATTAGAAAATGGAAACATGTCCTTCAGTTTGAAAAAAAAAACAATTCCCCTTTGATTCCTTTCGATATTTTTTATATCATTTAGGGATGTGTCAACTGATTTAATCCTCTTACTTCTATCAAAGGCCAACAATTTACCTGACATTTACCCCAATTGCACTCTTGAAATACTAACATTAGGTGGGAATCAAACGGATTACAATTAACCACAATTACAGGGAATTGTCAATTAGACGTATCAATTCACTACAGCCTTGGTTTAATTTGTCTCACCCATTGGTTGTAAATTCTCATTGGATAAGTTTAAATAATGATTTCATCATTAGGGCTGCAAACGAGCCCGAAAATGCACCTTGATTTCTCCTTTTGGAAGAACCGATTCGGACTCGGTTAATCGTGTGCTTATCGCCCACAAAAATCTGTATCATATTTTCACATAAAACAGTTAAGGTGTGCAACAGGAAAGAATGTTGATAATTCATTTAGTTTTGGTTTGGAATAAAGACGCACTTATAATGCAAAATGCAGGAAACTTTAACCATTTTTACACTGCAAGACTTGAGGCATCTTGAAAATATGTTATATTAAACACTTTGGCTTCAGAAGTCACTGACGGATTGGAAAACATTACTTTCAGAACCGCCAATGGAAATGGTTTACAAATTATTTGCTTGAAGACCTGTTTTAAACAAAAGCGTCTTTCCCTTTGATGTATTTTATAAATATATATGTATGCATTTGTTCACTTTAAATAAATAAGTTTTATGCAAGGTGTAGTAAAATCCCAATATTGTGAAACAATATATGAATTTTGAAAGCAAAGTAAAATATGGATGTCATTGCCACTCATTGGTAATGCTCATGAATTTCTGTAATATACGTAAATTTTACACTGAGGCTTCAGAACGATAATATATTGTAATTATCAATCTTATAATTAATCTATTTTCACAAATAGCCACACATGAAATATTTAATAATCTGAATGTGACAGTTCTGAAATCAAAAGACTAATTATTGTGACCCTTCCTTCTTTGTTTCAAAGGTGCAACAAGATTTTAAAGGTCAATACAATAAGGTCAAAGGTCAATCAGTGTCACACCATGACGTGGCACACCTAAAACCCTGAACCAATGTCCTTACCACGTATAAACTTCCTACACCTTACAGTCTCTGAGATATAGCCTTGACAAGATTTTATAGGTCAAGGTCACTACAGCAAGGTCAAAGGTCAAATCAAGGTCACACCATGATGTTGCACACCTCAACCCCAACCAATGTCCTCACCAAGTATCAGCTTCCTACACCTTACAGTTTCCGAAATATACCCCGGATAAGATTTTATAGGTCAAGGTCACTAAATCAAGGTCACACTATGACGTTGCACATCTACACCCCCTAACCAATGTCCCTACCAAGTATCAACTTCCTACACCTTACAGTTGCTGAGATATAGCCCGGACAAAGTTTTATAGGTCAAGGTCACTACGGCAAGGTCAAATCAAGGTCAGACCATGATGTTGCACACCTACTACCCCTAACCAATGTCCCTACCAAGTATCAACTTCCTACACCTTACGGTTTCCGAGATATAGCCCGGACAAGATTTTATAGGTCAAGGTCAAAGGTCAAATCAAGGTCAGACCATGACATTGCACACCTACACCCCCAACCAATGTCCCTGCCAAGTATGAACTACCTACACCTTACGGTTTCTGAGATACAGCCCGGACAAACTATTTCCCGCCGCCCACCCATCCACCCATCCGGACACCATGGGTGAAAACAATACCCCGACAGCCCTTGAGGGCTGTGGGGTAAAACCTGAAACAGAAACACATTATATTAGTAAAATATTTAAATATATTCATATATTTTAAGGAAAATCTAATTTTGTAGTAGATTTTACATGTATATCTAGTTCACTTGTCTTGATTCGAGTATTGAACTGAATCGTATCATTTCCGAGTAACAGAAGAATCGCTGCAGCCCTAGTCATCATGCAACCACTAACTCTTTTCGAGTCCCTCAAGAAATCCTCTTCTTCCATTGGCTGAAAATTCTCATAGGCATAGTTGACAGGATGATGTCATCTGTGGCCTTATTTATTACATTTTTTTCTGTGCTTTTAATGTGGCGGCGTTATGGAGTGACAATTATGGAGGGGCATTGTGATTTGGTGGTGTTTTGACTGAATTTCAGGTTTGGGGCATTTGACAACGGTGTATAGTGGATGATCGAAAAATCAATCACATAAGGGAGACTTAGAAAGAGCAATTGCTCTCACTTAATATAATTAACCTCAAAATATTAAGGTACATTGAAAAATATGACTTAAGCAAATAAACTAACAAACTGCTGCAAGACTTTTTTCAACAGAAAGTTCAAAGTTGGGTTTGAAAATGCAGAAAACAAACAGTCAGTTCTAAGATTGATCATTAAGTCGATCACCTAGTACCACCACTTTCTGTAAACAATAAACTGGATTGTTTATTTCTGTAGTGAGGAAATATTTTAGTGTGTATTTCAGAAAATATAAAAATATATGAAGTGGTTACAGATCCGATTTTTCTCGGAACTACAAGCAATCTGTTACAAATCTGTGTACAATATAATATCGAAAAAACGGAGCTGCAAAAAATGTTTGTGACAAATGAAATGATGCAATACAGACATTCTTTACGGTTGATAACCAAAGTGATGAAAAACAGAACTGCAAAACATATTTGACAAAAAGAGTTTGTGACAAATGAAATGATGCAATACAGGCCTTCTTTAGGGTTGATAACCAAAATGATGAAAAACGGAACTGCAAAAAGATTATTTTATTGATCATGTAAATGTGATATCAATCTAAAACCAAAATAAATGAACATTACACATGATTTAAAAACAATAACACAGGTACATCACTTACAGGAAGTACACTGTACTTAGTACAGTGACAGAACTTTGTTCTAGGGACTTTCTTTAAACTTGTACATTATAGATGCACCCATTTCATACAGCTATCATATCCTACTGACTGTTTCTCACTTATGTCTCTTCCACATCATTGGCTCATCTTCAAGTTCCACAAAAGATGCAGCCACAACTTGAGATTCCCCTTCACCATCTACAACCAACAGGGCATAGAATGGCATCCCATTGATATTAATCTTGTGTGTTGCATCACATAAAAGCAGCTGAGGAAACATGGAAAATGTTGACATAATTTCTTTGTCCTGAAAATATAACCCTGTCATCACATTTAATTCACTAAGGACGAATTCTGTTTTGAGGTAAGGATAGTCCTCTTTCATCCAAGAAGATAGGTCACTCACAGCACTATGTTCTGAGTGCAATGTGGCATTCATCTGCTTTGCTTTGGATTCTATGTTGTGAATGTCTCTCATCAACAATGGTTTCCTAGTTTTCTCAGAGTAATGATGCTGAAGTAGTTTCCTATCTACTATCAGTTGAAACAGATCTCCAATCTCCCCTGTGATGGTATCTATAAGTAAAAAGATAACAGCTGATGAACTCAAACAAAATTAATCACTTAGATATACTCAACTTGATTTACTCAATTTGATTTACTCAACTTCATTTACTTAACTTCATTTACTTGACCTGACTTGTTCTATTTGAATTAGTCATAAATTATATCAGGAACATACCTATACTCCATTTCAGTGACAAGGTGATTGTGTTCTCCTCTGACAGATTTCACCTGTAATTGTTGCCCATCTCTTGTAGATCTGAGGTTAATGGAGAAGGAGCAGTCAATCTTTGCTGTTTTCTCATGCTTTCTTATGTTATTTGATTTAGATTTAAATTTCTTGCCCCCATGATAACACTTGAACTTAATTAAGTCATACTTTAAGTCTGGGTTGTAATTCTTCCCAGTGTATTTTGCAGCAGCCTCAGTTTTCTTACTATCACTCATGTGAATCATCTGAAAAGTTTTTTCTTCAAAATCTTGTTTTGCCCTCTGCACCTCATCAAAGCAAAATGATCAGAATTTTCCATCTTCCAAATACTAGTGTTTACTCTAGAGACTCTAGTTGCATACTGACATTGATGAAAATGACAGAGGTATCTATACAACAAAGACCAGGTAAAGTTACCATTATGTGAAGTGCAATTGCAAGTAATTGATGTGGAAGTGCCACATTTACTCATAATCAACAATTGCTATAACCTACAAGTAGTGTTGTTAGCAGTTTTCCGATATGTGGTTTTGTTTCGTTTTGGTAGAAAAAGCGAAATCCGCAAAGAATATTTGGGAACCGGTTTTTGAAAATGTTATTATTTTAGGCTTTCTAATGGCAGACACTTCATCAAAATGACATAAAACACACATATTTTCTTAAATATGTCACATTTTTACTTTCGGCAAGGCTATGTCCCGGGATGTCCCGATATCTAACATGTTTGCCATATGTCGTGAAGTGCTAAATCGTGAGAACCGGAAAGTGCTTCATCTAGGAAAGTGCTTTATATCACGGGAAGCCTTGTTTTAGGATTTCCCATTTCTTTCCTAACAATATTTTATAAAATGGAAGATATCAAATACCTTAAACTTGAGAATTCACGGCCATAGCACCAACTCATTAATATTCGTGAGAAGATATGAGATTATGGATTTCCCTTGGGGTATTGTAGCAATATTTTATAAAATGGAAGCCTCAAAGAAGATCAAAAACTTTAAACTCGAGAACTCACGAAATCAACCAATGAAATTATTTCCCGACATTTAGCCACTAAGTTACATATCGGGATGTCCCATGATTTAACCACTGCGTTTTACTTTATATTGACCGCAGATTTCTAAGAAAAACATTAGAGTTCCGATGTCGGACCTGCAAGCTCATCCAAAAATATATCTGCTTGGAACATATTGCACAAGTATTTTTGTGGAATACATTCAAGAAAAGGGTGTTTATTTACAAATTCAAATGAAGTTTCCTATGTGTGGTAAAGCTGTCAGTGCTGACCAATTGACTTAATGAGCATATAGCCAATGTACGCGTTTTTGATGTATTGACGTTTTTCATCATTTTAACAAGAAGCTCACAGTCTTGTTTTTGGACGATATTTTTATAATATTTTAGAATGAATATGCAATCACATTGAATCAGAGACTTTGTGGATTCAATTTTGTTGTTATATTTCTGATCATTTTTGTTACGTACGTTTGGATACTCAGCATTATCCATTTACGTTGTCATATCAAAAACCCGTCCATCGAGGATACTCACAGTAGGTGTATTTCACAACCATAATCCGTCAAATCTAGATTCCTTAGATCAACAGATTCGCTTGTGTTGTGACTTGAATGTGAATCTGGATTATGAATCTGTTGATCTACCTCTCAAGGTAGATCAACGGATTCAGATTGCTTAAATTACCCAAAATTCTTTGTAAAATAATGGTGGCAACATGTGGCTGGAAATTTTAATGTTTGGGAAATTTTTATTATACTGTAATAAGATAATATTATGTTACTGCATATTAATTTATACAGAGTGTCTTCGGAACCGACAAGGACGGGTCACAACCCTCTTAATTTCAGAACCGTCACGTTCATATTATAAACGAAGTTCAAGCTGGTAACCTGTATATCCCATGGAGTGAAGGAAATATGAGGCTATTTCCACTTGTACACGTGAAGACTTATTTTACAAACAGAAGAATATTGTATTCTTACCGCACCTTCTATTGATAGTTTTCTAACATTATTTGACAAATAGAATGTCAAATGCTAGTTCTTGCACACACAGACTTAAGGAAATATGAGGCCACGATTGGGCTTCAAGCCATATTTTACAGAGAATCTAGGCAACCAGTCTACTTTTCGTCTGCAAATTCGTGATTAATTTAATTAACCAATGAAAACAATTGTTACTGAAACTTCACTCCAGACAAATTTTTACGAAGTGGCTGAAGTACGGTAAATCACCGCACTTGAGAAGAAATTCTACAGTACGGTAACATTCATTTGCCGTATTCCAGTAAATTAACTAGAGTGCGGCTTAAACTGGTATCATAAACATCTTGTTGAGTGAAGGAAATATGAGGCCACGGTGGGGGTTTCTATGTTTTAGAAACAGAAAATCTAGCAATATTTTACAAATAACAGTACACACAAAGACTTCACAAAGACTTGAGAAAATATGAAGCCACGATCGATTTTTTAACAATATTTTACAAAACAAAAGTCCAGCCCACCAGTCTATTTTTCGTCTGCAAACGTGATTAATTTAATTAACCAATGAAAACAATTGTTACTGAAACCTCATTCGGGATAAATACTTTACAGAGTGTCTTCGGAACCGACCAGGACAGGTCAGAATTCTTTTAATTTCAGAACCATCACGTTCATATTATAACTATTTGATGTGTGGCTGTTGAATTAAAGCATGCTGTCGATGAAAATAGATACAGCTAGGAAACCAGTCTAGTTTTCATCTGCAAACGGGATTAATTTCATTAACCAATGAAATAATTTGTTACTGAAATCTCACTCGAGACCAAGTATAACAAAGTTTGTATATTTTTCTACAAAAAAGCTTCAAAACTAAAGATATTCTAAAATGTCATGTTAGAATAGAAATTTGGCGGTTCTGATTTTATGAAAACATTTACAAAATATATCAAGGGTAAAGACATTTTTCTTTAAAACGGGTCTTAAAGCAAATAATTTGTGAGCCATTTCCATTGGCGGTTCTGAAAGGGATTGTTTTCCGATCGGTCAGTGACTGTTCTGAAGCCACAGTGAATACTTTACTGGTACTGCAACTACTATTGAAGTTTTCTAGCAATATTTTACAAGTAGAATATCAAATGCTGGCACATGCACATACAGACTTAATGAAATATGAGGCGACGATTAGGTTTCCAACCATATTTAACAAACAGGGGATCTATCCAACCAGTCTGTTTTTGTCTGCAAATGTGATTAATTTAATTAGCGTAATTGACCAATGAAAATCTTTGTTACTGAAACCGCACTCGAGACAAAGTTCTGGAGTGTGGCAATCCGTACTGCAGCATATTTTCTACGGAACGGTTTTACCGTACCGCAGCCACGCCCAAATTTTTAATTCTTACCACATCTACTGTTGAAGTTTTCTAGCAATGTTTTACAAATAGAATAACAAATAGAATATCAAATGCTACATACTTATTTAAATGGACGAACGTTTTTGTTTAAAACGGGTCTTAAAGCAAATAATTTGTAAACCGTTTCCTCTGGCGGTTCTGAAAGTGATTGTTTTCCGATCCGTCAGTGACTTTTCTGAAGCCACGGCGTAATTTATATTAATATATGATATTAATGTTGGTTTATGTTGTTTTCATTTTGGATTCAGATCTGCAGAAAATTGTATTTCACAAATCCAGCTAATCCAAAGAATCCAAATCTGAATCTAAATTCGATGGATTACGATTGTGAAATACGCCTACTATCGACAATACGAGTCACTACAGTACGTTGTTTTGTCGGTGAAGATGATCCTGGGTATCGATTACCAAACATGCATAAAAACATTTGATCAATGCATAAATAATTGTACCATGACAGAAGGATTTAGTCTATCACAGACAAATGAACACTGCTAAGCTGTCGCCAGTACTGTAAGGCCACTGAAAAAGTAAACGGGCCAAAGTAAACAGTTGACGCGTAACAACCTTGACATTTGTTACCTTACCGAATTGCGATCGGAGTCAGAATACTAAACAACTGAGTAAACAACAACTGTATACTTCGGTATATATTTGGTGGGTTTATAATGGTGTATATGTGTATATACACCAAGTAAAAATGCTATATTATAAAAATATCAAAAACGTTCTAGACAATTATATAAGTTTACATGAGGCTTTTGAATTTTTGAAACTACAGTTCTACCAATGATTACTTACCCAGGTAAGATATCGAGTGAAAAAGCATGTAAGATTATTGAAAATAGACAGTACAAATCAAATTTTAAAATTTTTGCTAAGATCAGATTGAACAATTTGGCGTTAAAATTAGTGACAAAGAACATATGCAGTATGAACATAAATTGCATACGTATACTTATGAACTGTCTAAAACTGGTACAATTGACTGAATAAGCCATGTAAAGCAGATACTGTTTAAAGGATGTCTTGGGCATGTATATATACTATTCAATACGTGAGTAATGAAACACAGTTTTTAAATACTTTTTTTGCAGGGGCTGTATTCACAAAAGGGATCAAGCTCAACTTAAGCTGATTTTTGGCTTAACTTGAGCTGAAAAATGGATCAGGATCAAGTTAATATTCACAAAGAAGTTAAGCTGATTTTTGGCTCAAATTTTTGGCTTAACTTTGATCCAGCTAGGTTGGTGCTTTAAATTTTGGATCAAATATAGCGGAACATTCTGTAAGAAGGGAGTTGGTTTGTTGAATGAAAATAGGAGGGCAAGGTGAGGTGAGAGAGTTTTCCGTGATAGGAGAAACCCACTGGATTACCTAAGTGACCAGGACCTTGTGTCTAAGTTCAGGTTATGTCGAAATGCTATATTATTTTTGGTTGATATTCTTGAACCAGCACTGGTTAGCCCAACTCATCGATCTCATGCAGTACCGGTCAATCTGCAGGTGTTATCTGATTTGTACTACCTTGCAAGTGGTAGTTTTCAACGTGTTATGGGTGACAGTCGTGATATAAACCCGTCACAGTCTTCCATTAGTCAATTTATAGGGCTCTTTTGTGCTGCCCTCACCATTCTGAGGGATGATTTTATATAATTTCCTATGCATATTGCAGACATTAGGGCTAATCAGGAGAAATGTTGCCGCAGCAGTAGATTACCAAACATAGTTGGACTTATCGATGGCACGCAAGTGCAAATTGTTGCACCATCTGAAAACGAGGACATATATGTCAATCGACACAACTACCATTCAATCAATGTGCAAGTTATATGTGATTATGATTGCAAAATAACAAACATAGTTGCTCGATGGCCTGGATCTGTACATGATAGTACAGTCTTGAAAGAATCAAATGTGAAGAACTACTTTGACACTGGTCCTGTGAACAAAGGTTTGCTACTGGGTGACTCCGGCTATGGTTGCAGTAACTGGCTGATAACGCCTTACAGAAACCCTTCTTGTAGGAGACAAGAAGTATCCAATGGGTAATTTATTTTAAATTATATATGGCAGTTTTGGTGTATACTTACTGTATTATATCAGCTATTTCAGTGTACTGCAGTTCAATCACAATTTATTTATCCTTTGTGTGGTACATTTATATACATTGCCAACAGTGTTGCATGTGTGTAATTAAATTAACTTTTCCCATTATTCAATTCAGTAACTATCCATTTTCAGGTTATTTTTTCTTATCCCATAATATAGGGGTAAGGTAAGCAACTTTACACTGCAAAAGGAAAACAATGTTTCTGTGCTGAAGTAATTGAAACACAGTAATATTGTTTCCCAATTTTGTGCAATGTTTTCTATTTTGTTTTGTTTTAAGCTGTGATATAAAACTGGAACAAATATCCAGTGAAGAAATATGCATGAAATAATTTTGACTCAATATGCATAATGTCCAATTTTATACAATTATTTTCACTCATAAAGTATTTGAAATATCCACATACATGTATTATGGCAACACTTTCAGATATTCACTGTTTTGACAGAACCGCATGTCATTATACATTGAAACATACATGGTTTTGAACCTAATCAGGATTTGAATGAGTTGACAAGTTCAGTGCACTTAGTGCATACACGGAGAACTTTGATTGGTTGTATTGGTTGTATTAACACAAATGTACTGTGGGTTTGACCTGACATGTGCCACATTGATAAAAAATCAATACATGCAGGGAAACATACATAGCTATGTCAAGGCCATAAACAAAGTCACACACAATGCACCCAGGGTGAGTGTGTGTGTATGGGTTGCACTGTCATTAAATTGAAGGGGGGGGGGGCACTCACTGGTGTGTTGGAATTCATGTCCCAATTGGTTGCATGTTGTTTGAATGAATACATAATATTTAATTTTTTTTAACCATACCAGCAATTTCTCTTATTATATATTAGTAGTATATATCGAGTGTATATCGAGTCGAGTTTCCCATCAATCATGTCACTTTTTGACAGCTGTGCAGCTGCCTGGGGCAGATGGTAGATTGATGGCTAGGTAGGGTAGGGTCGATACTAGCTCTATACAGGTTATTGGGCTCTATATAGTTTCTTGAAACTGACTCAATGGGGACTTTTGTTTTTGTTTGATAGTTTATAGCTATTACTCTGATGAATCATCACACAGCTGTGGGTTTTAATGGGTCTCTTTGTCTGCTTTTAATGGGGGCTTTTGTCTGCTAGAAGTGTTAAATGGGGCTTTATCTGCTAGCCAAGCTTTTAATGGGGCTTTGTCTGCTAGCCATACTAGATCAATATTACTTCTGAAAAAATGAATCATCACACAGCTGTGGGTTTTAATGGGGCTCTTTTGTCTGCTTTAATGGGGCCTTTGTCCGCCAGAAATGTTTAATGGGGCTTTGTCTACTGAGCCTGTTTCATGGGGCTTTGTCTACTGAGACTGTTTCATGGGGCTTTGTCTGCTAGCCAAGGTTTAATGGGGCTTTGTCTGCTAGCTCACACCCTTTGAGATGGTTGAGACTGATGAATCATCCTAGGGCTACTAGATGATCAATATTATTTGTGAAAAAAATGAATCATCACACAGCGCTCCTGTTTAATGGGGCTTTGTCTGCTAGCTCTGTTGTTTTAATGGGCAGTTGTTTATGAGGCTTTCTCTAATGAAGACACACAATGTTCTCACTAATGGAGAGGAGGAAATAGCTATAACTTTTTTAAAAAAATGAAATAAAATCTAGACCTTATTGTAATGCTCTACCAACCATCATGCTAAACACAGCTAGCCACATTGGAGGTCTATTGAAAATCTCCATTCCCAATTAAAATTAACGTGAAATTTCAGACCCCAGGGTAAGCACTCGAACGCAATTCCTCATATACATTCTCAATATCACTTGTTTAGTGCTATGGCTTTATGAAAACAAAACAATTGCTCTCTATCGTATCTCTCAGTTATTATACTGAATCTTTAATGATATGGCTATTAGGGTTAGGGCTTTGGGGTTAGAGATGAAAATCTTAATTGAACAAACTCCTAGATAAAGTAAATCTCATTTGCATGCAAATCTTAACTTCTTCAGATCACAAAGACCTTTAAATCAGATAATGCACTTGCAAAAGATAAAAAAAATTAATATCTATTCTGAATCTACTCTCCTTTGTACTTTATTTCCTTTTATGTTTCCCACCCAATCTGTTACCCTCTCACCTGTTCCCTTTTATATTTCCCACATCTGCATCTATGACAGAAGCCCCATTGTTCTCTTAATGAAAATGTGTCAATTATTTTATCATAATTTTTACACAAATATTATAGACCTCACAAAGACTTCCCCAACCCACTCAAACCCACCCTTTTCTTATTTTCCCACCTCTATCTCATTATGCGACTGACATTAGGAGCTCATACATTAACTGACAAATGCCTAAGTAACACACAGACTTATTTTAATTTTTTTCCTGTATTTATACTTTCTCCTTTCACTCACATCTGTGTAATAAGTCTTGTTTTAAGTAAAACGGGATATTTATACTTACAATAAAATGCTGAGCTTGCTTTTTATATTTTTTCTCTGACATAAGGATCCTGACACTTTTCCTAACACATTTACTTAAAAATGCTGATAAGACTGAATCTTTTCTATAGCGATTATAAACTCCCCAGTCGCTATATAAACCCCTAGGAAATCTGCTTTTCTGAAATATTTAATGCGTATAACTCATGTGGAATTCTTCGGTAAAATTATTTTCATCAAAAAGAATTGTTAAAAAATGTCTCAATCAGGAATAACTCTTAGGGATCTGTTTCTACAGGTGGGAGATATGAACCTTCAGCACCCAGATTATTTCTTAGAGATGGCACTCAATGCCTTTCAGATTAATTATTGTACATGCCTAGGGGTATCTTTGTTTTATATTTCATGCTTTATCTGGCATTATCCATCCTATACTCACAGGATTCTTCTTACAGCCTTTAGAGCCTACAAAAACAAACTTATTAAATCCTATTTAGGATGGAGAAAGAGGATGAAAACATATTCGACTCAGGCTCAGCATATGCGAAGAATTATGATTAATAGAATGGTTTCAGGTCAGGGAATGCGTAGACAGGTTATGAGACAGATGGGTATGGAAATCAATGATTCAGACTCTGAAGACGAAAGCAATCACTCTGTCTAGAAGTCATTAATCATCCGAAATCCTTGAAAAAATCAATAATAATTGCAAGATACTCTCCTATATAAACAGGAAAATCCGCAACATATTATAATATCTCCTTATTTTTCATATCTGAATATCCTATACCATGGAGTGTAGATGTTCATTATGTGGCTCTAACCTTCTGAATCAGAAAAATCTACTTCATCACCAGAAGTATTGTCACCAATTAACGGATAAGATACAAGAGAAATGCAGGATATGTGATCAACAATTCGATGATTACCAAACTTTGTGTTTACATCTTCAAAAATGTGGGAAATATATCTGTTGGAAGTGTGATCTTCCATTTCTTACAACAGAAGCCCTCAACTCTCATTTGGAGACATTTCATAAGAAATCTACAGGTGCTAAATCGTACAGATGTGGGATTTGTAAATGCAATTTTGAGGGTAGGAGGGCTCTGTACACGCATAGAATGAGACAACATGGAGGCAACAATGATGACCCTATACTACCAGCCTTTATTGTAGATAATGATGACGAAAATTTACGTGAGATTAACGTTACAAACATAGATCACATACAGGCTGACCATCAAGAGACTGAACTAAAGAATATCTACAATTTTCCAACCAATAATCTGCATGGGGGTTACAGGGAGATTCGAACCCAGGTGAGGGAAATCTATCAGAACCTACACAATGCCTACAGGATTAATCTCGCCTTTGGAACCATTTTATTTAACAATGAAACAAGGGAATACAGATATTTTGTTCCACATTACAACAGTAAGATTCTTCAATATCCTTTTCGAATTTCGAATATGAATAGTATTCGTTTTTTGATGAACAAGTTAGCTGGAATCGATATAATTACACAAGCAAGATCAGATAGACCCTCTACCGCCTGGAGCCTCGCCTTCATAACTAATGTGCAGTATGTAGTTTTTAAAACAGAGTTTCCATTGGGAAATGCTGAAGATCTGCCAGATTACATCAAACAGAATAGGAATCTGAAGACAATGTATATGGACAAATGGACTGGCAAACCATATACAGACAATTTGTGTTTCTTTAGATGTCTTCGACAACATTTTAAAGGTAACAAAGATTTCCTCGAATATTTTTGTGTATGGATGAATTTTAAAAAATCAGAAAAATTAGGAAATTCTACTGGACAATTTACTGGTGTGACTATGGACGAGATGTTGGATCTAGAAAGATGTTTTAATGTAAAAATTTTGATATATTCTCTGTCACCAGATGGTATTGTGTGTAATCTGTATAAATCTGTAAATAATTATGACAGTAAGACGTATCTTAATGTACATGAAAACCACCTTAGTTATATTGTAGATATAAATAAATTCGCCAAAAAATTTCAATGCGAGAAGTGTCTTAAGTTGTTTAGAAGGGAGTGGAACATGCAAAGACACTACAAAGTATGCTATGATAGAACTATCTATCACTTTCCAGGTGGGTTCCATAAGTCACCCTTAACCATATTCGAAAAACTCGAATCTCTAGGAATACATACCTCTGAGGAATCTAGATATTATAAACTCTTTGCAGTGTGGGATATGGAGGCCATGCTTAAAAAAACGAACCACAGCACCACAACTAAATTGAACTGGATATCCAAACATGTTCCCATTAGTGTGAGTGTAGCTTCTAACATAACCAATTTTGAATCACCGAGGTGTTTTATCAATCCGGATCCGACAATTTTGATTCAAAATATGATGGAATATCTCAGACTGATTAGTACAGCAGCCCGTAAACAAATCTCCTCCAAATATTTTCATGTTTTATATGAACTGGATGAGTTGATCCAGAAATATAAAGAGGATGGGGAGCAGGCGGATTCGGATTTCGAATCAGAGGACTGGGAAGAGGAAATCGAGTCGGACGAATCCGAATCAGAATCCGATATTGTTTTTACTCCAAGTAAAAAGATTCTGTCATATTTCATATCCAATATTCAACAAGTTAAGAAAGAGTTTCTTACTTACATTACCCAACTACACTGAAAATTATTAATTTGTCGAAATGGTGCCTAAAACAACAAGTTTCCAAATTGGCTAATTTAAATGCCATTTCCTTGTTGGATGATAGCCAAATGTTGATAACTTATTACTCAGATTAGCTGAAAACTGATGATAAGAAAAATAATGCACTTAAGCTTAATTTCATAAGAACTTGGCCAATAACAGGTGGCCAAAATGACAAATTAATTGGACTATCAAGGTCATTTTCTTGTCATAAGTTTGTCCGTTAATTTGTCCAACAAGAAATTGACAAGCTAAAATTTGTCAATTGGGACGTTTGTCGTTTTAGGCACCATTTTACAAAGTCTTGACGAATTATTGCTTGTCAGAGGTTTTCAGTGTACCTGTTATCGGATTTAATTCAGGTAGATACGATCTAAATCTACTTAAGACAGATATTCTCAAGCATATAAGTTTAAATTACACAGAAAATGATATCTTCACCATCAAAAAAGAAAACAGCTATCTCACAATAGGAACTCCACACATGAAATTTTTAGATATTTCCAGTTATTTGGCAGCTGGATGTTCATATGAAAAGTTCCTTAAAGCCTATGGCTGTAACATTCCAAAAGGTGTTTTTCCTTATGAATGGTTTGATTCTCTTGAAAAATTAGACTGCACCTCCTTACCGGAAATGAAAGATTTTTATTCTACAATGAAGATGTCTAACCCAATAGAATCTGACTCTGAGTATGAAGAGCTTAGAAATCTCTGGAATAAGAATGGTATGAAGACTTTTAGGGATTATCTAATACATTACAATAATCTAGATACTGGACCCTTCTGTAAAGCCCTGACTACTTTCATAGATCTGTATGTATCAGAGGGGATAGATATTTTTAAAGATTACATCACTTTACCTAGTGTGGCAAGAAAAATGATCTATACCTCCTCAGAGAGTAATTTTGCACTCTTCAATTCAGATAACGCAGACCTATACTATACATTTAAACAGAATATTGTGGGAGGGCCTAGCATAATTTTTATCAGATATCAAGAAAGAGGGGTAACAAAAATAAAAAATTTACAAAATAATTTATGTGAGAGAGTGGTGGGTTATGACTGTAATGGCCTCTATTCCTATGCTATCAAGCAACTAATGCCAGCCGGTGTGTATGTGAGAAGACTCTCTGAAAACAAATTTAGACCAGAGGTTAGCGAAAGGTACATAGATTCATATGTTTGGTTAGATTATCTCATCTGTAAAGAGGGAATAAAAATTCGACATAAATTAAATAATCAAAAAGAGGTGAGAATAGGTAATTTTAGGGTAGATGGTTTTTGTTATCAAAATAAAACAGTTTATGAATTTAACGGATGTTATTACCACGGTTGTAAATTTAACTGCTTTATAGTTAAAAACTTAAAAAACAAAACCTGGTCAGAAAGACTGAAAAAAATGTAACAGAGGGATAAAGCTAAAAAGAACTACATAATTTCACAGGGTTATAAATTTGTGGCTATTCAGCAATGTCAATTTATCTCCAAAATAAAACCCAAATGCCTCCGCTTTTATGAACATTACCTTTCTTCTTACTACAGGAAAAATAAGGGGGATTTAACACATTCAAAGATCTTAACAGATGTTAAAAATGGAAGATTGTTTGGCGCATTAGAGGTAGATATCCAGGTGGAGGAGGGGCATGAAGATTTCTTTCAAGAATATCCCCCTTTTTTGCTACCTGTGAGGTGCCAAAGGAGGTAATAGGCTCACATATGCTCTCATATTGTAATGCCAATGACATTCAATTTAAAAGTAAAAGACTTCTGATTGGTGGGTTTAAGGCTCGCAAAATTTTACTTGCCACCGCCCTGTTGCAGTGGTATCTGAAAAATAAATGTCAAGTCTCAAAAATTTATCAGATAATCGAATTTCAACCCAAACCCTCATTCACTTCATTCATAGATAAGGTGACCTATCACAGGATTCAGGGTGAATTAGAGGCAGATAAAGCAATTATAGGGGACACCTTCAAATTGATAAGTAATTCAAGTTATGGTTCCTTTCTCATGAATAAAACTAAACATTCTAATGTGAGATATCTAGTGGATAAGAATAAAGTCCGAAAAATAATAAACTCTTGCATTTTTAAAGATATGCAGGATATTAATGGAGTTTTTGAGGTAGAGACCTATAAGTCTAGAATTGTGATGGATAACCCTATACAAATTGGATTTTTTATTTTACAATATGCAAAGTTAAGAATGTTGGAATTTTATTATGACTGCTTACTGAAATACCTTAGACCCCAGTCATTTGAATTAACGGAAACCGACACCGATAGTCTGTATATGGCTATAAATCAATCTGATCTAGATCTTTGTGTTAGGGGCAGATACCGACAGGAATATCATAAGGAAATTTTTGGGTCCTGTTCTGATGAGGTGAATGCACTCTGGTTTCCAAGACGCTGCTGCTCCCACCATATCACCATAGATAAGAAAATCCCAGGGATTTTTAAGAAAGAATTCTCTGGATTTCGAATGTTATCACTCTGTTCAAAATCCTATATCATAGAGGATCAGGATGGTAAACAGAAAATATCTTCTAAAGGTATTTCTAAAAAAATTTAACTGATGCTATGGCTAAATTTTCTCACACTCTAAGCACTGGGGAGACAAGTTTCTCCACCAATTTAGGATTTAGAATGAGGGATGCTAATATGTTTACCTATTCACAAACTAAAATAGGATTCAATTATTTTTATTGTAAGAGAGAGGTGCAAGATGATGGGATCACAACCAGACCTTTAAATATAACCCTCTCACCATGGGAAAGAGAATCCCTGGTCGTATCAGAGGTACAGGATCCCTTATCTAATCTGTACTATTCTCACATGAGAGTACACGCCTTGTCTTATCATTCAATTGAACAAATGTTTTATCACCTTTTAGCCAAACATTACAAAAATATTACACTTTGTCATAAGATTTTGATGGAAACAGATCCCCTTAATGTATACAATCATCTTGACAAAACATTTATCTCAAAAACTAGAAATGAAGAAATTAAGAAGGATATTATGCACCTGAAAAATTTAGGCACTGTCAAAATTTTTCGAGATCGACTAGTATCTGTTAATGGTAAGGCTATTTATTATAAGCAGCCAAATTATAGTAGAGAGGATGAGGCCTATTGGGGTGTCAGTAACCCCACTAAACTTATTTCTGTGCTTCCCCCTAATTCTGTAGCCGGGAATAACATGGGTGAATTACTTATGGATTGCTGTCGAAAATTATCTACTGAAATCTCCATTCCCAATTAAAATTAACAGGAAATTTCGAACCAGAAGGTAAGAACCCCAACGCATTGCCTCTGAATTCTTGTCACTTTTTGCTGTGACAGTACAGACTGAGGAACTCTGTTGAAAATCTCCATTCCCAATTAACATTAACAGGAAATTTCGAACCCGAAGGTAAGCACCCGAATGCATTGGCTCTGAATAGTTTTCAGCATACTGCGACTGTACTGACTAAGGAACTCTGTTGATCAGGCAACAGATGATTCAAGTATGCAAATATTTTTTTGAAGAAATAACAGAGAAAATATATTTTAATGTAATACCTTTATTTCTTATAGTGAATCGTCACTTTACAAAGTTATTATTAAAAAAACTAATGACCATCTCCTCTTTACTCTTTAGGTTTACTGAAAAATCTGATAAAATACTTTGCATGGTTCTTCCTCTGCTACTGTGATAGCTATAATACAAACAAAATAATCCACATGTATCTGTCTGATAATTTTGCACTCTCTTATTATTGTATTTGTATGATAATGCATTACTGAATAAATTATTAACTATGTCTCTCTTTGGTTGTTTTCCTGCTGAATCGAAGTGTTCCACAACCTCATTATTCACCCGATGCAATACCACCCAATGGCTTCCCTTGTCAGTGGAGTAATCCAGATTAACAATAACTAGGGAGGGATTGGGTAGTTTTTGAGGGATAAGGTCTAGGGAATATACCCCATAGAATTGATCTCGAATTTTTTCATCCAACCTCATGTACCTTGCAATTTCGTAGCTATCCATCACCCAACATTTACCATTCTAGCTTGATCTATCTTTAATATTTCAGGGAATTTTGCGTAGACAATAATATTTATAGTTTCTGGAAGTGCAGTCCCAAATCTAAGACTTAATCTAACATGTCCACTTCCGGAAGTTGTCATCACCTGACCGGATAGGAAACTCTGTATGTCGAATTGGTACAATGCATATCCCTTAGCATAATCCGAAAGTTGAATAATCAGACCATTTTTCCGATCAGAATCGTTTGGTAACAGACTTAGATAAGAGGCTACATAATCTTTTTCATTGAAATTGGGTTTAAAGGGTCTATTTGGTACAGGCTGTCCATCCACACTCAATTCCATATAATTGAGATCCATATTTTGAAAGTTAAACGGATTTTTACTGTCATCTCCAGAATAAGCTGCATTTGAAACTAAGCCAACCACAATCTTGCTGGGAACTTTACCATGGAAGATATTATCAGTCATAAATGTGTGAGATCCTTTTGCAATACTGAAGCTTTTAATATCACTTCTCCAGAAGGGATAGAGTGCAGGACTTGTTTTCAAAGCCTCATTATGAGCGACTAACATATCTGGATTCAAAGAGATATAACAAACTTTTAAAATAGCCTCTGTGATTTTTAACCTCAGCTTTTCTTTCCCATCTCTCATTAATCTGAACTCATTGAAGGATTGAAAAAACTTCAAGGTAACCGCCACCCCATTTATTATAGCCCTGGGTTGATCTATTCCAAAGTCTGTATAGAGTAAACCCTCCACACTAGCCGTTCCTCCACTTCTAGTTGGCCTGCCTCTCTCTGTAAAGC
Organism: Sabellastarte sp. h YS-2021; assembly: GCA_964017235.1. Lineage (NCBI taxonomy): Eukaryota > Metazoa > Annelida > Polychaeta > Sabellida > Sabellidae > Sabellastarte > Sabellastarte sp. h YS-2021. The sequence goes on from OZ024937.1 coordinate 67,704,253, forward strand.
CTGAATTACCCCCTGTGTAGGTGACAGCTTCCATGGCCCCTGGTTGATCTTTATGAAACAATGCTGCCTCACCCTCTGATTGAACCATGTTGGTGTTGGTTGATAGAAGAAAATCAATCATTGCCTTACACGGATAATTAGCACCCACATCTGAGGATATTACTTTTTGATTTAATGCAATATTAACCTGTCTAAAAATTGAATGGAGGGTCAAGTTAATAGGCGCCACCTGGTGACTAGGGGTTGCAGGTTGACCAGCTGATGGAATCTTATTATGAATAGGAACCCCCTTCTCATCTGTAATGATGTATTTTACATGTAACCTGGTTTTAGCTAAATTGATATAATCTACTGAGGTCCCTGGGATATTAAATTCTATTACACTGCTATCTGTGATAGCAGCAATTGGATCGAACTCCACCCAATATTCTTTCTGAATCGTCTTATCTATGGGCGGTGGCTGGAAGATGGTTAAAGGTGTTTGAATTATATCCATAATGAGTGAGAATTAGATTTTTTCTTCTTACTCTTTACTTCCCCCCCCCCCCCTTCTGGACAGATGATGATGCTCTCCTAGTGCTGCTACCTTTCCTAGTTTTATTTTTATTCTTGGAAGAAATTTTTCTTGAGGATTTCTTTGTAATCTTACTCTTTCTAGTCTTCCCACCAGTTTGACCTTTGTGGGTTCCAACCATGCTATTTATACCCTTTTTCAATTTTATCTCACTCTTGGCCTGCTCCACTGCTGCCTCTGTAGGTGTAACTAATGTAACCTCCACTGGTTTGTCACTGACCCTATCTGTTTCTGAATTTTTAGGATTTAATTCATAAAAATTTGGGTTATATGCGACTCTTCCCTCAATACATTTCTTGCAAAAGTTTAAATATTTATCCATTTTCTTTTTTAAGGTGTAATGTGAGCTGTATCTCCCCCTTTAATGCTACAGCATTGTTAAAGGAGCTATCTTTTATATAGATTTTGATTCGACCTAAATTCGACTGCCTCACCCCAAAATAAAACCTGTCTGGAAATAATTAGCTTCTTTTATTGTTTGGCATTACCATTCTTAAAATTGGTTCTAAGGAATCTCCAACAAAACAAAATCGCAGATATCTGAAAAAACCATGAGGGTCTCTGATATTTTTTCATTTAAAAAAATATCGCACAGGGCCACTTTCTAATTCCCCCTCAATTCCACTCTCTCAGGAAGTTCCACAGTGAAGTTATAACCCTTGTTATCAGGATGAAACCTTAAGGAATCCTTCGAACTTAAGAAAATGTAAAAGTCTTCCTCTGTCATTCTCCCTCTTTTCATTCAATTATGAGCACCTTAATGCAACCACAGGGAAGCATTGGCTATTCATAGCTCTTCCATATCTGTCTCTGGTATCCAGGAATTAAATTTGCTTGGCCATCCTTTCCATTTTACCAGCACCTCTGATATCCCCTTTCTTTTACTTTTTTAAAGACTTTTTTCTATTTTGTAGACCATATTTTCATCCAAAAATGCTACTTGTAATTCAGGCTCATAAAAATATGACTTTATGACCTCATTTTGATAATCTTTTAGTTGATACATTGGGATATCTTGGTTTAGTTTTCTATCAATGATTGTAAAAATCTCACCAGACCATTTTTCAGCATATTCTCGATCGAAACTGTTCTTTAGATAACTTATTTTAACCCTATCACCGACCTTATACTTAAATTTCACCCTTTTAGGGTTAGGTCTGGTCTTCTTCATCCTTATTCCTTTCTTAATGCCCTTAGTTTTGAGGCCGTATTGATAAGACCATATATCATATTGGTTTGAACTCTGAGCCTTTGGGGGGGTCATCTTAATAGATCTATGGCTGGCATTGTTGTAACTAGTCATAAAGTTTTGTAAATTATCCACCCATCTGAAGGATTCTCTAGCTGTTAAATATTTGAATATCTTGAGTTTAATTGTTTTTATTACTCTCTCTGCGTAATTAGCTTTAGTTTCGTAATAAGTAAATATCTGATCCACCTTCGAGGTTCTCAAAAATTTGGTCACCTCTGAATTTTTATATTCACTACCTTGGTCACTTCTTATTTTCTGTGGTTTCACCCCTGATTCCTCAAAAATATTAGACATGACTTGCTTCATTTCCTTTCCTGTGAGAGTATACATAGGTCTTATATCGATAAAAACCACAAAATAGCCATAATTATCATTCGATTTTCTGTATTTCACCATATTAGCAGTATCTGTATCCCATTGATAATTTTTGGAGAAGGAAAGGACCTTGGGTCTCTTGAAACGTCTCCTGACAGGATGATGTGAGGCATAGGTCACTTGTTTAGCTAGCCACTGTTTAATAGATCTCTTTGAAATCTTATATTGACCATTTTTTTTCACGAAATCGTACAATTTTTCAACCCCGCTGAAGGAGGCGGGACTACTGGGGTTATAATATGCATCTTTAAGGAGTACCTCCACATCAGGAGAGATTTTTATTCCAGAATTTAATCCATTTTGGTTTGCGCTCTCTGATAGACTCCCTGCTGCCTCCCCTCTGTTTTGTAGCCGATCCTCCTTGCTGTTTAACCCTTCCTCCAGTTGAATTAGTTGGGGATTTTTGATCATCACTGAATCGTTTGTCTACACTGATCTCAGGTATTCCTGGTGGTGGTGACATATATAGGCTCTTATTGCTTCCAGTCTCAGCCTTGGACGATGTTACAGCATTTTCCGATTGCCCTGATTCCTGCTCAGTAGTATTGTCTTTATACGCGTTCTGCTTTTCACTCTCGAGATATTTAAAAAATTTTAAAAATTGTTCATGAGGTATCATTACAAATTTATTCATTGTAAAATTTGTTTGATATAATTCCTTATGGTATATAATAAATCTGTAAAAATTCTGTGATGCCTCTTCAGTAATTGAAGCCGCCCTCTAACCCTTCTTAGAAATCGTTTAATCAAGGCAGAATACTTTCAAATTTTGCCTTGGTCTTTTTACTTAGTGGCAGACGAAAAATATTGAAGAAAATCTCTGCAATGGCTTTTATTTGTGACTGATTAGCCTCTGAGAACATATACTTATTTAAGGTTAGGTATTCATCAGGAAAAATATGGGTGCGTAACCATGAGCTCTTATCCCTGGTAGGAGATAGATCTATCAACAAGTAACTGTAAGATTCTGTAGTGGCATCCTCATAGGCCAGACAGACCTTATCACACATTCCTAACTGATTTCCTAAAATTTTTATTTGATTTATATCCCTAGGATTTTTAAACAAAATAAAATAAAGTGTATTCAGGGTAATGTCTCTACTGTACTTCCCAGAATGGTAGAGATTTTGTAATATTAAAAAGACGCTGAGATTCCTATGATGTGAATCCCTACTAAATAGATTGGTAATGGAGGGACCATTCACTGCTGACATTTGTAAATCATCAATAATAATCAGATTATGCTTAGAGTCAGCAATTTGCCTAATTCGAGTCTCGTCAGGAAGTCCCTGAATAAATGCCAAATTTTCAATTACTTTGTTGTCAAAAAAATCCTGCCATACCCCATAAAAGTAGTACACCTTCTCCACTGGAACATCAAACATAGTATTTAAATTCTCCAATACCTTAAACACAAACTTTATCTTTCCTGAGCCTGTAGGACCTGTAATCATTGCAGTAGTGGGTGAAAAAAATCTGAACATTGTTATCTCTATCTTATCTCCTGAGTCACACAGTAAACAATCAGAAAGCTGTTTAGTCTCCTCTCTATTTATATTATTTCACTTGCCAAGATTACATTCGCCTGCTTGCCAGATAACCCAATACCTGCCAGATATCCTACACAAAGAGTTTTGCATGTATTGTTCTCATATATTGTTGTCGCATCGAGTACATACAAATGTCAAAATGCAACAGCGGGATAACACATGGCAGCAGTTGTGCCTTCCCTTAGGTCAGTATCACATTCTGTGGGATTCAATACTCTCATCAGTACTTGCCCATGTTGAATATCGACTAGAGCTCTTGCGATCATAAGACCATATCTCTCTGTGAACTTTGCCGTACCCTCCAATACATTTGTGTGACTTTCATTGCCTCTTCTGTGAACCCGTCCAAGAATTATTTTCTCATGCTTGGCTGGAATTGTGGTATTTTCTTTGACTGACACTCGGCAACAGCCTGGATCCTCATCCTCCTTCCACATGTTCACAGTTGTTCCTTGAATGGATAATTGTTGACTAGGTAGATCTAATTTACAGTCATGCTGCATAAGGAAGTCTATTCCTAATATGGCATCATCATGAATATCTGCCACAACAATATTGTGACTAACCCTGAGTGGACCTAGTGTGATTTCGCTGACAATTTGACCAACCACTGGCAAGGGATCCCCATTTGCCTGGTAAATGTCGAAACTCACTGGGTCTATCTGGTGATCTTCAAAATTTACAACTTTTTGTGACACCAGTGTTATACTTGCTCCAGTGTCCACCAAAAATTTAACTGGAAGTCCATCAATTTGTCCAGTCACTATTAGTCCTGATCCCCTTGTTATTGTTATGACTTGTTTTGGCCTCATTTCTTGGACTGTACCTTGGCCATGAGGCACAGCCCAGCTCAGTTTGACAAATTCTGTGGTTTCTGAAACTGCCGTGGTTTCCTACACTCAGATCTGTAGTGACCTTTAATGCCACAGTTCCAGCATTCAATGTCTTTTCGCTCCTTTTTCCCACTCCCTTGCTGGCTGAAGTTTGGTTTCTGTTTCAAGTTTTCCATCATCTCCTTTAGCTGCTCCATTTGCTGTTGTATCTTTTCTAATGACATGTCATTAGCTGCAGGTGATAGGCTATTCTCATATTTGTAAAGGTCGACCTGTCTCACACTTTTTCTTGGTTGAATTCGTTGTCTTTCAGCCTTCTTGTATGCTTCCATTTCTACCACAAACTGCATCATCTAGACTTTGGCCTTGACTTGGTATACCCGCCAACGGAGATCACTGTCATCCAGAGCATCGATAAAGTAATCTCTTCCCAGAACATCCATCACATCTTGAGATGCGGTTGGATAGGCTAGGTGGACCAGTCGTCGTATTTCTTGTGCTAATTCTGGCAAACTTTGTGAAGCTAAACGCTGGCAGTTTCTTAATTCCGCTCTGAACAGTTCTGTTTGGTTTTCTGGGTTAAATCTGCGCCCAAGAGCTGTCACTAGTTCGTGATAATTGAGTCGTTTTGCTGGGGTCAGTGTCTGTAGCAACTGGCATGCTGCTCCTCTCAAACTCACACTCAGGTACTGAGCTTTTTGGCGGTTGCTCCACTCATTCAAATCTGCGCAGATTTCAAAGTGGCTGATAAATTCTGGCCACGATCCATTCCCATTGAACTGATCTGGCATCACCCTGGGTCTTTTATTATTGCCTGGCTGCAAACCAGCATTCCAGTTGTCTCTGTCCTGGTGTCTGTCAGGATGTGGAGGACGACTGCCAAAAACATCTATCTCAGGTCGTTGTTCAGTATCATTATCATTCTGCATGTACAGCAAACATTCAGCAGCAGCTTGAAGTCTGTCCATATTGTCATCTTCATGAGAGTTACCAGCTAACAGGGAATCCCTTTTCTGTTGAATATCTCCAGATCCCTTCTCATTAGCTTTATCCATGTAGTTTGGTGTATGTGACATCTTGCTAACACTCCAGGGGTTCGTATCACTGGATCTCTCAACGAAGTTGAAGATCCCACTTCTGACACCACTTGAAACGGCCCAGCGGAAGTGTTGTATCTCTTATCTCTGTAGTTGTTATCTCTGTAATGGGGTCTCAATTCTGAAGCCACCAGTTAAAGTTAATCTGGTTGAGTGTCACAAAGTAGAGTTGTTTCTCAATACAATATCACAGGAACCAGTTTCTCATCAGTGCTGATAACAGTCTAAGTCTTAATATCAAAGTGTAAGGGTATTATGTGGTCAGGAGTATTAGCTAGTACTTATATAACAGTAATTTCTCTTCAGCAGATTCCACAGCTTTGGTTAGTATTTTAAATAAAAGTATGAGCCAGTGTCGATAGTAGTGAAAAGAGCCAAATATATAACTATAAAGTCAGTTTATTAAAAGAAAACAGTAACCTATGCTATGGTGAAATGATATATCTGTACAGACAGGATACACAATATTCAGTAAAATATTATATACAGTGTAATATATACAACGGTCCATGCAAAATCAACCTAAAGTTTAGACAATGGCAAGAAGAAAACAATCTTTGAATTAAATGGTCCAACTGAATTGTACTATGTGTATTCAGTTATTCATACAGATATTCCGGTACTGTTAATATGTTCAGTCATGGGCCAAATGTATGAGTCACCCAGAAAGCTGTAGAGTGACTTACTCAAAGGGGTAATTTAGCTTGTGCCAAGTTTCTCTTAGTGCTTGTTAATTATCAGTGAGCACTATGTCAGGCCTTAATTACTGCTGATAAATATCAGTATATCAAAATTATCCCTCTAAAATAATTAAATATCACCTATTAAGTTACTGGGTAAAATAATAAAGGCACTTACAGTGATTTCCAAGAGTATTCTGATAAGATATCTGTGATACTATAAGTTTATATCAATCTGACAGCTGTCACAACAATGTAGTAAGTTGGAGCCAAATATGGAAAATCTCATCTGCCAGTTATAATATGTAAACAAAGAATAGAGGGGTGATAGCTTTCTAGCCAGTTGTGATTGTAGATTACCTCAGTGGATAAGTGTGGAATTATCAGAGTGGAGTGGACTAATCTGCTGGTAAATTCTCAGGAGAGATGTTTACACACTGGAGTTCTGAGCTAAACTCCACCAATTACCTATTTTACTCTCAATTTATAAGGCCTACTCTGACTTACTCTGGTTTCCAGAGTACATAGATACCCACAATGCCTAGAAGCCATTTGATTGGCTGAGCCTACTCTGACATACTCTGACTCTACTCTGGCATTCAGAGTAATTATTTGCACAAAGTGTCTCCCCAAAATATAGTAAAATTACATTACCATAGATTATTAAACATGTCCCAATACATCAAGAATATGTAAGTACAATTTTATATACATGCATAAATAACTTTTGAGACATAATAAAGACATTCAGTTTTATACTAAACTATCCCCAGAATACATTCCTCACTCTACACAAGTGTGTGTACTGAAACAAATCCACTAAAAGATCGAGATTTACTGGAGAAACTAAACACACACACACATTCAAAGAAAGCATGTTCAGCCTAGAAAATCAATAAAGTGAGTACAGAGTTAAAATATCCCCCCCCTCTCAAAGTTCTGTACTACAGAAATGCTTTGCTTAGGGGTGACCCTTATTTGGGTCACAAGTGATTGTACAGCTTAGTGGGAAGGTGCACCCCTGCCTGGCTGTAAGATAACATTTTAAAACTGTTTGGTGAAAAATAATCAGAAAAACCTATTCTGTAACTTGGATAACTTTGTAAGTTCCTATAGTCATGAATTCATTACATTCATAAGAAAAAAATAACTGATCTACCCCAGACCCATTACAGTATTTAAGTATATGTGGAGCTATAACAGGAAAACTTCCCGAATGACATATACAAAAAATATATATATCACGAATAAAGAGAACAATATTATGCGAGTGCGAAGCACAATATTATATTGTTAATCTTCATGAGTGATATATTTTCTGTATGTGTCTAATGAGGGATGTTTTACTTTTATTATCCACCATTTTGTACGGTTTATGGGTTAAATAATATAAATATTTAATGAGGGAACATGAAAAACGCTGTCAAAAAGCAATGGCAACAGAGAATATAAAAACCTTTAATCTTTCACTTGTAATATCTCAGTCATTTCTGCATGGAAAGAGACATATCAGACATGAACAGAAGCGCTGTAAGAATACCTTTCTAATGACATACATATTTGTAAATGTTAAAAATACCCCGATTATTCACCTTTACAAGGCTTATATTGGTGATGGAGGTAAAACCCAAGTCGCCTTTACTTTTATTTTCGCCCTAGATAAAATCATTTCCACTGGGACGAAATCTGCGACCTTGATGTAACCTTTGAGCCATAGTGACCTGATGAAGCTGTCTAGTGTGAGTGAGGTGTGTTGCAATTGCATCAACTTTAACTTATTTGTAGATGCTTCTTAAACAAATCTTATTTGTACTTGTAGTGCACACAAAGCATACAGATCTAAGATTGAGAGAACCATAGGCCAATTGAAACGAAGATGGGCTTGCTTACACCAGGAACTTAAACACAGACCAGAAAAGGCATGCAAGATCATAACTGCTTGCGCAATATTGCACAACATAGCCAAAAGTTTCAAATTAACGGATATTGCTGATGAGTAAACTGCTTCAAGTCTCAATGATAATGGAAATGTGTACTACTGTTATTGTGTACAGTATGAATAATCTGTTATTCATAAGCAGTTTCATATTATATGGTTATAAGATAAAGGGATTTAGGATTTCCTTTACGCTTGAGTGATGTAACATAAATGAACAGTTTAAAGATAATTTGATAAAAATGTCACTAACTTTCCCAGGGCTGATGATTTCAGCTCTCTCCATAGCTCTCTGTATCAAATCCTCACCCTGGTCCACTAAAGAACAATGGTCAGATTCACCACCCCCAAGCTTTTCAGGAAGCGTAATCATTAACAATGCATTTTTCAGTTTAATGTTCTTTATTTCTTCTATTGCTTTTCTTTCCTTTAGGCATAGTACTCTGTACCTCACTTGCTGGATTTCTGCCTCCTTAATGCATCTCCTGGTTGATCCTTCATCCCACGGCTTACACTTTGTTGCAGTGATAGACTTCATAGAAGACTTTGCATTTCCCTTGAAAAAGAAACATTTCACATTGGACATTAAAGAAATGTTTTAATCGTAGGCAACGTGATTTATCAAATATACAGACTCGTTATAATAACTTTTTTACAACCCACTTCTCATTATCATGGCATTGACTGATTGTAATGAAAGATTGAAGCATAAGTGAGTAACATTATGCTGAGTATTTAAACTGGCCTTGTGCAGCTCAATTATTATACTGTAAATATTTATAAGTGACATTTTCTGTTGTTTTTTGTAACAGTACAATAATGTAATATTATAGGACAAAATGCTGTAAAATGGACCAGCATCAATGACTGTCAGCCTTACACATCCATTAGTGCCAAAGGCTTGTCAAAAACAACAAGACTGTTAATCATTGATGAAGGTTCATTTCTTCAGCATATTGCCCGTAAAAATTACATTATTACTGTTATTATTAACTGAATTTTCTATTACTGGACTTTGTGCATGTCAAATATATATATTTAATGTTGTAACATAATGTAAGTAGAGGCTAATAAAAATATGTCATACATAAACATTTTTTTCATAATAAGCAGGTAACCTACTGAAAAATTGTATATATCATTGGAAAAATATTTTCACAATGCTTCTACTTTGTTTTTGTTTTGTTAAAATATGTACAGTAATAAGTGAGATATTGTAAGCCAAAATTTTAAGGAAATACAATATTTGCAAACAAATCCTAATTCTCAGCCATTTATGTATGGATTTTTATTGATGAATTACAATAACAAGGGCTGCAAATAACTGTTTCAGTGATGTATAATAGGAAACATATGGCATATGAAGGAGTATAAAATTATTTCACATTAAGACTTACATTTTTGTAGTCCTCCATTTTTTCTTGTATTGTTTTGGTGCTCTCGATGTTAACCAATGTTTCATACTGTGGAACAGTTGCATCCTCACTATTTCCCAAATCAGACCTGAAGAAATAAGAAACATTTTTAACACCTACTTACTACTTATCACATTTGCCACTTCAGTTAGTGTTATGCAATGACACATTATTTATACAGTAAACACATATTTCTTATAACAATGTAAAATGCAGCTGTTGTTAGGTGTAAAAATATACTCTTATTTCTCTCATTAATGTGTAAATGCTTGAGAAATAACAACTTGAAGGGTTAATTAAAGGTGACTAAGTAGTGAACTTATAAATTTGCCCCTTCTATACTTTTAAGTATTCACACGTTTACTATTTCATGTTCATTCGTAATATATTTCTTTATATGTCATTTATGTACATCTGTGACTGCTATTAATTAAATAATATTGGCTATTTATTAGATATTTATTTGTTATTGCATAACCTTTTGCTGAATTAAATGGAATAAATAATGATACGTTTACTCACTTATTCACAGCACTTTCACATCCTCCTGCAATTCCTTGAACTTTTTCCTCACCAAATGGTGCTACAGATTTGATAATCTGCTTCAGTGGGCTCCAGCAATGCACTTCCTCCACCTGTTAAAATAAGCAAAAAAATTATAATGATGTGTATATTGGTGTTTCAGTCATTTATTACTTCTTTTTCATAGGGCAGAATTTATTGATTGCTTACTGGATTTGATTTTTAACTTACTGTCCCACATATTGCAGAAGATATTTCTGTACTTTCTGTGTAAGATTGAACCATAAAACTGATTTTTCACTAATTGCATCAAAGAAATATCAATCATGGAAGGAAAAAGTACATGTACAATGTGCACATTCAGTAAAACAGATCAAATAATTTATACATGTGTGGGCGCATTGTTACACTATTGGGAAGTAAAAAAAATTAATTTGCAAAATTACATTCATAATGTACACATTCAGTGTAGAAAATGTTTTTCAACCAACAAGTATGGGTGCATTATAGATCCATTTCCAAAAAAATCTCTAAATACATAAATTCTTCATGTTAATTTTTTTAAGTTCTACAATGCAATATTTATGAATAACAGAAATAGAAAAAAATTTTAATAAACCTCAAACCATAAGCAATGCAGGCAAGCTGAATTACGGTTTATATAATTTTGTTAATTTCTCTCTTCCCCACCTCTCCCCATTTATTTAGGGCCCCTTGATAACTACCATAACATCTCCCAAAATCCATTACACAATATAGTTCCAAAACATCATGTAATTGTTCACATCCAAAATCACATTATTTACATTTTAATTTCATTGGTTATGGTTCATAAAAATAAATAGACAATGTTAGTGTCATAAAACAAGCATAAAATTTCGCACTACTTCCAGTGCATGTATTAATACGCTTCATCATTTTGGAACTACATATCATGTTTGCATGTGCTTAAACAATATTGTGCATTTGTGAAAAATAATGTCATTATAAGCTGAACTTTGTCGCAGTGTCAAAACCTTTATAAGTGGTAACAGCTATCAAAATGTACCAGGAATACAAAATACATAACTTTGGATATGACAATATGATGTGCATTTGTGTAATTGACTCATAATTTCCTTTGCATATCAAGCACATGGGATTCAACACATGGATATATATTCAAAAGGAACTGTTGGTTTTCAGACCTTAGATGCACATTCTATTTACATGAAATTGGATAATCTTGTTTTTATGCTGTGTATACATATAAACAGTATTAATTATGAGATTGTCCTTTGAACATGTACTGAAATAAAGTACACAAGGATATTGTTACTACAAATATGGAAACACAAACATGAGGTCAATGGGCGGAGCTTAAATGAACTTGGTGAGTACAATCAATCTAATCTGCATATGACCTAAATATATTTATCAGTGCTACCACACATATTTATATACATACAGGAATTCACGTCTACTCATAACTGGCATAATTTTCATTACACATACCTGTCGTTCGCAGTTTCTTCTGGTACTGCCTCACATTCTCTATTGATCTAGACCTCAGATTTTTCCACTTGGTTTTTACTTGTTCAACACTCCTGTTCATCACTCCAACAGAATTCACTTTTTCTGTTATATTTTGCCACAATTTTCCCTTTGTTGCCATTGTTAAAGTTGAAGATACTGCTGCATTTGTGACATTTGCATGCTTTGTGCATTCATTAATAATAACTTCTTTCACACAAGCAGACCAGTTGGCTGTCCTCATTTTTTTTACACACTACCCCCTCCCCATGTTTAAATTCCAATGTATCTTCTCCCATATTTCCTCCAAATAAACAGACGACAATGCACTGAAATAACCAGGAAGTGTCTTTGTTTACATGTCTGGGCATGCACAGTTCAAATCTTGTGGGAAATCTCATTGGACTTGAGCCAAAAATCAGCTCAACTTTTGGATTAGTTCAACTTTCCTTTGTGAATACCAATTTGAGCCAATTCTCACTTGATCAAATTTTACTTGATCTTAAGCTGATTTTTCACTCAGCTTGATCCATGTTAGTGAATTCGGGCCCAGCTGTTTTATTTTTTTGCATTATTTTAGCATTATCTTTCTAAAATCAAGGTAAATATCACTTTTATTGCATTTTTTGTTATTTTAGACCATTTTAGAACATAATTATAAATACTGCTTGTGTGGGGGAGTTGGCTTACATATATAAGAGTCGGGAATCTCAGTCTGATGTCATCTCTAAAAAGGAATAGGTTCAGTTAGGCAGACACCACTTGTCTCCTTAATTAAGGGCCAGAACCCTGTTTATTATCAAGACACTCAAAACACATTTACAATACAGCATAACAATTTTGCTCACACTAGTTTATTCCATGACTCTTTCCATTTTCAAAATACTTAACACATTTGTGTACTTCAATAAAACAAAGTTTTGTAAACAAGCCAATGACAAAAATCTCAATTCTAATCACTTCTATAAGTTTTCCTTCCCATTGACAAATTGTTACTCTATGTAATACAATTTTGTCTTCCAAATCAAAAGACCTCAACATCTTAATATTTATTCAGTTCAGTAAGTTTAGTAACAATCAGGTCTTACTCTTGGACTACATTTAAATATTATGCTTGTAACAATGAAACTATAATGCCTAAACAAAAGTGTGGCCAGGCATTTAATAGCTTTAACTAAGTTACACCATAGTTATATAGGGTTTAATGATGCATTTTATCCTGTTGGACATTTCCCAGGCTAATGTATTGTACCAAGTTAAACAGAAAACAGACAAATTTGAGTAAGAATTAAAGAAATAATCTCTACTCATGAATCAGTACGATCAGTTAACAGTTTTCCTACTATTGATACAATCAGTCATATAATATGTAAATGTAAAAAAAGAAGTTCAAGTATTGAAGCTTTGTCTAATTAGAGGAATCATTAAGTGTAAAGTATTACCAAACTATTATTATAGATCTCTAATCTTTGCAAGAGTCTTTCCAATCAATTCTTGGAATATTTTCAGGAACTCTCATGGCCTAGATCTATAGGATTACTTCAAGGTATTAGCAATTATGCAGCAACCCAAAACTGTCATGTCACCTATAATGTCATCAAATAAGGTAATGGTCAATGAAAATTATCCTGGTTTCACTTCAGAACTACAATATCACGAAATAGTAAAAAAGCAGTTTGCAAAAAGGTTTTCTAAGAAAGACTAAACCTCCATAAAGTAGTATCATAAAAGTTTCTTTCTAGCTGAGCATATCACTTGGACAGGCTCTTAATAATGAGAGACAAATAAATATAACTGCTATCATGGAACTGGGGAGAATTCCAGCTGAGTCATCTGAAGGAAATCTGAAATCCTTTCAATTATTTAATTATATAACATTTTTTGCATCCTAATAATTAATAGCAATTTTAATAATTAAGGGCTAAATCAGTGATTTTCCTTTGTTTGAGATAAGAATATTCTTTAACATTCAGGCAAAACATGAATAATTATCATATCCTGTTTTGTGCTTAATTCTGACTTATGAGGATAAGTTATTAGTGAGATTTTGTAAGAGTACCATCATACATTTCAAGCTCAGGGGCAGCTATTAACAAAATAGTGGGTGAAAGGTTTACTCAGGAATGATTTCTGACTGTAAAACTGGAGATATGAGTTTAGATTATGATTTGGCGTGAAGCAATTGTACAGATTAATTTGCATGAGTTTTAGATGTTATTTATGTATAGCTTACCTCTATATTCTAAAGATGATATCAAAACCCAACTGAAAACAATGTATGGTGCATGCTTAAACTTGAACCAAGCTGGACCAAAAAGGGGCCTCAGTTTTGGCAACTAAGGTGTTGCATGGTCAAAATTCTCCAAACATATTTAGTACTATTTGAATTCCATCAAACACATCTCATAGCTAGGAGAGAGCTAAAGCACATTCTACTACAATATTCAGAAGTGAATGCAAGAGAGAGGCCTCGAAGAGTAAGTGGAGCAAACTTGCTCTGTGTGTTTCTCTGGGAGAAGAATATGATCATTAGATAAGGTTCAAAACTAAAATATCATTTTATTATCCTGCATTTATTTATTTGGGGTTTTACATCGTTTCAACAATGGGTCACATCATGATGGAAGGGCAGAGGAAACCAGTACATACAGTTGGTCAAGGTTCTGTAATGTAAACTGCCGACCAACGGCAAGCAACTACCACCTTGCCCACTTGAGGCCGTACTAGGAACTGAACCCTGGCCTCAGAGGTGAGAGGGGAGATTGTTACCACTCTGCCACCATGGCCCCTACAATAGTCCTACCTATTGTAACAATATACTTTACCGGTGGTTGACCATGTGATGGTTCTAACCAGAGTAAAAGTTGAAAACTTATTACAGTAGTATTAGGTGGGTCAATCGAACGACATAAGTCGTAAAATTGATCTAAAGTGATCGGAAAATGATCTAGATCACTATTGATAGGTTATTGGGAGGTGATGGTGTAATATTGGATGGCTAGTACAGGTAATGGTGCAATGCTGATTTGATAGATTGTAAATTTGATAGGTTATTGGGAGGTGATGGTGCTGGTACAATGATGGTGAATGAACTACATATTGTTATTCAGGTAATGGTGCAATACCGGGTGATTAGTACAGTTATGCTGCAATGTAAATGTACTAAATGTAAATGAACTACATATTGTAATTTTATAAGCTGAACAGGATTGCTAGCTGATGGTTCAATACTTCCAACAAATAACTTTACTTTACAAATGATCTATATAGATTTGAATATTGCTGAGACTGAAAAAAAATCAGCTGAAAATTCCAAATTTCATTGAACTCAAGGACCTCAACTAATCTGAGAAATCAATAATATATGTTTCCCCCCAAAATTTTAATTTGCTATAATTACAACATGGCTTGTACTATCACACATATATATCTTCAAGTGAAGAATTTACAATTGAAGAAACCAGCTGAATTTATGATGTTAGTTTTAAAAGACTTTCCAATAAGCAGTCCTGGAAGATTTGGAATATCTGCCTATTATATGGCATTATTTTACTGGCATTATCCCTTCCATTTGTTCTCTCTCCTGTCAGCCTCCTTCCAGATATGTACAGGTGATCTGGGACACAGAATATTGCTAGCTGATGGTGTAATACTGGCTTTTATAGATGAGAATCAGATTATTGCTAGTTGATGGTGTAATTCTAGTGTGTGAACATATTATAAGAATAATGATATAAGTTAATCGAAGAGTACTAGTTGATGGTGCAATAATGCATTGAACTGAAGGACCTCAACTCTGGTACATTTAAAGTCTGGTATAATCTGTGAACTAGATATGAACAAGAATTTTGCTGAAAAAATCAACTAAAAAATTTCAAAATTCATACTATTGTTGAACAATAGAACTACATGATAGTTCTAGGTGATGGTGCAATACTAGTGTTTGCTGTATAACATATTGTAGATCACTGAAGATGAGAATAAGATGAGAACAGATGAGAATAAGATGATAATAGCTAGGGTGACCGTGCAATACTATGAACTACATATTATAATTTTTTGATAGGCTATTGCTGATCCTGCAATACTTCCAACCAATAACTTAACAAGAATATTGCTGAAAAAAATCAATTACAAAATTTTGAACGTCATTGATCTCAAAGACCTCAACTAATCTGAGAAATCAATAATGTATGTATCCCCCAAAAATATAAATTTGGACACCTTATTAAGTTAAACTTCAATTCTTGCTCTAACTACAACATGGCTGCTACTATCACACTCTGGGATTTGTATCTTCAAGTGAAGAATTTCCAATTAAAGAAACCAGGTGAATTTATGATGTTAGTTTTAAAATACTTTCCAATAACCTGTCCTGGAAGATTTGGAATTTCTGCCTATTATATGGCACTAATTTATTGGCATTAACCCTTCCATTTTTTTGCTCTGCTATCAGCCTCTTTCCAGATATGTACACATAAAATATCAGGCACCTATCGACAGTGGAAGAATAAGATGAATACTTTTTCACCTATGGCTAGGTTCTACACTGAACAAGCCCAGGACATGATAAGAATAGAAGGGGGAGGCGATGAAGTTGGAGATATATGAGCCATTTACTTTATGCTACCTAATGTACATAAAAATATGTAATAAAATATGTAAATGGTATTGTGAACTATTTTCTTTCAAGTCATTATATAACAGATCTCTTGTAGCAGTCCTATATACACAATATGTCATAATCTTAGGAAATTTTTGCATCATCATCATCAATAATTTGATGTTAACTATCCCATATGGTCTTAGGAAACTGTCGCATCATCAGTAATATGTAAACCAAAATTACATATGTATACAATCACGAATTGCTTCATCATCACTAAATAATCTTATTAATAAACCTCCACATCATCTTAAGAATTTATCAATATTCTTTGAGTTTTAAAATAGAATTCAAAGGTCCATTCTGTCAGTGTGATATGCTTAATGCATATTTGTTGAAAATTCATTTGAAGTTGTGCAATAAGTTCATATGTCAGAGAAAAACTTCTAAACAGAAATTTCAATGTGAATGTTGTCAATATGGCATGCTTAACTAATATTTGTTGAATTGTCATAAGAAGATATGTCCCAAGAGCAAGGATAATTTACAAAAATGTAACATATGTGAGAACGAATTCCACTCATCTCAACAACTGTTATTTCAACATTACATAAAGTGTGGGAAGTTTTGCTTTCCATGTGACTATCCATTTATTAGTACCAAAGCCCTGAATTCTCATATTCAACGGAAACTCAGCCTCAAAGATGTTATTGTCTACTCTACTTTTGCAGTGATATCTGAAGAATAATTGTGAAATTACCACAATTTATCAGATAATAGAATATCAACCAAAAAATGGCTTTTAGATCCTTTATCGAAACAGTGACCAAATATTGATTGGAGGGTGATCGAGATCCTGCCAAAGCAATCATTGGGGAAACCTATAAGTTGGTCAGTAATAGCTCCTACAAATCTCTGCTCATGGATAAGGCCAAGCATACCAATGTCAAATATCTAATGAATAAATCTAAGGTCTGTAAATTCATCAATTTACCTGTCTTTAAAAATATGAATAAATTAGGTCAGAATTTACATGAAGTAGAGACATACAAAAGTCATATATCTGTAGACACTCCCATCCAAATTGGAATTTTTTATTTTACAATATGCAAAGTTAAGTATGTTGGAATTTTATTATGATTGTCTCAACCTTTGTTTTAATAAAAAATTTATCTTAACTTACACAAACAGACAGATAGTATTTACATGGCTATAAACCGATCAGATCTCGATCAATGTATTTCCGAAAAATATAAGATTAGATACCAAAATGAAATTTTTAACTCCTGTTCAGACAAAATTTCTCCTCCTTGGTTTCCTAGGAGATGTTGTACTCATCATATTGCTTTAAAATAGCTGAAATAATGAAACCTTATAAATATGTATACATGGATTCAGAGCTCAGAGAACGCATTATGAGATTCGCAGTACTTCAAAAGTTTACTCAGTCTTCGATATTTAGAAAGGAATTACTGTCGAATAAAAATAAACATATTGTATATAAACAACCAACTTTTAACAGTGAAGAAACTGCTTTTTGGGGGTTTTCTACGCCCTCAAGACTAGTTTCTGTTCTTAAACCATCCTCTTTAGCTGGTAATAATATAATGAGACAAATATTAATGGATTATGTAACCAAACTTAGTGGGAATATATTAATAAAGTAAGTTTTTGCTGAAATCTAAAACTTGCATTGGTTTCAGTGCTTTTTTGGGGGCACAGAATATCTGTCCCTTGCAGAGATTCCTGATTTTAATTTTCGACTATCACCAAACTAATGCAGTCCTCACCCTTCAGATATATATGAAAATGAACTGAACGCAATATATTCTGTGCAAAAAAGACACTGAAACCAATGTGAGTTTTCTTGGATGCCTGTTTTACAACAAGATGGGTAATTGAAGTCAGTGCCTCAAAACAAAATGAAATGAAGGAATATAATAACAATATTTTATTATGTTAATATTTTTACAATATACAATTCTTGGATATATACAAGACTGATTACAACGTATACATATATATACATTTTAATTTTTGTAATGTTTAATTTACTTTGTGAACTCATTGTAAAGATTTTTAACAATCTCTTCATTACATTCCATATTACTGCTGAAGTTTGTTAATATTACATTGTAGTCTCTCTTTCTGCAACTGTAGTCCACCTCTGAGGCCGGGGTTCGATCCCCGCACGGGCTCAAGTGGGAAAGCTGGTAGTTGCTTGCCGTTGGTCGGCAGTTTACAGTACACAACCCTAGCGAACTCTATGTACTGGTTTCCTCTGCCCTTCCAACTACCCGTCGTGATATGACCTGTACAGTGTTGAAAGCGACGTAAAACCCCAAATAAACAAAAATCTGCAACTGTAGTAGCTGTAGTAGAAGCAAAACAGTCCACATGACTCAGTATATGGTGATTGTAACCTCTTCTTATTGTGCTTGTATGTAAATCCTTTACTTGTCAATAAGTTACGTATCTCTTTCTTTGGGTAATGAATCGAAATACTCCACATGCTTTCTTTGATAATGTAGAACTATCCAGTGACTTCCTTTCTTCTCAGAACTGTCCAGATTCACTACGATAATCTACGGTTTAGGGAGATCTTGGGGTATTAGATCTATGGGATAAACTCCCATGAATAATTTACTGATTTCTTTGTCGCTTTTCATCAGATCAAATATTTCTTCTGTATTCATTATAAGCCCAAAGTTGCATTTCTACTGTGACCTATTCTTAAAGTCTCAGGAAGTTTTCCATAAATTATAATATTTATAGTTTCTGACAAAGCCTTTGCGAATCTCATTGTTAATCTTATATGACCTTCAATTGGTTTACTCCTGAGAGGAAACTTTGAATATCAAATAAGAAGGGTGTATAGCCTTTGTCATATTCCAATAATTAATTTTATAATAATTCCATTTTTCTTGTCATAATTGTTATCTAATAAAAATAAGTAGGATGAAACAAAATCTCCTTTTTCAAAATTAGGAGTTTATGCTCTATCAGGTTGACAGTCACCTCGAGATAGTTGAGATTCATGTGTTTGAAATCAAAGGGGTTTTTATCATATTCTCCAGAATATCCTGCATTGGAAACCATTCCTATTACTAATTTACTTGGAACTTTACTGCGATATATATTATCTGTCATGAAATTTAGGGAACCTTTAGCCACACTAAAACTCTTAAGGTCACTCCTCCAAAAAGGATAAACTGCAGGACCAATTTTTAAGGCTTCATCATGTGCAAGTATCATATTGGGATTCAGGGAATATAACATACTTTCCAGACAGCCCTATGATTAATAACTTGTAATTTTTAGCGCCTCATCTCATTAGTCTAAAATCATTTAAGGATTGAAACAACTTAAGGTTTACAGAGACTCCATTTAGAATTGCTCTATTTTCACCTTGACAGATATCTAGATATAAACATCCTTCCATGTTGCCTGCATCACCATCTTTTATAGGTCTTCCCCTTTCTGTATATCCGCTATAACTCCCTATATATTCTAATTCATCTAAATGTCCAGCCTGATCTTTAAAAAACATGGCTGCCTGAGATAATATCATATCATTATTAGATCCTAAGAGTAGGTCAATAAGTGCTTTGTAAGGATAATTAACTCCAACATCTGGCGAGATAAGTTTCTGATTTAAAGATAAATCAATCTGTCTAAAAATAGATTGCAAACTAAAATTAACAGGAGCTACTTGGTCATTGTTAGCAGTTGGAACTCCATGGATATCTCTTTCATCTTTAATCTTATCTCCCTCCTCGTCTCTGATTATATATTTCATATGTAACTTACTCTTTCCCAAACTGATGTAATCTACAGACGTTCCTGGTACACTAAATTCAATAACCCCTCCCTCAGATATGGCTGCAATATGATTGTAATCTACCCAATATTCTTTGACTATCGAGTTATCAGTAGGAGGTGGTGTAAATAACGTCAATGAGGTTTGAACTACATCCATATGTATCTATACTTGACTACTTTATTTTTTATCTATCTTTTTTTAACTCTTTCCTTTAGGATTTTTCTTCTTTCCACCTTTCCTTGATACTGTCTTTTTTCTTTTTTTTTCTTTTGGGCTGAGGATGTCCTGGACTTGCTTTTATGTCTATCTTTACCTCTTATTTGATATAATTTTTTCCCTCTAATTATATCCATCATCTCTCTAACCTCGCTTTTGGCCTGTTTAACTGCTGCCTGTGTAGGACTAACTATGGAAACATCTATGTTTTTATTTTTTTTAATTTTTTTTCAATTTCCTCATCACTGTCTAAAACATAATAATTTTTGGACATTTCTATTTTTCCTTCCATGCATTTCTTACAAAAATTTAAATATTTATCCATATTTTTTCCCTTCTATTCTTTCTGAGCTTTAATCTTATATTAACCAGTTCACTTCAAAATACTTGGAAAAAATGAGACCTCTTCCTCTTTATATATGTTCAAATTCACCCAAAATTTCAGACACATATCTGATCATAACTTATTTTATTTTAATTTTTTCTTCCTCAGATGTAAAGTCAATTCAACTATTCCTGTTAAACTACTTGCAAAATGGAGGTTCTTTTTCTTTATGTATATTTGAATTCGACTGAAATTAAGGTTTTTAATAGGTAAATAGTAAATTTTATTAAATATTTGATATTTATTCGAATTTGTTTGAGGTAACAATCTTAATATACCTTGCATGGAGTTTCTGACATAAGAGTAATCTACAATATCAAACATGATATAATTGATAAACTAGAAAAAGACATTGACATCCTAAATAGTGCTTTAAAAGAAAGGGATAACTTTGTACTCTCATCAAAAAGGGACAATCTACAAAAAGACCTTTTTAAT
The DNA here is from genome assembly GCA_964017235.1 of Sabellastarte sp. h YS-2021. Lineage (NCBI taxonomy): Eukaryota > Metazoa > Annelida > Polychaeta > Sabellida > Sabellidae > Sabellastarte > Sabellastarte sp. h YS-2021. The sequence goes on from OZ024937.1 coordinate 67,725,467, forward strand.
ATCATGTCAGAAAAAGCAACACGTGCCCAAATACGTGCACGAGCTAGATATGTTGAGGAGGGAGAAAAGTCAACCTCTTACTTTCTTTGATTAGAAAAACATAGGCAATCGAGTAATAAAATTAATGAACTTTTGATAAATGATAGGATAATCGATGATGATGGGTAAATACTTGACCAATGCAAGATGTTCTATGAGACACTTTACTCTAGCACAAAGCCAAATTTAAACCACATAGGTAATTATTTAAAACATTGTAATGTTAATAATGTTTTAACAGCAGATCAGAAAACACTCTGTGATGAACCTGTCACACTTGAGGAATGTACAACAACCATCAATAAATATATAAAGTCAAATAAGTCACCAGGTCTAGATGGGCTTCCAGTAGAATTTTATACAGCATTTTGGCACAAGTTGGGTCCTTTTTTGATTAAAGTATACCATGAGTCATTTGAACATGGTCTGCTCTCACCTTCTCAGAGAAAAGCTGTTATTACTTTAATCCATAAGGGAAGTGAAAAAAAATTAATAAAAAATTACAGGCCCATTAGTTTAACCAATTGTGATTACAAAATTTTAGCTGTTGTCTTGGCAGCGAGACTGCAATCAGTCATGCAAGATCTTATCAACATTGATCAGTCAGGGTACATAAAAAAGATTCATTGGACATAATATAAGAACAATACAAGATTTGATTAGTTATGCAGAAAAATATAACAAAGAAGGTGTACTTTTATTCTTGGATTTTAAAAAGGCATTTGACAGCCTAGAATGGGATTTCCTACACAAAGTCATAAGGAAATTTAATTTTGGTAAAAACTTTCAGCGTTGGGTTAAAATCTTTTACACAGAACCTGAAGCTATTATAAAAAACAATGGGTGGCTCTCAGAAAATTTTCGACTTTCTAGGGGTATCAGACAGGGATGTCCTCTCTCAGCATTATTGTTTATATTTGCCGTCGAAATCTTGGCCATAAAAGTAAGAACTGATCCAAGTATTAAAGGATTTAATGTCACTACTAACAAGGGAACACAATGTTATAGAGTATCGCAATATGCTGATGATTCAGTTCTCATCCTCAAAAATGTCACTGAGATATTACCAGCAATGGAGATTGTAAAGCAGTTTGGAAATTTAGCAGGGCTAGAACTGAACTTGACAAAACAAAAATAATGCTAATAGGAAATTTGAGGGATAAAGCAAAAAGTGTGTACAATATTGAGTGTGTAAACAACATTAAGAGCTTAGGAATATATGCAGGACATGATAAGGATGTTTGTATACAGCACGATTGGTTTAAAAAAATTAATAAAATGAGAACACTTTTACAAAGTTGGCGAGAAAGATCACTAACATTATTTGGTAAAATAACAATTATTAAGTCATTAATCTTACCAATTATTTCTTTCTCTGCATTACACACAGTAACACCACAATGTGCTCTCAAATCAATAAATACACTGATTTACAGATTTTTATGGGGTAGTAGGGATAAAATTAAAAGAACCACCACAATAGGTACCATAGAGCAGGGTGGATTGGGTATGGTTGATGTTGAAAGCTATTTTCATGCAATAAAAGCATCATGGATAAAAAGATTACATAATGCAAATGAAACTTTGGCATGGGCTGATATACCATTGTGGTACATGAATAAGTTACACATCTGAAAAGTAATTAATATGATAAATGCTAAAGATATCAATCAAATTGAACCTATAAAAACCCTACAAAGATTTTACAGGCAAGTTATTGAAGGGTATGTAACATGCAACATTGACTATAATAGCAAAGAGCAATGTTTTAGGCATACCTGTCTCTGGGGAAATGAAAAACTGTTGAATAAACAAAAGAAAGTTATCTTCTTTCCACATTGGATTGAAAGTGGCATTATAAAAATTGATGATATTAGATTCATTGACAACAAAGTTGATGAAGTATGCCTATGGTCTAAAATAAGTAATAAGTCAAATTATTTGAGTGAAATATATCAGATAAAATCTGCACTGCAACCCTTTATAAACAACAAAGAAGGTTGGTCTTTGACAAGTTGCTCATGTGAGAACAGTACAAAAAATAATGAGTATAAAACTACAAAACAGCTTTATGAGCAAAGTGTAAATCAAAAGTTCACTAAGCCAACATCAGTACTATATCTTCAGAATTTCTCTCAGGAAAGGATCTCTCACACATACAGACTTAAAATAAAATACTTAAAAGACAAACAAATAGCTGAGTTTAACTATAAATTATTAAATGACCTACTGATTTGCCGACAGAAATTGCAAAAATGGGGTTTAAATGAAGATAGCAAATGTGTCTTTTGTAGTAAAGAAGAAACAGTTGATCATTTAATGTTTACGTGTCATCAGAAATTTCAAATATGGAAATCTGTATGTATGATATTAAAGTTAAAGTGTAGATTAAAATGTATGTTTGTCAGTACAGGTGATATAACTACTGATTGGGCTTTATCTGTTGTTCAATTTTGTATTTACAAAGCTACAATTAATTGTAATGGAAGATTTGCGCATTTGCAGTACTTCCTACAAAACATTGTAACAAAGTTAAATTATATCATTAAAATTTAAAGCATTAATAAGTATAAAGATGTAGTACAGTTAATGAAGAAAGTGTCACATAAATTAGCATCTCTTACAGTAATCTGATAACTTTGACAGCTCTGTTAGTTGTATTTTAGATTAATTATATTGTTTATTGTACATTTATTATTGTATGTACAAATGATGAAAAATGAAAGATGATGAAGCTTAAAACAATAAATAAATGAATAAATGATGAAATAATAAATAAGCAAGGAAACCCAATGATGATACCTTATACTAAACACAGTGAAATATTTCACAAGTATGTGTTTATAAAAGTAAATAATACTACTACTAATAATATTACTTTTGGAATGCCATTTGGCAGGGAAAAAATCTTAATATGTATATGTCAGAGTCTCTCTCTCTCTCTTCTCTCTCATGTGAGTTAATTATTGTTAGGGTTAATGTTACATGGTGGTAAACATTAAAGGATATATACATATAAAAACTTCAAAAAATTAGTTATTTAAACTCTCGAATTTAATAATATTCATTTACGACTTACTGAAATATAATATTGAGGGTCTGAGGGTGGAAAAAAAAGTACATGTGTTATTTATGAAACTTGTTCCTACTTCCCTAAACATATATTTTTTAATATAATATGAGAGCAATATAAAGGTCTCCAAAGGCTAAAAAAAACTACAATATCTGAAAATAAATACAGGGTTTCATTAGTTACAGTACTCGCATAGAAATCGCATATCCCTACTTCTCAGTCTCCACTTAAACTAGTCCTCTCAGGAACCTCGACTGTAAAATTATAAGCCTTGTTATTTGTTTGAAAGTTTAAGGAATCAATGGAAGACAAGAAAAAGTAAACACTGTCCTCATCCATTATCGCCTCACTAATATCTCCACCTCTCCACCTTTTTTCTTTCTTTTTTTAAGAATTTCTTCAATTTTATACAAAATATCACTACTAATGTATGCTAATTGCAATTCAGGTTCATAAAAGAAACCCTGAATTACCTCATTATTGTAATCTTTTAACTCATACATTGGAATATTTTCATTTAATTTACGATTAATTATAGTAAAAATTTCGCCAGACCATTTCTCAGTATATTCTTTGTTGAACATCCTTTTAAGATGACTTATCTTAACTCTGTCTGAGATATTGAACTTAAATTTTTTGTTATTTAAGGTTTGCAACAGTTTCGGATTTTTATATTGTGTTTTGAAGCTAAAGAAACTTTTAGGGTAGTTCAGATTATCATCTTGGGATTTCCAAAGCAAATACTGATTCTTTGATTTTGCATCATTTGGAATTATTTTAATTGATCTATGGATAGAATTATTATAACCATAGGTTAAGTCAGACAGAATGTAAATCCATCTTAAGGTCTCTTTTTCACTTAAATATTTCATTATTTTGTTTTTAATAGTTTTAATAACTCTTTCAGCATAATTAGCTTTGGTTTCATAGTATGTGTACAAATGTTTTATTTCATTTTCATTTAATAACCTATTAAAAGGTCGGTTCTTATATTCACTTCCTTGATCAGTTCTTAGAAGTTCAGGTTTCTCATCTATTTCTCTAATTATATTTTCAAATACGAATACCATTTCCTCACCTCTTAAAGTTTTCAATGGTGCTGTGTACAAGTATCGAGTAAATATATCTATGAATACTACAAAGTAAGTGTATTCATTGTTGTCTGACTTATATTTCACCATAATTTCTTGTAAAAGCTAAGACTTTAGGTCTTTGAAAAGTCCTTCGAGCTGAGCGAAAAGTTGTATAAGTTTCCTGTAAACTTAACCACTTTTTCAAATACTTAGGGGTTATATGGTATTTTCCTTCTCTTTTAATATGTAACTTACTGTAACTGCTGTAAGCTACTGGACTCCTAGTGTCATAATAAATGTTATGAAGATATGTATCAATTTCTTCTGCAGGATTAAAATTTTTTGCTCCACATTTGGATCCCTTCATTTCCCCCTTCTCCTTTTTGGATTTTTCTTCCATTTTTTCTGATTTTTGAGAGGTCACTGTCTTTACTGTAATCTACTTCTGCAGGCAGACCTGGTGGAGGGAGGGGATGTGTTACTCCTGCTTTGGTTTCTGTGTCAACACTCGACTGAGTAGTTATAGACTCTTTTTGGTTATTATCCAACAGGTTTTTTTTATTTCTTATCTGAAGTATTATTATTATTATTATTTATTATCCTGCTATGTACGCTTACAAATTTTTCCCCATAAGATTTGTCAGTCTTATTCTCATCTATTTTTTCAAGGGTATCCACCTTATGATATCAGATTTATTCTCATAGACTGTTTTCTGCTTGCTTTCTGCAATTATTCGATCCTTCTTATCAGCTAAAAATGTTTTGAAGCTCTCATATTGTTCATGTGGTATTAACACATATTTATTCATTCTAAAATTTTTTCTATGTAATACCTAATTGATACAAGCAGATTAGTTAATCTTTCAAAGTGTTTTCTTGCTACACTCCTCCTCCCTCTTTCCTCATACTTTACATATTTTTTAATATTTTTAGACAATTTAAGAATTTTTTCTTTTTTTTTTTCTTAGTTAAAGGTAGTTTGAATACATTATAAAAAATTTCTGCCACTGCTTTCAGCTGAGATGGAGTCGCATGGATCAGAATATGTTTATTTAGCTCTAAATTATTCTCCAATAAAAGCAGAATGAAATGTTTAGAGTGTTCGAGATTCCTTGACATTTTAAAGTGTATATATTTCACCTAGATCGTTATATAGAAAAAAAGGAGAAAATTGAAAAAAAAATTTTTTTACCTATTTATATATAATCGTATGTTCAGCATGAAATATGTGACTTCTCAGCATGTAACCATCTTTATTCCCTGGTGATAAATCGATCAATAGGTAACCAAAAGGATCCTCAGTTGCATCTAGGTAAGCGTCTAATAATTTTTTGCATACCTATTTGTCTTCCCAGTAATTTAATTTGTTGAATATCTCTAGAATTTTTAAATAAAATGAAATAATGAGTATTTAAAGATATATCTTGACAACATTTTCCCTGGTAAAATATATTTTGCAAAACTAAAATTACACTGATGTTCCTATGATGCTAATCTCGACTAAAAAGATTTGCAATGAAAATGTTGTTTAGTGCTGAAATCTGCATATCATCTATCACTACATCTGCACTGTTCATCATTAGGGTAAGACTTAAAATCCTCTTCTGTAGGCAGACCTTGTCTGTATTCTATATCATTAGTGATCTCTTCCTCAAACTTTTCCTGCCAGTTGTTATAAAAATAATAAATTTTCTTAATATTTTGTGAAAACATTGCACTGATATTATTCAACAACTTCAAAACAAAGGTAGATTTACCGGATTTGGTTGGACCACATATTATAGAAGTGAATGGATTCTTCAATAAAAATGGATCCATAAACCTCGGTAGTTTGGCACTGTAGAAGGTGTTAAGCATTTGCAGTCCAGGGATAACAGCCAAGAATCCTCTGTTTTCAATCACATCCAACAGATAATTCACGCAGTGTTTGAAACCTAGCCAGTATATGCTACCTCATCACATCTTCTTGCCTCTTTTATATCTCTTTGTCCAGTGAGGTGTTCGAGGTTTTCTCACTTATTTTGTGTCTTATTGAATTGAAAGAAATGTGGAGATTATAAGAATTTGCTTCTTTTTTAAATTTTTATTTTATTTTTTTTTAAACTTAGAAAAAGTTTTAGGATACAGTTGTGATTATGGAGAATGCTCTTGTGTTGACTATATGATAACATGTGTTGATGTTACAGCTCCACATTTCAAATTTAGAGCTACTGTTTCAATGCTGTACATGGATAATGTTCAAATAATAAATCTGGTGGATGTATGTACCTAATTTAAGGTATCTTACTTTGATGAATATGCAATACTTGCCCATCCGTTCACAAATCTGTCAAACAGTTTGGTAATAGTTTTGCGTTTCATGCTCCCATTGTGGAAAGCTCTCCCTGATGAGATTCGTGCCTCTCCCTCGCTGGCCTCCTTCAGAAAACAGCTCAAAACCTACCTGTACACCAAAGCATACCCACCTTAGCCTGGATCATTCCCCTGGCATTCTCCGTGGTGCTTGACCCTTGCTATGCCCCTGGATACAGAAATTTTGATGTCTGCTTTTTGTTTTGTTGCGCCTTAGAGTCTTCTTATTTGGGGAGATTAAGCGCTATAAAAGTCCAATTAGAATTAGAATACTTTGATTGCGAATGGGTCAAAAACTTACCGAAGCGTATATATCTCAAGACTAATATGTGTTTCAAGATTTCAACAAAAAACACATTTCAAATTCAGGAATTTTCAAAAAGTTTTACCGAAAGATATGAAGAAATATCTACTGAGGTGTATGAAAAATCTACCACAGTTCTTCCGATTCAGATTTCAAGATTCATTCCTGTTTATTCTAAGGAAATTTCTTATTTTTCACAAGAAATGCATACAGCTTGGAAGATAAAATGCATTTATCTTTCAATAAAGTAACACAGATTTGAAACAAGTGAAATGGACAATATGTAGTTTGATTCCTCAAACTCTTTCACTTCACGCATCTGATGTGTATCCTTTCCTCATTTTAAACTCACCAAGGCACAACATTTGCGAGAGTTTTTGCTGCCCCATCTAATCTGCTCTCCCAAGCAATTATGTTTTTTGAATCTGATTGAACTGAACTCAACCTATTCTGTGCAAAAGAGACACTGAGATCAATGTGAGTTTTCGTATACCCTAACATATTGGGTACTGTAATATAAAGCAGTGATTGCAATATTTGTAGATCACTGGTCATAGGTTAATGCACACTATCTAAATCTCAAACCTAACTTCTTGTAACGTACAATCTTCAGATCGGTGTTACTTCATTATAATGCACCTTGATATAATCCATACATTTGCCATATGGATTGTCAGTGAAACATTTTCTTTTTTTCAATTTTACATTATCAATGTATTACAAATATGATATAATCCAAGTTTTGGATTCAACAGTATAAGATGGAAACATAACTTTTCCTAATTAAATCTTTCTAGCTGTAAATGTTACAATGCAATAAGAAAAAAAGTCAAATTGGTCTCATGAATATTGCAGCTAAATCACCTGTTTCAATGATTTGTAAACATGCACAACACTCTAATGGTTCTGTCCTCTCTTTTTGAATCATATAAGCTGCACATATAGTGCAGTAAAAGTGCCCACAGTTACTCATAAACAAAACACTGATCTCGAACTTCACGTTATAAGAGGAACATGTCAAATTTCTAGCTTTTTCGTAATAATAGTCCTCCCATTCATTACAAAGGGATGAATCAATGTCATTGTGTAGATGGTCAAGCATAAAGGCTGCGAAAAAGGCCTTGAATAAGTTACCCTCTGTAAGGTTATTTATTAAATCCTGTTCATAGTTTTTGTTTATGTACGTTCCTGTGGGCACCTATACAAAAACAGAGGTTGTATCAAAGTTAGACATATTACAGGTAAATGACTTGCTGAAAAATTGTTCTTTTAAAATGACCCTACACATTGGGCGCCTTTTCTTTTTTCTGCCATCATTATGCCACATTCTGCCGAATTCTGAGGCACACTCGGGACATAATGCACAAAGTCTGGGTATTTTTGACTGTTTAAAAAAAATCTTTAGCATGAAGATACATATATCAGGTGCATGGTAATATCAGTTACAGATTTCTGGAACAAAATGCACAATGATTATTATTCTGAGAGTTACTGAGGGAACATTCCTTATTTAAAAAAAATATACCATCTAAGTGAGAATAAACAAAAAATTACTGAATACATTCAAGTGTTTTAAAACATTGTTGTTATACTGTTACAGAAATTAATTGAAAAAAATTAATACTCACGCTATGAAAGAGGGTATGGCATCATTCAACAGGAGTAGTACTACGAAGGCTTCCCGGAAGATGTTCCTGTCTACCAGTGACACTAACTCCATTAAAGTGATTGTTGTACCTGTAATTAAATGTGGGTAATATATGTCCCTCTTTTTTCCAAGGAATATATTAATAACAGTTTCCATCTTTTTCCTTGTTTTTTAAACTAGCTATGAACTGTAATCTGTGAAAGATTGGTTTCTAGCTTATAAAGCTGTGAAGGCTGAGTGTAGAATTGCTTATTTCATCCTTATTTATAAATGAAAAGTGTGTCATCTTGCTTCAATAACTGATGTCCATGTGATGTCCATGTGTCGCCATATGTTGGACATTATTTTTACATGTTTCCCATCACATTAACATTAATAATTTACAGATTTCTAGGTTATATATTGTCTTACACCTATGTACAAAAACAATTTTTTCCCAATAACTTTGAAAATAGGACATTTTTAATTAAAGTGAAATGTCCTCTTTAACCTCACCCCTGCAGGAGGTTTCCATATCTGTTTTGCACTCCTCACATGTATTAACATCATGCCCTGATCTATCTTCATCCAGAATACAGGGTTCACAGGTATATATTTCCGAATATTCTGTATACATTTTTTGTACTACTTTTATGAATTCATTCCACTCATTAAATCTAAATGAGATCCCTTGTTTTTTTGCAGGGAAATGCACAGGTAACATATATGCCAGAGCCTAAGTAATAACTGGAGTCCACCTTCTTTTCTTCCATCTGAAATTTTCTGAATAGCAGCCATAATGAACTCAACATAATGTAAAATTACAATTAATTTAGGTACTGAGAGTTTAATGCCTTGATTTTTCACCTCACCACCTTCCCATTCTTTCAAATAAATGTTTTCAATAAGCCTATGTGAACCTTGATATATTACGTACTTGGTCCCTCCAAGGTAAAATGTTCTTTTGATAACAGCTTGAGCCTCATCTAGATTAGGTGCAGTTGCTTTCGCTTCAATAAATTCAGATGTAGGTACATTACTCATCAGAAGACTCAAAAGCGAGTCCTCAAAACTTTCCGAAATCTTTGCAGTAGAAGTACTTGCTAAAGACTTCTTACTCTTGTTTCCACCCAGACCATCACGTTTCCTTTTCTTGGAGGCATTGTTACTTTTAACTACTGCAGCTTCAGCCATTATGCAGATTTGAAGTTCAGTGAGGATACAACAATGAATTTACAAATGTCAGATAGATATGAAAATATTCACTGTGGATTCGATGACAATTGGCATTATTTGGGGCTTTATATAGAATTAGGTTGTGAGGTGTTAGCCAATTGGAAAGAGCCAGATTCAATTGTAATGGTTTGACCAACAGGATTGTAACATGCAATAAAAAGCTGATAAGGCAGTTAATAATTGCAGTACAAGCAAAAAAAATTTCAATTGAAATGCATGTACTGCCTTGTTCCTAGGTTCCTAAAGGACAGATGTCGAAATATGACCTAAAAATTAACAGATTTGTCAGATGATGCAATCTTGTAAAATATTTCTCAAGAGACATGTTTATGGGCAGGTTCAGACTTGTTCATAAAATGAAATGTATTCCACTTATTACATTCAAATAACGTTTCATTAACTATATTCATGGACCCAGATATTAAGGCATATGGAGCGTCTTTGTTGGCTGTTGTGCTACATATTAGTATGCTCAGTTATAGCATGTAGATTGTAGAAAGATTTGAAGTTATTTGTTGTCTATGGTATACATATCTGTATTGTAATGAGCTATAGATCTTGATTTCATTTTCAAATCCGGATAATAATGAAATTTTTAAATTCATTATTAACTGTTGAAGATTTTTGTCACATATTGTAAAATTTAAATTATGTATACACGTGTATTGCAAGATATTGAGTAATGCATTCTAGATCAATGCCACACAAAATTATTTCTCAATCATCCATACATTTGAATATAGAACAATTAAGATATTAAAACATATTGGAGTGTCTAGTTATATGCATTGCAGTGTCTAGTTATATGCACTTATTGACCAGATAGATCTTTGAGAAGTACATTGGAATGAAAGACATTATATAAGCTTCAAGACATTTTTTATTAAAATTTTTTACAACAAATGATAATTGAGAAATGGATTTAACATTAAAAGGAGAGTATGCACAGTAAGGACAATGCTTTTGAGCTCTTCCATTGGTATGTCATAGCTCTCCCACTCTGTTAGATTAAGGTTACACCAAGGACAGATGACCTTCGTCAGAATAATAAAATCCAGCTTTCACATATCTCTGAGCAGGGATTGGGTGAGACTTTGGCCATGTTGCTACGGTTGATATTCTGTCATCATATCTGAAAAATCCATCTGCAGGGTGAACTTTACATTTTGGATCCAATCTATCACCTCTAGCATCCGATGATTTGACATTTCTTGCATCTGTCCTGTCACCTCTTTCTGATGTGAGAGGGAACCCAGCTATATGACCGCTTCTTTCTAAGTTGGTTCTAGTACTTAGAGCAAAACCTCCAACAATACCTCTAGAGGTTGATCTCATCCCTTATCTGTTAGTTGCATCACTGGCTTCATTGGGATTAGCAGTATTTATTCTGAAGTATTTTGTAGGCTTGGAAGCAGCCTTACAGATATCTATACTTGATTCAGATTGATTGGACATTTTTAGTGGTTGATGATTGCATAAAATTTACATTCAAACTGATATTTGGAGCGATTTATATACAATTTTCCTATGTAATTTTTTGTTGAGATTGATTTTTAACAAAAAATGATGAAATGTTTCCATTTATAGCGTTTATTAGAGTTTATTAGAGAAATATATACCGAAAATTTGGGAAAAAAGAACCCCTCAAATTAATACAGTTATCCTACTAGTTGATTATATCCAATCTGAAAAGTGACAGAATATTGAGAAAAGTGTCGCATGTAAGAGTATTTGGAAGTGTTGGATTGAGGGTTTTCCAAATTTGAAACCAAAGATTTGTAGTAAAAAGTATAGAGGTTCAAAATATCCTTACATTAATAGACACTGATTTACAATACAGACAATAAACATAAAATTGGGATATACAGGATCATTCTCAAATAAATGGTTTCAGGTTCAAATGAATGCTATCCTATGCATATTGCAACATCACCTAGCCACCCAGTATTGCACCATCATCTCTATTGTAGTCAACTCCAAATTTAGTTTTGATTTCTCAGCACTATTCATACCTATGTAGATCAATTGTAAAGTAGAGTTATATGTTGGAAGTATTGCACCTTCAGCTAGCAATCCTCATATCTGAACTGTTGGCCTTGTAAATTTAAAATATGCAAGTCATTCCATGGACACATTGAAAAACTCACATTGGTTTCAGTGTCTTTTCTGCACAGAATAGGTTGCGTTCAGTGTTCAGTCCATTTAAGATAATTGGGTGGGGGCAGTAGAGACGCGTAATTTCTGTGCCATTGATGAGTTTAAATGATGAAATGCTACATATCAGATGTGTGGATACACAACCTCTTATGTTCAGAAGTTGTTATTGCACAGGATCAAGACCCCTAATATCCCCAGTCAGTATTGAAGATTTTTGGGATGAAAAAATGTAATTATTAAATGCCTCATCATCAGTTTCCATAGCATAAAAATTACAATATGTACTTCATAGTATTAAGTAGGTTTATCTGGTCTCAGGTTCAAAGAGGTACTGTTTGTACTTCTATCAAGTCACCCTGTATTACCAGTATTGCACCATCACCACCCAATATTCAATGACATTTTGAATTTTTAGCTGATTATTTTTTCAGCAATATTCTTGTTACCATCTGCTCAGCAATATTCAAATCTATATAGATCATTTGTAAAGTAGAGTTATTTGTTGGAAGTACTGCACCATCACCTAGTAATCCTTAGATGCCCATCTGTTCAGCTTGTAAAATTACAATATGTAGTTCATTTAGATTGCAGCATACCTGTACTAGCCACCCATTATTGCACCATCACCTCAATATTTAATTATTTGGGATTTTACGTCACTTTCAACACTGTACAGGTCATATCACGGCGGGTAGTTGGAAGGGCAGAGGAAACCAGTACATACAGTTCGTTAGGGTTCTGTACTGTAAACTGCCGACCAACGGCAAGCAACTACCAGCTTTCCCACTTGAGACCATGCGGGGATCGAACCCCGGCCTCAGAGGTGGGAGGCAAGAGTGTTACCACTCTGCCACCGTGGCCCCTCCATCACCTCAATAAGAATATGTAGTTCATTCACCATCATTGTACCAGCAAGTATTGCACCATCACCTCCCAATAACCTATTAAATTCACAATCTATCAAATCAGCTTTTACTTGTACTAGCCATCCAATATTACACCATCACCTCCCAATAACCTATTGGGGCCACGGTGGCAGAGTGGTAACACTCTCGCCTCCCACCTCTGAGGCCGGGGTTCGATCCCCATCATGGCCTGAAATGGGAAAGCTGGTAGTTGCTTGCCGTTGGTCGGCAGTTTACAGTACAGAACCCTAGCGAACTCTATGTACTGGTTTCCTCTGCCCTTCCAACTACCCGTCGTGATATGACCTGTACAGTGTTGAAAGCAACGTAAAAACCCCAAATAAACAAACAAACCAATAACCTATTAAAAATTACAATATGTAGTTCATTCACAGTCTTTATTGCACCATCACCTCCCAATAACCTATGCAGCATTCCCTGTCACCCAATATTGCACCAAGTATTGCACCATCACTTCCCAATAACCTATCAATAGTGATCTAGATTATTTTCCGATCACTTTAGATCAATTTTTATGACTTATGTCGTTCGATTGACCCACCTAATACTACTTATTACCTGTGAAATACAGATAGCCGTGGCTATCCGGAACAATGGTCATGGGGAATGCTGGTGATATGATACACGCACCTGCTGGCTTGGCCACGTGACCTAGGGAACCTATCAGATGCTTGAAAGAGGTCTTCCTCATTTTTTGTTGGAAACAATCTTGTCAAGTTGGCTTTCTTGTAGGTCTCATTTGGTGAATTGTTACAGCTATTTTACTGTGGGAAGACAGTATGTTTTTGTGTCAGTTGTTTTATAACATTGCATAGACACTACTGGTAAGATGGTTGAGACTCCCTCTTACCAAAAATGGGGCAAGTGTGGACATTTTATGCCCCAGTTTGACACTACTCATGCTTCTTGCTGCAGCTGTAGGGACAAGTGCTGTGCTCCTTATGCAGCATTGTCTGAGGAACAATAGACACACCTCAGGGAGAATTTTGCAAAGAGTTTGGTTATAGAAATCACACGGGTTCTCAAAAGACCTCTTTTGAAGAGCTTGACACTGACGAACCGGTATTTACCGACAAGGATCTCTCCTGGGTAGATTTATTTATTTATTTATTTGGGGTTTTATGTCGCTTTTAACACTGAACAGGTCATATCACGATGGGTAGTTGGAAGGGCAGAGGAAACCAGTACATACAGTTTGTTAGGGTTCTGTACTGTAAACTGCAGACCAACGGCAAGCAACTACCAGCTTTTCCACTTGAGGCCGTGCTGGGGATCGAACCCCGGTCTCAGAGGTGGGAGGCGAGAGTGTTACCACTCTGCCACCATGGCCCCCTCTCCTGGGTAGATAACACTATTCTTGACCTGGAGTCAGAACACTCCGGTACTTTCACCCCATGGTGAATCTTCAGCCTTTTTCAAGGCACCGACCCCTATGCTGCAGATGGTTACTCAGGATACCCTTCCTCCACAAGTTCCACACGTTCAAGGAGGATATTCGGTGATGGATAGGATGGCGTCTTTATCCTTTCCACAACCTCAGAGGACTTTATCACTAATGGCCCCTCAGACTCCAAGGAATCAAATGATCCAGAGCCACTTGGAGCAACAAAACTTTGAGCTCATGAAGGATCTCCAGTAGAACAATCAAGAGCACATGAGGGACATTTCTGCTTAACTACAGACTGGTCTGCAAGCTTTTCTCAAACAGTCTATGGAGCAGATGCTTAGTCACATGGCGCCACCACCAACAGCTCCTCCTCCACAGGCATCATCCGCACCACACATTGTGTCTATCACTCTGGTGTCTGCTTTGCCACAAGCCGCAAAGATGGAAGAACCAATGGACTCTGCTCTGTCTCAGCCCCCCCCCCCCAAAGTTAAGAAGGGCATTTCTGGGATAAAAGGTTCTTCTGCCATTGCTTCACAGTCCATCCAAGCAGTGGCCTCTAACATTACGGTGCCCACTTCTGCTCCTTCTTCACAACCTGCTCAACAAGCTACAGTTACTCCACCTCCAAAGCTACAATCACTTCTTCAAGACCCAACGCAAGAGGAATATGGAACGAACACCTCTGCTTGTTCTTTTGCGGCCTCTAGGTCAGAAGAACCATTTGACACAAGGGAACACACGGCCCCTCCTAACCTTCCCTTCAGAGAACTGGTCCAGAAAGTTAGGAATTTCTTTCCATTCCCGACCCAGCAGTGGAAGAGGACTACAAGCTGGGCTTGGCATTAGGATGCAATCCACTGTTACTTCAACAAGAGAAAGCAGACAGACCACCATCTATAAAACTACCTATGGTGGCAGATATCTCACATCTCCAAAGTTCTCAAGATGGCTTGGTAAAACATAGCACATCAAACACCTTGGATATTGGAAAGTTTCCCGGCATTCCACTACACAAAGGCTGCTGGTACAGCGTAGTGGATGCAAAATATTCACAGACCCCACAAGTGGTGCCCCAGGCTTTTCAAACATAGAGGTGTCTAAACCTGGTTATAGAGGTGTCTAAACCTGGTTATAGAGGTGAATTTCCAGCGACAATACAACAGAAAGACCTTGTTAAGCTGAAACATCTATCTCACGAAAACATTAGTATAGCCAACTTCCTGTCTATTTTTGGAATGGCTAACAAGTCATTTCTGAAAAACCTGCGACTCCACCGAGTCCAGATGGAAGCCTGTTTGGCCAATTCTGTGCAACCATGGACAGGTCCACCAGGGAGCAAATTATGCAACAATTGTTCAGCATAACCCAGCAGGAAGCAGTCCAGATGCAATTTATGTTGGACATCAGTAGGAGCATGTCCAAGGACTATGCTGATTTGGTTGCCAACTTCAACTCAGCCTTGACTAATCTATTCTTGGTCAGGAGAAACGCATACCTTGGCCACACACACCACAACCAGGACACATTCAGATTATGCAACTTGCGATCAGCTCCAATATCAGGGGGTGACCTCTTTGATAGGTCTCTTACACAGCGGTATGAGCAACATCTCATTGGTCTAGGAGTAAAGACAGGCACTAAGAAGGAGCGTTTCCACCACTACAAGAAAAAGAAGGGCAGAGGTGGAAATCAATGTCATGCTGGGTATGTTCTACCAACCCATGCCAGCACCCCAGTATATGCTGCAATAGCTCTTTTACCCCTATCCCCAAGGGGGTTGCAGAGGAGGTCAAAGTGGCTGCAGTGGTCGAGGCTGCGGAGGCAACACACCCAGCACTAAGCAGCAGCAACCCCCTCAATGACACTCGAATAAATGTGTTAGCCTCATCCCACCTTGGTCAGAAACAGATAACAATTTCAGAAGCTCTTTTGGATTATTGTTACCCTTATGCCCCTAATGGAGAGGAAAAGGACTCCATGTTTCAAATCCCTTCAGGAGAGGGAAAAGACTCTTGGTGTACAGTCTCACAAAACAGTCAATATAAAAACAGACCTGGCAGTAGGGGCAGGCTCAGGCATTTTCTTAGCCAGTGGGAAGAATGAGGGGCCCACCGGTCCATACTCAGTCTACTCAGGGACCATTACAGACTGCTTTTCAGAGAATGCCCAAATCTGTCCAAGGTGCCCTTCATCAACAGCGGTTACGCAGGCTCCGGTTACGCAGGCTCCAACAAACAAATTGCCTTGTCGACCTCTATTCAAGACCTGGTGCTATCAAAGTCGTACTCAAAGCAGCTTCGGATTCTACAGTCAGCTGTTCCTGGTCCCCAAGCCAGGCAATCACTGGAGGCCAGTCATAGACTTAAGTTCACTAAACAAATTTCTGGCCATACCATAATTCAAGATGAAGACCCCAGAATCAATACAGGCCTCCCTCAAGAAAGGAGAGTGGGTTACCTCTATAGATCTCACGGATGCCTACCTGCATGAACCTATCCACACCCAGTCTCAAAAATACCTCAGATTCCACAACAAAGGTGTCACCTACCAGTTTGTCAGCCTACATTTTGGTCTAGCTACGGCCCCGCTGGTCTTCACTAAAATTGTGAAGGAGGTAAAACTATTAGCATTACAACAAGGAATCAGGCTAGACCAATACCTAGACAATTGGGTAATCCATGTTCCTCCAAGGAGGAGTGCCACACACAAATCACTACTCAGTCTTGTGAAGGAATTAGGCTTTGTAGCAAACCTCAAGAATTCAGAACTCCTTCCCTCACAGAGGTTCGACTTCCTAGAGTACCATTTTTTCACTGGATTTGGCTCTTGTGAAGCCCATGCAAGACAGGTGGACCAAACTTCAAGAGATGTTCCATCGCCTCTCTCAGAAGTCTGTTATCAGTGCAAGGATGCTTGTGTCCACCAATGGATTGCTTGCATCAATGGAGAAGAATGTGAAATTGGGCAGGATGCATATGAGACCTTTTCAGTGGCATCTCAAGACTTACTGGAAATATCCTGTGCCTCTGGACACACCAGTCCTTTGGAATCAGAGGATGATACGACATGGGGAATGATGGTTATACCCGCAAAATATGCTACAAGGAGAATTTTTCCACCCCAGGGAACACAAAAAACTAATCTTTACAGATGCCTCAAACGCAGGTAGGGGTGCTCACTCAGGTGAAAACAATGGGTCTCTTTTTCTCATTCAGGAAAGTATCTACACATCAACCTATTAGAAATGAAGGCGGTTTTTCTGGCCCTACAATTCTTCAAAAAGACTTGTCAAAACAACCAAGTCCTCATTGTCTCAGACAATACCTCAGTGGCATACATCAACAAACAGGGCGGCACTTGCTCGAAAGAACTCTGTGCCCTAATATGGAGAATCCTTACATGGTGCAACTGGAATAGTGTGATTCTCAGAGCAAGCCATATACCGGGATCACTCAATGTAATAGCAGACAGCCTCTCCAGGAGGTACCAGATACAATAAACAGAGTGGTCCCTTTCTCCAAAATCTTCAAACAAATTTCCAAACTTTGGGAGAGTCCCCAGGTAGACTTATTCGCAACCAGCCTGAACACAAAACTCCCTCTCTATGTCTTTCCAATCCCAGACCCTCAGGCTTTGGCTGTAGATGCCCTGAATATTCTGTGGGAAAACCTAGTTGTGTATGCTTTTCCTCCGACCGCCCTCCTACCCAAGGTTGTACAGAAACTCCAATCTCAAATTTGCAGAATAATCCTCATCACCCTAGGATGGCCAGCAAAACCATGTTTTTGGGACCTAGTGGAGATGTCTCTGGACATACCAAGACAACTACCACCCATTCGCACTCTGCTGAAACAACCACTGAACAACCAATACCATGCCAACCAGCTTCCCTCAATCTCCATGTGTGGTATCTAGGAGTTCATCTCTCCAAAAACATGGGTTCACTGCAGGGTGAGTCTTTCAAATATGGCGTACAGAGGAACAGTTGGACTTCAGGAATTCGTCTATAAGTGATATCTGCAACTTCTTCTGGTACCTTTTCAGTGTACTAAATTATGCCCTCCCACCATCAAGGGTTATAGAACAGCTATCGCAGATACCTTAGATAATACAAGACTAAACAACAGCAACAATGTGGACATTGCCAGATTCATTGCCAGTTTCTGTAGGGACAAGCCTAAGAGCTCCAGGAACATCCCCAAATGGAATTATCGGTCATCTTACACAGACTAACCCAGCCTCCTTTTGAACCACACTGAAGGAGGAAGCAGATCTAATATTCCTCACTTGGAAAGTAGTTTTCCTCTTAGCTGTAGCTTCAGGAAAGAGACGCAGTGAGATTCAATTAGTACTCTCTGCTTCATTTATTGCCAAGAATCACCTAGCAAAAGACAGACCGCAATCGATCTCTCCAGTGGTAATTCCAGCCTTGAAATACAAGAGGGGTAAACAGTTATTGTTTATCTCCTTTAAACCGGACCATACTAAGGATATTCATTGTTCCACTCTCTCACCTTGGGTTAAAAACACCATAAAATTCTGTTACTCCAAGGTAGATAATGCAGACATGGACTTATTAGGGGTAAAAGCCCGGGACCATGGTGGCAGAGTCGTAACACTCTCAACTCCCACCTCTGAGGCCAGGGTTCGGTTCCTGGCCCAGCCTCAAGTGGGAAAGCTGATATTTGCTTGCTGTTGGTCAGCAGTTTACAGTACAGAACTTTGACCAACTGTATGTACTGGTTTCCTCTGCCCTTCCAACTACCCATCGTGATATGACCTGTACAGTTTTGAAAGCGACGTAAAACCCTAAATAAATAAATAAATAGGGGTAAAAGCCCATGACGTTAGAGCTTTCAGCTTCCAAGGCATTTTATGGAGGGGTTTCAGTGGATCAGATTATGCAAGCCTGTCATTGGAAATCACAAACATCTTTGTGGAAATTGGAAATCAAACATCTTTACCAGGTTTTACTTCAAGGACCTAGCTGGACAAGACCAAACAGAAGGCTCCTACCATCTGGGTGCCTTCATCGTAGCACAGCAGGTGATGCCTCCTTCCGAACCAGCTCTAGGGTCAAAAGAAGGGAGGCACGAAACCGGGAACTATGTAGATGGGGCGTGTCTGAATCCTTTGACACCATAGAGCCAACCTTCCACCCCGCTTCAGGTAACTAATTTCTTTCTATCTCTTCCTCCTTTTCTTACCTGCTGTATCATAATCCCTGCTTACTTGTAAGTTACAAGGAGTAATTTTGTTCAAATTTTCTTGAGAATTTAACTTAAGTTATACTTTCGCTGTATCTCTTAATCTTATTTCTTAAGAATTTTCTTGTGTCGTATCAGTGTTCCTTAACAACCTTTTCACCATACTTTGTGTACCTGGGTTTTTAAATTTTGCTGCTTGGAGTGCCTACACAGGCGGTGCCAAACCAAGACGGTGTTATCTTCCCTTGGTGCCTCACCTCAACCCCAGGAGAGCTAGAGAACACTCCTTGGTCTTCGATGGGTTCCTTTCGCCTGGGCTACATCAAGTCCTTCTTTCTTCACCCTGGTCTCAAAATGCTCACCTAGATGGATGCTGTCTTTGCCAGAATGATGTTCTGTTATGCCAGTGCCAGTCTACCCAGTATGTTAGGATTCAACATACTGTTACAATAAGTAGGACTATTGTAGCGTAATAAAATTGGAAATTTTATTTTAAATGTAGCTTTTATAAGCTACAATACCTACCCGTAACAATAGTACAGACCTTCCCCACTTGTCAGACAGTTCACTTGTTTGGGGGGTTTGGTTCCAACAAAAATTGAGGAAGGTTCCATAGGTCAGAAGGCCAAGCCAGCAGGTGCGCATATACCCGCACCGGTTTCATATTACGGTCATTCCCTGTGACCGTTGTGCCGAATAACCATGGCTATCTGTATTTCACAGGTAATAAGTTTTCAACTTTTACTCCATTTGGAAATTTCCCATGGTCAACCACCGGTAAAGCATATTGTTACAATAGCTAAGTATTGTACCTTATAAAAGCCACATTTAAAATAGAATTTCCAAATCGTCATGACTCCCAGGAGTGCTTCAGTACCCTCAACAGCAGCCATAATAAGATAACTGCATAAGCTGGAAACTACCGCAATCTACTTATAAAAGGGATTTAGCACCCCCCACCCCCCACCCCCCCACCCCCGAAGGAACAATATCTGACAGATACCTAGACCAGTTAAGGATCAATTGCTCCCCGAGCAATACAGCAAGTGTACCTGTAGTTGCTCCAGATCAGCACCCCTTTCAACTCCTATGCTAACAGTATTCTATTTAAGTCCTTGATCCTTAAACCTTCACCATAAGACAATGTTAGTGTTGTATTACCACCATGCCATGTATGAAACATACCATCAATTCACTGTTGTCATATTTTCTGTGTTTCCTTGTTTGTTTCTGGAATACCTAAGAAGTGACCTTGTGTATGTTGAGAGGCACTTCCTCAGGAAGGTGATCAAGAACTGTACCATGGTTAATAATTCCACAGAATAAATGAACTTGTCAATTACTGATGACCAGGTAAGCAGCTGCAGAATACTAAGCTTAAGCTTCTCACTTACGGAGTGACAGGGTAGTGTCAGGAAGTGCAGGATATATTTATGCTATTTCATTACAGATAGTTTGTATGTAACATAGAACTGCAGGACAGAGAAGTTTGTAAATTTGTAAGCAGAGGGTTTCCAGCTAGGAGTGATCTAGTCTTCCACATGCAGACAGTTGCAAGGCTAGTCAGAATACTCTGTTGTTTGATAATTATAAATATGAATTTTAACTCTTAATAAGTTTGGTGAAACATGCTCAGCATGCTAATTTGTTCTGGAGAGAATTTCGAAGTGAATTCCCTGATTTCATTCATCCTCCATTTTTCATCCATAGGAAAGGCAGAATACTCTTCCTCACCTCATTGGCGACTGAAGCTAGCCTCATATTTCTTTGTATGGGGATTGGTAACTCCCCTGATCTTGAGTGTCACTGTGCGATGTTTGTGCTGACACTGCCTGACTAAGGAGCTGTGTAGTCCTTGTAAACAAATACCATTACCAGTCTTGACTGTTAACTTGGACCAATCTGACACCAGTAATATTACCCAGCATGATGACATTATGAAATCAATTTGTCATCTAGATGCAATCTGAATTCACATGGAGTGAATTCAATCTTTGGGCAAGTGGCCAGATCTTAGGGGATTCTCACTCTGTCTGGTGTTCAACAGAATGACCTATGAAATGTAATGGTGTCACTCTAAAATCTGAGCAAATGTAATGGAAGACTATATCACTCTGCTACTCGCACCGGTTACAGTGTCAATAACATGTTTAAATGTAGACATTACTACCACTTAATAGTCTTAAAAGTATCATTCCCTATTGAAAATTAGAAAGCAGGGAGTCAACATTGCTCTTATTAAGTTTGGCCCTTCAGACCATGTCATAGGTTATTTGTGGAAGCTGAGTGACCATAAAATATTCTCAGAAAGTGGAGATTTTGTAAATGATTATTGATGAATTAAAACATATTATTATTAATACATGTCATTTAAACAAAATCATAATAAATAGAAGAGACTATGTCAATAACCAAGTGGTTCGATCCCTGTGACGGCCTTAAGTGGGAAAGCTGGTAGTTGCTTGCCGTTGGTCAGCAATTTACAGTACACAACCCTAGCGAACTCTATGTACTGGTTTCCTCTGCCCTTCCAACTACCCATCGTGATATGACATGTACAGTGTTGAAAGCGACGTAAAACCCCAAATAAATAAATGAATAATGCTTGATTTGAAAGCAAGGAAAAGAGAAACCCATGCTCACCACTATAAACATATTGATAAAAAGAATAGTCATTAAATAAGTATAGTAGTTCCATTCAGTAATAATATACGTACCTGAGCACATTATAAATGATACTTACCTGAAACTCTCTAGACACACCCCAGTAACATCACTATAAGTATCCTAATCATTGAACATGTGTACCGGCTCAGATCTGGTTTAGAACCGGTACAGAACCAATACAGACATGGTATAAACAAGGGTACAACACCAAACACCAAAAAGTACTCCAGGGACTCCAGATGTAAATAATTCATAGCCTCTGATGAGACTGATTCCAGTAATAGACATTCTAAATACAATTAGCACACAATTATATAAGGCAAATACTATTTTATTTTCCTAGTCTGAGTGAAGCAGGAAGTAGATTTCTTTAGTTTATCACTATAAGTGCTCCTTCAACTACTGCTAGCCAGACTGATTTCTGTGATGCCATGTCTCAAGTCAACGCCACTTCTGAACCCAACAGTGGTTATGACACACCTGTCCCAAGACATAGAATATTAGACAAGACACTAGACACCCTGACTTCTGTTAGTGCCAGACTTGAGGATGTAGGCAGACCAGGCAACCCATGCAAAAGATGCTGTGATGGTTCTCCAAGTTGCAGGGAATCGCAGAAAGCCTACACAGACACCGGGGACCAGTACCCAAGGGAATCCAAACTAATTTATTTGAGACTGAAGGGTCTATACTGCAAAAAATGATCAACTATCAAAATAATGGAAAGAAAGCTGGCCAAAAACAGCTACCCAACCAGTGTTTACTTTAGATTCAATATAAACAGCACCAGAAACCCTCTACTAAAGGATACCTGGAGCAGGGCCATTAGAAATTGTATGAGTGATATGAAACTTGCTTTGATTGGTGATTTACCAAAGTCATACAACAAAACGAAGGCCCAGATTGCCAAGACTGACTTAGAGAGATTACTCAATCCTGAACAGCTCCAAGAAATTAAGGACTCACTCTCTAGCAAGTTCAAGTAGATGGCTTCGGTCTTCCTGGAAAAGAAGCAGTTACAATTTAAAGATGGTAGAAACAAACCGAAAAGAAAGAACCTAGTCCCAAGAAGACAAGGTCAGCTAGAGGTCAACCGAATGATCCCACGATGAACAAACTTATCAACAGTCTGAGATCCATGTAAATTAATTAATTGGGTCACTCACTTTATTGCTTCCTTAAAGTCTTAACATCTGGTTACACTTCAAATTTGTGTCACATGTATAATTTAAGTATATATAAAAATAAAATACTTCCACAGCAATAACATGTTTTATTACAGGTTCAACACAGGTACAATACAGGTTCAATTCAGATACAAACCAGTTTAACATAGGTACAATTACAGGTTCAAGTTTCAAACCCATAATCTACTTCAGGAGACACAAAACTCAGATTAAAGCTCTTGAAAAGGGCCTTACATTTTGCCCTACACCTGGCCCACCTGATAAATCCCATATATGGCTAGATTTTAAAGAATTCCATGGGAGATTGGAATTGTGGAATTTTCAGTTGAGATAATACTGGCGAAAACAAATCCATTACAAAATAAGAGCATAATTGATTTCATGAACCATAATGCCCAGGATGAATCCGATACTGAGAACATAGAATATCTTAAAAACAAAGAGATCCATAAAAATTTCAAACCCAAATCAATTTGGAAACCTAGACCCCCTAACAAACCTTAAAAGTAAACCTAAACATAAAAATCATGATAATCTCACCAAACAGAAGAGAATTGGTCTTAGGAGCCTTAAGGATAACCCACATATTGTCATAAAAATTGCAGATAAAGGGTCTGCAGTAGTAGTCATGAACACTACTGATTACCTAAGAGAAGGATATAGAGAACTACAAGATATCAATTTTACCAGAAAATTCTTGAAGATATCTGAAATAAGATCTCTGATAAAATAGCTGAGGAGCTGATTGAAATGAAATATAAGTATTAAGTACATACAAAACTGTTGAACTACATGTAATTTTATATGAAACTAGTAGAAAGAAGTGATGGTAAAGATTTTAAAGATTTATAGTAACTCACAGCTGGAGAGATATAAGGAGCCAGCTCTGTTTTACATGAAAATAGCCATATCCATCTGTAGGCCCCCCATCGGTATTAGCTAAAAGACATTTCATATTTTATAAGCACTACTAAGAGTATATTAACTAAGATTTATGTCCAAAAAGAAATGTCATTTTCAGTAAATTACAGTAATTATGAATGTCATAAAAATTTTCAGAAGATATAAGCTACTTTAAAGGGGATAGGCAAAGAAATTAATTTTCAAATATTGTAAAGTAGATTGTCTATGAAGAACATCACAAGTGAAAACATACACATCTTTGAAGTCCCACTGCTCTAATTTCTGTTTTTTTCACCACAAACTTTTGAAATCCTGCCAAAATGAGTGTGGATGTGTGTATACATCAGAGTGAAGAGTGGAGTTTTTTTGTGAATGCTGTGGAAGAGGCTTTTTCTGTGTGTGCTCTCAATTTGCTTTTGTGTAATTACTTATGCAAATATTCTGTGTGTTCTCTCAATTTGTTTTTGTTTAATAGTGTATGTATTTATGTATATATAAATATTGTATTTGACCTAGAACATTGGAACTTCTAGCTTATTTATTTTACTAGTTGTTATTTTACTTTACTAGAAATTTGGAATAAATGTAAGAAAAATAGTGGATTGTTTTGCTTATATATAACTAAGTTTCTTAACATCTATGTCTGAATATTGTGCAAACTTGAACACTGGATTTTGTTGATTTCACATGAAGGTTGTTTTATTTCACTAGACATTTGGAGTAAATGCAAATAAAATGGTATATTGTTTTGCCTATAACTGTACCAATGGGAGTTCACCAAGAAAGTCTACATTTGCTTTCCCACCAAACACCCCTTAAAAGGGCTCTGAGAAAGAGATGGATTACAGCACGTAACAGGAAAAAGAAAGATATTGAAAATGCTAAAAATCCATGTCTTTGTGAAGATCACTTTGACCCAGAATCATTTCAGAAGATACCACAGCTGGCCAGAGAAATAGGATGCAGGCTGATTTTAAAACCAGATGCCTTGCCAGACCCAAAACTATTTACAAGAGTAGCAGTGAATTTATCTTCAAACCCCAGTACATCAGAAATTTCTACCGCATGTGGCAGGAAAAGAAAAAATCTTGCTTTTGGAAAGCAACAAAATCTTAGTGTAAGTATTTTTGATTAAATTATTTCATATGCACAAATAGATTTTTGTAAGCTTCATATAGAAATACCTGTGTACACTTCTATTTTACCAAAACCTTTCATTTCTAGTTTTGTTTAAAAAAAGAAAAGAAAAAAGAAAATATTTTTAACAATTTTATTGCTAATTTTTACTTTCAATTATACATGTATCATTTATTTTATTCTACAGACATTTGACTACTATTGATTTACTTTTATTTCTACAACCATGAACTGTAAAGGTACAAAAATATGAACTTATTTACATCAAACCTGCCAGGGAAAAAGACCACAGTCCAAAAGAGAATCATCTAGAGCACATGCTAAAATCCATATTACCTTGAAGTCCCACTGCTCTAATTTCTGTTTTTTTACCACAAACTTTTGAAATCCTGCCAAAATGAGTGTGGATGTGTGTATACATCAGAGTGAAGAGTGGAGTTTTTTTTGTGAATGCTGTGGAAGAGGCGTTTTCTGTGTATGCTCTCAATTTGCTTTTATGTAATTACTTATGCAAATATTCTGTGTGTTCTCTCAATTTGTTTTTGTTTAATAGTGTATGTATTTATGTATATATAAATATTGTATTTGACCTAGAACATTGGAACTTCTAGCTTGTTTATTTTACTAGTTGTTGTTTTACTTTACTAGAAATTTGGAATAAATGTAAGAAAAATAGTGGATTGTTTTGCTTATATATAACTAAGTTTCTTAACATCTATGTCTGAATATTGTGCAAACTTGAACACTGAAATTTGTTGATTTTACATGAAGGTTGTTTTATTTCACTAGACATTTGGAGTAAATGCAAATAAAATGGTATATTGTTTTGCCTATAACTGTACCAATGGGAATTCACCAAGAAAGTCTACATTTGCTTTCCCACCAAACACCCCTTAAAAAGGGCTCTGAGAAAGAGATGGATTGCAGCACGTAACAGGAAAAAGGAAGATATTGAAAATGCTAAAAATCCATGTCTTTGTGAAGATCACTTTGACCCAGAATCATTTCAGAAGATACCACAGCTGGCCAGAGAAATAGGATGCAGGTTGATTTTAAAACCAGATGCTGTGCCAGACCCAAAACTATTTACAAGAGTAGCAGTGAATTTATCTTCAAACCCCAGTACATCAGAAATTTCTACCGCATGTGGCAGGAAAAGAAAAAATCTTGCTTTTGGAAAGCAACAAAATCTTAGTGTAAGTATTTTTGATTAAATTATTGCATATGCACAAATAGATTTTTGTAAGCTTCATATAGAAATACCTGTGTACACTTCTATTTTACCAAAACCTTTCATTTCTAGTTTTGTTTAAAAAAAGAAAAGAGAAAAGAAAATATTTTTAACAATTTTATTGCTAATTTTCACTTTCAGTTATACATGTATCATTTATTTTATTCTACAGACATTTGACTACTATTGATTTACTTTTATTTCTACAACCATGAACTGTAAAGGTACAAAAGTATGAACTTATTTACATCAAACCTGCCAGGGAAAAAAGACCACAGTCCAAAAGAGAATCATCTAGAGCACATGCTAAAATCCATATTACCTATTGAGCCATTCTAAGCATTTTTTTCAGTTTATGGACTGCAGTTTGCAAACAGAGGAATGTCAAGTTGAAGATAGCAATGAAAGTACAATGGAAATAATTGGAGAAATTACTCAAGAAAAGTCCTCTCAGTGTTTACTAAAACCTACAACAGAAAATAAGTATGTAATGATGAGACCAAAGTCACTATCCAAGGCTATTCAGGAAGAGACACAGAAAAAAGAAGTTGGGTGTCAGTGAAATATTTTAATACCTGAGAATCAATTTGTACAAGAGGATCCCATAGGTAGGGATAGTGAACAGGAAATGAGTGAGGATAGTGATGTAGAATGGACACCCGAAATGCAGTCAGACTCAGAAATCAGACAATGAAACATCCCTTGAAGTGGACAATGAGTTAGAAGAGGTAGATGAAGAATTCAGAAGTGATTTACCAGCAGAAGAGGAGAGGAAATTCAAAATTTTTGAAAGCTGTCTTCTGGTCCTTCTTTCAGTGTGTCTTATTTGTACATGTCCTTGTAAAGTGCTGTTAAAATATGTGAAAGGATAATTTATTGTTATGCAACAGATATGTGATAAAGGACACTCACGAACATGGTCAAATCAACCCTTACATGGAACACTGCCTCAGGGAAACTTACAGCTAGCAGCCGGAATATTATTTTCAGGCTCTCGTCCAATAAAAGTTATCAATATGTTAAAGCATATTATTATATTGACAATAGCCTACAGAACATTTAATTATATTCAGAGTCATTCTTTGATCACAGCAGTCTTTCATGTATGGAACTCAGAACAACAACTTATATTTGAAAATTTAAGAATATCTGGTGAAAAAGGTATTCTTGGGGGTGATGGAAGGTGTGATTCACCTGGTCATAGTGCCAAATATGGAAGTTATTCAGTGGTTGACTTAGAGCATAGTAATGTGTTGGACATACAGTTGATACAATCAAATGAAGTTACTAGCTCCAATGGTATGGAACTAGAATGTTTAAAATGGTGCTTGAACATGCTAGATAACAGTAACATTGAAATAGAAAGCTTAACTTCTGACAGGCATAAAGGAGTCCAGAAATACATGAGGGAACAGAGACTGTTAATTAGACATTTTTATGATGTTTGGCATATGGCTAAATCACTATATAGAAAATTACTAGCACTTGCCAAAAAAGCAGGATGTGGTCCAATTAAAGAGTGGGCCCATTCCATTTCAAACCACCTCTAATGGTGTGTAGCATCAAGTCAGGGTGATGGGGAACTGGTGAGGCAAAAGTGGCAGTCAATTTCAAATCAAGTGGCAAACATTCACCATGGACACAGTGAAAGGTATCCAAAATATTTACATGGCACAACAGCATTAAAGAGTATTTTTCATAAGCTACACTAGGAACCATAATTATGTTACATGCCCCATTTTAAAGATTAATTAATAAATTAATTAAGTGGTCAATTTAATCAATTACTCAATTGAATTTAATACATATGTATGTGACACATAGCTCACCAAGAAGACCTGAAATTGATGTACTTTGCATGAGGGCATTATGATTCTCTGTTACACTTAAAAGTTACAAAAACTTGAAACACCAAATTATATAGAACAGTGTAATTTTCTCACATATTTTACATGATTTATATTTTGGTTTACTTCTGTAACTGTTTCCTGTTATCCCCTATGACTGTTCCCCCATTATCTGTTGTACACACAAATCTCCTGGACCGTGATATAAACACTTGTGTGATTTATGACTTGACAAGCCTGACTCTTTTAACTACACGAGTGATTATTTATCCACAGGCACATATAAACTACATAAACATAGCTCAAACTCAGGTTTGATATTGTTTTGCTTTACACATTTTTCTGCCTAGTATGTGAAGAGATGAGAAATCTCTATGAACTCTGGTAATACATACATTTTCACATGTTTGAAAATTATATTTTGGGAAGTTGTTTTTGACTCACAATTTCAGTCTACACTATGCTCCAAAATATTTTACTCACTGTATGCTTCAGTGCAAGTCTACTGACTTACTTAATATTTTCAACTAGACAATGTGCTTGCCTACTTTAGAATCCATGAGAACTAATCATAAATGTAAATATATGAACTAGTCAAAATAGAAATACACAAGATTATATTCTTTAGTGCATGTGCACTTGATACAAGTTTTAACCACTTTTTTCTAACCAATATATACATGAAAATATACATTTATTGTGTTAATTATCAAGTGTTACTTTACTGATTGTGACCATATCTCTGAACAGGTTTGACTTCTCTTCCATATCTTGTAATGTGCAAATTATCAGTTTTATCCTTTGTTTTGACAGAGTGATTTTCCCCACTGTTTTGCTTTGTTGTATTGGTCACATTGTTATCCATTTTTTCAGCTTGGACATTCTCATTAGATTTGAGAATGTGTGATCGGTTGCGTCTGTATTGACTACCACCAGGTGTTTCCAGTATGAATGAACGTGGAGAATCCATTTTCTCTTTCACAATAGCTGGTTGCCATTTCTGTTGTTGAAGTATCCAAACTCTTTCTCCATGTCTAATGTCCTTTAGGGGGTTTGTTCGTCTGTCATAGTACTGTTTTTGCTTTTTCTGCCTCTTTAGCATTCTAGCTTTGGTAACTTGCTGTGGCTGCGGTGTAGGTCTCAGCTTCTTTTGTGCTGTAGGAAGAAGTGAATTTAACTTCCTGCTCATCAGCAGTTCAGCGGGTGAACCAATGTCATCAATTGGTGTGTTTCTATACTCCAAGATGGCAAGTAATGGATCTTGATTACTGTGGAGTCTTTTGGTTAAAATGTTCTTCACTGTTTGTACTGTGCGTTCAGCTAGTCCATTGCTACGAGGATGGTATGGTGATGATGTCACATGTTCAAATCCCCACTGCTGGGCACAATCTGCAAATTCAGATGAAGTATACTGAGGTCCACCATCTGACATGAGTTTCAGTGGAATGCCATGTCTTGCAAACAAAGCTTTAATGTTGTTGATAACTGTGGTACTTTTTGTACTGTTCAGTTGTGCTACCTCAAAGTATCGACTGTAATAGTCTACAACTAGGACATAATCTTTTCCATTCCATTGGAATAGATCTGTTGCTACTTTTTGCCAAGGGCCATCTGGAATTTCATGCTGTAGCAATGGTTCCCTCTGTTGATTGGCACATCTATGTGAGAGGCATGTGTCACACTTCAAAATCATA
This sequence comes from Sabellastarte sp. h YS-2021, assembly GCA_964017235.1. Lineage (NCBI taxonomy): Eukaryota > Metazoa > Annelida > Polychaeta > Sabellida > Sabellidae > Sabellastarte > Sabellastarte sp. h YS-2021. The sequence goes on from OZ024937.1 coordinate 67,755,517, forward strand.
TCCTTGATCTGAGAATCAATACTAGGCCAATACACTGCTCCTCTGGCTTTCCTGGTTGTTTTTTCAACACCAAAATGTCCAACATGGAGTAGCCTTAGCATGGTTGAACGCAATTCCCGTGGAATGACAATTCTGTCTCAATATGAGACCATCTGCTACTGATAACTCATCCCCACAGCTCCAATACTCATGTAGTTCCAATGGCACATTTGATTTATTGTCAGGCCACCCATTCTGAATTATGTTTTGCAACTGACATAGATCTTCATCTCTAGCGGTTGTAGTTTTGATACTCTGAAGTCTGCTGGCCTCAAGTGGGATGTTCTCTACCACTGTAAGCACATGTTGTCAGACATCTTCTTCCATTGTACTGTCAGAGTCGGATGTATAAGCCCTGGACAATGTGTCTGCTATGACTAATTCCTTTCCTGGTTTGTACGTCAATGAGAAGTTGTACCGTTGTAGTCTTAACAGTATCCTTTGTAATCTGGGAGGTGCTGCACTCAGGTTTTTCTTCATTATCATTTCCAGTGGACGGTGGTCACTTTCAACTGTCACACTTTGCCCATATGTGAACTGGTGGAATCTTTCCATGGCAAAAACTACAGCCAATAGTTCTTTTTCTATTTGGGCATATCTAACTTCTGCATCAGTCATTGACCTGGATGCGAATGCAATGGGCTTATCATCTTGAAGAAGGACTGCCCCAAGCCCAGATTTTGAAGCATCACAACGTACAGTTACCGGTTTCTTCACATCATAGTATGTGAGAACTGGCTCCTAGCTTAATATGTCCACAATCTGGCTGAATGCTCTCTCTTGTGGTTCCATCCACATGAACTCTACATCTTTCTTCAGCAGTTTTCGTATGGGTTCTGTGATGGAAGACATGTTTGGCAGGAATTTTGCTAAGTAGTTTATAGTTCCTAAGAGTCTTTCAACTCCTTTTCTGTCAGTGGGTGCAGGCATATCTCTGATTGCTCTGGTCTTTTCGGGATCAGACTTCACTCCCTCACATGATATAATGTGACCTTGGTAGCCTACTTCTGGAAGTTTGAACACACACTTGTCCTTATTCAGTGTTATGTTTAGTTCTGTGCACTTCTGGAGAACTTGTTCTAATCTCTGGTCATGCTCAGCTTCAGACTTTCCCCATATCAGAATGTCATCTATTTCCGTCTCTACACCTGGAATGTGCTCAAACTGCTGTGATATTCGTTTCTGGAACATTTCCTGTGCACTTTTGATTCCAAAGGAAGTCTCTTATAGCAGTAGTATCCGAAAGGTGTGTTGAATGTAGTCAGTAACTGACTCTCATCATCTAATGCTTGTTGCCAGTAGCCATGATTTAGGTCAATCTTTTAAAAGACCTTTGCTCCAGTCATCCTTGATGTAATTTCTTCTACTGTAGGCAATTCTAAGTGTTCTCTCATGATTGCATGGTTCAAATCTTTTGGGTCAAGACACACCCTCAATTTATTTGACTTTGGTTTTTCCACCACAACCATGGAGCTAACCCAGTCTGTCGGCTCGTCGATCTTTCTTATCTCACCTAACTTTTCCATTTCATCAAGGGTAGTTTTGAGTTTGCCCCTGAGTGCTGTTGGAATTCTTCTAGGTGGGTGTATAACAGGACTGACACTTGTGTCAATTTTGATGTGGTATGGCTCCTTGAGACATCCTAAACCTTGAAACACACTTTTGTACTTGTTCAGCATTTCTTCCATACTGTTATTTGAGGAGACGGACATTACTAGTTGGATCAGGCCTAAATTAACACAACTTTGTAGACCCAGAACTGCAGGTGAGTTAGTGTCGACAACATGGAAAGTTCCAACAATTTCAGAATTTTTGTAGCAGCACTGTAAGGAGCATTTGCCCTTCACGTTTAGCTTGGTGCCTCCATATCCTGTGAGCTTTGTGTTTGTGTGTTCAAGTTTAATGTCTTTCAGTTTCATTTGCTTGAATTTCTGCAATGGTATAACATTCACTTGGGCACCCGTGTCTAGCTTGAATTGAAGTACGGTTTTCTCCTTGCCAAGTAAAAGTTTCACAAAAGCTTCATTGCTACTTTGATTGCTGTTCACACCACCAATAAAGTGATCTGGACCCTCTGTGTCACTCTGGTCACTGTCATCATTGTGCATCAGGTGAACTGATTTCTGGCTTTTACACACTGCAGCAAAATGGTTTCTCTTGTGGCATTTCAAACACTTCTTGCCATGTGCAGGGCATTGTCCCTTGCTATGATGATTGCCACATTTCCCACACTTGCTTCTGCTGTTTGCTTGCTTTTGAGGCTGTTTCATCTTCCTAGAGGTGCTTCTTAGAGCATGTACTGTGTGGTCTGATTCTATTGATTTCACATGCTGTTTTGAACCCTCTATTGCTTTTACAATTTTTACAGCAGTGTCCAAAGTTAAGTCACTCTCTTGTAGTAATTTTTCCTTCATTTCTTCTGAATGAACACCAACTACAAGGCGATCCCTGATCATCTCATCTCTTAAGGCCCCATACTCGCAGTCCAGTGACAGTAGCTTTGAGTCTGTGATGAAATGATCTGCTGACTCTGCTGTCAATTGCACACAACTGTTGAATTTGTGCCGTAATACAGTCAGATTTTTCTTCGGTTTACAATAGTCCCCGAACTTCTCAAAGAGAATCTTTGGCTTGTTTTGCTCTTCTTCAGATAATGTCCAAGTGTTGAACACATCTTGTGCATCCTGACCAATGTATAGTAAAAAGTAGGAGCACTTTGCCTTGTCAGATTTCCCAGAGAGAGATTACTACTGTGTAGATCTAGTGGTTCTGGCTTGGTATTATCCATTTTATTTAATCCAGTATGTTTAAACTATAGTTTACAAAAATGTATAATGATCCAACTGCATCAATATAGCTTATTAATTTGTTTTTTTTATATCCAGCACATCTGACACCATGTAATGTTTTTAACTATTTTGTGTGGAGAGAAACACTGATCCTCAAAGCACTACTTTATTCTATAAGCTCAGACAAACAACTGACTGGTATAACAGCATTAAAGAGTATTGTTCATAAGCTACACTAGGAACCATAATTATGTTACAGATGACAGTGCGTGGCTTGTGTCAGGATCCCGTGCACACAAAGGTCTTCCACTACTAGTCAACAACAAGATATTTTTAAAGGATATTGCAAAACGGTCACCTTCCGGACAAACATCATCACTAGAAGCTTATCATAATGGTTTACTTTTCTTTGCTCTTAAAATGGTTCACTTCTTTTTTCCAGCAATGAAGGCAAGGCTGTTACTAGCTTGTTTACATTATAATAAAAATTAAAGATCGAAATCTGGTAAGCTTCTATGGAGTGTCTCTTACCCAAAGTATAAGGAAGGAGCCACTGTGAAGGAAGTTAAAGTATCAGTCACCTTTGAATATGTGCAGAAATTGAATAAAGTGTTACAACAACTGAGAAAAAGTTATCCAACATATAAGAGTGCTAAAGTTTTAAAAGAACTATGCATGATTGGCAATCCTCCACTGGCATCTGAGGTAGAAAAACAAAGCAAAGAGTCACTTGTTGTAAATCATATCACTAGGTTTCCAAATAAGCTAAAGTAGTTAAACAAATGGAAACTTGAAACCTGTGTATTGTCCACTATCTGCTGGAAAGGCACATCTGATTTTTAGGACAGCACAGCAAGGAATTACTTTACGCACTTGCTTTCCAAGTTTTTTAAATATCCATCTTATAAATCATCTGTATGCTAGATATCTTAATGTTTCATGAGGAAGTTCATCATCACCTGGAGGCCCTTCTTGCTGACAAAATTCATAAAATGATGCCTCAAGCACATAAATATCCAAACAATTGGACAAAAATCCAGGATGTTCTGTTATACACTTAAACATTGTTCCTTGGAGATGTGATGATATATTCACATAATCCTGACAGCATTTGTTGACCTGCCCATCTACTTCAGAACAGTCATTAGAAGTATACCTATAAATGACTGTTAAAGATACCTTCTTTGACTTAAATAGTTGATTTGTTTAAATATTGGGGAAAAGACACGAAAATAAATTAATTTTTGTAATTTACAAATGTTTTAAGGTTTAAGTATATTGCACTACAGAAATGCCATGATTAAACAAAAGCCTTGTGAATTTATAAATGTCTATACATAAATTGTAGAGTAAATCACCAGTTTAGTATTTGTTACTTATTTACTATAAAATAAACCTCAAAGAAAAAGAAACTTACCATATCTCATTTACAGCCATTTTGTCATTATCACTGCGGTGAGAAGTGGACTCACTGATGGTAACATTTATTTCCCTATCCTGTCTTTTTGGTTCAAATGAATATGGTTTTAAAACTCCCTCAAAATTCATCTTGTGCATATTCATCATCACAAGAATCACAATTTTCAGCCATATTTTGTATATGTTACAGTGAATATGTGTAATCAGGGAATACACGTATTCCCTGAAATTTTCAGTGAATACGCGTATTCTCTAAAGTGATCAGGGAATACACGTATTCCCTGAAAATTTTAGGGAATACGCGTATTCACTGGTTTTGTCAAGTAATAGCTTCACATATTCACTGAACTGAAATCAGTGAATATGTGTAATGGGTCATCTGTTTTTAGTGCTTCTAAATATTTAACTTTTGTGTAGAGATTATATGCATGTTGCTTTTTTAAATATTGAACCTTTGGGGAGAGATTATATGAATGCTGTGATTTAAATTTCATGTTTTTATATCCTGTGCAAAAAGTCTTAACTTTAACTTTTAGTTTGAAACACTTGTCTATTTTAGAATATTTAAAGTAGATGGTTGTTTTGAATTAATAGAATTTTTAGTTATGGATCCCTGACAAATATTTTTGACACAAAACACATATTTATTTGCAGACTGAATGGCTTCCCTTGAATTTATAATAACAAAGGGATTATTTCTGTAACCTTAACCACTTGTTTGACCACTGTAGAATGGATGACTTCTCTGTAATTGAAAGTATTAAAGATCAAAGAGCAAAATAAAGACAAATCACAGGACTGGGAAGCCAATTAGATTGACTGAGATTGTTTAATTAATACTTTAAGCCTTGAGAGAAAACTGCTATGACAAGTTAATGTCTCATAAATTATAAGCATTCATATTATTTAATAAATAAATATGTAATATTGTGAATAGTCAGCTTCTTGTATTATTTTTTGTCAAAATATATTTAAATTTTAAAATCAGTACCAAGCTACATTGCTTCCCCTGACTCTCAACACAATCATCGTTATTGTACTATTACTGACCTGTATACTGGGCATTTATATAGTTAAATCAAAGGACTAGGAAACCAAACAGATTGAGATGTGTCATTTTCTAACCTATTAAAACATCATTTAATATTTACAAAATAATACACTGTTCTTGAAAATCTTTCTTTAGCTTTTTTTGAAATCAGTTGCAATATGTCTTGCCTTCACAAGTACATAAAAGCTCAATGTTAACAAACATGAATACTGCCCTTTGGCAAAGTGATATTGTTATGGTACAGTAAAAGCTATGTAAAATCATGTTGGGACTTTTTAATAGTTATAGTACTTAAACACATAGAGTCAATAACAAAAGTTATTTCATAAGAATACAAAGCTGCATTCTCAACAATTTCTAGTTAGGGAATACGCGTATTCGCTGGTCATCAAAACCAGGGAATACACATATTCCCTAAAATTATCAGGGAATACATGTATTCCCTGATCACTTTAGGGAATACGCGTATTCCCTGAAAATTTCAGTGAATACGTGTATTCCCTGATTACACATATTCACTGTAACATATATATATCTCTCAGTGAAAACATCTACTTATCTATACATGCGTGTGTAAATGTTTATTAGTTGCACATGTATATATATATATCCTAGGTGTACCAAATAGAAAGTATTGTTTTCAGGTTAAGTGTGGTCAAACAATAAAAACAATAAATGCAGATAAAGTATACACATGCACTGTAAACCCAATCCAATCCCTATACTGCTGTGGTTTGTTTGGCAATTGTGACGTTTCACTAGTGCACATGCTTTTCTTGCAGAGTGTAAACAGATTTCCAAGGAGGATAATAAAATGCTAATAAAATGGGGATGGATGTCTTTTTGCAACAAAATGAGTTGTGTTTGTGTTTATAGTGACATTACCAGTGTATTTCTGTAAAATTTGGCGAAAAATCAAATTTGATTGCCTATTGCTCTGTTTTATATTCCAAATTAACTTTTGTACATTCACTTCTTGTGTTGGAGTTAGAATTCTATCCATATGCCATGATTATTCATTAAATTTAGAAATACCTTATTTTTTATACAAGCAAAATCCCACAAGTTAAAAGTATGGCAACAAACTCCTCAAACTATGACACAAATGATGGGTCCAAGTAGATATACCTAATGTTTATGAGTGTGTTTTAGATTAAATCTCGGATAACACTGGAAAACTATCCAGCAGTACTCTCACCTTAAACTATAAATAGAATCGGTAGTATGAAACACAGGTCATCACAACAGACACTAGACGATAAAACATGCAATAAAAAGCAAAATTAAAATAAAGTCTAAATGATCCCAGCCAAAGCTACCAGAATGAAAATTAGGTCTAATTTTATTAGTTCTATTATAACATTTTCAAAAAAAAAAGTAAATCATTTTACATTTGCAAATATAATTAGTGATGATAATATTTGCCTATTTTTATGGTAATGTAGATTAAAAATGTCAAATTAAGTTGGCAGTGTTAGATGTCTGGGACAAGCTTTGGGTCATTCTGAATATAAACACATGGTAAAGCATGGAGTGAAGAAAAGTTTGTTTAGTGGCTCTAACGTCACTCAAAAAGCAGACACTCAGAGAGACTTTGGCCTGGATTGGCCTTGAGAAGCACATGTGCTTGTTCAGCTAAACATTTACTGCTGTGATTGTTTGTGATGTGTTTTATTACTTCTAAATAGATGTTTGGGATATTTTACCTCCCAACCAAAACACTAAAACAAAAAAATTCTTTTCCTATGAACTTTAAGACTAAGAAGGATCTGCACATATGACACAGATTTTCAGGATGATCCTGAATAGCTAATTAAATACTGTATCAAAAGAGATTACCCAGAGAAAGCCCTGCAAAAAAACTACAAAAGGGCATCCCAATACAACCAAGACCAATTCTTAGAGGTGACCACCAGAACACTTATTGACACACCAGTTATGATAACTAACTACAATCCAATGTAACCCTTACATTAAGAGTATTATCCACAACAACTGGAATATTATTAGAAATAGCCCAGACTATGGAAATATATTCAAGGACAAACTTATAATTGGATTCAGGAGCCAAAATTTCATACCTTCCTACAGATGGATCAGATCCCATGCCCAAACCCATTGTATGCACTAGCTATAGATTGGGCAAATGCATCAACAAGATAGATGCAGTTACATGTAACATCACATATAAGTCATATCAAACTGAAGACTTACCAAAACACATCACTTGTGAAATATCTAATGACATATATCTGATATCCTGCACAAAATGTCACATACTCTATGTTGGTTAGACTAGTAGAGCATTGAGAAAGAGGATATATGAACACAAAGCTTCAGTCCAAAAAGATGGACAAATCACACCAGTATCATGCAATTTCAAAAATGATGGACATAATCACAGACACATGCAGTTCTCTGTGTTAGGGTGGTGCAGCTTTATAAGCTGACTGGAATGTGTTTCCAAGACAATTTGAGTCAATCTGAGACATTATTTGAGCAGCAACTATACACTCCACTAACTTTGACCGGAAACTAAGCCCGGACACCAGCTGATAGTTCTTGAGGTCCTCCTTGGACAGAAGTCTTCTTGATAAGAGGTGTAACTATGGCATAAATTGACCAGTTTTGTTAATGATGGGAGGAGAATATCTATACATCTTTTAATCAGGAATGTGGGCCAAGGGTCTAAAGAACATGTTTTTGCTGTGGATTCCTTAACGAACCTAATGACTTCACTTTCAGAGACCAAATGGAAAGAATGAAAGAGGGTGGCTTCTTTTATAATGGGACACACTTTGATGTGCAATTTCTGAAATTGTTCCTTATTTTGTTATTTTTGTCAATAAAAAATGTACCAAACCGATTAGCCAATGATTTCTCATCAGTGCAGGATGGAAGGGTAGAGACCTGGGCTCAGCCGGACACCTTTCAAAGTACACGCAACAACTTCTTGCCATCTCCTTTATTCTCTTTCACTGAGTCCTGATAAAATTGTCCCTTATTCTTGTTCAGTAGATGGTTACATCTATTTATTTGCTGTCTAAGCCTGGTACGGTTCCTGGGGATTTGTCCCTCCTCCAGGTTTGTTCATATTGCCTTTGCAAACAATTTGCAGTTCTAAACTCATTTGTTAACCAGCTGGGTGCAGGTTTGGTGAGGTGCCTAGTTTCATGGGAGTATAAATATCTAGGAGATCAGAGAAACTAGATACATATTGTTAATAGAGTATGTCAATGTCATCTGATGGATAGGCAACAAATGCAGAGGCCTCTGACATAGATGAAAATTTCATAGGGAGCATTAGGGGCAAGAAGCAAGTCCAAAGTCCATGAAGATGGGTAGGAAAGTCTATATATTGTGTCAAACTGCAAGCCTCAACCACAGATTTGAATTCCGAAACCAGGGGAGATACAGAATCCACATGAACAACAAAAGATGGGGATAGGGACAAGAGAAAACCAATATAAGACAAGAAATCTTCTAAAAACATTTGAACTGGGGAAGCTGGAAGTCTGAAGTGTGATTTACTCTTACATGTTGAACAATGTCAGTTAGCTTATTTTTTTATTATAGTGATAGTCGATATATTTTGGTAAAGTTAGTTTTAAGTTGGTTCAAGCATATATTGTTTATGTGAATATCTTGCACAAAAGAATTTCTCCAAAATGCTGTTAATTCCTTTTTAGAATAGCTTTCCCTGTCTTAGCTTTTACTAATTATTTCTTGAATCACTAATGCACTCACTCATCAAAATTTACCTTATTGTATCCATCGAAAGGCTCCAGACTGATGTGCTCCTTGAATATTTTTTCAGAGCCTTCTCACATGGAAAAAGATTTTGATTTGTTGCTATTGAATTAGTGCAATGATTTAAAAAGATCGAGGGCCCTTGCATAATATCTTGTGTCTACTTGTGGATAAAAATTTGTATGAGGATCTGTCAAGTGTTTTATTACCAACCATTCTTGTCCCCAGTAGTTGATTTTCTTGTTGTTGCATTATGTGCAGTTTCCTTTGGTTAACTTTTAAATTTAAAAAATGACAAGTTACAATTGTGGTCAAATACTATCTGATTAAACAAAAGTCTAATAACGATTCCTGGATCTATTTCTATGTGATCTTAATTTGTGGAAAAAAATTTAATTGAATCAAACAAGTCTGATGATTAATGCAGCATCAGTTGATTATTATATATTAGTTTATGGTTTAGTAAGAGAAGTATTTAAGGTATTTATAATATATACTTGTTATATTTCATAATGTTGATGCAAGCACAAATGTAAGGTGCCACGGTGGCAGAGTCGTAACACTCTCACCTCCCACCTCTGAGGCCTGGGTTCGGTTCCCGGCATGGCTCAAGTGGGAAAGCTGGTAGTTGCTTGCTGTTGGTCGGCAGTTTACAGTACAGAACCTTGACCAACTGTATGTACTGGTTTCCTCTGCCCTTCCAACTACCCGTCATGATATGACCGTTCAGTGTTGAAAGCAAATTTAATTTATCAAATTTCTGTAAATATATACTCCTGTGGGCACATTTGAGTAATGGGTAGTACACCTCTAAGGTCTTGAACTCAATAACTGGCCCAAAACTGATGTGGGAAACTTAAGTTTTTTTGTGTAATTGTCCATTGGTTTTCAGTGCAACATCTTGAGCAACTAGAACGAAATGGTTTCACATTTCTGTTCTTTTTACATTGACTATCCAGGGGCATAGGAAGCAATTTTTGGTTGGTGGGGGGGTGGGGGTGTGAGGACCAAAGGAACAAAATTGCATTGACTCGATGCAAACATATCCCCAGACAGGCCATCTCTCAAGCCACAGGCATTCACTGGGGTTTTTTCTAGCTCCCATTTCGTGTGATTTACAATTATTATAAATTATTTTTCATTTATTTTTACTTTTTTTTTTGTTTTTAGTCAAACCATATTTTCATTTTTTTGGTCAATTAAAAAAAAAAAGGCCTCTGAGTAGATTGTTGATGGGCCTCATATACAGGTTAAATGTCTACTTAAAGCCTTAGTTTTTGCACATGTCAAAGGAACATAAACAAATATATTAATATTAATCCTAAGTATCCTCGACCTTCTCTGGCTACAGCAATTCATATACATGTAGTAACCTTTGCTTTTGAAAGATATTTTGAATATCTTACCATGTGACATTCTTTCCTGGAGGAGAACAGGATAATGAAAATCACATAATTTTACCAGATGTTTCCACAACTTGTAACCTTTCCTCCAAATGCCAGGCTGATGCAAAATCTATTTTTAGCAAGGTTAATCCCCAAATTAAGGGGGGGATGTATAATCATTGGACAAGCTATGTCAAATAAACACTCAGTAAAGAAAGAAAAGTTTTCTGGGAAATATCTCATCAGCTGAGAAATTACTAAACCATTGTTCTATGTGAATTTGAAACTACATATCATAGTTCTAAATAATTAGCAACAAGGTAAATTAAATGTAGAAGATTAGTTTATGTATGATTTTAGTCTGTATGAAACATTTCACAGCATTTTACAAATCCCATGGCGGGCTAACTAAAAAAAATTATAGCTCAAATGGTAGCATACAAAATGGTACATGTGAACAGTGAACAGGGTCAAAGTGAAATTTGACCTCATATTATTGAGTTACCTGTAAGCATTTGCATAAACATTAAAGTTGGAGTTTAGTTCCATTGCAAAAAGTTGGGGGTGGGGGCGAAAAGATATCTCCGCCCCCAACTCTATTATTGGGGGGGAGTGGGGGCGACCGCCCCTGCTGCCCCCCCCCCCCCGAGTTTCTACGCCTAAGTAACTAAACAGCATTAGCTTGGGACTGGTAAATCGGTAATGTTGAAAATGTGTGAATTAAAGACAGGATTAATTTGAAGTTTTATTGACTTAAACATATTTTAAGAATTATTGCAAAATGCCCCTGTTCCACCAAAGGATTAAGCCCCGATTGGGTCTGGGACCCTTAATCGTGGACAGTCTTGGAAAAAAATGGAAAAAAATTGACCAATGGACTGCAAAACTGGATTGGTTTCAAAGTCTGGGATTAAGTACAGATCGTCCTCAGGAAGCCTCAGGACGCCTCAGGCGGCCCCAGACAGTCCCTAACTGGTCTGGGACTAAGAACAGACTAAGCCATTTTTCTGGTCGGTTTGAACCACGATCCTGTCGTACACAAACCGACTGGGTCCCAGGACGCCTCAGGCCTCCTGGGACTAAGCCCCGACTAACCCAGGATTAAGTCCCGACCCCACAAGGTGTCCTGAGGCGTCCCCAGGCGTCCCCAGACCGAGATAGCCGATTTTTGTTTTGCAATGGGACTAAGGGTCGCAGGAAGCCTGGGACTAAGAATAGAGGGTCTGGGACTAAGGGTCGGCGACTAAGGGTCGCAGGCGGCCTGGGACAGCATAGGACTGTGTAAATTTGGTCTGAGGAGGCCTGAGGAAGCCTGGGACTGGACATTTTGTTTATGGCGGGAAAAAATAATCGGTTGGGGTCGGGAGAAATATCAAACATGTTTGATATTTCTCACGGCCCCAACCGACCACAACCGACCCTTACAGGAAGCCTGGGACTAAGCAAATTTTTGAAACCGACCCTCAAAAACCCTTAATCGGGAGCCTTAGTCGTGTGGTGGAACACCCACATTAGAATAATAGTAGTGGATGTTATTTCAGTTAAATGTGCAATGCCGAATGTTTATTACAGCTTCAGCTGTTTCCATTTCGTTAGTTTCTGTTCATAGTCAAAGTTCTTGGTATTATAATGTACATTGTTATAGTGTAATTGTATGTACAGAAATGAAATAAACTTATATCTATTAAGATGCTTGCACTTGTTACCTTCAGAAAAGGTTACCTTACACATACCTTATTTGACACAAAATGGTACCAAAAGACGATTATTTGATTAACGCCGTTTAGAAAGTACCCGCTTACATCACGAAAGCGGAAAACAAAATTTCCGTGGTTATAAAACAGTGTGGGTTCCTCTTTTATGTGGATGATGTGGATAGTTATTTAGTTCCAGGCGTTTCTGGACAGTGATCATTTACATTAAAAACTTTAAGTCACACAAAATTAGTTCACAAAAGATACTGTTAACGGTTCAAAAGCAAAACTTGGTGTATGCAGGTAATAGCTATACTGTACAGAACAGTGCTCAGATGTAGCCTTACGTCTTGATGATTCGCGAGTTGTAACGTTTTGGTTAAGAGCTTATTTCACGTTTAAACATTTTATTTTGCAGCAATTTGGATGTGTTTTACAAAACTATAAATACCAAAGCACCATTTTATGTTATAAAAAGTGAAAATAGATTCTCTTATATCCAAGAAAAACGGCCATACTCGAATCAACAATACCCTCGAATCAAGGATACTTGACTAAAATACTACGTAGTATGTAGACCGAGTTTCTGTCCCGTCGCCAATTGCTATTGATATGTTGATGGACGCAATGGCGAGGGACAGAGTTCCCATGTACTAGTTTTCTGTGTAAATCTCGAACTGTGGGAAATAATTTCATTTACTTTAAAAAGTAATTATAATGTCCATGTAGCTGTATCCGGTTTACAGTACATATGCTGTTTAACTAAACTGCTTTTGCAAGAAAGGAATTTCTTTTATAGATAACTATGTACTGTTGAAGGTTTGTTTACATTACATTACCTAAAAACAGGTTGAAATACATGCATGCCAGTTTGATTGGCATTTAAATATTAGTGAACGGCAAACATAAAAAAGGAATTCAAATAACACTTTATACTTGTTTTAATATGTCTAGAAATATGCCGTTCAAAATTTACACAAAAAACAGGTATATGTGAGCTCTGTCCCTCACCATTGTGTCCATCAGTACATCAATAGCAATTGGCGACGGGACAGAAACTCGGTCTATGTAGTATGGTACATGACAGATCTGTGTTTAAAAAACCAATATGTAGGGTGTCGAGAGGTTTCGCTGTTTTGGTCGTTTCGCTGTTAATTTCTGAGATCTTAAGATGTATTATTTCAGTTGTTTATCCCTATCTCTATAATATCCACAAACTAATTGATAAACATAAAAACCCTAGTGGTGGTGGACCAATTCACGCCCGGGTACCAATTCAGGCCCACCCTCAATTTTCTTGAAGATTTGTAAGTTTTCATAGAGAAGATGTTTACCACATCATAGATAATCATCAAATTGATCATATACATTTGTAATTTATTGTTTAACTGTGTTTGTTTTGGATAAATTTAGGGGTGGGCGTGAATAGGTACACAGGCGTGAATTGGTCCACCACCACTACTGCTCAGCCAGAGAAGATCGTCACCCCAGTGAAGTTTGTCGCCTGCATTTTATGACAATATTAAAGGGTTTTTAATGTCCAGTTACAGCATATATGTATACCTTGCTGTTGAAAGAATCTATTCCATTTATTTAAATGTGAATATTGCCTGTCCTTGAGCATTTTTATGGCAGGTGACGAACTTCACTTGGGTGGCGAAATTCACTGGCCGACCAGTAGTGGCATTCTACCAGTAAACGCCCACACTGAAGTTTAATATATTAAATTTGAATTGTATTACAGCTTTATATTTTATTCTACCACTATATTGTCAAATAATATGCGCTACAATTAATAACCGAGGTGCATGTTGTAATATTTGTTTCAAAGCTTTATATTGTCATAATTTATCTGTATTATCGGCCGTTTTTACTACAAACCGGAAATACCAGTGAACGCCCATTTTGTAAACTTATAGAAGCATTTGTCCTTGACCTCTAACAAAGATATATAAGGTGGGCATTCACTGGTAGGCAGGCATTTACTGGTAGAAAGCCACTAACTTCTTTGAAGTCAATTATGTCCATTAATCCCTTATAGTTCATCAAGTTATTGCTACAACACAAAATAGCCTAATACTAGCTAGTCAAAAGAATTGCAGTAAGTATATCCATGTGGAATTAATTACATGTAGTTACTACAAAATATAATATATCTTATCTCAATATAATTTAACATTATCACATATCATTAGATCCACGATTGAAATCTGCATGATTTTTTAAAATTTGATTTTGGTGTCTGCCTAGTAGAGATGAAGCGCTATAAAGTACAGAATAAAATAGAAAATCTGAAAACAATGGTACCTCAATTATCAAAATCTGTCCATTAATAAAGATTTTGTGCCACTCTTAACTTAAAAGAAATAATGAAAGTTCACCGTGAAACCTCCACACCGCAAAACCTCTTGTAATCATATGTAGTAGATCCTACTGCGTACACATACCGTAAATGACCTATATAGCGCATCCACCCTTGTAACCACACCCTATCTCTTTTTCCCGGCAATATCGTCGGTGACAGTGCACAATATCCACATATTTTTATATATTGTATGTATTTTTGCTTAATAAATTGACATTTTTGCCATGAATTTCGAGTTTGTTTATCTACCGCCATATTTACAGGAAGTGGGTATTTTTAGTAGATTCTAAATGTCGGATCACCGTTATTCTTACCGGATTGACCTATATTTCATCCCGGAAGTGTTTCATGATGGGTGCACTAAAGGGGAACTTTTTCCCACCAAAGAGTGAATAAAAATAGTCTTTCCTTAGTGCACTGTGCACTGAATAGGTCATTTACAGCACGTACTGAGTAAATGCTGTGTTTAAATTGGTTTTTATTTGCACATGTAGCTCAAAGCTGCGTTCGTAGCTCTTTTACAATGTTTATAAGTAGGGTCATATTTGGACAGGCCCACATTTCCCACAATTTATACATTGTTCTAGTGGCATTCTACCATGCAGTAAATGCCCATACTATGGTAAATATTTAAAATTTAAATTATATAAACACATTTATAGTATATTCTTTGATGTATAAATAATCAAATGATATGCACTGTAATTAACTACGGGTGTGAACGAGTAGTAAGGTTGGATGTGGTTACCTCGGCTCTACTTTACTTGCATGTAGAGTCATGGCATGACCCCACATAGAACTGGATGTTTGCGTAAAACAGGTACAGGAGGGGACAGTATTTCACAGTGGACAGCATTTTGCCGATTTCTTTTGTCCTTTAGTTAAAACTAACATCTACTGTGATACTGAATGAGCTGTATAGCATAGGAAAGTGTGCAATATATCTTGATACTTTTCCAAGATTTTAGAAGTGACAGTATTCAGCATGATAAAGATTAATAAAAAAGTTTATATGTCAGTGAAAAATATGCCCCAAAAAACTGTATCTTACTGATGCAAAGAGCTGTGTGTTCTTTAAACTGTGTCGGATGTCAATATAAATACAATTCCTGACTTCATTATATGCTAGAATAGAAAGAGAAGAATGTATCTTTTAGCTTTAATTATTGTATACATGCAAAGTCTTATACAGTCTTTGTAACATTTTGGGAACAGTGTAAAATAATTGTGTCAAAATGCTGTCCACTTTTCGACAGCCCTAATATTATTGCAATAGGACAAGATCTATGGATGTATTGGTCATTATCACAAAATATATTTTAGGATGCTAATTTGATTTTATAGTATGGGGAATCTCTTTTCATTCTGATAATTTTTATAACACTACAATGCATATTTGTTCTCAAGAAACTAGGGGTGTGACCGAACAGTCGACACTCGCCGAGTGAGGCGAATTTCACGAAAATTCGACCCCGATTTTAAGGGTCGAGTGCTCATATATAGATAAAATACCATATTGTACTGGTTTTGTGTTACATAGTAAATTGTTAATAAGGTACCTTACTAATATTAAATCGGATAATATCCCATTTTTGACACGATATTCACTATTTTACATGGTGACATTAACAAATTCCGTTGATTCAAGGCTTTTATCTTTACATATAACTTTTTTTTGTTTATGGGAGCTACAATATTGGATGTTGTTTTCCTGTCAAGGTACATACTAAACATTGCAAGGGCTCAAGATCATTCGATCAACCTGAAATTTTATCCATGGGGAATCGACCCCGATCATTAACACTTTAAGATAGGAGAGGGTATTTGTAATCAGTTTTATTCTGTCTTTCTGTTCTCATGCCAGTACACTTTCTTGCCCTTGTTACTCAAAAACTGATATCAATTGAGTTCAAATTTGGTTGGCAGATATTTCATAGGGTACAGGTGAAGGGAAGGACACACTCAGTCAAGGTAGGTAGCACACTCTCACATCCTGCTGCGCTCCAGTTTAGGGTGCCCCAGGGCTCTGTCCTTAGTCCAATTCTTTTTTCTCTCTATACAAACCCAATCAGCTCGATCATTCACTCTCACAGTACTATTAATTACCACTTCTACACCGATGATTCCCAGTTATATATAACACTCACACCAGCTAATTTCTCTCACTATATACAAACATTAAAGAATTACCTAAACAACATTCAAAATTTCATGCTCACAAATAAATTAAAACTCAATCCTGACAAAACAGAGTTTATATTGAAACTCAAAAAACAAAGGTAAACAACTCCTTCCTCACTTCCCAATCAATATACTTGGTAATCACTCAGGTCTCACCAGCACATAGTGTCAAGAACCCTGGAGTAGTGTTCGATTCAAACTTTAGTCTCTCAGATCATGTGTCACAGGTCATAAAGTCTACCAGAGTTCATGCGAGAGACCTCTACAGAATTCGTCCCCTTTTAGACCTTAATTCATCAGTTCTCTTAGCAAATGCTTTTGTGAGCAGCAGATTGGACTATGCAATTCTCTGTTCGTATCACTCACTGATTTTGAGGTAAGGAGATGCAGCAGGTCCAAAACTCAATCTGCAGGGTTGTCACCTGTTCCCCTAAATTGTCACACATTTCAACTCTCAACTGAAAAAACTCCACTGGCACCCAGTCAGGCCATGGTACAATTTAAAATAGGCCTAATTACATACAAAATTCTCAACCAAGGTCAACCAGCTTACCTCTACACCTCTTCCAGAAATACAAGGCAAGGCACCAAAAACTTAAGTTCCTCCATACCTCCACTTTTGACCATAGAGTTCATAAATTAATCAAACACTTTTCTAATTCTTTCAGTCACTATGCTCCAGTTCTTTGGAACTCCTTCCAAATAAAAAATAGCCCTCCATTGCAACATTCAGGAAACACCTTAAACCCCACCTCTTCGACTCCAGTTTCCCAACATAGTCTCCCTCGTTCTTGGTCACACCCACAACTCCAGATCACTGACCTTGAACACCTCTCGATTCTCCTTACGATAACCAATTTCTGTTAATTAGCACACTGAGTTCCCCTTTGTGGGAAAGATATTGTGCCTGCAAAGCAGTAGATTAGATTAGATTTGGTAGATTCCTCCAAATTTGGAAGAGATTTTTAAAATATTTTTTAATATGTTAATATTCATGAAATCATGCACTAAATCACATATAACTTGAAAATTATTGCATTTAGAGCATGTTGTTAAAATATTTTATTCAATTAGTTTTTCCATAGCTACAACATGGTTAGTAATTTGGGTGTCTATCCCAATAGTTAAGCGAGTATTAGCTACTTTCTGACTTTTTAGTACCTTCCATAATGAGTAAAATCACTTGTAACTTGAAAACTATTACATTTAGAGAATTTTGTATAAATATGGTATTCAGCTACTTTTGGGTCAGGTATAACAAAGCAAAATTGCAGACCAGTAACTCATTGCTTAGCTGAGTAATAGCTACTTTTAGGTTGTCAGTACTGAGTAAATTGCTTGTAACTTGAAAACTATTGCATTTAGAGTACTTTGTTTAAATATGTTATTCATGTCCTTTTCAGTCAGCACTTATATACTCACTATATTGTCCCATAGTAAAATTGCAGACCTGTAGCTCATGGCATAGCTGAGCAATAGCTGTTTCAGATTCTCACTGTTGAGTAAATCAGTTGTTACTTGAAAACTATTGCGTTTAGAATAATTGTATCCACCGGAGGCATCCGGTGAATACTTTGGTTTATCGTTCGCTACGCCGACGCCGCGCATAGAGAGATTTTCGGCGTTAACACTCTAAGAGGAAAACTACATCAGCTAGGTTCAACAAATTTGCAGGATATCTTCATTGGGGGGTAAGCTTCTCTGGGAAGGAAATTAGCCTCATTCTGAGAAACAAGATGGCCGCCACGGGCATTTCTATGAAAATTATCTACATTTTTTCTACTGGCTATTTCTCATAGGTTGAAATTTGAATGTCTTCATAGGTGATATGTATAACAGATATATATGTCCTCTACAACCTTGCAGACATTTGACCTTCAAGCTCTTAATTCCAGGTCATCCACAGAGTGCCAAAGTAACCCACAAAGCGGACTTTAAAAGTGCTTATATCTCCCTTTTTATTGGTCCTAGAGGTTTGTAATGTAAAACGAACCTATAGGAAATCATGTGCTGCGAATCTTTTGATGTGGTCAGATTTGACCTTGGACCCTCCTTCAAAGCCAAACGAGGATAGCCAAACTTAAAAGTGCTTATAACTCGCATATTTTTTTCACTCTTTATTTTTCTTCATATGCTACAATAAGCAAACATACAATCTCGTAATATAGTGAGTATATAAGTGCATTTAACAATTTATATGCCACCGGCACATAACAACCAACTATATAAACACACACTTGTTCACTTGCTCACAACTGAAATATTGGTTACACAATATAAAAACAATACTTGGATTTCATTCAAATATTTTTAATAATTTATTCCAATTCTTTTCAAAAACTTCTTCAGATCTTTATATTTTTCTTTATGTATTAAAAATTCGTAGTTATACAATGACTTTAGTTTTTTCTTTAAATGTGATAGGTTTAAGGGCGACTTTGAAATGGCACAAGAAAAAATGTATGGCTTGTTATCAAAAGAATGACATTAACTGGAAGGAAATAGGCTGTTTTTAATAAGTATCCAAGAATTACATCCTTAGTTTGAAGGTTTAATTGAATGGACGTTGAATTGCACAACCAAAGGATTAAATCATTCCACAACTTTTTTACTGGTCCACAAGAAACAAATAAATGAATTAAAGTTTCTACATTTGAATTGCAGATCCTACAATAATCTGAGTCTGAAATTTTCATTTTAAACAACTGTTTTTGGGTACCCAGAATATGATGTAATATTTTATATTGAAGTCATATTTTTGATGATCATTGACGGACTTAAAACAGATTGTAAATGCTTCTTTCCATGTCTGATCATCAATTACTATACCCAAATCTGTGCTCCATTTTTATTGGTATTTCACATCGAAATTCTGTTTAATCATTTTATAATACATGTCTTGGCATCCAGATTTGGTTTTTAAAAGTAATTGAAAATGACTTGAAATGTACCGTCTTCTGATACTATCAAGTTGGTTAAGTACCCCATATTTTTGAAGGAATTTATTTACATCTGCCCACACTTGGTAATAATCCAGAAAATTTATTTCCGGGAGGTCATACAATAATTCTATAGCTTCCTTACTTAAAAATTTGCCATCTGAAATTACATCACCTATGACAACAATACCATGGTTATACCATGTTGGTTTAATCAAGGTAAAATTACTTATGTTCTGATTATGCCACAAGGGTATACACATAAGGTTATTGAATGATATATAATCATATTCATTCAGGTATAAGAACGCAATTTCAAGATCTCTTTCCAAAAAACATTGTTTGATTTAGATTGTAAAGTTTTAATCCAGAGTGAACCAAAGTCTAATATATTTTCCACCGATGAAAAAGTCAATTGAAATAGTATAGCCCATTGCGAACTAGGTGAGGTTATAAGTCTCCTAAGCCATGTCAGTTTTAAAGCATTTACAAATAGTTGAATGTCAATCATTTTGAGACCACTAGCGTCATAATTTTGACAAATTTGGGATCTACTGATTTTTTCTGGCTTCCCATCCCATATAAAATTGAAGAGCAACTTTTCAAATTTTTTACAAAACTGGTTCTGAGTTAAAGGGATAGATGTAAAAAGGTGATTCAATTTTGACAGAATAAGAGTTTTTATCACTATAATTTTCCCCAAAGGAGTCAATGATCGGTTTTTCCAGAAAGCTATTGTCTTTTTAACTTTAATAAGGGCTAAGTTGTAATTGATTTCATCCATTTTGTCCAGATGAACATGGAACTCTAATCATAGAAGAGAAAACAATCATTATTCCAGTCAAAGTGAACATTGCAATTAACTTTGTCTTTTGAGTGTTTTTCCTTCCAATCCATATCATTTTAGATTTTGAACTATTCATCTTCAAACCTGATATTGAACCAAAAATTTCCAGTGTATTCAAGGCAGCTGTCAAGGAACTCTCATTACCATCCAAAATGAAAGTAGTATCATCAGCAAATTGCGATATTTTAAATTCAATATTTTTAATAGTTATTCCTTTAATCATTTTATTGCTTTCTATCAATAAGTATAATTTTTGTACACAGAGTAAGAATAAATATGGCGCTAAAGGGTCACCTTGTTTACAACCTCTATTTGTTTGAAAAAAATCAGAATATTCCAAATTGAAGAACTGAAGCATTTATATTCGTATTAAAAAGCCCAACCCACTTAATTAGGTGGTCAGTAAATCCAAATTTTTCCAGAGCCAGATACATAAATTTCCATGATATAGAGTCAAATGCTTTTTCAAAATCAATTAACATTAATAAACCATCAATTATATTATCTTCTGTATGTTTAATTAAATCATAAATCAAACGAGTGCTTTCACCAATAAATCGACACTGAAGAAATCCAGTCTGAGTTGTTGAGATAACTCGCTTATTATTGGTTCAAGAGGTTTGGGATGGTAAACCAACCTATGGGAAATCATGGGCTTGGAATCTTCTGGTGTGGTCGGATTTGACCTTGGGCACCTTCTTCAAGGTCAAACGAGGATAGCCAAAGTTAAAAGTGCTTATAACTCGCTTATTATTGGTCCTAGAGGTTTGGGATGGTAAAGCAACTTATAGGAAATCATGGGCTGGGAATCTTTTGATGTGGTCAGATTTGACCTTGGACACCTCCTTCAAAGTCCATACGAGGATAGCCAAACTTAAAAGTGCTTATAACTTACTTATTATTGGTCCAAGAGGTTTGGGATGGTAAACCAACCTATATGAAATCATGGACTGGGAATCTTGTGGTATGGTCGGATTTTACCTTGGGCCCCTCTCCATCAAGGTCAAACGAGGAGAGCCAAAGTTAAAAGTGCTTATAACTCACTTATTATTGGTCCAAGAGATTTGGGATGGTAAACCAACCTATAGGAAATCATGAACTGGGAATCTTCTGGTATGGTCGGATTTGACCTTGAACCCTTCCTTCAGGGTCAAATGAGGATAGACAAACTTAAAAGTGCTTATAACTTGCTTAATATTGGTCCTGGAGGTTTGGGATGGTAAACCAACTTATAGGAAATCATGGGCTGGGAATCTTATGATGTGGTCGGATTTGACCTTGGGCCCCTCCTTCGAGGTCAAACAAGGATAGCCAAACTTAAAACTGCTTATAACTCACTTATTATTGGTATTAGTGGTTGGGGATGGCAAAGCAACTTATAGGAAATCATGGGCTGGGAATCTTTTGATGTGGTCAGATTTGACCTTGGATCCCTCCCTTCAAGGTCCTACGAGGATAGCCAAACTTAAAAGTGCTTATAACTCGTTTATTATTGGTCCAAGACACTTGGGATGGTAAACCGACCTATAGGAAATCATGAACTGGGAATCTTCTGGCTTGGTCGGATTTGACCTTGGGCCCCTCCTTCAAGGTCAAACGAGGACAGCCAAACTTAAAAGTGCTTATAACTCGCTTATTATTGGTCCTAGAGGTTTGGGATGGTAAACCAGCATATAGCAAATCATGGGCTGGGAATCTTCTGGTGTGGTTGGATTTGACCTTGGGCCCCTCCTACAAGGTCAAACGAGGATAGCCAAAGGTAAAAGTGCTTATAACTCACTTATTATTGGTCCTAGAGGTTTGGGATGGTAAACCAACATGTAGGAAATCATGGGCTGGGAATCTTCTGGTGTGGTCGGATTTGACCTTGGGCCCCTCGTTCAAGGTCAAATGAGGACAGCCAAACTTAAAAGTGCTTATAACTCACTTATTATTGGTCCTAGAGGTTTGGGATGGTAAACCAACATATAGGAAATCATGCGCTGGGAATCTTCTGGTGTGGACAGATTTGACCTTGGGCCCCTCCTTCAAAGTCAAATGAGGACAGCCAAACTTAAAAGTGCTTATAACTCGCTTATTATTGGTCCCAGAGGTTTGGGATGGTAAACCAACCTATAGGAAATCATGGGATGGGAATCTTCTGGCGTGGTCGGATTTGACCTTGGGCCCCTCGTTCGAGGTCAAATGAGGATAGCCAAACTTAAAAGTGCTAATAACTCGCTTATTATTGATCCTAGTGGTTTGGGATGGTAAACCAACATACAGGAAATCTTGGGCGGGGAATCTTCTGGCATGGTCGGATTTGACCTTGGGCCCCTCCTTCAAGGTCAAGTGAGGACAGGCAAACTTAAAAGTGCTTATAACTTGCTTATTATTGGTCCTAGAGGTTTGAGATGGTAAAACAACATATAGGAAATCATGGGCTGGGAATCTTCTGGCGTGGTCGGATTTGACCTTGGGCCCCTCCTTCAAGGTCAAATTAGGACAGCCAAACTTAAAAGTGCTTATAACTCCCTTTTTATTGGTCCTAGCGGTTTGGGATGGTAAACCAGTATATAGGAAATCATGGGCTGGGAATCTTCTGGTGTGGTCGGATTTGACCTGGGGCCCCTCCTTCAAGGTCAAACGAGGATAGCAAAAGGTAAAAGTGCCTATAACTCGCTTATTATTGGTCCTAGAGGTTTGGGATGGTAAACCAACATATAGAAAATCATGGGCTGGGAATCTTCTGGTGTGGTCGGATTTGACCTTGTGCTTATAACTTGCTTATTATCGGTCCTAGAGGTTTGAGATGGTAAAACAACATATAGGAAATCATGGGCTGGGAATCTTCTGGCGTGGTCGGATTTGACCTTGGGCCCCTCCTTCAAGGTCAAATGAGGACAGCCAAACTTAAAAGTGCTTATTACTCGCTTATTATTGGTCCCAGAGGTTTGGGATGGTAAACCAACCTATAGGAAATCATGGGCTGGGAATCTTCGGGCGTGGTCGGATTTGACCTTGGGCCCCTCGTTCGAGGTCAAATGAGGATAGCCAAACTTAAAAGTGCTAATAACTCGCTTATTATTGATCCTAGTGGTTTGGGATGGTAAACCAACATACAGGAAATCTTGGGCGGGGAATCTTCTGGCATGGTCGGATTTGACCTTGGGCCCCTCCTTCAAGGTCAAGTGAGGACAGGCAAACTTAAAAGTGCTTATAACTTGCTTATTATTGGTCCTAGAGGTTTGAGATGGTAAAACAACATATAGGAAATCATGGGCTGGGAATCTTCTGGCGTGGTCGGATTTGACCTTGGGCCCCTCCTTCAAGGTCAAATTAGGACAGCCAAACTTAAAAGTGCTTATAACTCCCTTTTTATTGGTCCTAGCGGTTTGGGATGGTAAACCAGTATATAGGAAATCATGGGCTGGGAATCTTCTGGTGTGGTCGGATTTGACCTGGGGCCCCTCCTTCAAGGTCAAACGAGGATAGCAAAAGGTAAAAGTGCCTATAACTCGCTTATTATTGGTCCTAGAGGTTTGGGATGGTAAACCAACATATAGAAAATCATGGGCTGGGAATCTTCTGGTGTGGTCGGATTTGACCTTGTGCTTATAACTTGCTTATTATCGGTCCTAGAGGTTTGAGATGGTAAAACAACATATAGGAAATCATGGGCTGGGAATCTTCTGGCGTGGTCGGATTTGACCTTGGGCCCCTCCTTCAAGGTCAAATGAGGACAGCCAAACTTAAAAGTGCTTATAACTCGCTTTTTATTGGTCCTAGCGGTTTGGGATGGTAAACCAGTATATAGGAAATCATGGGCTGGGAATCTTCTGGTGTGGTCGGATTTGACCTGGGGCCCCTCCTTCAAGGTCAAACGAGGATAGCAAAAGGTAAAAGTGCCTATAACTCGCTTATTATTGGTCCTAGAGGTTTGGGATGGTAAACCAACATATAGAAAATCATGGGCTGGGAATCTTCTGGTGTGGTCGGATTTGACCTTGGGCCCCTCGTTCAAGGTCAAATGAGGACAGCCAAACTTAAAAGTGCTTATAACTCGCTTATTATTGGTCCTAGATGTTTTCTGGTGGTAAACCAACATATAGGAAATCATGCGCTGGGAATCTTCTGGCGTGGTCGGATTTGACTTTGGGCCCCTCCTTGAAGGTCAAATGAGGACAGCCACTTAATTAATACTTAATCTTTACATGCAGTTCTTTCTCTTAGATGTTATTTTCTCTACTTAAACATTATTTGGACACTGACACTGCTCTGAAGGTATCCCATTCTGTGTACTTTTTCACTGCTTCTATATCTCATGGTGTTGAAAACTATTTCCTCAGGCTGTGGGTTACGTGCATCTCTGATGCTATTTTTATAAATATTTTGCACTGTAACTATTATTAAATGTAAATAACAAAACCGGTAACATTTTTCTTCTGTTTATTTGAAATGCATGGGGAAGTTGATGGAACAGCCTTAATGTTGATACTGTAACAGAAGTTTAGATGGTTTAGAAATCCCTCTTGGTCAATCAGAATGACGGACACATCCATGTCATGTTAGAATTTTGTTATCAGAAACCTGTTTCTTGTTATAGAGTGATTTAACTTTCTAACATATTATGTTTCCTTTTTCCTCAGATAAAACTGCAAAAATGTCAATCTTTCTTGAACCAAAAGAAGTGAAGCAACTGAAAGCGTCTTATTCAGACTGGTTATCAAAGCTGAAAGCAGAAGAATTCATCCATAAAATTTATGGTGAAGAACTCATCAGTGAATTTGAATATCAAAAAATTATGGCAATGCCCACAGGTCATGAAAAAAACAGCAACATCTTTCATAATGTTCTAATGAAGGCAACCTACAATGATGTGTGTCGTATCAGAGATGTTCTTCTGAAATCACGACAAGCTACCCACATAGGTCTCGCCAAAGCATTACCTAACAGAGATCCCAATTTTAATTACACTAAATTTGAAGAAGATGTTGTTCCATCAGTTGGTGAAAGACATACAAAAAACCATAGAATATCAGCTCTAAAGAGCTCAACATCCACACAGAGGGAAGAGCCAGAAGATGTAGAAATGGATGAAGATTACTTGGACCTTGAAGAAGAATATAATGTTGAATGCATTTCCTATGCAAGCAAACCTGGCCAAAATACCACAAGAAGTGGCAGAGAGGAAATAAGACGTGATGTCTCGAGACCAGCAGCAAGAGCAGACTATTCTGGGTACCAGCCAATGTTAAAATGCTATGGTGTTAAACCTAATAATAACCTAAGGACAGGTAAAGGACTGTGTGCTATCATGCGAAATTTCACTTCGGAATTGCGTGGGTATGAAGCAGATTCCCAGAGCATAAAGAATTTCTTTGGCACAACTCTTGGATATGATATCATTGCTGATGATCATGAATTTGTTGACTTGTCAGCAGCAGAGTTTTGCGACAAACTTCGAATGCTGCAGGGATTGCTAGTGAATCAGTATGACAGATTTGTTCTGTTTATCCTCAGCCACGGTGATGAAAAAGGAATCAAAATGTGCTCACCATATGACAGGAAAAGTGAAGAAAGAAATGCAAATGGTGAACCAGTTAGAGTATCAGTGGATGAAATTGTAGACCACTTTACACATGATAAGGTGGGTAATTATCAAGATTATAAATGGAAAACTGGTTTAGTTTGTAATTCTGATTATTGGTTGGTTTGGTTGTCAAAACAAATAATCAGTTGTAAGCTTTTCAAAACTGGTTGGTGCATTAAGCATTAAATATTTAATTTTGGTCTTGTAGTTTTTGAAGAGATTTTAAATACATTTAAAACTGGCTAATAACTGGTTGTCGCTTGTTTTTGATAACCAAGAATTGGTTTTAGAAAATTAAAACCCAACTCCAACTCTAGCAATTATTAAAGAGCCCTGCAGAGACACCTACTTATTTTCACATGAGTTCAACTGATCCAATTCAAACTAGAAAAATGTTTTTGCTAACAAAAACAAAGCATCCCCAAAGGTTAAATGCAATATAATATAAAGTAGAAAAAGGTTTTTGAAAATAAAAACATGCAGTGCTGAGAGAAGAAGTGAAAGTTTAGCAGATAGTGTGGAAGTTTATGTATTAACATGAAAGAAAAATTTAAGCTTTATTTTGTTTTCTATGGTCATAAATTGCGAAAAGATAATTGAATAAATGCTCAGACTCAGAATGCATAAAGCATCAATACTTATAATAGGTTGAAAATTACACCATAAAATTACTTAATTAAATATTAACAGTGCTTTATCAATGCCATATATCTATTTACAATTTAGAAAAAGGCGTAGGAAAATTTGAGCCTTTAGAAAGGCAAGAAGTTTATAACACAATGCTCTGAACACATCTATCCCAATGAGTAAATAAAAGGTCAGTTTTCCCACTAGCCTATTTATATCTTATGAATAATACTCATTTCTATTTATATATAATTGCCAGTCTTTGACGAGTCCCCAGAGAATTAGTCCACTGGGTATATGCTGATAAGGGATAAAATCAATAGTTAATGTGTGCGTCTCTCCCAACATCCCCCCTCCCCCTGTTTTTATCTATGCATGAAGAAATGCTCATATAAGGAGTAAGATGTTATCTTTATCTGTGCTCTGTTGAAAGTGTCAATGATATGTAGATTTTATGTATAAATAAGGGACATAGTAAAGAATATGTTTGCATTGCTGAGTTATTAGTTTACTGCAGAAGAATGGAAGTCAGAAGAAGTGACACACAATGAGTTGAAAATGGGAATTTATAAATGTGTCATTATCAAACTGCTACACTGAATAAGTTTGTAAATATTTGGACCCAGTTGTTTACAATAAAACAAGCATAATTTGATGCATATCATAATCTTAGATGATGACAACAAAACGGGAGCGTATTTTGCCTGCTTTAATAGTATGTATAAGTCGTGAAAGCAAATTTAAAAATTTTAAAAAATATCTTTTCACTAAGATATGAAATTAACATTAAGATAATGACATCATTAATATTGAAATATTAAAGTAGAAATTGCAATGTATGACCCCACTGTGACCAGCTATTAAGACTCTCCACATATGGTTTCCCACTACCTCTTGAAAAATTGTAAAGCTGTAAAACCAATAATAAAGAAGATATGAGACAAAAACAGAAAAATTTATATTTTATGACCCCAGTTTGACTCATAAGTGGGGGTCAGAGGGCTAACTTGACCAGCTACCTAGACTCTCCACGAATTCCAACTACCTGTTAATACATTCTAAAGCTGTAAAAGCAAAAATATGAGACATATGAGGCAAAAAGACAAAACCTGCTTTTTTTGGGTGGTCGGGGGTAAACATGGCCAGCTATCTAGACTCTTCACATAAGGTTTCCCAATACCTCTTAATACATTCTAAAGCTCTAAAAGCAAGAGTAAAGTAGATATAAGGCAAAAACAAAAAATCGGCTATTTTATGACCCCAGTTTGACCCATAAGGGGTGTCAAGGGGTTATTCTGACTGGCTATCTAAACTCTTCACATATGGTGTCCCAATACCTCTTAATACATTGTAAAGCTGTAAAAGCAAGAATAAAGGAGATAGAAGGCAAAAACACAAAACCCATAAGGGGGAGTCAGGGGGTAAATCTGACCGGTTATCTAGA
Organism: Sabellastarte sp. h YS-2021; assembly: GCA_964017235.1. Classification (NCBI taxonomy): domain Eukaryota; kingdom Metazoa; phylum Annelida; class Polychaeta; order Sabellida; family Sabellidae; genus Sabellastarte; species Sabellastarte sp. h YS-2021. The sequence continues at coordinate 67,783,619 of OZ024937.1, forward strand.
CTCTTCACATATGGTGTCCCAATACCTCTTTATACATTATTAAGCTCTAAAAGCAAGAATAAAGGAGATATAAAGCAAAAAGACAAAATCAGCTATTTTATTACCCCAGTTTGACCCATAAGGGAGGGTCAGGGGGTAAATCTGACTGGCTATCTAGACTCTTCACATAAGGTTTTCCAATACCTCTTAATATATTCTAAAGCTCCAAAAGCAAGAATAAAGGAGATATAAGGTATAATGCAAAAACAAAATTGGCTATTTTATGACTCCAGTGTGATCCATAGGAGGGGGGGGGGGGGGGGGGGGGGGGGTCAGAGGGTAAATCTGACTGACTATCTATACTCTTCACATATGGTGTCCCAATACCTCTTAATGCATTCTAAAGCTGTTAAATCAAAAATAAAAGAAATATAATGCAAAAACACTAAATCGGCTATTTTATGACCCCAGTTTGACCCATAGGGGGGGTGTCAGGTGGTAAATCTGACTGGCTATCTCGACTCTTCACATATGGTTTTCAAATACCTCTTAATACATTCTAAAGCTCTAAAACCAATAATAAAGGAGATATAAGGAAAAATGTCAAAATTGGCTATTTTATGACCCCAGTTTGACCCCTACAGGGGGGTCGGGGGGGAAATTTGACTTGCTTTCTAGACTGTCCACATATGGTTTCCTACTACCTCCCAATATATTTTGTGGCTCTAAATGCAATACTTAAGAAGAAGATAATAGGGGGCTTCACTTGAATTTTCAGCTTTCTGTTAGAATCACGCTCATAAATCACTCCCAAAATCTAATCAGCATGGTTTTTGATAGTATGAACATATGTGTATAATTACAAGCCTCTGCTGTCAGTAGATTTTGCTGAGCGGCGATGACGGGCGGGTGTACCCAAAAAAACTATTTTTTTTATCATGTGACCTTCATTATGATCAAAGGTCAAATTTAAGCATTTGGAAAAATTTTCCCATGCTTAAGGTATATAACTGCCAAATATGGTTAAAAAGCTTCCAATAATAAGGAGATATATTCAAGGGAGACCATAATGCAGTGGCGGCAGCGGTGGCAGCGTGGAAACTGACGCGAAAACAAATAAGCGCCCTTTTCAGGGACGCTTTATTATAGGGGTGGGGAAAATTTGGGGGATTCTTTCACCAGACCTAAAACTTCATTTTAAGGTCACCATCAAGATCTTCAAAAACACCCAGTCATCACGTTTTGGGAAACAAATGGTTGCACTAGCTCTATCAAATTTGGTAGGTACATTGTGGAACTAAATCTGAATGTCAGAAAGGATTTTTCCCCAAATGGGTGGCGTTTGATTTTCATAGATACTTTGTCTTTATCTCAAAAACAGCCAGGATTTCAGCATTTTGTTCTGATAAGTTAATTGGCTATCTTTTGAGATTGGCTTTTCAAAACTGGTTGGTGTATTCAGCATAACTATTTAATTTTTGTGTAAGTGTTTCAACCTTTTAAAAAACCATTATCACAGCTTATAAAAGACTGAATTCCAAATATGCAAGATGCATTCCTTCTAGTAGTGTAGTTGCACTTTTATACAGCTCAACACTGCTTTGATACAAGTAGAGTAAGGAATCTAAATTTCACCAGGAGTCTAAAATTCGCCACCTCTGGAACCTAAGGTAATTCTATGAAGAAAAATGATGTTTTGTCAAAAAATGATATCTTTCAGTTCAAAAAGCCCTAATTTACTATACATTCAAGAAATCTCACCTCAGTTCTTTTTTCTATTAGTTTTTCCACACGTAGCGAATTTCAGATATGTGGCAAATTTTAGATTTCTTACTTTATTAAGGTATGGAGGAATTTATTTATTTGGGGTTTTACGTCGCTTTCAACACTGTACAGGTCATATCACGACGGGTAGTTGGAAGGGGAGAGGAAACCAGTACATAGAGTTCGCTAGGGTTGTGTACTGTAAACTGCTGACCAACGGCAAGCAACTACCAGCTTTCCCACATAAGGCCTTGACGGGGATCGAACCCCGGCCTCAGAGGTGGGAGGCGATAGTGTTACCACCATGGCCCCCCCAGGTATGGAGGAAAGCAGTTCATTATCATGTATTAAACACTGCAGAATGCTCCCTAAAATTTACTTACCATCCGTGCAGTACTTTTGGGGGTTATGCTGTAAATGAACAAACTTACAAACAAGCAAACAGACTGGGTCATATATTTTGCAAAAATGTTACAAAAGTAATAACAGTTCACCTTGACATAATAGCTGGATTGTATTCATTGTAATAAAATCAGTGATGAGAAGCAGTGAGTTTTCACCATGCCATTAAGTTACTCATTCAAATTTTATTGTGGCTGTGTACATTATTCAAGATATACATATTGGATTGGGCTAATATTATCACACTAGGTGGGGGGGGGGGTAACTTTAGGCCAGTCCTCTTCACAGATGATCCTGATCCACTTTAGGACTGCAGAACATTTTGGGGAGTTTTTTTTGGGTGCATTTGTTTTTCTGTGTTTGCAATTACTCCTAAGATAATGATCGACAGACCTTTATGACATTTTTTTATGTTAATAGGGCCTGGCCAAAGAAAGAATGATTAACTTTTAAGGAAGATCCAGATAATATTCTTGTTACCCAAAAATCCCAGACTTTCACAAACGTCCCCTGGCAAAGGTAGGTGCTCTAAGAGTTCTTTCTGGTTTTTAATAAAAATTCTTTATTTTTTGTGTCTCCAGATTAAATCCTTGAAGTCTTTTCCCAAGTGTTTCTTCATCCAAGCTTGTCAGGGGGACAAAGTTGCGGCACCGGCAGCTAGTGTAGACAGGAGCCGAATGGATGTTAAAGAAGCCCAGGATTGGGAACCGCCAAGCCACAAAGTCACAAATAAAGCAGACATTCTTGTTTGTCTGCCAAGCCAGAAAGGCACATTTTCATGGGTCCCAAGTACTGGCTCTTGGTTCATTCAAGAAACAATCGCCATCTTTGAGAAATACTACAAAAAAGAGCATATCGTGGACATGATGGTAGAAGTGAATAATGCTTTGTCTAAGAGAGAAGGCAAAGGACAAATCGAAGCAGGCAGTTCAGTGATAAATGTTTACCAGATGCCAGGGATGGCTTGCAGTCTGACAAAGAAATTCTTCTTGTCTATTCCTCCTGTTGCCCCCTATGTCGAGCCAAAAAAGAAATGAAAAAGGTTGTGCAAGATCCTGATTTAAATATTATAAAATTAAAAAAAAATCTATATGTGAAAAAATGTGAAAAATTTAATTGTATCCCCGGCGCGAAGCGGGGATACTATGGATTCATCATCGTCTGCGTCCGCATCCGCAGAGATTTCTTGTTAGCGACCTACAGTCCACATATCTTTCCAGATTTCTTTCATATTTGGCAGGTGGCTTGATATGGTGGAGGACTCGCCACCCTATCTTTTTGGTAGGCTTTATGTCTAAATTAGGCCTTTGGTAGACAAAAATGTCTAAAATGTGAAATATTGCTTGTTAGCGACCTACAGTCCACATTTCTTTCCAGATTTCTGTCATATTTGGCAGGTGGCTTGGTATGCTGGAGAACTCGCCACCCTATCTTTTTGGTAGGCTTTATGTCTAAATTAAGCCTGTGGTAGACAAAAATGTCTAAAATGTGGAATATTGCTTGTTAGCGACCTACATTCCACATTTCTTTCCAGATTTCTTTCATATTTGGCAGGTGGCTTGGTATGCTAGAGGACACGCCACCCTATCTTTTTGGTAGGCTTTATGTCTAAATTAGGCCTGTGGTAGACAAAAATGTCTAAAATGTGGATTATTGCTTGTTAGCGACCTACAGTCAGGTGGCTTATCGCTTAAAGGTATTGCAGATAGCCAATTTTTCTCAACTCATTTATCTACTTTTGGAAGAGCTTTCACATGGTGAAGTTTCAGACCCATAGATAATTACTCACCTACTCAAAATGAGTAAATGCGAATTATCTCTTAAAAGTATTGCAGATGGCCAATTTTTAAAAAAAAAACTCATTCACCTACTTTTGGAAGAGCTTTCACATGGTGAAGTTTCAGACCCATAGCTAATTACTCACCTACTCAAAATGAGTAAATGCGAATTATCTCTAAAAGTATTGCAGATAGCCAATTTTTCTCAAATAACTCATTCATCTACTTTTGGGAGAGCTTTCACATGGTGAAGTTTCAGACCCATAGCTAATTACTCACCTACTCAAAATGAGTAAATGTGAATTATCTCTAAAAGTATTGCAGATAGCCAATTTTTCTCAAATAAGTCATTCACCTACTTTTGGGAGAGCTTGGTGAAGTTTCAGACCCCTAGCTAATTACTCACCTACTCAAAATCAGTAACTGCGAATTATCTCTAAAAGTATTGCAGATAGCCAATTTTTCTCAAATAACTCATTCATCTACTTTTGGGAGAACTTTCACATGGTGAAGTTCCAGACCTGTAGGTAATTACTCAACTACTCAAAATAAGTAAATGCGAATTATCTCTAAAAGTATTGCAGATAGCCAATTTTTCTCAAATAATTCATTCATATGCATTTTGGAGAGCTTTCAATTAGTGAATTTTCAGATCCGTAGCTACTTACTCACCTACTCAAAATGAGTAAATGCCTATTATCTCTAAAAGTATTGCAGATAGCCAATTTTTCTGAAAGAACTCATTCATATACATTTTGGAGAGCTTTCAATTAGTGAATTTTCAGATCCGTAGCTACTTACTCACCTACTCAAAATGAGTAAATGCCTATAATCTCTAAAAGTATTGTAGGTAGCCAGTATTTCTCAAATAACTCATTCACCTATATTTTGGAGAGCTTTCACATGCTAAAGTTTTTTATGAATTTTTTATAGAATTTTTAATGTATTAAAATTAATGAAATCATGCACTAAATCAATTATAACTTGAAAAGTATTGCATTTAGAGTACTTTGTTAAAATATGTTAGAGACCTGTAGCTCATGGCATAGCTGAGTAATAGCTACTTTTAGGTTATCACTGTTGAGTAAATCACTTATAACTTGAAAACTGTTTCATTTAGATTATTTAGTTTCAAAATGTTATTCACCTATTTTGAGGCAGCTATAACATAGTAAAATTCCAGACCTGTGGCTCATTGCATAGCTGAGTAATAGCTACTTTGAGATTCTTACTCAACACTAAATCATTTATAACTTGAAAAGTATTGCATTTAGAGCATTTTCTTAAAATATGTTATTCAGCTACTTTTTTCCATAGTTACAACATGGTGAGTAACTTGAGTGTCTATCTCAATAGCTAAGTGAGTAATAGCTATTTTGGGACTTTTCACTAAATTCCATCATGAGTAAAATCACTTGTAACTTGAAAACTATTGCATTTAGAGAATTTTGTGCAAATCTGTTATTCACCTACTTTTGGGTCAGCTATAACATAGTAAAATTTCAGACCTCTAGCTCGTGGCATAGCTGAGTAATAGCTACTTTTGCCTTTTCCGGTGGATACATCTGTGAACTCAAACATTTATTTCGGAAAAACACCAATGTAAAACTGTTTAACTGTATTGCCTCAGTTATATTTAACATCAGTTATTTTCTAAAGGGGTCTTATGTCACCATTCCTTATAATGTGTTTTGATGTAAGGGGTGAGGGGCTTCTGTTCAACTATTTATTACTGACAAATATTTCTAAAGGGGTGGGATTTGGTCACCCCCCTCCCCCCTTAAAAATAGTGGGGCTTCTGTTTAACAGTACTTCCTCAGTTACTCCTTCATTACTGACAAATATTTCTCAAGGGGGTCACCCCCCTTAAAAAAGAGGGGGGGGGGGGGGGGGGCTTCTGTCCTATGCTTCTGAAAAAGGGGGGCTTGTGTCGGGGGGGGCTTATGTCCGTTCACCAGTAAACACTGGTGGTTATTGTCACAAAAATTCTATATCTGTTCTATTTCCTTATTTTAAAAATTTTTCTTCATTTCTAAGAATTTTTCATTATTTTTAAAGTACTGGGCCTTGCTTTTCAGTCTTAAAAAGGAAAAAAAAGTTATGAAATGTACAAATTGTTACTAGTGCAGTAATAAGTACAGATACATCAGTTGACTATTTAAAATGTATTTTAAATAGATTTCTTTAAATTAAACATGACTGAAAATAAAGAAAAAATAAGTTTAAATAAAGAAACACGCTTTATTTGAATGTCAGAATAGATGGAGAAACATTGATGATATATGACCGCTAGATCCCAGTCCTCAGAGGATATATTTCACTGGGATTTACTGTTATCTGGAACCTGGTTAAATACAATTATTTTTCTGATCTCTGTAGTTTTGTACATAAGAGGGTTTTACATGTGTTTGTGTGTAACTTGTATTGTTAAATAGACATGCTTATATATATAATATAATATATATATCATGGAGAATTCTGTTTCAGGGGAATCAGAAACATTCTCCAGATATATTAAAGTGTCAAATTTCAATAGTATTTCCATAAAGCTTAGGTGAGCAATTTTCTCCACAAAGTTCTGTAATTTATAAGTACTAAACATTATAAATCTTAAATTACAGCTTACATGATGTATTTTAAGATATAATATGACTTTTCAAGGCTTTATTGTAAAGTTATGATTCTAAAATTTTATACAAACTAACAAATTAAGTTATCAATTAAATTGGCAAATTAAGCAGGAGTTCTAATGTGATGTGTTTTATTGTATGAAATTATACTTCAATATGAATGATAAAAATCAACTTGTAACTGTTAATGATATAGTATATGTATGTAATATGGATCTTACAGAAAACTTGTGTAAAGGAGTCAAATACAAATAAAAATGAACAATGTAGAGTGTCTGATTTTTGGGGCCATAGTTACCCCTATTAAATCACTGATTCCCCTAAATTGGAGCAAATAATTTTGAAAAAGTGCCTACCATTGCTGAGGTACTTGTTGGGTTATTTAGGGTTTGTCCATATATTTTATATTACTTGACTTAAACTTGAAAGAACACTGAAAGGAATTTTAATCGGTATTTTAAATACCAATATACAAAGCAATTTTATGTATAATGTATTGTTTTGTCTTTTGTATATTTTTTATATCTTGTAATGCTTGCCCTTTGTATGTTTGGGTGTGAATTTAAAGTTTACTAATAGTGCTTATTGTCAGTATTTTCGTATTTAAGTCATGACTAAACATGTCAGTCATTATCCCCAATAATTCTGGCATTTTGTATAATGAGTGAAATGTTCAGTCATTACACATAATACGTGGTTACACAGGTTGCTTATAACATGCATACCGGTATGTTGATATTTTTATAAAATAATAAACAACTCTCTTTTTAAATTGCTTCAAAGAAGATGGTTACGCTGTTAACCTCTGGACAGGTCATTATTTTCACCCGTTTATCTGCACATGAACGGTGTTTATAAATAATTGGTTTGAAAATAATGTGACCCCTTTGTGGGTATTGTGTTGCTTTGTGGCCATTCAGTTGGTGCCTATTACTTATAGTCTGCATTAAGATGTATATTTACATCTATTTATATTTGTTGTTGTACATAGAGAAACATATTTTTTCACATAGCTGGATCAGAATTTTAATTTCTAGCTTGCAAAAACTAGTGTTTACTGAAATAACTGGTTTCAATTTTCTTGCCAAAAAGAATAATGTTAGAACTTCTTTTCACATAACTGTAAAGCCCCTTCACACTACAGGCGGTAAGAAGTTTTACTCAGCAGCGGAACCACCTCCCAGGTTGCCCCGTTTTGTTCGAGTTGTTCACACTACAGGTAGTTTAATTTGCTGTTATAGTCCTTTGGCAAAAACATGCATAACGCGAAAGTCATATGTGCATGCACGGAATCGTCTGCGCATGCTAACGATACAAAATCACAGACTGAAAATTTAAACATTTAAAAACTTCCGTGGGACTCGCAAGATAATGGACATTTTGCCACTGTGTCACAAGGTGGCATGCAAACCTCCGACGGTAGTTGAAGGATAGGGGTGACACTGCCTGTAGTGTGAAAGGGGTTTTAGAAATGTAAAATTGACCACAGTATGTGAAACTGACCACAGTATGTGAAACTAACCAAAGTATGTGAAACTGACCACAGTATGTAAAATTTTCTAGTGAGGAGACCCCTGCTGCTTCCTTGACATGTGGGAAAATACTTCATACATTTGTAATTTTTATGAAAATACTCTGCCTCAAAGCTTTCCTGATACAAAATTACCACAAACATTAATTATTTGGTCTTACCTTTAAAGTATGCCCCTCCAAATGGCAAATTAGACATAATTGTGACAAATTTCACATTTACTGTATACTTTCTTTGAAATATAATTTTCACTGTAACTTTCAGTGGATTGAGTAACTAGTGTGCAGTTCACCACAGGAATGTGAAAGTCAAATCATGCTAACATTTAAATGCAAGAAAAAAACTGTATGTTATGAAATGTACATATGAAATATTGATATGCCACTTTCAAGGCCATATTCAGTAGGGATGAGTTGGAATCAAAAATGTTTAGATCGGAAGGCTGTCAGTACAAAATCATTATGATTCTGCATTTTAGTACACTCCAGATCAAGTAGGCCACTGACAGACAGTGAAACTCATGAAACAAAACGTGACAGTTTCCTCTCAACAAAATCACAAAAAAGTCCCCAAATGTACAAAATAATATGGGAAAAAGTCAGTCATTTCTTCAGATATGGGGTTTGTTTCCAATATTTAAAGTTTTCTTTCCATTATTGTGTTGACAGATAGTGGTTATAAATTTTCCCATTGTAATCCAGTAAACTGTTCTCAATACCAAGGCTCCCAACCCATCCCTGACATACTTTAGAACTGCTACATTGGGCCTCAAAAAAGACATTATACACCCTCCATCGAAAGGGAACTGCCAGGACTATTTCACAAGTAACTACGCCCGTGGACGGTGAATTGGATGGGAAAGTCATGTCAGACACTAATGTAATTGTACTGGAGTTTCGTTTAAAAGCATAAAAACATATCTGAACACATACAAACTTCTTATGTTTTATATTGTTGTTGTATCTCTTTATTTCATTTCAACACAAATATTCAATAAAAATGCATTTATCACAATTTAAGTTTGTGTCCGACATGACCTGTCCAATTCACTGTCTATGGGTGTAAATAACAAACTGATACTTTTTTGTATTTTAATGTATGTTAGAATAATCCATTTTATTTTTCAGTCAGATTTAATTAACAATTGTATATATTTAAATACTATGACTAATTACTGTCTTCTTTGAAAAGATCTCCAAACAGGTAGTTACCATGTTTCTTCATACACAAAGACAGTTCATACATAAAGATAGTTTTATTTAAATATGCAGTTTAAAATATGATCTTTCATCAAGTTAGGTATCCATATCTCCCTAAACTATTTTGGCTTGTTAAAACCGATCCAAGAATAAGAGATATAAATTCATCCAAAAAGTACTTCATAAACCTAAACCTGATGAGCAGCATAGTTTCAGAGAGACAGTAAAAGTAATATGCTATTATGTTATTATATATTAATATTGATATTATTATTAAGCGGCCCGTCTGGGACGCTTATTTGTTTTCACCGAAGTTCGACTGATCACCGCCGCCGCCGCCGGATTATGGTCTCCCTTGAATAACTTCTTAGCCTTTCAAATTTTTCTTTCCTTCTTATCTTTCTTTAAAACTATAGGGGCGGGAAAAATTTTTGAGATACTTTGCGCAGACCTTAAGCTTTACTTAAGGTAACCTTAAGCATAACTCCAAAACACCTCGTCATCGCGTTTCGGAAAAAAACACACGTACCTGTGCTATAAAATTTATCAGGTACATTCTAGACCAAATTTCCAAGGTCGGAAAGGATTTTCTCATCAATCAGACCATAGATGCCTGAATGGGAGGCGTTTTATTTTTGTAAATTTTTTAAAAATGGGTACTTGGTCTGTATCTCAAAAACGGTCAGGATTTTGGCGTTTTGTTGGAATAACTTATTCAGCTACTTTTTGATAATCTTTCACATGCCGAAGTTTTAGCCCTGTATCTGCAATTTTAAGGTCACCTTAATGTCAAAAAACGGGGTTTTAGCCCTCCAGTTCACTTAGTTTTTCACTTTTTTCAACCAAACTTGGCACATATATTAAGATTTGCCAAAGGAATATCCTGACTTTATGGTGACCTTAAACTCAAAATGTTAATGGACATATGGCCTGCTTAAAGTCATCAAATTGGAATAAAATGCTCTGACTCCTTTCTTTTTCCATTTTTTTATATTGAAATTATCACTGGTATTAAACTAGATAAAAATAATACTTATGGTCACCTTAAACTCTCAGTATGAATGGAGTTGTAGCCACCTTAAAGTGAAATAAGGGGGTTTTCAGCCTCCAAGTATGTTATTGTTCGACTGACCTCAGTTAAACTTTGCACACCTATAAAGGATGGCAAACCAAAGGGTTATCCTGACTTTAAGGTGACCTTAAAGTGTTAATATAATTTTGGCCCCCCTAAAGTCATAACATTTGAATAAAGCCATCTGGCTCCTTTCTTTTTCCATATCTAACATATATTGATATTGAAGGGACATTCTCATATTATGGTCACCTTAAAGTCGCAATATGAATGAAGTTATGGTCACCTTACAGTGAAAAAGGAAGTTTCAGCCTCCAGCTATCTTATTGTTCAACTGACCTGAGCTAAACTTTATGCACTTATAAAGGATGAGAAAAGGGACATTCATATTTTATGGTCACCTTAAAGTTCCCATATGAATGAAGTTATGGCCATCTTGCAGCGAAATTATGGAGTTTTTAATCTCCAGCTATTGTAGTGTTCAGCTGACCTCACTTTAATTGTGTGCACTCATTAAAGATGAAAATAGGGACAAGTAACATACACAATGCAATAAAGTTCACAGTTTCTATTGCTTATGATGCATATGTTGACATCTTTTATGGATGACTTCTTTTTCATCAGGGCCGCTTCGTTTTTGTCAGCAAAAACATTCTTCTAGTTATTATACATACCAGACATCCCAGTTATTTTATTATGAAGGAGTAGATGTTAATTGTATAAAAAGTATTAATGTTGCTGGAAAAAATCTTTTTTATTCTGGAATATATTTAACAAACCACCCTAAATTGTGCAAAAATCACAAATTTAAGGTTGAGTTTTCTTCAAATTTGAGGTGACCAATGGGTAAAGTCGGCAATATAACCTCACCTGCAGCCTCCTCAGCCTGTAGTGTGGTGGGTTCCATTACTGACGGGCCAAAAAATAGAAAGTTGGTAGTTTTTTGCTAATGCCTGATGGTGTTAAGTGCCACATTTGGATCAGCACGTATGCACTGGTTTCCTCTTATGTTCCCAAATACCCAGGGCCCAGTTTCACAGAGGCCTACTATCTCCTTAGTAGGCTGCTAAGTCCTAGTAGTCTACTAAGCCTATACTATTTATTTCACTGAGATGGTCTTTTACTGCGGTAATTGGTAGGCTGTCCTCACTAGAAGCACTGCTGTCTCAGGAACTTGATAGGTCCCAAGTATCAGCTCAGTGAAACACTTCTGTAGTGGCTACTAAAAAGTACTAAGGGCCTATTAAGATCTAGCTTCAGTAGCATACTATCTTCTATATTTAGTAGGCCTTTCTGAAACTGGGCCCTGAAGTCTATGTTAGATCCCAATCAGTTAATCAGTTGCTAAATGCGACTTTCTGATGTAAATCTCACAAATATTACCCTGTTTAAAAAGGTGTTGAAATGAATTGTTTGTGTAATTTAACTGATGTATAAACTGTAGATTTGTAAATATCATGCTGTAGTAAACTACTAGTTTTTACTGGCTGCCTCTTGAATGTTTAGAAAGCCCATATATCCTTCGATAGCAAGAGTCATATTGCGGGTAATCTTCCCATTGAAAAAAGCAAAATAACAGTTTTGCGGACAACTGGATGAAAAACGAGATGTTCTACATATTTATTTTACTGTGGCCGAAAATGACTGAAAATGTGTTCAAATTTATATAAAGTAATATATACAAAAATATATTTATGTGATGTAAGAAAAAGTAATTATATCTTGGTCTGTAACTCACACCGTTCAATTATCAGTGGTATACAATCATTGAACAAGATTTCACTAAAATCCCTTATTCAAATAGAAAGTGACTAACAGATTCTGGAATTTTTTACAAAATACATTCTGAAGCACTGAACATACCAAACAGTGTTAAAGCTGAATAAATCTCTATACCAGATTTAAACATCTTAATATCTGAGTGATGCAAATTTTATTTCATTTTTTTTTTTTTTTGCAAAAGAGAAGAGTAACTAATTAAAATCAAAGCTGAGTGATAATATTTGAAAATAAGCAACACACTGTGTCATGCACATATTTTAAAATGGTGTAGATGAAATTTACTCGACTAATAAGTGAAATCAGTCCACCTTTACACAAGATATGCCCTTTTAGTTCTCATAATTCCAGGGGTATGGCATGAAGAGACTGCAATTTAGCCTTCACTCTGACTTTCTGAACCATAATCCATCCGAATGGGAAACTGTTTGATAAACTTTACAGGTCACAACTACATAGATGAGTGTTGGCTAGGTTACTAAAAACTAGTCCTTTGATTGGAATTGAATTTTCAAGATTAAAAAAATTGTCAACTTTGAATTCTATAGATCAACTTAAACGACAATATATTGACTTTAACACTTGAGTAATCCTCTTAAAAATACAATTAATCATCTTTATAACTTAATTACTCCACTTTAAAACTCGTTTAATCAACTATAAAACTCAATAAATTAATGTAGAAATCACACTTTATTTAATGTCTCTTCATTTATTTTAAGTCAAATTTTCATATTTTAAGGTTTCCCCCAAAACTCCTTTGCAGCACGGTCTTTTTGCCAAGAAAATGGATAAACAAGAGGAGAGTGCCCGTGAATGGGCACTGTGTCAGCTGACTGAATGTTTTTGATTTGTGATGGTGATAATGAGAGGAAAGCATAATTATCAGGGAAAGGGCTGTACAGAAATACAGTAAATGGTAACTGAACAGCATGTTCGAAAGATATTCCGAAGCTGACAGAAGAAAAGGACAAAAAAGTTGTGCCCTGCAAATGGTATTATGAAATAAAGTAACAAGGTAATTGTTTAAGTGTAAAAAGTAGGTTAAAATATTTAAAGAAATACTATAAATGCAATATCCTCGTTCGACCATGAAGAAGGGGTCCAAAGGTCAAATCTGACCATACCAAAAGATTCCCAGCCAAAGAATTTAGGATGGTTTACCATCCCAAACCTCTCGGACCAATAATAAGTGAGTCATAGGCACTTTTTAAGTTTGGCTATCCTTGTTTGACCTTGACGGAGGGGTCCAAGGTCAAATCCGACCACACAAAAAAATTCCCAGCCCATGATTTCCTGTAGCTTGTTTACCATCCCAAACCTGTAGGACCAATAATAAGCGAGTTCTAAGCAATTGTAAGTTTGGCTATCCTCAATTGACCTTGAAGGAGGGGTCCCAGGTCAAATCTGACCACACCAAAAGAATCCCAGCCCATGATTTCCTATATGTTGGTTTACCATCCCAAACCTCCAAGACCAATAATACGCGAGTTATAAGCACTTTAAGTTTGGCTATCTTCGTTTGACCTGGAAGGAGGGGTCTAAGGTGAAATCCGACCACACCAAAAGATTCCCAGCCCATGATTTTCTATAGGTTGGTTTTCCATTCCAAACCTCTAGGACCAATAATAAATGAGTTATAAGCACTTTTAAGTTTGGCTATCCTCATTTGACCTTGAAGGAGGGGTCCAAGGTGAAATCCGACCACACCAAAAAATTCCCAGCTCATGAAAGAAAGCTATTGCTCAGCTATGCCATGACATAGAGGTCTGCAATTTCACTATGTTATAGCTGACCAAAACGTCTGTGAATAACATATTTAACAAAATACTCTAAATGTAATAGTTTTCAAGTTACAACTGATTTACTCAAGAGTGAGAACCTCAAAGTAACTATTACTCAGCTATGCAATGAGCTACATGTCTGAATTTTTGCTCTGTTATAGCTGACCTAAAAGTAGGTGAACAACATATTTAAGCAAAATACTGTAAATGCAATAGTTTTCAAGTTACAACTGATTTACTCAATAGTGAGAACCTGAAAATAGCTATTGCTCCGCTATGCCATGAGCTATAGGTCTGTAATTTCACTATGTTATAGCTAACCCAAAAGTAGGTGAACAATATATTTTAACAAAATACTCCAAATGCAATATTTTTTAAGTTATAGCTGATTTACTCAACAGTCAGTGCCTGAGAATAGCTATTGCTCAGTTGTGCCATGAGCTACAGGTCTGTAATTTCACTATGTTATAGCTGACCCAAAAGTAGCTGAATAACATATTTGCACAAATTTCTGTAAAGGCAATAGTTTTCCAATTACAACTGATTTACTCAACAGTGAGAACTTCAAAGTAGCTATTACTCAGCTATGCAATGAGCCACAGGTCTGGAACTTCACTATGTTATAGCTGACCCCAAAATAGGTGAATAACATATTGCAACAAAATACTCTAAATGCAATAGTTTCCAAGTTATAAGTGATTTACTCAACAGTGATAACCTAAAAGTAGCTATTACTCAGCTATGCCATGAGCTACAGGTGTGAAATTTGACTATGTTATAGCTGACCCAAAAGTAGCTGAATAACATATTTATACGAAATTCTCTAAATGCAATAGTTTTGCAATTACAACTGATTTACTCAATAGTGAGAACCTCAAAGTAGTTATTACTCAGCTATGCAATGAGCTACAGGTCTGAAATTTTACTATGTTATAGCTGACCCAAAAGTAGGTGAACAATATATTTAAGCGAAATACTGTAAATGCAATAGTTTTGAAGTTACAACTGATTTACTCAATAGTGATGACCTAAAAGTAGCTATTACTCAGCTATGCCATGAGCTACAGGTCTGAAATTTTACTATGTTATAGCTGACCCAAAAGTAGCTGAATAACATATTTATACGAAATTCTCTAAATGCAATAGTTTTCCAATTACAACTGATTTACTCAATAGTGAGAACCTCAAAGTACTTATTACTCAGCTATGCAATGAGCTACAGGTCTGAAATTTTACTATGTTATAGCTGACCCAAAAGTAGGTGAACAACATATTTAAGCAAAATACTGTAAATGCAATGGTTTTCAAGTTACAACTGATTTACTCAATAGTGATGACCTAAAAGTAGCTATTACTCAGCTATGCCATGAGCTACAGGTCTGAAATTTTACTATGTTATAGCTGACCCAAAAGTAGCTGAATAACATATTTATACGAAATTCTCTAAATGCAATAGTTTTCCAATTACAACTGATTTACTCAATAGTGAGAACTTTAAAGTAGCTATTACTCAGCTATGCCATGACCTACAGATCTGAAATTTCACTATGTTATAGCTGGCCCAAAAGTAGCTGAATAACATAATTATACGAAATTCTCTAAATGCAATAGGTTTTAAGTTACAAGTGATTTACTCAATAGTGAGAACTTCAAAGTAGCTATTACTCAGCTATGCAATGAGCCACAGATCTGAAACTTCACTATGTTATAGCTGATCCCAAAATAGGTGAATAACATATTTAAACAAAATACTGTAAATGCAATAGTTTCCAAGTTATAAGCGATTTACTCAACAGTAATAACCTAAAAGTAGCTATTACTCAGCTATGCCATGAGCTACAGGTCTGAAATTTTACTATGTTATAGCTGACCCAAAAGTACCTGAATAACATATTTATACGAAATTCTCTAAATGCAATAGTTTTGAAGTTATAAGCGATTTACTCAACAGTGATAACCTAAAAGTAGCTATTACTCAGCTATGCCATGAGCTACAGGTCTAAAATTTTACTATGTTATAGCTGACCCAAAAGTAGCTGAATAACATATTTATACGAAATTCTCTAAATGCAATAGTTTTTAAGTTACAAGTGATTTTACTCATGATGGAAGTTACTGAAAAGCCCAAAAGTAGCTATTACTCACTTAGCTATTGAGACAGGCACCCAACTTACTCACCATATTGTAGCTATGAAAAAAGTAGCTGAATAACATATTTTAACAAAATGCTCTAAATGCAACACTTTTCAAGTTATAAATGATTTTGTGCATGATTTCATGAATTTTAATGCATTAAAAATTATTAAAAAAATTTATTTAAAAAAAGTAAGACAGATCCAGGTCTCATACTCACACAAGAGAATCTACCTGTGGCCTAGTACATATATGCAAGATATGAGAGAAATCCCTCCAATAGTCACTGAGAAAATTGTGATTAAGTGTTGAAATTTTCACACTTTTGATGGGGGTACCCCCCTTGTAATGTCTCTAGCAAACAGACGAACAGACAGATTTGCATGCCTTGAACAATTTTTCATCCTCGATAGATAAGGTATCTTTTAAAAAAAACAGCACGTTTCTAGGCCTTGTAGTTTTGGAGGAGAAGTTGTTCACGCGTACGCGTACGCCCACGCCGCAGAGTGATGACATAATGTCAGCTGACTGACAAGTCAGCTGACATAAAAACTGTTTCTTTCACAGATTCTGAGATAAACTTAATGTCAAATATGTTGTGTCAGTTGTATTTCTTGCAGATCAACCAATAGCCTGTGTGTTCAGAGGTGTTGACATTACATCAAGTTTATTTGAGGGCTCAGTAGCATGTGGTCAAGTGTTCAAACTCAGCTCATAACATATGTAATTCACCAGGGCCTGTCCTTGACTGAAAGTGTAACTAGAAAAAAGGATTTTCAACTCGAACACGTAACTTCACAATAAGTTTAAAAGTTCAAACATGCTAAAGTTTAAAGGAAGGGGAAAAAAAGGAAAAATATGCTGTCAAAAATATCCTCATGCAGAAACAATCATAACAGACACACTTTTGTACGTACGCTGTAGAACAGAAATTGCAAAATGGTGCATTTGATTATGAGGTAGTTATTGTGAGAGGAAACTAGACTTGTAGTCTTGGTAAAGGTTAGTAGTGCATCTATGGTCCTGAAACTGTCGGCGTTTGGCTTTCTAAACTCCCGCACATGGCTTCCTGTTTTACAATAATAAAGGAAATAAAAGCTAAAAACACAAAGTATGCAATTTTATGACCCCACTTGACTCGTAAGAGGAAACCAGAGTGTAAATCTGACTGGCTTTCTAGACTCGCAGCACATGGTTTCCCATTACCTCCCAATACAATTAAAAGCTGTAAAACAATAATAAAGAAGATATAAGGCAATAGCATAAAATCTGTAATTTTGTGACCATAGTTTGAGCTATATAAACAGCATTCAGAGGGTAAATCTGACAAATTTCTAAACTCCCTGCATATAGTTTCCTATTACCTACCAATACATTTGACAGTTGTAAAATCAATAATAAAGAGATATAAGCAAAAAAACACAAAATCTGTGATTTTATTACCCCAGTTTGACCCACAACCAGGATCCAAGCGGTAAATCGGACCAGGTTTTTACAATCTCTGTATATGGTTTCGAATTACCTCGTAATTACATTCAAAACCTCTAAAAGCAATAATGACAGAGATAAAAGCCAAAACCCCAATTATGATCCCAGTTTGATGCATAAAGGGAGGCCAAAGGGTAAGTCTGACTTTTCAAGACTCCTTGTGTATGGTTTCCTATTATCTCCCAATACATTTGAAAACTCCAAATGCAGTAACAAAGGAGATAATAACCAAAAAACAAAATAAATCTGCAATTTTATTACCCCAGTTTGACCCCCGAATCAGTTATTTTATGACCCTAGTTTAACCTATAAAGGAAGTTTAGTGGGAAAGCCTGACCCAATTTTCTAAATTCCCCACATATGGTTTCCCATTGCCTCCCAATACATTTGACGGCTGTAAAATCAGTAATAAAAGAGTTATAAGCCAAAAACAATATTTGCGATTTATGATCCCAGTTGGACCCATGGGGGGACCACCAAATCTGACCACTTTCTAAACTCCCTATATATGTTTCCTTTTATCTCCCAATACATTCAAAACTGCTATAAGCAATAATGAAAGAGATAAGCCAAAAAGATAATATCATCCTATCACAGACACACTTTTGTAAAGTTATTGTTAAAAACTACACTGTAGAACAGATATTGCAAAATAATGTATTTTAATAGTGAGGTATTGTGAGGGGAATATAGCCTTGGTAAAGGCTAATATTGCATATACGTTTCTGAAAATGTCAGCATCTGATCGACTTTCTAACCTCTGTGCATATGGTTTCCTGTTACTTCCCAATTCATTTAAAAGCTTTAAAAGCAATTCTAAAGGCGACAAAGGCCAAAGACACAAAATCTGTGATTTTATGACCCAGTCAGACCCAAAAGAGGGGATATCAAAGTAGATAAATCTGATTGGCTTCCTAGACACCCTGTATATGTTTTCTGTCATCTCCCAATACATTCAAAACCATTGCATACAATACATGTAAAACAAATCCATTTACTAATTTGACCATTTTGCCCTAGAAATAATACATAAATTGAAAAGTTCAAATTAGTAAAGCTTTAACTCATAGTCTGATGAAATAGTCACACAAACTGATTACCATGTTTTCCACAATGGAAAACAGAAAAAGTAACATTATTGTCATAATATTTTTTACAAATATTGGGGGAATAATAGCTTATGCAATAATAACTCCTCATATTCTCTGATCTGTTACATTAAAACTAAATGAAGAATTAGACACTTTACTGAGGGGTTTTATTTATTTATTATTATTTTTTTTTTTTGGAAAGTCAAAATTTCAAAAGTAAGCCCATAAGTTGATTAGTGGTCAAAACTAATGCTCTTCATGCAACTCATACCATTGAATCTCAGAAAACAGGAAAAACATGACAGACTAGTAAAAGAGGAAATCTATTTATAGCCAATGCCTTCTTTGTGTTAATATGTACAGAGGACTGTTTATTTACCAACTCTTTTTACATGTGCCCAAAACACAAGGCTTTAAGTTGACATTTAACTTGTGTATAAAACCCATAAACGCCTCCCCAAAGGGACTTTTCTCTACTGTTTTCACATATTTTCCCTTGTAACTAGAAGTATTGTTATTTAACTCGATAATTTGTCATGGAAATTGTTCACAGGAAGACTCTTATCTACTTTAAAATTGAAATATAAATGATGCTGTGGCTATCTTAAGCTTAAAAATGCTTTTTTTACCCCTCTGCTGAGTTCAAAAATCAAACTTTTTACACATATTAAAGTTGGCAAAAGTGGCATCCTAATTTTCTGGTGAACTTCAAACCCCAATATTAATGCAATTGTAGCCTCCTTACACCAAAAAGGGGGATTTTTCAGCCCTTAACTAGCTTAGCATTATTCAACTTTATTAATTTTGAGACAGCTCATGCAGTTATCAACTTATTTCAGTTCAATCACACATTTATAAATTCCCAATTTTAACTACATTTAATGATTAACACTTTTTTCTGATTTTTATGTCAGTTTTTATGTCAGTCAGCTGACATTATGGCATCACTCGGGGGTACATGAACAACTTCTCCTTCGTACCTACAAGGCCCAGAGACATGCTGTTTTTTTTTAAAAAAAAAAAGATACCTAATCTATGGAGGATGAAAAATTGTTCATTGACAAGACATGCAGATCTGTTTGTCCGTTTCTTCCCTAGTGACATTACAAATGAGGTGCCCCCACTCAAAGTGTAAAAATTTCAACACATTTTAGGCGGGTTGCATGTAACCAACCCGCCTATTAGATTGACGTGTTCGACGTCCATCTGTCCGTCCATCCATCTGTCCACATTTTTTGTTTCCGGACTCTAACTCGAAAACGGTTTGTCCGATTGAATTCAAACTAGACAAGGAGATAGATCACCATCATAGCTAGGTTCCTTTCGAAATTGGTGAAATTCCGTCCGTTCGTTTGTCCGTTTGTCCATCCGACTGTTTGTCCACATTTTTGTTTCCGGACTCTAACTTGAAAACGGTTTGTCCGATCGAATTCAAACTTGACAGGAACATAGATCACCATCATAGCTAGGTTCCTTTCGAAATTGGTGAAATTCCGTGTGTTCGTTTGTCCGGTTTTTGTCCATTTGTCTGTCCATCCGACTGTCCACATTTTCGTTTCCGGACTATAACTTGAAAACGGTTTGTCCGATCGAATTCAAACTTGACAGGAACATAGATCACCATCATAGCTAGGTTCCTTTCGAAATTGGTGAAATTCTGTTTGTTCGTTTGTCTGTCCATCCGACTTTCCGTCCACATTTTCGTTTCCGGACTCTAACTCAAAAACGGTTTGTCCAATCGAATTCATACGTGACAGGGACATAGATCACCATCATAGCTAGATTCCTTTCGAAACTGGTGTTATTCCATCTGTTTGTTTGTCCGTTTTTCTGTCCATCCACATTTTCGTTTCTGGACTCTAACTCGAAAACGGTTCGTCTGATCGAATTCAACCTTGACAGGGAGATAGATCACCATCATAGCTAGGTTCCTTTCGAAATTGGTGAAATTCTGTCTGTTTGTTCATTTTTCATCCGTTTGTCTGTCCGTCTGTTTGTCCACATTTTCGTTTCCAGACTCTAACTCGAAAATGGTTTGTCCAATCGACTTCATACTTGACAGGGACATAGATCACCATCATATCTAGATTCCTTTCGAAATTGGTGTAATTCCATCAGTTCGTTTGTCCTTTTGTCCGTTGTTTGTCCGTTTTTCTGTCCATCCGTCTGTCCGTCCACATTTTTGTTTCTGGACTCTAACTGGAAAACGGTTTGTCCAATCAAATTCATACTTGACAGGGACATATATCACCATCATAGCTAGGTTCCTTTCGAAATTGGTGTAATTCCATCGGTTCGTTTGTCCTTTTGTCCGTTGTTTGTCCGTTTTTCTGTCCATCCGTCTGTCCGTCCACATTTTTGTTTCTGGACTCTAACTGGAAAACGGTTTGTCCAATCAAATTCATACTTGACAGGGACATATATCACCATCATAGCTAGGTTCCTTTCGAAATTGGTGTAATTCCGTCTGTTTGTATGTCCGTTTTTCTGTCCGTTTGTCTGTCCATCCGTCTGTCCGTCCACATTTTCGTTTCCCAATTCTAACTCGAAAACGCTTTGTCCAATCGAATTCAAACTTGACAGGGAGATGCATCTCCATCATAGCTAAGTTGTTAAGTTGGTGTAATTGCGTCCTTTCGTTTGTCCATTTACAGCATAGATACAATTATGTAACCTAGATTACAGGTTATACGTTTCTTAGCACGTCTTGCACATTCACCTAACTGGTTAACCTAACATTTCTTTCCTTCTTTTCTAAATGTAATTACAGCAGTTGCTAACCTTATTGCTGCCTGCGCAACCCGCCTTTTGGGGCATCTGTGACCCTCTTGTTATAATTTTCTCATTGACTATTGCAGGGATGCCTCTCTTATCTTGCCTATATATGCTAGGCCACAAGTAGGTACCCTTGTGTAAGTATCAGACCTGGATCTTTCTTAATTATTTTTTATGAATTTTAAAATAATTTTTAGTGTATTAAAACTCATGAAATCATCATGCACTAAATCACTTTTAACTTGAAAAGTATTGCATTTAGAGCATTTTGTTAAAATAATTTATGTTATTCAGCTACTTTTTCCATAGCTACAACATGGTGAGTAACTAAGTGAGTAATAGCTACTTTCTGACTTTTCAGTATCTTCCATAATCAGTAAAATTTTGTTTGAATATGTTGTTAACCTACTTTTGGGTCAGCTATAACATAGTAAAATTGCATGCATGTAGCTTATGGCATAGCTGAGCAATAGCTACTTTCAGGTTTTCACTGTGGAGTAAATCAGTTTTAACTTGAAAACTGTTGCTTTTGCACTATTTTTTTAAAATATGTTTTCCACCTACATTTTACACCTTAACAGTTAACCTGGTACTTTACTTCTGAATACCATTTATATGGCACAACTTTTGTGTCCTTTTTCTTTTTTTCACTTCTACTCTGAAACTCAAAACAGGCAGCTGACACAGAGCCCGTTCACTGGTACTGAGTGGACTCCAGTTGGACTTTCTACCAAGTTTATGTTGGTAGGATTTTCTACTGGTAGAATTTGAAATTCTACCAGATTGGACTTTCTACCATGACATATACAAACAAATAGATACAAATCTCTATTTAAACTTTAACTACAAACCACTGAGCCCGTTCACTGGTACTGAGTGGACACAGAGCCCGTTCACTGGTACTGAGTGGACTCCAGTTGGACTTTCTACCAAGTTTATGTTGGTAGGATTTTCTACTGGTAGAATTTGAAATTCTACCAGATTGGACTTTCTACCATGACATATACAAACAAATAGATACAAATCTCTATTTAAACTTAAACTACAAACCACTCTCTACCATAACTTGGCATACTCCTTAACTTAATTTAGACATTATATTATCACCACTTAAAAATGTACTGTAAGTAATCAATTGATTTGATTTTTATAGGTCAAGTATCTTTACAGCACTTTTTGTGTCAATCCATATTTTTTGTATAAAAACATCAACGTGACCACACATAACACAAGCACAGGTAAGGATTTTGTGTCAAAGTTATTAGTAAAATGTATGATTGAACCAATATTTCCAGAACAAAAGGTGAAGGAATAATTTTGCTTGAATCAATTTCACTTTCAGAATCATTAACATTATTATCATGATGAAAATTTTAGAAGTGAACATTCTTAAATGAATAAATTTCATTTCATAAACTATTTTTAGAACAGAAAACTGGAAAAGTTTATTGCATTAAAATTTACCTTTATCAAAACGTTATTAAAACAGAATATTTGTTTGTATTACTTGAATGAATTTCACTTTCAGTATATTCCCCTCAACAAACTGTTTCATAAACTTAAACACATGTTTACAAAAGAAACAAATTAGTTCTGTTTTATAAAAATAGTGCTGAAGACAATGTATAAACCATAAAACCCTTATTATCTGACCTGTTATCTGATAAAAATATTTCTTTCATACTTTGAACCTATTATTTAAATACAACCTTATTTTTTTTACTTTTCCAGCGTGGTCAGACAATGAAAGTTGTTCTGTGTACATATAGCTTATAAAATTAGATATTTGGTCATTTATGAGTGAATGCTAGGTTTCATATGGAATAAGAAATGTAGAATTACTGCACCATATGTCAAATACGAGATTGAGAAAAATCCCCTTCTATATACTTAACTTGTGGAAAATTATTTACAGATTTGTGAGTTTTGTGACACACAAAGGCATTTCCCCCCCTCCAAAAAAAAAATGCAAAACTGGTACAAATGTTGATTATTTTGTCTTACTTTGGACCCCCACCCCCTCCATGTTAAATCTGAAATTTCAATACTGAGAGCTGCAAGTTTGTTTCAAATATACAAACAACCTTCATATTTAAGTCAAATCCTCTGGTCACGGACCTTAACTGGAAAGCACCCATAGACTTCGGCTAGTATGCACAAGGTGGCTGTTATCCAAAAACTGGAGCCTTTTTTGTATCTGGAACATGACATGGGCCTTTCCCAAAATATAATAATTTTCTTCCTTTGGTTAGGCCCTAGCCACGTAAACATTCATGAAGATCAACCTGTTTCTTTGGGAGTATGCCAAAGTCATTGAAAATGGGACCATTGAAAATTTGGGATCTTTTATATGCCTCAAGGAAGACCTGTCCTCAGGTCTTATATGAACACATTATTACTCTTAAACTCACTCAGCTGTGAGAAGGGGACTCTTGATCTTCTTTACCATATATATTGAGAACTGTCAGCTAAAACACACAAAAATGAGTCTTTAAAGATTACTATTCAACTCTTGACAAAGCAGTCATAGGGTGGGCATTACACGTTTTCTTTTTATGCATCCTGTTACTTCTCTTTTAACAGGGTGTCACATTTCTAGTTATTATTACCTCCGCCAAGGAGGTTATGTTTTTGCCTGGGTTTGTCTGTCCGTCTTTGTTTGTGAACAATATAACTCAAAAACTTACGGACGGATTTTGATGAAATTTTCGGGGTATGTCTCAAAAGGTATAAGAAAGAAATGATGAAATTTTGGGAGTGATCCGGATCACTATCTGGATCTTCTGAATCCATGACATGTAATTGTATCCCCGGACGAAAGTCGGGTATACTTAGGATTCAGTACGGTCACGCCGCCACCGCCGCCGCAGAGATTTCCTTTTGGACGCGATAACTTAAAAACTTTCAAATTTGGTATGTGGGTATATATGGGCAATGCCACGAACGCTATTGTTTTGTGACCTTGACCTTCAATCTCAAGGTCACTGGTGGCCTCTTAAAGGTCAGATTTTGGCCATTTTTTCACTTTTTGGCCCAGTTCTCCTATACAGAAAGTCAGATCATCCTATGGCTGGTATATATAATACATATAGATGTCCTCTGTAAGCATGCAGAAACTTGACCTTGAAGCTCGTCATTGAAGGTCATCCACTGACCGCCAAAGTACCTGACCGAGGGTCATTTTTGGCCTTTTTGGAGATATTTTCACACTTAATGCTGACTATATTGCATGGAAACTATAGAAAATGGCTTTGGAGGTTGAGTACATGATGGACTTCTACCATCCAGGCTTACTGGTTACAGATCTTCATTTAAGGTCATCCACTGACCGCCAAAGTACCTGACCAAGGGTCATTTTTGGCAAATTTGGAGATATTTTCACGCTTAATGCTGACTACATTGCATGGAGACTATGGAAAATGGCTTTGGAGGTTGAGTACATGATGGAGTACCAGCATCCAGGCTTACCGGTTACAGATCTTCATTTAAGGTCATCCACTGACCGCCAAAGTACCTG
Organism: Sabellastarte sp. h YS-2021; assembly: GCA_964017235.1. Taxonomy (NCBI): domain Eukaryota; kingdom Metazoa; phylum Annelida; class Polychaeta; order Sabellida; family Sabellidae; genus Sabellastarte; species Sabellastarte sp. h YS-2021. The sequence continues at coordinate 67,808,541 of OZ024937.1, forward strand.
ACCGAGGGTCATTTTTGGCCCTCTATTTGTTTGTTTGTTTGTGAACAAGATAACTCAAAAACTGACGGATGGATTTTGATAAAATTTTCAGGATATGTCCAAAATGGTAAAAGGAAGAAATGATTAAATTTTGGGAGTGATCGGGATCACTGTCTGGATCTTCTGGATCCATGAAATTTAATTTTTAAAGACAGATAACTCAAAAACGTACGGGTGCATTTTGATATAATTTTCAGGAAATGTCCTTAATGGGACGAGAAACAAGTGATTAGATTTTGGGAGTGATCTGGATCACTGTCTGGATCATCCGGATCCAGGCTGCCAGATGTGTTTGTGTACAATATAGCTCAAAAATTTATGGATGGACTTTGATGAAATTTTCAGGATATGTCTGAAAAGGTGAAAGGATGAAATGATTGAATTTTGGAAGTGATCCGGATCACTATATGGATCTTCTGGATCCATGAAATGTAATTTTTAAAGACAGATACCTCAAAAAGTTATGGATGGATTGTGATGACATTTTCAGCAAATGACCTAAATGGTACAAGGAACAAGTGATTACATTTTTGGAGTGATCTGGATCACTGTCTGGATCATCTGGATCCAGGCTGCAACATAATTTTAGGATGAATTTTGATGATATTTTTAGGATATGTTAGAAATGGTAAAAGGAAGAAGTGGTAAAAGGAAGAAATGGTTCAATTTTGTGAGTGATCTGGACCATTATCTGGATCTGCTGGATCCATGAAATATAATTTTTAAAGACAAATAGCTCAAAAAGTCATGGGTGGATTTTGATGAAATTTTCAGGAAATGTCCTAAATGGGACAAGGAACAAGTGATTAGATTTTGGGAGTGATCTGGATCATCTGGATCCAGACTGCCAGATGTGTTTGTGTACAAGATAAATAAAAAACTTATGGACGGATTTTGATGAAATTTTCAGGATATGTCTGAAAAGGTAAAAGGATGAAATGATTGAATTTTGGAAGTCATCCGGATCACTATATGGATCTTCTGGATCCATGAAATGTAATTTTTAAAGACAGATACCTCAAAAAGTTATGGATGGATTGTGATGACATTTTCAGCAAATGACCTAAATGGTGCGAGGAACAAGTGATTAGATTTTGGGAGTGATCTGGATCACTGTCTGGATCATCTGGATCCAGGCTGCCAGATGTGTTTGTGTACAATGTAGCTGAAAAACTTATGGACGGATTTTGATGAAATTTTCGGGATATGTCTGAAAAGGTAAAAGGATGAAATGGCTGAATTTTGGAAGTGATCCGGATCACTATATGGATCTTCTGGATCCATGAAATGTAATTTTTAAAGACAGATACCTCAAAAAGTTATGGATGGATTGTGATGACATTTTCAACAAATGACCTAAATGGTACAAGGAACAAGTGATTACATTTTTGGAGTGATCTGGATCATCTGGATCCAGACTGCAACAGAATTTTAGGATGAATTTTGATGATTTTTTTAGGATATGTTAGAAATGGTAAAAGGAAGAAGTGGTAAAAGGAAGAAATGATTCAATTTTGCGAGTGATCTGGACCACTATCTGGATCTTCTGGATCCATGAAATATAATTTTAAAGACAAATAGCTCAAAAAGTCATGGGTGGATTTTGATGAAATTTTCAGGAAATGCCCTAAATGGGACAAGGAACAAGTGATTAGATTTTGGGACTGATCTGGATCATCTGGATCCAGGCTGCCAGATGTGTTTATGTACAAGATAAATCAAAAACTTATGGGACGGATTTTGATGAAATTTTCAGGATATGTCTGAAAAGGTAAAAGGATGAAATGATTGAATTTTGGAAGTGATCCGGATCACTATATGATCTTCTGGATCCATGAAATGTAATTTTTAAAGACAGATACCGCAAAAAGTTATGGATGGATTGTTTCAGCAAATGGCCTAAATGGTACAAGGAACAAGTGATTAAATTTTTGGAGTGATCTGGATCACTGTCTGGATCATCTGGATCCAGGCTGCCACATAATCTTGGGATGGACTTTCATATTTTCAGGATATGTTACAAATGGTAAAAGGAAGAAGTGGTAAAAGGAAGAAATGATTCAATTTTGCGAGTGATCTGGACCACTATCTGGATCTTCTGGATCCAAGAAATGTAATTTTTAAAGACAAATACCTCAAAAAGTCATGGATGGATTTTTATGAAATTTTCAGCAAATGTCTTAAATGGGACAAAGAACAAGCGATTAGTTTTTGGGAGTAATCTGGATCACTGTCTGGATCATGTGGATCCAGGCTGCCAGATGTGTTTGTGTACAAGATAACTACAAAACTTATGGACGGATTTTGATGAAATTTTTAGAATATGTCTGAAAAGGTAAAAGGATGCAATGATTGAATTTTGGAAGTGATCCGGATCACTATATGGATCTTCTGGATCCATGAAATGTAATTTTTAAAGACAGATATAAGTGAAAGAACTAGTGATTAGCTTTTGGGAGTAATCTGGTACTATGGAGAATCCTGACCTGGTGCTCCAGGAAACAGGCTCAAGACCGACATATTCACCCCTTAACTATGTCCCGTCCGGGGATACACTGTGTCGAGACGCAATCTCTAGTTTTTAAAGATAGATAACTCAAAAAGTTATGGATGGATTTTGATGAAATTTTCAGGAAATGTTCTAAATGGGACAAGGAAAAAGTGGTTAGATTTCCAGGCTGCCAGATGTGTTTGTGAACAAGATAACTCGAAAACTTACGGACAGATTTTGATGAAATTTTCGGATATGTCTCAAAAGGCAAAAGGGAGAAATGATGAAATTTTGGGAGTGATCCCGATCACTATCTAGATCTTTTGGATCCATGAATAAATGTAATTTTTAAAGACAGATAACTCAAAAAGTTATGGAAGGATTTTGATGACATTTTCAGGAAATGTTCTAAATGGGACAAGGAAAACGTGGGTAGATTTTGGGAGTGATCTGGATCATCTGGATCCAGGCTTATTTTAAAGGAAGTTATAACCAGATAATTTTAGGGAGGCTTGTTAATCATTCATTTATTTACCCTTCATTTATTAATTAATTTGGTAACCATATGGTGAGCAAATGCACAATTAGAGGTTTACAAAGACTAGACAGAGTGGTAGAACACTCGTCAGACATCCTGTACCTTACAGTGACATGCCATTAACTGATACTCCACCACTGAAGGCTTTAGAGGATACAAAGACTCCGATACCATGAGCCTTCATCTGGACCATGGCTTGTTGATCTGCCTGTTTGTAAGACAAGAGGATAGTCTACGTTTAGTGAAGAAGATAGGGTATCGAGAGAAGGCACCTACTGGGCAGAGTCCTGTCGTCCTTAAATTGTTTATCTAATACAGTGGTTAAGCAGATCACCAACCTAAATCTTACACTTTGTGACCCAGATCTGGATTTCACTGTGGCCCCTGCCAGACGTCAGAGCTAGCAAGAAGGCTGTATTTAAGAGTTAGATGTTTGTATCTTTCACAGTCTCAAACCGTGGCTTAGTAAGTGAAATTAATGTAACAAAAGATTCCATTTGGGTACATTTCTGGAGCTTTCAGGTCCATCTCTGTAAAAAATGGTGAGATCTGCTTAGATCTGAACTTTGAGATATGTTGAGACCCAAGGGTCCCAAAAGTCAATGATAGCAGTCCTGTAGCCATCTATGGTCTACCCGCATCTTTTAAGTCATAAAGAAGTCTAAGACTTGTTTCACTGAAGATTTGGAGAAGTCCACCAAATTCTCTTTCCACCATTTCTCAAATAAGGCCCACTTTGATTCTTGTTAATATCTGATTTTCAATTAACTAGTCCCAGATCTTTTTGGACACATTATCAGAGGCAAACGTTCCATAGTGCCATGGGATCTATTCAGGACTTTGTGTAACTCCCGCCACACTTTCTTAGAATCATGGTTGTTGTCAGTAATAGGTTTCCTATTAATAGACAGTCTTGTCCCTGTTCGCCAGTCGATTACCCCAGGCGATTTGACGTTGAAGACAACTCCTGTTGTACTGACTCTTATCTTTACTGTCTGAGTGACCTTGCAAGGCGATCGGACTCTGACAACCAGTCAGCACACTGTTTCATCTTCAAACTGGACACAAGAGGAGGCCGCCTGTCTAGGATGCAAATCAAGTCAAAATGCATTTGTCCTGGAGATGCCATGATATCCAAATAACACTAGACTTTAAAATAGTACTTAAGATTTTAAAATTTAAACAGTATGTAACTCAATATTTAGAAAAATTACTCCTAAATTTTAAGTGTTCTATAAAAGCCCTGTGTCAAGCAAAAAGAGGAAGTAGGTTGCTCCATCTACTGAGAGCTTAGGACATTTTGGTCACCTAACAAGTGAACAGGGTATTACCGGACCCTCCAGGGCACTGCCCAGGAGGCGTTTTTCTAGAGTTTTGCGAGACAAGCAGAGCGCCAGGACATAAGCAATTTGTCCACTGTGTGAGATGTATTAATGCAACAAACAGAACAACATGAGATTAAAAGCTTTCCACTGACATCAATTTTATAAACCCACTGTTCCCCAACTTCCCTAAACACACTTGTACATTATAACTGGATGTGTTTCTTCAAGAATTATTTGAAAACTGAGGTATTTGTAATTTAATGTACAACATTATTTAAAAAACACAAATGAACTTTTTAAAAGTTCTACTTAATGCATGATACAAAATAATGAACTTTTTTAAAGTTCTACTTAATGCATGATACAAAATAATTTTTGCTCATCCTAAAAAGATTCAACTATATTGGCAAATCTGATTGGCTAATCAGTGTTATACGGGGTTTTACAACTCATAGTTTATTAGAAATGCTCAGGATTCGCCTACTTACTCCTAATATCGCTATTCATTGTACAACCCCATATAACACTATGCTTGTCATGTGTTATTTCTTAATTAGACAGGAACAGAGGTCAAAGTGGGGGTTCTATGTCTGTTCAACAGCCAGGGCCATAGCCCTCTTGATGGACAGGAGTAAAAATATATTCTTTCTTTTCCTATGGTCAGGCCCAACCCATTTGAAAATTTGCAGAAATATCTGTCAGGTACACTTCCTTTTCAGTATTTTAGGTACCACTATGCGTCAACCTTCACTGTCACATACAATTAATTTACACTCATCTTCTTTTCTATTTTTATTGTTTCTACCTTGCATTGTGCACTGTACTTTATTTTATGTGAAAACGGAGACTTTTCTTTTATCAAATATGTCAAGTCGATAAAAGAACTTTTAAAACGTTACATGCTTAATATCTAATATGATTAATGTCTACACTGGATTTCATAATTTGTATTGGGCAAATATTTTTAACCAGTAATGACTTTTTTTGGAATTAATAATGATAATAAATTCTGTTGTAGAAAATGAACAAGTAAATTTGTGACAGCAAAATGAAAGAAAAAAAATATGAAAATATACTGCTGTTTATTGAACAATAGAAAAAGATATCTTGAGTATATATTAAAAATTCAATATTTAAAATACTATATTCAAAAATATTTTTAAAAAATGCTTGATATCCCCGACTTTTGTCCAGCGATGTAAATACACATTTAGAGTAACACACACAATGTTCAAATAAGCAATATTGACAGACGATAATCACATTATAAATTTACACTAATATTACATTGTGCAAGCAGGATTTTTTCAGATCCAAATGTACATTTAAAAAAAATTTGCAGAGGGTTTCAACATAGCTATGTTCTAGTATACCTTTAAAAGGTTGCATTATTTATATTACCTGTACATTTTCTAAATATTTAAAAAAATATATATGTATATTATATATATTAAAATTTATATTTGAAAAATATTTAAAGAAATATACAATACAGGTTACATGAACAGTGAAAAAAACCATACGCATTAGTTTTATGATTATGGTCATACCTGACCTAATAAATATATCTCAGTGTGAAAACAAGCATTCTGACGCATGTATTTATCTCCCGCCGTATAAATAAGATGTACTAAAGATAGTGGAATACTCACTTATCTTTAGGCCTAAGTCCATAAAACCAAAAAAATTTTCAAGGGCGTGAAAATTCATTGGGACAATTAATTTACAAAAAATCTGTAGCTGCAGTAGTTTTGGAGAAATCTGCGTGACTAACTAATGCACGCACGCACGCACACACAGGCATCATTTCATAATCTCCCTCCCGGGCTAAAGCCTGGCGGGAGATAAAAATTGGCTATCTGCAGTATTTTTAGAGATAATTCGTATTTACTCATTTTGAGTAGGTGAGTAATTAGCTATGGGTCTGAAACTTCATCAAGTGAAAGCTATTCCCAAAGTAGGTGAATGAGTTATTTGAGAAAAATTGGCTATCTGCAATACTTTTAGAGATAATTAGCATTTACTCATTTTGAGTAGGTGAGTAATTAGCTACGTGCCAGAAACTTCACCAAGTGAAAGCTCTCCCAAAAGTAGGTGAATGAGTTATTTGAGAAAAATTGGCTATCTGCAGTACTTTTAGAGATAATTCACATTTACTCATTTTGAGTAGGTGAGTAATTGGCTATGGGTCTGAAACTTCACCATGTGGAAGTTCTTCCAAAAGTAGGTGAATGAGTTATTTGAGAAAAATTGGCTATCTGCAGTACTTTTGGAGATAATTCGCATTTACTCATTTTGAGTAGGTGAATAATTAGCTATGGGTCTGAAACTTCACCAACTGAAAGCTCTTCCAAAAGTAGGTGAATGAGTTATTTGAGAAAAATTGGCTATCTGCAATACTTTTAGAGATAATTAGCATTTACTCATTTTGAGTAGGTGAGTAATTAGCTACATGCCTGAAACTTCACCAAGTGAAAGCTCTCCCAAAAGTAGGTGAATGAGTTATTTGAGAAAAATTGGCTATCTGCAGTACTTTTAGATATAATTCACATTTACTCATTTTGAGTAGGTGAGTAATTAGCTATGGGTCTGAAACTTCACCAAGTGAAAGCTCTCCCAAAAGTAGGTGAATGAGTTATTTGAGAAAAATTGGCTCTCTGCAACACTTTTAGAGATAATTAGCATTTACTCATTTTGAGTAGGTGAGTAATTAGCTATGGGTCTGAAACTTCACCATGTGAAATTGAAAACTTTCATGTTTCAACAGAATAACCCTTCTACTACACTGCGGGTCCAAAACTTGCTCGAAATCACTCTTTCTCTGACAGTTTCAGAGATATTTGCCATTTTTCATTTTCCGCAAAAATTGAAGATGGCCACCAAAAGTTGTAAACTTTGAAATTTGAAACTTTACTCTGTGATAGCTTACCAAAAAGTAGATGGATAACATATTTGAAAAGATTTCCCTAACTTTAATACTTTTGAAGATATTTGACATTTACTCCTTCTGTTATTTAGCTACAAATGAGAAAGTAGCTATTACTCACTTATGGTATGCAATAGAACCCCAAACTATGTACCATCTTATAGCTAAGGACAAAGTAGCTGAACAACATATTTAAGGAAAACAGTCTAACAGCAATAGTTTTGGAGTTACAATGGCTTTACTGAACAGTCAGAATTTCAAAGTAGCTATTACTCAGCTATCCAAGGTGCAACAGGTCTGAAACTTTACTATGTGATAGCTTACCAAAAAGTAGATGATAACATATTTGAAAAGATTTCCTTAACTTTAATACTTTTGAAGATATTTGACATTTACTCCTTTTGTTATTTAGCTACAAATGAGAAAGTAGCTATTACTCACTTATGGCATGTAATAGAACCCCAAACTATGTACCATGTTATAGCTAAGGACAAAGTAGCTGAACAACATATTTTAGGAAAACACTCTAACTGCAATAGTTTTGGAGTTACAATGGCTTTACTCAACAGTCAGAATTTCAAAGTAGCTATTACTCAGCTATCCAAGGTGCAAGAGGTCTGAAACTTTACTATGTGATAGCTTACCAAAAAGTAGATGGATAACATATTTGAAAAGATTTCCCTAACTTTAATACTTTTGAAGATATTAGACATTTACTCCTTTTGTTATTTAGCTACAAATGAGAAAGTAGCTATTACTCACTTATGGCATGTAATAGAACCCCAAACTATGTACCATCTTATAGCTAAGGACAAAGTAGCTGAACAACATATTTAAGGAAAAAAGTCTAATTGCAATAGTTTTGGAGTTACAATGGCTTTACTCAACAGTCAGAATTTCAAAGTAGCTATTACTCAGCTATCCAAGGTGCAAGAGGTCTGAAACTTTACTATGTGATAGCTTACCAAAAAGTAGATGGACAACATATTAGAAAAGATTTCCCTAACTCTAATACTTTTAAAGATATTTGACATTTACTCCTTCTGTTATTTAGCTACAAATGAGAAAATAGCTATTACTCACTTATAGCATGCAACAGAACTCTAAACTATGTACCATCTTACAGCTAAGGAAAAAGTAGCTGAACAACATATTTTAGGAAAACCCTCTAACTGCAATAGTTTTGGAGTTACAATGGCTTTACTCAACAGTCAGAATTTCAAAGTAGCTATTACTCAGCTATCCAAGGTGCAACAGGTCTGAAACTTTACTATGTGATAGCTTACCAAAAAGTAGATGGATAACATATTTGAAAAGATTTCCCTAATTTTAATACTTTTGAAGATATTTGACATTTACTCCTTTTGTTATTTAGCTACAAATGAGAAAGTAGCTTTTACTCACTTATGGCATGCAATAGAACCCCAAACTATGTACCATCTTATAGCTAAGGACAAAGTAGCTGAACAATATATTTAAGGAAAACACTCTAACTGCAATAGTTTTGGAGTTACAATGGCTTTACTCAACAGTCAGAATTTCAAAGTAGCTATTACTCGGCTATCCAAGGTGCAACAAGTCTGAAACTTTACTATGTGATAGCTTACCAAAAAGTAGATGAACAACATATTTGAAAAGATTTCCCTAACTCTAATACTTTTGAAGATATTTGACATTTACTCATGTCGTTATTTAGCTACAAATGAGAAAATAGCTATTACTCACTTACGGTATGCAATAGAACCCCAAACTATGTACCATCTTATAGCTAAGGACAAAGTAGCTGAACAACATATTTCAAGAAAAAGTTGTATCTGCAATAGTTTTTCAGTTATGAGCCCTTTACTCCAAGTAGCTATGATTGCTATTACTCACTTATCTTTAGGCCTAAGTCCATAAAACCAAAAAAATTTTCAAGGGCATGAAAATTCATTGGGACTATCAATTTACAAAAAATCTGTAGCTGCAGTAGTTTTGGAGAAATCTGCGTGACTAACTAACGCACGCACACATGCACGCACGCACGCATGCACGCACGCACGAACACACAGGCATCATTTCATAATCTCCCTCCCGGGCTAAAGCCCGGCGGGAGATAATAAAAAGTCCAAGAGAGGTACTTTCACTATGCTGTTCTGTAATACAACCATATTTAATATACTGTTATATATTGCTGGTTAATAATCTGAAAACTTGAATCAAGAGCAATACAAACTAGACAAAGGACACTAGATGCAAAATTTATTCACCAGAAGAGTACAACCAATATAAGATCTTATGATGACAATCCATTTTGATACTCAAGTTGAGTTCAAAGGTCAACTGGATCTTTTCAAAATAAAACTAGAGGATCGCTCGCAAAAAAAAAAGATAATGTTTTTGCATAGCAAAAACAAAGCGTCCCGAAAAGGATATAAAGGTGAGTGCTAAAGTATTAAGAAAATGCTTCGTTTCTAGCCTTATACTGTTGTGGCAACCAAAGTCAGCGCAGTCTGCTCTATCTAGCACGGTTTTCAAGATATAAGCATTTTTGTGTTTTGCAAAAAATTAAAAAATTAAAAATGTCCACTATATTTGGCGAGACAAAAATATTTTGAAAATTGGCATGGCTACTCTGCAGAGATACCCAGCAGGTCAAAAATTTTGTTGAGTTCGCTCCATATAGCACGGTTTTCGAGATATAAGCATTTTTGTGTTTTGCAAAAACTTTGAAAATTCAAAATGGCCACCATTTTTGGGGAGACAAAATTTTTTGTCAAGACCACTGCCGCGGTGTGTATCTCCCGCCGAGCATTAAAGCAGAAGAAATAGCTTTTCCGAGATATTCACAATTTTTCATTTTCGTGTGTGAAAGCTCTTCCAAAAGTAGGTGAATGAATTATTTGAGAAAAAGTGGCTATCTGCAATACTATTAAGAGATAATTCACATTTACTCATTTTGAGTAGGTGAATAATTATCTATGGGTCTGAAACTTCACCAAGTGAAAGCTCTCCCAAAAGTAGGTGAATCAGTTATTTGAGAAAAATTGGCTATCTGCAATACTTTTAGAGATAATTCGCATTTACTCATTTTGAGTAGGTGAGTAATTAGCTATGGGTCTGAAACTTCACCATGTGAAAGCTCTCCCACAAGTAGATGAATGAGTATTTGATAAAAATTGGGTATCCGCAATACTTTTACAGATAATTAGCATTTACTCATTTTGAGTAGGTGAATAAATAGCTATGGGTCTGAAACTTCACAGAGTGAAAGCTCTCCCAAAAGTAGGTGAATGAGTTATTTGAGAAAAATTGGCTATCTGCAATACTTTTAGAGATAATTCACATTTACTCATTTTGAGTAGGTGAATAAATAGCTATGGGTCTGAAACTTCACAGAGTGAAAGCTCTCCCAAAAGTAGGTGAATGAGTTATTTGAGAAAAATTGGCTATCTGCAATACTTTTAGAGATAATTCGCATTTACTCATTTTGAGTAGGTGAGTAATTAGCTATGGATCTGAAACTTCACCAAGTGAAAGCTCTCCCAAAAGTAGGTGAATGAGTTATTTGAGAAAAATTGGCTATCTGCAATACTTTTAGAGATAATTCACATTTACTCATTTTCAGTAGGTGAGTAATTAGCTATGGGTCTGAAACTTCACCATGTGAAAGCTCTTCCAAAAGTAGGTGAATGAGTTATTTGAGAAAAATTGGCTATCTGCAATACTTTTAAGAGATAATTCGCATTTACTCATTTTGAGTAGGTGAGTAATCATCTACGGGTCTGAAACTTCACCATGTGAAAGCTCTCCCAAAAGTACATGAATGAGTTATTTGATAAAAATTGGGTATCCGCAATAGTTTTTGAGATAATTAGCATTTACTCATTTTGAGTAGGTGAGTAATTAGCTACGGGTCTGAAACTTCACCAAGTGAAAGCTCTTCCAAAAGTAGGTGAATGAGTTATTTGAGAAAAATTGGCCATCTGCAATACTTTTAGAGGTAATTCGCATTTACTCTTTTTGAGTAGGTGAGCAATTAGCTATGGGTCTGAAACTTCACCAAGTGAAAGCTCTTTGGGATAGCTGCTCTGCAGAGATACCCTGAAGATAAAAAATTTCGTCGAAATCGCTCTATGTAGCACGGTTTTCAAAATATTAGCATTTTTGTGTTTTGCAATTTTTGCACAAAAATTTGAAAATTCAAAATGGCCGCCATTTTTGGCAAGACAAAATTTTTTTGAAAATTGGCATGGCTACTCTGCAGAGATACCCTGTGGGTCAAAAATTTCGTCGAAATCGCTCTATCTAGCACGGTTTTCGAGATATAAGCATTTTTGTGTTTTGCAATTTTGCGAAAAATTCGAAAATTCAAAATGGCCACCATTTTTTGCGAGAAATTTTTTGTTTGAAAATTGGCATGGCTACTCTGCAGAGATACCCCGTGGATCAAAAATTTCATCGAAATCGCTCTATCTAGCAGGGTTTTCGAGATATAACCATTTTTATGTTTTGCAATTTTTGCGAAAAATTCGAAAATTCAAAATGGCCACCATTTTTGGCGAGACAAAATTTTTTTGAAAATTGGCATGGCTACTCTGCAGATATACCCTGTGGGTCAAAAATTTCGTCGAAATCGCTCTATCTTGCAGGGTTTTCGAGATATAAGCATTTTTATGTTTTGCAATTTTTGCGAAAAATTCGAAAATTCAAAATGGCCGCCATTTTTGGCGAGATAAAATTTTTTTTCGAAATTGGGATAACTACTCTGCAGAGATACCCTGTGGGTCAAAAATTTCGTCGAAATCGCTCTATCTAGCACGGTTTTCGAGATATTAGCATTTTTGTGTTTTGCAATTTTTGCGAAAATTTCGAAAATTCAAAATGGCCGCCCTTTTTGGGCGAGACAAAATTTTTTTCAAAATCGGGAAAACTACTCCACAGAGATACCCTGTGGGTCAAAAATTTCGTCGAAATCGCTCTATCTAGCACGGTTTTCGAGATATAAGCATTTTTGTGTTTTGCAATTTTTGCGAAAATTTCGAAAATTCAAAATGGTCGCCATTTTTGGCGAGACAAAAATTTTTTGAAAATTGGGAAAAGTACTCCACAGAGATATCCTTTGGGTCAAAAATTTTGTCGAAATTGCTCTATCTAGCACGGTTTTTGAGATATAAGCATTTTTGTGTTTTGCAATTTTTGCGAAAATTTCGAAAATTCAAAATGGCCGCCCTTTTTGGGCGAGACAAAATTTTTTTCAAAATTGGGAAAACTACTCCACAGAGATACCCTGTGGGTCAAAAATTTCGTCGAAATCGCTCTATCTAGCACGGTTTTCGAGATATAAGCATTTTTGTGTTTTCCTTATTTGGAAAATTCGTAATGATTAATTAATCATTAATTACTCGGCCATTTCTTGACCAATCAATGCCAAAATCTAATGATTTCCAGATTTTAATAGAATGAATGTATTTGCCAAGTTTCAGGTGAATTGATAAAATTCCTTTCAAGTTATCATCCGGACAAGCTTCCCCATCGAAAAAAGACATTTTTGGTCATGTGACCTCTCTGTTTGGTTGAAATGTCACTGCAGCATATTCAAAAAAATTCCCCAAGGCTACTGCCTAAATCTGCCAAATTTGAAAAGAATCCGCCTAACGGTTACAGAGCCGGCGCAGCCTGAAGCTCTCCCATACACAAACAAGCGTCCCGCAAGGGACGCTTAAATAGTTCTTACTACCAAAGGGGCTCTAAACTGCTGTATATCTAACAGTTTTTGAGATGGCCATAAAGAATTAAACCTCATCATTTTCCATTTCCGAAAAATTCAAGATGGCAAACAAACTTCAGAAAATTCAAAATTTTTCAGAAGTCATAATGGAGATATCCTTAGTACCCAGGAGTCCAAAATTTGCCTGACATCCAAAATTTGCCTGACATCTCTTACAGTTTTTGAGACAAAATGACACTTCTGATTTCCGCAAAAATTCAGAATGTTGGAGAAATGACATTTTCAATTTCCATCAAAATTCAAGATAGCTGTCAAAATTCAAAGAAGTTTACATAGCCTTTAGGCCTTAGGCACCAACAGTACCAAAATCTGAAGGGCAAACAAAAAATCATTAAGACATGCTATGGAGAATGTAGCTGAACAAAGAATTTCACCAAAATGCTGTAAATGCTAAAGTGTTCATCTTAAATCTGATTTAGTCAATGTAGCAAATATTGCTACAACTCACATACTAATTAATAAAAAAAGCATTTTTGGGGTCAGTGGATGACCTTAAAGTCCAAGTTTTCAAGACCAAATCTTTGTAGGCTATAGGACACAGATGTCTATGAAAAAATATCAACCATAAAGAGATTCAACCTTTCAAAGAAGAGAACCAGCCTCAGATTGCGTAAAAATCCTCAGACTATCACAGAAACATCTGCGAGGGCCATCTTGTGTTTCAAAATGAGACAAAAAGTATTCCCTGCAAGCTTTTGTAATCATGAAGATACCTTGCAGAATTGAGATGTTTATCAATAATACTTTTTGCTAGAGAGAGGCAATGTGAAAATCTACACATGCGTAACCATGATGACATCCAGTGGATACAATAATTGCAAAACCTTGGGACAGTGAATCCCTACAAACATTCAAAGAATAATTACACAATTAAAGTTTTAAAATTCTGTAGGAAACTGATAAAAATATAGGACAGTACACACATTTAAATGAAATTTTAAGAAAATACTTGATAAGATATTAATCTAGGGATTATCTATTTTAGATTTTTACAGAAGTAAACAATAATCTACAAATGTAAGAGATAATTAACTCATATATCTGGCATATGTTTATGGGTTAAATGTAATTATTTTATCTTATTTTACACTTTAACCATCTTAAATGTAGAAAATTGAACAAATGAGTAAATAAACTAATGATTTATTGAACGGAAATAACAATAGAATGACTGCGTAAACACACATAAACCATATTATCCAGTAGATGACATTCGGTGGACACAATAATGGCAAAACCTTGGGACAGTGAATCCCCTACAAATAAAGAATAATTACACAATAAATGTTTTTAAATTCTGTAGCAAATGATAACAGTAAAAAAATACTTGAAAAATATTAATCTGTGGATTATCTATCTTATATTTTACAAAAGTAAACAATAATCTACAAATGTAAGAGATAATTAACTCATATATCTGGCACATGTTTACGGGTTAAATGTAATTATTATTTTATCTTATTTTACACTTTTACCAATTTAAATGTAGAAAATTGAACAAATGAGTGAAAGAACGATTGATTGATTGAACGAACAATAGAATGATTGAACAATCAACTGAGTGATTCACTGAACTGACAACCAGGAAAAACAAATTTCACCAGTGGAGAAAAAAAAAACATTTGTTTTTGCTATGTTAGTTTTACAAAGAATTAAAATACAAGTATGTAACCTTAATTCTGAAGCTTTTACAAATCTGCTAAAAAGCTTTAATTTAAAATTATCCAGAAAACACCTTCATATTAGAGACTTTTCAAGTAATCATTACAACCATTCACCATGGCAACAGTTACCATCACTACAAATCCTCACTGTTAGTTATTATCTTTCTTCTCACATGCTTGCTTCGTTTCACTACCATGACAACAGTTACTAAGGATGTAAATGGAGAATTGGGCTGAGATTCACAAAAAAAGTCTGAAACTCGATCTCAGACTCAAAAAATATACAATCCCTAAAATTTAGAGTTTAAACCGTAAATTTGAGTCTATATTCAAACTCATTAACTAGGCTCTTTGATACATGTAGGGATTATATTTAAGTTTGCATGAAAGGAGTGTAAAGTGTTTGAGATTATGGCTCAGTATTACTTTTGATTGACGTTATTTTTAATTTCATTTTGTGTATATACTACATAATAGGGATTTCACTTAGAAATGCTAAATTTGAGTTTATACTAATGCAGGACTGAGTTTAAGTTTGAGACTGAGTTGAGCTTATGGCTGAGTTTGAAATTTTCTATGAATACCAGTCCTGTTTTATCTGGTGTATTGAAAACCAGTTCTTGCTTTCAGTATAGCCTAATTTATTTAACAATATATTTTTCACACATTTGGTATTTGTAAATTACTCATACATGCTAAGACATACAAAGTCACCAGACAGAAACAGACTTAGTAGTTTTTTTACATGTGCAAACTTCAAAGTTGCGGTTTTATGTCCCTGTTCAACAGCATTGCTAGTAGTGGGAGTTGAACCCACACAGAGGTGACAGCCTGTGATTAGATGCCAAACTTGCTAACCTCTAGGCCATTGATGACCTCTTGTTACATGTAAGGGTACTATTCCAGAGCATAGAACTATGTTAATCAAAGGAGATTGTTGTATGTAGGTACCAAGTTTGTTTACCACACAAAGGCATTGCATTATTATATATATATAATTTATTGACTTTTTCTATACTCTGCACTGGTGGTCTATTTACTGATTCTAATCCCAACTGAGTGTTTCTAGTGATTGTATAAATATTGATTTTTTCCAGACTCTTCAAAGTGGCATATTTATTGAATGAGAGAAAGCATCCATCAGCTTCTTGAACTTCCTATGTATTTTCCCCCTGGAAAAGTACTGATGTATTTACATTTCTTCACAGAACCTTCCATAATCCAGCAGAGTTCTCCAGATATGCTGAATATTTAGATACAGATGTTTTGTGTTGGTGATCACTTGACAGATTGCCAGACAGAGTGGACAGATTTGTTTCAACTATTAGTTAGGTGGATAGGACTGTGGTCAGGTCAGACTGGCTTCACTATTTTTTTTATTATTATTATATTAGTAACTGCTAGAATATCTCAGTTGACTGAAATTACAATTTTGATCATTATTAAATTTGTTTAGTAAACTTTCTGTCTTTTCCTGTAATAACTTGAAACTTGAAAGCAAACCGGTAATCAATACAGCACTTGCCCCTATAATCCATGATAGTATGTGCTGTTAGAGAGAAATTACTGATCGTTTGTACTGGGACTCAATCCAAGTTCCTTTGGATTACACATCTCATTACACCGGGGAGCCACGATTCAGTAGGGAGCCACGATTTGGCAGTCCGGACAAATTTATCACATGATTATGATGTCAATCCTCATAAGCCTATGTCGCGATTTATTTATTAGCAAAATATCATAATTATTATCATAATTATCATATTTAAGGTCAATATACATATTACTATTTGTTTTATCTTAAATTATATATTTTAAACTGAATTTTGAAACAGAAAGCAGACTGTCATAAGCGTATGGTTTATAAATGTACAATTACAAATTCTTGCCCATCAAATGTACCATCAAACATGCTTTAATTCAGGTAAATTAAGTAAAACATTGGAAGAAAAAAAAAACAAATTATTTTTAACTATACCTTCATTTTGATATAGGGGGCCAAAAGTTGGATCCCTTAGTAACAGAATATTACTTTTTAGGGGAAATAATGATTGATTCCATTATATATAAATAAACAAAACGAAGTTTTGAACAAAAACCATTTTGAAAATAAAAATTAATATTATGACCACAAAGTGACACAGAAAAGCAGCTTAATTGTAGTTTATGCAAGTGTTCATACTATTTGACAGCCGAATCGCAGCTCCCAGGTGTAACTGCCAAACAACCTATTGTCTCTTTGACTACCAGTTACCTGTTAGATCACATCATCACCATGACTACAGCTACTATCTCCACGCTGTAACAATGGTGTCTCACTGCGATCACTACAAATCCTCACTTTTGGTTTGGCGGTTGTCTTACCCACTTCATCATTAGACTCCAGCTCAATGTCACCATGGCTACAGCTACTATTGCTTCCGGTTTCTACTGGTGGTTCAACTATTGTCTCTTTAACTCCCCGACAATCTTGGGAAGCAGTCTTCCGTACATTGGGCAGAAAAAGCTGCAACTCTTTCCAGAATTTAGTGGCCTTTCCTTCTTCTTGTGGCCAAGTCAAAGTTTGACCCGTTCTGATAGATTTAAACAGAGTCTCTGGATTATTGATTGGATTCTGATCACCTGAAAAAAACATTTAAAAATGGATGAGAAGTTGTCAAAAATACACTGTATTTTGATACAGTACAACCTTTATTATTAGACTATGTTTAAGAGTAGTGTTGATACTGAATAATACCCAGATTAGCATTCCATTGGCCCAGCATTAGCATTTCCCTCGGTGTGATGTTGGTAGCCACTGTGGCCTCACACCTTTTTTGTAGATAGTCGCTACGTTGCCCTGATGTTGCTGAGACACGGTAAAGAGTTATACTCCCACTAAAGTCAATCAAATTGCAGTATAGAGTTATATGACTATTGCAGAGAAAAGGTCAATGATTGGCAGGTTGTCAACAGAAATTAATTAAGGGAATTACTGTTTAGTCACATGATAAATGATGTTATAAGTCATGCTACTTGATTACAGGTAATCATTAACAATGAGGATGGGAGTTTCAAGATGATAATCCATAATCTCGTGATAAAGTTGTTTTCTAACAACTTTTCTATTGTGAATTTATAATGAGAATATTAATTTTATCTCTAAAACTGTTAAATCGTGAGTTAAAAATTTGTGGCTTACTGGATTCTGATTATAAACACACCATGACAAATCATTGTTAAGAGCTCATGCTTCTAGAGATTTTTTTTTTTCATTTTTTTTGTTTTTGTTGTTGTTCTTTGTTTTCTCTGTCTCCAGACTTTCATGAATTGTGCCCCTTGCAAATTTCTGATTGCTTTACAGCTTACACATGTAAGCCAAAAACAATTTTGGCTTGTTTAATCAAGTTTCCTCAAATCCCCTATTATTTCTCTTCTACCCACCCTAGTTTTTTTCCTCTGTTTTCATTTCGTCTTTCTCCGTGGTGCCGACCCCTGCAATGTCTCTGATTTAACTATTACGATCTCTGATTTTTGGTTTTATGCGTCTTAGAGTCTGTCAATAGATAGAGATTGAGCGCTATAAAAGTACTATTAGAATTAGAATTTCTCAGTGCCATCTTGAAACTAAAATCCACTGTTGGCCCAACGTTGGCCTAATGGAACCTTATATTGGCCCAATGTAAAAATCAGCATACTATGCCACTTAAGCCAATGTCAGTCTGACAGTGGAATGCTAAGTAAATGGTTCACTAAATAGAATAGACATTGTGGAAATACAATGTGTAGATAGTGAACATGAGCTTATAAAATCAACTGCACAGACAATACAACCTTAGTTAATAAAAGTTCCATTCTATGTCAAAGTTGAGTTTTTGCTTGCCAAACAAAAGTTTTTTTTTTCCAGACCAGACTACAGCAAAAAACTGGTCAAGAACCTTTTTGAAAAGAATTAAATGTGCACAAACTAGGAAAGTATTTGCACCACTATCGACATCTCATTTGCTACTTACAAAGGAAATTAACCTAATAAACTAATAAATAGATTAATTTTATATTAAGTTTTCTTTAGATTAAAGCGATATCTCTGGTGATTGATATAAGTTTTCATCTTTTATCCGCATATAATTTCTGAGAACCAATATTGTTAATTCTTGACAGAAAGACTGAAAATATTTTACATCTAACATGTTTGAGTGAGAATTGAGAAATTTCCACTGTTTACAAAATTTGCCATAAAAGAAAATATTCACAAAAATTCTGCGAAAGACTACATGAATGGGGAGGAAATGTCACAAAAATCACAGATCTTCAAATTACAGAACTCACCATGATACAATATAAGCTTCATTATATCAAAATACTTCAATGATATCAAAAATGTCATCACAATAAAAACACTTAGCATTTAGACTAATTTAATGGCTAATTGGTAAATAGCCAGTCTCTTGAAACAGCAGACCACAAATTAGACTGTTTCCGCCTTATGTTATTTTAGTGTTCATGTAGTGCCATCTTACAACGGAACAAGCATTCTGACGCATGCATTTATCTCCCGCCGTATAAATTAGATGTACTAAAGAAAGTGGAATATAAATTTTCTTGTGAGATGGAGGCACATGTAGAAGTGACAACAAGTTTAATGTTTGATTGCGATACTTTTAAAGACAAAAGGCATTTACTCACTTTAGTAGCTATTACTCTGCCATCCAAAGAGCTACAGTTCTGCAACTTTATTATGCAGTAGATCACCCAAAAGTATGTGAATGACTTATTTAGAAGAAATTGCCTAGTACCTGTAATACTTTTAGAGATAAAAGACATTTACTCATTTTAGCAGGTATTACTCAGCTATCCAAAGAGCTACAGTTCTGCAACCTTACTATGTGGTAGATCACCCAAAAGTACGTGAATGACTTATTTAGAAGAAATTGCCTAGCTGTAATACTTTTAGACATAAAAGACATTTACTCATTTTAGTAACTATTGCTCAGCTATCCAAAGAGCTAGAGTTCTGCAACTTCACTATGTGGTAGATCACCCAAAAGTATGTGAATGACTTATTTAGAAGAACTTGCCTACCTGTAATACTTTTAGAGATAAAAGACATTTACTCATTTTAGTAGCTATTACTCAGCTATCCAAAGAGATACAGTTCTGCAACTTCACTATGTGGTAGATCACCCAAAAGTAGGTGAATGATTTATTTAGAAGAAATTGCCTACCTGTAATACTTTTAGAGATAAAAGACATTTACTCATTTTAGTAGCTATTACTCAGTTATCCAAAGAGCTACAGTTCTGCAACTTCACTATGTGGTAGATCACCCAAAAGTAGGTGAATGACTTATTTAGAAGAAATTGCCTACCTGTAATACTTTTAGAGATAAAAGACATTTACTCATTTTAGTAGCTATTACTCACCTATCCAAAGAGCTACAGTTCTGCAACTTCACTATGTGGTAGATCACACAAAAGTAGGTGAATGACTTATTTAGAAGAAATTGCCTATGTGTAATATTTTTAGAGATAAAAGACATTTACTCATTTTGGTAGCTATTACTCAGCTATCCAAAGAGCTACAGTTGTGCAACTTCACTATGTGGTAGATCACCCAAAAGTAGGTGAATGATTTATTTAGAAGAAATTGCCTACCAATAATACTTTTAGAGATAAAAGACATTTACTAATTTTAGTAGCTCTTGCTCAGCTATGTACTCCCTTAGCTATTGACCTACATCTGCAAAAGCAACAAAAATATAAAGGACACAGGAAAGTAAGCTTTTGAAAAACTAGATGAATAACAAATGAAAAGATTTGCCTAACTTTGGTACTTGTGAAAGTATTTGACATTTATTTCCATCCTAATTTTGCTTCAAATAAGAAAATACTTTATTAGGTATTGCTCACTTATGACACGCAATGGAACCCCAAACGATATGCCATCTTATAGTTAAGGAAAAAGTAGCTGAACAAATTATTTTAGGAAAATCCTGTAACTGCAGTAGTTTTTGAGTTACAATGGATTTACTTAACAGTCACAATTTCAAAGTAGCTATTACTCAGCTGTCCAGTGTGCAACAGGTTTGCAGCTTTACTATCTGATAGCTCATCAAAAACTAGATGAATAACATATTTGAAAATATTTCCCTAACTTTAATACTTTTGAAGATATTTGAAATTTACTTATGTTGTTATTTTGCTACAAATAAGAAAATAGCTATTACTCACTTATGGCATGCAATAGAATCCCAAACTGTATGCCATCTTATAGTTAAGGACAAAGTAGCTGAATAACATATTTTAGGAAAATACTCTAACTGCAATAGTTTTGGAGTTACAATGGATTTACTCAACAGTCACAATTTCAAAGCAGCTATTACTCAGCTATCCAATGTGCAACAGGTCTCAAACTTTACAATGTGATAGCTTACCAAAAACTAGATGAATAACATATTTGAAAAGAATTCCCTAATTTTAATACTTTTGAAGATATTTGAAATTTACTCATGTCGTTATTTTGCTTCAAATAAGGAAATAGCTATTACTCACTTATGGCATGCAATAGAATCCCAAACTGTATCCCATGTTATAGTTAAGGACAAAGTAGCTGAATAACATATTTTAGGAAAATACTCTAACTGCACTAGTTTTGGAGTTACAATGGATTTACTCAACTGTAGAATTTCAAAGTAGCTATTATTCAGTTATCCAATGTGCAACACATCTGAAACTTTACTATGTGATAGCTTATAAAAAAGTAGATGAACAACATATTTGAAAAGAATTCCCTAACTTTAATACTTTTGAAGATATTTGACATTTACTTATGTCATTATTTTGCTACAAATAAGAAAATAGCTATTACTCACTTATGGCATGCAATGGGACCCCAAACTATATACCATCTAAGGACATCTTATAGCTAAGGACAAAGTAGCTGAACAACATATTTGAAGAAAAAGTTGTAACTGCAATAGTTTTTGAGTTATGAGCCCTTTACTCCAAGTAGCTAAGATTGCTATTACTCACTTATCTTTAGGCCTAAGTCCATAAAACCAAAAAATTTTCGAGGGCGTGAAAATTCATTGGGACAATTAATTTACAAAAAATCTGTAGCTGTAGTAGTTTTGGAGAAATCTGCGTGACTAACTAATGCACGCACGCACACACGCACGCACGCACACACACACAGGCATCATTTCATAATCTACCTCCCGGGCTAAAGCCCGGCGGGAGATAAAAGCAAAGTAGTTAAGCAATTTTAAATTTTTTAAACAAGCTACCTAATCTTATCTACTGCTTTGCAGGCACAATATCTTCCCCTGTAAGAGAGTGGTCAGTGCACAAAACTAACAAAAAATGGACAACGCCATGGTTGAGAGCACGTTTTAGGTCAATTACACTGGGGGAAAGGTATCAATGAGAGAGAAATACTAGGCGAGTGGCGAGTCTTAAGATGCTTCCTAAAAGACAGTATTTTCAAAAATACAGGAACAGTAATACTGCTTTTTGTTTTCAGCCTTATTGACCCCTTGGTTTTACCATAGTGGTCATCATTGTGATACTTACGCATTCTTGCATAAAACTGTGTCTCTATCTCCTCAGATATCGGTACATACTGCACGTAGATGTGTTGGCATTTTTCATGCTGCACCCCCTCATACACGGACAAACAGTGATCATTTTTGAGGAAGTCTGGAGAAATCACAAATAGCACACAATGGCTGTTGTCAATGGCGTTTTCAAGAGCTTCATGGTAACCTAAAATACAGAGAGTTGAATAGCAATCCAGATGAGTAGCCAAGATATACAAAAGTGGTTTTGCTTTCAGTACCTTAAAACATGGCAAATATTTGTATCAACTGATAACTGATTGCATATGTTGCAATGACAACATACATGTTGTTCTTTTGGTTTATATCTTAAGTTTTTATCTTTAGTAACCACCAACAAGGAAGCTATGTGATCATTGGAACCTGTTTCTTTGTTTGTTAGCAAGACCACATTAAGTGGGTCTTAGTCTAACATGGAAGTAATTTATTTTGGGAATGATCCACAACTTATTTTGAATGCAGTATTTAAAGAGGATTTTTATGATTACGCTTATAAACAATACTAGAGGTGCTCAGCCTTGGCGGAGGTATATGTTCTCCTAGTGCTCTTGTACTTCATGGTTTTGTTTCTTATTTTTTTTGGTATTACTACTATTTCATGTATTGTACCTTTAGTATGGAATAATAATGTGAATATACTTGCTGCATGGGATTTATTAGTTCATTCTTTCATGACATTGAGGACAGTATTTTACATTAATATGTTTCACACTGTATTTATCTCTGTTTACCTGTCATTGGTAAGTTTTAAGATCACATTTGCTTGGTGGCTGTGTCATGATTGAAAGTATGTTTGGAAACCTGTTCCCAAAAACAAAAATCGACCAAAATTTATGAGAAGTTATTCAGCATTTCGACTAACTTAATGGTTAATTGGTAAATAACCAGTCTCTTCAAACAGCAGACCGCAAATTAGACTGTTTCCGCCTTATGTTAAAATCAACCAATCAACACATAAACTTATCAATAATAAATTAGTCATCAATCAGAAATTAATCAAGCAATCACTTAATCTGTGCAGAAAAAATCAAGCATACTTTCTCCTGCTGGAATGTCACTGATGTTGCATACTTTATAGTTGTAATCTTTCTCTAAGGATTCGGACAAAGTCTCTTTGGCAAAGATTTCATCCTGTGTTCTTTCACCACCAACTGTATGGTATATCAAGGTCACGTGATAATGTCGAGCATCTGTGGTAAAACAAAAAATAGCATCAGAGATGCCCATATCCCACAGCCTAGGGAAATATTTTTAACACGATTAGATATAGAAGTACTGTATCAGCACGGTCAGTTATACAAAGTTCCAAACAATTTTTAAAGAGAAAATAATGTCTAAGAGAAAGATAATGCATGTACTCTTTATCTACATCTGGCATGGTCGAATTATGGTTTAGATGTTTTGAATGTTACCATGCATACAGAAGTGGTAATACATTCAATGAATGCTTATGTGCGGTGTTGGAGCAAAATTTGTGGCTCACTTGATGAAATTCCATCTGTTACAATGGGAAGTTGTAAAAGTAAAATTCGTAATGAATTCTAATATGACTTTAACAGTGCTTAATCTGCATCAAAAGACAAACGCAAAGGTGCAACAAGATTTTAAAGGTCAAAGTCACTACAAAAAGGTAAAAGGTGAAATCAAGGTCACACCATAATGCTGCAGACCTACACCCCTAACCAATGCCCTACTAAGTATCAACTTCCTACACCTTACAGTTTCCGAGATATAGCCCGGACAAGATTTTATAGATCAAGGTCACTATGGCAAGGTCAAAGGTCAAATCCTGGTCAGACCATGACACCTACACCCCCTAACCAATGTCCCTACCAAGTATCAACTTCCTACATCTTATGGTTTCCGAGATATAGCCCGGACAAGATTTTATAGGTCAAGGTCACTACAACAAGGTCAAAGATCAAATCAAGGTCACACCATGACGCTGCACACCTACACCCCCTAACCAATGTCCCTACCAAGTATCAACATCCTACACCTTACGGTTTCTGACGTTGCACACCTACACATCCTAACCAATGTCCCTACCTAGCATCAACTTCCTACACCTTATGGTTTCTGAGATACAGCCCGGACAAACTTTTTACCGTCGCCCACCCACCCACCTATCCAGACACTATGGGTGAAAACAATAATCTGACAGCCCTTAAGGGCTGTGGGCTATAAACAGGTCACACAACACCTTCAGTTTTATCAAAAAATCAATTATCTAGGATTACAGTTGAGATATCACAGCAGATGTGACACTGATCTCTATTAAATGTAAGGGGAGGTTTTGCTTTTGGGTCATAACCTTTATCACACAGGACTGATGTACCATTTCATGGTCTCTGACACTGAGTTGTTTACGTAATCCCATTTTTTTATGTTTACAAGCAACAAAATCTATTTCTACACACTAATTTGGTTAAGCATTGACCATATTTTTTATCAATAAATTTATAATGTGTATATTTATTTTTTTTTCATACTTAATTTCCTTTTCTTTGCAATTATTTAAATTTAGATATGGGCTGTCTTCATGGCTTCCCTAAAAATTACTCATATATCGTCCATGGTGTTACAATCTTATACAATTTTAATCAACTTTTCTTCCCCCGAAAAGTTTTTTCTAAATAATTTCCACAACTTACTACCATAACTAGGTTTAATTTTTACTTAAATTGCATACGAATATATAAATATAATCATAACCACATACAGCATATCCATGACTTGGGTTGCCCCTCTTAAATATGCAAAATAGATAAATAGATCACAGAAAAATATTATCTCGCATCTCATTGGCTGATTTCAATGAAAAGCTCAGTCACATGATAGGATATACCCTCGATTGGGTATACTGCAATGCCCTAACAATTGGTAATATATTTGTGGTTTGGTAGGACTCCGTACCTGCACACAGAAGATTTCACTGTGTGATAGTCATCAGTGACTGTCTCCGTACTGTACTAGAGTATGCACAACAAGGGTCAATTGTTCAATTACTGTTGCTGATCAATAAGGTCCCGAGTTGCCTAGTGGTTTAGCTGGTTTGGCATCTAATCATAGGCTGTCACATCTGTGTGGGTTAACTCCCAGCAAATAGCAGTACTGAGGGCCTTTCCCAATATGACTCTGGCTGTTCAACAGGATGTAAAAATCCAAATGTATCTTTTTTTTTTGTTGCTGATTTATGTCGACTGAGGGCCTTCCTGATAATTGTTTAATTGCTTGGAGATCATTTATAACCATATTGTTGGCATTTATGAAAATATAGTTTCATATCCCTGAAATATGTTAAACATTAATATTCAACAGAAGTAGTTTCCCTTCAAGATTTTAGATATCCGGCAATATATATGTAGAGGCTCTGTATGATGAACCTGCTTAAGTAGAAATACAACGATGCTTTTATGTCGCTTCTGCTAAGTTTTTGACACGTTAGTACTTAGAGAACTCTCTTCCAGACGAGATTCATGTGTCCCCCTTCATAGTCTCTTTTATAAAGCAGCTTAAAACCTTAGTCTTAATCATCCCTGGTATTTTCTGTGGTGCTCAACCTCTTTTCTTTTCCTGGATACTCAATTTTGGTTGACTGTCTTGGTGTTGTAAAGGGGAGATTAAGCACTACAAAAGTCCAAATAAAATTCGAGGAAACTCAGGTTCTACTTACATGCCTTATTACCCTTATCGAAAAGTCACACTTAGTGCATTAAAATTAGGTTCTTGTTCCAGCTGCTTTATGCCTGGAAATTACTTGCGATAAATGAAATTCATATTTTACAATTCTACTCACACCAAATCTACTTTGTCAGACTAATGACATACCTTTAGGATAACCACCAAAGAGTTTCTTCCAATGTAATCTACCATTCAATGAATGTCCAAAGTATGTATATATCACAATTCCTGCTATCCAAATGAATGCTGTAAGCAAATGTGTAAAAAAGTAAAATGAAAACAAATAAGCTTAACAATTGCTGCTTATTAATACATTAACACATTAACTGATTAAAGCCCAAAATTGAGAGGTGAATAATCATTCAAAATAACTTATTCTTCTGTCAAATGTGAATTCAAAGTAAATATTCTAACATATGCATTGCAAGCGCCGTGTATTTAACACATATATCAAAGCTGTAAAAATGCTGCGAATATAAGGAACTAGAAAGGATTTCACTCTCACACACATGATACACACCTTATTAGCGACTACAGACAAATATGCCAACAGTAAAATTTAACAGGTGTTTTGTTCCAGAATCAAAACTTCCCCTTTAACTGATGTGGGTTTAACCTCACTTTTACACATTGTTTTGGTCATATAGCAAAACAGAAATTCAATTTACTTTCTTAGTTGATATCTTGTCTAACAGAGTATTACCATAGGTCCGGCGCAAGCCAGTCCTGCCAAGTCAGAAAAAGACGTCCTGAGTCTCCTCCAGCAGGATAGCCATAATGCTACCCCCAATAACTAGGGGGACAGTGCCTCCCATAGTCGCCAGGTGGCCAGTGATGTCACTGCCTCCTTTTTGTTTAAAAATGTTGACCCTTATGGACACCAGTAAGGTAAAATTGCAGGGTCGGAGGGTGGGACTCCCCCATCTGTTAGGTACAATATTAACTTACAAAATTTCAATTTACTTATTGCCTAACAGATTATTCTCAGAATAACTACCGAAAGGATGGTGGGTAGCTCACTGGATGGACTAGCTAGAGAAATAAGTTTTTATTCTGCCTTGGTCGGTCCCAAGTTCTGGCCGCTGAACTGGTTACTAGACCAGACTGGTACCTAATAGACTATTGCCAGAATAACTACTGAAAGGATGGTGGGCAGTTTACTGGAGGAACTAGTTAGAAACTCTAGGGAGAGAAATAAGTTTTCATTCGTCCTTGGTCAGTCCAGGGTTTGGTCTATTGAACTGGTTACCATACCTGACCGGGTACCCCCACCTTTTTTTCCCTCAAGAATGAGAGGGGAAAAAGAGGTCAATCCCTAGGGTTCCCAGAGGAAGGACAGGGAAGCATCAACAGAACTTCTAACTCTCACGTTAGCGAGGTAGAGCTGTTCTGTAACATTGACAAAGGTCTAGATAAGGAAAAAACATCTATATGGCCATGAAAAAAAACCTCTTTGAATATTTGGATTAAATACAATGAGAAGTAGGATAATCCCGGTGGTCAGCACTGCAGTGAATGACAAAATTTCTGTGCTACCACTATGGAGCCTAGGTGGTAAAGTTAAGAATCAGCCCAAGCAACATCCTTCAAGTAGAACTGTGTGAAGGTGTTGTGGGACATCCAATGACAGGCTCAAGGCATTTGGTCTATGGAGACCTTCCTTGAAAGGCCTTGGAAGCAGCTAATGCCCTAACACCATGAACTTTGACCTGATGTGCACAGTGTGGGTCCTGGTCTGAAAGGCGGTAAGACAAGGTCTTTGTTGACCCTTAGGTCCTTCTTTCATCCAGGTGGTAATGAAGGGCTCTGACTGGACAAAAGTACCTATCCTCCTTAAAAGATTTATTCTGAGTGGGTGACAGTGCTATAATGACCACAGGGGCAACACCGACCAGTCCCTCATGCGCCAGTTGGTTCATAGATAGAAAATAGCATCAGAGATGTCCGTACCCCACAGCCTGGGGAAATAGTTTTCAACACCATGAAATATAGAAGTAGTGAAACAGTACAACGTTCTGGATGTGTCAGTTATATAAAGTGTCAGTGGCAGTTATATAAAGCTCCAAATAATGTTTAAGTAGAGAAAATAACATCTAAAAGAAGGAAAATGGATGCAAATTTAATGTAATGTTGCACACCTACACCCCCAACCAATGTCCCTACCAAATATCAACTTCCTACACCTTTTGGTTTCCGAGATATAGCCCAGACAAGATTTTATAGGTCAAGGTTACTACAGCAAGCTCAAGGTCAAATCAAGGTTACACCAGGTAGCAGGCATCAGCAGATTTAATATGGCCTGTGAGAAAGTGATTAAAGAATCAAGATACCATACAGTACTAATATGTTGAATAATATTGAAATTTATACTTTTAAGTAAATAAATTGAAATAAAAAATTTGTATTTCTTGCACTTATAGGAGGGGCTTTGGTGTTACAGAAGGGGGCTGGGGCAAGTATCAACTTCCTACAACTTACGGATTCTGATATATAGCCCAGTCGAAGGTCAAATCAAGGTCACACAATGACGTTACACACCTACACCCCCTACCCAATGTCCCTACCAAGTATGAACTTTCTAGACCTTACGATTTCTGATACACAGCCCGGACAAACTTTTTCCTGCCGCCTGCCCGCCTGCCCAAACGCCCGCCCGCCCAACCAGACACCATGGGTGAAAACAATACCCCAACAGCCCTTAAGGGCAGTGGGGTAAAAACTGGGTAAAGAGAGAAACTTTAGACCAATCTTCTCAATGGCAAATGTTTACATTCAGCCACACATGAATTTCACATCTGCACTTTCCTGAGGCTAGAGCTAATAGGAACAGTTTTGAAGGGCAGGTGTTTCAAGGAAGGCTTTCTGAGTGGTTTGAAAGGGGATTTGGTT
Organism: Sabellastarte sp. h YS-2021; assembly: GCA_964017235.1. Lineage (NCBI taxonomy): Eukaryota > Metazoa > Annelida > Polychaeta > Sabellida > Sabellidae > Sabellastarte > Sabellastarte sp. h YS-2021. Next base: position 67,837,461 of record OZ024937.1, read on the forward strand.
CGTTAGTGAAAGACCAGGGATAGGTTCCTTCGGCCTATCCTTGTGGAAACTGTCCAACAGTCATGCAAGGTTTTCTTCCCTACTTATTTCATTGGATGGATTACTCCCTTTACATGCTATGGAGGTATTGTAACTATCTATGGTACTGGGCTTTCTCTCCTGGAAGAGATACAGGAGGAAGTCAGCTATCTGTTTGTGTGTTCTGATTGTGTGTTCAAGTCCACCTGATTAACAAAAATGGTAAATTTTGCCTCATAGACTGCTCTGGTCCAGTGTCTTTGAGGAGCTTCAATTTGTTCTGCCACTTGATCAGAGAAGCCGTGGTTCTTGATGGCTGAGGCTCCTAGAGCTAAGCAAGGAGATTCAGATTGCATAGAAATCTGTGCAAGCTCCCATTGAAGGATTGGGCTAGTAGGTTGGGTTGGACGGATAGGCATATTGGTATCTGAGATGACAGGGTCACCAGATCCCAGAACCATGTCAACCCGGAGCTTTCAGTGTTATCCTCTCATTTCTCTGGCAATCGTGGCTGAGGACCTTGTTTATAACATTTGCTATCAGGGGAGTCATGGAAAGGTATATCCGTCTCGAAACTCTGAAGATAGACTCAGAGCCACTGCCCAAACTTTTTCGTCTGGCACTGGGGACATGAAACTGGGAGGTTTGCTGTTGTGCCTTGTGGCAAAAAGGTTTATCTGAGGTGTATGCCACCTGTTGCAGATCTGAGAGAAAATCCCCTGATGTAGAGCCCACTCTGGATCACTTGTTTTTAATGGGATAGTTTGTCTGCTATGACATTCAAATGACCCGTGATGTGGCGTGCCTGTAGAACAATATTCCTTATGCCCCTGTTCCACCAAAGGACTAAGGGCCGATCCTATCTGGGACCCTTAATCGTGGACAGTCGGTGAAGAAAATGGTAAAATGGGCGGGAATACTGAGTTTGTCATGAAGTCTGGGATTAAGTACCGATCGGCCTCAGGAAGCCTCAGGTCGCCTGAGGCGGCCGCAGGCAGTCCCCGACTGGTCTGGGACTAAGAACCGACTAAGCTGCGTTTCTGGTCGGTTTCAACCACGATCCTGTCGTGCACATACCGACTGGGTCCCAGGACGCCTCAGGCCTCCTGGGACTAAGCCCCGACTAACACCCGATTAACTCCCGGCGTCCTCAGGTGTCCTCAGGCCTCCTGGGACCCAGTCGGTATGTGCACGACAGGATCGTCGACTGAGTTTGTCATGAAGTCTGGGATTAAGTACCGATCGGCCTCAGGAAGCCTCAGGTCGCCTGAGGCGGCCGCAGGCAGTCCCCGACTGGTCTGGGACTAAGAACCGACTAAGCCGCGTTTCTGGTCGGTTTCAACCACGATCCTGTCGTGCACATACCGACTGGGTCCCAGGACGCCTCAGGCCTCCTGGGACTAAGCCCCGACTAACACCCGATTAACTCCCGGCGTCCTCAGGTGTCCTCAGGCCTCCTCAGTCTTCCCCAGACCAGGATCGCCGATTCTTGTTTTGCAAAGTTGCTGGATTTTGTGGGTATATATATATAAAATCCGCGATCTAATCACCATTGCTTTTCTAAGAACACAGCAGGATGCCACCTTTTAATGGAAGACAGCTTCAACAACAACTTAGGGCTTTTTTGTTTTTATTCAGTTACAAATAATCATGTATTTCCAATTTTTACGTCGACCACAGCAACCACCACCACCACCACCCATACCGAGACCTAGTAGAAGGCACAACAAGGACTAAGGGCCGATCCTATCTGGGACCCTTAATCGTGGACAGTCGATGAAGAAAATGGTAAAATGGGCGGGAATACTGAGTTTGTCATGAAGTCTGGGATTAAGTACCGATCGGCCTCAGGAAGCCTCAGGTCGCCTGAGGCGGCCGCAGGCAGTCCCCGACTGGTCTGGGACTAAGAACCGACTAAGCCGCGTTTCTGGTCGGTTTCAACCACGATCCTGTCGTGCACATACCGACTGGGTCCCAGGACGCCTCAGGCCTCCTGGGACTAAGCCCCGACTAACACCCGATTAACTCCCGGCGTCCTCAGGTGTCCTCAGGCCTCCTGGGACCCAGTCGGTATGTGCACGACAGGATCGTCGACTGAGTTTGTCATGAAGTCTGGGATTAAGTACCGATCGGCCTCAGGAAGCCTCAGGTCGCCTGAGGCGGCCGCAGGCAGTCCCCGACTGGTCTGGGACTAAGAACCGACTAAGCCGTGTTTCTGGTCGGTTTCAACCACGATCCTGTCGTGCACATACCGACTGGGTCCCAGGACGCCTCAGGCCTCCTGGGACTAAGCCCCGACTAACACCCGATTAACTCCCGGCGTCCTCAGGTGTCCTCAGGCCGCCTCAGTCTTCCCCAGACCAGGATCGCCGATTCTTGTTTTGCAAAGTTGCTGGATTTTGTGGGTATATATATATAAAATCCGCGATCTAATCACCATTGCTTTTCTAAGAACACAGCAGGATGCCACCTTTTAATGGAAGACAGCTTCAACAACAACTTAGGGCTTTTTTGTTTTTATTCAGTTACAAATAATCATGTATTTCCAATTTTTACGTCGACCACAGCAACCACCACCACCACCACCCATACCGAGACCTAGTAGAAGGCACAACATGTGGGTCAGGCCATGGCTACTACAGAGAGAGAAGAGGGGGGCCTACCACAACATTATGGCTGATCTGTATGCCACAGATATTCCAGGATTCACCAACTACATGAAGATGACCCCGGAATTCTTTGAAATGATAAAGACCAGACTGGAACCACATCTAGCCAGGCAGGCCACCAACTACAGAGCACCAATCAGTGTTGGGGAGAAGTTAGCCCTCACCATCAGATATCTGGCCACTGGGGAGTCCTACACATCATTATCTTGTCAGTTCAGGGTTGGAAGATCCACCATTTCCAAGTTTTTACCAGAGGTCTGCAGGGCCATCCAGGATGAATTCACCAGAGAGTACCTCAAATGTCCTACTACCCCAGATGGGTGGAAAGAGCTGGAGAGGGAATTCAGGATCAGGTGGAATGTTCCACATGCCCTGGGAGCCCTGGATGGGAAGCATGTGGCCCTGAAGAAACTCAAGAACACTGGAGCCCTCTACCACAACTACAAGGGGTTCTTTTCCATTGTCATGTTGGCCCTGGTAGATGGACAGTATAAGTTTAGATGGGTGGATGCTGGTACAGCTGGATCTTGCTCAGATGCCCAGATATTTAATGCCTCTCAGCTGAAGAGGAGGATTGAGGATGGCAGGATAGGCTTCCCTGACCCAGCACCTATAACCCAGGGTGGGAGAGATGTCCCCTACTTCATTCTGGCAGATGATGCCTTTGCCCTGAAGACCTGGCTCATGAAACCCTATGGAAGAAGGCTGTTAACCAGAGAGGAAAGGATTGCCAACTATAGAATATTAAGGGGCAGGAGAGTTGTTGAGAACGCTTTTGGCATCCTAGTGTCAAGATTCAGGGTGATGAGGACCACTATTGAACTACCCCCAGCAACAGTCAGAGAAGTGGTCTTCACCTGTGTGGTTCTGCACAACATACTGAGAAGCCAGTATCAAGGTCAACATGGTGGTCAGCAGCCTGGGGAGGACAATGATGATGATGTGCCTGGTGATTGTGGATTGATTGGTGGTGCTGCTGGTGGTGGCCAAGACAGAAACCCTGCTAGAGAAGCCAAACGACAGGGATTACCTCAAGGACTGCTTCAACAATGAGGGAGCAGTGGCCTGGCAAGATGACAGAATATAACTCCTGCTGCAGTAACCAGTCCTTTTGAGGACTAACAAACAGTACTTTTCAGGACTACCAAATATTCCAAAACAATTAATGAGCTATGCTTGCTACAGACAAACCCCATGCCAAACATAACTTGTACAGACGGACAAACAGACAAACTCCATGCCAAACATAACTTGTACAGACGGACAAACAGACAAACCCCATGCCAAACATAACTTGTACAGAAGGACAAACAGACAAACCCCATGCCAAACATAAGTTGTACAGACGGACAAACAGACAAACCCCATGCCAAACATAACTTGTACAGATGGACAAACAGACAAACACAAGATACACGCCCAACAAACAGACGAACCCAGTGCCCAACAAAAGCCACACATAATATCCGAAATGAAATGCTTCTTGCATATATTTTGAAATTCACATCCTAATTTCACCAATTCTTTTTTTTTTTTTTTTTTTTTTTTTTTTTTTTTTTTTTTTTTGGGGGGGGGGGGGGGGGGGGGGGGGGTGTTTGAAAATTATTGCTAAAGGAAATGTTTTCATGGAAATCTTTAATCTAAAATATTCACTTCTGTTCACAAATATATGGTAAATATAACCATGGAGCTACTTTTCTTTTAATTTCAATAATGAGGGATTGTGTTTGCAAAATAGTTTGTCAGTTCTTTGGCATGGGTTCTGTTTACTTTTCGGTTTGTCTGTTTCTTGGTTGGTGGTTATTGGAATTGGGTTTTTTTTTGGTAGTTTGGGGTTATGTTTTGTGTTGGGTTTGTCTGTTTGTGGGTTGGTAAGTATGTGATAATGCCTTTTAATTCTAGGGAAGGTGTAAGTGTTGGACTTTTCAATTACAGATTTTAAACTATCCCATGGATTTTAATCTAAAAATGGGCTGATTAATGGCCATATTGGGAGTTATTTTTCTTTTTTTTTATGTGGCCTTTTTTGTTATGTGTGGTACCATGGGTTATTTATTTCATGTTTGGGGTGGTGTAAGTGTTGGGCTTTTTTTTTTCTTGGGATAAGTATTTGTACTGTTTTTTTTTTTTTTTTTTGGCTTTGGGAGGGGAATTGGAATAACTTGCAGCTGAATAATTGTTTTTGGAAGATTTGGTGGCCCTGAAAAGGGCCTGGCAGGTCAAAGACCCGCCCTGACTGGATGGCTACTGAGGAGGCTGTTGCTGCTGTTGAGGCGGTGCTGAAGTGCTGATAGTAAAGAGCTGCTGCTGCTGCGGTTGCTGCTGCTGAGGCTGCTCTATGATCTGTGTTGACGTCAGATCAGGTAGCTGGCTTAAGATTCCACTCAGATTGTGTCTGCTCCCTTCGTCCTGTACAGTTAGGACAGATGTCGGGTTGCTGAAGCCACTGGGGCTTGGTGTATAGTACACAAAACTGCTGCCAGCTGCTGCTTGAGTGGAACTAGACGCCCGTTGAGTGGTTGGTGGTAGTGTCCCGACCCTCTGCGACTCCGTGGTAATAGTGGCTGATCTTCTGGGCAATTGCTAACGTCTACCGTTGCTCTTAATACTTTCGATGTCTCTAAATATCTTGCCCTTTAATTCATCAAATTCTTTTTGAGTCATCTTTTCGGCCTCTGATGCCACGTAGTCGAAGAAGGGCTGCCTGTCGGACTTCTGCTGCAGAAAACCTGAGATTAGTGTCCTCATCTGCTCAAAGTGTTCGAGAATCTTGGAGTCTGTTGTTGAAACAGGTGTAGATGTAATGACAGACTGACTCCTCTCCCTCAGGACACTGGACTCAAGGTGTTCTGTGTCAGTAGTCGACCCACGTGATTCGTCCTGCCTGCTGGTATTTGGACTGGCCTCAAAACCTGAACTTCTGTTGGCCCCCTTTCTTCTGATGTGGTTTTTAAGAAATCCCATCTGTTGGTAGACCCAGGACTGTCTCTTGGTCATCTCCCTCGGGGCTTGGCCAGATTGGAGCTTAGACAGCTTGCCATAATGCGTTCGCTGGGACTCAAACCAACGTCTCACATCAAAGGGCTGGAGCTTGATTTCTGCAGATATTTCTGCCCAGAGAGCCTCTCTTCTGGTCCTGTCATGGAAACGTGGATGTTCCTTGTTATACAGTTCTGGTTGCTGCTTTACAAATTCCACAATGGAAATTTCCTGACTGTTAAAGTTGCACACACCCTGGCTCTCTTGCCTGAAGAATGGCACTCTGGATCATCTTCACACCTCTCTTCTTCTTCCACAGCTTCCTCAATAGCTGGACTCAATCTCCTCCTCCTCTCTCCTCTCAATCCCTTCCTCTGTAACTTCAGTCCTTTCCTGTTCCTCACTTTCCTTCTCTCTCTGATCCATCTTTTTCCTTCCTCTCAAAATAATAAAAAAAGTAAAGTGTGTCTCCTAACTGTGAAATTTGCCTTAAGCTCAAGTATAATATATATAAAATAAAAACTAAAAACCCCTACAAATCAGTGACACAAGTCTCTCAGTAGCCAAACAGTCAGTAACAACGAGAATGTGTGCGCGGTTGCTTATATAGTCCCAGACCCCCTCATTGCCTTGTTTTAATTTCCGACGCGCGGAAAAGAGTCGGTTCTTAATCGGTTGTTAGTCCCAGGCCTCCTGGGGCGTCCTCAGACCGTCGCAGACTAAATTTGTGCTGTCCCAGGCGACCTGGGGAGGCCGGTTTGGATCGGTTAGGGTCGGTTACCCTTAGTCGGGGCTTAGTCCCAGACCTTGATTTTTGGGTCCCAGGACACCGCAGACGGTCTGAGGCTTCCGGGGACTAATGTAACCGACTCACTTTCAGACGCATGAAATTCATACGCATCATATTTGAGTCTGGGATTAACAACCGGCCTCCTGGGACTAAGCTACGGAGGTCTGAGACTAAGGGTCGCAGGCGGCCTGGGACCACACACGACTGTGTAAAATTGGGTCTGAGGAGGCCTGAGGAAGCATGGGACTGGACATTTTGTTGAGGGCGGGAAATATGAATCGGTTGTAGTCGTGAGAAATATCAAACATGTTTGATTTTTCACACGGCCCCAACCGACCACAACCGACCCTTACAGAAGGGCTGGGACTAAGCAAATATTTCAAACCGACCCTCAAAAACCCTCAATCGGGAGCCTTAGTCGTGTGGTGGAACATCCCCATAAGGTTGCACCAACATAGGAGCCTCCAAAACAGGGCACAGAGAGAGTCTGATTTCATACTCCTTTCCTTGTTTAAGGAGGCTATGGTGTTGTCTTTTGCTGCAAGGACAGTTTGGTTCCTGCAAAGGTGCTCTAAGCGTTTCAGGACCAGAAGGATAGCCTTTAATTGCAGAAAGTTTATGCGGAACTTGCTTTCTGGAATGGACTATAGACCTCTGGCTGTGAAGTCTCCTGTGTGAGCACCCCAACCTATGTTTGATGTGTTGGTAAAGAATTGGCATGTGTGTTGTAGGGGGTGTAATAGTTGGGCCAAACAGACGTTTTCTTCCTTGAGCCACAAGAGGAGGGAACCCGGATCCGTTTTTTCAAATGCTCTGAAACATGCCAGTTTGCTTTTTAGGATTTGGATATGATAAACTTGTGCCATGAGTTTAACTTCTTTAACCACTTTGGTGAACTCCATGGGAGCTGTGGTGATGCCAAAGGGCAGGGCTGTGAATTAGATAGTTTGATTCTGGCAATGAAACCAGCGACACCTTCTTGATCTTTGACTTCCATGAATGTAGGGTGTTGGGGGGAGGACAGGAGTCGGCTTCATACTTTTTGATATTCTCCTGAGTGTTTGATAACAAAGCTATCAGGAAACAAAGCCAAATGGTGAAGAGGGATACTTCTATGAGTGCATCATGTATCAGGGTTCACACCAGGCTTGAGGTGTTTCAAGTACGAGCCTCTGCAAAAGAGAGCCATGTTGGCTTGCTGGACAAAAATTGTGTTGGCCATGTATTGCATGAACTTTTCCACCAGAAACGTAATATTCTGTTTGGTAAAAATTCAAAATAGCCGCCATTTTTGGGGAGGGGAAAATTTTTTAAAAATTGCAAAGAGTACATTCCTTAGCTACCCTGTGGGTCGAAAATTTCGACGAAATCGCTCTATCTCGCACGGTTTAGGAGATATGAGCACATTTGTCTTTTTCAGTATTCAAAATAGCCAATTACTCATTTATTTAATAATTACTCACTCATCTATGAAGCAATTCCCCCAAAAGCAATCCCATACAAGCTATTAACCCAATGAACCTCCATACCAAATTTCAGAAAGCTAGGCTTAATAGCATTCCTTAAAATGTCTGGAAACCAAAGAGCTACTCAAAAGTAGCAAAGTAGCTATTACTCAGTTAGCTATAGAGCTATCATCACCAAAAGCAATCCCATACAAGCTATTAACCCAATAAACCTGCATGCCAAATTTGGTAAAGATAGGATAAGAACTGTTGCCTAAAATGTCTGGAAACCAAGTGGGACGCCGGACAGCGGAAAAAGCAAAAATAATATGTCCACCCCCAAGTGTGGTGGACATAAAAAGGTCACTTCGGCAAGTATCTATGGTCCTCATACACAAGTTAAATGTCTACTAAAGGCCTTGATTTTTGGCACATGTAAAAAGACCATAATAACATGTATTCCTAGTTGATATTTCAGCCCTATCAGTCACATAGTTTAACAGTCACAGGGCTTAAAAGTGGCAAAAAGTCCAAATATTGGGCCTCTGTGGGCCTTTTAGAGACCTCAATGTGACCTTTAAATTGAAGCTTCAGACTTAAAATCTTTCACAATCAAAGATTAAACATATAATGTACATCTAATACAGTTTGAAACTTCTCAGACTTAACATTCCAAGTTACAGGGAAAAATATATGAAAAATGTCTAAAAGAGTCACTGGGGTGGGTGTTCATGGTCCTCATACACGGGTTAAATGCGTACTTAAAGCCTTCATTTTTGGCATATGTAAAAAGAACATATAATAATATATTCTCAGATGGGTTTTCAGCTCTATCAGTCACATAGTTTAATAGCCACAGGGCTTAAAAGTGGCACAAAGTCCAAATATTGGGTCTCTGTTGGCCTTTTTGAGATCTCAATGTGACCTTCAAATTAAAGTTTAAGACTTTAAATCTGTCAGATTCTTAGATGACACATACGATTTATATCTAATACAGCTTAAAACTTCTCAGACTTACCATTTCCAAGTTACAAGGCAAAATATGTGAAAAATGTCTAAAAAGGGTCACTTGGGTGGTTGTTTATGGTCCTCATGCAGAAGTTAAATGTCTACTTAAAGCCTTTATTTTCAGTACAATCATGTAAAAAGAACATAATAATATATTCCCAGATGAGATTTCAGCTCTATCAGTCATATAGTTTAACAGTCACAGGGCTTAAAATTGACAAAAAGGAAAAATATCGGGTCTCTGTGGGCCTTTTAGAGACCTCCATATGACCTTCAAATCAAAGCTTCAGACTTGAAATCTTTCACAATCAAAGGTTACACATAGAATGTATATCTAATACAGTTTGACACTTCTCAGACTTGCTATTTCCAAGTTACAGGGCAAAATATGTGAAAAAAAATGTCTTATAATGGTCACTCGGGTGGGTGTTTATGGTCCTCATACACAGGTTAAATGTCTACTAAAGGCCTAAATTTTAGGGCACAGAAAAGAAACATATTGAGATATTCCCAGATAATATTTAAGTTAGATGAGAGACATAGTTTAAAAGCTACAGTGCTTGAAAGTGCATAAATTGGGTCTCTATGGGCATTTTTGAGACCTTAAGTCGACCCCTTATAGGTAAACCTACAGCCTTTAAATTTTTCACAGACCAGGATTAAATATGAAAGTTATACCTAGTGCGGGTTGAATCTCATCAGAATTACCACTTCCAAATTATAGGGCAAAATATGTGAAAAATGTAAGAAAAAATCCCTAAGTGGGGTCTTTATGGGCCTCAAACACAATTTTCTACTCAACCTAAATAAAGCCTTTATTTTTGGCACATGTACTAAGAATATATTAATGTGTTCTCAGGTAAAATTTTAGCCAGATGAGCATGATAGTTTGTGACCTAGAGGGCTCTAAGTGGCCAAAAGTCCAATTTCTGACTTTAAGGTGGCCATAAGTTCTTTATTATTGGGAGTTTAAGGTTACCTTAAAATAGGGAACTTCCTTTGGCCACCCTTAACATGTGTACCAAGTTTGAAAAAAAAATACTAATCTGTTTTTGAGTTATCGCGTACACAAGGAAATTTCTACGGTGGCAGTGGCAGTGGCGGCATGACGGACATGAATCCAATATATCCCCGACTTTCGTCTGGGGATATAATAAAAACCAAACTTGTAATTAGACTACAGACCAAAACAGCCAAGTAACCTTCCAGGCATGTCTTTATGAGGAACTTATATAATTTTCAAGATTCACATGGAAATTGATTAAAACAACATCAATATACAACTTTGAAAGCATAATTCTTGTATCAGCAATATTAATTTAGTTAAAGAAATGTTATGGTTTATTTCCTATTTGTACTGATAATGGTGGGTGTGACATAAAGGTACGGGAGAACTACCTACCAAAAGCAGCAACTGCAGATCCAATGACTACATTGTATTTTTCGTTTGATGGTTCTGAAGGTGGAGAGGGAGGAACTGAAATATTCCATAAATATAAGTAAGTTAATGAACCTGCACAGTCATAAATATCTAAAAACAAGAGGGTCAGAAATGCCCCAAAAGGCGGGTTGCGGGGGCAGCAGTAAGGTTAGCGACTGCTGTAATTAAATTTAGAAACAAGGAAAGAAATGTTAGGTCACCCAGTTAAGGTAAATGTGTTAAAAGTGCTAAGAAATGTAAAACTTGTAATCTAGGTTACATAATTGTATCTATCCTATAAACGGACAAACGAATGGACGGAATTACACCAATTTTGAAAGCAACTTAGCTATGATGGTGATCTATCCACCTGTCAAGTTTGAATTCGATTTGACAAAGCATTTTCGAGAAAGCGTTTTTGAGTTAGAGTCTGGAAACGGAAATGTTGACGGACAAAAAACGGACAAACAAATGGACAGAATTACACCAATTTCGAAAGGAACCTATCTATGATGGTGATCTATCTCCCTGTCAAGTTTGAATTTGATTAGACAAAGCGTTTTCGAGTTAGAGTCTGAAAACAAAAATGTTGACGAACAGACAGACACATCAATCTAATAGGCGGGTTGGTTACATGCAACCCACCTAAAAATTTATTCAAATTAAAAGTTAATTATTACTGAGAAATATCATTCTGGCACGACACAGATGTGTTCTTGATTCTGACTGGTTAAAAAGCCACTTAAAATTCTGCATACACCATATGCTGTCTACCAAACAATTTATTTTACACCGTTCTTTGCAAACACACTTGCCATAATAATTTGCTGAAAGTTTGTTATTTAATAAATAAAGGTCTTTATTGTTGATGTCACTCTTGAGTAGGGATATGACATTCAAAAGCAAGCCCCTATGCAGAATTTCAGACAGATAAAGGGCAGAAAGTACTCAGGCTTTGCCTCTGGCCATCTGGACCTTATTTTAATAAAATCCACGTAAAATTCTACATAGATACACAACTTTGAATGCTTTATTCCTATAATATACAATCCCTCTCCCAAACATGCAGCAATGTTTTGCGGAAAAGTAAGTCAATGAAGGTTAAACATGATTCGAACAAAGGTACCTACTGTATCTTCCTAAGTTGATATACCGGCGGATTTCGCCGTAATTATTGACAATTGAGCATTCATAGCAACCGTAGTCATCCTCCCGTAGGCCATCAATGTACAGCATGCTTTTTATAACCAGTTGGCTTGTGTTTTTGCTGAAAAATAACATGCAATCACTGGCCAACTGAACTGGTTACTACATCACATTCTTTCTGGAATGAACAAACAAGCACAAACAAGCAGAAATTAATAATATCTGTGTGCTCACTGCCAAATATCTGCTAGATTGTTGAATATTTTCCATTAAAAACCAGACTTTAATTCAAACCAACCAAAACCAAATTCCTAACAAGATGCACTCAGAGAGAGCAAAACGTTACACTCAATGTTACAGGTCTTGCAAGTGTTACCAAGTATTGAAAGGAAAACAATAAAATAAAACCAAACATGTAAATTAATTTCCAGTGGATTTCTTCCCACTGAGGAACACATACATACCTGAACACACACACATCCAGACACTGAATAAATATTTTGCGAGTTCACGATAGTCTGGCTCACTCTGTAGCTGATATTATTATAAATGTTAATTGCTAAAATGGACACAAAGTGTACCAGAAACCACTCACCACACACATCCACCATGGTGCCATTTCCAAAAATTTTGGAGGTTTATTGGTATCCAGACTATTAACTGGATCTTTCCTAAAATACAATCACTTCTTCCCATGGCTAGCCCCTTCCTACTAAAAATTTAACATCAAAATTTGTTCATTGCTTTTGAAGAAATATCAAGTAGAAAGCCAAAGTAATTAAAATACTTTGAAATTGGAACCTCTGAAATTTTTTTGAATTTTTGTGTCCAAAATACGATCCAGATCCTTTCTCAAAAATTAGCAACTTCTTCCTTTGGCCAGGTCCTACCCACAAAACATTTTTATTAAAGATCTGTACCTACCCACAAAACATTTTTATTAAAGATCTGTACATTAGTTCTGGAGTAATCTAAACACCAAAAATACAGACAGACAAAGATACAAACTAGCACACAAAAACATAAACAAAAAATAGCATCAGAGATGCCCGTACCCCACAGCCTGGGAAAATATTTTTAACACCATGAGATATAGTACAAAGTTCAAGATACTTTCAGAGCAGTGTCGTTATATTAAGGTCCAAATAATGCTTAAGTAGAGAAAATAATATCTAAGGAAAATAAATGTATATAAAGATGAAGTATTAAAACAAGATAATTCAATAACAAAATGACAGCATTTATCAGTAAACCAAAAATGGCCGAATTATGGTTTGGATATTTTAAATATTACCCATGCATACAGAAGGGGGAATACATTCAATGAATGCTTATGTGTGGTGTTGGAGAAAAGCCTGTGGCTCACTTGATGAAATTCCATCTGTTACAATGGGAACTTGCAAAAGGAAATTCTTAATGAATTCTAATATGACTTTAACAGTGCTTAATCTGCATCAACAGAAAGACCCAAAGGTGCAACAAGATTTTAAAGGTCAATACAGCAAGGTCAAAGGTCAATCAGTGTCACACCATGACGTGGCACACCTAAAACCCTCAACCAGTGTCCCTACCAAGTATAAACTTCCTACACCTTACAGTCTCTGAGATATAGCCTGGACAAGATTTTATAGGTCAAGGTCACTACAGCAAGGTCAAAGGTCAAATCAAGGTCACACTATGACGAAGCACACCTACACCCCCTAACCAATGTGCCTACCAAGTATCAACTTCCTACACCTTACGGTTTCCAAGATATAGCCCGGACCAGGTTTTATAGGTCAAGTTCACTACGGCAAGGTCAAAGGTCAAATCAAGGTCACACCATGATGTTGCACACCTACTACCCTAACCAATGTCCCTACCAAGTATCAACTTCCTACACCTTACAGTTGCTGAGATATAGCCCGGACAAGGTTTTATAGGTCAAGGTCACTACGGCAAGGTCAAAGGTCAAATCAAGGTCAGACCATGATGTTGCACACCTACAACTCCTAACCAATGTTCCCACCAAGTATCAGCTTCCTACACTTTTACGGTTTCCGAGATATAGCCTGGACAACATTTTATAAGTCAAGGTCACTACAGCAAGGTCAAAGGTCAAATCAAGGTCAGACCATGACATTGCACACCTACACCCCCTAACCAATGTCCCTACCAAGTATCAACTTCCTACACCTTACAGTTTCCGAGATATAGCCCAGACAAGATTTTAAAGGTCAAGGTCACTACAGCAACGTCAAAGGTCAAATCAAGGTCAGACCATGACATTGCACACCTACAACCCCTAACTAATGTCCCTGCCAAGTATCAACTTCCTACACCTTATGGTTGCTGAGATATAGCCCGGACAAGATTTTCAAACTCGAGGTCACTACGGCAAGGTCTAATCAAGGTCAGACCATGACGTTGCACACCTACACCCCCCAACCAATGTCCCTGCCAAGTATGAACTTCCTACACCTTACGGTTTCTGAGATACAGCCCGGACAAACTATTTCCCGCTGTCCGCCCACCCGGACACCATGGGTGAAAACAATACCCTGACAGCTCTTAAGGGCTGTGGGGTAAAAATTGAAAACAGAAATAAACTAGACCTAGCGCATCGAAAAACCGATGCAAATTGTATCCACCGTAAAGACAATGCACCAAAACCTGTAGGACCAATAATAAGCAAGTTATAAGCATTTTTAAGTTTGGCTATCCTCGTTTGACCTTGAAGGAGGGGCCCAAGGTCAAATCCGACCACACCAGAAGATTCCCAGCCCATGATATCCTACATGCTGGTTTACCATGCCAAACCTCTAGGACCAATAATAAGCGAGTTATAAGCACTTTAAAGTTTGGCTGTCCTCGTTTGTCCTTGAAGGAGGAGCCCCAGATCAAATCCGACCATGCCAGAAGATTCCCAGCCCATGATTTCCTATATGTTGGTTTACCATCCCAAACCACTGGGATCAATAATAAGCGAGTTATAAGCACTTTTAAGTTTGGCGATCCTCGTTTGACCTCGAAGGAGGGGCCCAAGGTCAAATCTGACCACGCCAGAAGATTCCCAGCCCATGATTTCCTATAGGTTGGTTTACCATCCCAAACCTCTAGGACCAATAATAAGCGAGTTATAAGCACTTTTACCTTTGGCTATCCTCATTTGACCTTCAAGGAGGGGTCCAAGGTCAAATCTGACCACATCAGAAGATTCGCAGCACATGATTTCCTATATGCTGGTTTACCATCCCAAACCTCTAGGACCAATAATAAGAGAGTTATAAGCACTTTTAAGTTTGGCTATCCTCGTTTGACCTTGAAGGAGGGGCCCAAGGTCAAATCCGACCACGCCAGAAGATTCCCAGCCCATGATTTCCTATATGTTGGTTCACCAACCCAAACCTCTAGGACCAATAATAAGCAAGTTATAAGCACTTTTAAGTTTGGCTGTCCTCATTTGACCTTGAAGGAGGGGCCCAAGGTCAAATCTGACCACACCAGAAAATTCCCAGCCCATGATTTCCTATATGTTGGTTTACCATCCCAAACCTCTAGGATCGATAATAAGCGAGTTATAAGCACTTTTAAGTTTGGCTATCCTTGTTTGACCTTGAAGGAGGGGTCCAAGGGCAAATCTGACCACATCAGAAGATTCGCAGCACATGATTTCCTATAGGTTGGCTTACATTGCAAACCTCTAGGACCAATAATAAGGGAGATATAGGCACTTTTAAAGTCCTCTATGTGGGTTACTTCGGCACTGCGTGGATGACCTTGAGTTAGAAGCTTCAAGGTCAAATGTGTGCAAGGTTGTAGAGGACATGTATATGTGTCATACATATCACCTATGAAGAGATTCAACATTCTGAGGAACAGCCAGTAGAAAAATGTAGATTATTTTCAAAGCAATGCCCGTGGCGGCCATCTTGTTTTTCAGAATGAGGCTATTTTCCTTCCCAGAGAAGCTTACCCCCCAATGAAGATATCCTGCAAATTTGGTGAACCTAGCTGCTGTTGTTTTCCTCCTAGAGCGTTAACACCAAAAATCTCTACGCGCGGCAGCGGCGGCGTAGCGAACGCTAAACCAAAGTATCCACCGGGAGCATCCGGTACAATAAAATGATTAATACACCATCACAAGCTAGGTTTGTAACCTCACAATGGCAATTGGATTGTGACATCATTAAGCAATGACATCATCAGAAAGCAAAATATTGATTTTTTTCACGTATGTGATGAAGAGAATCAGATTTCTCCGTATACACCCAATTGAAAATCATTATCTGTCAAGTTGGACATCTCATCTTGGTTAAGTTTTTTGGACAGCAAAATTTTAAATGCTGTTTTAAAGAAAAAAAAACAACTCTAGAATTGAGTGGTATTGAACCCCAACCATGGGGCTATAATTTCTGCACATTACACTCACAGCCACAAAGGTATTTTGACTGGACAAAAATCCTGTCATGATATTGATTTTTTTACATATGTGACCAAGAGAAGCAGAATTCACTGTATTTGCCCAATTAAAAATAAGAAAGACCTAAATTTAAGGCTTTCAGATTGGAAGGTGTCAGAAATCACTCATAAATGAGACATTTTTCAAGGGATTGCTCCCATAATCTAATCAGCTCGCGTTTTCAATAGTATTAACAGGTGTGTCAAATTATAAGGCTGTGTAGGAAGTAGTTTTTCCTGAACTGCGATGACGGGGGGTGGGGGTGGGGGGTGGGGGTGTACTTCAAAAAAATTGTTTTTGATCATGTGACCTGCATAAAGGTCAAAGGTCAAATTTAAGCATACAAAAAAATTTTCCCACGCCTAAGGTATATACCTGCCAAATATGGTTTGAAACCTTCTAATAATAAGGGAGATATTCAAGGGAGACCATAATGCTTCGGCAGCGGCGGCGACGAGGAAACTGAGACGAAAACAAATAAGTGCCCTTTCAGGGACACTTAATTATTTTTTGTCATTTGCTAGAAGAGTTTCAAATTAAATAATACTTCAAATTATTCACTTAATGAAAGCATACAGCAAATTAGTCCCTGTTTAACAGTGTAATGTTTATTATTATTGATATTTGGAAAGTAAATTTGGTACTACAGGGAAGTACATGGCATTATCTTTACGTCATTATTGAATCCCAAAATTCTAATTTGTTACACAGGTATACATCTACTTTAGTGGAACTTAAGACTAACATAGAAGTCTTCCTCACAAAATAAAGTTCCGTGAATATCAAAATGAAAGGAATTCCTTACAAATTAAGGTTTATTAATACTAAAAACAAAGGAAGCAGCAATAAAGCAAGGAAATCCTTTATGTTTAAGAATTTCTTGGAATAGAGGAGTTTTAGTGAAAATAGGCCAGTAATATGAAGCACCAAGTGCACAGTTAGTAGCAATGGTAATGAGTTGGTTGATGGTGAGTAGGTTTGGGGGATGACTTTACAATATAACAAAACATACTTCATTTTTGTCTCCACTGTTCTAACTCTGTTGTCGTCATTAAAGCCTAAGATGGTGTAATTTCTACCGCAGTTTTCAAAAGATTCGTTTGCAGCATTCATGTTCAAGTCTAGACTGCAGCAATTAGAAGAGAAAATTCTCAGCCAGGTGATATAACATTCCTCTGAATAGCAGTTTCCAAAGAATGCCTGACATTGGATGCTGATGTTGGATCCTTTCACAGCATTCACACTGGTCTTATTGTCAAGAGGCACAAAAACATCAGGTTTCCTATGCCAGTTACTGCACTGCTCTAAAAAAAATGAAAAAAACAAAACACGTTCTCCTGTGAACCTTCCACAAAACACCAGCTGCTATAACATCATCATGAGCCTCATAATCATAATAATAGCATTTCCCTGGATCATCAAAGCTGATTCTATAACCAAGTGATGTTGATTGTTTGAAGATTTTGGCGTCTATTTCATTTGGACTTTGATGCATTTTATTGCAATCCCGGATATTTGCTCCGGCCTAAAGGCATGAATGCATAACATTTGTGTGCATTAGGTCTTGCGTGCATGTTGCTCAAACTTTAGGGGTTTCCATTTCAAATTAATGTTAATATTCGATACAAGCAGTAACTCTTTCAATTTCTCTAGCGAAGTAAGCTCACACTTTTTAAAATTGTTATCACAATAAAATATATATTGAGCATGTTTTCTTTTTATTGATTTACATTCATTTGTGGTATTCAGCAAACATTTTGAATAATGGAAAGTCTTCCACAATTAATTTTATTGTTACAGTATAGAGTATAGAGTAAGAAATCTAAAATTCGCCACATATCTGAAATTCGCCACATGTGAAAATACTAAAAATAAATGAACTGTGGTGAAATTTGTTGAATGTGTAGTAAATTATGGCTTTTTGAACTGAAAAATACCAATTTTTAGACCAAAACATCATTTTCTTCATAAAACTAGAGGAATGCTTTTGCTAACAAAAGCGAAGCATCCCTGAAAGTTTAAAATGCTTTGTGGTTTTAATAAGCATGCTGTAAAGTTAAGAATGCACAAAGCTGCACCGTATGCTTTTCCAATACCTCTTAATACATTCTGAAGCTATAAAAGCAACAATAAAGGAGATATAAGGCAAAAACTCCAAAGCAGCTATTTATGACCCCAGTTTGGCCCATAAGGAAGGGGTCGGGGGGTAAAACTGACCGGCTATTTAGACTCTCCACATATGCTTTCCCAATACCTCTTAATACATTCTGAAGCTATAAAAGCAACAATAAAGGAGATATAAGGCAAAAACTCCAAAGCAGCTATTTATGACCCCAGTTTGGCCCATAAGGAAGGGGTCGGGGGGTAAAACTGACCGGCTATTTAGACTCTCCACATATGCTTTCCCAATACCTCTTAATACATTCTGAAGCTATAAAAGCAACAATAAAGGAGACATAAGGCAAAAACTCAAAATCAGCTATTTTATGACCCCAGTTTGACCCTTAAGGGGGGGCCGGGGGGTAAAACTGACCGGCTATTTAGACTCTCCACATATGCTTTCCCAATACCTCTTAATACATTCTGAAGCTATAAAATCAACAATAAAGGAGATATAAGGCAAAAACTCCAAAGCAGCTATTTATGACCCCAGTTTGACCCATAAGGGAGGGGTCGGGGGGTAAAACTGACCGGCTATTTAGACTCTCCACATATGCTTTCCCAATACCTTTTAATATATTCTGAAGCTATAAAAGCAACAATAAAGGAGATATAAGGCAAAACTCCAAAGCAACTATTTTATGACCCCAGTTTGACCAATAAGGGGGGGCCGTGGAGTAAAACTGACCGGCTATTTAGACTCTCCACATATGGTTTCCTAGTACCTCCCAGTACATTTTATGGCTCTAAATGCAATATTTAAGAAGATATTAGGGGGGTTGACCTGAAATTAAAGCTTTCAGATTGGAAGGTGTCAGCAAATCACTCATAAATGAGATATTTTTCAAGGGATTGCTCCCAAAATCTAATCAGCTCAATCAGGTGAAATTTAAGAATGCAGAAAAATTTTCCCACGCATAAGGTATATAAGTGCCAAATATGGTTTGAAACCTTCTAATAATAAGGGAGATATTCAAGGGAGACCATAATGCGGCGGTGGCGAGGAAACTGAGGCGAAAACAAATAAGCGCCCTTTCAGGGACGCTTAATTAACTAAGGTTTTACAGGTGACGAATTTTAGATTCCTGGCGAATTTTAGATTTCTTACGCTATATACCTAACCAGATAACCTTCAATGGAAAAACTTCTACCTAATGGTATAATATTGATTTCTTCTTTAAAGCAAGCTCGATGTATAACAGAATTTTACAGATAGATTTTGAATACTGTTCTACACTGGTTCCCTCAGCCAAAGCAATCTTAAACCTTCACAAAACCGTAATGACGTTTCAGTGAAAGATTTCTGTATAAATAACATTCAAAGAAACAAAATCAGTACAACTTAATTAATATTTATCAGCAGTTTTGTCCTCCATCATGTCAAAGCTACCTCAGAAAAAAAACAAAACTGGGGTTGTAGACCCCATAATCAATTAATCTAATGTACTGCTTTGCTGGCGCAATATCTTCCCCAAAAGGGGAACTCAGTGCACCAACTTAACAAAAATCATTTATCATAAGGAGAGTCAATGGCGTTCAAGGTCAGTGATCCAGAGTTGTGGGTGTGACCAAGAGGGAAGAAGACTAAGTTGGGAAACTGGAATTAAAGAGGTGGGTTTTGAGGTGTTTCCTGAAAGATGCGACAGAGGGACTATTTCTTATTTGGAAGGGCAAGGAGTTCCAAAGAACTGGAGCATAGTGACTGAAAGAATTGGAAAAGTGTTTGATTGATTTATGAACTTTACGGTCAAAAGTGGGGGTATAAAAGGAACTTAAGTTTGGGGGTGCTTCACCTTGTATTTCTGGAAGAGGTGTAGGGATGAATTAATTCGCTTAGGTAAGCTGGTTGACCCTGGTTGAGAATTTAGTATGTAATGAGACCTATTTTGAATTGTACCCTATATTTGACTGGGAACCAAAGTTTTTTAGTTGAGAAGTAATGTGACAGTATTTAGAGGATTTGGTGACAACCCTGCAGAGTGAGTTTTGTGGACTAACTGCAATCTCCTAAACTCAAAATCAGTGATAAGAACCAGGAATTGCAATAGTCCAATCTGCTGCTCACCAAAGCATTTGCTAAAAGAACTATTGTTTTAAGGTCTAAAAGGGGACGAATTCTATAGAGGTCTCTCGCATGAACTCTGGTGGACTTTATGACCTGTGACACATCGTCTGAGAATGAGAGATTGGAATCGAACACCACTCCAAGGTTCCTGACACTTTGTGCTGGTGAGACCTGATTACAGAGAATATTGATTGGAAAGTGGGGAAGGAGTTGTTTACGGTTATTTTTGGAGGCTATCAGAATAAACTCAGTTTTTGTTGGGGTTGAGTTTTAATTTATTTGTAACCATGAAATTTTGAATGTCATTTAGGCAGGTCTTTAAGGTGGGAAGTTCCATAAGGCGGGAACAATGCACAATCAGTATCATGGATGGTAACACATACTAGTACTTGCCATATCTACAGGATGAATGTATGCCAGATGTATGCAACATGACATCTGTGATACTGGTTCTGGGGCCTTATTCACAAAAGGGATCAAGCTCAACTTAAGCTGATTTTTGGCTCAAGTTAAGCTAAAAAACGGATCAGGATCAAGTTAGTATTCACAAATAATTTGAGCTGATGTTTGGCTCAAATTTTGGCTTAACTTTGATCCAGCAAGGTTGGTGGATTAATTTTTGGATCAAAGTTTGTAGCTTTCTAATTAACTAAAATAGCAAACATATGAAAAATAAATCATTGGTTAATAACCTTCAATCCTTTATATTGTTAATTAAGAAGATTTAATACTTTTTCCTGTTTTAAGTATGCTTATATTGATGTTTAAAACAGGTCAGATTTTGTTGTTTTTTCTGGATCAAAAGTGGGCGGAGCCTAAATTTTTGGATTAAACATCAAATATTTAAAAATTCTTCAGTGAAAAAAAATAATAAACCTAATATATATTAATGCATATTTTGTGGAAATTCATGCAAAAAATGCTGTTTACAATGTATAAAAGTAATTAACTTATGCGCTGCTATGTGTAATTTTTCAAAATTTTTGGCTCAGCTGATGCTTCCTTTGTGAATACAGACTTGTGCCAAAGATCAGCTGAGCCATTTTCCTTGATCCTGATCTGATCATGAGCTGATTTTTCGCTCAGCTTGATCCATGTTAGTGAATACAGGCCCTGAACATATCAAAATAGTGCTGGGTTCTGTCCTTCCACTTTGTCAAAGTTGAAATCGATTAGCAGAAGCATCATTACAGTCTTCAAACGGAATTTCAATATGGCGGCCATTCTGTTTTTCCCAATGGCATCAATTTCAAAAACAACTTAGCCTGGGTGCTGTCCTACCACCCTGTACTACTACTCTGTGTAGACCGGATAGCACTCTGTTTTCACATAAATAATCAGACAAAATAACCTTGACATACAGAAGTAAACCACCTAACTGTTATTTGGTAAAATGGAAAAGATGAAGTTATTTTCTCGGGGTGACGATACTCTCGTGAGAATCAAAATTGAGGTAAAAAGTTACATTCAAAAACATGTACCATCTTGTAGGTACACAGAAAGTAGCTTAACAACATACTTGAGTAAAATGCTGTAAATGTAGTCATTGTAGAGTTGTAAGCAATACACTCAAAGTAGCAACTAGTGCTATTACTTAGTTATGGAAGTTGAACTGCAAAAGCAGCAAAACAGAAGGAGGACATAAGAAACTAAGCTCAATTCATTTAAAAACAAAAGCCCCCATATCGATCCATTTTAGTGAGAATTGTCTGACAAATGCATGCACACCCTCACTCACACAAAAGAACCATTTTATAATCTTTTAATGGGCCAGGAGAAAACATGGTTTGTTAAATCAGTGATAATAACAAAATTCTTTTTTTGAAATTTGTTATTATCACTGGGGCCAAAGGTCAAATCCAACCACACCAAAAGATTCCCAGCACATGATTTCCTATATGTTGGTTTACCATACCAAACCTCTAGGGCCAATAATAAGTGAGTTATAAGCACTTTTAAGTTTGGCAATCCT
The DNA here is from genome assembly GCA_964017235.1 of Sabellastarte sp. h YS-2021. NCBI lineage: Eukaryota > Metazoa > Annelida > Polychaeta > Sabellida > Sabellidae > Sabellastarte > Sabellastarte sp. h YS-2021. The sequence goes on from OZ024937.1 coordinate 67,859,574, forward strand.
CGTTTGACCTCGATGGAGGTTCCAAGGTCTAATCCGACCACAGCAATAGATTCCTTGTCCATGTTTTTGTGTAGGTTTGTTTACCATCCCAAACCTTTAGGATCAATAATGAGCAAGTTATAAGCACTTTTAAGTTTGATTATCCTCGTTTGACCTTGAAGGAGGGGTCCAAGGTCATATCCAACCACACCAAAAGATTCCCAGCACATGATTTCCTATATGTTGGTTTACCATCCCAAACCTCTAGGACCAATAATAAGCGAGTTATAAGCGCTTTTAAGTTTGGCTATCCTCGTTTGACCTTGAAGGAGGGGTCCAAAGTCAAATCCGACCACACCAAAAGATTCCCAGCTGATGATTTCCTATAGGTTGGTTTACCATCCCAAACCTCTAGGACCAATAATAAGCGAGTTATGAGCACTTTTAAGTTTGGCTATCCTCGTTTGACCTTGAAGGAGGGGGTCCAAGGTCAAATCCGATCACACCAAAAGATTCCCAGCACATGATTTCCTATATGTTGGTTTACCATACCAAACCTCTAGGGCCAATAATAAGTGAGTTATAAGCACTTTTAAGTTTGGCAATCCTCGTTTGACCTCGATGGAGGTTCCAAGGTCTAATCCGACCACAGCAATAGATTCCTTGTCCATGTTTTTGTGTAGGTTTGTTTACCATCCCAAACCTTTAGGATCAATAATGAGCAAGTTATAAGCACTTTTAAGTTTGATTATCCTCGTTTGACCTTGAAGGAGGGGTCCAAGTTCATATCCAACCACACCAAAAGATTCCCAGCACATGATTTCCTATATGTTGGTTTACCATCCCAAACCTCTAGGACCAATAATAAGCGAGTTATAAGCGCTTTTAAGTTTGGCTATCCTCGTTTGACCTTGAAGGAGGGGTCCAAAGTCAAATCCGACCACACCAAAAGATTCCCAGCTGATGATTTCCTATAGGTTGGTTTACCATCCCAAACCTCTAGGACCAATAATAAGCGAGTTATGAGCACTTTTAAGTTTGGCTATCTTCGTTTGACCTTGAAGGAGGGGGTCCAAGGTCAAATCCGATCACACCAAAAGATTCCCAGCCCATGATTTCCTATAGGTTGGTTTACCATCCCAAACCTCTAGGACCAATAATAAGCGAGTTATAAGCACTTTTAAGTTTGGCTATGCTCGTTTGACCTTGAAGGAGGGGTCCAAGGTGAAATCCAACCACACCAAAAGATTCCAAGCACATGATTTCCTGTATGTTGGTTTACCATCCCAAACCTCTAGGACCAATAATAAGCGAGTTATAAGCACTTTTAATTTTGGCTATCCTCGTTTGACCTTGAAGGAGGGGTCCAAGGTCAAATCTGACCACACCAAAAGATTCCCAGCACATGATTTCCTATATGTTGGTTTACCATACCAAACCTCTAGGACCAATAATAAGCGACTTATAAGCACTTTTAAGTTTGGCTATGCTCGTTTGACCTTGAAGGTGGGGTCCAAGGTCAAATCTGACCACACCAAAAGATAACCAGCCAATGATTTCCTATAGGTTGGTTTACCATCCCAAACCTCTAGGACCAATAATAAGCGAGTTATAAGCACTTTTAAGCTTGGCTGTCCTCGTTTGACCTTGAATGAGGGGCCCAAGGTCAAATCCGACCTCACTCTAGGACCAATAATAAGCGAGATAAGCACTTTTAAGTTTGGGTGTCCTCGTTTGACCTTGAATAAGGGGCCCAAGGTCAAATCCGACTTCACCAGAAGATTCCCAGCCCATTATTTTCTATATGTTGGTTTACCATCCTAAACCTCTAGGACCAATAATAAGCGAGTTATAAGCACTTTTACCTTTGGCTATCCTCGTTTGACCTTGAAGGAGGGCCCAAGGTCAAATCCGACCACACCAGAAGATTCCCAGCCCATGATTTCCTATATGCTGGTTTACCATCCCAAACCTCTAGGACCAATAATAATCCAGTTATAAGCACTTTTAAGTTTGGCTGTCCTTGTTTGACCTTGAAGGAGGGGCCCAAGGTCAAATCCGACCTCACCAGAAGATTCCCAGCCCATTATTTTCTATATGTTGGTTTACCATCCCAAACCTCTAGGGCCAATAATAAGCGAGTTATAAGCACTTTTACCTTTGGCTATACTCGTTTGACCTTGAAGGAGGGGCCCAAGGTCAAATCCGACCACGCCAGAAGATTCTCTGCCCATGATTTTCTGTATGCTGGTTTACCATCCCAAACCTCTAGGACCAATAATAAGCGAGTTATAAGCACTTTTAAGTTTGGCTGTCCTCGTTTGACCTTGAAGGAGGGGCCCAAGGTCAAATCTGACCACATCAGAAGATTTGCAGCACATGATTTCCTATAGGTTGGCTTCACATTGCAAACCTCTAGGACCAATAATAAGGGAGATATAGGCACTTTTAAAGTCCGCTATGTGGGTTACTTCGGCACTCCGTGGATGACCTTGAATTAGGAGCTTCAAGCTCAAATGTGTGCAAGGTTGTAGAGGACATGTATATGTGTCATACATATCACCTATGAAGAGATTCCACCTTCTACCTATGAGGAAGAGCCAGTAGAAAAATGTAGATTATTTTCAAAGAAATGCCCGTGGCGGCCATCTTGTTTTTCAGAATGAGGCTATTTTCCTTCCCAGAGAAGCTTACCCCCCAATGAAGATATCCTGCAAATTTGGTGAACCTAGCTGCTGTTGTTTTCTTCTTAGAGCGTTAACGCCGAAAATCTCTCTACGCGTGGCGGCGGCGGCGTAGCGGACGCTAAACCAAAGTATCCGCCGGATTCTTCCGGTGGATACAACAAGGATAGCCAAATTTAAAAGTGCTTATAACTTGCTTATTATTAGTCCTAGAGGTTTGAAATGTGGAACCAACCTATAGAAAATTATGGGCTGGGAATCTCCTTTTGTGGTCAGATTTGACCTTGGGCCTATCCTTCAGGTTAAAAGAGCATAGCCAAACTTAAAAGTGCTTATAACTCACTTATTATTGGTCCTAGAGGTTTGAAATGTGAAACCCACCTATAGGAAATCATGGGCTAATAATCTTCCGATGTAGTAAGATTTGACCTTGTGCCCCTCCTCCAAGGTCAAATGATGAGAGCCAAAAAGTGATTATAGCTTAAGGAGTCTCAGCCTCTATGTCTTTTATTATTGCTTCTACAGGTTTACTATGTTCGGGGATACACTGCCAGGTTGCAATAAAAGTGAGCAGCATAACTCTAGCTAAATTAACAATATTAGTTAATTTTTAACAGAGGCAACATTATCTAAATAAAGTATATTTACCTTTTAGAAAAAAAGGATTTTTAGAAAAGTAAGGATTTGCAGTTTCTGTGAAAGTGACGTGTCTTTTTCAGAAAAGTGAAGATTTGCAGTCCCTGTAAAAAGGACGTGTCCTTTTTTAAAAAAATGAAGATTTACCATTTCTGTGAAAAGGACGCGTCCTTTTTTTAAAGTGACGATTTGCAGTTTCTGTGAAAAGGACGCGTCCTTTTTAGAAAAGTGAGGATTTGCAGTTTCTGTGAAAAGGATGTGTCCTTTTTAGAAAAGTGAGGATTTGCAATTTCTGTGAAAAGGACGCGTCCTTTTTAGAAAAGTAATGATTTGCCCTTTCTATGAAAAGAACCTTTTTAGAAAAGTGAGGATTTGCAGTTTCTGTGAAAAGGACGCGTCCTTTTCAGAGAAGTGAAGATTTGCCATTTCTGTGAAAAGGACGCGTCCTTTTCAGAAAAGTGAGGATTTGTAGTTTCTGTGAAAAGGACGTGTCCTTTTCAGGAAAGTGAGGATTTGCAATTTCTGTGAAAAGGACGCGTCCTTTTTAGAAAAGTGAGGATTTGCTGTTTCTGTGAAAAGGACGTCCTTTTTAGAAAAGTAATGATTTGCCCTTTCTGTGAAAAGAACCTTTTTAGAAAAGTGAGGATTTGCAGTTTCTGTGAAAAGGACGTGTCCTTTTCAGAGAAGTGAAGATTTACCTTTTCTGTGAAAAGGACGCGTCCTTTTCAGAAAAGTGAGGATTTGTAGTTTCTGTGTCCTTTTCAGGAAAGTGAGGATTTGTAGTTTCTGTGAAAAGGACGCGTCCTTTTCAGGAAAGTGAGGATTTGCAATTTCTGTGAAAAGGACGCGTCCTTTTCAGAGAAGTGAAGATTTGCCATTTCTGTGAAAACGACGCGTCCTTTTCAGGAAAGTGAGGATTTGTAGTTTCTGTGAAAAGGACGCGTCCTTTTCAGGAAAGTGAGGATTTGCAATTTCTGTGAAAAGGACGTGTCCTTTTTAGAAAAGTGAGGATTTGCTGTTTCTGTGAAAAGGACGCGTCCTTTTTAGAAAGTAATGATTTGCCTTTTCTGTGGAAAGAACCTTTTTAGAAAAGTGAGGATTTGCAGTTTCTGTGAAAAGGACGCGTCCTTTTAAAAAAAGTGAGGATTTGCTGTTTCTGTGAAAAGGACGTGTCCTTTTCAGAGAAGTGAGGATTTGCTGTTTCTGTGAAAAGGACGCGTCCTTTTCAGGAAAGTGAGGATTTGCAGTTTCTGTGAAAAGGACGCGTCCTTTTTAGAAAATTGAGGATTTACTATTTCTGTGAAAAGGACGCGTCCTTTTCAGAAAAGTGAGGATTTGCAATTTCTGTGAAAAGGACGCGTCCTTTTTAGAAAAGTGAAGATTTGTAGTTTCTGTGAAAAGGACGCGTCCTTTTTAGAAAATTGAGGATTTGCTATTTCTGTGAAAAGGACGCGTCCTTTTTAGAAAAGTGAGGATTTGTAGTTTCTGTGAAAAGGACACGTCCTTTTCAGGAAAGTGAGGATTTGCAATTTCTGTGAAAAGGACGCGTCCTTTTTAGAAAAGTGAGGATTTGCTGTTTCTGTGAAAAGGACGCGTCCTTTTTAGAAAAGTGAGGATTTGCAATTTCTGTGAAAAGGACGCGTCCTTTTTAGAAAAGTGAGGATTTGCTGTTTCTGTGAAAAGGACGTCCTTTTTAGAAAAGTAATGATTTGCCCTTTCTGTGAAAAGAACCTTTTTAGAAAAGTGAGGATTTGCAGTTTCTGTGAAAAGGACGTGTCCTTTTCAGAGAAGTGAAGATTTGCCTTTTCTGTGAAAAGGACGCGTCCTTTTCAGAAAAGTGAGGATTTGTAGTTTCTGTGTCCTTTTCAGGAAAGTGAGGATTTGTAGTTTCTGTGAAAAGGACGCGTCCTTTTCAGGAAAGTGAGGATTTGCAATTTCTGTGAAAAGGACGCGTCCTTTTCAGAGAAGTGAAGATTTGCCATTTCTGTGAAAAGGACGCGTCCTTTTCAGGAAAGTGAGGATTTGTAGTTTCTGTGAAAAGGACGCGTCCTTTTCAGGAAAGTGAGGATTTGCAATTTCTGTGAAAAGGACGTGTCCTTTTTAGAAAAGTGAGGATTTGCTGTTTCTGTGAAAAGGACGCGTCCTTTTTAGAAAGTAATGATTTGCCTTTTCTGTGGAAAGAACCTTTTTAGAAAAGTGAGGATTTGCAGTTTCTGTGAAAAGGACGCGTCCTTTTAAAAAAAGTGAGGATTTGCTGTTTCTGTGAAAAGGACGTGTCCTTTTCAGAGAAGTGAGGATTTGCTGTTTCTGTGAAAAGGACGCGTCCTTTTCAGGAAAGTGAGGATTTGCAGTTTCTGTGAAAAGGACGCGTCCTTTTCAGAAAAGTGAGGATTTGCAATTTCTGTGAAAAGGACGCGTCCTTTTTAGAAAAGTAATGATTTGCCCTTTCTGTGAAAAGAACCTTTTTAGAAAAGTGAAGATTTGTAGTTTCTGTGAAAAGGACGCGTCCTTTTTAGAAAATTGAGGATTTGCTATTTCTGTGAAAAGGACGCGTCCTTTTTAGAAAAGTGAGGATTTGTAGTTTCTGTGAAAAGGACACGTCCTTTTCAGGAAAGTGAGGATTTGCAATTTCTGTGAAAAGGACGCGTCCTTTTCAGAAAAGTGAAGATTTGTAGTTTCTGTGAAAAGGACGCGTCCTTTTCAGAAAAGTGAAGATTTGTAGTTTCTGTGAAAAGGACGCGTCCTTTTCAGAAAAGTGAGGATTTGCAGATTCTGTGAAAAGGCCGCGTCCTTTTCACAAAAGTGAGGATTTGAAGATTCTGTGAAAAGGACACGTCCTTTTCTGAAAAGTGAAGATTTGTAGTTTCTGTGAAAAGGACGCGTCCTTTTCAGAGAAGTTAGGATTTGCTGTTTCTGTGAAAAGGACGCGTCCTTTTTAGAAAGCGAAAATTTGCAGTTTTAAGGAAGCGTCCTTTTCACAAAAGTGAAGATTTGCCGTTTCTGTGCATTCTTATGCACCAAACTAGGTTAAATGTGGGAAATATTTATAGCCTTTTGCAGCAAAAGTATCAAAATGCTGAATTTTTATGCCTAAAAGGGACACTCTGATTTTTCCCTTTTAAATCTGAGAGCAGTTCAATATACACTCACAGAGAGAAAAATAACATCAGAGATGCCTGTACCCCACAGCCTGGGAAAATAGTTTTCAACACCATGAGATATAGAAGTAGTGAAACAGTACGCAGATTGGGATACTTGCGGAGCAGTGTCAGTGTCCAAATAATGTTTAAGTAGAGAAAATAACATCTAAGAGAAAGAAATTGCATGTAAAGGTTAAGCATTAAAACAAGACAATTCAGTAAACTAAAAATTATGAAGCTTTAAGACTTCTCCCATTTTGATTTTAATTTGTATGGTCGAATTATGGTTTGGATGTTTTGAATATTACATACAGATGTAGCAATACATGCTTTTATGTAGAATTGGGGCAAAACCTGTGACTCACTTGATACAATACCATCTGTTACAATGGGAAATTGCAAAAGTAAAACAGTTAATGAATTCTAATATGACTTTAACAGTGCTTAATCTACACCAAAAGACACCCAAGATTCAAGTAAAAAAATATAAGAGAGATATAAGAGAGATAAATAGCATCAGATATCCTTGTAGAGACATAAAATAGCATCAGATATGCAAGATCAAAGGTCATATCCAGGTCACACCATGACGTTGCACACATATAACCCTTGACCAATGTCCCTACCAAATATCAATTTCCTGCACCTTATGGTTTCCAAAATATAGCCCAGACAAGGCATTATACTGTAGGTCAAGGTCACTACGGCAAGGTCAAAGGTCAAATCAAGGTCACACCATGACGTTTTACATCTACACACCCTAGCCAATGTCCCTACTCAGTATCAACTTCCTACACCTTACAGTTTCCGAGATATAGCCCGGACAAGATTTATAGGTCAAGGTCACTACGGCAAGGTCAAAGATCAAATCAAGGTCAGACCATGACGTTGCACACCTACACCCCCTAACCAATATCCCTACCAAGTATCAACTTCCTACACTTTACGGTTTCCAAGATATACCCCGGAAAAGATTTTATAGATCAAGGTCACTACGGCAAGGTCAAAGGTCAAATCAAGGTCATGCCATGACATTGCACACCTACACCCCGTAACCAATGTCCCTACCAAGTATCAACTTCCTACACCTTACGGTTTCCGAGATATAGCCCGAACAAGATTTTCAAACTCAAGGTCATTACGGCAAGGTCAAAGGTCAAATCAAGGTCAGACCATGACGTTGCACTCCTACACCTAACCAATGTCCCTACCAAGAATCAACTTCCTACACCTTACAGTTTCTGAGATACAGCCCGGACAAACTTTTTCCCGCCACCCGCCCATCCGGACACCATGGGTGAAAACAATGCTTGACTTAATGTCACCAGATTCTTGAGTTTTAAAAGTATTTTATTATCACCCATCTATTGTCATTTAAATTTTAAGTTGTGTGGGGTGACAGTGACTAACAATACATGTCATGTACTTCCAAAATAATCTTACAGGGTAGACTTGTGTAGATGCCAAATATATTTGCAAAATGTTTGTGATTTCTTCTGTTGTAGTTAGCAGCAACATGACATCAAAGGTTTGGAAATCTTGGAGCTACTGTGACAATTTTGTTTACCTGCGCAGTATAAATATCGATTTTGATGGGAGGGGACATATTTTAAAATAAATAAATTATTGAGGTGTTGTTCACAAAATAAAAATAGGACACCAATTTATAATATAAATATGTATGAAAACCCTTCAGCTAGAAAAACTCAGTGAAGAAAAAAAAATCTCACCAGTTGAAATGTTACGTGAAATTCCAAAACAGTTCAAAAATTACGTCATCAAATAGTGTGTAAACGTTTACGTTATACACGGGAAAGTGGCGAATTTCACATATGTGGCGAATTTCACATTTCTTACTCTAAACATTATGTTATTTGGATATTTTATCAAAGTATCTTATCAATCTTCAACAATTTGACTGTTACATATACTGTATGGCTGTAAATATATTGTCTTCAGGTCTTTGTAGTGTAGTCACTGTGGCCATATTCACTCATAAAAACTGTGGATTGGCTGTTGATGTGTATACAAAAAGAATTATGTCCTGCTAGCCTGCTAATATGTCTTTGTCCAAAACAGCCAGCCAAAAACAAAAATGTGCATTTATCAGCAACACATGTACAGCTATACCTACACATATTCAATGTTTATATTTGTAAAATATACAAATAATTTATAAAAATAATATTTGCTTTGTGTCAAACCACTCTTAATTTTCACTTCGCATGCTTTTAATATTTTACAATTATTTCATTCTCTTTATAAATAGGTTACTAGAACAACTTGTTAATGTTTATGTATATGAAATATAAGTTCATAGAATTCTGTGGGGTTTCTTAACAATGTATGATAAATAGAAATGCTCCTTGAAGATCAAGTATTTTACAGCTGAAATGTATATTTAGCTAAAGATCAAACACTGCATAGATGCATATCTAACAATTCAGTATAGGGACATACATGTATATACATTGGTTTCAAACCTTTGTAGGTCTTTTATAGCTATAATTATTTGCTGATCAAAAGCAAATGCTACATAAAACTCAACCAGAAAAAGAAAAGGGTTTTTGCTAACAAAAACGAAGCGGCTTGTATTGGAACTTCAAGGTGGCCAGGAAATAAGAATTCCCTTTTGTCATTCTAAATAAGTGAAACCCACTTATTTCACTGTAAGGTGGCCATAACTTCCTTCATATTGGGACTTTAGGTGACCATAAGTGTGAGAAGTTTAAATGAGTTTGGTTGAAAAATAAGATAACTGGAAGCTGAAAACATAATTATTTCATTGTAAGATGGCCATAAATTCATTCATATTGAGACTTTAAGGTGACCATAAAATTCGACTGTCCGTTTTGTCAACCTTTATCAATAAACCAAGTTTTATTTTAAAATTTTAAATACTGAGTTTAGGGTAAAAACCCTACATTTTAAGTTTAAGATGACCATGACATTGTTAACATTTAAATCAGAAGGTAGCCAGTCTTCTTTTGATCTACTTCAATATCAGATTAGATAGGTTCGATAAGTTAGATTTAAAACATGGAGAAATAAAGGGGAAACATGGTTTATTCCAATTTTATGACTTTAAAGAGGCCATAGCTCCATTAATATTTACAATTTAATGTCACCATAAATTTGGGATATTCCTTTGGCAAATCTTAAGATATGTACCAACTTGGGTTGAAAAAAGTGAAAAAAAAGTTAAGTGTACGGTTAAAAGCTCCATTTTGACATTAAGGTGACCTTAAGGTTGCAGATACAGAGCTGAAATTTCAGCATGTGAAAGATTATCAAAAAGTAGCTGAATAAGTTATTCAAAAAAAAAACTCAAAATTCTGACCGTTTTTAAGATACAAAGTACCTATTTTTTTTTAATTTACGAAAATAAGATGCCTCCCATTCAGGCATCTATGGTCTGATTGATTAGAACATCTTTCTGACTTGCAGATTTAGTTTTAGAATGTATCTGCAAAATTTTATAGTGCTGATACATGTCACTTTTTCCAAAACATGATGACAGGTGTTTTCGAAAACTGCTTAAGGTTACCTTGAGTGAAGTTTAAGGTCTCCTCGAGGTATCCCCAAAAAATAAAAATTCCCACCTCTTTAGTTTTAAAGAAAGACAGGAAGGAAAGAAAAACTCCAAAGCCAAAAAAGTTCTTCAAGGGAGACCATATTCCAGTGGTGGTGGCGGTGGTGATCAGTCGATCTTGTTTAATAACTAAAAACAAACTAGACCTATGCACCGGAGAACAGATGCAAATTTGTATCCACCGGAAAGACAACTCACCAAAGCCAGTGAACCAGCATTTGACATTGAAGGAGGGGCCCAAGGTGAAATCCAACCATACCACAAGATTCCCAGCCCATGATTTCCTATATGTTAGTTTACCATCCCAAACCTCTAGGGCCAATAATAAGCGAGTTATAAGCACTTTTAAGTTTGGCTATCTTCGTTTGACCTTGAAGGAGGGTCCCAAGGTGAAATCTGACCACATCAAAAGATTCTTAGCCCCTGACTTCCAATAGGTTGCTGTGACACTACAAACCTCTAGGAACACGAAAAAGCGAGTTATAAGTACTTTTAATTTTGGCTATCCTCATTTGACCTTGAAAGAGGGGCAAAAGGTCAAATCTGATCACATCAAAAGATTCCTAGAGCATGACTTCCTATTGGATGGTTTAATATTATAAACTTCTAGAACCAAGAAAAAGCGACTTATAAGCACTTTTAGATTTTGCTATCCTCGTTTACCTCAAAGGAAGGGCCCAAGGTCAAATCTGACCACATCAAAAGATTCCCAGCCCATGATTTCTTATAGGTTGGTTTCACATTGCAAACCTCTAGGACCAATAATAATCGAGCTATAAGCAATTTTAAGTTTGGGTATCCTTGTTTGACCTTGAAGGAGAGGTCCAAGGTCAAATCTGACCACATAAAAAGATTCCGAGCCCATGATTTCCTATAAGTTGGTTTGATATTGCAAACCTTAGGACCAATAATAAGCAAGTTATAAGCACTTTTAGGTTTTGCTATCCTTATTTGACCTTGAAGGAGGGATCCAAGGTCAAATCGGACTACACCAAAAGATTCCCAGCCCATGATTTCCTATAAGTTGGTTTACCGTCCCAAACCTGTACAATCAATAATAAGCGAGTTATAAGAACTTTTAAGTTTGGCTATCCTCGTTTGACCTTGAAGGAGGGGTCCAAGGTCAAATCTGACCCCACTAAAAGATTCCCAGCTCATGACTTCCTATAGGTTGGTTACCATCCCAAACCTCTAGGACCAATAATAAGCGAGTTATAAGCATTTTAATATTGCCTATCCTCGTTTGACCTTGAAGGAGGGATCCAAGGTCAAATCTGACCACACCAGAAGATTCCCAGCCCATGATTTCCTATAAGTTGGTTTACCATCCCAAGTCTGTACGACCAATAATAAGTGAGTTATAAGAACTTTTAAGTTTGGCTATCCTCGTTTGACCTTGAAGGAGGGGTCCAAGGTCAAATCTGACCCCACTAAAAGATTCCCAGCCCATGACTTCCTATAGGTTGGTTACCATCCCAAACCTCTAGGACCAATAATAAGCGAGTTACACGCATTTTAATATTGACTATCCTCATTTGACCTTGAAGGAGGGATCCAAGGTCAAATCTGACCACACCAGAAGATTCCCAGCCCATGATTTCCTATAAGTTGGTTTACCATCCCAAATCTGTACGACCAATAATAAGTGAGTTATAAGCACTTTTAAGTTTGGCTATCCTCATTTGACCTTGAACAAGGGGTCCAAGGTCAAATTTGACCACATCAGTAGATTCTTAGCCCATGATTTCCTATAAATTGGTTTACCATACCAAACCTCTAGGACCAATAAAAAGCGAGTTATAAGCACTTTTAAGTTTGGCTATCCTTGTTTGACCTTGAACGAGAAGTTCAAGGTCAAACCTGACCACATCTGAAGATTCGCAGCACATGATTTCCTATAGGTTAGTTTCACATTGCAAAACTCTAGGACCAATAGTAAGGGAGATATAGGCACTTTTCAAGTCCGCTACATGGGTTACTTTTGCACTCCATGGATGACCTTGAATTAAGAGCTTCAAGGTCAAATGTCTCCAAGGTTGTACAGGACATGTATGTCAGTTATACATATCACCTACGAAGAGATTCAACCTTCTGCCCATGAGAAATAGCCAGTAGAAAAATGTAGATCATTTTCAAAGAAATGCCTGCGGTGGCCATCTTGTTTTCAGAATGAGGCTAATTTCAGTCCCAGAGAAGCTTACCCCTTAGAGCGTTAACGCCAAAAATCTCTCTACGCGCGGTGACAGCGTAGTGAAAGCTAAACCAAAGTATCCACCGGAGGCATCCGGTGGATAGAATTAAGAAAGATCCAGGCCTGATACTCACACAAGGGAATCTTCTTGTGGCCTAGTACATATACGCAAGCTAAGATAGAAATCCCTGCAATAGTCAATGAGAAAATTGTGATAAAAAGTTGAAATTTTCATACTTTGGGTGGGAATACCTCTTTTCTAACGGCTCAGGGGAACAGACGAACAGACAGATCTGCATGCCTTGAACAAATTATCATTCTCCATAGATAAGGTATCTTTTAAAAGTAGCAGCATGTCTCTGGGTCTTGTACTTTTGGAGGAGAAGTTGTTCACAAGGATGCGGACGCAGAGCGTCCATGTCAGCTGACTGACAAGTATACTGCACATATTATATGTCAGACTGATATGTTTTTCTGCAGTGAATTTTTATGGAAAAATGTTGATAATGCAATTTTGTCACACTAAATTAAACGTACACATTATGTTAGTGCATGAAATAGTAAAATTTAAAAACACCAAAAACTCTTACCAACTACATACAAATTCAACTCATTGTGTATTATTTTGTTTGGTCCTCCTGCAGATCCTATTCGAATCGCTTGACACATGAAATTTCCTGCATCTTCAGCATAAGAAACACCTGTTATCACCACTGTCTGGTTGTAATTTTCCCTACAAGAGAACATGGTTCACTAAGCATAGTATATAGCTAACAAAAATATGACTAAATTGCTTCTTAGATTTGTGCAAGGATGGACTAAACTGAAGAACCTCCAAGAACCTCCTGTCCGGTCTTCCTTGTCTTGTGTTTACTCATCGCTATAGGGAATCAAAACTGGACTGAAATAGCAAGGAGGAGCACTACTGATAAACTTGTAGACAAGTGTAGCCATCTTAAATATATAGCAATGTATACTTTACAAAACAACAAACCCAAGATACATAATTAAATATTTTTATAAAAGTATATAAGTAGCTAAGTATATACCAGGCAACCAGGGAAGACTATTTAGGATTGGGGCAGTCCTTAAGTATACTTGTACCTGGTGACAATCTATATCAAATTAACTATTGTAATGGGATTAATATTCCTAATCATTCATGGAGAATAGCTGTCTGACTGTTTTAGTATGTAATTATCTCATTTGAAAAGATATTGATAGATTTTGATGAAAGTCTCATGAAATGTCCACACCAGCAAAAGGAACAGATAATTCAATTTTCCTGGTGATCCAGATAACCATCTGAACCCAGGGATCTCTAAAGGATTTCTTATCATTGCACTACTAGTAAGCAATATTGAAGGTGACATCTGGCATCTCGTGTGCTGGCCACTGATATGGTGAGACTAACTGCAATCCTACGCGAGTGATAATTTAATGCAGGAAATGTAGGTTGTGGTCAGCATAATTCCACTACTGGTGTAATAACGACTGATAAAACTTAAAATTGGTCATCTGAATGATTGTTTTACATTTTATTACTAAAAATATTATGTAAGACTCTGTAACAAAAACGAAAATGTTCTTTCAACATGCATGATTCCTCTTACACTTTAACAGCCTTTCTTTCCCTTAGTTTAGCCTTGTGAAAGTATCTTTTGTCATATATGATATGCCAAAACTTGGATGAAAAATCAAATATAGTTTATCATATAGAGGCACTATAAATATGGACTTTAATATCCAAGCATCCCAAAATATGCCTGAACTCTATCTATAGTGGTTTTTGAGATAAACAACAATTTCGGTTTCTGCCAAAATTCAAGATGGCAGCCAAAATTGGGAAAATTTGACAGTTTTCAGAAGCATTATAACTAAAGTTTCCTATACTAAGGTCCAAAATTTGCTCAAAATTACTCTATCTCTCATGGTTGTTGAGATCAATGACATTTCTGATTTCCGCCAAAATTCAAGATGGCTGCTGAAATCGAGGAAATTCAACATTTTTTGGAGGCACTGTAACTTAAGGCACTTATACCAAAAGGTTCTAAAATTTGTTCTAAATCACTCTATTCATTATGCTATTCCAGATAATGTAAGTTATTTTAAATTTATTATTTCTGCCAAAATACAATATGGCAGATGAATTTCAACATTTTTACACCCACAGGGTGGAAAATTTAATCAAAATTTCTCTATCTCTTATGGTTTTCGAATTAAACAACATTTTCCATGATTTCTTCCAAAATACAAGATGGCTGAAATTCAACATATTTCAGAGGCATTGTAACTAAGGTCTCTTATAACCAAAAGGTCCCAAAGGTTTTCGAGATAAACAACATTTAATTTATTGATTTCCGCCAAAATTCAAGACGGCAATCAAAATATAGGAAATTCGACATTTTTCTGAGGCACTATAACTAAGGGTCCCTTTTTACCCAAAGGGTCTAAAATTTGCTTGAAATATCTCTGTCCCTTACTGTTTTTGAGTAAAACCATATTTTCGTTTTCCGCCAAAATTCAGGAAATTCAAAATTTTTCAGAGGCACAATAACTAAGATTACTTATACCCAAAGTGTCCAAAATTTGCTCTAATTTTCAATTTCCGCCAAAATTCAACGTGGCAGACGACATTCAACATTTTTACACCCAACGGGTCAGAAATTTGTTCAAAATTTCTCTATCTCTTACAGTTTTCGAGTTAAACCTCTTAAAGTCTCTATCTTCAATGGTTTCGAGATAAACAACATTTTTAACTTCCTCCAATATTCAAGATGGTGGCCCAAATTTATATATTTATGGCAGAGATGTTGAAATTTTTAAACTATTTCTCACCTTATATAATGGACTGAGTTTAGGGGTATCCGTGTTTCTCCCTTCAGTTTAAACCAAAGTAACTGATCATAGCCAGTAGCACAGCAGTGCAACTCTTTGTATTCTTTACCACAGGCGAACTCTTGGATGCCAGGGTCTATACTCCAATGCAATGAATCTAGTGCAACCAAAAACAAGCAAAAAATGTACAATTTAACACAGCATCTCGAATTTAAGAAAGTATTTAGTACTATTTACTACTCACCACTAAAATTAAACCAACAGAAGAAAATCTATAGAAATTCTGTCTCAACTAAGATAGGCTACATAAAGTGGTTGTACACATCAGATAACTGATCAGAATTTGTCAAAGGAAAGCAAGACTTTCAGTGGCAAGTGTCCAAATCTCATGTTTATCACACTATAACTTCATCAAAGTAAGTGAAATTCACCAATGAGTCACAAATTGCTCTGCACATGTGTGTGTAGCAGTATTAATATTGGAGCAGGGTTCTGTTTCCTTATTGAAGTATATGGTCCATAAATAGAATCTGATTCAGTGCTAGGATTTTTTTCAAAAAGTAACTATCAGTGATTTATTGATTGGGCTCAAGTGCAGTGAAATATGGTCTCCATGTTTCACATCTGAGATAATGTCTTTTTTTCTGAAATGTTCTGGACTGAATAATTTTTACACAGTAGTTATCCTTATTAAGGACTCCTCCCTATTAAATGCCCCATCCTCCTCTTCACCTTTGCAGAGGCAAAAATTGGGGTTTTACATCAATTCCAGCACCCTTGCAATTCTGGGATTCCGAAAAAAAAACTTTTAGTACATCCTTCATGGAATTAACCTCAACCATAGATGCCTCAAAAGGGGTCATGTTACTGTGAAAAACAGTGATGAAATCCAACTTTAGGGCAAACTTGCATGAGCCTTGCTTTTTTTCATTTTTTCTGACAAGAACTGTTGTCAACAATTAAAAAGCCAGTATCTATATTAAAGTCACATATGTACCAGAAAATGGCAAAATATTGTTACATATATATAGGCACTGTTAGCATTATTTAATCTAAGCTTTTTTTGTATGTACTAACATTTAAAGTAAGGGAGGTATTGAATTTTGTGTTATGTGATACTGATGTTTATTGATCTATTTATAGACTGGGGGAATCCCTCTAGGCTAACCTCAGGGATGCTATTAATAGTTTTGGGGAAACCCTATAAAATTCCTGTAGGTCTTGAACTTCCTCACTTGATCTGGTTACTGATGTTAACTTCAAGTTGTTTCTGTAATATTCTAGATGCTTCTATAATGATATATAAGGACTGTACATCTGACCACAAGTGTACATTGTATTCGCTGGCTATAAGGAAGGCTATTTGTGTCTTAAAACTAATATTCAAGTGGATAAAATTACATTTGTTGTAAACTTTTGCTGGAGTGAACATTCTACAGTGTCTGGAGAGATTTGCTGTACTTTGGAAATTACTTATACTTATTATATACAGTGTATAATTCTACCAGAGTGGATTTACTGCATTTTGGACATTGTCCATATCTTGGAGCTGACAGTACAGTTGTGAAACTCTCTGAATATCTCTATACAGACATTTTGTGTGATTGGATATCAAGAGGATAACTGGATAAGGACATTTCGTTTTATAGGACATTTTGTGTTATCGAACATTGAACAGATCACAGGATACAGATATCTATGTGTTAGACTGTTAGGGGACATTGGATAGATCAAAGGACAGATCACAGGACAGATTGTTGGATACAGTGGATAAATGTAACTGTTAGTCACAGTGGTCAGCTCAGATTGTTTTCATTATTGTATCATATTATGTACTATTGAGAGCATACCAGCTGACTGTAATCATTAATTTTAATTGTTAAATAAATTTGTTAAGTTAAACTTTTTGTCATTTCCTGTTGCAACTTAAAAGCATCTGGTACTTGCTACCATGCTTGTCCTGTGACCATAACAATATTAAACCTTGAGTGAAATAAAAAAAGAAACCAATGACTGAAAGTATCTAGTTAACAACAGATGCTTCAAGAATATATACAGATTTGTTTGGGTGTAAATCTTTTTGTCTTAAATGATAAGGTAAAATTTCTATTGAATGAAGTACACCTGCTGAAAGTATAGTTAAAGTCTAAAAGACTGAAAATATGTTAACATTTTGAGACACAAATTGACTTTTTTATACAAAAAATTTATTCCCATTTTATGTATCAGTCACATAAAAAATGGTGAAAACTTAATTTATCGTCAATCATTTATTGGGATGTCATAGGTTTTTAGTAGCTCTGGAATTGAAAATAATATAAACTTAAATCTACAGAAAACATAAGTATAAAGCTGGTAGACATAAACGTTTAAAATCCAGTACTATTTTTTCAATTTTGTATTTGCATCTAATGTACTGCAAAATTAACTTAATGAAGTATGCTTAGTATATTCTAATACTGATCATAACTAGAATTATGCCGCTCCCTTCATTGTGAGCTGGCGGTGTATCCCCAAACATAGCAAACCTGTCAAAGCAATAATAAAAAAGATTGAGGCTGAAGATTCTTAGCCCATGATTTCCTGTAGACTGGCTTCATATTGCAAACATCTAGGACCAATAATAAGTAAGTTACAAGTGCTTTTAACTTTGGCTATCCTCGTTTGACCTTGAAGGAGGGGCCCAAAGTCATATCTGACCACATCAGAAGATGCCTAGCCCATGATTTCCTATAGGTTGGTTACCATCCCAAATCTCTAGGACCAATAATAAGTTATAAACACTTTTAACTTTGGCTATCCTGGTTTGACCTTCAATCAGAGGTCCGAGGTCAAATCTGAACACACCAAAAGATTCCCAGGTTGGTTTCACATTGCAAACCTCTAATTTTTGGTGAGGCAAAATTTTTTTGAAAATTGGGATGGCTACTCTGCAGAGATTTTCGAGAAATAAGCATTTTTGTGTTTTGCAATTTTTGCAAAAAATTTGAAAATTCAAAATGGCCGCCATTTTGGTGGAGGCAAATTTTTTGAAAACTGGGATGGCTGCTCAGCAGAGGTACCATACAGGTCAAAAATTTCATTGAAATCGCTCTATTTAGCACGGTTTTCGAGATATAAGCATTTTTGTGGTTTGCAATTTTTGCGAAAAATTTGAAAATTTAAAATGGCCGCCATTTTAGACAAGACAAATTTTTTTTTGAAAATTGAGATGGCTACTCTGCAGAGATACCCTGTGGGTCAAAAATTTTGTCCAAATGGCTCTATCTAGCACAGTTTTCGAGATATAAGCATTTTTGTGTTTTGCAATTTTTGCGAAAAATTCGAAAATTCAAAATGGCTGCCATTTTGGGCGAGACAAACATTTTTTGAAAATTGGGATGGCCAATATGAAGAATTACCCTATGGATCAAAAATTTAGTCAAAATCGCTCTATCTAGCACGGTTTTCGAGATATAAGCATTTTTGTGTTTTGCAATTTTTGCGAAAAATTCGAAAATTCAAAATGGCCGCCATTTTCAGCGAGACCAATTTTTTTTGAAATTTGAGATGGCTACTCTGCAGAGATACCCTGTGGGACAAAAATTTCGTCGAAATCACTCTATCTAGCATGGTTTTTGAGACATAAGCATCTTTGTGTTTTGTAATTTTTTGCAACAAAATTCGAAAATTCAAAATGGCTGCCATTTTGGGCGAGACAAACATTTTTTGAAAATTGGGATGACCACTCTGCAGAGATACCCTGTGGGTCAAAAATTCGTCAAAATCTCTCTATCTAGCACGGTTTTCGAGATATAAGCATTTTTGTGTTTTGCAATTTTTGCGAAAAATTCGAATATTCAAAATGCCCGCCATTTTGGAAGAGACAAAAATTTTTTGAAAATTGGGATCCCCACTCTGCAGAAATACCCTGTGGGTCAAAAATTTTGTCCAAATCAGTCTATCTAGCACGGTTTTCGAGATATAAGCATTTTGGTGTTTTGCAATTTTTGTGAAAAATTCAAAAAGGTCGCCAGTTTTGGTGAGACAAAAAATTTTTGAAAATTGGGATGGCTACTCTGCAGAGTTACCCTGTGGATCAAAAATTTTGTCGAAATCGCTCTATCTCGCACGGTTTTCGAAATATAAGCTTTTTTGTGTTTTCATTATTTGGAAAATTCATAATGATTAATTAATCAATAATTACTTGGCCATTTCTTAACCAACCAATGCCAAAATCTAATGATTTCCAGATTTTAATAGAATGAATGTAGTTGCTAAGTTTCAGGTGAATTAATAAAATCCCTTTCAAGTTATCATCCGGACAAGCTTACCCATTGAAAAAAGACATTTTTGGTCATGTGACCTCTATGATTGGTCGAAATGTCACTGCAGTATGTTAAAAAAAATTCCCCAAGGCTACTGCATACACCAGCCAAAAGAATCCGCCCAACAGTCACAGAGTTATAAGGAAAACGAAACGTGGAGCCGACAGAGCCTGATTTTCTCCCACACACAAAAAAGTGTCCCGCAAGGGACGCTTAATAATAAGCCTGTTATAAGCACTTTTAAGTTTGGCTATCCTTGTTTGACCTTGAAGGAGGGGCCCAATGTCAAATCTGACTATATTAGAAGATTCCTAACCTCTAGGACCAATAATAAGCGAGCTATAAGTACTTTTTAATTTGGCTATCCTCGTTTGACCTTGAAGGAGGGATCTGACCACATCACAAGATTCCTAACCCATGGTTTCCTATAGGTTGGTTTCACATTACAAACCTCTAGGACCAGAAATAAGCGAGTTATAAGCACTTTTGCAATAATTTTCAAGTTAAACCTGATTTACTCAACAGTGAGAACCTCAAAGTAGCTATTACTTGGCTATGCAATGAGCTATAGGTCTGCAATTTTACAATGTTATAGCTGACCAAAAAGTAGCTGAATAATATATTTAAACAAAATTCTTCAAATGCAATAGTTTTCAAGTTACAAGTCGAAATTTTTTATGTTTTTGACTCCCGAGAGCATAATTTTGACTATGGGCTTAAAATAGCTATTACTCACTTGATTTTGATCCCATGCCTACAAAAAAGATAGGGTGGTGAGACATCATACCCCTCCCCCCCCCCCCCCCCCAATTCATGCATTAAATATAAAATAAATCTGAAAGAAGCCACAAGCAATAGTCATAAGTTTTGACATGTTTGACTCCCCAGAGAAAAATTTTCTGTTTGACTCCTGGGCTACCAAAAGAATAGGGTCGGCAGATCTCTGCCATAGAAAGATACTTGACAAGTTTAAAAGAAATCACCAAAAGAAATGTGGCTTGTAGGCTGAACACAAGAAATCTCTACAGACACGTATACAGCCATGGACAATGACTGTGCATGATCCAAAGTAACCACACTTTTCGGGGATATAATAAAGAACAATATTCTAATATAATGAATATTTCAGATTACAGTTCAGTATTACATATATAGAATCAGAGAACATCAAAGGTTCATTTGACATATTTACTGCAACTCAAACCAGTAAACTAGTGAAACAGCACAAGTCATAAATCAGTAAATATACACATATACTGAAAATTTGAGGAAACATGTGTATTTTACTGACCAATCAGTAAGTATGTATATTTAGAAAATTTCAGTAAATACAATGTAAGTGCATTTACTAATTTTGCATATTTGTTCAATATGTTAAGAATAATAGAGAGTTTCACAGCACAGCTTAGTAAATAGATACTATAAGAACATTATCACTTGTATTTATTCTTTGTAGCAAACTATAGCAGGATATTTGATAAATTTCTGGCAAGTAGCAAATATTTTTACTTATAAACATGTTGGAACAATGCAGTACAATATATCTCAATAACATTCTAAATATGCTATTGTAAGAAATAACAATTTTTTTTTGTAGATATTGTTGGAGTAGTTACTTCAAAGTGACATAGTATATATAGAATACATGTACATTTCAAAAAGAATACATTTGACTTAAATATTACATATTTCCTAACTCTACTAAATTAGCTTGGACTTGTCTTAACATGTCCTTGTCATCCACCAAATCTCTAGTAATATAATGTTCTAAGTATTGGTGAGCATCTGAGACACTTCTGCGAGCTGATTCTTACAGTGTTTGTCAACTTTATGTCATGTTAACGTTTTGTTTTTATGAAATGTTGGATCTAACTTTAAGTTAGTACCTTCATATACACAACAATTTATCAGTCCTTGTAAGCCTTAAACTGAAGGACAGAACAAAACAATGTCATCAGCATACATATAGTGATTAATGAGAGTTATTTTGAAGGAACATCCTATAGCTTTACTTTTCAACTTTTCATTGACTTCATTTACATCAATATTGAAGAAGAGGGGAGAAAGTATTCCACTATCATTAAAGTATCAGTAATGTATCACTTTACTAGTGATACCAAAAACTAGATGAATAACATATTGAAAAGATTTCCCTAACTTGAATACTTTTGAAGATATTCGACATTTACTTCTGTCATTATTTTGCTACAAATAAGAAAATAGCTATTACTCACTTGTGGCATGCAACAGAATCCCAACCTATATGCCATCTTATAGTTAAGGACAAAGTAGCTGAACAACATATTTTAGGAAAATACTCTAACTGCAATAGTTTTGGAGTTACAATGGATTTACTCAACAGTCAGAATTTCAAAGTAGCTATTACTCAGCTATCCACTGTGCAACAGGTCTGAAACTTTACTATGTGATAGCTTATCAAAAACTACATGAATAACATATTTGAAAAGAATTCCCTAACTTCAATACTTTTGCAGATATTTGATATTTACTTATTTCATTATTTGGTTACATATAAGAAAATAGCTATTACTTATGGTATGCAACAGAACCCCAAACTGTATGTCATCTTATAGTTAAGGACAAAGTAGCTGAACAACACATTTTAGAAAAATACTGTAACTGCAATAGTTTTGGAGTTACAATGGATTTACTCAACAGTCAGAATTTCAAAGAAGCTATTACTCAGCTATGCAATGTGCAACAGGTCTAAAACTTTACTATGTGATAGCTTACCAAAAACTAGATGAATAATATATTGAAAAGATTTCCCTTACTTTATTAATTTTGAAGATATTAGACATTTACTTAAATCATTATTTTGCTACAAATAAGAAAATAGCTATTACTCACTTATGGCATGCAATGGGACACCAAACTATGTACCATCTTATTGCCAAGGACAAAGTAGCTGAACAACATATTTGAAGAAAATCTGTAACTGCAATAGTTTTTGAGTTATGAGTCCTTTACTCAAAGTAGCTAAGATTGCTATTACTCACTTATCTTCAGGCCTAAATCCATAAAACCAAAAAAAATTTCAAGGGAATGAAAATTCATTGGGACAATTAATTTACAAACAAGACCACTGCCGTGGTATTATCTCCCGCCGAGCATTACAGGGGAAGAAATACCTTTTCTGAGATATTCACAATTTTTCATTTTCTGCTAAAATCCAAGATGGCCGCCAAAAGTGGTAAAAACTGAAATTTTTCCACTAGGCACAGAATACTGTTGGACTACCCTGTGGGTCAAAAATTCGCTCGACATCGCTTTATCTCTTACCATTTCAAAGATATTTTCAATGTTTATTTTCCGCTAAAATCCAAGATGGCCACCAAAAGTAGCGAAAATTGAAATTTTTTCCCCTTTGCATACGACACTGTTGTACTACCCTGTGGGTCAAAAATTCGTACGGTTTTCGAGATATTCACGGTAGTTCATTTTCTGCTAAAATCCAAGATGGCTGCCAAAAGTGGCAAAAATTGAAATTTTCCCCCCTAGGACACTCTTGTACTGACCTGCGGGTCAAAAATTCGCTCGAAATTGCTCTATCTCTTACGGTTTTCATGATATTCACACTTTTTCATTTTCCGCTAAAATCCAAGATGGCCGCCAAAAGTGGTGAATATTGAAATTTTTCCCTTTTCCATAGGACACTCCTGTACTACCTTGAAGGTCAAAAATTCGCTCAAAATCGCTCTACTTCTTATGGTTTTCAAGATATTCACACTTTTTCATTTTCCGCAAAAATCCAAGATGGCCACCAAAAGTGGCGAAAATTGAAATTTTTCCCCTTTGCATAGGACACTCCTGTACTACTCTGGGGGTCAAAAATTCGCTCGAAATTGCTCTATCTCGTACGCTTTTCAAGATATTCAAGTTTTGCCGTTAAAAGTGACTTACTGGAAGGAAAACAATCAAAGTAGCTATTACTAAGTTAGCTATGGAGTTACAGCTGTGAAACTTTGCCACGACACAGAACATTAAAAAGTAGGTGAACAACATATTTGACAAAAATCCTCTAAATGTAATAGTTTTGCAGTTGTAAATGATTTACTCAATGGAGAACCATTAAAGTAGCTATTACTCAGTTACATGTAGTTATGGACTTACAGCTCTCAAAATTTGCCATTACACAGTACATAAAAAAGTAGCTAAACAACATATTTGAGAAAAATCCTTTAAATTCAACAGTTTTGCTGTTATAAGTGATTTCCTCAATCGAGAACCATTAAAGTAGCTATTACTCGGTTAGCTATGGACCTACAGCTCTCAAAATTTGCCATTACACAGTCATCAAAAAGTAGGTGAAGAACATATTTGACAAAAATCCTCTAAATTCAACAGTTTTACTGTTTAAAGTGATTTACTCAATGTTGAAATTCAAAGTAGCCAGTAGCCTCTGAAACTTTGCCATGACACAGAACATTAACAAGAGGAGAGTGCCCGTGAACGGGCACTGTGTCAGCTGACTGAGTGTTTTTGATTTGTGAAGGTGATTAGAGGACAGAATAATTATCAGGAAAAGGGCTGTACAGAAATACAGTAAATGGTAACTGAACAGCAAGTTCGAAAGAAATTCCGAAGCTGACAGAAGACAAGAGGAGAGTGCCCGTGAACGGGCACTGTGTCAGCTGACTGAATGTTTTTGATTTGTGATGGTGATAATGAGAGGAAAGCATAATTATCAGGGAAAGGGCTGTACAGAAATACAGTAAATGGTAACTGAACAGCATGTTCGAAAGATATTCCGAAGCTGACAGAAAAAAAGGACAAAAAAGTTGTGCCCTGCAAATGGTATTATGAAATAAAGTAACAAGGTAATTGTTTAAGAGTAAAAAGTAGGTTAAAAATATTTAAAGAAATACTATAAATGCAATATCCTCGTTCGACCATGAAGAAGGGGTCCAAAGGTCAAATCTGACCATACCAAAAGATTCCCAGCCAAAGAATTTAGGATGGTTTACCATCCCAAACCTCTCGGACCAATAATAAGTGAGTCATAGGCACTTTTTAAGTTTGGCTATCCTTGTTTGACCTTGACGGAGGGGTCCAAGGTCAAATCCGACCACACAAAAAAATTCCCAGCCCATGATTTCCTGTAGCTTGTTTACTATCCCAAACCTGTAGGACCAATAATAAGCGAGTTCTAAGCAATTGTAAGTTTGGCTATCCTCAATTGACCTTGAAGGAGGGGTCCCAGGTCAAATCTGACCACACCAAAAGAATCCCAGCCCATGATTTCCTATATGTTGGTTTACCATCCCAAACCTCCAAGACCAATAATACGCGAGTTATAAGCACTTTAAGTTTGGCTATCTTCGTTTGACCTGGAAGGAGGGGTCTAAGGTGAAATCTGACCACACCAAAAGATTCCCAGCCCATGATTTTCTATAGGTTGGTTTTCCATTCCAAACCTCTAGGACCAATAATAAGCGAGTTATAAGCACTTTTAAGTTTGGCTATCCTCATTTGACCTTGAAGGAGGGGTCCAAGGTGAAATCCGACCACACCAAAAAATTCCCAGCTCATGATTTTCTATAGGTTGGTTTTCATTCCAAACCTCTAGGACCAATAATAAGCGAGTTATAAGCACTTTTATGTTTGGCTATCCTCATTTGACCTTGAAGGAGGGTTCCAAGGTCAAATCGGACCATATTAACAGATTCCCAGCCCATGATTTCCTACAGGTTGGATACAATGATTTACTCAACAGTGAGAACCTGAAAGAAGCTATTGCTCAGCTATGCCATGACATAGAGGTCTGCAATTTCACTATGTTATAGCTGACCAAAACGTCTGTGAATAACATATTTAACAAAATACTCTAAATGTAATAGTTTTCAAGTTACTACTGATTTACTCAAGAGTGAGAACCTCAAAGTAACTATTACTCAGCTATGCAATGAGCTACATGTCTGAATTTTTGCTCTGTTATAGCTGACCTAAAAGTAGGTGAACAACATATTTAAGCAAAATACTGTAAATGCAATAGTTTTCAAGTTACAACTGATTTACTCAATAGTGAGAACCTGAAAATAGCTATTGCT
Organism: Sabellastarte sp. h YS-2021; assembly: GCA_964017235.1. NCBI lineage: Eukaryota > Metazoa > Annelida > Polychaeta > Sabellida > Sabellidae > Sabellastarte > Sabellastarte sp. h YS-2021. Next base: position 67,885,012 of record OZ024937.1, read on the forward strand.
CCGCTATGCCATGAGCTATAGGTCTGTAATTTCACTATGTTATAGCTAACCCAAAAGTAGGTGAACAATATATTTTAACAAAATACTCCAAATGCAATATTTTTCAAGTTATAGCCGATTTACTCAACAGTCAGTGCTTGAGAATAGCTATTGCTCAGTTGTGCCATGAGCTACAGGTCTGTAATTTCACTATGTTATAGCTGACCCAAAAGTAGCTAAATAACATATTTGCACAAATTTCTGTAAAGGCAATAGTTTTCCAATTACAACTGATTTACTCAACAGTGAGAACTTCAAAGTAGCTATTACTCAGCTATGCAATGAGCCACAGGTCTGGAACTTCACTATGTTATAGCTGACCCCAAAATAGGTGAATAACATATTGCAACAAAATACTCTAAATGCAATAGTTTCCAAGTTATAAGTGATTTACTCAACAGTGATAACCTAAAATTAGCTATTACTCAGCTATGCCATGAGCTACAGGTCTGAAATTTTACTATGTTATAGCTGACCCAAAAGTAGCTGAACAACATATTTATACTAAATTCTCTAAATGCAATAGTTTTCAAATTATAAGTGATTTGCTCAACATTGAGAACTTCAAAGTAGCTATTACTCAGCTATGCAATGAGTCACAGGTCTGGAACTTCACTATGTTATAGCTGACCCCAAAATAGGTGAATAACATATTGAAACAAAATACTGTAAATGCAATAATTTCCAAGTTATAAGCGATTTACTCAACAGTGATAACCTCAAAGTAGCTATTACTCAGCTATGCCATGAGCTACAGGTCTGAAATTTTACTGTTATAGCTGACCCAAAAGTAGGTGAATAACATATTTAAGCAAAATACTGTACATGCAATAGCTTTCAAGTTACAACTGATTTACTCAATAGTGATGACCTAAAAGTAGCTATTACTCAGCTATGCCATGAGCTACAGGTCTGAAATTTTACTATGTTATAGCTGACCCAAAAGTAGCTGAATAACATATTTATACTAAATTCTCTAAATGCAATAGTTTTGCAATTACAACTGATTTACTCAATAGTGAGAACCTCAAAGTAGTTATTACTCAGCTATGCAATGAGCTACAGGTCTGAAATTTTACTATGTTATAGCTGACCCAAAAGTAGGTGAACAACATATTTAAGCAAAATACTGTAAATGCAATAGTTTTCAAGTTACAACTGATTTACTCAATAGTGATGACCTAAAAGTAGCTATTACTCAGCTATGCCATGAGCTACAGGTCTGAAATTTTACTATGTTATAGCTGACCCAAAAGTAGCTGAATAACATATTTATACGAAATTCTGTAAATGCAATAGTTTTCCAATTACAACTGATTTACTCAATAGTGAGAACTTCAAAGTAGCTATTACTCAGCTGTGCCATGACCTACAGATCTGAAATTTCACTATGTTATAGCTGGCCCAAAAGTAGCTGAATAACATATTTATACGAAATTCTCTAAATGCAATAGGTTTTAAGTTACAAGTGATTTACTCAATAGTGAGAACTTCAAAGTAGCTATTACTCAGCTATGCAATGAGCCACAGATCTGAAACTTCACTATGTTATAGCTGATCCCAAAATAGGTGAATAACATATTGAAACAAAATACTGTAAATGCAATAGTTTCCAAGTTATAAGCGATTTACTCAACAGTGATAACCTAAAAGTAGCTATTACTCAGCTATGCCATGAGCTACAGGTCTGAAATTTTACTATGTTATAGCTGACCCAAAAGTAGCTGAATAACATATTTATACGAAATTCTCTAAATGCAATAGTTTTGAAGTTATAAGCGATTTACTCAACAGTGATAACCTAAAAGTAGCTATTACTCAGCTATGCCATGAGCTACAGGTCTAAAATTTTACTATGTTATAGCTGACCCAAAAGTAGCTGAATAACATATTTATACGAAATTCTCTAAATGCAATAGTTTTTAAGTTACAAGTGATTTTACTCATGATGGAAGTTACTGAAAAGCCCAAAAGTAGCTATTACTCACTTAGCTATTGAGACAGGCACCCAACTTACTCACCATATTGTAGCTATGAAAAAAGTAGCTGAATAACATATTTTAACAAAATGCTCTAAATGCAACACTTTTCAAGTTATAAATGATTTTGTGCATGATTTCATGAATTTTAATGCATTAAAAATTATTAAATAAATTTATAAAAAAAAAAGTAAGACAGATCCAGGTCTCATACTCACACAAGAGAATCTACCTGTGGCCTAGTACATATATGCAAGATATGAGAGAAATCCCTGCAATAGTCACTGAGAAAATTGTGATTAAGTGTTGAAATTTTCACACTTTTGGTGGGGGTACCCCCCTTGTAATGTCTCTAGCAAACAGACGAACAGACAGATTTGCATGCCTTGAACAATTTTTCATCCTCGATAGATAAGGTATCTTTTAAAAAAAACAGCATGTCTCTAGGCCTTGTAGTTTTGGAGAAGAAGTTGTTCACGCGGACGCGTACGCGCACGTGGACGCGTACGCCCACACCGCAGAGTGACGACATAATGTCAGCTGACTGACAAGTCAGCTGACATAAAAAGGATAAAAAAGTTGTGCCCTGTAAATGGTATTATGAAGGAAAATAACAAGGTAATTGTTTAAGTGTAAAAAATAGGTTAAAACATATTTAAAGAAATACTACAAATTAGTGTTGGTATCGAATAACAATATGTATATCGATATCAAACCATATTTTTTCCTTTCGTATCGATCAATATTGAAATATCGGGTCATAGATGTTTTCCGGGAGAGACCTTCCAAACTCTTTCGCAGGTTTTAGTTGTTTCCTGAAACGTAAACAAATATGGCGTTTCTGCTTTAGCGGTAAGTAAAAGTTGACAAAAATAATATAAAAACCTTTATATTCTTCAAATATTGTCCTTTATTTGAATGAAAAACACCATAGTTGTACCTGTTAAGTAGTATATTTCGATATTGATAATGGACCCTACATTATCGATATCAGCATATTTAACGTGGATCGATAAATATTTCAATATCGATAAACAATACCAGCACTACTACAAATGCAATATCCTCGTTCGACCTTGAAGAAGGGGTCCAAAGACAAATCTAACCACACAAATACATTCCCAGCCCATGATTTCCTATGGTTTACCATTCCAAACCTCTAGGACCAATTATAAATGAGTTATAAGCACTTTTAAGCTTGGCTGTCCTCATTTGACCTTGAAGGAGGGGTCCAAAGGTCAAATCTGACCATACCAAAAGATTCCGAGCCAATGATTTCCTATGGGATGGTTTACCATCCCAAATCTCTGTCACCAATAATAAGCGAGTTGTAGGCACTTTCAATTTTCGCTATCCTCATTTGACCTTGAAGGAGGGTTCCAAGGTCAAATCGGACCATATCAACAGATTCACAGCCCATGATTTCCTGTCTGTTTACCATCCCAAACCTCTGGGACCAATCATAAGCGAGTTATAAGCACTTTTAAGTTTGGCTGAGGGGTCATTGAAGGTCAAATCTGACCACACCAAAAGATTCCCACCCCATGATTTCCTACAGGTTGGTTTATCATCCCAAACCTCTAGGATCAATAATAAGGGAGATATAAGCACTTTTCATGACTGACAAAAAACACCTGTGGCGGCCATCTTGTTTCTCAAAATGAGGCCAAAAATATTCCCAGACAACATTTTATGGTTATTAATATATACAGCAAACTTAAGAAAGCTAGCTATAATATTTTTTTTCATCAGAGCAGTAATGGTGAAATCTCTCTCTACACACTGCGGCTATCCAGTGGATACAATGATTTACTCAACAGTGAGAACCTGAAAGTAGCTATTGCTCAGCTATACCATGACATAGAGGTCTGCAATTTCACTATGTTATAGCTGACCAAAAATTCTGTGAATAACATATTTAACAAATTACTCTAAATGTAATAGTTTTCAAGTTACAACTGATTTACTCAACAGTGAGAACCTCAAAGGAACTATTACTCAGCTATGCAATGAGCTACATGTCTGAAATTTTACTATGTTATAGCTAACCCAAAAGTAGGTGAACAACATATTTAAGCAAACTACTGTAAATGCAATAGTTTTCAAGCTACAACTGATTTACTCAATAGTGAGAACCTGAAAATAGCTATTGCTCCGCTATGCCATGAGCTATAGGTCTGTAATTTCACTATGTTATAGCTGACCCAAAAGTAGGTGAACAATATATTTTAACAAAATACTCCAAATGCAATATTTTTCAAGTTATAGCTGATTTACTCAACAGTCAGTACCTGAGAATAGCTATTGCTCAGTTGTGCCATGAGCTATAGGTCTATAATTTCACTATGTTATAGCTGACCCAAAAGTAGCTGAATAACATATTTGCACAAATTTCTGTAAATGCAATAGTTTTACAATTATAACTGATTTACTCAACAGTGAGAACTTCAAAGTAGCTATTACTCAGCTATGAAATGAGCCACAGGTCTGAAACTTCACTATGTTATAGCTGACCCCAAAATAGGTGAATAACATATTGAAACAAAATACTCTAAATGCAATAGTTTTCAAGTTATAAGTGATTTACTCAACAGTGATAACCTAAAAGTAGCTATTACTCAGCTATGCCACGAGCTACAGGTCTGAAATTTTACTATGTTATAGCTGGTCCAAAAGTAGCTGAATAACATATTTATACGAAATTCTCTAAATGCAATAGTTTTTAAGTTACAAGTGATTTTACTCATGATGGAAGTTACTGGAAAGCCCAAAAGTAGCTATTACTCACTTAGCTATTGAGACAGACACCCAACTTACTCACCATATTGTAGCTATGAAAAAAGTAGCTGAATAACATATTTTAACAAAATGCTCTAAATGCAACACTTTTCAAGTTATAAGTGATTTACTCAACAGTGATAACCTAAAAGTAGCTATTACTCAGCTATGCCATGAGCTACAGGTCTGAAATTTTACTATGTTATAGCTGACCCAAAAGTAGCTGAATAACATATTCATACGAAATGCTGTAAATGCAACACTTTTGAAGTTATAAGTGATTTAGTGCATGATTTCATGAATTTTAATGCATTAAAAATTATTAAAAAAATTTATTAAAAAAAAAGTAAGACAGATCCAGGTCTCATACTCACACAAGAGAATCTACCTCTGGCCTAGTACATATATGCAAGATATGAGAGAAATCCCTGCAATAGTCACTGAGAAAATTGTGATAAAAAGTTGAAATTTTCACACTTTTGGTGGGGGTACCCCCCTTGTAATGTCTCTAGCAAACAGACAAACAGACAGATTTGCATGCCTTGAACAATTTTTCATCCTCGATAGATAAGGTATCTTTTAAAAAAAACAGCATGTCTCTAGGCCTTGTAGTTTTGGAGAAGAAGTTGTTCACGCGGACGCCCACGCCGCAGAGTGATGACATAATGTCAGCTGACTGACAAGTCAGCTGACATAAAAAGTAGGTGAACAACATATTTGACAAAAATCCTCTAAATTTAATAGTTTTGCAGTTATAAGTGATTTACTCAATGGAGAACCATCAAAGTAGCTATTACTCAGTTAGCTATGGACCTACAGCTCTCAAATTTGCCATTACACAGTACATCAAAAAGTAGGTGAACAACATATTTGACAATAATTCTCAAAATTCAATAGTTTTGGAGTTATAAGTGATTTACTCAATGTTGAAATTCAAAGTAGCCATTACTCAGTTAGCTATGGAGATACAGCTCTGAAACTTTTCCATGACACAGAACATTAAAAAGTAACTGATTAACATATTTGACAATAATTCCCTAAATTCAACAGTTTTGGAGGTATAAGTGATTTACTGAATGTTGAAATTAAGAAATTTCAAAGTAGCTATTACTCAGTTAGCTATGGACTTACAGCTCTTAAAATTCACCACGACACAGTACATCAAAAAGTAGGTGAACAACATATTTGACAGAAATTCTGTATATTCAATAGTTTTTTAGTTATAAGTGACTTGCTCAATGGTCAAATGTTAAACTTAGTGTAGCTGCTATGACCCAAATGTGAAATTGTCCATTTCGTGAAATGGACAAGGAAATTGTCCATTTCATGAAATGGACAACTCAACTGTCCATTTTGTGAAATGAACAAACTATTTGTCCATTTCGTGAAATGGACAAAAAATCTACTGACCATTTCATGAAATGGACAACTAAATGTACAAAATTTTTACTCTCATTCACAGTGAAACAAACTTGTTGCTTTTTTCTTGAAACATTGTATTAGAATGCATCAATGGTTATACTTTAACCTAAAGTCTACTGGTGTCAGTGCAAGGTACAGGTTATTATAATTCCTTTAACATTTTCTTAGAAAATTTAACATGATCCTAATATGATTAAGCTACAAAATTAGTTAAGTATTTGTTAATATTTGCATTTACATTTATGAAAGAAGCAATCAGTGCCCGCGAATGGGCTCTGTGTCAGCTGACTGTGTGTTTTGAGTTTCAGAATAGAAGTGACAGAAGAAAAGGACACAAAAGTTGTGCCCTGGAAATGGTGTTCAGAAGGAAAGTAAGAAGTAACTCTTAAGGTGTAAAAAGTAAGTTAAAACACATTTAAAGAAATGCAATAGTTTTAATTCTACTATGTAATAGCTGACCGAAAAATTGGTGAATAACATACTGAAATTAGACCTATCACATCGGAGAACTGATGCAAATTGTATGCACCAGAAAAAATCCTCACCAAAGCCATTAAAACATGCTTAAAATTGGAAAAGCCCAAAGTGAAATCTGACCATATCAAAAGATTCTTAGCCCATGATTCCTATAGGTTGGTGTGACATTGCAAACCTCTAGGAACACAAATAAGCGAGATATAAGCATGGTTAATTTGGGCCAAAGATCAAACCTGATCACATCAAAAAATTCCCAGCCCATGATTTGACATTGCAAATCTCTGGAACCAATAATAAGCCAGTTATGAACACTTTTAAGTTAGGCTATCCTCGTTTGACCTTGGAGGAAGGTTCCAAGGTCAAATTCGACAACACCAAAAAATTCCCAGCCCATGATTTCCTATAGGTTGGTTTACCATTCCAAACCTCTAGGACCAATAATAAACAAGTTATAACCACTTTTAAGTTTGGCTATCCTCATTTACCTTAAAGGAGGGGTCCAACGTCAAATCCGACCACACCAAAAGATTCCCAGCCCATGATTTCTTAAAGGTTGGTTTACCATCCCAAACCTCTAGGACCCATAATAAGCGAGTTATAAGCACTTTTAAGTTTGGCTATCCTCGTTTAACCTTGAAGGAGGGGTCCAAGGTCAAATCTGACCACACCAAAAGAATCCAAGCCAATGATATCCTATAGGTTGGTTTACCATCCCAAACCTGTAGGACCAATAATAAGTGAGTTATAAGCACTTTTAAGTTTGGCTATCCTATTTGACCTTGAAGAAGGGGTCCCAGGTCAAATCCAACAACACCAAAAGACTCCCAGCCCATGATTTCCTATAGCTTGGTTTACCATCCCAAACCTGTAGGACCAATAATAAGTGAGTTATAAGCACTTTTAAGTTTGGCTATCCTCGTTTGACATTGAAGGAGTTGTCCAAGGTCAAATCTGACCACACCAAAAGATCCCCAGCCCATGATTTCCTATAGGTTGGTTTACCATCCCAAACCTGTAGGACCAGTAATAAGCGACTTATAGGCACTTTTAAGTTTGACTATCCTCGTTTGACCTTGAATGAGGGGTCCAAGGTCAAATTTGACCACACCAAAAGATTCCCAGTCCATGATTTTCTATACATTGGTTTACCATCCCAAACCTCTAGGCCCAATAGTAAGGGAGATATCAGCACTTTTCATGACTAACAAAGAAACACCTGTGGCGGCCATCTTGCGTTTTTCAAAACGAGGCCAAAAATATTTCTAGTCAAGATTTTATAATGAAGAACATATCCTGCTATCCGGTGGATAAAACTAAATAATTTAAATGCAATAGTTTTCAAGTTACAAGTGATTTACTCAACAGCGATAACCTAAAAGTAGCTATTACTCAGCTATACCATGAGCTACAGGTCTGAAATTTTACTATGTTATAGCTGACCCAAAAGTAGCTGAATAACATATTTACACAAACTTCTCTAAATGCAATACTTTTCAAGTTACATGTGATTTTACTCATGATGTAAGTTACTGAAAAGTCCAAAATAGCTATTACTCACTTAGCTATTGAGATAGATACAGTAGTTACTCACCATGTTGTAGCTATTTAAAATGTAGCTGAATAACATATTTTAACAAAATGCTGTAAATGCAATACTTTTCCAGTTATACATGATTTAGTGTTGAGTAAGAACCTCAAAGTAGCTATTACTCAGCTATGCAATGAGCCACAGCTCTGGAATTTTACTATGTTATAGCTGACCCCAAAATAGGTGAATAACATATGAAACTAAATAATCTAAATGCAATACTTTTCAAGTTATAAGTGATTTACTCAACAGTGATAACCTAAAAGTAGCTATTACTCAGCTATGCCATGAGCTACAGGTCTGAAATTTTACCATGTTAAAGCTGACCCAAAAGTAGCTGAATAACATATTTACACAAAATGCTGTAAATGCAATACTTTTCAAGTTATAAATGATTTAGTGTTGAGTAAGAACATCAAAGTAGCTATTATTCAGCTATGCAATGAGCTACAGGTCTGAGATTTTACTATGTTATATCTGACCCAAAAGTAGCTGGATAACATATTTACACATAATTCTCTAAATGCAATACTTTTCAAGTTATAAGTGATTTACTCAACAGTGATAACCTAAAAGTAGCTATTTCTCAGCTATGCCATGAGCTACAGGTCTGAAATTTTACTATGTTATAGCTGACCCAAAAGTAGCTGAATAACATATTTACACAAAATTCACTAAATGCAATACTTTTCAAGTTATAAATGATTTAGTGTTGAGTAAGAACCTCAAAGTAGCTATTACTCAGCTATGCAATGAGCCACAGCTCTGGAATTTTACTATGTTATAGCTGACCCCAAAATAGGTGAATAGCATATTGAAACTAAATACTCTAAATGCAATACTTTTCAAGTTATGAGTGATTTACTCAACAGTGATAACCTAAAAATAGCTATTACTCGGCTATGCCATGAGCTACAGGTCTGAAACTTTACTATGTTATAGCTGACCCAAAAGTAGCTGAATAACATATTTGTACAAAATTCTCTAAATGCAATACTTTTCAAGTTACAAGTGATTTTACTCATGATGGAAGTTACTGAAAAGTCCAAAAGTAGCTATTACTCACTTAGCTATTGAGATAGACACCCAAGTTACTCACCATGTTGTAGCTATGAAAAAAGTAGCTGAATAACATATTTTAACAAAATGTTCTAATTGCAATAATTTTCAAGTTATAATTGATTTAGTGCATGATTTCATGAATTTTAATGTATTAAAAATTATTTAAAAAATTCATAAAACAAGAGGAGAGTGCCCGTGAACGGGCATTGTGTCAGCTGACTGAGTGTTTTTGATTTGTGAAGGTGATTAGAGGACAGAATAATTATCAGGAAAAGGGCTGTACAGAAATACAGTAAATGGTAACTGAACAGCAAGTTCGAAAGAAATTCCGATGCTGACAGAAGAAAAGGATAAAAAAGTTGTGCCCTGTAAATGGTATTATGAAGGAAAATAACAAGGTAATTGTTTAAGTGTAAAAAATAGGTTAAAACATATTTAAAGAAATACTACAAATGCAATATCCTCGTTCGACCTTGAAGAAGGGGTCCAAGGTCAAATCTAACCACACAAATACATTCCCAGCCCATGATTTCCTATGGTTTACCATTCCAAACCTCTAGGACCAATTATAAATGAGTTATAAGCACCTTTAAGCTTGGCTGTCCTCATTTGACCTTGAAGGAGGGGTCCAAAGGTCAAATCTGACCATACCAAAAGATTCCGAGCCAATGATTTCCTATGGGATGGTTTACCATCCCAAATCTCTGTCACCAATAATAAGCGAGTTGTAGGCACTTTCAATTTTCGCTATCCTCATTTGACCTTGAAGGAGGGTTCCAAGGTCAAATCGGACCACAGTGTAGATTCTAGGAATTTCAAAAAGTGGGGGTGATCCCCCACCACTACACAAAATGTGGGGGAGGGGCTAAAAATTCTGGGGACGACTTTATGATGAAGTTTAAACTAATAAAAAATACATTTTCAGTTTATTTAGACATTTTTAACTGGGCTTCTATTAATTAGTGGTCAATTTTTATTGTCTTGTCCAATAAAAATAAACTTCAAGGCCAGTGATAGAATTTTAAAAAAAATACTAAAAATGGTTATTTACATCAAAGTGGCTCCTTGCCTGTCACGGCATTGTGGTTTTAAGTTTTCATCTAATGTCAGGGCATCACAAATTTAGTCATTACACCATCAATTCACATACAAATATGTTGGAAAACCCCACAGAATACTATGACCTCATGAATATTAATGAGTAGTCCACAAATTGTTCAAGTAAAATATTGTTAAAAAATCCAATAGAATCGTCAAATATTTTTTACGCATATATAAATATTCATGAGCTCTGTACAGTACAGTAGTCCATCTAGTAGATATGATATTTGATCTTAAAGTAGAAAAATATCAAGAAACCACCATCAAAATCTGTGACCTCATTAATATTAATGAGCTGTCCATGAATTTTGATCAAGTAAAATATTTTTCTACACATATATTATTGGGAAATCCGACAGATACCTACGCCGGGTCAGCACCGGCTTCACTGCCATGGCATGTTGTAACAATCCAGTCTCCTGTAAGTTTCGTTTTTCTTGCAGCCATTTTTTATATAATCATCCACTTTCAGCTTAATTTTATGTTTTTGGTTATAATATGTCCAAATACTGTCTGTACCTCATAATATATTTAAGTTTGTAAACGATCACGAAACCACAATCGTCAACAGGCATTATTCGAAGAACGTTTCGACGGAAAAATCAAAACCTCGATAAACTCTCGATCCGTGCAGTGTTTCGATTTTCTAGATCTCTTGTCTTTTCGCTTCATATATTTCCCGCATCGCCTTGTGTACTACGCGTTCTCATATAATTTCGTCACCGCAGACTCCAAGAAAATCCGCGTTTGTTGGCGAATTAATGCGCGATCCCGTGGAAAACGCATCCTAGAAGCAACTCTGGGACCATATCAACAGATTCACAGCCCATGATTTCCTGTCTGTTTACCATCCCAAACCTCTGGGACCAATAATAAGCGAGTTATAAGCACTTTTAAGTTTGGCTATCCTTGTTTGACCTTGAAGGAGGGGTCATTGAAGGTCAAATCTGACCACACCAAAAGATTCCCACCCCATGATTTCCTACAGGTTGGTTTATCATCCCAAACCTCTAGGATCAATAATAAGGGAGATATAAGCACTTTTCATGACTGACAAAAAACACCTGTGGCGGCCATCTTGTTTCTCAAAATGAGGCCAAAAATATTCCCAGGCAACATTTTATGGTTATTAATATATACTGCAAACTTAAGAAAGCTAGCTATAATATTTTTTTTCATCAGAGCAGTAATGGTGAAATCTCTCTCTACACACTGCGGCTATCCAGTGGATACAATGATTTACTCAACAGTGAGAACCTGAAAGTAGCTATTGCTCAGCTATGCCATGACATAGAGGTCTGCAATTTCACTATGTTATAGCTGACCAAAAATTCTGTGAATAACATATTTAACAAATTACTCTAAATGTAATAGTTTTCAAGTTACAACTGATTTACTCAACAGTGAGAACCTCAAAGGAAGTATTACTCAGCTATGCAATGAGCTACATGTCTGAAATTTTACTATGTTATAGCTAACCCAAAAGTAGGTGAACAACATATTTAAGCAAACTACTGTAAATGCAATAGTTTTCAAGCTACAACTGATTTACTCAATAGTGAGAACCTGAAAATAGCTATTGCTCCGCTATGCCATGAGCTATAGGTCTGTAATTTCACTATGTTATAGCTGACCCAAAAGTAGGTGAACAATATATTTTAACAAAATACTCCAAATGCAATATTTTTCAAGTTATAGCTGATTTACTCAACAGTCAGTACCTGAGAATAGCTATTGCTCAGTTGTGCCATGAGCTATAGGTCTATAATTTCACTATGTTATAGCTGACCCAAAAGTAGCTGAATAACATATTTGCACAAATTTCTGTAAATGCAATAGTTTTACAATTATAACTGATTTACTCAACAGTGAGAACTTCAAAGTAGCTATTACTCAGCTATGAAATGAGCCACAGGTCTGAAACTTCACTATGTTATAGCTGACCCCAAAATAGGTGAATAACATATTGAAACTAAATACTCTAAATGCAATACTTTTCAAGTTATAAGTGATTTACTCAACAGTGATAACCTAAAAGTAGCTATTACTCAGCTATGCCATGAGCTCCAGGTCTGAAATTTTACTATGTTATAGCTGGCCCAAAAGTAGCTGAATAACATATTTATACGAAATTCTCTAAATGCAATAGTTTTTAAGTTACAAGAGATTTTACTCATGATGGAAGTTACTGAAAAGCCCAAAAGTAGCTATTACTCACTTAGCTATTGAGACAGACACCCAACTTACTCACCATATTGTAGCTATGAAAAAAGTAGCTGAATAACATATTTTAACAAAATGCTCTAAATGCAACACTTTTCAAGTTATAAGTGATTTACTCAACAGTGATAACCTAAAAGTAGCTATTACTCAGCTATGCCATGAGCTACAGGTCTGAAATTTTACTATGTTATAGCTGACCCAAAAGTAGCTGAATAACATATTTATACGAAATTCTCTAAATGCAATAGTTTTCAAGTTATAAGCGATTTACTCAACAGTGATAACCTAAAAGTAGCTATTACTCAGCTATGCCATGAGCTACAGGTCTAAAATTTCACTATGTTATAGCTGGCCCAAAAGTAGCTGAATAACATATTTATACGAAATTCTCTAAATGCAATAGTTTTTAAGTTACAATTGATTTTACTCATAATGGAAGTTACTGAAAAAGCCCAAAAGTAGCTATTACTCACTTAGCTATTGAGACAGACACCCAACTTACTCACCATATTGTAGCTATGAAAAAAGTAGCTGAATAACATATTTTAACAAAATGCTCTAAATGCAACACTTTTCAAGTTATAAGTGATTTACTCAACAGTGATAACCTAAAAGTAGCTATTACTCAGCTATGCCATGAGCTACAGGTCTGAAATTTTACTATGTTATAGCTGACCCAAAAGTAGCTGAATAACATATTTATACGAAATTCTCTAAATGCAATAGTTTTCAAGTTATAAGCGATTTACTCAACAGTGATAACCTAAAAGTAGCTATTACTCAGCTATGCCATGAGCTACAGGTCTGAAATTTCACTATGTTATAGCTGGCCCAAAAGTAGCTGAATAACATATTTATACGAAATTCTCTAAATGCAATAGTTTTTAAGTTACAAGCGATTTTACTCATAATGGAAGTTACTGAAAAAGCCCAAAAGTAGCTATTACTCACTTAGCTATTGAGACAGACACCCAACTTACTCACCATATTGTAGCAATGAAAAAAGTAGCTGAACAACATATTTTCACAAAATGCTGTAAATGCAACACTTTTGAAGTTATAAGTGATTTAGTGCATGATTTCATGAATTTTAATGCATTAAAAATTATTAAAAAAATTTATTAAAAAAAAAGTAAGACAGATCCAGGTCTCATACTCACACAAGAGAATCTACCTCTGGCCTAGTACATATATGCAAGATATGAGAGAAATCCCTGCAATAGTCACTGAGAAAATTGTGATAAAAAGTTGAAATTTTCACACTTTTGGTGGGGGTACCCCCCTTGTAATGTCTCTAGCAAACAGACGAACAGACAGATTTGCATGCCTTGAACAATTTTTCATCCTCGATAGATAAGGTATCTTTTAAAAAAAACAGCATGTCTCTAGGCCTTGTAGTTTTGGAGAAGAAGTTGTTCACGCGGACGCGGACGCGCGCGGACGCATACGCCCACGCCGCAGAGTGATGACATAATGTCAGCTGACTGACAAGTCAGCTGACATAAAAATAATTAAGAAAGATCCAGGTCTGACACTCACACAAGGGAATCTACTAGTGGTCTAGTACATATATGCAAGATATGAGAGAAATCCCTGTAATAGTCACTGAGAAAATTGTGATCAAGTGTTGAAATTTTCACACTTTGGTGGGGGTACCTCACTTGTAATGGCTCTGGCGAACAGACGAACAGACAGATCTGCATGAATTTTACGATTTATCATCCTCGATAGTTAAGGTATCTTTTAAAAAAACATCATGTCTCTGGGTCTTGTAGTTTTGGAGAAGAAGTTTGTCACGCGGACGCGGACACAGACGCGGACGCCGCAGAGTGATGCCATAATGTCGGCTGACTGACAAGTCAGCTGACATAAAAATTTAAAAATTTGAGATAGAATCTAGGTGATACTAAACTGCAACATATATTTTACAACATTAAGAGCTTTTAACACTAAGCCACATTGCTAGTTTATTTACATTAGTAATTGCAAATGTTGATATCTCTGTTGTTATTTGTTTGTCCACATTATCATAAGATTTATGACAGGCACTGAATTAACCCTTAGATCTAATCCTCAAATGTGTGTCTACAATCCTCAGATCTCATTAAAAGAAAGCCTCACCACTAGTAAGTTGGATTTAATTGTAATTAGCCCACAACTTAATGTAAGGTATATAATATACACATTATTATAGGGGGATTACTTAATGTAAGGTATATAATATACACATCATTATTATAGGGGAATAAAGTGATAAATTAAACCAAAAGATTGACCATGAATAAAAGTTAAACTTTCATACATGACTTTGTCCATTTCATGAAATGGATAGCAAAATATATATGGATTTGTCCATTTCACGAAATGGACAGTGAGGCTGTCCATTTCATGAAATGGACAATTTCTTTGTCCATTTCACGAAATGGACAATTTCACACCTGGGTCATAACACAGCTATTACTCAGCTAGCTATGGTGCTACACCTTGGAAACCCCACCATGATATAGTACATGAAGGAGTTGTTCAACAACATATTTGAGACCAATATTGTAAGTAACAGTTACAAAGATAAAAGCAACTTACTCATTTTGCTCATTGTTAATAACAGAAAATAGCTATTACTCACTTAGCTATCAAGATAGACCCCTAAAAATGGTACCATCTTGTAGGCATGGAGAAAGTAGCTGAAGAACGTATTTTACAGAAACACTCTAAATGCAGTCGTTTTGGAGTTATGAGCACTTTACTCAAAGTAGCCACCATTGCTATTACTCACTTAGCTATGGTCCTAGGTCTGAAATAACAGCATCAAATGAAAGGACATAAGCAATAAGGTCATAAAAAACATTGAAAAGGCCAAGGAGAAACAACCAGTGTGATGTACAGCCCTTTATACTTTATAAAACTCCATAACACACGAACACACGTACGGAATGCATTTTATAATCTCCCGCCCGGCGGGCCGGCGGGAGATAATAAGCAATAAGGTCATAAAACATTGAAAAGGCCAAGGAGAAACAACCAGTGTGATGTACACGCCTTTTTAAAAACGTGACACACACACGCATGCACGCACACGGAATGCGTCATATGCTGTCATTGGTGATAATTATCCACATACAATATGGGTGTGACTTTTTACCAAATATTCATTTTAAGATAACTGATTTTCAATTCAGTTGGGAATTATCTCTCTGAAATTAGATCTACATGTACATATAGTTGAATCAAAACTGGGGACTTCAAATATATTGTATCACTTGATTGTCTTAATTGTAAATTTTTGGATGAAGGCAACTGACATTAAATGAAGTGCAATTTGGCAACCAGAAAATGCCAGAAATACTCCTCTTATTCTACTGAACACAATTGTGACAGAATGATCAAAATTCAAAGAAAGATATGGTCATTTAAGTTTATGCATATTAACAAATGTGCCAAAGTACCATAACTGTACCAAATCCTACATAATAAATCAGAGGCAACTTGAGAAAAAAATTGCCAGCCTCAACAGGCAAGAACTCCAACCTGTGGGAACACTAAATGGGCAACAATGTTGAGATTTGGGAAAACCACAGGAACAACTTGAACTGAAAGAAGTATGCAGAACTCATGAGATGCAGTCAGGTGTAATAAGTTTCATGTAGATGAAGATAGGGAAGTACTTACATATTTTATTCGTTCATGATGTTAGGATTTCTTTTAAGGACAGGAAGGCATCTGCTGATTTAGATGGAACCCTGTTATGAAGCAACAGTTTCTCTAGCATATATAAACATATAAAAATGCAACTCAGTAGCATCAGGTTAATAGCACCATTTTTAATTAAGAGATTTAAGATAGAAAAGTAGTGAAGTGTTACCAGATACCCGCCAAAACCTAATCGGCTCTAGAAGCTGTTGGGGTAAACATATCCTGAAAATCTGCTAAACTCCATCCATGGGTTTAGCCTGTGGAACACCCATAAAGTGTAAGATTTCCAAATTTAAATCTGTTGCCATTGCAACAGCTGTTGCCAGATACCCCCCAAAACCAAATCTAGCTCTGGTAAAAATCTATCCATGGGTTTAGGCAGTGGCACAATTATAAAACCCAAAAATCTTAGAAGCATTACCATGGCAACAGCTGTTGCCTGATACCCCGAAAACCTAATCAACTCTAGATCCTTTTGGGGTAAACATATCCTGAAAATATGGTGAAACACCCACAAAGTTAAGACCCCAAAATCTTAAAAGCAACAGTTGTTGCATTATACCACCTAAACCAGCTCTAGATCCTCTTGGGGTAAATATATCCTGAAAATTTGGTGAACATCCGCGCATGGGTATTGCTCACCAGATAGATACCAGGTGTCAGGTACATGATAATATAGTTACCAAAAGTTATTTTACTCTAGATCAACTGTATGAACTAAAAATTGAAGTCTTATATGTATAGAAACAGTAACACCTTCAGTTTTCAATTTTTCACACCTGTATGTATTTTATTTTACTATTAATTGCAAGAAGAATTAACTTTAAAATCTAATACTGACCTTTTTGAGTGAAATTAGGTATTGGACAATAATCATGATTTCCATCTTCAAAGGGATAACCAACTTCCCCTTTCATTTCTCTTGTGAATAATCCAAGAATAAAGGTTAAGATGTAAGCCAGGACCCTCATGGCCTCCCATCAAAATGTCTCTGAAACAAAATTAATATACTGCTTGGTGTCGTATCACGGTACAAAACTAATGTTGGCACAAATTAGAAGATTTACTTGGGTTTTAACATCGCTTTAAACAGATTGTATAGGTCATATCACGACGGGTAGTTTTATGGGCAGAGGAAACCAGTACATACAGTCGGTGAAGGTTCGGTATTGTAAACTGCCGACCAACAGCAAGCAACTACCAGCTTTCAAACTTCAGGTTGGACCGGGATTCGAACTCTGATTTCAGAGGTGGGAGGTGAGAGTGTTACCACTCTGCCACCGTGGCCCCCACGCACAGAACGGAAGAAAGAATACTTATTATTGTATGATTGTCATTGGTAAAATTCATGCTGTTTTGCATACCAAACAAGGAAGTATATGTGATGATATCAATGAATTAAATGTCTTTGGTAGTTGCTGTATGCAAATTATGACAAGATGGGGGAAGCTAATTTCTTGTAGAAATTATATTATCACCCATTAAAAACGATTCTAACAGGTATATTGGTTTGATTTTATGTAGTAAAATAACATGCGCTTGTGTTAATGCATATTTTAATAAAAAGAACTCCATGAAACTACACTTAAGACAAGCAAAAATAAGGTTTTGTGTCCACATTCTGCCAAATTACAATGGGGTGCAGTAGAGATATGAGATTCCACTTAAGAGACTGTTACTGCCATAGATTTTGTGGGAATGACTTACTGTAATTAATCTCATTTAACTGCCCATTTAGGCATCCTGTGATTCAAACAGGACATGTAGAAAATGGAAAAAAAATTCAAGAATACATGTCTGTAATATAGCCATAAATTTTGCTCACAACTTGCATTAGTTATTAGTAATATTCAGTTCAAGATTTACACAGGAAACAAGTAACTAATAAACTTTGTCCCTCGCCATTGCATTCAGCTTGTCAGAAATAACAACAGCAATGCACAAAGGGACAGAAACACGGTCTAGGTTTTGGGGACACTGGATGTGGTCATATTTGTTGTACAGTACAGTACACCCCCGTCACTAATGTTAAACGGCATTAATGTTAGACAGTGATAAAAAGAGTTAGCTAAACCAATTTATATGATACATATGGCATGATTATTATTACACGGGTGGTGACAACTGTGTCCGGTTCATAATAATGTCCAATTTTTATTTTAGTTTATTTTTAAAATGTTGCAACCAGAATTTTGAATATTTTTTTTCAAATTATTCTCTTTGAGATCAAGTTTATTTCATGAAAATTTTAAAAATTGAACCAAAGACTCAAACTGAGTACCATCATGTTTAGTGAACCGTCATGTTCAGAACAGTCACTAATGGATTGAAATATAATCACTTTCAGAACCCCCAATGGAAAGGCTTCACATATTATTTGCTTCATGGCTTTTTGGAGAAACTTCAACTATGGTATCATAGATCGAATGGTCGATTGTTCATGGTGTTGTATGTGAAGACAGGAATCTTCTGTTACGGCAGTTATATAACAAATATTTAGGGGTTATTTCCATACATGCAGCATCAGGTATTCTGCATGCATCATGCAGTAAGCAGCTACGTTTACTTCTGTATAAAATATAAGAGTTGTTTTTATGTATGTGTCATGTGGCACGGTTATGACCTTATGACACAGCATACGGCATCAGGTAAGCCTTTCAATGGAATGAATTTTAGCAGTATGCCGTGCTTAAAAATCAATAATTACATCATAATGATGTTACTCTATAGTACTAGATGGGTCAAAAACATGTTGTTATATAAATTAGATCAGAATATTGGTAACAATTTGTAAAATTGCCATTTCTTGCTTGATTTTTTTTTTTTTTTTTTTTTTTTTTTTAAATTACTACTTTTTATTTACCCCTTTTTAACAAATAAGTGCAAGAGTTCGGGAAGGCGGGGGTAGCAAACCTTCCATCGAACTCAAAATACATTGCCCCTCCATACATAGTATGGAAAACGTATAATACAAATTAGTCGTTTACAATCGAGGTTAATTGAGACTTAATATTATACAATGAAGTAATTTTTGTAAATGACTCCTCTGTTTAAAACTAAATAGATGGATGTATACTTTACTGTAGAAACTGATTTGCTGCTTTACAAATCTTTTCAAGTCAATAGTTTTGTAGCTAACATTTTCAAAAGAGCATTTTATACATAGTGAGTAGATAGAATAGCTAACCATTGTAATACACAGATGCTTATTTCTCTCCACATAGTAGTCACCATTAAGACCTAAAACAATATCTTTTAAACCTATATTTACTTTAAGACAAGCGCTTACACAAGCCCAGATATTTTGCACGCGTTTACAACTGAATAACATATGTACAATACTTTCTTGCAAATTGCAAAAAGCACAAAGCTCCGATACATTTCTATTCCATTTACTTATTTTTTGGCCACATGGTAATATATTAATCAAGATTTTATATTTAAACTCACAGAATTTTTTATTTGTGATAAGTTTCATATTCACCGCATATATTGTTTTCCATTGATCTTTAGTTATGTTACAATTTAACATCCTATGCCACATTTTTGAGTGTAAGGCTTTTAAAACTTTTTCTAAATAAAAATTTGATAACTATCTTTTGCTGTGATCATATTGTAATCATAGAACTTATCATTTGCGAAAAATCTAGTTTGCTTGAATATAGAATTTTGTATATATGGACAAATTGTGCTGGCAAACTTTTTTCTTTGTTTGCCAACAACTTTTTTAATCAATGTCCATTCAGCAATCCAGTTGGTTTTATTTTTAGTTTACAAAGAATAGCAGACTCTGTCAGCCAAGAACCTTCATTATCAAAAAGGTCTTTGACGTATATAAAGCCACTTTCTAGCCAATTCTTATAGAACAGATATTGATCATTCATTTTAAAGTATTCATTTCCCCATATAATTTGTGAGAACAGTTCAATGTTGTTTAATTTTATTGCTGGTTTTATTGTTTTGCACATATTGAAATATATAAAGATATCCTGATAAAACTTTGGTATTCTAGAGAGTATGGCTAATCCAGTTTTGGTTCGAAAATTCATTTTTAACAGCTGATTTATGTCAATACCGAGAGGGCGTAGTATCATCTGCAGGACATCAAATAGTTTATTTTCCTTATTTAGGATTTTAGGAATCCAAGATACTTTTAGAGCCTTGATCTTTGACTCAATATCTGGAATTTCTAGACCACCATTGAATTGATTTCCAATTACTGTTCTTTTGGGAACTTCATGTGTTTTACCCCATAAGAAGTTAAAAAAACATACTATCAAGTTTTTTAACAATAGTATTAGGTACATTCAGAACAGTCATGTAATAAACTGGTTTTGGCATAACTAAGCTTTTTAGGACTACTGATTTCCCAATTACAGTTAGTTTTCGCTTCTTCCATTTTGGAAGGAGTATGTCTATATCATTTACCTTTTTATCCCAGTTCAAGCTAGAACAATTTTCAATATTTGTTCCAACATATATACCTAGACATTTTATTGGGCCTTCACTGAAAGATATATCAGTCTTCAAATTCAATTTATTCGGTTTTAAAGTTCCAAGCCATAAACCTTCTGATTTATTCACATTAAGTTGTAATCCTGTTGCACCAGTAAAAATTTCAATTTCTTTAAGTGCATATGATATTGACTGGCTATCTGTCAGGGTTAGTGTTGAGTCATCCGCATACTGTAACAGTTTTGATTGTGCTTTAGAAATACTTATCCCTTTAACATTTTCATTTTGTTTTATTTGCACAGATAAAAATTCAACGGCCAAAATGAAAAGAAGTGCTGACACAGCACAGCCTTGTCTTATGCCTCGATTCATGGCGGATTCTTTCGAAATCCATCCATTCTTTTTATGCAGTAAGTTGGTGATGTATATAAAATTTTTATCCATCGAGTAAAGTAATCACCAAAACCATATCTTTTTAAAGATTTTATCATAAATTTCCAGTCCAAGGAATCAAAAGCTTTTTCAAAATCTAAACATACAATAGCGCCTGGCAAGTTTTTCTTTTCACAATTTTCTATAATATCATTAATTAGTCTAGCATTAAATCCAATGTATCTTCCTTTGATATAGCCGCTTTGATCATTCGATATCAGTTTCGGTATAACTTTTTGAATTCTCCTTGCTAGTACAAAAGTTAGAATTTTGTAGTCACAGTTAGTTAAGCTTATTGGCCTGTAGTTTTTTAACAGGGTTCTATCACCTTTTTTAAATATCAGTGTAATAACTGCTTTTTTAATACTACAAGGTAAGATACCCTTATTAAAAGATTCATCTATCATTCTGATAAATATACATTGTAGATCTTCCCAGAATGTTTGATAAAACTCAGAGGTTAAACCATCCAAACCTGGGGCCGATTTCACAAAGGGACTTAAGTCCAGATTTAGGCTTAAATCTAAGACTTTGGTCTTAAATTTTGTCAAAAAACTGCTAAGTCTGTGGTCTTAGACTTAGTGGATTTCACAAAGCAGCTAAGTCCATGAAATTGCTAAGTCAGTGGACTTAACTTTAAGTCTGGGAGGTAGTGGGCTTAAATTTTGTAAAGAGGACTTAAATATGGCCGCCATAAACTTTTCTCCACTTCAAAATTTGAAATGGCTGTAAATAAATTATAATTATGCAGAACACCTCACTAAAGTAGTGTTTGGGAAGTTTATATGTGCTAACAAGGTTTTCAATTTCAAAACAGCACTTATCCTTAGATAAAATACATTAAATGAAGAATATGTGGCATCAATATTATATTTTGAATAGATACAAAAGGTCACATGACACAGAAAACCACTGTGGTTATATGATAAGCCTGGACTTAGCTAAGTCACCTTTGTGAAATCCATTTTTCTAGCTAAGACCAAAGTCTTAGATTTAAGTCAAAGACTTAGCCAAAAAAGGGACTTAGTTTAAGTCCTTTAGTGAAATCGGCCCCTGGTGATTTATTTCGTTTTAAACTTTGAACGATATCTGAAAGTTCTTTTTTGTTATTTTTGCATCACAGAATTTTTTTTCATGATTATTAAGAATTACTTTGGGTCTAACACATTCAAAATAACTCTCTATAGTTCTGTTGTTGACATTGGTCTTACTATAGAGATTGTTGTAAAATAATCTTGCTTGATTTTGACAAATAACATAATTATCATTTTAAAGCTTACAACATACAGAAAGCATCTATGATGGCAATACTTAATATTTAATCAAAAACTACTCAAAAATTGGGTGTAAATAATTAATTGCAAAAATAAAAGTCAAATCTTTTGTGATTCCATCTTCCTCATTTGTGCATTTATTTTAAGGCAATAAGACAAATGGAAGTGCTGTTCAAATACATTCATTATTTAATAAAATATAGTAATCTATTGTTTTTATTATACACACACATAAACTTAAAGACCCTCCATCTTGTTGGGATTTGGTTAAATTTTGCTGTACACTGGTTTTATTATTTAAGTTATTTATACCATTCTGAAGATTCATTATTCTTACAGTTCATGGTACATTTTATCAGAATCAACTGGCTGCCCAACGAATTACAAAAATTGGCTTCACCAGAAATTAGCTTTAAAAATACCAAATTTTTGGCAACGATGGTTGAAAATTTGCCTAAGATATGTGAGGATATGGTTGTGTCTACCTGATGTAAGTAAAGCAGTTGTATATATAAGGTCAGACTTTGAACATTTTTCTCATTGTTCAACATTGTTCAAATACCTGTCTAATTATATTTGTCTTTTGCTGATTTTTGTTTGTGGGTAAAGTATTTTTTTTAATATTTGCAAAAGACATATCATGCTGATGCTCTCCACCTTAATGGAATTTGGTTCAAAATCTTAAATAATCAGCTAAGTAGCAATGTATGTCAGTACATATGGAAACACACCAACCAGATGCCGAACCCAGATGCCCTACCTGGATGTCGGATGCCGCATGTATGGAAATAGCCCTTAAAATTCATGCTTCTGCACATATGTTTATTGTAATCCAATAATATAGTTAATATTATCACACATTTACATAGATCTTTATATATGTTAAGTACAAGTTGAGATTTTGTACAAGTTGCAACTTGTACAAGAAAGCTGTACAAGTTGCAACCTGTACAAACAGCTTGTATGACTTGGAACTTGTATAGGTAGACTTGTACAAGTTGCAACATGTACAAATTTTGGACCTGTACAAGTTGCAACTTGTACAAGCTCCATATTTATCAGCTGAACAATGTATTTTATTGAACTTATACTTTAAAATACATATCGTATTTAGCCGTATAAACACCATGGGGGCGATGCATTTTTCAAAAGGGGGGAGCTATTATTAAAGATAAAAAAAAATCAACTCTCGAGTCCAGTGGCAATGGGTGATAATAGACACTTACAGCCTTAATCTCGCTTGCCAGCAAATAGAATAGCAGGAGAGCTTAAAATATTCAAAACAAACCTTAAATCTGAAGAAATTATAAACTTGTATCTCGTTTTTTGCAGACTTTAATGCGTCTGTGATCAAAATTGCCATGTTTTAATGGATTTCCTTTATTTCTCGTAAGCGGTATTCGATTGGGGAAGTACTAAAACGCATCTTTTTTGGAATCCCGGAACCACAAGGCTGGTGGCTGTTGAGAGGGATGTAAAATCCCGAAATATGAACTTGGCAAAGGTTGAGAAGAGAGGGGGGTGATTAAAAGGGAGGGGGCATTTATAAGGATAAATACGGTAAGTCAACAGATCTGATCTTCATGAATGATAAATTCATTGTAACTTATCCTTCTTAGATGACAAAGCAAACTGTTAATCTGTATATTTTCATAATTTTGTTGACAATTTCTACACCTTTATTTGAGGGTGAAATTCTGTACAAGTTACAACTTGTACAGCCAATCTTGTACAAGTTGCAACTTGTACAAACTGCTTGTACAAGTTGCAACTCGTACAAAATCTCAACTTGTACATAACATATACATTTGGAAGTTTTATCAAAATACATATAGATACATGAACTAGTTTAGTTGAATAAATCTCAACTTGTACATAACATATACATTTGGAAGTTTTATCAAAATACATATAGATACATGAACTAGTTTAGTTGAATAAATCTCAACTTGTACATAACATATACATTTGGAAGTTTTATCAAAATACATATAGATACATGAACTAGTTTAGTTGAATAAATAATTTAATGGAAGGTGCATTGAAATCCCAATTTTCTTACGGAAATAATAAATGAATTTTGAAAGCAAAATAAAATATGGTTGTAATTGGCAATGCTCATGAATTTCCGTAAAATACACAAAAAAAGGTATTTTGTAAAAGACAAAAAGATTTTTAACAGTTATTTAAAAAAAATAATAAAACATCATATAATTTAATTATCGATCTTTGTTTTAATCTATTTCCACCAACAGCAAGTTTTAATTCAACAGCCAATATAAGTACATGTATGTATATGTTACAGTAAATATGCGAAATCAGTAAATCAGCGTATTTACTAAAATCATCATGAAGACTTATATCTTAACTAGTTGGGTGTTATCTGCTATGTCTTCATATTAACAGTTATTTCAAACTTTAAATGGCTTTGTCATATTAAAAGTTAGGAGTGGTTGTTGACCCATGTTTCACGGTTCAATAGTTTAATGGTCTATCGGTTCGTGTAGTTTAGAAACACCAACAGATCCATAAATTATGAGAAACAATAGCAGGAAAATGCCAAACACAACCACTGTGATAAGTATTACACACAAGAAGATTTGAAAAGTTATCAAACATGACTGTAAACTCACAACTCTGTCACTTTCACTCTAGGTGATAATTGGAATTAGCAGCGGGTTATATCAATGGAAGGGATGTAACGCACTTAGGATGATGGCAAGTCATTTCTAATAGCATTACTCATTCCACTAATCACTTTAAGGAAAAACTCAAGTTGGAACCTCAAAATGGATTTTGATCCTATCTGACTTAGCCTGCTGTTAAAAAAACATAAATCTGTCAGTTCTCCTGTGCACGTTTATTTTGAAAGTGGATTTATGTGTGCTTTGTAGTGTCTGAAAGCCAGCAGATTATACAAGTCCCAGTTTCACCTATGCATGTAATGTGAAGTATATGGTACTTCTGTGTCCACGGTGGGAAGACTTTAAAAGTAGCCTTGTCACAGGTGATAATATGTATGGTATAGACACAACTATTTGATTGTATTATAATTATTTTTCCATAATGTTCTCATACATTTATGTAGCTTAGCTGAGGAGTCTTCCAGACAAGAAAGGCCTCTGACATAGTGTGACAAAAATTATGGACAAAAAAATTTCACATTTGCATTAAGGTTTAGACAGCCTGGAAGACCAGGCTAGCTTACAAGTGTTTTTTGAAGTAAATATTGTGGTCATATTCCCGGTTGTAAATAAAGAGTGAGTTATACTGAGTGCTATTTTTCATAAGATATACAGTTAGTGTTTCAGTGCATATCATAAAATTAATAAAATAGTTACAGTTATTGATGTTTCTGTCACTATTTACTGAAAATTACAGATATATTAACACTATTGAACCGTGAAAACACTACACGGATCGATAAACTGTTAAGCTATTGAACCGTGAAACACGGATCGATAGCTACAGCGTTAAAAGTTTGATACACACACTTGTTTACAATTCAGCACTGGGATAACTATTAATGTCACTTTATAATTTCAAACGCATTTGCATGTGATAAAAATAGCATCAGAGACACCCGTACCCCACAGCCTGGGGAAATATTTTTCAACACCATGAGATGCAGAAGTAGTGTAACAGTACAAAGTTCAAGATACTTTCAGAGCAGTGTCAGTTATATTAAGGTTCAAATAATGCTTAAGCACAGAAAATAATATCTAAGGAAAAGAAATGTATGTAAAGATGAAGTATTAAAACAAGACAATTCAACAACAAAATGACAGCATTTATCAGTAAACCAAAAATGGCCGAATTATGGTTTGGATGTTTTGAATACTACCCATGCATACAGAAGTGGCAATACATTCAATTAATGCTTATGTGTGGTGTTGGAGAAAAGCCTGTGGCTCACTTGATGAAATTTCATCTGTTACAATGGGAACTTGCAAAAGGAAATTCTTAATGAATTCTAATATGACTTTAACAGTGCTTAATCTGCATCAACAGACAGACTTAAAGGTGCAACAAGATTTTAAAGGTCAATACAGCAAGGTCAAAGGTCAATCAGTGTCACACCATGACATGGCACACCTAAAACCCTCAAACCAATGTCCCTACCAAGTATAAACTTCCTACACCTTACAGTCTCTGAGATATAGCCAGGACAAGATTTTATAGGTCAAGGTCAATACAGCAAGGTCAAAGGTCAAATCAAAGTCACACTATGACGTAGCACACCTACACCCCCTAACCAATGTCCCAACCAAGTATCAACTTCCTACACCTTACAGTCTCTGAGATATAGCCAGGACAAGATTTTATAGGTCAAGGTCAATACAGCAAGGTCAAAGGTCAAATCAAAGTCACACTATGACGTAGCACACCTACACCCCCTAACCAATGTCCCAACCAAGTATCAACTTCCTACACCTTACAGTTGCTGAGATATAGCCCGGACAAGGTTTTATAGATCACAGTCACTACCGCAAGGTCAAAGGTCAAATCAAGGTCAGACCATGATGTTGCACACCTACAACTCCTAACCAATGTTCCTACCAAGTATCAACTTCCCACACCTTACGGTTTCCGAGATATAGCCCGGACAAGATTTTATACGTCAAGGTCACTACAGCAAGGTCAAAGGTCAAATCAAAGTCAGACCATGACGTTGCACACCTACACTCCCTAACCAATGTCCCTACCAAGTATCAACTTCCTACACCTTACAGTTTCCGAGATATAGCCCGGACAAGATTTTAAAGGTCAAGGTCACTACGACAAGGTCAAAGGTCCAATCAAGGTCAGACCATGACGCTGCACACCTACTACCCCTAACCAATGTCCCTGCCAAGTATCAACTTCCTACACCTTACGGTTTCGGAGATATAGCCCGGACAAGATTTTCAAACTCAAGGTCACTACAGCAAGGTCAAAGGTTAAATCAAGGTCAGACCATGACGCTGCACACTTACACCCCCAACCAATGTCCCTGCCAAGTATGAACTTCCTACACCTTACGGTTTCTGAGATACAGCCCGGACAAACTATTTCCCGCCGCCCGCCCGACCGCCCATCCGGACACCATGGGTGAAAACAATACCCCGACAGCCTTTAAGGGCTGTGGGGTAAAAATGATAATTGATAAAAAATTTAAAATAAATTACATTCTGACGCATAGGCAATTATCTCCCGCCGTAAAAATTAGATGTACTAAAGATAGTGGAATATAGATTTTCTTGTGAGCTGGAGGCACATGTAGAAGTGACAATAAGCAACACTTTGTAGAAAGTTTGTAGAAATGACCATCTTCCTGTGTTTAATATGTTTTTCCATTTATGACCAAATGCAAGGTTTCGTAGATAAATCTGTTTTTTTTTTTTTTTTATTTTATTTTTTTTATTTATTTATTTTTTTTTTGCGTTTTATGCAAAAATTCAAGATGGCTGGGAAAATCTGCAGATAACTTGTGGGTCAAAAATTTGGTCAAAATTGCTCTACCTCACTCCGTTTCCGAGATAAACACATTTTTGAGTTTTACACAGAAATTCAAGATGGCCACCAAAAGTGGCGGGAAAACAATTTTTTGGATAAGTTGCCAGGAGGCTCTGCAGATACCCTGCGGGTCAAAAATTTTGTTGAAATCGCTCTATCTCACGTGTTTTTGCATTTAACGCAGAAATTCAAGATGGCCGCCAAAAGTGGCGGGAAAAAGATTTTTGAGAAAAGTTGCCAGTAGATTCTGCTGATACCCTGTGGGTCAAAAATTTGTGGAAATCACACTATCTCACTCTGTTTCCGAGATAAACATGTTTTACGTTATACGCAGAAATTCAAGATGGCTGCCAAAAGTGGCGGGAAAACGATTTTTCAAAATAGTCGCCAGTAGAGTCTGCAGATACCCTGCAGGTCAAAAATTTTGTCGAAATCGCTCTATCTCGCTCTGTTTCTGAGATAAACACGTTTTTGCGTTTAACACAGAAATTCAAGATGGCCGCCAAAAGTGGCAGGAAAACATTCTTTTGCAAAAAGTCGCCAGTAGACTGGAGATACCCTGTGGGTCAAAAATTTTGTCAAAATCGCTCTATCTGGCTCTGTTTCCGAGATAAACGCTTTTTTGCATTTTATGCAAATTCAAGACGGCCACCAGAAGTGGCGGGAAAACGATTTTTGGGAAGAGTTGCCAGTACACTCTGCAGATACCTTGCAGGTCAAAACATTTTCTCAAAATCGTTCTATCTCGCTCCGTTTCTGAGATAAACACGTTTTTGCGTTTTACACAGAAATTCAAGATGGCCGCCAAAAGTGGCAGGAAAACATTCTTTTGCAAAAAGTCGCCAGTAGACTCTGCAGATACCCTGTGGGTCAAAATTTTGTCGAAATCACTCTATCTCGCCCCTTTTCTGAGATAAATGCTTTTTTTTTGCATTTTACGCACAAATTCAAGATGGCCGCCAAAGTGGCGGGAAAATGATTTTTGGGAAAAGTCACCAGTAGACTCTACAGATACCTATGGGTCAAAAATTTAGTCAAAATCGCTCTATCTCGCTCCGTTTCCGAGATAAGCGTGTTTATGCAAATACTTTTGAAGATAGTTGACATTTACTTCTGTCATTATTTTGCTGCAAATAAGAAAATAGCTATTACTCATTTATGGCATGCAACAGAACCCCAAACTATATGCCATCTTATAGTTAAGTACAAAGTAGCTGAACAACATATTTTAGGAAAATACTCTAACTGCAAGAGTTTTGGAGTTACAATGGATTTACTCACCAGTCAGAATTTCAAAGTAGCTATTACTCAGCTATCCAGTGTGCAACTGGTCTGAAACTTTACTATGTGATAGCTAAAAAAACTAGATGAATAACATATTTGAAAAAAAAATTCTCTAACTTTAATACCTTTGAAGATATTTGACATTTACTTATGTCATTATTTTGCTGTAAATAAGAAAATAGCTATTACTCACTTATGGCATGCAATGGGACTCCAAACTATGTACCATCTTATAGCCTAAGGACAAAGTAGCTGAACAATATATTGTAGGAAAATACTGTAACTGCAATAGCTTTGGAGTTACAATGGATTTACTCAACAGTCACAATTTCAAAGTAGCTATTACTCAGCTCTCCAATGTGCAACAGGTCTGAAACTTTACTATGTGATAGCTAAAAGAACTAGATGAATAACACAGTTGAAAAGAATTCCCTAACTTTAATACTTTTGAAGATATTTGACATTTACTTCTGTCATTATTTTGCTACAAATAAGAAAATAGCTAATACTCACTTATGGCATGCAATAGAACCCCAAACTATATGCCATCTTATAGTTAAGGACAAAGTAGCTGAACAACATATTTTAGTAAAATACTCTAACTGCAAGAGTTTTGGAGTTACAATGGATTTTGCTCACCAGTCAGAATTTCAAAGTAGCTATTACTTAGCTATGCAATGTGCAACAGGTCCAGCGTGCGAAATTCGGGGTGGCCCCGTGGCCCCCCTTTTTAAGTTAGGGCCACCACAACTTGACTTTCATGGGCCCCAATGGGCCACCACATTGATTACAACATGCCTCCTGTGGTAATACAATCCAGTGTGCTGTCATTTATTTTTAACTGGTTTTCTTTCCCCATGGCTAAGCCTTTAATTATGCATTGTGTTTTGCATATTCCAGATTGAGTTCACCCTTAATTAGCAGTTATATACTCTTTCACACACAGGCCAACATACATCCCCCCTCCCTTTACCAACTCTGCAGTGTTCAGCCAGAGAGTGGATATAAAATCAAAAGATCCCCTCATTCCTCTTGCCCCTCCCCATAATACACACACAAGGCCTGCCACTCACTCGCACACAGAGTTCATGTTAGCCTGGCCTTCCAGGCTGTCTCAACCATAATGCAAACGTGAAATATTTTTTGCCATAATGCACACTGTATCAGGGGCCTTTCTAGTCTGGGAGACAGTTCTCCTCAGCAAGCTAGGCTAAGTAAATGTATGAGAGCATTATGAAAAATGCTTATAATGCAATCATACAGATGTGTCTATATTATACATATAAACGCCTGTGGCAAGGCTAAGTTCATGTGTTCCACCTCTTTAATCTTTATGTACTTCAATACTTCCAGCCTGTAGCTTTTCCACTGGTGTGTTGCATGTGATAGAAAATTTCTGAAAAAAAACGAATTTATTTTTAATAAAACTCTCTCATAATATCTTAACTCACCACTAGTTTAGTTCCCTCAGATAAAAAAGTTGTAGGCCTTTAATGTGTGGAGGACATAAAGTGTATTTCATAGTCTACTTTTGACATTCATATTGAATAGTTGCATTATACTGAAGACAGCTTTGAAGGCCTGGGCCGGGATTCACAAAAGGTCTTAAGTTTAGGTTTTTTTTTTGCTTAGACAAATCTTAAAGTTATGACAATTTTTTGCTTAAGACCTTTTGTGAATCCCGGCCCAGGCTAACAGTAACAATTAATGAATATGGCAAGAAAACTAATATTAAATCATATGTTTTGCTGAGAATATCAACAAAAAGAAGGAAAAGAAAACCCCCAGTGCACATAAAAACCCGAGATCTTAGAATTCTATATTAGTCCTTGGTCTGACGGCCAGAAAATCACTTTTGGTGGACCCCCCCGCCCCCCCCCCCCCCGTTTACCAGCTGTTCTTGGTGTCATTTTGTTCGTTGATATATGTACTTTCGAGATCTGCCTGTTGGAGTTGCAGCAAGTTACGCGTTTTTGCATACAACACCAATTTGTGATGGTACCCCCAACCAAATTTTGGTGCAAAAATGAAAATGTACTGATGCTAGGTTATGCCTGATTGGAGTCAATCTATAGCTTATAATTATGGTTTTGGGGGTTTAAGGCATGTGACAAACATGTAGCAATATATTTAAAGCTAAAAAAATATAATGCACATGATATTTTATGAAATCTGGACTGAAAACCAACAAATTTTCACCAAAATTTCTCTTACTTTCTGGAGGCGTATTTCAAGATGTTCTCTATACATTCATTTTTCATGTGTTTGTTAACAAAAAACTGACTAAAATGTCTTCTATATTCACTGTAGAATATATTTGTGGCATTTGGTGAATGTCAGTTCACTATTTTTATGCTAAAATCATGATAACATGAGCAAAGTTTACCCCTACCCCAAAATGGAAAAAAACGAAAAAAATCTGAAAATTGACTTTTTGGGCCCAATAAGGCATTTTTATTGTTTTAAACCAGATTTTCACTTGCACTTTTAATTTAAATCATTCTAAAAAGTTTGTGAAAGTATTAATAAATTTAGTTATCAAACAGGAAGCAGTTATTAACCGCATTCATCCTCTACTGTGATTTAAGATGTCTGTATAGGTCCTATATGCTTTTTTTTCAAAACTCAATTTTCATCTCAATTGATTTCTTTACCCAAGTAATATAAAATGTATAATGATAACACACACATAAACGATTGTAAATTGATATCCAAACTAATAAACTCCTGGCTCAAAATGGTCATTTTATTCCACACCATGCAGTAAATATGATATGAAAGGTTGTCCTGGTAATAATAGTTGTGACATCATAGAGGCATATTAGTGATGTCATCATGAGGTTAACTTATTGATTTTTTCATATCAGAGCACATGGGTGATTATTTTACTGCAATGATATGTGTAAATATGTGGCTATACTTATATTTTTGGATATTTGTCTGCAAAAATATTTTGCATGTTTAGGTGAGTAGCAATATAAATACTTTAAATTATATTGTTCATCATTCCAAAGTTTCCTTGCAAATTTTATGCAATTAAAAATGTCAGATCTTGAATGCCTTTATGCAGAGATTAGAGATGTAAATATAACTCATGATGATTTTTAACAGTTGGGAATGTTAAAGATTTGTTAACTATGAGAGTTTCTATTTTTTTTCTTGTTGGAGCTAAATTATATAACTCTTAATGTGATTAATATCTACCATTAAAGTATGTGTAATTAAGGGACATGTGCATATAGATCCTACATGAGGTTGTTAGGTTACCAACATATATTCTTTTAAGCTTGATATTGGTTGTAACTATTTGTGTTTTAAATAGGCTCAGTATTTATAAAGCATGTTATAGATTATTAATGTGAAATAATTTCTTACATAGGTTGTAGGCATTTGAGAAGGTAGAATGAATAGCCCTGCAGATATTATTAACTGGGATGCATGTTTGATATGTAACAGAAAAGGGCAAACAGAAAACTTGTCATCATTTACAGAGAGAAGCTGGCAAAGCTTTAAGAATGCTGCTGAGAAAAGAAATGATGATGTACACAACAGGCTCGAATCATACTTCATTAAAGGTCCAAAGGGGTATTACCATAGAAAGTGTTACCAGGGTTACACAAATAAATCAAACATCCGAACTCTCCCAAAAAGAGATTCAAGTTCTCAAGGCAATTCAAATTCTGAAGAATACCCTCCAGTAAAGAAACCAACTACAAGAGCAAGATTAACTCCCACTGCAATGACAAAATGTATTATTTGCCAAAGTAAAAAGACCAGAAAAGCCTCTGGTGGTATAAGAGGAAGAGTTGAAGAAAAACTAACACAGTGTCAAACATTTAGTGTGGGTGAGACTTTGCTAAGATCAGCCAAAAAGAAAAATGATGAAAGAATTATAACACAATTACATGATCAAGATGTTGTAGCTAGTGAAGTAAGGTATCACAAATCATGTTTTGTACAGTACACATCACGAAAACAAGGTACACCTGGTACATCAAGTTCGTGCAATGCTGAGTTTCATGATGCAGTTTTTAAACAGATATTAAGAGAGATTGGCGTTAAAGTAATTGAAACCCATGAAATACTGTCTCTCACTGATTTGCATAAGCAATATCTGGAGCAGCTCCAACAAGAAGGTCTCAATACTGATTTGTACAGAAGACAAAAGTTGAAGAAAAAAATTGAAACACATTTAGGAGACAAAATTGATTTTTGGGCTTCCCCTTTGAAAAAGGAACCAACAATAATATATTCCAAAACAATTCCAAAGGGACAGTCGGCTGGCAAGTCATACCAACAGCATGAAACGGACACATCCAACAGTGATACTGAGGAAGAGGAGCCTGCCATATATTCATCAGGAGAAAATAAAAAAGAACAGAATGTCAAAGTGTTTCAAGCAGCAAAAATTTTGCGAAGACTTATTCTGGATATTGAGGATACCATGCCAATGCCACCACAACCAAATGACTTGAAGATGAATGAATTTGAAATCCCCATCTTGTTATACAACATGCTATTATGGCTACTGACTGATTCATGCGAATTTTCTGAAAGTAAGATTACTGCCGTACCTGCAAAGCACAACATCATTAATTCTATTGGTCAAGACCTCCTCTACAATGCTTCAAATGGAACAATTAAGACCGCCAAACACTTATCTCTACCTATAACAGTTAAACAATTGACAGGATCATCCCAGGTGGTCGAGATTTTGAATAAATTAGGCAACAGAGTTTCTTTGAGCACACTCGATCGTGTAGATACACTCATGGCAGAAGAACAACTACAGAAAAAGACCATGATACCCAAGAATATGAAGCCAAATGTATTCACCATATTTTGCTGGGATAACAATGATATTCTTGAGGAGACACTATCTGGAGAAGGAACCACACACTGCACAAACTGAATATCAATCCAAAGAAGTGTGGATTTTTGTTCACCTGATGTAGCTAGGTATTATGTCTTTCAGTTATTTATAGTCTATAATTTTTCCTCAGGTCTTATGAATGCAGCTTATGCAGTTGCTTTACGGTTTAACCCATTATATACTTTGCTTCAGAGATTTTTGGTTGAAAATTTTTATTTAAAATATACACCTGCAGTTACTTGTCAACACTCAGTAATTTATAGTACAGAACCTTCATCAATCAATAGTTATTCTATTAGTTCTCTTCTTAAATGGGAGAGATTGACAGACTAACCTTGGTGATTACTTAACCTCTAACAAGCATAGGCAACTGACTGACAATTTATTTACAGATTACATTTGCATGTTGGATATATACATATGACCTAATAACACTTGTTTGTATTTCAAGGCCCAAAAAAGGTTTAGGAAAGAAATCTACATCTATTCAAGCAAAAGAAATGATTCCTTATGTAAGTGGGAAAAGAAAAAACCCTGGTGTTATGCTGTCTGATGTAGGCCAAATGATAGCATCCAAAGATGTGTTTGATGAAGCATCCAAGAAGGAGTTCCTTTGGCTTTTATTGAGACAAAGAATTGATTCATCACTACAACCTACTTCAGTTCAAACTGGACAACACATTCCTGGATGGTCTGGTTTTAATGAAATCATGGATGCAGAAAGTAGTTTAATGCACAAAGTGTCATTGGCTTCCTGTTGAACAGCGCATTGTGTTCAAGACAGTCACACTTGTTTATAAGTATCTTCACACAGGTTTTCCCAGGTATTTTTCACCACATCTTTCTTCCTACAGCAGTTCTTATAGTACCAGGCGCAGTGAAAGTGGTGGTAATTTCCTAGTTATTCCAAAGTTCTGCCCCTCTGTTCATAAATCTGTCAAACAGTTTGGTAATAGTTTTGCGTTTGATGCTCCTACTGTGTGGAATACTCTCCCTGATGTGATTCGTGCCTCTCCATCCCTGGCCTCCTTCAGAAAACAGCTTAAAACCTACCTGTACACCAAAGCATATCCACCCTAGCCTGAATCATCCTCCTGGCGTTCTCCGTGGTGTTCGACCCCTGTTATGTCCCTGGACACAGAATTTTGTTGACTGCTTTTTGTTTTGTTGTGCCTTAGAGTCCTCTTGTTTGGGGAGATTAAGCGCTATAAAAGTCCAATTAGAATTAGAATTAGAATTGTGAAGTTATTGACAAACCTCCCACAGAACTACAGGTCCTGTACAATGTCTTAAAACGGTCAACAGAAATGGCAAATGAAGTTAGGCAAGAAGATGTTGTGATATTCTTTGACCAAGCAATGTATGCTAAGATTTTGGAGGTGATTTGGAAAAACCCACTAGAGTTTGAGAGAATTGTTCCCTGCATGGGTGGCTTTCATGTGGCTTGCACTTACATGGCTGTTATTGGTAAGCGGTTCAAAGATGCAGGACTATATGATATTCTCATTGAATCTGGACTTCTGGGATCTGGATCAATAAATGGTGTCATTGAAGGCAAACACTATAATAGAGCTATCAGAATACACAAAGTTGCTTATGAAGCACTGCATCAATTACGGTGGGAAGTCTTTCTTCAGAAACTGGAGTTAATGGGAGATCAAACTGAACTAGCTGATGAAATAAAACTAATTTGTGAAGACAGGAATGTAAGCAACAGGGCGATCGAGAGATTGAGTCAGAAAAAGGAGTTCACAGATATTTTCCAGAGATACACAGAATTCTGTGACAATCCCGATGGTCCAATGGCAGAATACTGGAGCTCTTATATGAAGATGGTGTCTATCTTGCTTCAGTTTATTTGAGCAACATGTGAAGGAAATTGGCAATTGTACCTGAATAGCCTAAAACTGATGTTGCCTATGATCTTTGCATATGATCGACTGAACTATGCCAGGTATTAATGTTCAAATTTCTATTCAAATCTAATCTAATTTGCTTTCCAATTTAATCCACTTTGCTCATCACAATGCAACAAACATATGCATATTTCACATAAATCCTAAAAATAACTATTAATACTATATATACTAACTTTTAAGGTACTTGCCGATGTACATTAGCAACATGGTTACACTGGACATAAACCATCCAGAGACAAAGGAACAGTTTGACCAAGGAAACTTTGTTGTGAAAAGATCTCACCACCCATTTTCTCAGGTTGCTGTTGATCAAAGTATAGAGCAAACCATGAACCGGGACACCAAAGTAAAAGGGGGAATCCTTGGTAAAAGCTTGAAAAAAGGTACTCCTTTTTCACTGTTTAACAAGAATATAGATACAAATGTTACTTAAATCATGTCAAAATATGTTACACCTATAAATCTGATCAATATTATAAATTTATATATATGTGTGTATTTGTGCTGTATTTGTGTTGTTGCAGTTTTGTGATATTGAATGATTTAAACTTACCTGAATATTCCTGTGATAGACTCGTCATTGACCTAGACTGTTTGACATATATTCGTAATTATCATCTTTGTATGTGTTTAACCTCCAGCAAGTGTCATGGTTGAGGACATGTCCAAGTATGACACTGGCTGTTAAATAGGATATTAAACTGATAATTACACTTTTTCATGTGCTGTGTTGCCCAATAAAATATAAGATCATGCTTTATTATAGTATACATGTTGTAGGAGCAGTTCAAAAATGGGTAGCTACAGCACACTTGAGAGCACAAATTTCTGATAACTGCCGATCTACAGTAGGCTCAGCAGGTGGTGCATCAACACAAGGCCACAAAGAACTAACTTTGACCAGAATTGCCCATGATCAAAGAAGTGTAGAACAGGTTCTACAAGTTACAAGGTCGATTGGTAATCCATTCCAACCATCTGAGAATCTTGTGAGCCTTTGTTCAGGTGTAACAGCAACTGATAACATAGCTGCCGACTTACTACAAGCAGAGAAAAAGGGCGAAGCACAACTGAAAAAGTTTTGTGAAGAAAGACTAGTAGAGTGTAAAGTCCCATTTTATGAAACCATGCATAAGTTGAACTTGAAAACATTTAGGTCACTTCAAAAACAGGCAACTGTGAAAGTCAAAGGAAAGGAAGTAATTCTTAAAGCTGATAGAGATATCTTTGCTAGGATGATAGTCATTGCCCAATCTAGGAAGCTTGATCTGAGAGAAGTATTCAAACACACCCTTGGACCTGTGCCTTGGCCATTATCCAACGCCGATGGCAGTTTCACTAAAACAGCTAAAGTCAAGCTAGTTGACACAATTGAGAAAGATGTTGACCCATTACCTCAGACTCCAGATGGTTCAGCTTGGATTATAGATCTCATGGCAGTGTTACAATCACTTTCTACTTCTGAGATTCCTGAAACATTTCAAGAATTAGCAAAGGTTGTTCTTAGAAAATGTCTGACACATGTCAGCTCAGAAGGCCGTGTTGACATTGTTTCAGACATCTATCCAGCCATATCTATAAAGAATAGAGAGAGATCCAACAGATACAGCCAAGGAGAATTGAGAATTGCAATTACTGGAAGCAAATCACAAAAGGTTCCAAAGCAGTGGAAGAAATTTCTTAGTGCAGGTTGTAATAAAGAAGCTCTGGTTGAACTTTTCTTTAATGAATGGCAAACAACTGAATACATCTCTACAATACAGAGGCGTTCAGTTTACCTGAACAAAGGTGAATCCTGTTTCATCATACAAAGTGTTCATGGGAACATCAGATGCCAGGAAGTAGAAGAATTGGAGTCATCCCATGAAGAAGCCGATACCAGGTAAAACTTTTTCTTTAAGTTAATATTTAGAAAAATAATAGAATAAACAAGTTTTAAATTATGTGACTTTTGTGAATAAAATTGTTTTAAAAAAATTTATACTAAAAAGATGAAAAAGAATTGCAAAATATTTCTTGAAATATTACTCATAGATGTTATTGTGGATATATCATAATTAAAAATATATATTTTAAATAATATATAATATTAATACTTTTGATTTCAGGATTTTGCTTCATGCAAAGCATGCTTCAGATTCAGGGTACCAAAGTGTAGTGATAAAGACTCCAGACTCTGATGTTATTATTTTAGCCTGTTACTTCCAGTGTATGATTACAGCACAGATAATCATATTAACAGGAACAAAATTAAGATCAAGATATATCGACATTCAGAAAGTTTGTGGGCAATATGATGACTTGGTGCTTAAAGCTTTACCTGGGCTGCATGCATTCACTGGTTGTGATACAGTTAGTTCCTTTAGTGGAAAAGGGAAGAGAAAGGCATTTGATATCATCAAATGTAATGATATATTGTGCAACCAAATGGCAAACCTTGGCACAGAATACCAACCAAATGAAACCTATGAGGATTTTGTTTGTGCACTGTATGGTTATACCAACAATCATGATGTGAACGAGCTACGGTATCATTTATTTTGTTCAAAAAATGTTCAAAGCAACAAGCTTCCTCCTTGTAAAGATTCCCTGCAGAAACATGTACAAAGGGCTTGCTACCAGGCGTACATTTGGAAAAAAGCATTGGATTCAAAGCCAAATATCCCTTCACCTGATGGAAATGGCTGGGCAATGATTCAAGGTGAACTTACTATTGACTGGTTTGACCTTCTTCCAGCTCCAGCTGCACTTCTGGAGTTTTTAACATGTAGTTGCAAAACCAAGTGTCAAACAGGCAGATGTACTTGTTTTAGTAACAGACTTTCTTGTACCCAATTGTGCAAATGTGGAGAAGATTGCACCAACCACAGTGAAAATGCAGACAGTGACACTAGTGATGATGATATGTGATTTCATTCAAGAATTGAATAGCTATATTTAATCACTAAATACTTAATTGGATGGTTTTGTTGTTAGTTAATAGAATACTATTACTGTTTTGCTGATGCATTTCATTATTTGACATTAAAGTACAGATATTTAAACCATTACACTTTCATTGTCGCTTATAATATTTTTTGTTTTGGAGGGATCGTCTATCATAGAAATAATTCCTCAGGCGGAGTCCTGTATTCAACAAATGTTTCAAGGTTGATGCAAAAGTTCCTACTGACTTTTAAATAAATTATTTTTGAATGTTTTACAGTATTAGATAAGTAAAAAGTAAAACAAAATTTAAAACAATAAATCATTCTTTTGTCTTGGTACAATGGTCAATTTTTAGATTTTTCAGAAATAGCGTTTGGCAGAGGTTTGTGATAACAAATTTCTTCCTGTTTGATGTACTTAAACATTAATTTTTCACATGAATACATTTTAGAATTATTTAAAGGAATAGTGCAAGTGAAAATCTGATTTAAAACAATAAAAATGCCTTATTGGGCCCAAAAAGTCCATTTTCAGATTTTTTTCGTTTTTTTCCATTTTGGGGTAGGGGTAAACTTTGCTCATGTTATCATGATTTTAGCATAAAAATAGTGAACTGACATTCA
Source organism: Sabellastarte sp. h YS-2021 (assembly GCA_964017235.1). Taxonomy (NCBI): domain Eukaryota; kingdom Metazoa; phylum Annelida; class Polychaeta; order Sabellida; family Sabellidae; genus Sabellastarte; species Sabellastarte sp. h YS-2021. The sequence goes on from OZ024937.1 coordinate 67,924,658, forward strand.
CCAAATGCCACAAATATATTCTACAGTGAATATAGAAGACATTTTAGTCAGTTTTTTTGTTAACAAACACATGAAAAATGAATGTATAGAGAACATCTTGAAATACGCCTCCAGAAAGTAAGAGAAATTTTGGTGAAAATTTGTTGGTTTTCAGTCCAGATTTCATAAAATATCATGTGCATTATATTTTTTTAGCTTTAAATATATTGCTACATGTTTGTCACATGCCTTAAACCCCCAAAACCATAATTATAAGCTATAGATTGACTCCAATCAGGCATAACCTAGCATCAGTACATTTTCATTTTTGCACCAAAATTTGGTTGGGGGTACCATCACAAATTGGTGTTGTATGCAAAAACGCGTAACTTGCTGCAACTCCAACAGGCAGATCTCGAAAGTACACATATCAATGGACAAAATGACACCAAGAACAGCTGGTAAACGGGGGGGGTCCACCAAAAGTGATTTCTAGGCCCTTTTTGGATTTCAGACCAAGGACTATATGAGTTGAGAAAAAAACATGCACTGCCAAACTTGTGAATTCAATGCACAGTGAGGGTAGATTCTAGCCTTGCTGAAGGCTCAAGTTTCTTTGCAGTTAGGGAATGTTTCCAGTTCAGATAATGGAGTTTCACTTTCTATAATGTACTCATACACATACATAGCATACGGCTAAGAGAAAGACCTTCTTCTGGAGAGCTTCCTTTAAAATTCTGAATGCGTACCTTATGATTGCCAAATGTTTCTGCACCTATTCTGAACATATTATATACATATGGGCCTTAATAAGCAAGGCTAGGTAGATTCTAATGTATCAGTGGGGAGGAGAAAGTCAGTATATTCTATTGATTATTTTCGTTCATGGCTTGGTTGGCTGTTTCTGAGAAGATATACACCCATACATACACCTCCCCCACACACATAAACACATGTGAGTTGTGGCCAGATAGACAGACAAAAATACATGCTTATCTTGTAAACCAATTGTACTTGGCTTGGTTGGCTGTTTGTGAGAAGAGATACACCAATACACACACATACATGTGTGAGTTGTGACCAGATAGACAGAAATATACACTTATCTTTAGGGGTACATACACAAGTGTACTTGAGGTGGGAAAGAATAAAGGGTTTTGTGTGGTTGGCTGTGTGAATGGCTGATTTTGATTTTAATGTTTGTCTTGTAGAAATACATTGGGGATTGCTGTTACATAAAATTCTCTATTTTTAAACAAAGTAACAAGTCTGTGCCTAACTACAGAGGCTGGCTCTGCTTTTTTCAGCAAATCTGACACATGAAATCATTATGAACCCACTTGAAAATTTAAAAAAGCTTCTGTCTGGAGAAATACAGCCCCACATTCTGGTAAAAAAGTCATTCAGTCCTCATATAATACCTTAGGCAAAAGGACTTGATGAAAGTCTACCTTAAACAGAAACTTCAGAAAGCCATTTCCTCATAAAACTTGCAAAATGTTTTGTGTAACTGTGTTCCCACACTTTGTTCTTCACATCATTAATATTTATGTAACTGAAAGAAAGCTGAATTAATAAGAAATGGTTTAACATTAAACAGGATAGGCTAGCCTTAACTTGGGGTATTTAATTGTCAATGTGAAAGTGTTAATTTGGCTGGTTTTGGCCTTTTTACTGAAAGAAATGAAAGACTTCCTTGGCAACGTTTTTCTGTATATGTCATGACCTTGAAAATAACCTTCAAAATTCATACATTTTAGTAAAAATATAATCTTTAACATTCTTTTCCAGCCTGAATTATTAATAATTGATAGTATATCATGGAGAAATTTCTAATCAAATACAGTAAAAAAAAGAATATAGAGTAACTACTGAAGGTGACTTTGATGACAATATGCCTTCCACCAGTAGTTTGGGCCATCAAGTTTTAATAGGGGCCACTGACCTTCAGAACCTAGTGGCCCTATGGGGCCACCACTGCTTTACAACGAATTTCTCACACTGAACAGGTCCGAAACTTTACTATGTGATAGCTTATCAAAAAGTAGGTGAATAACATATTTGAAAAGAATTCACTAACTTTAATACTTTTGAAGATATTTGACATTTACTTATGTCATTATTTTTCTACAAATAAGAAAATAGCTATTACCTACTTATGGCATGCAAACTATGTACCATCTTATAGCTAAGGACAAAGTAGCTGAACAACATATTTGAAGAAAAAGCTGTAACTACAATAGTTTTTTTAGTTATGAGTCCTTTACTCAAAGCAGCTAAAATTGCTATTACTCACTTATCTTTAGGCCTAAGTCCATAAAACCCAAAAAAATTTCAAGAGCGTGAAAATTCATTGGGACAATTAATTTATAAAAAATCTGTAGCTGTAGTAGTTTGGGAGAAATATGAAAATAGACAAGGTTATAAATTTGAATATTCAAATATTTATCAAATTATGATGCTCCAAGGGCATGCCTACAGCACCGGTGCTACTCGACCTGTCCGCGGCTTTCGACACTATCGATCATGACACACTCCTATCCCGTTTGTCAGCTAGGTTTGGCTTTGCTGGATCTGCACTAAAATGGTTTAGATCCTACCTCCAGGATCATTTTCAGTCAGTCAAGATTGGTCCAGTCTTTCGAATTTGTTCGAATTGAAGTTTGGCATCCCCCAAGGTTCTGTCATAGGTCCTCTTCTGTTTTCCCTCTATACAACACCTCTTGGTCAAGTCATCAGAAAATATACTGGAGTCAAATACCACTTCTATGCTGACGATACTCAGCTGTTCATTCATTTATCCCCTGATGATAGTCCCAAGTCTTTTGACCGTCTTAAATCCTGTTTGAATGATATTCAGGTCTGGATGTCTGAAAACAAACTCCTGATAAAACAGAATTCATAGTCTTTGGTGCCAAAGACAGATACAAATGGCTCAGTGACTCATTTCCTGTCAATCTCCTGGGTAATCGTCTCTCTCACACAGATGTTGTATGCAATTTGTAGTCAAATCCTGTTTTATTAGCCTCAGGGACCTTCATCGTATCAGGAGGTTTCTTTCTGTTGATACATCAGTGGTGATTACAAATGCTCTGGTCAGTAGTTGTTTGGATTATTGCAATTCTCTATTTCGCAGTTTGTCATCTCGTAATGCTACAAGGCTTCAGTATGTTCAAAATGCTCTTGCACGGTTTGTCACTGGTGCTTCAAAGTACACTCACATCACATCCACCCTGAGGACACTTCATTGGCTACCCATCAGACACCGTATCATCTTCAAAACCCTAGCTTTGGTTTATAAGTACCTCACCACTGGCCAGCCTAAGTATTTTGCACCATATCTCCCCTTGTACAAGTCTGCCATGAATACAAGACGTTCCAACCCAAAAAAATTGTTCCTCCAGGTTCCTCATTATTGTGCTGCCATCCATAAATCCAAGGTCCACTTCAACAATAGTTTCTCATATGATGCCCCTAAGTTATGGAATGCTCTTCCACATGATATCCGCAGTGCTCCAAATCTCTTGTGTTTCAAAAGTCGACTAAAAACCTACCTATTTCAGAAATCATTTCCACCATAATTTCTAACTACCGAACACCGGATAGACTCCCTGGGTACGACTTGGAACATGTCTATGACTCAATGATTTATGCCTTACGAACTGGATGGTGTGCCTTAGAATCCGTAGATACGGAGATTAAGCACTTGGACAACTGATTGATTGATTGATTTATGTGTAAGGAACAACAAGTAATGTACATGTAATAAGATTAAGATATATTTCTTGTTCAAGAACTGAATTTCACTGTAGTTTTAACATTGTATTTTAACAATGTATTGCATTTCCAAAGGTCACCAATAAAATTTAGATCTATAATTAGGGTTGATTAAAACTTCCCTTTAATGTTGTCCCTTCAATAGAGGAAGCCACACCATAACCATAGATGCCTCTGAAAGACTATGATGAAATCCAATTAGGGAGCTAGCTGGCCTTTTCATTGTTTCTAACAACAATTCTTTGATCAAGTAGCCAGTACCTACATTAAAGTCATAAATCTAACAGAAAATGGCAAAATATTAAGCCTTGATTGAAATAAAATAAAGAAACCACTTAATAATAATCTCTGTTTAACAAATGATTCTTTGAGATTACATGCAGACTTGTTTGGGTGTAAATCATGTTGTCTTACATGATAAGGTAAAATTACTGCTGAATAAAAGTACAGATAACATATGTTAAAAGTTAGAAATTTAAATTAACTTATTAAACTTTTATTTATTTCCAATAAAAACGCTTTTCATGTATCACTCACATAAAAATAGTGAAAAGTTAAATGATCTTTAATCATTTGTTAGGGATGACATAGGTCCTTAGTAGCTGTGGGATTGAAAATAATATAAGCTTAAATGAAATATCTTCAGAAAGCACATATCTAAAGTTTTTAAAAATAAATATTTAAAAGCCCAGTGCTATTTTTTCAACATATTTGCACGTAATGTACTCCAAAATGAAGTATGCTTAGTATGTTCTAATAATCATCATACCAGACAGGGTTCCCACATCCTTGAAAATCCTGGAAAAAATTGCTTCATTTAAGGCCTTGAAAGTCCTTGAATTTGGCCAAAATTGAATAAAACCTTTGAGAAGTCCTTGAATTTGTTACTGCCCAACTTCTGCATCTGCATCATCTAGTTTTGTGGCTATGGCAGACTCAGCAAAGCAATTATGATCTAAGATGTGTTAACTAGCATTGTTGTAATGAGAATATATATGTTAAAATCATGTGACAATAAGGAATTTTGTGGGAGGAACGGACAGCTAGAAGGGGAGGTAAAGTAGACCTTGCCTTAAAATATATCCTTGAGAATTGTTGTTGTTGACCTTGAAAATCGTAGAAAAGACCTTAAATCCAGTTATCAAAAGTCTTTGGGAACCCTGATAGAGGAAAATGTTCCAATATAATTCACAGTTTGGTTTACCATTTAATATTATATAGAGTAAAATGTTCCAATATAATGTACAGTTTGGTTTACCATTTAATATTATATAGTTACAACCAGTGAACATCAAAGTCTCATTTTCACATATTTACTGAAAGTCAAACCAGTAAACTTGTGAAATAACACAGGTCATAAATCAGTAAATACACGTATTTACTGAAAATTTTAGGGAATATGCCTATTTACTGACCAAATCAGTAAATTTGCGTAATTACTGAAAATATCAGTAAATGTGTATATTTACTGATTTCACATATTTACTGTAACATATATACTGCTTGGCCTCGTATGTTGACACGCGCCTCAAATTGGCACAAAACAGACAATAGAATATTAATATTGCATATTATTTATATTGTCATCAGTAAAACTCGTGCAGATTCGCCTACCAAGTAAGGAAGTACAAGTGACAACAGCGATAAATTAAATAACTTCAGGAATTTCCGAATGCAAATTTTGCCAAGTTGAGGCACTGATTTCATGTAGAAGTTATAAATCTTGTCCCTTACAAAGAGTTCCAAAATGTTTATTGTAATGACTATCGGTTGTTATACTAGTATTACTTTCATAGCTTGCGCTTGTGTCAATGCATATTTTTATCATTAGAAATCCACAAAATTGAACATAGAACAACCGCAAATAAGTTTTTTGTGTCCAAGGTGTGCCAAGTTATGGTGGGGAGTAGTAGTTTATAAAATATTTTATAATATGGATGAGACGGTTCTGAAATCAACAGAATTATGACCTGTCCTTGCCAGTTCCAAAAACACTCAGAAAATTAAAGGACACAATTATGACCCAGACATATTTGTGACCGCCCATGTATTGTTGTATCCCCGGACGAAAGTCGGGGATACTTAGGATTCAGTACGGTCACGCCGCCGCCGCCGCCGCAGAGATTTCCTTTTGGACGCGATAACTTAAAAAATATTTTAGTTAGAACTTTCAAGTTTGGTATGTGGGTATATATGGGCAATGCCACGAACGCTATTGTTTTGTGACCTTGACCTTCAATCTCAAGGTCACTGGTGGCCACTTAAAGGTCAGATTTTGGCCATTTTTGCACATTTTGGCCCTGTTCTCCAAGACAGAAAGTTAGATCATCCTATGACTGGTATATATAATACATATATATGTCCCCTATAAGCATGCAGAAATTTGACCTTGAAGCTCTTCATTGAAGGTCATCCACTGACCACCAAAGTACTTGACCGAGGGGCATTTTTGGCCTTTTTGGAGATATTTTCACACTTAACGCTGACTATATTGCATGGAAACTATTGAAAATGGCTTTGGAGGTTGAGTACATGATGGACTTCTGCCATCCAGGTTTACTGGTTACAGATCTTCATTTAAGGTCATCCACTGACCGCCAAAGTACCTGACCAAGGGTCATTTTTGGCATATTTGGAGATATTTTCACACTTAATGCTGACTACATTGCGTGGAAACTATTGAAAATGGCTTTTGAGGTTGAGTACATGACGGAGTACCAGCATCCAGGCTGACCGGTTACAGATCTTCGTTGAAGGTCATCCACTGACCGCCAAAGTACCTGACCGAGGATCATTTTGGGCCCTCTATTTGTTTGTTTGTTTGTAAACAAGATAACTCAAAAACTGACAGACGGATTTTGATAAAATTTTCAGGATATGTCCAAATTGGTAAAAGGAAGATGTGATTAAATTTTGGGAGTGATCCGGATCACTGTCTGGATCTTCTGGATCCATGAAATTTAATTTTTAAACACAGATAGCTCAAAAAGTTATGGTTGCATTTTGATGAAATTTTCAGGAGATGTCCTTATTGGGACGAGGAACAAGTGATTAGATTTTGGGAGTGATCTGGATCACTGTCTGGATCATCTGGATCCAGACTGCCAGATGTGTTTGTGTACAATATAGCTCAAAAACTTATGAACGGATTTTGATGAAATTTTAAGGATATGTCTGAAAAGATAAAAAGATGAAATGGTTGAATTTTAGAAGTGATCCAGATCACTATATGGATCTTCTGGATCCATGAAATGTAATTTTTAAAGACAGATACCTCAAAAAGTTATGGATGGATTGTGATGACATTTTCAGCAAATGGCCTAAATGGTGCGAGGAACAAGTGATTAGATTTGGGGAGTGATCTGGATCACTGTCTGGATCATCTGGATCCAGGTTGCAGATGTGTTTGTGTACATTGTAGCTAAAAAACTTATGGACGGATTTTGATGAAATTTTCAGGATATGTCTGAAAAGGTAAAAGGATGAAATGGCTGAATTTTGGAAGTGATCCGGATCACTATATGGATCTTCTGGATCCATGAAATGTAATAAGACAGATACCTCAAAAAGTTATGGATGGATTGTGATGACATTTTCAGCAAATGACCTAAATGGTGCGAGGAACAAGTGATTAGATTTGGGGAGTGATCTGGATCACTGTCTGGATCATCTGGATCCAGGTTGCCAGATGTGTTTGTGTACATTGTAGCAAAAAACTTATGGACGGATTTTGATGAAATTTTCAGGATATGTCTGAAAAGGTAAAAGGATGAAATGGCTGAATTTTGGAAGTGATCCGGATCACTATATGGATCTTCTGGATCCATGAAATGTAATAAGACAGATACCTCAAAAAGTTATGGATGGATTGTGATGACATTTTCAGCAAATGACCTAAATGGTGCGAGGAACAACTGATTAGATTTGGGGAGTGATCTGGATCACTGTCTGGATCATCTGGATCCAGGTTGCCAGATGTGTTTGTGTACATTGTAGCAAAAAAACTTATGGACGGATTTTGATGAAATTTTCAGGATATGTCTGAAAAGGTAAAAGGATGAAATAACTGAATTTTGGAAGTGATCCGGATCACTGTATGGATCTTCTGGATCCGTGAAATGTAATAAGACATACCTCAAAAAGTTATGGATGGATTGTGATGACATTTTCAGCAAATGACCTAAATGGTACATGGAACAAGTGATTATACTTTTGGAATGATCTGGATCACCGTCTGGATCATCTGGATCGAGCCTGCAACATGATTTTACGATGAATTTTGATGATATTTTTAGGCTATGTTACAAATAGTAAAAGGAAGAAGTGGTAAAAGGATGAAATTATTGAATTTTGGAAGTGATCCGGATCACTATATGGATCTTCTGGATCCATGAAATGTAATTTTTTAAGACAGATACCTCAAAAAGTTATGGATGGATTGTTTCAGCAAATGGCCTAAATGGTACAAGGAACAAGTGATTACATTTTTGGAGTGATCTGGATCATCTGGATCCAGGCTTGCACATAATCTTGGAATGGATTTTACTATTTTCAGGATATGTTACAAATGGTAAAAGGAAGAAGTGGTAAAAGGAAGAAATGGTTCAATTTTGCGAGTGATCTGGACCACTATCTGGATCTTCTGGATCCGTGAATGTAATTTTTAAAGACAAATAGCTCAGAAAGTCATGAATGGATTTTTATGAAATTTTCAGGAAATGTCTTAAATGGGACAAAGAACAAATGATTAGATTTTGGGAGTAATCTGGATCACTGTCTGGATCATGTGGATCCAGGCTGCCAGATGTGTCTGTGTACAAGATAACTCAAAAACTTATGGATGGATTTCGATGAAATTTTTAGAATATGTCTGAAAAGGTAAAAGGATGAAATGATTGAGTTTTGGAAGCGATCCGGATCACTATATGGATCTTCTGGATCCATGAAATGTAATTTTTAAAGACAGATATAAGTGAAACAACTAGTGATTAGCTTTTGGAAGTAATCTGGTACTATGGAGAATCCTGACCTGGTGCTCCAGGAAACAGGCTCAAGCCCGACACATTCACGCCTTAACTATGTCCCGTCCGGGGATACACTGCGTCGAGACGCAATCTCTAGTTATTATTACTTTTATACAGTATACTGCAGTATACATTGATACACACAAACCGGGGTTCACTTTTATCTTAACATTTTTAATAATTTAAGGGAATTGTGTAAACACAGCCAATATTATGACAGTCCGTCTAACATTAATGCCTTCTAACATTAGTGACACAAGTGAACTGTAGTACTGTGTCAGATTTGATTTACATGCATATCGCACCCACAAAAAATCGCTACCGCTAACTCGCACCCGCAAATCACACCCAGTTTTTTTACTTCATCTTTTTCTCCTTTCTTGTCTTGTCTCTTTTGTATATTGGGCATTGATTCACACAAATCAAAATAAGTTAAAATATGTTGGGAAACCCCACAGAATAAGTCTTATTAGAGTTCCGAGTGCGCATGTGCGGCAACACTGTTTACTGTCGAAATGTGGAAAAACAAGGACACGTGCGAACAAGAACAATCACTAATCAGCAGGTTAAAATACCAAAAAAGATATTTTCTTTTTTATTTCAGCACATTATATATCATTTTAAAGTATGAAATACATGTAAATGTAATCTTCGTAGTATTTTAGGCTATTGTGGTGAATTTACCTCCAATTTTTAATATCCTTATATGACTTTGAACTTGAGGAACTGGTCAGTTTGGTTGATACTATGGTTAATTCTGCCATATACCTGTGAGGGACATACCAACTTGAAAAAGGACTATGGAGTCCCTAATAGCAAATACATATATATATATAAAATAAATAAATCATTAACCACCTTTATATGACCCTTATCTCTTGGATTCGAATCTTGATCATTGCTGGCCTTGTGGTGTGGTTGTCTTTCTCTAATGAAGAATTAGTTAGAAGTACATCCTAAGATATTTACCTTGATATGACCTTGGATCTTGGGTTTGAATCTAGATTTGTGCCTTGGTGTGCTATAAGTATTTTAGAATTGTTAGTTATAAGCTGCCTTTTGGGCTGAAATTATAAATGAAATGTTGTTGCCTGACTTGTCATGTAACTTAATGGTTGACATTTAAGTAACTTGAACTTTGACACTTGAGAGTGTTCATCAATGGAAGTAGACTGAACAATGCTTGCATATCATAATTTCCTATGTAAAATTTCATAAAATTACAGACTAGTTTTTAGATAAGCTAACATAAAACAGGAACCATGTCTCAAAAAGCCACAGATGACAACTGGTTTACTCTTATGAAGACATACTTGTGGAGATGAAGTCACAGTTTACTAAAATAATAGTATCAACGATTTTGATCTAGAATTTACTTTCAAAATAAAATTCATATAGCACTGAATATAACAATGTATCAGCCAAATTTGGTTAATTTTATTGTAATTGGAATTTTTATTAATACCGTAAATTTCCAAAATAACGCCCAGGTTCAAATAAACGCCTGGTTAAATTAACGCCTGGTACCACGCACACTGTTTACAATTTATAACACTGTTTTTGTATTTCAAAAGAACACCCGGTTCAATTTAACGCCTGGACTGAAACCATTTGAAAATAATGAACGCCAGGGCCTTATTTTGAAAAAATACGGTAAAAATACTTACATAATCCCAACAAGGAGAGTCCCACCCTCCTCCAGTCTACCATCTTCTGAGGGGTAGGGTCAAAATTTTTAAGAATGACAACTTACAGAGGATATATAACCTCCAGCATGTGCCTGCTGGGGTTTACGTGTGTACTTTCAGTAGAAAAAAAATGGCGAGACACATTCTCTGTGTCCTTGACCGAACGGTAGGTCACGTAAGCATTTGTTGGGATTATGTAAGTATGTTTTTATGCAATAAAAAATGCATTAAAATATGCAAGAGAATCGTGAATTATAAATACATTTCATTGAGTGTATATGACAAAAATTAAGACTTCTATTTACAAATACCCAATGGATCACAGTTATGGTTTTACTGGGGGCTATCCTCCCCACACCATCTTAAAAGGGTCATTAATTTCTGGTGGCCACTTTCAAAATCAAAAGTAGCTGGGAAAGTGTAGGGCAGATAGTCACCAGTCAAAACCTTTTTACAATTAGCTTCTGAACGGCTCTGATAAAGCAATATTGAAGTGAATGGCAGCTTAGGTACATAATTTTCAGTGCTTAGATAATGTATGTAATTAAAAAAAAATCTTTCATATTTGACCAGGGATATTGTACCAGGGCCCTGAAAGGACCAAAAATTTGGCAAATATATAACCAAACTGTTTCAATTTTAAACCAGCTGAAACAATCATTGGTTTTTAAACATACTATAAATTATTAAATATTACATCTGCAACTTTGATGGGATAACTTTATTGGAAAATAGGTTTCACTCTTATACTGGAAAAAAATTAAGGCTATTCACAGGTGCTCATTTTTCAAAAATATTCCAAAACTAACATATATGGAATGTGATTATTTAACAAGTCATCTCCTCATTTAGTAGTATCAAAATATAAAAAAAAAGAAAATAAAATAATTTTAAAATTTTATTTGGTTTTAAAGTGCCTTACTTCCACCAGGTGTTCAAAAAACATTTCTTATCAAATACACAGCTAATTTCCTTAAATAAAAGTTAAAACTACAATGAAATGTATGTAAAATTGTATATTATATTTTACTTAACTAGTATAATTATGAATGTTATTTCCTTGTGAAAAATCATTTTTCAACATCTAATTTCTAGCATTCTAAATACTTTCAAAATTTATTTGTCAACACCTTATGATTATGTTTAAATGAAAAGCACCACAAACTGCAGTAACTTCACTTTAAAGGGGGTAAATAATTTTTTAAAGAAATAAAAAATTCGAGTCAAAATAGCTTGAAGCACCTCCAAAGACCCTTACTTTCGCCCACCTTAGAAGACTTAAAACAATAGTTTTAAATATATTTTCACATTGAAAAATCACAGTTTCATACATCTTTATGTACATTTTTAAAATAAATTAAGTATGATGGCTGTAATGCAATAAAATGTACATTGTTTTGCATTTTTCATTTCATAAAAATCACTTCCTGGTTTACGTATACCTAGTTTGTTTATCCACGTACATTTTCCACGAACGGAACTCCAATAAGGCTTATACCATGACCTCATGAATATTAATGAGTAGTCTGCAAATTCTGATCTTCACGTTAGATATTGGTGAGAAATACCATGGAATCGTCAAATATATCCAATGTATGCACAAATAGTTCCATCCAGTATTTGATCTTAAAGCTGAAATCTGTGACCTCATGGATATTAATGAGCTGTCCGTGAATTTTGACCTTTAAATAAAATATTTTCTACACATATAATTATTGGGAAAACCCACAGATTTCTGTGACCTCATAAATATTCCATGCAATTATCAAGCACATCTACGTACAACTAATAACTGAATTGTCAAGACTGACATTGCAAAGCCGTGAGTTCTGACAACAATCCAGAAATGGGTGCGATTTTTGGAGTAGCGATTTGAAGTGGGTGCGATATGCACGTATCCCGTAAAGATTTTACGTACCTACTAGTACCGTACTATTTCACAGTATCCAGTACTGGGAAAAAATGTGACATTGTATAACACTAGTACAGTAGTACAATATAACCTACATCTGGCTTATGTATGTATAAAAATAAGCCTGATTCACAAACGAAACCCATGTGTCCATGCTTTTGTTTGGGAAATAACATCACTTTCACTTCCTGTATGTTCTATTTATATAGGTAAATTATAAAAGTCGGAACCGGATTTTTCCAGGATCGCACCTCTCATCACACCTCTTTGTCGCACCACTAGATCTAGACGTCTAATCTAGAAGAAGATCGATGGACTTCTCGATATGGACGTCCGACGAATTTCCTTGCAATATTTCATCAAATGTAAGTCATTTATGGAGTCATTATGCACTCATCCAAGTCCCGGATCACTTGTGGTGCTACAGAATCACTGGTGCTACAGAGGGCTAGTTAAGTGTTATTTATTGTTACATGTATATTAAATATGTTCTAGCTTTCAACAGTTACATTACAGTAAACCTATGCAGATGCAGTTAAGCTGTTAGTTGAGTTAATTTTCTTTTAATGAATTGGCTGATGAGCTCTATGGTCCTGGCACGTACCCTAGTCATTCATGGAGTCATTATGCACTCATCCAAGTTCCGGATCATTTGTGGTGCTACGGAACCACTGGTGCTACAGAGGGTTAGTCGAGTGTTATTTCTTATTAAATGTACATTAAAATGTTGTACTTGTATTTCAATTTTCTAACTATACACTACAGTAACATATACACAGATGCAGTATTTACAACCAATTTATTTTTATTTATATTAAACTCAAGAACTCCCGGTGAGTGTTATTTATTATTACATCTATATTAAATATGGTCTAGCTTTCTATGGTTACACTACACTGCACTTGCAGTGGTACAATACACACGTAGTGTAACTATAGAAAGCTAGAACATATTTAATATACATGTAATAATACATAACACTCACCAAACCCGCTGTAGCACCACTGGTTGTGTAGCACCACAAGTGATCCGGGACTTGAATGAGTGCATAATGACTCTATGAGTGACTTGGGTGCTATCATCCTTGTGAGCATGATAGCGCCCATGTGGCAGCATGTCATAAAAATTCTCACAATATGCCGTTTTTCATGGATTAATGGATATCATAAATTCTGCAAAATTGAAATCATGAAAGAACAATATACAGAGAATGAAAAGAATAGCTTGTCTGAGTAAAATACATATACTGCAAGTAGTTATACTACAAATATTTGTTTCTTTTTTGGATAAACTTTTTATCAAAGGGAAATGTACTTATAACATGTAACACCTGATACAGCAACATTGGATAATCATTTAAATGGTGAATAATGGATATATTTAGATGCTCTGTGATTTTTGTGGTTAACTCTTATGATGTAGTATGGATACCACAACTTGCCAAAGACTGGCCTATACCAGGCGGGAGTTAATGGCAATCAGAAATCAGTGTGTCGGCCTGAGACTGCCACAAGCTGATGTTTCACTCATTAAGAACTTGACTTTAAACTCTGTGACCCAGACAAGAAGGGGAGTGAGAGGTGGTTACAGATCATCTAAATCAAAGACCTGTGTGTGTTATTTCAATGCCCAGTCAGTCAGAAATAAACTTTTACACATAAATGATCACTTGTCAGATAAAAACTTTGGTATTGTAGGGATTGTAGAGACATGGCTTATGGAAAAGGACCATGCTATCAAAAAACAATTAACACCCACTGGATACATATTGAAATGTATTGACAGGAAAGGTAGGTCTGGTGGGGGGGTAGCCTTACGGTGTAAACAAGAATGGGGCCCCAAATTAGATTCAGCAGAAATGTTTACCTCTTTTGAGTACATCTCTTGTGTTTTGTCAAATAGCAACACCAAGTTAAGAGTTTGTGTTGTATACCAGCCACCAAATACAGAAAATATCACAACAGGCCAGTTCTTTCAAGAATTCTCAGAATTACTCAGTAAAATGGTACTACAGAAAGAAAAACTTTTGATTATGGGTGATTTTAACTTTCACATGGAAAACATTGATAGTTATTCTGTTAAAAACATGATAGACCTTCTTGATGAATTTGGCTTGAAGCAGCATGTCAGTGATGCCACATCCAAACATGCAAATCATGTGCTTGACTTGATAATAACAAGAAATTCCGAGTCTTTGATATATGATACACCTAAGATCTCAACTTACCTGTCTGACCATGCATCAATTGTATTCCAACTCAACTCTTCAAATCACAACCATAAAGAGTCGCCAAAATCTTACAGACCTTTGAATAAGATTGATCTAACCAGATTCAAGCAGGACCTTCGTAACTCAGATATTGTCACAAAACCAAAAACTGAGCTCAATGAGTTGGTGAATCAATACAACAGCTGCCTATGTCAGCTTCTAGATAAGCATGCTCCATTAAGAGTGAAAAAGACTGGCAATAGGAACATTAATCCTTGGTACAATGAAAACATTCGTACAGCTAAGCAAAAATTCCGTCAAGCAGAAAGGAAATGGAGAAAAGACCACACAGATGAAAGTAATAGAGTAATGGTGGAATTGAGAAAAACATATTCAAAGGTGCTTCACAGTTCAAAAGTGGCATACTATAGTGAAATTCTTGAAAAAAATAAATCAAATCAGAAACAACTGTTTCAAATTATTAAAAAGCTGAAGCAGGACAATGGTCCAACTATTTACCCTGAACACTCATCAAAGACTAAGTTGGCAAATGAATTCAGTGACTATTTTGAAGAAAAGATCACGAAGATCAGAGCTAAATTTCCATCAACCAGTAAATTCAAGGAGTATGACAAAACTGTTGATGTAACACCACTGACTTCTTTCCAACCTCTTAGCAATGAAGATATTAGAAAATTAATCTTATCAGCTGCACCAAAATCATGTAGCCTTGACCCAATCCCAACATCATTGCTGAAGGACTGTATTGAATTACTGTTACCCAGTATTAGCAAAGTAATAAACATGTCACTCATACAAGGTGAAATGCCAGAGGGGTTCAAACATGCAGTTGTTACCCCTCTGCCAAAAAAGACAGATGTGGATCCTACTTTCAAAAATTTTAGGCCAGTATCTAACTTGCCTTTTCTGTCCAAGATGATTGAAAAAGCAGTCTCAATCCAATTACTGGACAACACAAACAGTCATAATCTGTGCGAAAATCTACAATCAGCATACAGATGCCACCACAGCACTGAGACTGCTCTGATCAAAATCATGAACGACCTTCTATTGGAAGCAGATAATCAAAAAGTGATACTTATGGGTTTTCTAGATTTATCAGCTGCATTTGACACTGTTGATCATTGTATTTTGCTGCACCGACTTGAGAAAATGTTTCGAATTGAAGACAAAGCTTTAGACTGGTTTAGAACTTATTTAACAGGAAGAACTCAATCAGTAGTTGTTGGTGACTGTGAATCTCATAAAAAAGGTTCTAGAATGCTGTGTGCCTCAGGGATCAGGTCTTGGGCCTGATCTCTGCTGCAAATATACGTTACCTCTTGGTATCATCATCAGAATGTTTCACATACTTTACCACATGTATGCTGATGACACACAGCTTTACAAATCAATTGACCCAAGTAATTTTGAAAACCAAAAACAAACTGCAGAACAACTCCATTTGTGTACATCTGAAATAAGCAACTGGATGTCTAATAACCGGCTCAAGCTAAATGAAGAAAAGACAGAGTTCTTAATTGCTGGCACTGGAAGACAGCGCTCCAAAGTCATTATTGACTCATTAAATGTGCTTGGTATTGACATAAAGCCAAGCACAAGTGTCAGAAACCTTGGGGTAATCATTGACCAAGACCTATCACTTAAGGAACAAGTAAATGCCATATGCAGATCCTGTTATGGTCACCTAAGGTCCATCATTCAAATAAGACCTTACCTAACTAAGTCTGCTGCACACACAATAGTACAGTCACTCATATCTTCCAGATTAGACTATTGTAACTCTCTCCTAGCTGAACTCCCACAATATCTTATCCATAAGTTGCAGAAAGTACAAAATTGGGCTGCCAGGATAGTTTTGAATGTCAAGAAACATGATTCTATATCGGTTCACCTGCATCAGCTCCACTGGTTGCCTGTTAGGTTTCGGATCAAATTTAAAATAAATCTACTAGTATATAAGAGTTTGAATCGACAGGCACCATCATATTTGACATCAATGCTTAACTACCAGCAGCATCAACGCACCACAAGATTGGCAAGAAAATCGTACATGCTACAAGAAAAAAGATCAAAACTCGTCTCTATGGGTGACCGTGCCTTCAGTGTTGTGGCACCAAAGTATTGGAATGAACTGCCAGATGATATCAGGAACATTGAACTTCCATTGGACATCTTCAAAAAGAAACTAAAAACTCATTATTTTAAAACAGCATATTGTGGAGAAAAAGCGCAATGATTGTTTTTTCTTAAATAGAATTGCACTATATAAATATGTCATGTTATGTTATGACCCTAGAGCTCAACAGTCAATTCATTTAAATAAAGCTATACAGATACAGTTAAGCTGTTAGTTGAGTGAATTTTCTTTTAATGAATTGACTGTTGAGCTCTAAGGTCATAGCACCCGAGTCATTTATAGAGTCATTATGCACTCATCCAAGTCCCGGATCACTTGTGGTGCTACAGAACCACTGGTGCTACAGAGGCCTAGGTGAATGCTATTCATTGTTACATGAATAATAATGACAGTTAATAACAGTGCTTATTGATTTTTGTAATGTAATTTTGTAATTTTTTTTTGTGGGGGGGGAAGCAAATGTCATGTTTAAACACGCACTAGTAAACAAAAAAAAGGTTTATAAACTAAGTTATCCATAAAAGATGCAATCCCCAGTCTGTCTGAAGATGAGACCTGACAAAGATTTCAAACTCTGGGGGGGGGGGGTACCCATTGCACCCCTCCGATATCACCTCCGGTAGTCCGGGTTTTACAAGGCACCATTTATATAAGGTATCAAAAACATTTACCGAACAAAAACAGACTAAAATGTACTAATATAGTATATGCAGCAATGTTTGAATACATTATGTATTTGGGCCGGGATTCACGAAAGGTCTCAAATCTTAGACAAAATCTTAGCTAAGACCAGTCCTAAGTTTAAGACTTTTGTCTTAGCTGAGATTTTATCTCAAGTTGGGATTCACAAAAAGTGCTTAACAGAATCTTAGCTGAGACAAAATTTATGCCAAAAGTCTCAACTATTTTTTATCCAAATTAACAAATTTTAGCAAAACAAAAATATTCTTCACTGATCGATAAATACAGCAAACATGCTCTTCAAAATTATAAAACAGATCTGTTACTTAAAAAAATCTAGCCCCCATAGGTCGAATAACTATATATAGTTAAGACTTTAGCTCTACCAAAACTTAATCATTTGTTTGCCTCTGTACCTGCTCCGGATAAAATAATTGATGAACTAAATAACATATTATTTGACTATTTCTGTGTAGGTAAACCCAACAAAGTCAAAAGAATCATCATCTCTCAAAATATATGGTATCAAATATGGTAGCCTAAACATGTTAGGTGTACTTAAATTGGAAAAAGTGGTGAAACTAAACTGGATCAAATGTATTGTAAAACAAGAAAACAAAAAACTAGACCATCTAGTTATCTTAGAGGATGACTGACAAAAACGATTCATGAAAACAATAAATCATGATTTTCCAAAAATCTAAAGTATCTTGCAACCAAGACTTATTACATAACACTGTATGGTTTAATAGTCAAATATCTAAAAGCAAAATGTTCTCAGACTGGTACAAAAAAGGCATAACAACAGTTGGTGATATGGTAAGCTTACCCAGCAGGCAATAGGATGTCAAAAAGAAATAAAAAAGACACTGGGTATGACATCCAAAACTCATGCTTATTTGAAATTCGAAATGACATCATATGTTAAATGTCAAATAGATCTTTAGTAGCCCAGTCTATTTTACATCTCCAAAAACCATAAAAATGACATCTAGTAGCCGATTATAAATTTGATATCAGCATAAGACATCAATATGATGCCCCAATTTGGACTGACTTCATGTCTATGTGACATCAGAAACTGACATCAATTTGATGTACTGATTTAAAAATCTGATTGACATCATTTTGCAAGTGCTTAAACCAATTTTCAGTAATACAAATTCGGTTAAAAATATTCTTGTTTTCAAAATTAATACTGTGTAATATTGTTTAAACTCCCAATATACAACTGCCAATTATACACACTTACCTGACACAGCTTTAAGTCATTTCCATGTACTATACAGATAATTCCATGGGAGAAAATAATGAATGTCATCTGGGAACAAGTTGGAAAATTTATACCACTTGTAAAGATACAAATTATGGGTACAAACGTTTGAATATTAGAAGCACTTTTTTCTTAACTTTTTTTCTTTTTTTGTTCAATCTTTGCTTGGTTGCAAACACTAAAGAATACATTTGTTTATAAATCAACATATTTCTTGAAGGTTTTTGCTGTCACACAGCATTTTAGTTACAGTTTTAAACATAATTGTTTTGTCTATACCAAAAATTAATTATTTCTGTCAAAGCAACATCACACAGACTAGAGGCCAAGTTGGTTAGTAGGTTCAGCATCTAATCACAGGTTGTCACCTCTGTCTGGGTTTGCCCCTACTCATGGTAAAAAGCTGAGGGTCTGTCCTAATATGACCCTGCCTGTTTTCAGGATGTAAAACCCAACTTTGACTGAACACAGACTAGATAAATTATTCCGACTTAGGCATGATTTGGACATCCATACCATGTATTGGTAATATTCATAAAAAATGAAATCATAATTTTATAGAATACCAATGTCAACCTGATCTCAAATGATATGATGATACTCCACTTTAAATGTCTTAACAAAGTGACATCATATTAATATCACTAAGATGTCAGAAACAATGCCCGAGTATAATATCATGTCACATCATATTATTCGAACATCATATTTTCATCATTTAACATGACTTCACAGAGTCATGTTGGGATGGTGTCAATTTTATATCATTGAATAGGATAATACGATCATGTTAGGTCTGGTAATCATTTTGACATCTAGTTGATATTGTAGGTATGTTATGGACATAAAGTCATGTCATGTCACACAAACTGGATGTCAGATTTGTGTCAGATGACGTGACCACCTTAAATCATGTCCGAGTGATAGCAACTTGGTGTCATATACTAACATGACCAAAACATTATGTCAAGAATTGGACCTGTGCCTGCTGGGTTAAGAAGGAACAGTTTTTGAAACACGATCTCTGAGCAAGATTTTTAGTTTCAAACCCAATATCCTTAATTACTTTACTATCAAATCACTAGTAACAAAATTCATCAAGAGAAACAAAAATGGAAACACCTTTTAAGGATATGCATACAGTTCCATTGTACCATTCTTTTCAGACCCAAATGTAAAAGTAGAATATTTTATCTAGGTATGATGAAGGCAGAGATCCATCAGACAAAACATGAATCTAAATGGAATACTGAATGCCATTACATGGTGACCCAAGAAGACTAGATATATATTTATAGGTCTTGTTTAAGAACAGTTTCAGATAATTCTTTAGTAATGGCTTCAATACTGAATATCACAGAGAATTATTGGCACATATCACTTGCTCCTCATACAGTACACACTCGCAGTATGTGGAGCAAGTGCCAGGCACACAACTTTGAAATCAGATTGAATCCAATGGTGAAATCTGGATGAAATACATGTAGATTTTGCAAACTGTTTTTAGTTGGATCCAACAGTTGAAATCATGTTTAAATCAACAGGTAAAATAAGGTTGAAACTAATACGTGAAATCTGGTTGAAATATGTGTAGAATTTGCAAACCGATTTTAGTTGGATCCAACGGTTGACATCATATTGAAATCAACGGGTGAAATCAGGTTGAATACAAGGGTGAAATCTGGGTGAAATACATGTAGATTTTGAAAACCGTTTTTAGTTGGATCGGAGGGGTGAAATCATGTTGATCGAAATCAATGGGTGAAATCTGGTTGAAATACACATAGATTTTGCAAACTGTTTTAGTTGAATCCAACCAGTGATACCAGGTTGAATCCAGTGGGTGAAACAATGTTGAAGTATGTTTTGAATTTACAAATTATTCTCAGTTAGAGCCAATGTTTTAACCTATGTTAGTCCAACACAGATTTACTTTTTTATGTAATCATTTATATACTTTTTATCTCTCATTTAGTGGCTCAAACTATTAGTTCTCATGTGGTAAGCTGAATTCTCATCATTAATATCTCATCATAATATTGATTGAGCATGCAATTCAACTTCATCACTCAGTATATGGTTATATATTATGATCGCTTGTATTTTCCACCCAGACATCCAATTTTATCTTTATTCAATCTGATGAATTCTTGGTGATATTTTTACACAAATTAAACATTTGTGAAGTGACTTTCTCTGTGTTTATTTTATCCAGTCAAACTTGTTAAATATTTTAAAAATAGACATTGCAATTACAAAGGAATTCTCAAGTAAAATCACAATGGTTCTTTTCCTATATCTTAAATATGCATCTTTGAATGTAGTTTGAAAAAACACAACCAAGCTAAATGTGTATAACTTCACCCCACTGCTGCTCCAGCTTCATTAGTTTTCAACTTGGACCACAAAGAGTGGACCTAGCTAGACAAGCCCACACCATTCTATTGAGAAAGAGTAAACACTTCCTATTGCTTGGTCCTGTCATTAATTAGTTTTAGTCACACACCTAGGGGGGAGTAAAGCAAGGAGTACTGATAAGATAAGTATATGAACCCCATGACCCCACTGAGCTATTGTGTCCTCAGAGTGATAAAATGTTATAACTGAAGAGTTTAGATTCATGATGCTTTTGACAAGTGATTTTCTCATTCTATCTAAATATAGCTGTCTTATACATTGGAATGTACATAGATTTTAGCTCATAGTTTTCAGTGTAAAATTTATAATTTAAAAATAGATATCATGTTTGCTTCTTATCCTTTGAGACTAGAGCTGCCATTTAAACAAAAAAAAACAAGAAATTATTTTAATAATTTCATACTCAAATATATTATAGATATTGAGTCATATGGTAATTTCAATATACACGTTGATGTACCTTGTACTGATAGTCACAAATTGAAAGCGCTTTTAGAATCATGTAATCTAAGACAGTCAGTTAACAATACCACTCACTTGCACGGTCATATCCTTGATCTCTTTCTTTCACCCAGTGATCAAGATGTGTGTGTACAGGTTGACATCTGTGAATTCATATCTGATCATGCAGTCACTAAATGTGCTACTGACTTTCTTTCCTCTCTTGCTAACTGCCAAAAAACAATTTCCTGTAGGAGGTACCATTGTATCAATATGTCCAACTTTCGGTCTGACCTTATGAAAATGCCTTTTGTGAAATGTGCAGCAAATTCTGTCTCACAACTCTATGCTCAGTACGTACATGACTTGAGTTGCATCCTTGGCAGGCATGCTCCTCTTGTGTCCAGTTTGAAGACAAAACAGCATGTTCACTGATTGTCAGAGACCTATCACCTTGCAAAGTCACTCAGAATTCAATTTGAACATGCTTGGCGTAAAGATAAAAGTCAATACAATGGGAGTTGTCTTTGACGTCAAATCGCCTGGTGTAATCGTCTCGCAAACAGGGACAAGACTGTCTATTACAGGAAACTTATCTCCGACAACAGCCATGATTCTAAGAAGCTATGGCGGGAGTTACACAAAGCCCTACATAGATCCCATGGCACTACTCTGCCCCCTTATGAATCCTCAAAGTCATTGGCTGATCGTTTTGCTACATTTTTCTCAAATAAAATCATGAAAATTTGTGAGAGTTTTTCCTCATCTGAGTCCTGTAACACGGTACATCCCACCTTTGATCCTCTTATATTAAGAGTCTTTACTCAAGTCACTCAAGATTAAATCGGTAAAATAATCAGCAAATCACCCACCAAATCATGCCTGTTGGACCCATTGCCCACATTCCTTATTAAGGAATGCATTGATATCCTTCTACCATCTATAACCAAATTTGTCAATTGTTTAATCAGTGAGGGACTGGTTCCAGATGGTTTCAAAAAAGCTGTAGTCACACCACTTATTAAAAAGGCCTCTCTTCCTGTTGAGGATTTGAAAAACTACCGCCCAGTATCTGGACTTAGCTTCATTTCTAAACTGGTGGAATGTGTAGTTGCTAAACAGCTGGTTGATCATAGTCATTGACATGGCTTGGATAACTCATACCAGTCAGCATATAAGTCAGGTCACTTTGTTTATTTGGGGTTTTACGTCGCTTTCAACACTGTAAAGGTCATATCACGATGGGTAGTTGGAAGGGCAGAGGAAACCAGTACATACAGTTCGCTAGGGTTGTGTACTGTAAACTGCCGACCAACGGCAAGCAACTACCAGCTTTCCCACTTAAGGCCATGACGGGGATCGAACCCCAGCCTCAGAGGTGGGAGGCGAGAGTGCTACCACTCTGCCACTGTGGCCCCAAGTCAGGTCACTCAACGGAGACGGCTCTGCTTTCCATCAAAAATGATATTCATTTATCACTATCTCGTCACTATCTTGGGGTGAAGCTACTGCCTTGGTACTTCTAGATCTCTCTTCTGCCTTTGATATGATTGATCATTCCACTCTCCTCCGCGAAGGTGAACTCTCTCACAAAGGCGTTAACTTCCATTTCTATGCTGACGACACACAACTTTATGTCCATCTGTCACACATGAATGCCTCAGCTGTTTTTGATAAGTTGAACAGATGTCTTCAAGATATCAAAGAATGGATATCGGCTAGCAAACTTAAACTTAATCCGAATAAAACTGAGTTCATACTTTTTGGCTCCAAGAAACAGAGAGAAAGGTTAAATGCATGTTTCCCAATCAACATCTTGGGCAACCCCCTTTACCCCACCGAGTCAGTCAGGAACCTGGGTTTGTGGTTTCACTCTGATTTTTCCTTCTCTAAACTACGTCCACAATGTTTGTAAAGGCTGCTTTAGTCAACTGAGGGATTTTAGAAATATTAGGCAGTTCTTGACTCATTAAGCAGCTGTGTCGGTTACCAATGCTTTTGATAGTATTCGGTTGGACCACTGTAACTCACTTTTCAGGAGTCTCTCTAAAGTCAATCTTCATAGATTACAGTATATCCAAAATAGTGTTGCTAGAATTGTTACAAATTTGTGTAAATACACTCGGATAACTCCGGTACTCAGGAAACTCCATTGGCTCCCTATTCAGTTTCGCTCAGAGTTCAAACTGGCTACCCTGGTGTACAAGTTTATTCATACCGGTTTCCCTAAATATTTCGCTCCGCTTCTATCCACATACCACACTATTTACAATACTAGACGTAGTCAGAGTGTTGCCAAATTCCTCAATGTACCAAAATTTCAACCTACAATTCACAAGTCCACTAAGCAGTTTGGCTTCAATTTTGCCTTTGATGCTCTCACTGTTTGGAATTCACTTCCTGAAGACATTCGTGCATCACCCACTATTGCCTCTTCTATAAAGAAGCTCAAAACCTATCTCTATCCAAAAGCATAGCTCATTTTCTCTTCTCCATGGTGCTGACCTATTTCTGTCCCTGGACTTTGAGTTTGCATATTGCTATTTTCTTGTTGCGCCTTAGAGTTTACTACTCAGTAGAGATTAAATGCTATAAAGGTCTAATTAGAAAAGTAAATTTAAACTAACCAATAACAAGTATTGCTTGAAGTAACATGCACAACTTAAAAAAGGAAAATGTAAGAACTAAGAAGGATGAATCAAAATTATCTGGCTATATCAATCTTTTTTTGTTGAAAAGTTAACCACTTTTGGGAAAAGTATACAATTAACATATTGATGCCATACATTTTTTCACATTCACTATGTTTTATATTCCAAAATATGACTACCCATTTTTAGAATCAATTTTCAACACCACATAATTAAGATTTCTAGTCTAAAACATAACTACTGTTTAATGTTGAAAACCTAAACAAGATTTAGGGTTGATTATTCTTGTGAAACATGATTACTTTTTCTTCTTAGAAATCTAACTTAGAATTAGTGTTGAAAAAATGTCAGGATCGATTTTCAACACTATAAATCACCTGTATTCCATGTCTAAAACATAACTACCTTTTCATGTCGGAAAATTAGCTTAGATTTAGTGTTGAAAAGAGTATATTAATGTCGGGATCAATTTTCAACAGTAAATCAATGTTTTCAAAGGTCTGTGCCTGCTGGGTGATCTGATTGTGTGATGACGTCACATGACTAAATGCTGTAATCTGATTGCCTGATGATGTCACGTCACATGACTAAATGCTGTCTGATTGAGAGGTGATTTTGATTGGTTGACCATGTCACATGACTAATGCCACAATCTGATTGGGTGATGATGTCACATGACTAAATGCTACAATCTGATTGGGTGATGGCATCACATGATTAAATGTTGCATTCTGAATGATTGAGGAATGATTTTGATTGGTTGATGACATCACAGGATGCAGATATCTGATTGGTTAATGATGTCATTTGTATATTGATTGGTCATGTGACTAAATGCTGCAATCTGATTCGTTGAGGGGTGATGGCATCATTTGACTAGTTAATGTCACAGGCATCTGATTGGATGAATCAACAAAACAAGGGTATAGGGGTATAGGGGCACCAATTAAACAATAAGAAGAAAGTTATTACACAGATTGACTGATGCCACTTAGGTGAATGGTAGGCAACTCCCAAATAAATTCCAGCTCTTTAATTTCCAGGTGAACCACCTGAAGGCCTATACTAAAATATTAATATAAAAACTTTAAAAAATATTTTCTGAAAAAATATATCTAAACTTAGCTTGAAATATGAATAAAATACCAAAATGACCAATATCATACCAGTCATTGGTAATGTGTGGCAATAGCCAAATCTGGAGCTTTCCGTAGCCACAAACTGCACCTCAAGGGGTCGGACACCTTTACACTTCAGCCTCTGATGAGACCACGTGTAATCCGAGAGGGTCGAAATATGTGTACTAAACATTGGTCAGTATATCAGGCAATCTTCCTCTGACTAACACAAGACATATTTGTTTGGTTGATGAAGTATATGTATTGGTTAAGAGGTTGATGCAAGTATTCAATTTGTGATGGGTGATACAAGCATGGTTGCTAGGGGTATTTTTGAATAATGCCATAATTGGTAGGGACTATTTTTGAATGATGCCATGGTAGCTAGGGGCTATTTTTGAATAATATCATCGTTGCTAGGGCTATTTCTCAATGATGTCTGTCTTTTTAGGGGCTTTTGTCAAAAAACCCATGGTTGCTAGGGCTATTAAGCATGCTATGGAAACATCTATTTGATCTTTTGCACATGGGCATATTTACAAGACATAGGTTTATACAAGTCTAATGCCAAATCAGAACAAACAGATGGACCTCTAACCTCTCTAAGGGGGGGCATCTCCCAGTGTGAGGACATTTCCCCAATGGGGAGATGGGCTGCTCCACTGAGAGATTCTGCATGCATGTCACATTTAAAGTCAAAGAAAGCTTTGCGTGATGACACAAAGTGGCATCACACTCATCAAAAAGTGTGTTGGTTCATGGGATGATTTATTTTAAGTGCTTTAAAGTGTTTAACATGTTTTAAAATGTTAAAATAAAACAACATTGCATTTTTATTGGTTTTAATAAAAACAGAATGTTTTAAACCTAAAAAGCCTAAATGAAAATAAAAGTGAGCAGAGTTAACAAAGTACAACACTGGCTGTAATATTTTATTTAAATGGTAGTCTAAATTATGACCAAATAATCACACCAATTCATTACAAAGGCTAATAGTGACAAAACTTAATACATATACTCATCATTTGCTTACATTCCAACACTTAAGTAATAAACATAATGTTTCAACAAAGTTTAAGTAACTATAAACAAGGTTAAAATCAAAATGGTGATAATAATTAATATTATCTGGAATCAACTATAATTTTGATTATGACAATGGCACACTATCACATCATCAAACAATAAAATTTAAAATTTAACTGATTATGTAATTTAAAAATACCTAAGTTTCCTCGTAATTTCCATTTATATTTCTTCTTCCTCTTGCCCCTGACTCTTATTGTTTCTACTCCTACTCCACATTCTTCCTCTTCCTGCATAAATAACACTTTTAATAAATTTTCTTCATTGAATTAAGACGTTAACTACCATATAATAAAAATGTACAAAGGAGCAATTATTTTATTGAATCTTGTAAACAAAAAAATGTATAAGTCCATGTTTTGATTTGGAACAATCTGTAACCCACCCAATGCTGGAATCTTGAAATCAACAATTGTTCTATAAAGATTTCACTCTGGTCATCACTGTATTTCTCCTTTACAGTTTTCTCCATCTAGAACTCACATTGAAGTAGCACAAAACAGCTTTAATGTTTCAACAGTTTAACCCACATATTTTAACCAGGATAGAGTTCTGGTTTGGTCAGACTAATGAGTCTCTTAGAAATGAAAAGTGTTTCCTTAAACAATCAGGCACCACAATATCCACTTCAACCATCCCATAAAGACTCACATCCTCTAAAATTTGTGCTTCACCTAAACTACTCTTGTGATGCTAATAGCAAGGGGGCAGATGCGCGTCTAAACTGGACTTTAGATAACCACTCTTGCATAACCACCATTTTGTACCCCTGTGTCTCATGTAGTCTAACTTGACCTTGGTGTGTTGATGCTTCTTTTCCATCATTCTGACATCTTTATTCCAAGCTCCAACTGTGAGTCAACAATGATGCCCATATAAATTGCACAATTGATATTCATACAGTTTTATTCACGGAATCATACCCATCACAAAAATAGGGGCCTATCCTGTGCTCTTTCCCTGCATTGAGTTTATGGGGAATGTGCACTCCCTGCTCTTGTGACACCCTGTCCATCTAAGCATACATATAGAGACACTTGCTGTTTATTTTGGATTTAAAGTGGGGAGCTTCCCTTCTTATGAAATAACTTGTGGGTATCTAGCCCATAAATAAAGAGCATTACCGTCGTAGGCGACAATATTTTGATACATCTTTCTGCCCCTGACCAAGGTTCCTCATACTTGATGATAATGGGTGGAAATAATAGAAGGCCCACCCACAATGTTTTTCTTGATGGTGTGGTACAGATTTTTGTCCCCTGTCCAAAGAGACTAAAGTAAGCTTTAGTGTCCTTGAAGATAAATTTACTGGCAATCCCTGGGATAAAAAAGGCTTCTTTTAGATAATCAACGTCTATAACTGGTAAAAGACAAGCATCTTTTCCACAGCTTACACAACAAGTCCCACATCTATAAATTGTTATTATAGACCAAAAAATCCCTGAAGCTAGTCATGTTTTCTCTTTGCCACACCCTTTGCAAAAGATGGTAATTTTGCTCCATTTCCTCCTTAGTGTCTCCCAATGAATTCTTCTGTTTCAAACTTGAACAAAAAGCCTGCACAGGAGGAAGGGTGGGACAATCCAGTTTGTCTACACTGTCAAACCATTCATAAGGAAAGAAAAACTTGGCCTTCTCTGTTTGGTACATCTTGTCCAAGGACTAAGGGTAAAATAGTTTGTGTCCTACCGTGTCCCTCATTTCCTATCTAAAAAGGTGTAGGCTGGTACATAACCCCAACATAATCAATTTTTTTTCAAACCCAAGCACACTTTCTGATGCCTCTACCAATTAAATCTTGTATCAAACATTTTATGACAAAATTTACAGGTAAATTTCTGGCATACTTTTTAAAACCCAAAATCAAACACAGATGGTTTTCCCACACGTTTAAGTAAACATCTTCGTCGTAATGACCCAAACTCAAGTATTTGGGCACCACTGTGCCCTCTTCCAGCAACTTGTGCATGTTCACACTTTTCACACAGTTTTAGCTTAACACATATTTATCTTTCATAGCTTTAGAAGAAAATTGGTATGACACCTGTCACACATTTGAATATCTGGATCTTGGTATTCATAAGCTCCCTTATTGTTACATGTTTGTTCATAAGTTTTCCTGTTGAAGAGATGCTTGAACTTTTTTCTACATACCAAACAGGTCAGTCTTTTATTTGCAGAGAACTGCTCACACTTAGCTTCATGTTTCCTAATATTATGGGCAGTGCTGAACACTTTATGGCACTTGTTGCAGCTGTATCATTCTAGAACATAAAGGGTAATTCACTTGAGTCGAACAAACAATGCACATGTATCATCATTATTAACCTCATTTATGTGGAGAATAATTAATGATAATGATTTATGTCCTTGCACAACTAAAACAGAACAGAGTTTATTAACTTACATTTACCTTGAAAGGCCACCACACAGTACTTGGCTTGTGACATCAATGAACTGTCCTACCCACACTGTATCATCATAATAAGTACGTCAAGTAGTGTAAACATCATCACTATGACAATAAATGCATTAAATGACTTGTTGGATAATTGCATAAGATTAAATTATTTGTACTATTGTGACATATTGTTATTTGTAAATGGGTTAAAACTAGTTAAGCATAAACAGTCAATGGAAAAAGAAAATTTAACAAGAATTTACTGAATTTAGAGTAGCTGGAGACTCTTGCCAATGTCAACTCTTGCCAATGCCAACCTAACTTAGGAATATTACACATTGCTTTACATGATGACAAAATATTTATATAGCTGAATATCTGGGGGTCTGTACTCTCCCAGAAAATGTATCAGTCTCCAGCTTTTATACTGGTGTTTGTTGCTGCATCAGCTTAAATTGATCACCAAAATCTTGCTGCAGCAGATGATTTCTCACCAAATTTTTTCTCACCAAAAAGATGCTGCACTGGCAAATAATATCTTGATTAAGTGTTGCATCTTCAGATAATTTCCCGCCATATTTTTTCCTGCTAAAAAAAGTACTGCACCAGCAAATAATTTCTTGTCAAATTTTCCTAATAAAGGTCTGGCTCCATCAGCAGATTATTTCCCATATTCTTTCTTATCAAAAAATGCAAATAATATCTTGATTAAGTGTTGCATCTTCAGATAATTTCCCGCCATATCCCAGCAAATAATTTCTTGTCAAATTTTCCTAATAAAGGTCTGGCTCCATCAGCAGATTATTTCCCATATTCTTTCTTATCAAAAAATGCAAATAATATCTTGATTAAGTGTTGCATCTTCAGATAATTTCCCGCCATATTTTTTCCTGCTAAAAAAAGTACTGCACCAGCAAATAATTTCTTGTCAAATTTTCCTAATAAAGGTCTGGCTCCATCAGCAGATTATTTCCCATATTCTTTCTTATCAAAAAATGCTATATCAGCAAATAATTTTTTTCTTGCCAAATATTTTGCTACACTGGCAAATAATTTCCCCTCCAAATTTTTTTCCTTCAAAACAGAGTGCTGAGTCATCCGACTTGTGCCACTTTTAATGACTGTCAATACATACAAATTTGGAGGGCTTTAAATCTGACAGCTATGCACAACCTGTCACTGCAGCAACCCTTACTGTTTGATTATGTGACAGTGTGTCATTGTCATAATCAAAATTGCATTTAATTTCAGTTAATGTTAAATATTATCACCATGTGGTTTTAACATTGTTGAAAGTTACTTAAACTTTGTTAAAACATTAGTAACACAGAATCATTTTGCTTGACCCAAGAAAAACTACTGGCAGGAGAGATATATCCCTCTATATATATAATTCTTCTTGACGAAATACCAGCTACATGTTAGCCCGGAGATCCTCAGTTTTATCTAGGTAATATCATAAAGCTCTAACTCTCTAAGATAACTCTCAGATCTCTAAAGAATGGCGGCTAAGGCTGGGATCACCACCGGAGCCACACTCTCCAGGCCATGTCTCCCAGTTGGTTCTTAGAAAACTCAAGGAAGGATACCAGGATAATTTCGACCAGTCTGATTGGAATCAAATGTTCCTGTTCAGCCAGTTGAGTATTTCACTCCTGTACTTTTCCCAAACGCAATGCCAGCAGGAAAATGGACTTGAAAGTAAGATGCTTCAAAGAAACCTTCCTGAGAGGTTCAAAGGAGGCTAAATCAGTTGATGAAGCACTAAAGACAGGTTTCAGGAGGAAATGCCTCAGCCCCTTTGGGTTCGTCCCTCTACCTGCTGAGATTCTTGTCTTTGCTGATATTAAGGGAAGAGTTCCCTACCTTATCAGCAATTGTAGTATTTTAGCCATTTATAGTGCTAGGATGCAAATTCCTCTCCTGGAAAAGATACATGAGAAAGTCTGCTATCTGTTCTATAGATGGTTAAATGAAGTCCACCTTACTCAATGACACCACTGAACAAAACAGTCCACTTTACTTTGTACAGAACTCTGGTTGAGCATCTCTGTTGTGTTTCAATTTTCTCTGCCACCTGGTCAGAGATGTCTTGTCCCCTGATAGCCGATAGGCATGAAAGTTCAATTTAAGCAGGTACCTGTGAAGATTGCCATTAAAGGGCTGGGGCGACAAGTTCGGCAGGTTGGATAGGCACAATGGTATCTGGAACAACAAGTCTACCAGGTCACAGAACCAGGGCATGTTGGACCACTCCAGAGTGATTATCACTCTGAGAACCGTGACTGAAAATATTATTTATCATGCTGATCAGTAGAGGAATGGGAGGGAAGGATTAGAGGTTCAGACCTTTTCAGGACAGGCTCAGAGTATAATCTGCCCAGGCTTTGGCATCTGGGACTGGGGTACTGAGGTAGCTTGTTTCATCTGGTGGCAAATAGGTCTATCCAGGGATGGGGCCACTATGGGCAAATTTGTTTGAAGTCTCCAGAAGCACGAACTATTTCATCAAAATAACCTATTTGCGATGAGAGAGCATGTCAGCTATAATGTTTAAATGGCCTGATGCGTGGTAAGCCTTCAGGCAAATCTCTGCAGGAGGGCACAGAGACACCCTGATCCCATACCCCTTCTTTGTTTATGGAAGCCCCCACTGTAGTGTTGTCGGTGGCCACAAGGACAACTTGTCCTTTGCACAAAGACTGAAATTCCTTTAGGGCCAAAAGGACCACTTTTACGAGAAAGTTTGTGTGCAGCTTGCTTTCTGGAATGGACTAAGCAGTTTTTGCTGTGCAGTCTTCTAAATGTGTGCCCCAACCTTCATTTGATGCATCTGTAAAGAACTGAATGGCTCCAGAGGATATTTTCCTCCTACAACCACCAAAGAAGATGTTGATGAAGAAATTTTGGAATGGGACTATGCCAAAATATTTGTAGGTGGGCCCCTACAGGAATACCTTCTACAACACCAAGGACATTTGTCACAGGAGTGTCAGAAGGAGACAGGTCTACAAAAGAAGCATCTTTCAAAGGCTGCATTTGGATTTTCTCTGTATCGGGACTGACACCTTTCTTTTTTTGGCTGCCTTGTTAAAAGCACGAAAGGTGCAGGAGTCATGACAAACGAGAAATTTGTGTGTCTCAGAACATGAACATTTAAAGCAAGAAGCACATTTAGAGTCCTTATAAACAAAAGAAACAGTCAAACTACTGTCCATCATCCAAACATTTGCTGGTGTTGGTTAAGTTTAAGAAGCAGACATGCAAGGCAGTTTTCCCAAACACACAGGGGTCATTTCCAGACCTCTTATCGTGGCAATGAGCACATTGATGAGGTCATGATATCTGTACAATATAATGTCACACAAATCCAAACAATTAAGCACTTAAAACAGTCACAAAAATATAAAATTTGTTGATTTATTTAGCATGTCATGCCTAGTTTTAACAGGTCATGCCTAGTATCTAATCGGCTATATTGTGACAGGTAGTTAGAAGGACAGAGCAAACCAGTACATACAGTTAGTCAAGGCTTGTTGAGCTTGAGAAGAATTTTCAAACCTTTTCGTGCCAAACAAAAAAGAGGATGTGATGTCATAGCCACCTAGTAAGTACAGGAAGCATTAGGTCTCTAGCGACTAATTAGGGCTGTGCAGGTGGACCAATGGCAGTAGTCTGTTAAGTAAGATATTAAATAACAAAAATTTAATTTGCCTATACCTACATTTCCTAGTCGTTTGTAAATATTTAATTGTTAGGCTGTCTAGGAGTATTATGTTTAATATATTCTTGTAGTGTTGAAAATGTTGGTCTCGTAAAATCAAACTGATATGGGGGTACTCATAAAAAAACATTTAAACTATTTTCTGATTGAGGTACAAACACAAAAGACATATCAAATTAAAGCACACTTTATACAGTTTTGAATGAGAAATCAAAATTTCTATCGGAAATAGTAATGATTTTGGTATCAAAACTGGCAAAGAATGATAGTTTATTCAGCTTATATGCTACCTAGACAGTGATATTTCATATGAAAGTAAAGCTCAATGCCTGGACTTTCTGGTGGTAAGTATAGTATATCTATGTCTTATTTTTAAGATTGGTACAGGATCAGATAATGCTTGGTAACCATGCACACTTTTGGTCCCAAAAATTGACCTTTTTTGCTATGGGGGTACCCCACTTTGAAGTAAAATTTTATGTCTTAGGTCTACCTGTATGATCATAAGAAATAGATTTTCAGATTCCTGAGTAAATTTCACATAAGAAACCTTGGACTATATATATACCGTGTTACTGTATATCAATGATGAATTGCTCTGCAGTTGTGTTTTTACTTGGCCCCGGGTGGGCTGGGACTGATTTTAGAAATTTATTCAATTTGGTACCCTGTTAATAAAAAAAATTGTTGGTGGCTGAATTGCTCAGATGTGTTAAGTTGGATGTGTGATGAAGCTGTAATACTTGCTTTCAATGCTCTTGTGGGTAGTTGTTTTGACTACTGTATTTTTTGTTCAGAAGCCTGTCCAAGCCCAATGTAAAAAAATTGCATCAGAGATACAACCTGGGAAAATAGTTTTCAACACGATGAGATATACAAGAAGTAAAACAGTATAAGAATCAAGAGACTTTGAGAGCAAACAGGGTCAGTTATGTAAAGGTCCAAAAATTGTTTAAGAAAGTGAAAATATATGTTCAGATAAAGTATTGAAACAAGATGATTCAATAGCAAGATGACAGCATTAATCAGTGAACTAAAAATTGTGAAGCTGTAATATTTATTAGTTGAAGCATCACTGTCAATGGAAACAGCACAATTAAGTACAAGAGCATGTGATAATTAGTTGCAGCAATCCATATATCTTTGTTATAAAAATATGTCTCAAATATGGCAGGTGAACGCACTTTGAGACCCAAGGTAAAAGCTCACACCATGATTTAGCATAGCTACTTTTCCCAGCCAATGACCAATCCAAGAATTAACTTCCTAGACCTCGAATTATCTCAGATATGGCCCAGACACAATGTTAAAGCTCAAGGTCAATACAGCAATATCAAAGGTCAAATCAAGATCACATCATTATATTGTACACCTACACCCTCTAACTAATGTCAGGGGCCACGATGGCAGAGTGGTAATACTTTCGCCTCCCACTTCTGAGGCCGGGGTTCGATTCCCAGCACGAGCCTCAAGTAGGAAAGCTGGTAGTTGCTTGCCGTTGGTCGGCAGTTTACAGTACAGAACCACGACAAACTGTATGTACTGGTTTCCTCTGCCCTTCCAACTACCCATCGTGATATGACCTGTACAGTGTTGAAAACGACATAAAACCCCAAATAAACAAACAAATCTAACCAATGTCCAAACCAAGTAGTTAATTACCTGTAAGAACAGCAATATGACAGTATTAAAATACTAAAGCCAACAGTTACCTACATTGAAGAATGTAGAATGTACATTCAAGAAAAGTATTGGACTATGCTATGTCTCTGGAGTCTGATTCTCCCTCCCTGGCTCTGGCATGTTATACCATTTCTTATATTAAATTAGATTAAGAGTTATAAAAGCACTGATTATATCGAATTACACATATCATCAATCAGTCTAATTGAGTCCTTTTGCAGAAATGATAGATCTCAAGCTAAAAAGGCTTTGTAATTCACTCCTGTCCCATGATAAATGATAGCCTTTCTGCCTTCATTCTTTTGGAGATAAATGTTTTAATATTCATAATTGTAGTTTTTATACGCTACAAGCTTACCATGTGGAACTGAATGCTGTTTTAGTACTGGCTGAATCCCGTGCTGAGAGTGTATCATAACAGTGTAATCCTGCGAATCTCCCTTCTTCTCCCGCTGTAAATTTAGACCATACAATCTCAGCTAGAATACAGCGGAGAGGTAGGGTGGGACTCTCTTCAGTTCTACATGGTAAGCTTGTAGTTTATAAAAGCTACATTTAAGTAATTAAAATTTTCAATTTTATTGCGCTACAATAGCTTACCATGTGGAACTGAATGCTGAGTCCAACTGTCCGGTGGAGAGATTACAGCTGAGACTGGAAGAATAGAGAATTTTTTCTTGGATTTGAATTAGTAAATAAATAAAATGAATATTTGAAAAAAACAGTCTGTGTCCCACTTACAGAGCCCCAATTCCAAAATTTGGACCTGTAAGAAGCCAAAAACCAGAAGGTTAATGAATGACAGTACCAATACTATCTGGATGTTACTTGCCACCCTAAATATGAGATTATGGTACACTGGGTAACATTTAATACATTATACAGTTAAATACAGTAATGGTAGATAAAAGACCTTACCCTAACATCCTGAGGAGGTAACCAAATACCTAGACCCTAAGATTAGACTCGTGAAGACTTGGCTGCAGCGGGTGTGCCCACCCTTCTTTTCTTTTTAAGGATGAGTAGTCTGAGGGGAAGGGTCTAGGACTTTTTGTACCGCTACTACTGGTCCCAGATACATACTGTTATCGTTCTCTGACAAAGTAAGGTCTTTAAGGTAAAAATTTTTAAACGTGTTGTGAGCTTTCCAGTGACACGCTTGCATGATTTGGTCCACCAATACCCCGCCGTAAAAGGCCTTACAGGCCTAATGTCATGTGCTTTGACTTGGTTCAGGTCCAAGGCTTGTTGATCTGTTTGTTGTAACAAAGTAGGAGAATTTTAGCCAAGAAGAGCGGGTCTGATGTCTGAGGTATGTCCTTTCTTAGCTGCTTTGTGACATCGTATGTCACATTTCATTAATCCAATGTGCGTTTCGACGTACATCATACGCCACAATGTTTCTTTTATATTCACGCACATGTGAATACATACCCTTTCACAGTGAAAGGGTTAAAGGAGATAAAGAGAAGGGATCGAGACCCTCTTACATCTGTGGTTCAATAAAAATAGTACCTCAGGGTCCGCACCGGACACAAGGTCCTGTCTTCTTTGAATTGTCTATCTACAATGGTAGTTAGAGTAGGAATAGTCACCGGAGACACACTTTGAGAACCTTCTCTTGCTAGTTGGTTTTTGGCTATGAAGTCAGAAGAAGGGAACAAGGCAATCTTTTCCCATTGGCCTAGATTAGATACATTGCAACCCAGGCATGGATTTCGTTGGGGCGCTTGCCGGAGGCCAATGCTAGCAATAAAGCAGTTTTGAGAACAAGATGTTTGAGGTCTGTGTCTTTCATAGGCTCAAAAGGTGCTTTTGTGAGCTCATTAAGTACAACAGAAAGGTTCCATGTAGGAAGATTCCTGGAACTTTTAAGGCGATCCCTGTGAAAACTGGAGAGTAACCTGTTAAGCTCTGAACTTTCGGAAATTAGGAGTCCCGCTGGGCCCAAAGTGTCAACAATGACCGTCCTATAACCATCAATGGTCGAAGGGTGCCTGTTTAGGTCTTGGTACAGGTACATGAAGAAGTCTGAGACTTCTGAGGCTTCACAGAGGGAGTGGAGAAATCCACCGAATTTTCTCAGCACCATTTCTCAAATAGGGCCCACTTTGACTTGTAGACGGTCCTTGTTAATGACCTCTGAGGGGCAGAAATTCTCTGCCACCTCCACAGAGAAGCCTTGTTCTTGGAGCTGTCCACTCCTAGACACCAGGCGTGGATGTTGAAATGTTGTGGACTGCAGTGAAACACATAGTTGTGGGACTGTCTGAGAAGAGTTCTTGACACTAGCACTTGAAGTGGGATCTCTGTTGAGAGCTGCACTAGGTCCCAAAACCAGGGCATCCCTGGCCAGTCTTGGGCTATAGGCAACTGGATTGCCTAATTTTGTTGGATCACCCTGTGAAGGAGAACCATAGGAGGGTAAGTATAAGCAGTGAAACCTGACCAATTTATGTTCAGAGTATCTATGTCCCAAGTATTTTGGTCTGGGACTGGAGATACGTACAGTTGAACTTTGTGGTTCAGACAAGTGGCAAATAGATCTGCATTAGGAGTGAACCACTTGTGACATATCTGTGCAGTGACCATTCTGTTGACTGTACTTGGTTCGACCTGGACAGAAGGTCAGTCATCACATTCAGACACCCTGGATTGTGTCGGACTTTTAAAGTTATCTGATAATGATGGCACCAGGTCATGATCTTCCACACAAGAGTGCACATCTCCGCCGAGTGGGTTCCTCCTTGTTTGTTTATGTAGGCTACTACTGTTGAGTTGTCCGTGGCAATCAACACTGGTTTTGGCACTGGTCCTTGAAACTTTGAAGGGCCAGAAAAACCACCTTCAGCTCTAGAACATTTATGTATAGATTTTTTTTCTCTGTCTGACCACAGACCCTTTGTAGAGTTTTGCTCTAAGTGAACACCCCAGCCTTCATTTGAGGTGTCTGTAAAGAGATGGATACTGTGGCCTTGGGAATAAAGGTCTGCACCTTTCATCACGTTTGTGGGATTCTGCCACCACTCTAGGTGTGCTGAAATGGTTTCTGTCCAAGGAAGAAGGCTGTCCAACGACTGAGGATATATCCAGTGCTCATTGAGGTGAAACTGAAAGGCCTCATGTGAAGGCATCCTTCTGGGACAATTTTCTCCATTGAGGCAAGCAACCCAATTAGCAACATCAAACATCTTGCAGTCAAAACATGTTTTGACTTGAGTCGTAGGATCAAATCCTGAAGTTTGAGCCATCTCTCTTGAGTGGCTTTTACAAGGACTGAATCTAGATGGTATTCGTAGCCCACAAACAAAAACACTTGAGCAAGTTTTAGTTCGAACTTCTCCTGATTTATTATCCACCCCAAGGACTGAGTCAGGTCTACCACTGGGTTCTGATGAGTCAGTCGTCCAGGTACTGGTGAAGTCTGATTTCCCTTGTCAGGGCCATCAGCTCCACTTCTTTTACAATCATTGTAAAGACCTGTGGGGCCGTGGCTAGCCCAAAGGGAAGGGAGGTGAACTGGAACACCTGTGACTTGTGGCAAAACCTTAGGTACTTCCTTGAGTTTGGGTGGATGGGAATGTAAAGGTAAGCGTCTGATAAGTATATCGATGATACCCATTCCCCTGGACTCAGAGAGGCCCTGATGGACTCTGGTTTTCCATTTTGAACCATTCTACAATTAGGAAGGTGTTGAGCCTGCTTAGGTCTATTACTGGCCTCCACCTTTGGTGAGGCTTGGGGACTAGAAACAGGCGACTGTAAAACCCGAGAGATTTTACATTTTCCACCCTTTCTATTGTGTTCTTTGACAGAAGAGACTGGATACAAGAGGCCAGAGCTTGGTCTTTTTGAAGGGCCTTGTAACCTGATCGAATTAGGGGAGCTCTGACTAACTTTGGTTTTGAGATGAATGGAAGAATGTAACCATTGGTGATAATGTTTAACATGTTGTCTGAACATTTGTTTGCTAGCCAGTCTCTCTGAAAGAACGGAGGGGACCTCCTACTGGTGGACTGAGGGAGGCTTGTAAGGAGTCATTGGGGGGAGGGTTTCCACACCCTCCCCTTGAATGGGGTTAAAAACGACCTCTGAAGCCTCTGATTTCCCCCTACCTGAGGAAAATGATTGGTTACTGCTTTGGGAAGAGTTGCCCCCATAGGGACATTTCCCATAGGAGCCTCTTTTCTTATTGTGGTGGGGACCACGAAAGGGCTTATTTTGATAGTTTCCAATACCCTGTGAATCTTTAGGGGTGCCTTTTTTCAAGAAAGAAGTCTTCTCTATCCTTGTCTACTTGTGACTTGAACAGAGTAGGCCAGAAAGGCGAACTTCTGAGTTCTTGACAGAATCCCCTAAATGTGGTTGAAGAAAGGTCATCTCAGCCTCGCGTCTTAGCAGGCCAGTGTTGCCCATGGTATACAGCTCGCTCTGGAGTATATGGGCTACAGATTTGCTTAGGCCGGCTAGGGCTCTCTGTTGAATAAGTATTCTCTTATTCATTATTTCAAAGTATTACATTATATTATTTCACATATTACAGCTTCATAGCCATGCCTGGCAGCCTTAAGACTGTGTTGACACTTCTCCATAGTAGTGTTACAAGGGGAAGCAGTCTTTGCAAAGGTAGCTGTAAAGTGGATGGTAGAGAGATTCCTCCTATCTTGGTGTGTTCAAGTTCCTTTAGAACTTATAGGGGAACCTTGCCCATAGGAGCCCCAGAGGGTTTAGGAGAAATACAGATCTTGGCAAAATTTGAATTAAGCTCGTGAAGTTTGTCCTCAAAACAAAGTTGTCCCACCTTGTAATATTTTGCTGTTGAAGCAGGGGGTTTTATATATTTACCCCCAGGTAAATTAGAGGCCAGGAAGTCCTGCTGAAATTGCTTAAAGGCATCTTTCAGATAGGGACTTAGGGGAGCATAGCTGAAGGCCCTCTTGGTCTGACCTCCTGCTGGCATCCAGGCCCAGCACAGTGGTAGAGGACCTAGGAATAGTTTCCCGGGGGTCAGGGAGATCCAGTATGTGCCTATCAAGTGTCAACTTTCTCTGCGTACTATGAAGGGAGGTCAGACATATCTACCTCCCTATAAAAGACTGGGTCTGGGTTATTTTGTTGTTGGTCTTGCTCAGAAGGAGCCTGCAGATTTTTTAACAGGGACAGAGGACTGATCCTCCTCTGAAGATGAAGACTGTGAATAGTATTTTGCCTGAACCTTGTGTTTGTTTTTGTCTGAGTGTTTCTTGGCTCCAGGAGAATACACCCTTTGAGGTTGTTCCGAGTGTTCGGATTGAAGATCCGAGTGTTCGGATTGAAGATCCAAGTGCTTGGAGCCATGATCAGAATGTACATTTTGGGTGAACCGTGGTGGAAGTGAAGAACCACAGAAGTCTGTTTCCATAGGTTGAGCATCCTAGTGATCGGATGTCCAAGGGTTCAGATGAATGATTGGGTCAGATTGTTTACTAGGTCCAGTTTTTGAAGTTGAAGCGGAGGTCTTATCTACCTCCGCTTCGGAGGCTTTTTTCATAGATTGCATTTCGTCTCTAAGAGATTTCATAGCCTCTAGCATAGATGCTTGATTACCCAGGGATTTTTCTAGTTTACTTTCCATCTTATTTTGTAAACCCAGATAGCAAGACCCTAGTGGGCCACCGTTGGCTATGGGTGGCAAAATATAGCTAGTGGGTCACCATTGAGCCACTGCTAGACCACTGACTGCATTTTTTTTCAAAATTTCTAAAGCATTATAAACTACTTTAAAAGCAACCTCAGTTACTGTTTTAACAATATTCAATGTTAAAAACATGTTGTTTCAAAATATAAATATATTGCGTGGACCACTGTTGGCCCACCAACTACCAAAGTCAGTGGCTGTAGCTCATGGGCCAGCCTATGCCCACTGGTGTAAATTTCCAGGAAAAAATAGATATAATGTGCATTTTCTTTCACTTAACATAAGTTAATGTCATTTATATAACAAACTTATTCTGTACTCCTTCATTTTGCTCAGTCAGTCTTTCCTCCACTTTATTACTTTATATATTACTTGCTTATATATTTGCCACAGGTGGTCCATCAATGGTCCACCAACTACATAA
This sequence comes from Sabellastarte sp. h YS-2021, assembly GCA_964017235.1. Lineage (NCBI taxonomy): Eukaryota > Metazoa > Annelida > Polychaeta > Sabellida > Sabellidae > Sabellastarte > Sabellastarte sp. h YS-2021. Next base: position 67,964,985 of record OZ024937.1, read on the forward strand.
GTAGGACATGACCCATGATGGGCAGTCAGTGGGCCACTGGTGGCAAATTTTTTTTTATTGAAGGTTAAAGATTGATACTTTCATTTTTTTCCTTTTGATATAATTTTGTTTCTTGATGAAACCTAAAACTATCATAGAATTTTTGTCTGACACATCCAACTGTGATCTGTAAGAGCTATACTTAGTTGGTGGACCAAAGGTGGTCCTCTGGTGGCTACACCTCAAGCTCTGCTGAACGGCATTTCTTTTGACAGATCTTGAAAAGAGACTGTCTTGGCTTAAATTCATTTGTTTTAAGTGAATTACTTTCTAAAAGTGGTTGTTTTGAATTTTATTTATTTTTATCCAACGTTGGCCCACTGATGGCAAAGTATTGGATACCTTATGTATTTGTGCGGCCACCGTTGGCTATGGATGGCAAAATATAGCTAGTCGGCCACCACTGAGCCACTGGTGGACAACTGACTGCATTTTTAAAAAAAATTTAAAGCGTTATAAACTACTTCATAAGCAACCTCAACTATTGCTTCCTGACATATTATTTAACAATATTCAATGTTAAAAACATGTTATTTCAAAATATAAATATATTGCGTGGCCCACAGTTGGCCCACCAACTACCAAAGTCAGTGGCTGTAGCTCAGGGACCAGCCTCTGCCCACTTGTGTAAAATTCCGGGAAAAATTAGATAAAATGTGCATTTTCTGTCACTTAACATATGTTAATGTCATTTATATAACAAACTTATTCTGTACTCCTTCATTTGTCTCAGTCAGTCTTTCCTCCACTTTATTACTTTATATATTACTTGCTTATATATTTTCTTACAGATGGTCCATCAATGGTCCACCCACTACATAAGTAGTACAGAACCCATGATGGGCACCCAGTGGGCCACTGGTGGCAAATATTTTAGTTTTTTGACAGTTACAGAAAAATATCTTCATTTTTTTCCATGTGATATAATTTTGTGTTTTGATGAAACCTAAAACTATCCCAGAATTTTTTTTTATCTGACACATGCAACTATGATCTGTAAGAGCTATACTTAGTTGGTGGAGCATTGGTGGTCCTCTGGTGGCCACACCTCAAGCTCTGCTGAATGGCATTTGTTTTGACGGATCTTGAAAAGAGACTGTCTTGGCTTAAATTCATTTGTTTTAAGTGACTTACTTTCCAAAAGTAGTTGTTCTGAAGTTTATTACACACAAAAAATTGTAAGATTTGCCACTGGTGGTCCATCAGTGGTCCACCTTCTTCCTGAATGGTACACATACTGTTAGTCCACCTGTGGCCCACAGATGGCAAAGTAATTGGATACTTTATGTGTGTGTGTATCACTGAGACACTGACATTTTTAAATAACAGATGTTACATCTCTGCATTATATATATTTCTATTTTTCCCACTCTTGTGCCACAAATTTCTTCTAAGGCTTACCACTGACAGCCCACCAACTATATGAGTGGTATATAAGCTATGATTGATGGGACACTGATGGGAATTTTCTAATTTTCACCCGGATTTTAGATCAAATCAATGAAATCATCTGACAATTATACAGAAAAGTTAACAGAAGTGAAAGTTTCCCCTGTAAACAAACCATAAAACATGTACAGGTGAAAAATATGTTATTAAATCAAAACCCTATTAATTGGGGTTGAGGTGTAGCCACCACTGGACTACCATTGGTCCACCAGCGTCGGTATGTGTCGGATAAAATATATAGTTTCTTAAATTGAATGGAATAATTACACTTGAAACATATTCCAATCAGTGGCTGAATTACCCATGCCAACGTTAGCCAAACGAAGGCTTGCCAACCAAAACTCAGACTGCCAAGGTTGGGTCAATGGTGGGCCAATGGTGGCTTTATATTCAAGATGGCGGCGAGCAATAATAGGGGATTTTGAGACACGAATGATTTATTATGGTATGTCTAAAACTCATATTTCAGTGAGCCCACAATTTGTAACTAACTATTTAACAATTTTAGACATAAAAATAACATTCTCATTATAAATTCATAATAAGAAAAGTTGTTTCTGAACATTATAATTTTATTATTTGACTATGGAACATATCATCATAAGATACTGTTCCACCATTGTTTATGTTTGGTCATGTGACTTATCAGGGATTCCCATAACTAAAATCCACCCACAATCTGTCAATTATTTGCTTTCTGTTAAACAATGGCCACATAACTCCATGCTGCAATCTGATTGGCTTATGCTATAGTGGTAGTAAAATTTTACCAGTGGCTTGCCAATGTCAGACCAACGTAGCATCCAAAAAGCCATTGGGCCAACAGTGGCTGCCAATGTCGGACCGACGGATATGCCAATGTTGGGCCAACGTCTGCATGCTATCTGGGTTGTTGACTAATGAAGGTGATCCACTGGTGGACCAATAGAAAAGCTTATCATTGGCTGCCAACAGTGGGCCATTGATGGACCACCAGTAAACCTTATTGTTGGCTGCCAACAGTGGACCACTGTCTATCAGCTGGTCACCCCACCAGAGAACCACCATAAAAGGCACCCAACAGTGGGCCACTAGTAGACCACTTGTCAACCTTGTTGTTGGCTATTGAAGGTGGGCCACCAGTGGACCCATAGAAAATATTATCATTGGCTACCGACAGTGCGCCACTGATGGACCACCAGTAAACCTTATTGTTGGCTGCCAATGGTGGACCACTATCTCCCAGCTGGTCACGCCAATGGCCAGCCACCAGCTACAGCCAATATCGGACCGACTGCTATGCCGCTGGTGGACCAGTGGTGGCCCTACAGAGTCTTGCTATCTGGGAAGCTGTACCTGGGGTGTGTGGGACAGTTTGAGGTGTCCTTAAAGACAAAGACTCGAAACGTAAGTTTAAGTCCAGATCATCATCTTTAGAAGTATTGCAGGTATCGGACACTTTTTGCTTTCTAACATATCTACGTCTGTGCTTATTTTATATGCTGTTCTTCAGTAAAACCTGAGCAAATATTGCATGGTTTTTCATTGGTAACACATTGGGTCATCCCCTTTGACAGCTTCTCTGAATGTAGGACAGTCGTTATGGGTATCAAATAAAAAGCAAAAATGTTAGAACATGTTTGGTGGGAGGACATAATTTATGCAATAAATCTGAGCAGTATGTACCAGAACTCTCGCAACAATCAAATATTTAAATAAATACTTATACTGTATGCTTCAAAGTTTGTCAGAATAAGCTATAATATAAAATAAAACTAATGGTTGAATGGTAATACCCAACAACACGTATATCCTGAGAAAACAGTAAAATAAAGTAAGCTTACTTTAAACGCTTGCTAGTCGCGTATCCAACGAGAGAAGAAGGGAGATTCGCGGTATTACACTGTTATGGTACACTCTCAGCATGGGATTCGGCCAGTACTATACATCTATTTTTCTTGGACATTGGTCGGATGCCTGCGGCCTCCCAAGAAAGCATTCAGTTCCACATGGTAAGCTATTGTAGCACAATAAAATGGTGAATGTAATAAAATAAAATATCCCTCATTAGAATATACTAAAAATATATCACTCATGAAGATTAACAATAGAATCATATTGAGCATCCATATATTATTTTCTTCATTTATGACATTTTGCAGGAAGTTTTCCTATTATATGTTTGATTTTCTTGAAATTAAATGACAAAATGTTGCAGTGCTGTGGTTTAGGGGAACATTTTAACTTGAGGTCTTAAATGAAAAAGATATGCTTGATTTTTTGATTCAGGACTTTCTTCAGCTAAATGGAATGTAATAATACCACTCCAGATAGATGCCACATCTTGAAAGCTTAAATGGTATATTACTTGTCAAAATCGAGCTAGAAATAACAATTTTACCGGTTTTTAAAATTCGATATGTTGCATCCCTGGTTTACCATATTACAATATTCTGAAATTCCGAAAGTTAGATCATTGAAGAAAGGAGGAGAAAAATGCAGACCCAACCAGCTGAATATCTCATTGGGTTTGATTTCTAAAAATCTGATTGGTGCTATTTGAAAACAGTGGACTAGAAATATAAACACTAGTTTATTGTAAATACATCAATAGTTACAGATTAGGGATAACAGAGTGATAAGTAGATGACTCAAATTCGGGGTGTTTGCCCACAGGACCTTTGCCAGCACAGTGCTATGCCAACAGGACCTTTGCACACATGGACCTTTGCCCGCAACAAATTTTACGGGGTAGGACGTTTGCCCACAATATTAATAAATATTTCTATGAAAGTATAAACTTTGTCCGGTGCAAAAATAAGTTATTTTAGTACAATTACTGTCTATAAACTGCTTTAGAAGTTTTCAATTTTAAAAGAGACCAAGTATAAAATGCACTTTACAAAAGGCATCCCTTCAGCCTTTGATGTTTCTTTTGTAACATTTAAACAATGTTTAGATAACATAAGATATATATATTTAAAACAGCAGTAATTTCTTTTCACCATAAGGTTCCTTTTTTATTGTTACAATTAGTATTATCTGACATATCTACTCAGGTCTCATAGTTTTGAAATAGATCAAACATTCAAAAGATTTCACTGAAGGCTTCCTTTCCATTTTTATGTCAGCTGACTTGTCCACATGAACAACTTCTCCTCCAAAACTACAAGACCCAGAGATATGCTGTTCATTTTAAAAGATACCTTATCTATCCAGGATAAAAAAAAATTTCAACACTTTATCCCAATTTTCACATTGACTATTGCTGGGATTTCTCTCTTATCTTGCATATATGTACTAAGCCACAAGTAGATTCCCTTGTGTGAGTATCAGGCCTGGATCTTTCTTAGTTATTTTTTATGAATTTTTAAAAAAAAAATTTTTAATGCATTAAAATTTGTGAAATCATGGACTAAATCACTTATAACTTGGAAAGTATTGCATTTAGAGCATTTTGTTAAAATATGTTATTCAGCTACTCTTTCCATAGCTACAATATGGTGAGTAACTTGGGTGTCTATCCCTATAGCTTATTGAGTAATAGCTACATTCTGACTTTTCAGTACCTTCCATAATGAGTAAAATCAATTATAACTTGAAAACTGTTGCATTTAGGATACTTTGTTTCCTGTGTTATTCATGTATTTATAAATCAGCTATAACATAATAAAATTGCAGACCTGTAACTCATGGCATAGCTGAGCAACAGCTACTTTGAGGTTTTCATTGTTGAGTAAATCAGTTGTAACTTGAAAACTATTGCATTTACAGTAGTTTGTTTAAATAGGTTGTTCACCTACTTTTGGGTCAGCTACAGCATAGTGAAATTACAGACCTGTACCCTATTCCCTAGCTGAGCAACAGCTACTTTCAGGTTCTCAGTGTTGAGTAAATCAGTTGTAACTTGACAAGTATTGCATTTAGAGTATTTTATTTAAATATGTTGTTCACCTACTTTTGGGTCTACTACAACATAGTAAAATTACAGACCTGTACCTCATTACCCCAAGCTGGGCAATAGCTACTTTGAGGTTCTCACTGTTGAGTAAATTAGTTGTAACTTGAAAACTATTGCATTTATAGTATTTTCTTTAAATACAGTGTTCACTTTCTTTGGGGTTAGCTGTAACATAGTAAAGTTGCAGACCAGTAGCTCATTGCATAGCTGAGCAATAGGTACTTTGAGGTTTTCTCTGTTGAGTAAATCAGTTGTAAATTGAAAGCTATTGCATTTAGAGATTTTGCTTAAATATGTTATTCATCTAATTTTGAATTAACTATAACATTGTAAAATTGGAGATGTGTAGCTCATGGCATAGCTGTGTAATAGCTGTTCTCAGGTTCTCACTGTTGAGTAAATCAGTTGTAACTTGAAAAATATTGCATTTAAAGTATTTTCTATAAATATGTTGTTCACCTACTTTTGGGGCAGCTGTAACATAGTGACTTTGCAGACATGTATGTCATGGCATAGCTGAGCAATAGCTACTTTGAGGTTTTCTCAAAAATTGGAAACCTGTATGTCATGGCATAGCTGAGTAATCGCTACTTTCAGGTTCTCACTGTTGAGTAAATCAGTTGTAACTTGAAAAGTATTGCATTTATAGTATTTTCTTTACATATGTTATTCACCTTCTTTTGGGTCATCTATAACATAGTAATGTTGCAGACCAGTAGCTCATTCCATAGCTGAGCAATAGCTACTTTGAGGTTTTCTCTGTTGAGTAAATCAGTTGTAATTTGAAAACTATTGCATTTAGAGAATTTCTTTAAATATGTTGTTCATCTACTTTTGGGTCAGCTATAACATAGTGAAATTGCAGACATGTATGTCATGGCACAGCCTCATAATAGCTACTTTGAGGTACTCACTGTTGAGTAAATCAGTTATAACTTGAAAACTATTGCATTTAGAGTATTTTGTTTAAATCTGTTGTTCACCTACTTTTGGGTCAGCTATAACATAGTGAAATTGCAGACCTGTATGTCATGGCATAGCTGAGTAATAGCTACTTTCAGGTTCTCACTGTTGAGTAAATCAGTTGTAACTTGAAAACTATTGCATTTATAGTATTTTCTTTAAATACAGTGTTCACTTTCTTTGGGGTTAGGTATAACATAGTAAAGTTGCAGACCAGTAGCTCATTGCATAGCTGAGCAATAGGTACTTTGAGGTTTTCTCTGTTGAGTAAATCAGTTGTAAATTCAAAGCTATTGCATTTAGAGATTTTGCTTAAACATGTTATTCATCTAATTTTGAATTAACTATAACATTGTAAAATTGGAGATGTGTAGCTCATGGCATAGCTGTGCAATAGCTGTTCTCAGGTTCTTATTGTTGAGTAAATCAGTTGTAACTTGAAAAATATTGCATTTAAAGTATTTTCTATAAATATGTTGTTCACCTACTTTTGGGGCAGCGATAACATCGTAAAGTTGCAGACCTGTGGCTCATCCCATAGCTGAGCTATAGCTACTTTGAGGTTTTCTCTGTTGAGTTAATCAGTTATAAGTTGAAAACTATTGCATTAAAAGTATTTTCTATAAATATGTTGTTAACCTACTTTTGGGTCAGCTATAACATAATGAATTTGCAGATGTGTATGTCATGGCATAGCTACTTTCAGGTTCCCACTGTTGAGTGAATCAGTTGTAACTGGAAAAGTATTGTATTTAGAGTATTTTGTTTAAATCTATTGTTTACCTACTTTGGGTCAGCTATAACATGGAAAAATTGCAGATCTGTAGCTCATGGCCTAGCTGAGCAATAGCGGTTTTCAGGGTCTCAATGTTGAGTAAATCAGTTGAAACTTGAAAAGTATTGCATTTACAGTATTTTGTTTAAATCTGTCATTCACCTATTTTTGAGTCAGCTATAACATAGTAAAGTTGCAGACCAGTAGCTCATTGCATAGCTAAGCAATAGCTACTTTAAGGTTTTGTCTGTTGAGTACATCAGTTGTTACTTGAAAACCATTGCATTCAGAGAATTCTGTTTAAATATCTTATTCATCTACTTTTGAATTAGCTATAACATAGTAAAATTGCTGTTCTGTAGCTCATGGCATAGCTATGTAATAGCTATTCTCAGGTTCCTACTGTTGGGTAAATCAGTTGTAACTTGAAAATATTGCATTTAAAGTATTTTCTATAAATATATTGTTCATCTACTTTTGGGTCAGCTCTAACATAGTAAAATTGCAGACCTGTGTGTCATGGCATACCCGAGCAAGAGCTACTTTCAGGTTCTCACTGCTGAGTAAATCAGATGTAACTGGAAAACTATTGCATTTAGAGTATTCTGTTTAAATATGTTGTTTACCTACTTTGGGTCATACTTTTTTTATTCATTTTTTTTTGTAAAGGTGTGTTACAAAGAAGGTATTTATTTCTCTATTATAAAATAATATAACAACATACTTCAGTACTAATACAACTACATCTTTACAGCAAGACAGATACATTCATTTTTTGTACAGATGTGTTACAAAGAAGATTTTGAATTCTCAATGACAAAATAAGATGGCAACAAATTATTTTAGTACAAATACAACTACATCATCTACAGCAAGAGATTTAAAAAAAGAATATAGTTTCAATCTGACTCACTGCACTGACTGAACATTTACCACCCCAACACATCAATTTATCAAGAACAAGTAAATTTACAATTTTTCTTCTAGAATACCAAATTTATCATTAAAAACCTTGTCCTGACCTTGACTGATATAAGAAAACTTGTCAATAGATAAAAGAATTTTCAACATTTTTTGAAAATAATCCCATGAAAGACTTTTATTATATAGTTTACATTTATGTATAAAATATTTTCCAGATAGTAATATCAAATTTATTGCATACAAATACATTTTGTCTAGGTTTTGGCAGCCTAAAAGAATATCCAAAATTGCAAAGTTAACTGCAATTGGAAACATGTTATTCACCCAGATTTCAATTTTGTCCCAGAATTTTTAACTGTATCACAGTAGTAGAAATAATGTTCCACATTGTCTGTCATATTACACTCTATACATGCTGAAGAATCTTTAACACCCCACAAGAATAATTTATAATTGCAGTTGAAAACCCTATGCAGTATTTTGTATTGTAAACTTATTAAATTTGTATTCTTGACAATTTTGGTTGGAAGCAAATAAATATTTTTCCAGTTAAGCTGTTCCAAAAAGGGATAATACTAAATCTATTTATTCTGGCTGGTTGGAATTCGATATAATTTTTTAACAAGCTGGCAATACACCTGTTGACTTGTTACTTTTTGTACATTCCTTAAACATAAGTTTTGAATTTTATTGTCTTTTTCTGTTAACCCTGATATAATTTTTGGAGTTTTTGTTAAGACTGATTTTATGGAAATAACAATTTTTGGTAGTATTTTAAATATGGAATTCTTATCCTGAATTTATTTTCAATTTCAGTTCTGGAAAAAACAATCCATCACTGTTCATAATTTCATTAACTAACTCTATACCTGCTTGTTTCCAATCAAGATATTCATTACATATATGTGACTCTCCAATTTGAAAAGTGTCATTATTAAATAATGGTTCCTGAAGTATTTCTTTGAGGCTCACCGGTCTGACTGAGATAAAATCAAACCAAACCTGCAATAAACCTTTGTAAAAATTACTTTTGGGGTAAGATTCTACAGTAGAAAAATACAATTTATTAAATAACAGTTCCTTTTTTATACTCATCAAGTAGTATGATAAGGTTTTCCATTTTGCATTTATGCTGTTTGTCAGCCTTTTTATCCACATAATCTTTGTCGTTTTAAAAACATCAAACACTGACACCATTTTCAAACCACCCAGATCCATTGGTTGAATCAAAGTATCTTTAGCTATTAATGGATGTCCTTTATTCCAAAGAAAATCAAGCATCAGTTTATCAATATCGTCAACCACATTTTTATCAATATGCAAAATTGAAGCTAATATATTAATATGTGGCATAACCAAAGATTTAAGGATAGTTATTTTTCCCTTTAAAATTAATGTTCTAGCCTGTCAAGTATTTAATATACCTTTAATTGTTTTCATTTTTTCCTTTATATTTAAATGTTTGGTTTCCTCAGAGTCAAGTGAGAAGTGGGCTCCCAAAGTTTTGAAGGTATTCTGGGTCCAGCTAATACCAAGTTGTTCATCTTCATATAGGTTACCATCAAAGTCATTCTTACAGCAGTTACCTGATCTATGACCTTGTAGATATTTGGAACCTTAAAAACCCTGGTGTTAAAAAATTCACTCGTCGTGAAAACACCCGCTACGGACTTGTTCATTCAAGAATAAACTATTTTCTTGTTACTAGTCATTTGGAGTATGTAATTGAAATAGCAGATATTCTGCCTGGCCTGAAATCACACCATAGTCTTCTGAAGTTAACTATTTTATTAGAAAAATCAACCAAAACGTGGCAGGGGTCTCTCGAAGTTAAATATAAGTTTCCTTCAAGATGATAACTATATTAAACTTATTAAATCTACAATACAAGAAGGAAGATTAGATATACCAAATCTTGGTGCTAAACATATGGCCTGGGATTATATCAAATGCCGAATAAGGACAGAATCTATATCCTTCTCCATAAAAAAAAACAATGCGATTATATGAACAAATTGTCAGAGAGGTTGGTACATCTTGAAGAAAGAATAACTACTTCCCTTTCCCCACTTGAACTTGAGGAGTATGATAATGTAAAATCTGAAATCGAACAATATTATGACCAAAAGGCAAAAGATACCTTAATTTGCTCGAGATGTAAGTTTATGAACGAGTATGAAAAACCTTCTAAATATTTCCTCAATTTGGAAAAAGTAAGACAAAAAAAGTTGCAGATTAGTGCCCTAAACATAGATGGTCAACGCATCTGTAACCTGGCACAAATTTTAGAAGTGCAGAAAGATTTTTGTAGTAAACTTTTTTCATGTTCTGAAACAGATTTTATTATGACAGAGGGTGAATGCAATAATTACTTGGACAATGTAAATATTCCAAAATTGTCAAATAGCACAAAGGAGGTCTGTGATGGAGTCATCACAATGACTGAGCTAGAAAAAGCTGTCCAAGAATTACAAAATAACAAAGTACCGGGTCCTGATGGTTTACCAGGAGAATTCTATAAAATATTTTGGAATGACATTTCTGATCTTCTTTTGAACAGCTTTCATGATGCATTTAACAATGGCTCCTTAGCAAATTCTCAGAAACAAGGTGTGTTATGTCTTATATCGAAAAAAGGAAAAGACCTGACTAAACTAGAATCTTGGCGACCCCTTTCAGTCTTGAATACAGACTATAAGATCTTAGCCAAAGTATTGGCAAAAAGGCTTAAGTTAGGATTGAGAGAGATTATAAATCCAGACCAAATTGGATACATGGAAAGTTGCTTTTATGGTGAGAATATTCGGCTTATTGCTGATATGATTGACTTCTGTATGTTAAGTAAAAACCCATGTATTATATTACTGGCTGACTTTGAAAAGGTCTTTGATAAAATAAACTGGAATTTTCTACATGCCCGTTTAAAGAGATTTGGGTTTGGTGAAAATTTTCAAAAATGGATATCTACCCTTTAGTGTGATATTGAGAGGTATATCACCAATAATGGTCACCAATCAGAATACTTTAAAATATCCAGAGGGATCAGACAGGGCTGTCCCCTTAGTGCACTTCTATTTCTGCTACCAGCCAAAATTGTTGCTATAATTTTGCATAGCTTGGTCAACATTAAAGGAATTGTAGTGGACCATATATGTATTAAGCTATGTCAACTTGCTGATGACATGACATTATTTTTGAGAGACAATTCCTCAGTATATGAAGCAATTCAGGTTTTTGAAGAATTCTATAGATATGCTGGACTAAAGCTTAACAAATCAAAAACAACAAAAACACTTCACATACTTATGGGTCAGCCATACCATAGTAATAGCTACTTTTAGATTTTCACTGTTCAGTTAATCGGTTGCAACTTGAAAACTATTGCATTTACAGTATTTTGTTTAAATAAGTTATTAACCTACTTTTAGGTCAGCTATGAAATAGTAAAAAAATTGCAGACCTGTAGCTCCTAGCATAGCTGAGTAATAGCTACTTTCAGATTCTCACTGTTGAGTAAATCAGTTGTAACTTGAAAACTATGTCATGTAGAGCATTTCTTTAAATATGTTATTTACCTACTTTTGCATGAGCTATACCATATTAAAATTGCAGCCCTTTAACTGATTGCATAGCTGAGCCAAGTTGCTTTGAGATTCTCACTGTTGAGTAAATCAGTTGTAACACAAAATCGATTGTATTTGCAGTATTTTCTTTAAATATGTTTTTAACCTACTTTTTACACCTAAACAGTTACCTTGTTACTTTCCTTATGAATACCATTTGCAGGGCACAAATTTTGTGTCCTGTCACTTATACTCTGAAACTCAAAACACCCAGTCAGCTGACACAGAGCCCATTCACGGGCACTGATTGCTTATTAATATTACAATCAGTACTGCTTTAGATATCTACTCATGTCACATAGTTGTAAAATAGATCAAACATACAATAAAGTTCAACAAAGGCTTCCATCTTGTCTTATAAGTCTTCTTATTAGACTCAAAGCACCCTTTTGAAACCAGCTCAGGATATATTGCTTTCTTTGTAAAAAATCATCAATTGCACTTTGCCAAAATTTAACTTTTCCCACACAAGACAGGCCAAACATTAATTGCATTTTGTAAAAAGTATATAAGGTTGGTCTCATTGCCATTTCTTTAAGTGTTAATAAGGTTTACTTGGTATTGCAAGATGGAAATTATACAAAATACAAGAGGTGATCAAAAACTTTGCTATGATGGTTACATGTACACTAAAAAGGTTTCCAGAAATTCCTACATTCTTTGGGAATGTTCTCAGAGAAGAGGCCTCAAGTATAAAATGTCATTAGTAAAAATGAATATAGCCACAATGGTGATGAAAACAAAGTGCAAACAGCCAAAGTCAAAAGTGTTATGAAAGATCATGCCACAGCTACTAGGGGTAAAAAAATATTGTTGCTGACAATGTGGTTAATGTACCAGTGGAAGTCAGAGCTGCACTTGGAAATATTGAATCTGTAAAATGTGTGATCTGCAGAAGGAAGAGAGGGGCACTACCAAATGATCCACCATCCCTGTGTAAGCTTGAGCTTGATGAAAAGTGTACTCATTTTTAGGGGGAAGAGTTCTTGATTCATGACAGTGGAAAAGAAGTAAATAACAGGATGATGTTTTTGCTACATCAGCTGGCCTACGCCACCTTGCTTGGAGCAGTCAGTTGTTCATGGATGGAACATTTCCTTCAGCACCAAAACTTTTCTCTCAATTATATATTATCCATGCTCCTCTTGGGGAAACTTCTGTAGCATGTGTATATGCTTTCTTGAATGGAAAATCACAAAATGTGTATTAAGAACTCCTTACTGCAGTTAATGAAAATTATGAAGAGTTGGGGTTTAACTGTGATCCAGAAGCACATCAATATTGACTTTGACTATTTATACTGTTTAGACTACACCAGCAAAGACAAAACCCTGGAGGAGTTTTTGAAGTCGGTTGGTGCCACTATCAGACTTAACTAAAACACTAATTAAATGCAATGGACTAAGGTGCTTAAGTAGTATTGTTTACAGTTGTTGATTGTGCTTCAACTAAAAACTTAATTAAAACACTAATCAAATGCTGTGAACCAAAGTGCTTAAGAGTTTTTGTTAAAAGTTAATAATTGTGCTTCAGACTTATTGCTTAAAAGTTACAGATTGTTTTAATTGGTCATTATACTAACCAAAAGTTGATCTATCTGTGGTAATCTAATCTACTGCTTTGCAAGCGCAATATCTTCCCCACAATTGGGAACTCAGTGCGCTAATTAAACAAAATCATTTTCGTATGAAAGTCGTAATCCAGGATTGTGGGTGTGACCGGGAGGGAAGGAAAACTAAGTTGGGAAGCTAGAGCTGAAGAGGTGAGTTTTAAGGTGCTTCCTAAAAGATGCAACAGAACGACTATTTCTAACATGGAAAGGGAAAGAGTTCCAAAGGACAGGGGCATAGTGACTGAAGGAATTAGAAAAGTGTTTAATTGATTTGTAAACTTTACGATCAAAAGTGGGGGCTTGAAGGAACTTGAGTTTGGGGGTACTTTGCCTTGTGTTTCTAGAAGAGGTGTAGGGGTGGATTAATCCTCTTAGGTAAACTGGTTGACCCTGGTTGAGAATCTTTATATGTAATAAGACCAATTTTAAATTGTACCCTGTATTTGACTGGTAGCCAATGAAGTTTTTTTAGTTGAGGGGTAATGTGTGAAAATTTAGAGGAACAGGTGACAACCCTGCAATCTCCTTAACTCAAAATCAGTGAGCGATAAGAAGAGTGAATTGCAGTAGTCCAGCCTGCTGCTCACCAAAGCATTTGCTAACAGCACTGATGTATTCAAGTCTAGAAGGGGACAAATTCTGTAGAGGTCTCTCGCTTGTACTCTAGTGGACTTAATGACCTATGACACGTGGTTTGAGAAATTGAAATTAGAGTCGAACACCACTCCGAAGTTCCTGACACTTTGTGCTGGCGAGACCTGATTTCCCAGAATATTGATAGGGAAGTGAGGGAGGAGTTGGTTACGATTTTTTGGGAGCCTATGAGAATGAACTCAGTTTTGTCTGGGTGAAGTTTTAATTTATTTGCGAACATGAAATTTTGAATGTCGTTTAGGCAGTTCTTTAGTTTTTGGATAGAGTGAGAGAAATTTTCTGGTGAAAGTGTTATGTATAACTGGGTATCATCAGCGTAAAAGTGGTAGTTGATGCTACTGTGGGAATGAATGATTGAGCCGATTGGGTTAGTGTAGAGAGAGAACAGGATTGGTCCAAGGACAGAGCCCTGGGGTACTCCATAATGGAGCACAGCAGGATGCGAGAGTGTACTGCCTACCTTGACCGAGAAAGCGGCGGATAGATCCAGAAGGGTAAGGGCAGTGATAGAACCCTTGGCCATGTTAAGAAGAATACCATTTTGAATATTAAGGAGGGCGCTTTCAGTAGAGTGGTGTTTTCTATAAGACGACTGGAAGGCAGTCATGAGACCGGCTTCATCAAGATGGGTTTGTAGCTGGAAGGCTACTACCCTTTCAAGTATAGATTAATGTAATATAATAAAAAAACCCAAAATATTAGAGACCTTGTTTTAGTATTGTGGACAAATGCCCTACCCCGTAATCACCTGCATGAGATAAATAGATAGCCACAACCTTGACCAACTGCATGTACTGGTTTCCTCTGCTGTTCCAACTACCCGTTGTGATATGACCTATACAATGTTTGAGAGCGACATTAAAACCTAACTAAATAAATAAATAAAAGTGGCAAAGAGTCCATAAATTGAGTTTCTGTTTACATTTTAAGGACCTTAAAAGACCTTAAAGTTTAAACTTCAGGCCTTAAACTTTTTACAAAGATCACATACAAAAGTTATATCTGATAAGGTTTGATGCTGGTCAAGCTTACCATTACCCAGTTAGAGGGCCAAATACGTGGAAACTGTACCAAAAATTCACCAGGTGGGGTCTTCATATGTCTCAAACACAGTTTTGACCTCAACCTGAAATCTTGATTTTTAATATATGTAAGGCCATATTATTGCTCTCTGGTTTTAACTGAATAGGTCTCATACTTGTGATCTAGATGACTTGGGCAATGGTCCACTCTGACCTTAAGGTAGCCATAACTTTTTATTATTGGGAGTTTAAGGTGACCTAAAAATAGACATCTTTCTTTGATCATCCTTCACATGCATACCAAGTTTGAATGTAAAATTGCAAATTTAATAAGTAAATTAAATGTTTATAAGTTAATACCCTATCCAATGGATAATTGCTTTACCGGTCGGCGCGACCGGTCCCGCCAAACACCAGAAAAAGACGTCCTGTATAGAATACCGGCAGGACCGGTCAAGAGTGTGCATTCGCTAGGTGGCGCATCGTACCTTCCTTCCTGTCTAAACAGTGACGCCATAGCATCTTTTTTGCGTCTAGTCCTAGTAAGACCCCTAGTAAGCTGATAGTGGGGCCAGTTGGGTGGGCCTTGCCTGTCCATTGGATAGGGTATTAACTTATAAAAATTTAATTTACTTATTAAATTTGCAATTTTATTGCGTTAATACATCCTATTCAATGGACAATTGCTGAATAACTACCGCTTGGAAGGCGGGTAAGCTGCTAGGGACTCAAGTGAACTCATAACAAAAACAAAACTCAGAAGGCCCATTTGACCTAGGGTCAGAGAACCCTGTGATGTCAAGGTCGGCTACTAACTAACCGGTTACCCGGAAGTCTACCGACGTTGCCCCCCTTTTTTCTTTCTCAGGAGTGCTCTGAGAAAGGGAAGAAAGAGGGGCTGAGTTCAGTCCCATAAGAGATAAACTTCCCTAGGGAAGCAAGTCAGATTTTTTTTATTTTATTTTATATGTACAAGGTATATACAGTATGTACATATTAACATATTTACAGTATGTACATATTTACACATCTCCTCATTTTTGGGCTTGGTGGTGCACCTGTTGTGCAGCCATGACTGGTCCCAAATGGAAAAGCTCTGAGTCAGCCCAGGCAACATCCTTCAAATAGAACTAGGTGAAGGTGTTGTGTGATTTCCAGTGGCAGACTGACAAAATCTGCTCTAAGGAGATACCTGATTGGAAAGCCTTAGAGGCAGCAAAGGCCCTAACATCATGGGCTTTAACCTGATGCAAGGTGAGGGCCTCCTGGTCAGAGAGCTCATAGCACAGGATCACCGTTTGATCCATGAGGAGATAGTGGCAGGTGAGATGTCTTTGTCAAACCCTTTTTGAAGGAAACAAAGACCAGCTCCTTGTTCTGCCTAAGATCTGAGGTCCTGTCCAAGTAGTAGCGTAGGGCTCTGACTGGACATAGGGACCTGTCACCCTTGAGTGACTTGTCCAGAGATGGGGCCAGGGCTGGTATGACCACTGGAGCCACACTATCTGGACCCTCCTTAGCCAGCTGGTTCTTGGATAGAAAGCTGGGTGAGGGGTACAAGGACACCTTAGAACAGTCTGACTGGTGACTGATGTTCTTATGTAACCAAGCATGGATCTCACTTCTGCGTTTGCCAGAACCTAATTTGTCAGCAATGGCTGATCTGTAGCCATCGATAGTGCCTGGTTGTAACTTCTTGTCCTGAAACAAGTACAGGAGGAAGTCAGCTATGGCTTTCAGAGGTGGTGCCCTGAAGTCCACCTGATTACTGAGGCACCACTTTGTAAAAATGGTCCACTTTGCCTCATAGACAAATCTGGTTGATCCTCTTTGAGGAGCCTCAATTCGTGCTGTCACTGCCTCAGAGAAGCATTGCTCCTTGATTGCTGAGGCTCTAGGAGCCAGGCATGTAGATTCAGATTTGACAGGTTCCTGTGAAGGACCTGGTTAAAAGGCTGAGACACTAGGTTTGGTATGCTGGGCAGACACAGTGGGATCTGACTGGACATTGCCACTAGATCAGGATCATTCTGTTGCATGGGTAGTCCTGCAACTTCTCCACCACTTTGACCAAGATGGCTGCTGGTGGGAAGGCATATAGATCCAAGTCCTCCCAGGACAGGCTGAGTGCATCCACTGCCCATGCCTAGGGGTCTGGGACCGGTGACACAAACTGTGGTAGTTTGTTGTTGAACCTGATGACTTACAGGTCCACCTGGGGCTGGTGCCACCGGGAGCATATTGCTTGGAATACTTCTCGGTGAAGGGACCACTCTGTTTGAATGGTCTGGCCAAGTCTGGATAGCTTGTCTGCTATCACGTTCAGCCGGCCGGGGATGTGACGTGCTCTGAGAGTTACTTGTTTCCTGGTACACCAGGACAGTATTATCCACAGTAGGGCACACGGAGAGCCTGATTTCATCCCCCCTTCTTTGTTGATATAGGCAACCACTGTTTTGTTGTCTGTAGCTATTAGTACTGTCTTGTTGCAACAGAGGTTTTGAAACTCTTTTAGAGCTAGAAAGACTGCTTTTAGCTCTAAATGATTTATGTGCAACTTGCTTTCTGGAAGGGACCAGGTTCCCCTTGCAGTGTGCTCGTTTAAGTGAGCACCCCACCCTTCTTTTGATGCCTCTGTAAAAATTTGCAGAGCATGTTTTAGAGGGTGTAATGGTTGACCTGGTAGCACATTGTCTTCCTCCAGCCACCACCTTAGGTGGGGGTGGAGCGATCTGGGGACTCGAATCACCTTTTCTAGTGACTCTGGCACCCTCCAGTTATTTTTGAAGTGCCACTGTATGGGCCTCATGTGTAGTCGCCCTAGTTGGCTTGCTTTTCTGTTGCTGTGAGTAGACCTATGAGGGACATGAACTGAATCTTGTCTGTCAAAGCCTGCCAACGGTCTGGTGTGGGTCTGACCTTGCCCTCTTTCAGGTCGAAGTAGATGAAAACCTGTTTTGGGACCAGCTCTGACTTTTCTTTGTTCACCAGCCAACCTAGTTCCTGACAGAGAGCTACCAAGGTCTGTGTATGCTGGAGACAAGTTCGATGGGATGTGGCTCTCATCAACCAGTCGTCTAGGTACTGGTGGATCCTTATACCCCTCTGCAGTGCCATCAGTTTGACCTCTTTGGCCACCACTGTGAACTCCATGGGAGCTGTGGAGAGGCCAAAAGGTAGGGCTTTGAACTGGTAGGAGGTGAAAGCGCATGCTTCCTGGACTCACTGTGAATAGGTATGTGGAAGTATGCGTCTTTGAAGTCTATGGAGATGACCCACTCCTCTGCCTGTAGGGAGGTCCTTATTGTCTCTGGGGTCTCCATTTTGAACGACTCTGTGTTTAGAAAGGTGTTCAAGTTGCTCAGATCCAGGATAGGTCTCCACCGGTTGTTGGGCTTGGGTACCAAAAATAGCCGGTTGTAAAACCCAAGGAATTCTGATTTTCTACCAGTTCTACTGCATTTTTGTTCACCAGCTGATACAGTGCCTCTAAAAGGTGGGCCTTTTGGATGGATAGTGGTAGTTGCTTATTGCAGTTGGTGACCTGGTCAAGTTGGGTCTGAACCGGAAGGGGAGGGTGTAGCCCTCTCTCAGTGTGGTGACTACTTTTGAACTTGTACCCAGAGCTTCCCACTTCTCCCAAAAATTGTGTAACCTTGCCCCTACAGGTGCATCCATGACAACAGGTGGGGCATTTGTGACAAGATTCACAGAACTCAAGTGACCTACACAGGAAACATCTTTCACATATTTTATTTCTGTGTACATTTGGCAACAATTTACGCCTTTCTTTTGTGACAACCCTGTGACGATATGAGGATTTGCAAAACAAAAGTCTATTCTGGGAGAATGTTGAGGGCTTGCCACGACCTTTCCTTGACTGTTGCTTGTCCCTTATTTCCTTCCATGCGGGAACACCGGATTTCCAGTCCGGATGGGTAGCAGACTTGTCACTGGGAGCATAAGGGTGAAAGCGACCTTGACGTCTGTGAGATTGGCCAGAAGAACGCCTCTCCTCACTTCTGCAGATTTCCTCTTCAGCCTGGGTGATAAGCTGATCTGGGAACAGTGAGTTGAGATGGACTGGAGATGTTCTCAAGGCGTTCAGGGTGTCTTGCTTCACACCAGCATGTAAGTACTCTAAATAGCTGTCCCTGCGAGCAAGGGTGAAGTTGGTCATGCTGATGAACACACCCTCTGAAAGGTCTTGCATTGTCTTGGCCATGGCTTGAGAGACTGACCGGTTGAAGGTAACTAGATAGTCCAATTCATCAACCGCCTGCTTCGTTCTTTCAGACGACTTGCCCTTCTTTTCCAGATGTAGGGTTTTCCGCTGAGCAGACATAGCATCATGAACCCTGGTCAAGCATCTTGATAATCCAGCAGCCTGGTTGCACATGACAGTTTGTTCACGAGCTGTTATCTCCCAACACCTAAGCATGTCCTGGCTGAAGGCCCGGGAGGGTGGGGCAGTAGGAAGACTTCGTCTTGCAACTCAACTGAATGAATGGTTGAGCTTGGCCGGTTCCGGTGACCAGGTGCATACTGTGTTACTCTCACAGTCCTTCTCAGTATGCATCCCATACCATCTGGACAATCTGGGGGGCTTGATGAACTGATCCTTGAGGAGGCCAGCAGTGTCAGTATTCCTTGCAGGGTAGCCCTCTGTGATGGTGAGATTAGGCCTGTCCATCTTCTTACATAGCCAATCGTCCACTGGAAGCTTGACTGACACTTTACCGGTTGGCTGGACACGTGACCCGGCAAAAGGATTGTCATCAGAAAAGGACACACTCTCGAACTCCTCTGATTGTCTCTCTGTAGTTGGCCTCCTCAGATAATTCTTGATCTGCAGACTCATCCCTGGTGAGATCTCTATCTGGGGACCATCCCGGTAGTTTCCTTCCAACAGGGAACCGGTAACACTGTGCTGGTCATCCTCACTTTCAGGTCCACTGGAGCTCTGGACAACTCTACCGGCCAGGATCTGGTCTGCACTGAGGTCAGCATCACCGGTACCGGATGGCAGTACATCAGGGACTGAACCGGGGGCCTGAACAGGTTGGGTTGCTGTCCCGGCACCGGGAGCCTCAAGAGGCTGGGTGGCAGTCTGCATCTCATCTACAGCCTCACTGGTGGCCTGAACAAGGCTGGGACTGGTAACACTTGCAGGTCCAGCCAAACTACTGGTGCTAGCACCAGGATCAAAGAATGGCTGCTGGCTGGTGGTGACTTCTGTTGCTGGCTTCACAACCGGTTCCACCGGAATGGTAAAGGACTTGGCTAACAGCATAGCTTCCAGCCTTGCAAACCTCTCTGCCTATTTATTGTCCAGATTTTTCAAGTCTTCAGATGAAGGTCTGCTACTGGTACTGGGCTTCTTGCTGGCAGAGGGTTTTGGTGAATCACTGCGTTTCTTCTTCTTCACAGCACAGCGTTTCTTCTTCTTCTTCCCCCTCCACTTTACCCAGCACACTCACGTGTGAAGGGTCCATGAGAGTGGCAGCAGGGGAGGACGAAACCAACTTCTTGTCTTTGTTCTTACGTTCTCTGTAAGTGGGGGTAGACAGTTGCTGGATCTGTTCAGGGGTAAAGCCTTTACAAATACTAGTCTTTCTTGAGAACGCAGTTGTCTTCTCCAACCCCTTGTCCCGACATCTTGCACACTTCAAGTGGCCATCAAAACTCGCCATAACATGGCCACAGGTGCCTCGTGTGTGTCCTGGGGACGACATGATGGTTAAATACTTCAAAAAAGATGCTATGACATCACACGGTCTAGACAGGAAGGAGGTACGATGCGCCACCTAGCGAATGCAGACTCCTGACCGGTCCTGCCGGGATTCTATACAGGACGTCTTTTTCTGGTGTTTGGCGGGACCGGTTGCGCCGACCGGTAAAGCAATTGTCCATTGGATATGATGTATTAACACAATAAAATAATAATTTGTTTTTGAGTTATCATGTACACAAAATAATTTCTATGATGGCAGCGGTAGTGCAACAGACCTGTATCCAGTATATCCCCTACTTTTGTCCGGGAATGTAATAATTCCAGGGTAGAACAAGATCTTAAACAAATAATTCCAATATACCAAGATTGTGGTATATACATAGATCTGAAGGAAAGCAAAGTAATTATACAATCCACTGCTAGCCAACAGACATGGTAATTATGAACACTTTGTTACTCACTATCGAAAAATAAGGTCTTTAAAAGGTTTACAATATTTGTCACCACTTTCTTGGAAAAGCTTGCAAATCTAAATTATCTTAATTCCACAGATTTTAGCCAGTTGCAGTAGGCACAAGCTGCCCAAATATGTATAATCTAGAAAAGTATTCATTTAAAGTTCATAATAATCAATAAGAACTACAACTGGAAATTTAAACACTATATGAATAACAAGGGAGCAGACAGTAAAAGCCAAATTTGTCAAATTTATTTATTTCTCCATGTCATAACATATTTTTGCTATAAAAAATAAAAAAATATGTCAAAATTCATTTTATTTCACACAATAATATGCAGGTACAAAAGTATAAAAATATGTCAAATGCTACATTATCGATAAGATAGTTTAGAAAATGAAAATGTAAATACAAATGCATAGGACAAAAGACTTGTAGCAAGGCAAGGAGTCACAGCTGTACAACTACACACGTAAGTATCCTCTGCTACATTTATGCACTCTAATATTCATTTTATGTCACACAATAATATACAGGTACAAAAGTACAAAAATATGTCAAATGCTACATTATCGATAAGATAATTTAGAAAATTGGGTTTTATTGGGTTTTTTTAATACTCAGCGCAATATCTGCATATGCTACAGGACTCAAAGCGCTATTTGACCCATCCGACTGAGCAAAGTACAGTCCAAGCTCTCAAGTGACTTGCATTCCCCTAACTGAAAGACAGAGGCTCAAGGATGACCATTTATCAACGTCCTTGAGGTTCTTTAGCCTGCCACTGGGGATAGGACCCAATGACAGAGGACTGCCATTTTAAGTGGTCATCCAAGCCACTATGTATCTGCCTGGACCCGTGTTTGAACCCACGTCCTCTGTGCTCCTAGGCGAGTATATTACCGGCTAGGCCAGTGGCAGATAATAAAAATGTAAATACAAATGCACAGGACAAAAGACTTATTGCAAGGCAAGGAGTTGAAGCTGTACAACTACACACTTAAGTATCCTCCGATACATTTATATGCACTCTAATATACATGTACCTTCATACATATATAGTGAGTATCATATATATCTACTCACTCATATATCTACTAGCTACTCACACAAATATCTACTCTCATGTATACCTATTCTCAAATATATCGCCTCACAAGAGATATCATAATTTACAATAATTATACATATAGATACATTTGTAGATTAATTGATTGATTTGGGTTAAACATCATTTTCAACACACTGTATGGTTCATATCACACCACTTGAGGAGAGTGAGGAGCGCAGTGCATGGAAAATAATCGGTAAACAATTACCAACTTTCTCCCTTCAGGTCAGAGTTAATAAGAAAACCCAGGACCTGCTAGGCGGCAGGTGAGTGAGTTACCCACTTATAGATTTAACCAGTCCCAAGTCACAATCAACTACATTTGACTGAATACATGTATATTTTATTGCAAGAGCTTAATATATTATCAAGTAGAGGAAGTCCTGGATAAGATTCTTGCAATACATAGATGAGCATCAAGGTATTTATTCAAGTACATCCATAACTCTGATGATGCATTTAACTCCAACTATTAAACCAAAGCTAATCAGATGTATGGGGATGTATCAATATAGTAGATATTGACAAGGGGAGAAATTCTGGGACCAGTAATGATAAATTGTGTTAACCCCCTCCTTTATAGCCACAATAAAGTTCCAACCCAGGAGACACAATACGAGTGTCAATCTGATGTCATGGTAAAGCATGAAGCTGACCCCTGAAATACGAGTATGTGACGCATAACTCAGAAGCCTTTAAAACTTTAAATCCACAGTTAATGAAGAATATGTATTATGTGAATTTTGCTGAGACTACAGAAATTTTAACCTAATGTAGTCCCCATCAAAGCTTACTTAAATTAAAGTTTGATAAGATTAGATTAGAACTATCATAATACAGGTGCCCTAACCTTATGCAATCTATATGTGTTAACAATTGAGTTTATAGACAATATTAGTAGGTTCTAAAGAAGAAGAAACATAATTATCACTCAAAAGTCAATTTATTTATCGGTTAGTTTAATTTATACCCAAATCAGAAGTAGAACACAAAATAAAGAGTAAGGAATGTCTTCTATAAATATCCAAAGTTGTAGTTTTACAATAAAGGGAAAAACATAACTATTTGCCTTGTACACAGATGTGATATTCATCAAAATATGTAAAATTTGCCACTCTTACTTAAAAATGACGTTTAGTCACTTCATAATATCTACGAAAAGGCATTTCCAGTTATAAATCATGGCATGGTTTATCTATGCTTGTCGTTCAGATTCACCATATCAGTTACAAGTGTATGAAACATTGGATTTTGTTTGTTTCAAAGTTTTGGAAACCAAAAGTTTTGCTTTTATAAATCACTATCAAAACATTTTAAATGGACCTTACGACACAGTACATCATTTATGCAACAACCCAGTCCTTCAGATGTAACATTATGATGCATAAGAGTTATGACTGCAACTTTCCCCTGTTTTAATCATAGAATTCAGTTTTGTATCCTCCATCAGATCATTCTCTTCACCCTCCAATAGATTGCGATGTTCACTATTTTCTCTGTACAAATTTGGCGCATTCTGTTGTTTACCAGCTGTCTTTTTTGGTAAATAACCAATAAGTCTTTCCCAGAAACTTGGGTTTTCGGGGTCCCATACCACAGACCTGCCTACTTTAAGTACTGTCTGTAAATCTTTGACACCACTAAGATATTCTGTGGCCAGATTTTGATCAGCCTCTTCATGTTTTAAGGTGTGAAGATTGTCTATGAAGACGCGATATATTGTCTGAGTTTTATGAGTAAATCCAAATAGATTAATACTGGCAGGATCTCTGATTAAATCAGATGAGACAAGAAATAATACACAGTAACTCTTGTCAATAGCATCACTAAACATCTGCAAAGGATCTGAAATATACCAGAATATACAAATCGGTAAATACTTTTTAATTTATCAACTTGTCTCTGTTTCAATTAATTGTTCTAACTTTATATATTTTTAAGAGAGATTACTTTTTTTTGTCTCCAGACTTTCATGAATTGTGGCACAGCATGAGTATTTGTCTGCTCACTGAAGTTAAGCAGCAATGGGCTATGTTAGTACTTGGATGGGTGACCGTCTGAGTTCTACACCAGCTGTGGGATGTGTCTGGGTTGGAATTTGTTTGTGTCACCAGACTTTTGTAAATTCTAGTGCACTTCTCGTGTCTCTGATGGCTTTGTGCTCGCACTAGGGACCAAAACACGTTTAGGCCTTGTTTTCTTTATATTGCAGAAAATGAGTTTGAAACATAATAGAAATAAAGTAGACAAAGTTTAAAATGCAAAACTTTGTGTCAAGAAACACACAAGTAATGTTTAGATCTAAACCAACATTGAATTTACAGTATCATTGTATTCATATACTATGCAAATAATTTAATTTTCATGTTATAACTTTATTATTTCAACAGGAAGTTTAAAAATAGCATCAGAGATGCCCGTACCCCACAGCCTAGGGAAATATTTTCAGGATACTTTCAGAGCACTGTCAGTTATATAAAGGTCCAAACAATGTTTAAATGGAGAAATTAACGTTTAAAAGAAAGATAATGCATGTAAAGATGAAGTATTAAAACAAGATAATTCAATAACCAGATGACAGCATTAATCAGTAAACTAAAATTCAACACTCTTTATCTACATCTGCATAGCCGAATTATGGTTTAGATGTTTGGAATATTACCATTCATACAGAAGTGGTAATACATTTAATGAATGCTTATGTGTGGTGTTAGAGCAAAATCTGTGGCTCACTTGATGAAATTCCATTTCTTACAATGGGAAGTTATGAAAGTAAAATTCTTAATAAATTCTAATATGACTTTAACAATGTTTAATCTGCATCAAAAGACAAGATTTTAAAGGTCAAGGACACTACGACAAGGTCAAAGGTCAAATTAAGGTCACACCATGATGTTGCACACCTACTACCCCCAACCAATGTCAGACCATGGCGTTGCACACCTACACCCCCTGCCCAATGTCCCTACCAAGTATCAACTTCCTACACCTTATGGTTGTCCGAGATATAGCCCGGTTTTAGGTTTTATAGGTCAAAGTCACAAGAGCAAGGCCAAGATTTTATAGGTCAAGGTCACTACAGCAAGGTCAAAGGTCAAATCAAGGTCAGACCATGACGTTGCACAACTATCAACTTCCTACACCTTACGGTTTCCGAGATATAGTCCGGTTTTAGATTTTATAGGTCAAAGTCACTACAGCAAGGTCAAGTCAAGGTCAGACCATGACGTTGCACACCTACACCCCCTAACCAATGTCCCTACCAAGTATCAACTTCCTACACCTTATAGTTTCTGAGATACAGCCCGGACAAACTTTTTCCCACCACTCGCCCGCCTATCCGGACACCATGGGTGAAAACAATACCCTGACAGCCCTTAATGGCTGTGGGGTAAAAACTGATCATGGAATTAAAATTGGTATTTGGTTAGTTTACCAAAAATCAGTAAAAACATTTGTATATACATTATCTAAAACACTACAACAGGAAATGGTGCAAACTGAGATTTCAAAGCTTAGAAAAACAAAACCTTAATATTAAGAACTGTATTAATAATATCTATTCTACTTTTAAAATTTAGAAATACTACTAACTCTTTTTGGGAATCATGAGGTATATAAAATATTTTAAGTCACTGTAGGGCCTTTTCCATTGAAATAACTCTTGTTTTCTTGGAAATCATGGCTTAATAGAAGTATCTGTGTTACAGCTGGCATAACATGGTTGAACCACATAGTTTTAAGCAACCAGACATAAACTTCCACAAATGAGATATTCTAGATAACAATGCAAATTCCCAAAGACAAGGCTCTCTGATATTTACTTCATTTTCATATGTTTGTATAATATTGGAATTTCATTCTGCATAAGAGTTATCAATAGTTTTCTCTACATGAAAGTATTATGCAGAAAATTAGTATTTTGTTAACAACCTTAAACTAAATAAAAGAGTTAATACCTTGTCCTTCCAGAATATGTGAGTAGTCATACACTACAAAACCTCTGTTCCACAAATTTTCACAGACCACTGTGTTTTGCTCTTCATCTGCCAGAACGCTAACCACTGTTACATCATATTCTCTGTCATCTGAAGTCCAAGAAAAGATACAGATTATAGAAGAAGCAAGTTTTTGGCATTTAAGTTCTGTTGTAACATTACTCTGTTTTTATTTGCACAATAGTACCTGTGTATTGACCCGTCTGTTTTAACATTATGCTTTGAAGTCAGTTTTATTACTGAGGTTATTATATCAAAGAAAACTAGACCTAGCGCATCGGAGAACCGAAGCAAATTGTATCCAACGTAAAGACAATGCACCAAAACCTCTAGGACTAATAATAAGTGAGTTATAAGCATTTTTAAGTTTGGCTGTCCTCATTTGACCTTGAAGGAGGGGCCCAAGGTCAATTACGACCACACCAGAAGATTCCCAGAACATGATATCCTATATGTTGGTTTACTATCCCAAACATCTAGGACCAATAATAAGCGAGTTATAAGCACTTTTTAGTTTGGCTGCCCTCACACTTGACCTTGAAGGAGGGGCCCAAGGTCAAATCTGACCATGACAGAAGATTCCCCGCCCATGATTTCCTATAGGTTGGTTTACCATCCCAAACCTCTAGGACCAATAATAAGCGAGTTATAGGCACTTTAACCTTTGGCTATCCTCGTTTGACCTTGAAGGAGGGGCCCAAGGTCAAATCCGACCACGCCAGAAGATTCCCAGCCCATGATTTCCTATAGGTTGGTTTACCATCCCAAACCTCTAGGACCAATAATAAGCGAGTTATAAGCACTTTTAGGTTTGGCTGTAATCATTTGACCTTGAAGGAGGGGCCCAAGGTCAAATCCGACCACACCAGAAGATTCCCAGCCCATGATTTCCTATAGGTTGGTTTACCATCCCAAACCTCTAGGACCAATAATAAGCGAGTTATAGGCACTTTAACCTTTGGCTATCCTCGTTTGACCTTGAAGGAGGGGCCCAAGGTCAAATCCGACCACACCAGAAGATTCCCAGTGCATGATTTCCTATATGTTGGTTTACCATTCCAAACATCTAGGACCAATAATAAGCGAGTTATAAGCACTTTTAAGTTTGGCTGTCCTCATTTGACCTTGAAGGAGGGGCCCAAGGTCAAATCCGACCACACCAGAAGATTCCCAGCCCATGGTTTCCTATATGTTGGTTTACCATCCCAAACCTCCAGGACCAATAATAAGCGAGTTATAAGCACTTTTAAGTTTGGCTGTCCTCATTTGACCTTGAAGGAGGATCCCAAGGTTAAATCCGACCACACCAGAAGATTCCCAGCCCATGATTTCCTATATGTTGGTTTACCATCCCAAACCTCTAGGACCAATAATAAGCGAGTTATAAGCACTTTTATGTTTGGCTATCCTCGTTTGACCTTGAAGGAGGGGCCCAAGGTCAAATCCGACCACACCAGAAGATTCCCAGTGCATGATTTCCTATATGTTGGTTTACCATCCCAAACATCTAGGACCAATAATAAGCGAGTTATAAGCACTTTTAAGTTTGGCTGTCCTCATTTGACCTTGGAGGGGCCCAAGGTCAAATCCGACCACGCCAGAAGATTCCCAGCCCATGATTTCCTAAAGGTTGGTTTACCATCCCAAACCTCTAGGACCAATAATAAGCGAGTTATAGGCACTTTTACCTTTGGCTATCCTCGTTTGACCTTGAAGGAGGGGCCCAAGGTCAAATCCGACCACACCAGAAGATTCCCAGCCAATGATTTCCTATATGCTGGTTTACCATCCCAAACCTCTAGGACCAATAATAAGCGAGTTATAAGCACTTTTAAGTTTGACTGTCCTCGTTTGACCTTGAATGAGGGGCCCAAGGTTAAATCCGACCTCACCAGAAGATTCCCAGCCCATGATTTTCTATATGTTGGTTTACCATCCCAAACCTCTAGGACCAATAATAAGCGAGTTATAAGCACTTTTAAGTTTGGCTGTCCTCGTTTGACCTTGAAGGAGGGGCCCAAGGTCAAATCCAACCACGCCAGAAGATTCCCAGCCCATGATTTCCTATATGTTGGTTTACCATCCCAAACCTCTAGGATCGATAATAAGCGAGTTATAAGCACTTTTAAGTTTGGCTAGCCTTGTTTGACCTTGAAGGAGGGGTCCAAGGTCAAATCTGACCACATCAGAAGATTCGCAGCACATGATTTCCTATAGGTTGGCTTCACATTGCAAACCTCTAGGACCAATAATAAGGGAGATATAGGCACTTTTAAAGTCCGCTATGTGGGTTACTTCGGCACTCCGTGGATGACCTTGAATTAGGAGCTTCAAGGTCAAATGTGTGCAAGGTTGTAGAGGACATGTATATGTGTCATACATATCACCTATGAAGAGACTCAACCTTCTACCTATGAGGAACAGCCAGTAGAAAAATGTAGATTATTTTCAAAGAAATGCCCGTGGTGGCCATCTTGTTTTTCAGAATGAGGCTATTTTCCTTCCCAGAGAAGCTTACCCCCCAATGAAGATATCCTGCAAATTTGGTGAACCTAGCTGCTGTTGTTTTCCTCTTAGAGCGTTAACGCCGAAAATCTCTCTACGCGCGGCGGCGGCGGCGGCGTAGCGGACGCTAAACCAAAGTATCCACTGGATGCTTCCGGTGGATACAACAAGAGCACTCTGAGAGGGCAGACCTAGGCAAAAGCACAAAAAATAAGTAAATGGGAAATCATTTTTTGTATCCATAGGGATCCAGATCAGCCTCGAAATTTAATGGAATCTAAGTTGATATTTTTTCATCAAGTTTCCACCAGTAGTATTTGCGTAATCCTGCTAACAGGCAAACACATAAATGAACAAACAGACAAACAAATGGTCATGAAAATAATATGGTAAAAAGCTGCAAAACTCCTGGTATTAACTTTGAAGAAGAGTATTCTTTTTAAAATCTTATACTCCAAACACTTCATTACATTGTCCTGTATACAGTGCGACTTGACAATGTTTTATTCAAGTACCCTTTGTAGTCCTTTAACAAAACCTTAAGAACCAGCCAGAGCACAGTGTCAGCTGCCTGAAATAGTTATAGCATTTTTATTCAAAGGCTTTATTTCAAAGACAAACAATATTGTAACTTTATCAGTGACTATATGTTTTCTAAATATGTCTCATGAGGGACGTTTTACTTTCATTAACCACCATTTTGTATGATTTGTGACTTAAATAAATCCATATTTTAAGGTAGAATGTGAAAAAGGCTGTGATGTATACACTGTCAGGTGCACCACTGAATATACAACCTCAATCTTTAACCTGTGATTTCTCCGCCATTTCTGCATGGAATTTTATGTAACAAAAATGAGCAGGTACGCTGTATAAATACATTCCTAATGATATATAATATGCATTTGTAGGTTCCATATTTTCCAAACAATCAGCACTTGTTGACACTAATTATCCATGGTAGGTAGGCACAAAAATAATCCTGCTCTGTAAATTCCTGTATATTGGTCATATACGGTGCAAGGTGGATACAAAAATGGTGAAGGGTGACTGAAGAAATAGCATCAGAGATGCCCGTACCCCACAGCCTGGGGAAATATTTTTCAACACCATGAGACATAGAAGTAGTTAACAGTACAATGTTCAAGATACTTTCAGAGCAGTGTCAGTTATATTAAGGTCCAAATAATGCTTAAGTAGAGAAAATAATATCTAAGGAAAAGAAATTTATGTAAAGATGAAGTATTAAAACAAAACAATTCAATAATAAAATGACCGCACTTATCTGTAAACCAAAAATGGCCGAATTATGGTTTGGATGTTTTGAATATTACCCATGCATACAGAAGTGGCAATACATTTAATGAATGCTTATGTGTGGTGTTGGAGAAAAGCCTGTGGCTCACTTAATGAAATTCCATCTGTTACAATGGGAACTTGCAAAAGGAAATTCTTAATGAATTCTAATATGACTTTAACAGTGCTTAATCTGCGTCAAAAGACAGACCCAAAGGTACAACAAGATT
Source organism: Sabellastarte sp. h YS-2021 (assembly GCA_964017235.1). Classification (NCBI taxonomy): domain Eukaryota; kingdom Metazoa; phylum Annelida; class Polychaeta; order Sabellida; family Sabellidae; genus Sabellastarte; species Sabellastarte sp. h YS-2021. The sequence continues at coordinate 67,995,318 of OZ024937.1, forward strand.
TTAAAGGTCAATACAACAAGGTCAAAGGTCAATCAGTGTCACACCATGACGTGGCACACCTAAAACCCTCAACCAATGTTCTTACCACGTATAAACTTCCTACACCTTACAGTCTCTGAGGTATAGCCTGGACAAGATTTTATAGGTCAAGGTCACTACAGTAAGGTCAAAGGTCAAATCAAGGTGACACTATGACGTAGCACACCTACACCCCCTAACCAATGTCCCTACCAAGTATCAGCTTCCTACACCTTACGATTTCCGAAATATAGCCCAGACCAGGTTTTATAGGTCAAGGTCACTACGGCAAGGTCAAAGGTCAAATCAAGGTCACACCATGATGTTGCACACCTACTACCCCCAACCAATGTCCTCACCAAGTATCAGCTTCCTACACCTTACAGTTTCCGAAATATAGCCCAGACAAGATTTTATAGGTCACTACGGCAAAGGTTAAATCAAGGTCACACTATGACATTGCACATCTACACCCCCTAACCAATATCCCTACCAAGTATCAACTTCCTACACCTTACAGTTGCTGAGATATAGCCCGGACAAGGTTTTATAGGTCAAGGTCACTACGGCAAGGTCAAAGGTCAAATCAAGGTCAGACCATGATGTTGCACACCTACTACCCCCAACCAATATCCTCACCAAGTATCAGCTTCCTACACCTCACTGTTTCCGAGATATAGCCCGGACAAGATTTTATAGATCAAGGTCACTACGGCAAGGTCAAATCAAGGTCAGACCATGACGTTGCACACCTACACCCCCTAACCAATGTCCCTACCAAGTATCAACTTCCTACACCTTACGGTTTCCGAGATATAGCCTGGACCAGATTTTATAGGTCAAGGTCACTACGGCAAGGTCAAAGGTCAAATCAAAAGGTCAGACCATGATGTTGCACACCTACAACCCCTAACTAATGTCCCTGCCAAGTATCAACTTCCTACACCTTATGGTTGCCGAGATATAGCCCGGACAAGATTTTCAAACTCAAGGTCACTACGGCAAGGTCAAAGGTCAAATCAAGGTCAGACCATGACGTTGCACACCTACACCCCCAACCAATGTCCCTGCCAAGTATGAACTTCCTACACCTTACGGTTTCTGAGATACAGCCCAGACAAACTATTTCCCGCTGGCCGCCCGCCCGCCCATCCGGACACCATGGGTGAAAACAATACCCCGACAGCCCTTGAGGGCTGTGGGGTAAAAACCAACAATTATGAGGTTACAACATCAGAAAATGCTGTAGGTTTGTATGTATGACAAGCATGTCAGATATAACAAGCATTCTGACGCATGCATTTATCTCCCGCCGTATAAATTAGATGTACTAAAGATAGTGGAATATAAATTTTCTTGTGAGATGGAGGCACATGTAGAAGTGACAAGTTTAATGTTTGATTGCAATACTTTTAAAGACAAAAGGCATTTACTCATTTTAGTAGCTATTACTTTGCCATCCAAAGAGCTACAGTTCTACCACTTCATTATGCAGATCAACTCAAAGTAGGGAAGCACGTCTTTAGAAGAAATTGCCTATCTGTACTACTTTTAGAGATACAAGACATTTACTTATTTTAGTGGCTATTACTCTGCCATCTAAAGAGCTACAGTTCTGCAACTTCACTATGTGGTAGATCACTCAAAAGTAGGTGAATGACTTATTTAGAAGAAATTGCCCACCTGTAATACTTTTAGAGACTAGACCAAGGATGCATCTGTAGCCAGATGCAAAATGTATCCACCGGCAAAGGCAAAAGTAGCTATTACTCAGCTATGGCACGAGCTAGAGGTCTGAAATTTTAGTATGTTATAGCTGACCCAAAAGTAGGTGAATAACATATTTGCACAAAATTCTCTAAATGCAATAGTTTTCAAGTTACAAGTGATTTTACTCATGATGGAAGTTAGTGAAAAGTCCAAAAGTAGCTATTACTCACTTAGCTATTCAGATAGACACCCAACTTACTCACCATGTTGTTGCTATGGAAAAAGTAGGTGAATGACATATTTTAACAAAATGCTCTAAATGCAATACTTATCAAGTTATAAATGATTTAGTGTTGAGTAAGAACTTCAAAGTAGCTATTACTCCGCTATGCAATGAGCCACAGGTCTGGACTTTTACTATGTTATAGCTGCCTCAAAATAGGTGAATAACATACTGAAACTAAATAATGTAAATGCAAAAGTTTTCAAGTTATAAGTGATTTACCCAACAGTGATAACCTAAAAGTAGTTATTATTCAGCTATGCCATGAGCTACAGGTCTGAAATTTTACTATGTTATAGCTGACACAAAAGTAGCTGGATAACATATCTGCACAAAGTGCTCTAAATGCAGTACTTTTCAAGTTATAATTGATTTAGTGCATGATTTAATTAATTTTAATGTATTAAAATTTATTTAAAAAATTCATAAATAAACTTAAGCATGTGAAACTTCTCCAAAATGTAGGTGAATGAGTTATTTGAGAAATACTGGCTATCTGCAATACTTTTAGTGATAATAGTCATTTACTTATTTTGAGTAGGTGAGTAATTAGCTACAGGTCTGAAACTTCACCAAGTGAAAGCTGTCCCAAAAGTAGGTGAATCAGTTATTTGAGAAAAATTGGCTATCTGCAATACTTTCAGAGATAATTAGCATTTACTCATTTTGAGTAGGTGAGTAATTATCTACGGGTCTGGAACTTCACCATGTGAAGGCTATCCGCAATACTTCTAGGGATAATTAGCATTTACTCATTTTGAGTAGGTGAATAATTAGCTACGGGTCTGAAACTTCACCAAGTGATGGCTCTCCCAATAGTAGATGAATGAGTTATTTGAGAAAAATTGGCTATCTGCAATACTTTTAGAGATAATTAGCATTTACTCATTTTGAGCAGGTGAGTAATTAGCTATGGGTCTGAAACTTCACCAAGTGAAAGCTCTCCTAAAAGTAGGTGAATGAGTTATTTGACAAAAAATGGCTATCTGCAATCCTTTTAGAGATAATTAGCATTTACTCATTTTGAGCAGGTGAGTAATTAGCTACAGGTCTGAAACTTCACCAAGTGAAAGCTCTCCCAAAAGTAGGTGAATGAGTTATATGAGAAAAATTGGCTATCCGCAATACTTTTAGAGATAACTTAGCATTTACTCATTTTGAGTAGGTGAATAATTAGCTACGGGTCTGAAACTTCACCAAGTGAAAGCTCTCCCAAAAGTAGGTGAATGAGTTATATGAGAAAAATTGGCTATCCGCAATACTTTTAGAGATAATTAGCATTTACTCATTTTGAGTAGGTGAATAATTAGCTACAGGTGTGAAACTTCACCAAGTGAAAGCTCTCCCAATAGTAGATGAATGAGTTATTTGAGAAAAATTGGCTATCTGCAATACTTTTAGAGATAATTAGCATTTACTCATTTTGAGTAGGTGAGTAATTAGCTATGGGTCTGAAATTTCACCATGTGAAAGCTCTCCCAAAAGTAGGTGAATGAGTTATCTGAGAAAATTGGCTATCTGCAATACTTTTAGAGATAATTCGTATTTACTCATTTTGAGTAGGTGAGTAATTAGCTACGGATCTGAAACTTGACCATGTGAAAGCTCTTCCGAAAGTACGTGAAGGAGTTATTTGAGAAAAATTGGCTACCTGCAATACTTTTAGAGATAATTAGCATTTACTCATTTTCAGCAGGTGAATAATTAGCTACGGGTCTGAAACTTTACCAAGTGAAAGCTCTCCCAAAAGTAGATGAATGAGTTATTTGAGAAAAATTGTCTATCTGCAATAATTTTAGAGATAATTAGCATTTACTCATTTTGAGTAGGTGAGTAATTAGCTACGGATCTGAAACTTGACCATGTGAAAGCTCTTCCAAAAGTACGTGAAGGAGTTATTTGAGAAAAATTGTCTATCTGCAATAATTTTAGAGATAATTAGCATTTACTCATTTTGAGTAGGTGAGTAATTAGCTACGGATCTGAAACTTGACCATGTGAAAGCTCTTCCAAAAGTACGTGAATGAGTTATTTGAGAAAAATTGGCTACCTGCAATACTTTTAGAGATAATTAGCATTTACTCATTTTCAGCAGGTGAATAATTAGCTACGGGTCTGAAACTTCACCAAGTGAAAGCTCTCTCAAAAGTAGGTGAATGAGTTATTTGAGAAAAACTGGCTATCTGCAATACTTTTAGAGATGATTCGCATTTACTCATTTTGAGCAGGTGAGTAATTACCTACAGGTCTGAAACTTCACCAAGTGAAAGCTCTTCCAAAAGTAGGTGAATGAGTTATTTGAGAAAAATTGGCTATCTGCAATACTTTTAGAGATGATTCGCATTTACTCATTTTGAGCAGGTGAGTAATTAGCTACGGGTCTGAAACTTCACCAAGTGAAAGCTCTTCCAAAAGTAGGTGAATGAGTTATTTGAGAAAAACTGGCTATCTGCAATACTTTTACAGATAATTTGCATTTACTCATTTTGAGTAGGTGAATAATTAGCTACAGGTCTGAAACTTCACCAAGTGAAAGCTCTCTCAAAAGTAGGTGAATGAGTTATTTGAGAAAAATTGGCTATCTGCAATACTTTTAGAGATAATTAGCATTTACTCATTTTGAGTAATTAGCTACGGGTCTGAAACTTGACCATGTGAAAGCTCTTCCAAAAGTAGGTGAATGAGTTGAGAAAAATTGGCTATCTGCAATACTTTTAGAGATAATTCGCATTTACTCATTTTGAGTAGGTGAGTAATTAGCTAAGGGTCTGAAGCTTCACCAAGTGAAAGCTCTCAATTAGCTACAAATGAAAAAATAGCTATTACTCACTTATGGCATGCAATAGAACCCCAAACTATGTACCATCTTATAGCTAAGGACAAAGTAGCTGAACAACACATTTTAGGAAAACACTCTAACTGCAATAGTTTTGGAGTTACAATGGCTTTACTCAACAGTCAGAATTTGAAAGTAGCTATTACTCAGCTATCAAAGATTCAACAGGTCTGAAACTTTACTATGTGATAGCTTACCAAAAAGTAGATGGACAACATATTTGAAAAGATTTCCCTAACTTTAATACTTTTGAAGATATTTGACATTTACTTCTTTTGTTATTTAGCTACAAATGAGAAAATAGCTATTACTCACTTATGGCATGCAATAGAACCCCAAACTATGTACCATGTTATAGCTAAGGACAAAGTAGCTGAACAACATATTTTAGGAAAACACTCTAACTGCAATAGTTTTGGAGATACAATGGCTTTACTCAACAGTCGGAATTTGAAAGTAGCTATGACTCAGCTATTAAAGGTTCAACAGGTCTGAAACTTTACTATGTGATAGCTTACCAAAAAGTAGATGGACAACATATTTGAAAAGATTTCCCTAACTTTAATACTTTTGAAGATATTTGACATTTACTTCTTTTGTTATTTAGCTACAAATGAGAAAATAGCTATTACTCACTTATGGCATGCAATAGAACCCCAAACTATGTACCATGTTACAGCTAAGGACAAAGTAGCTGAACAACATATTTTAGGAAAACACTCTAACTGCAATAGTTTTGGAGTTACAATGGCTTTACTCAACAGTCAGAATTTCAAAGCAGCTATTACTCAGCTATCCAAGGTGCAACAGGTCTGAAATTTACTATGTGATAGCTTACCAAAAAGTAGATGAACAACATATTTGAAAAGATTTCTGTAACTCTAATACTTTTGAAGATATTTGACATTTACTCCTTTTGTTATTTAGCTACAAATGAGAAAATAGCTATTACTCACTTATGGCATGCAATGGGACCCCAAACTATGTACCATCTTATAGCTAAGGACAAAGTAGCTGAACAACATATTTGAAGAAAAAGTTGTAACTGCAATAGTTTTTGAGTTATGAGCCCTTTACTCCAAGTAGCTAAGATAGCTATTACTCAGTTATCTTTAGGCCTAAGTCCATAAAACCAAAAAAATTTTCGAGGGCGTGAAAATTCATTGGGACAATTAATTTACAAAAAATCTGTAGCTGTAGTAGTTTTGGAGGAATCTGCGTGACTAACTAACGCACGCACACACGCACGCACGCACGCACACACAGGCATCATTTCATAATCTCCCTCCCGGGCTAAAGCCCGGCGGGAGATAACTAGAATTCAATCCTGTTGATATTTGGAGGTTATAAAGAATCTACTGCATAAGTTTGCATGGTACACAAACGACTTTTAGTTTAGAACTAAATTTTGTGTAGAATATTTCTTTACATAACTAGATTGGACCAACTCAACGTTAACTAGTGTGGGGATCGAGTCAACATCAACATCGAACGAAAATTTAGGGTAGTAGATCGATCGATATTTCAATATCAGGACCGTTAACATAAGCCGTGGGCGATAATACAGATTCATTGAAAACTTGCACAGATTAATTCACAAATGCGCCAACATATCCCCAGACAGGTCATCACTCACACCACAGGTTTTGATTGGGAATTTTTTATTTAATCCATTTGTTGTATGCCATAAATATTGGGAAAAGTTATATGAACTTCAGCACATCAATCTACTAAGTTTATATCTTCCCAAGGAAGATGGTGTATCCCCAGACGTCGAATACATAACTCAACAGATCATATTTTCAATCTTCCTGCAATGATAACTCTGAACCTATTTTCAAAGTATTTAAATGATTGATGATTGAATGTCCATTCTAAATTAATAATCTCAAAAGAGCATATCTGTTTCTATATTTGTTGACAAATAAAATATTATTTTTAACTCACCTCATCATACTTTTCAATCTTCCTGCAAAGGGTAACTCTGAACCTATTTTCAAAGTATTTAAATGATTGATGATTGAATGTCCATTCTAAATTCATAATTCCAAAAGCGTATCTCTGTTTCTATATTTGTTCACAAATAAAATATTATTTAAAAATCATATATTATTTATATTATTATTTTATTATATTATTTTTAGAATTTGCATTGTTTTTCAGTTATTCATTTCCTCAATTCCTATATATGTGGTCCATATATATGCAACCTAAATATGTGACACAATCTCAGTTCTGACTCCCTTTGTCTTAGATAATTAGATAATGAAGCAAACACCACCTCCGACCCCCACCCCACCTCTCTCCCCTTCTCCACACCTCTCTCACTATTACAGAAGATCTGTATACCTTTGTTTATTTAGTGTCACTCAATAGCTGGAGGTCCCAGAGGTGGGTGGGGGATGGGGGGTGGGACTACAAAGAGATGGAGTGCTGCAGCACAAATGGTAAACAAACACTTATAATATAAAAGGGGTAATCAAATACAAAAACCTCAGTTAATCTTATCACTAAAATAAAATCAAATATATAAATAAGGAATGTCCAACAGGAAGATTATATACCTCCAGAACTAAATATAAATTATCAAACGACAAGAACAGATTTATAATAATAATTCAGAATTGAGAATTTTAAGTATGTGATTATCAATTGAAATGAGTTCGTAACTGTAGGAGCTGTGTCAAAATTAAGGCAAGTTGAATAAAACTGGGCTAGTTGAGGGTTAAAAATCCCCTATTTTTACTACATAAGGCTATAATTTCATTACTATTTGGGACTTAAAGCTCACCAGAAAATAACAGTGTCCATTTTGCCTACTTGAATATGTTTAACCAGTTTCATATTAAAAAGTTAAAAACTCAGCAAGCAGAGAGATAACACACAAAAATAAGTTCTTAAAAGCCTAAGATAGCCATAACATTATTAATATTCAAAATTTAAATAGACAGGCACTTCCTTTGAAAAATTCAAAGATTTCAGCTCTATGAGCCACATAGTTTGACAGTTACAGGGCTTTAAAGTGGCATAATATCCATAAATTGGGTCTCTGTGGGCATTTTACAATTGTTAAAGAGACCTTAGCAATTAAACTACAGAACTGAAACTTTTGGGGGACATACACAACAAACAAAAATTATATATAATACAGTTTAAGACTTGTCACACTAAGCATTTCCAAATAACAGGGCAAAATACAGAAAAAAATGTCCAAAAAGGTCACTTGGGAAAGTGTCTATGGCCCTCATACACAGGTTAAATGTCTACTAAAAGCCTTGATTTTCGGCACATGTGAAAAGGACATAATAATGCATTCCCAGATGGGATTTCAGCTCAATCAATCACATAGTTTAACAGTCACAGGGCTTAAAGGTGGCAAAAAGTCTAAATATTGGGTCTCTGTGGGCCTTTTAGAGATCTTGATGTGGCCTTCAAATTAAAGCATCAGACTTAAAATCTGCTACATACTAAGACTACACATAGAATATGTATCTAATAATAAAGTTTGAAACTTCTCAGACTCACCATTTCCAAGTTACAGAGCAAAATATGTGAAAAATGTCTTAAAACGGTCACTCGGGTGGGTGTTAATGGTCCTCATACACAGTTTAAATGTCTACTTGAAGCCTTGATTTTTGGCACATGTAAAAAGAACATAATAATGTATTCCCAGATGAAATTTCAGCTCTATCAGTCACATAGTTTAACAGTCATGGGCCTTAAAACTGGCAAAAAGTCCAAATAGTGGGTCTCTATGGGGCCTTTTAGAGACCTCAATGTGGCCTTCAAATTAAAGCTTCAGACTTAAAATTTGTCACATACTAAGATTACACAGAGAATATGTATCTAATACAGTTTGAAACTTCTCAGACTTACCATTTCCAAGTTACAGGGCAAAATATGTGAAAAATGTCTAAAAAGGGTCACTCGGGTGGGGATTTATGGTCCTCAAACACAGGTTAAATGTCTACTTAAAGCCTTGATTTTCGGCACATGTAAAAAGGACATAATAATGCATTCCCAGATGGGATTTCAGCTCCATCAATAACATAGTTTAACAGTCACAGGGCTTAAAGGTGGCAAAAAGTCCATATATTGGGTCTTTGGGAGCCCGTCAGAGACCTCAATTTGACCTTCAAATTAAAGCTTCAGACTTAAAATCTGTTACATACTAACATTACACATAGAATATATATCTAATACAGTTTGAAACTTCTCAGACTTACCATTTCCAAGTTACAGAGCAAAATATGTGAAAAATGTCACTCGGGTGGGTGTTTATGGTCCTCATACATGGGTTAAATGTCTATTAAAGGCCTAAATTTTGGAGTACATACAAGAAAAATATATTGATATATTCTCAGATGATATTTCACTTAGATGAGAGACATAGTTTGAAAGCTACAGTGCTTGAAGATGGCAAAAAATCCATAAATTGGGTCTCTGTGGGCAATTTTGAGATCTTAAGTCGGCCTAACAGGTAAATCTACAGCCTTTAAATTTTTCACAGACAAGGATTACATATAAGAGTTACATCTAGTGCAGTTTGAGACTCATCAGAATTACCACTTCCAAATTATAGGGCAAAATATGGGCCTCAAAGACAATTTTCTCCTCAACTTAAAGTCTTGATTTTCGGCACATGTACTAAGAATATATTAATGTGTTCTCAGGTGAAATTTGAGGCAGATAAGCCTCATAGTTTGTGACCTAGAGGGCTCTAAGTGGCCAAAAGTGCAATTTCTGACCTTAAGGTGGCCATAAGTTCTTTATTATTGGGAGTTTAAGGTCACCTTAAAATAGGGATCTTCCTTTGGGCATCCTTAACATATGTACCAAGTTTGAAAAAAAAATATTAATCTGTTTTTGAGTTATCGCGTACACAAGGAAATTTCTACGGCGGCGGCGGCGCGACGGACCTGAATCCAATATATCCCCGACTTTCGTCTGGGGATATAATTACGAAGTAAGAGGACTGTATAAATCTGGGCACACAAAGATCAAAGTGCTTTAAACATACCCGTAGGAATCTTCCTCTTCTTTTCCATGCGACGAATTACATTTTTATGATTTCTGAGATATGCTACAAGAATCACAAGTACTAGTAGAACCATCATTCCTGAAAGAAAAGGAAAAGCAGGTTTTAAATCTTTTATTCTCAAGAGTACATTTGCCAGCAATAAATGCAAAGTTAACCTTCAAAGAAATTATGGGTCATTTCTGACAATTTTAGCTGGTTTATCTAATCTCTTGATACATTTCTGTTGTGTTTTCAACCTGGATTTCAAACATCTCTCTCACTTCAAGCTCTAAAATGTGCACAACTCTTTGGAATACAAATATATTTTCAAATATGACCAGATGAGACAAGATGATTATGTTTATCTGTTGTACCTACCTTGTGTTTTTATGAACAGTCATTTTACAAATGTGTACATAATAATTAAAATGGTTTGTCCTTAAGCAATTGCATCTTTTTTTAAATATAGATATTTAATTTTGAGATGATATGTTTCAGGCATTTTGTTTAAAAAATACAATACTCAGGTACAAAATTAATATTGTTACTTTGTGAAATAATATAGTTCTCACCCAGACCCAGCACTACACCTATGATCACCTTTGTGGTGTTTTTAGGCTCTGGATATGGCTTTGGAGGAACTAAACAAAACACAAAGCACCAGCAACAGATGTAAACAGGTAATAGCACCAAATTTGAAATTCACACAGTATGTGAAATTTGTAAGAAAACCCTGTTCTATTTCCTGGATATGTTGGAAATTCTTTTTTATCATATATTTGTATAAATGATACAAATATTTGATTATTTTTAGTGTGCTCTCAAGTTACAACTTTCATATACTGTGATAAATTGTACACTTCTTACTTTATGGGCCAAAATACTAAGGTTACAAAACATTTGAACCAAGTGTTTGGATTATGATACGCAAGGTACTTGGTACCCCACAAAATAGTAAATCTTGGCTTGCACTGATGAAATACTCATTTAACATGCACTAATGTAATAATTAATGTTAAAAATTTTATATTTTGAACTTTAGAAATAATTCGAAATACAACATCCATTGTTTTACTATTGTGTGGTAATATGATTGGGTTTGGATAAAAAAGTTTAGTCAAGTAGGAAACACCTGCTGCAAAACATCTGGAAAACACAAATTTGAGAAAATTCCTAAAATTTGATAATTTGGATAATACACAAGTAGATAATAAGAGTTCTTACAGTAGCTTCAACAGTTCTCCTTACATTTCTGCTTTAAGATGGCATCCCGAGTTGTATTACCCAGCTTACTGGCCATCCGACACTGGTAACGGCTAAAATCATCCTCTGTAATATTCTGAATTTGAAGGATTTTTGTTTTCCCAGTTAGTCTCAATCTGTAATAGGAAATTTTGAGATTACTTGCAGAATAAATAACATATTAAGTAACAATTTACCTAAAATTGTCATAAATCATCCATGAAACTATCCATGGAAGAGGAGAACCAAAGAATATAGACTAAGTTTCTGTTGCTATGGAAGCCTTTTTTGGCACTAACACAGCTTTGCAGACGACATAAATTTGTATAGTATAGCTACAAGTGCTTGGTTGCAGTATAAGTATTTTTCATGATGTTCCCATATATGTAGTCAGCTTAGCTAGCTGGGGAGAACAAGACTAGAAAGACCCTAGGCATTGGGGTCAGTGTTCTATTCTATTCTTTACTTTTATAGCGTTGTTGTTTGAGAATAGGAGATCCCCGTGTGTATTTGTTACACAGTTTGTGACAATATTAAGTGTTTTGAATACACTGCAGTTTCTGCATGTTGAGACTGGACAGATTCCTGAAGAGAGAGTTGCAGTAGTCAAGGCGACTACTCAGAAAGGCATTGGCCGCCAAGAAAGCAGCCTTATCTGTCAGATGCTGTCTAGCCTGCCTTTGACTCACATTGAATAAGGAAAGTCTTAAAAATAGAGCGAACATGATCTGCAGAAGAGAAACTAGACCTACGCATTGAAGAACTGATGCAAATCTGTATCCCCCAAAAAGACAACTCACCAAAGCCAGTGAACCATCGTTTGAGATTGATGGAGGGGCCAAAGCTCAAATCTGACCACATCACAATATTCCCAGCCCATGATATCCTACAAGTTGGTTTCACATTGCAAACCTCTAGGATCAGTAATAAGCGAGTTATAAGCACTTTTAAGATTGGCTGTACTCATTTGACCTTGAAGGAGGGCTCAAGGTCAAATCTGACCACATCAGGAGATTCCCAGCCCATGATTTCCTATAAGTTGATTTCACATTGCAAGCCTCTAGGACCAATAATAAGCGAGCTATAAGCACTTTTAAGTTTGGCTATCCTCGTTTGACCTTGAAGGAGAGCCCAAGGTCAAATCTGACCACATCAGGAGATTCCCAGCCCATGATTTCCTATAAGTTGACTTCACATTGCAAGCCTCTAGGACCAATAATAAGCGAGCTATAAGCACTTTTAAGTTTGGCTATCCTCGTTTGACCTTGAAGGAGAGCCCAAGGTCAAATCTGACCACATCACAAGATTCCCAGCCCATGATTTCCTATAGGTTGGTTTCACATTGCAAACCTGTAGGTCCAATAATAAGCAAGTTACAAGCACTTTTAAGTTTGAGTATCCTTGTTTGACCCTGAGGAGGGGCCCAAGGTCAAATCTGACCACATCACAAGATTCACAGCCCATGATTTGCTATAGGTTGGTCTCATATTGCAGGACACGTATATCTGTTATACATATCACCTATGAAGATATTCAACCTTCTACCTATGAGAAACAGCCAGTAGAAAAAGGTAGATAATTTTCAAAGAAATGCCCGCGGCAGCCATCTTGTTTTTCAGAATGAGGCTAATTTCAGTCCCAGAGAAGCTTACCCCCAATGAAGATATCCTGCAGATTTGGTGAACCTAGCTGGTGTAGTTTTCCTCTGAGAGCATTAATGCCAAAAATCTCTCTACACGCGGCGGCAGTGGCGTAGTGAACACTAAACCAAAGTATACACCGGATGCGTCCGGTGGATACACTTAGCATCAAACCAGACAACAAGGTTTTTTACAACAACTGCTGGATGCATGAAATTACCATAAATCCTGACAGGGAGGTGAGAATCTAATTTTTTTTTTGTGCTGAGCATGAGATCCAAATATGATAAACTATAATTTGAGCATACTTGATGACATTTTTGAACATCTTGAAGACGTAACAGTTTGACAAAAGCCAGGGCTGCATTTTTGTGAGACATGTACATAAACAACTGGGTGTCATCCGTGTAAAAGTGAAATTTGATTTTGGGGTGCATTCCAATAACCTTACTCAAAAGAGTGGTGAATAAAAAGAAAATCAGAGGACCAAGGACTGAGCCTTGTGGAAACCCAAACAACAGCCATGCAAATCAGAGAGGGTTGACCCAATTTTAAATTTTGGTCATCGGTAGCTGAGGTAGGTTGTGAACCATTTCAAGGCTGACTTAAGACAATTAAGAAGAGTAGTGTGGTCATCTTTGTCGAGTGTAGCCAACAAATTGAGTACCTTAATAATTGCAGACAAAAAATGCCTATGAAAGAGACAGTATTATGGCAAAAATATTTCATGTTCCATTATCGCTCAGACAGCCGGGAAGGTCAGGCCAGACACCACTAATAGTGAAGTTAGACTAAATCAAGCTAACAGAGCTCATTTGTACTCATAAACCTTGCTAAAGTGTCATGGCATAAAGTATGAATTTCAAATCACAAAATGGCAAATGAAAACTTTTATCAGTTAAACCTGTGTGAAATATTGCATCTCGACAGGGACACCATTATTGGTATTGCCAAACTACTAAAATCCCAATTATTACCAGTGGAACACTGTAACAGAGATGGAAAGTCAATCTACATTGAATATAAACATCTCAATTTTTTTTCACCTGTGATTTCTATTAATTTTGGCATGGACTTTATGCAACAAAAATCAGGATTAGTTACTTTACTAATGGTGTATGCATCATATTTGTGAGTGCTTTAGTTTTTCGAATATTTTCAGCAGATTTGCACTTGTTTAAGCCGGCAAAATATATCCATTATGATGGTAAAGGGGTGCTAGTGCACCTACAAAACAAATAGTGAATGAGAACACAATCTCTATTATTATTACTATTACATTAGAATTGACTCCAATCTATTAGAGTAAGAAATCTAAAATTTGCCAGAAATCTAAAATACGCTAATACAACCTGAGCAAATTTCAAGAAGAAAGTAATGTATTGTCTTAAAATTGGTATTTCTTAGTTCAGAAAGCCTTCATCTACTAGACTTTCTGCAAATTTAACCTCACTTTGTTTATTTTATGAATATTTCTACATGTGGTGAATTTCAGATATGCGGCGAATTTTAGATTGCCTACTCTACTTTTCTATTACTTTTATTACTTTGTTTACAGGTCTGCCTGTGGGAAGTGCTGAATAAAACACAAAAAAAATTCTGGAAATTCAATCCAGATCTAGACCATGTTCAGCAAAGATCAAGCCACAAGTAGACCCCACCTTGTGTGAAAATATGACCACGATCCGACGTACGTTTTTCTAGTTATGTACACAGCCAGCCAGACAGACAGGTCTGCAATGTTATAGTTGATTCAAAAGTACATGGATAACACATTTCAACAAAATTCTCTAAATGCAACAGTTTTCAAGTTACAAGCAATTTAATCAACAGTGATAACCTCAAAGCAGCTATTACTCAGCTATGCAATGAGCTACGGGTCTGCAATTTCAATATGTTATAGCTGACAGAAAAGTAGCTGAATAACATATTTATACAAAATTCTCTATATGCAATAGTTTTCAAGTTACCAGTGATTTTACTCATTATGGAAGGCACTGAAAAGTCAGAATTCCTGCAATAGTCAATGAGAAAATTCTGATACAGTGTTGAAATTTTCACACTTTGGGTGTGGGTCCCTCTCTTCTAACGGCTGTGGGGACAGACGAACAGACAGGTCTGCATGTCTTGAACACTTTTTCATCCTTGATAGTTAAGGTATCTTTCAAAAGTAACAGCATGTCTCTGGGCCTTGTACTTTTGGAAAAGAAGTTGTTCACACGTCAAGTACAGACATAAAATGGGACTTATTTCACCAAATATGTACACTTTTTATGGTTTTGATTAAGTATCAGCCATTAGAAAGCCTAAAATAAAAACATTTTCAATGACCTGTGTCGCGTGAAATTTGTTCCTCCATGAAAACTTACAAAAATATGTTGAATATTATGTTAAATATTTTATTTTTCAGCTTGCAATGTAACCACTTCTGTGCATGAGTGATTACATAGAAACGGGTAAAAGGAATAAATTTCACAGGCACAAATTTAACAGGACACCGGCTCCCAAATATACTTTGCCGATGTCATTGTTTATACCCATAATCAAACGGAAAACCACATACCAGTTTATCGCTCAGACCACTACTTGCCCCTACCCTTCGAGGGGAGGAGAGTAGGTGAGGAAAAATATGCATCAGTCTATTTGTTCCGTTATTAAGTTAATTTATACATGGTGTATTAAAAAACATTATATATATTATAAATACCATTATCTTACCCTGTTTTTATCTCCCACACATAAATCCTGTGAGTATCATTAGTGTCTAATATGAGACTGCTATTTCCACTGGCTGGAATCTTCCACCAAGACATTGAGCATAATGATGTAGCACAGTCACCATAAAAGGCCTGACAAGCTATCGAGACTTCCGTGTAAAGTTCACGGGAAAATTTTTCACCATTATCACGTGGAAGCATCACCAGAGGAGGTTTTGTATAATCAATGCACTCTGTAAAGGAATTATAATACTACTCTGATACTTTCAAAACTTTTTTGCCAAAATTGACTTTAAATCTATGTAGATACTCATTATTTCATAGGATATGAGGTATACTTGTGAAAGTTTTTTTTAAATTTTGAAATTAGTGTCAGAATTTTTGTCTAAAGATAACACATGTTGGTGAATTCCTGTTTATTTTGATACATACCACAATACCAAGAGTTAAATACAACAGTACCGGGCAACATGGCATAAGCACATGACAAAACAGTCATGGGGTGAAATCTACATTACATAAATATTTATTGTGGCCATCCAAATTTCAACACGCCGTAGTGGTAGTCTTCCCTACCTTATATCTCACGGCTGTTATTTTATGAAATAATGAATGATCTTCATTGATTGGTACTTACTGATAATGTGTGAATTACTGGAGATCTAATCGATTGCCAGCATAAATACACACCTAATTGACAGACTCTCTTATAAAAAACTGCACACGAAAGTGAGATTTTCAGGCAATTTTTAGGGAAAATACTATGTAAATTTGGACAATATTCTGTGATAGCTTACCATAAACAGTTAACTTCACAGTATTTTCCAAAGCTTTCTCTGCATTGGAATTTATCGCCTGACATTTGTACATTCCTCGATCTCTGTTGGTTTGAGTATTGGTAATTTTCAATGTTTGGTTTCCATTTATCAGATACCTGTCAAAAATAAAGACAAATGGCTCACCAAGTAAATCATACAGCCAAGAGACTGGTTTCACATCCACTTGAAATAAATAATTTCAAGAACATGTTTGTCCATGTACCAAAATTGAGACAGCTAACTCCACAGAGTATATTACAGAATTAAAACAAATCAAAGGCTGCATGGCATTGATTTTGAAAAAAGTTTCATATGGCTTTTCAAAGAAACAAAGCTATGAATTTGTATTTACTTATTATTAACATAATGAGATCAACTATGCCAGATATGCAAATCTAAGGAAAAAACAGTATTCGATCAGTAGTTAAAACCCAATGCAAAAATCTCTCTTTTAAAAGTAGCAGTACATAATAAATAAAGAATATGTGATAATTGACCTGTTAAACTTACTATTGATATATGTTTAACTTACTGTCCTCCTTTCTGTGGCCTTGGTAAAGGTATAGTTAGCCGGGATCAACTAAGTGGAGTCACCAAAAAGTCTCTTGTGTGAATAAGTGAATAACTATTTAAGTTGTTGTGCTGCATTTTAATTGAGAACAAAAACTCTGCAATCCCTTCCCCATTATTAGACTGACAAGCCTGGGCTTACATGACCCTGATAAATATACCAGACTCCGCCCAAATTGGCCAAGCTGAGGATCGCCGTGCAAAGACAACTCACCAAAGCCAGTGAACCATCGTTTGACCTTGAAGGAGGGTCCCAAGACCAAATCTGACCACATCAGAAGATTCCCAGCCCATGATTTCCTATTAGTTGGTTGCACATTACAAACCTCTAGGACCAATAATAAGCGAGTTATAAGCACTTTTATGTTTAGCTATCCTCGTTTGACCTTGAAGGAAGGGCCCAAGGTCAAATCCGACCACACCAAAAGATGCCCAGCTCATGATTTCCTATGGGTTGGCTTACCATCCCAAACCTCTACGACCAATAATAAGCAAGTTATTAGCACTTTTAACTTCGGCTATCCTCATTTGACCTTGAAGGAGGGGCCAAAGGTCAAATCCGTCCACACCAGAAGATTCCCAGCCAATGATTTCCTATATGTTGGTTTACCATCCCATACCTCTAGGACCAATAATAAGCAAGTTATAAGCACTTTTAAGTTTCGCTATCCTCATTTGACCTTGAAGGAGGGGCCAAAGGTCAAATCTGACCACATCAAAAGATTCCCAGTCCATGATTTCCTATAACTTCGTTTCACATTGCAAACCTCTAGGACCAATAAAAAGCAAGTTATAGGCACTTTTAAGTTTGGCTGTCCTCGTTTGACCTTGAAAGAGGGGCCCAAAGTCAAATCTGAATACATCAGAAGATTCCCAGTGTATGATTTCCTATTGGTTGGTTTCACACTGCAAACCTCTAGGAGCAATAATAAGCAAGTTATAAGCACTTTTAATTTGGCCACCCTCATTGACCTTGAAGGAGAGGCCAAAGGTCAAATCTGACCACATCATAAGATTCCCAGCCCATGAATACCTATAGGTTCTTTCCACATGCCAAACCTCTAGGACCAATAATAAGGGAGATATAGGCACTTGCTACAGTCTGCTACATGGGGTACTTTGGCTCTCTGTGGGTGACCTTATATGAAGAGCTTCAAGGTCAAATGTCTGTAAGCTTATAGAGGACATGTATATCTGTTATATATATCACCTATGAAAAGATCTAACCTTCTACTTATGAGAAGCAGGCAGTAGAAAAAGGTAAATAATTTTCAAAGAAATTGTTTTTCAGAATGAGGCTAATTTCAGTCCCAGAGAAGCTTACCTCCCAATGAAGATATCCTGCAAGTTTGGTGAAGCTAGCTGGTGGATACAATAATACCACATTGAGCTTACTGAAATGCAGCTGTAGCCAAAAATAATTTGCCTCATCAATGTTATAGCTCACCTAGCACAACTAGGTAATTGACATATCTAAACATTTGTATAACACCCAGACCCCGTTTCAGGATATTATGTAAAAATGTAAAAATTTTACGTTACTGGTTATTTTAGGATGATTGTATAACATCTGTAAAAAATGCAAAACAAATATTGCAAAAAAAAAGCACAACCCCTGTGCGTTATTGCAGAAATTATGGAAAGTTAAAATACTGGAACAATTAAATAACATTTTTAGTTTAATTTTTTTGTTAGAACCTCCCTGTACTTACTTATCATAATGAATCACTACTGCCTTGTTATCTTGGAACCACAGTATCTGGTCATAGCCCTGCACACAGCAGTGTAACTCAGTATACTGAGCAACACAACCATATGCCACTACGGGTAGATCCAGACTCCAGCTGAGTTCTGTTTAAATATAATATAATTTTGTAGAAACTGGTTAAAATTGAATTTGGAAGTAGGTGGTTACAGTTCTATAGTCCTAGTACTGAAAAAAGTGTCTTTTCTTTGACATTAGTTGAAGTTAAGCATACCTAGAAGGGAGTAATATGGATACTGGAACTATAGTTATAAAACAATAATGACTTACGACACGTCTAACCAGACTTTAGTGTAGCAGAGGATTTTTTACTATATTTGTGATATCTATTATCATTTCACAAGTTCATTTAATCTAATACATAATTTCTATGAATTATATCTCATCTTATTTAACAGATGTGTCCCAGTAACATATTTGACATTTTAAAGTCTGACATTAGGTCTGACAATAGAAATGGTCTTCCATTAAAAATTCAAAGTTTGGTGTCTTGAATAATGGAACGTTTGGTGAACTTTATGTTTTTGCATTTTACACAGAAAGTCAACGGAGGAGGAGAAAGAAATGACTTTGAAATGGCTGAAGAAGCTTTTCAGTTAAAGTAAACATCTGGTCCTCAGAGCGAAATTTCATTTACATTTTCCATGTTATCTAGAAAGGGGTGGTATTCACTTACAGGGATCAGTGAAGATCAGATCAAATTTGAGCAAACATGTATTTTGTGGAGAACTTGGAGGGATCTCTGTTGAAATTAATTCTGTCAGTTTTTCTTATACAAAAGACAACATAAAGAGTGCATGTAAAAAACATTATTCATTTTTGGCATTCTGAATATACTGTTTCACTTTTAAGCAATAAGAAATAAACAATCAATCAATGTTAACCAAACCAGTTATTTATTATATTTATTTCTTCAGACACTTTAATCTAATTTAGTATATGCTGACTATTAGTTTCAACTATTAACACAAAGTATTCACTTTCATGGAAGCAAAGTCTGTTATTATCACATGACACATTTGACCTTTGATACTTCGAAACATTGTTAAAATGTGAGATTACAATGGTTCTTAATATGAAGTAGACTCTATGTAAGTAAAAGGAGTCTACGTCAAATATATGCATAACTGGATCGACGGATTGTCACTTAAATTCCTACTATTAGGGAAAAAATTTATTTCTGCATGTATACGTAGATGTTAGTCACATCTAGAACAAACTCCTGTGGATATTGTAGGTTCCAATTAAGCAGAATCCATTTTATTTCAATAATTTATAGTGGTTTGATTATGTATAAATATGGCCATGGTAACAATGATCATATGTTTACCTGTTATATTTTTGTTTTTAGCTGGACAATAATGACCACTACTCTTGCTGGCAGGCTGTACTAAGCTTTCAATTTCACCAACTGTACATTGTATAAACATACACACAGCACAAAGAAACAGGATCTTGAGATTCATAAGTTGGTTTCTGCCCATTATCTTCTGTGAAAGTCTACTGAAAAACACATGACAAATGTGAAAGTTTATTATCTCTATATTCCAGAGGAGTTCTATAATTATAGTCTTTCTAGCTATATAGTGCACTCTTTAAGAGCTTTGTAAGTCTGCAGAGAAATACCATTAAAACAATTGAATATCATGCATGGAAGATGAAAATATAAGCCTCTCGTGAGTCTTTCCGTGTAAAATGTGCATTTACATTTGCTGACACAATATTGTATATTCATTTGATACAAACTTCTACAGCTAAGTTTAGACCTTTATAATGCAACTGTGACCTCACAAATCAATATGGCGATGTTTCAAATATTTCATATAACACCTCTGTCACATTACAAATGATTCAATATGTGATGTCATTATGGGCAAGGAAAATGTTGGTGCCTATCAGATCCAACTGAAATCATTTTAGAACACCAAAACACATATATTACGCATGTGCAGGGGAGTCAGAAATGGGTTTTGCAATATTTACTACATATGGCAGATGGAAATAAGTTTAATATGTTGTTTAAATCAGTCAACTACATTAGTGCTCTCCACTATGATTTGGAACACTTTTCAAAGTGGTACAAATCAGATATAATGCTAATCTACGATTGATTGTCATTGGCAACACTTGTGTATTTCTGGTACTTTAAAATACCATACAAGATGAACACAATTGTAGCTGATGTGATTTCGGACATAGATTAATTGACATCAGGAATTTCATGTAGAAATTTAGAAATCTGTGCCAAGTTGGGGTACTGATATAAAGTATAGAAACTAGAAAAAGGGTTTTGAAAACAAAAACCGAGCATCCCAATAAGCTTAAAAAAATCCAAAGTGTTAAAGTTTAAAGGAAGAGAAAAAGGAAATAGTATATTCTTGAAAATTTCTTCATATAGAAATATAATTATCACAGAAGCACATTTGGTATTGTTAAATACTAAACAGTGTAGAAAAGTCACTGCAAAATTATGTGTTTTTGATGCATTTTTTCCCTGAGGTATGTATCATGAGGGGGGAATAACACACTTGCTGAAGGGTCAGGTTCTTTTGTAAATAAGGGAAAATATACATAAAAAAGTTTTCACTTGGCATCATATACCATGACACATACACATACTGGATATTGCATCAGTTACTTCCTAACATGTACTAGTGCTATATGAATAGAAAATACATGTTTATATGTTTGAAAATGATATGGTAAATTTGAGCCTAAAGCAAGGCTAGGGAAAAAACATCATATGCATTTGTAAATATACAAGTTGCACACAAATAAATAGCAAGATAAACATTGTGTAGAAGCAGTAATAAATGAGATATAACCAAAAAAAGACAAAATCTGTGACTTTATGACCTCAGTTTTAACCACAAGCGAGGGCCATGGGTAAATATTACAAGCTTTCTAGAGTCCTTGCAAATGATTTTCTATCAACTCCCAAAACATACAAAAGCTGTCAAAACAATAACAAAGGAGATAAAAGCCAAAAACACAAAATCTGTATTTTATGACCCCAGTTTCACAACCAGGGCATCAGAGGGTATGGACTCTCTGTGTAATGTTTCTCATTACCTCCCAATACATTCAAAACCTGAAAACACAATAATAAAGTGGGGGGGGGGGGGGGCCAAAAAACAAACTCTGCAATTTTATGTCCCCAGCTTTGCCTACAGGGGCGGCCAGTGGGTCAACCTGTGACCAGCTTTCTACACTCCCTGTAATGGTTTCCTATTACATTCCAATACATTCAAAAGCTCTAAAAGCAGCAATAACGGAGACAAAAGACGAAAACACAAAATCTGCAATTTTATGACCAAACTTTGACCCATAAGAGGGGAGGAGGTGAAATCCAACTGCCTTTCTAGAATCACTGCATAAGGTTTCCTTTTACCTCCCAATATATTGAAACCCTCTAAAAGCAATTATAAAAGAGATATAAGCCAAAAACACAAAATCTGTAATTTTATGACCCCAGATTGACCCATAAGGGGGTGCCAGGGTTAAAATCTGACCGGCTTTCTAAATGCAACAGATAAGGAGATAACACGGGCGGATGTTCTGAGAAGTTTAAGCTTTCATAAAACACCCAACTGTGGTCCAATTGCTCCCAAAATCTGATCAAATCGAGATGTTGATAGTGCTATGGACATACATTTAAAATAACACCCGCCCATAGTAAGTAGTTTTGGTTGAATGGCGATGAAGAGTGGGTGTAACAAAAAAAATTATTTTTGATCATGTGACCTTAAAAAATAAGTTTGTGGACAAACTGTCCCATGACTAACTTATATAAGTGCTACAAAAGGTTAGAATCTGCCCACTAATAGGGATGATATTTCAAGGGAGACGATAATGGGTGTGGGGAAACTCAAAATGAAAACAAAAAAGTGCCATTTTCAAGGGACGCTTAATTATGGATATCTAGATGGAAAATATAAAAGATCAGAACATACATATGCTGAGCGATGAAGTTGGATTCCTCATGTAACATTATGAACAGACACCAAAGCAACAAATATCCTCAAAGAACAAGTCATCATAAATGTACGAATTAAATGGAAAATTATCATTAACTTCATCTTCATTCATATATATTTTGTAAATTCAATTAGTCACATAAGAACCAACAGTTTAAGCTACTAAATTAGAAGCAAAAAAATATGTGCCATGAGCCCATAAAATTAAATTTGTGTAGTAGTAACTAGATTTTAACATGGGATCCACCTAAAAAAGTTCACAATCAAAAACATGTTTCAACATTATTCATTGGCACTCATGTGATCCACTGGATTCAAATCGATTTCACTGGTTGGGTCCAACTAAAAATGTTCAGCAAATTCTACACGTATTTTAACCTGATTTCACCTCTTGGATTCAACTTGATTTTACCCATTGGATTCAACTAAAAACAGTTTGCAAAACCCACAAGTATTTCCACATGATTTCACCCATTGTATCTAATCAGATTTCACCCATTTGTTTCAACGTGATTTCACTGGTTGGACACTACTAAAATGGTTTACAATATCTACATAAATATTTAACCAGATTCCACTGTTGAATTCAACCTGATTTCACAAGTAACATGCCTGCTGGGATATGGATTCATACTTCCTCATTTTCAAGAAGTCCTTCTATTTGTAAAATATTGTAAGTATACGAAAACCTCCACAGAATTCTGTGGTCTCATAATTCCTCATTAATAAGTTGGATGCTATACACACAAATCTGCAAGTTCGCAGTATTTGATCTTTAAAAAAAACAGCATGGGTCTTTTAGTTTTGGAGAAGAAGTAGTTCACGCGGATGTGGACGCAGACGCCTATGTCGCAGAGTGATGCCATGTCAGCTGACTGACAAGTCAACTGACATAAAAAACAGCATGTCTCTAGGCCTTGTAGCTTTGGAGGAGAAGTTGTTCACATGGACGCATACGCCCATGCCACAGAGTGATGACATAATGTCAGCTGACATAAAAATGGGTTACATGCACCTGATGATGATGATTACTTATTGCTGTTAACTCATACCCAAATAAGATTTATGATTGTTGTACCTATTTCCAGTTTCTTACAAAAGCTGTACATTCTTTTATAGGTGTAATTTTTGAAAAATTTTAGTGCACTTTTCTTGTCCCACAAAATCATTTGTGTAGCTTCAATTAATATTTTGACACAATAAACATTCTTAAAGGAAACTGGTCAACTTGGATCTCTGCCAACTCGGCCCCCACCAATTTAGACCCATGTATAACAAATTTGGCCCCATTCAGTTACAAATTTACATTGACATAAAATCTTTATGAATGGATTTTGATCATCTAGGTATCACTGTTTTCACTTTTCAGTGTGAATAAAGTGGTATGACATAATCTTGAATGAAGACTAACAGTAATATGGTGCCTTATAAAACTCGGAAATCCGGAGGTGCAGGCGGAGGGGTGCGGTGGGTGCAGTGGGGTGCGGTAAAATATTTGTAAAGTGTTGTTAGAAAACCCTATC
The DNA here is from genome assembly GCA_964017235.1 of Sabellastarte sp. h YS-2021. Lineage (NCBI taxonomy): Eukaryota > Metazoa > Annelida > Polychaeta > Sabellida > Sabellidae > Sabellastarte > Sabellastarte sp. h YS-2021. The sequence goes on from OZ024937.1 coordinate 68,019,437, forward strand.
ATGGCCTCATATTTCCTCAACAATATTAATTAGGTTGGATGATACATTAGTACTGCATGATTTTTCATCTTTCATTTGTAAAATATTGCTGGAAACTCAATCGTAGTCTCATATTTCACTGTGTATAACTACCAGCATTTGATGCGAGAAGACTTCAACAGGTGCGGTGAGCGTAAAATATTGCTGGATAATATATTTGTAAAATATTGCTGGAAACGTCATCGTGACCTCAAATTTTCTGCCGTACAGCTACCAGCATTTGATATTTTATTTGTTTTATATTGCGAGAAGACTTCAACAGTATGTGCGGTGAGAGTAAAATATTGCTAGATCATATATTTGTCAAATACCCAGCACAGCAGTCATCCAGATAACAGTCTGCTGGTGGCCCAATTGTGGGCCACCAGCGGCAAATCCGTTGGCCCACCGGAGGCTGCCACCGGTGGGCCACCGTCTTTTTGTCCATTCAGCCAATGTCGGCCGACCAGTGACAATATGCTGGTTGAAATTCTGCAATAGCATCAGCAAATGGATAAGGCAAATGATTGACAGGTTTTGGACAGATCCTAGCTAAGGGAATCAATGATAAGTCACATGATCAATGATGTAATCAGCCATACATAATAAATGGTGGATGAGAGTCCTAAGGTGATGTTCTATAATTCATTGATAAAATTATGATATCTCCAATGACAACTTTTGTATTGTAAATTTATTATAAAAATTATTGTTTGTATGTCTAAAATTGTTAAACAGTGAGTTAAAAATTGTGGGCTCACTGATATCTCATTATTAGACACACACTTATGAATAAATTTTTACAAAGTTTCCCAAAATGCCTTATTATTGCTCACCGCCATCTTGAACAATAACCACTATTGGCCCACCGGTGTCAATCTCTACAGACATGAAGATTGATTGGAAAGCCACCGTTGTCCCAATGGTGGAAAACTGCTGATTATATAACCAAAAACCACTGGTGGGCCACTGGTGGGCCACCGGTGGACCAGTGGTGGCCCAACGGTCGCAAAATCTGCCACCCATACGCCACTGGCCCACCGGTGGAATGTTATCTGGGCAGTGGGTAAACACTTGACAGCATAAAACCACACTGTATAGAGGTGAGGTGCGGTAAAAAGGTGCGATAAGAGGTGCGGCTCCGGGTAAATCTCCAACTTCAGCTCCAGCTCCGAGTTTTATAACAAACCCAGTAATATGCACAAATTTATTGTGTTCAAATTTACTGGCAACTGTCTATTTATCTAGCCATGATTCATATAATACTACCATTTCCATTGATATCAAAGAAATAAGATTTTTGTGATGTGCAATAAACTGCAAATTAATCTTTTAAAACACATAATACATGATTAATATATGATACATACATAAACAAGAGGATCGCTCGCAAAAAAAAAGATAATGTTTTTGCATAGCAAAAACAAAGCGTCCCGAAAAGGATATAAAGGTGAGTGCTAAAGTATTGAGAAAATGCTTCGTTTCTAGCCTTATATTGTTGTGGCAACCAAAGTCAGCGCAGTCTACTCTATCTAGCACGGTTTTCAAGATATAAGCAAAAATTCAAAATGTCCGCTATATTTGGCGAGACAAAAATATTTTGAAAATTGGCATGGCTACTCTGCAGAGATACCCAGCAGGTCCAAAATTTTGTTGAGTTCGCTCCATATAGCACGATTTTCGAGATATAAGCATTTTTGTGTTTTGCAAAAACTTTGAAAATTCAAAATGGCCACCAGAAAAATTGGCTATCTGCAATACTTTTACAGATAATTCGCATTCACTCATTTTCAGTAGGTGAGTAATTAGCTATGGGTCTGAAACTTCACCATGTGAAAGCTCTCCCACAAGTAGATGAATGAGTATTTGATAAAAATTGGGTATCCGCAATACTTTTGCAGATAATTAGCATTTACTCATTTAGAGTAGGTGAATAAATAGCTATGGGTCTGAAACTTCACAGAGTGAAAGCTCTCCCAAAAGTAGGTGAATGAGTTATTTGAGAAAAATTGGCTATCTGCAATACTTTTAGAGATAATTCGCATTTACTCATTTTGAGTAGGTGAATAATTAGCTATGGGTCTGAAACTTCACCAAGTGAAAGCTGTCCCAAAAGTAGGTGAATGAGTTATTTGAGAAAAATTGGCTATCTGCAATACTTTTACAGATAATTCGCATTCACTCATTTTCAGTAGGTGAGTAATTAGCTATGGGTCTGAAACTTCACCATGTGAAAGCTCTCCCACAAGTAGATGAATGAGTATTTGATAAAAATTGGGTATCCGCAATACTTTTGCAGATAATTAGCATTTACTCATTTAGAGTAGGTGAATAAATAGCTATGGGTCTGAAACTTCACAGAGTGAAAGCTCTCCCAAAAGTAGGTGAATGAGTTATTTGAGAAAAATTGGCTATCTGCAATACTTTTAGAGATAATTCGCATTTACTCATTTTGAGTAGGTGAATAATTAGCTATGGGTCTGAAACTTCACCAAGTGAAAGCTGTCCCAAAAGTAGGTGAATGAGTTATTTGAGAAAAATTGGCTATCTGCAATACTTTTACAGATAATTCGCATTCACTCATTTTCAGTAGGTGAGTAATTAGCTATGGGTCTGAAACTTCACCATGTGAAAGCTCTCCCACAAGTAGATGAATGAGTTATTTGATAAAAATTGGGTATCCGCAATACTTTTACAGATAATTAGCATTTACTCATTTTGAGTAGGTGAATAATTAGCTATGGGTCTGAAACTTCACAGAGTGAAAGCTCTCCCAAAAGTAGGTGAATGAGTTATTTGAGAAAAATTGGCTATCTGCAATACTTTTAGAGATAATTCGCATTTACTCATTTTGAGTAGGTGAGTAATAAGCTATGGGTCTGAAACTTCACCAAGTGAAAGCTCTCCCAAAAGTAGGTGAATGATTTATTTGAGAAAAATTGGCTATCTGCAATACTTTTAAGAGATAATTCGCATTTACTCATTTTGAGTAGGTGAGTAATTATCTACGGGTCTGAAACTTCACCATGTGAAAGCTCTCCCAAAAGTACATGAATGAGTTCTTTGATAAAAATTGGGTATCCGCAATAGTTTTTGAGATAATTAGCATTTACTCATTTTGAGTAGGTGAGTAATTAGCTACGGGTCTGAAACTTCACCAAGTGAAAGCTCTCCCAAAAGTAGGTGAATGAGTTATTTGAGAAAAATTGGCTATCTGCAATACTTTTAGAGGTAATTCGCATCTACTCATTTTGAGTAGGTGAGTAATTAGCTATGGGCCTGAAACTTCACCAAGTGAAAGCTCTTTGGGATAGCTGCTCTGCAGAGATACCCTGAAGATCAAAAATTTCGTCGAAATCGCTCTATCTAGCAGGGTTTTCGAGATATATGTTTTGCAATTTTTGCGAAAAATTCGAAAATTCAAAATGGCCGCCATTTTTGGCGAGACAAAATGTTTTTGAAAATTGGCATGGCTACTCTGCAGAGATACCCTGTGGATCAAAAATTTCGTCGAAATCGCTCTATCTAGCACGGTTTTCGAGATATAAGCATTTTTATGTTTTGTAATTTTTGCGAAAAATTCGAAAATTCAAAATGGCCGCCATTTTTGCCGAGACAAAATTTTTTTGGAAATAGACATGGCCACTCTGCAGAGATACCCTGTGGGTCAAAAATTTCGTCGAAATCGCTCTATCTAACAGGGTTTTCGAGATATAAGCATTTTTATGTTTTGCAATTTTGCGAAAAATTAGAAAATTCAAAATGGCCGCCATTTTTTGCGAGAAAATTTTTTTTTGAAAATTGGAATGACTACTCAGCAGAGATACCCTGTGGGTCAAAAATTTTGTCTAAATCGCTCTATCTAGCAGAGTTTTCGAGATATAAGCATTTTTATATTTTGCAATTTTTGCGAAAAATTCAAAATGGCCGCCATTTTTGGCGAGACAAAATGTTTTTTAAAATTGGCATGGCTACTCTGCAGAGATACCCTGTGGGTCAAAAATTTCGTCGAAATCGCTCTATCTAGCAGGCTTTTCGAGATATAAGCATTTTTATGTTTTGCAATTTTTGCGAAAAATTCGAAAATTCAAAATGGCCGCCATTTTTGCTGAGACAAAATTTTTTTGAAAATTGGGATAACTACTCCGCAGAAATACCCTGCGGATCAAAAATTTCGTCGAAATCGCTCTATCTAGCACGGTTTTCGAGATATAAGCATTTTTGTGTTTTCCTTATTTGGAAAATTCATAATGATTAATTAATCATTAATTACTTGGCCATTTCTTAACCAATCAATGCTAAAATCTAATGATTTCCAGATTTTAATAGAATGAATGTATTTGCCAAGTTTCAGGTGAATTGATAAAATTCCTTTCAAGTTATCATCCGGACAAGCTTCCCCGTCAAAAAAGACATTTTTGGTCATGTGACCTCTCTGATTGGTTGAAATGTCACTGCAGCATATTCAAAAAAATTCCCCAAGGCTACTGCCTAAACCTGCCAAATTTGAAAAGAATCTGCCCAACGGAAAGCAAAATGCGGAGCCGGCGGAGTCTGAAGGTCTCCCATACACAAACAAGCGTCCCTTGCGGGACGCTTAACAATACACAGATAAATACAGGGACGGCTTTGTAACAATTAATGGGTTTTAGAAGCAGTAGAATTTGCATTAGAATGGAAGTTGGCTGGAGCCGAGTGTCCAAAGGTCATGATCGAGTTGTTCATAATTCTTCTTTAGTCTGACATCAAAACAAGGTTCCCAATGTGGAATGGACCAGATTTTGGTTTCAACCTTGAGTGTAATTATATCTGTCATTACTCTTACCAGTAAGTTAAGTGTGGGAATTTTAAATATACTGGTATTAATTTTCAAGCAAACTTTCTGTTAGTGGTACACGGGTGGTCACTGAGATAAACTGTCATAGAGATAAACGATCTTTAGAAATTATGACACAAAAACCGTTAAATGGTTTTAACAACAATACAAACACAAACCAAATGTCATGGTAGCCATTGCATGTTTAAGTATATGTTGTTATTAAGTTTGTGCGATTTTATTTACACCACTTAAATTTGAAAACTTCGAAAACCGGTTAGACCGAGTTTCTGTCCCGTTGCCAACTGCTATTGATATGCAGATGGTACGCAATGGCGAGGGATAGAGTTCCCATGTACCTGTTTTCTGTGTGAAGCACGAACTGTGAGAAATCATCGCAGTTACCTTTAAAAGTCATTGTTATGTGTATATAGCTGTATCCAGTTTGCAATACATATATTGTTAAACTAAACTGCTTTTGCAAACCAGGAATTTCTTTTGTAGATAACTTTGTAACATCGAAGGTTTGTTTACATTTATAAAAAAGGGTTCAAATATATACATGCCAGTTTGATTGGCATGAAATATTAGGGAACGGCACATATGCTGCTTGGCACCATATAATGGCACAAACTTTAAATTGGCACAAAACGGAAGATAAAATATTCAATAAAACTTGCTTTTTATCGCCCACATTCGCGTATTTCTGCATACCATATAAGTGACGATGTATATAAATTAATTGGCTTCGGGAATTTCTGTATGCAAATTATGCCAAGTTTGGGCGCTATATAATTTCAAGCAGAAATTATATTATCGCCCCTTAAAAATGATCCTAAACAGTTTTGTGTAGTTTATGTCAGTAAAGCATTTTTATAACTTGCACTTGTGTCAATACATATTTTAATAAAAAGAAACCCGTGAAACTTCACTTAAAACAAACGAAAATAAGGATTTTGTGTCCAAGGTGTGCCAAGTTATGGCGCCAGACAGTACATACCTTAAAGAATGCAAATAACACTTTACTGCTACCCTGCATAAATTGGCCACAAGTATAAGTTGGGTGCAGCTCATCTATAGACTCCAGAAAGACAAATAGGTTATTGTACACCAATGAAAACTGTTGCATATAACAAATTTAACAATAATACATGATTTCAGAGTGTAGTAGGCCACTCATGTTAAAGCTAGCCTTGTGAAGGTGTGGTGAGGGCGCCAACTTATGCCTGCGGCCAACTTGTGCAGGGTAGCAATATACTTGTGGTAATATGTGTACAAATATGCCGTTCAAAATTTACACAGAAAACAGCTAGGTACATGGGAACTCTGTCCCTCGCCATTAATTGTGTCCATCAGTTTTTCAATAGCAATTGGTGACGGGACAGAAACTCGGTCTAAAGACCAGTTATCTCTACTGCTCAGCCAGTGAAGTTCGTCACCCCAGTGAAGTTCATCACCCCAGTGAAGTTCGTCACCTGTATTTTATGACAATATTAAAGAGTTTTTACTGTCCAGTTATGGCATTTATGTATACCTTGCCGTTGAAAGAAGCTATTCCAGTTATTAAATGTGAATATTGCCTGTCCTTGAGCCTTTTTACGGAAGGTGGCGAACTTCACTGGGGTGACGAAATTCACTGGCCGACCAGTATAGTATGACCGTTTACAGTACTAGTACAGTGGTGAACTACTGTATATCTTGGCGGTGCGGGTCCCACTAAACACCGTGCGGAGGCTCCGCACGGTATCTCCACACAGTAAACGTGCGGAGTATTAAATACTTCTAAAAGTGCTTTGTATGCAAATTTATTTGCTGTCAAAGATTTGAAGTGAGTACCAAAAGACTTCATATTGTGAAATATGTATAAAATTGTTAGAAAAACTGGAAATATAAAAAAATTTTACACTGCAAATGTGCTACACTGAGGAGACAAATGCTTAGGGTCTTGCTCTGAGGTACGAAATTTTTGTATCTTTAATCCTTGGCAAAGGCTATTATAATATCATATGAAAATATTATAACCTGAAAGATTTAAAATGCAAAACGCATGGTAGATATGACATAGCCAATTATACACCTATCTATTTCATAAATGTCTAAGGTCAGGCTACTAAATTAAGCCTAAAATATGCAAATTAGAAGGCAGAAGTCCGTGGATTTTTCTAGCAATATTATGAAATAAAATATGCAAATTAGAAGACAAAAGTTGTGGATTTTCCTGCAATATTTTAAAATAAATTACTTATGAAAATAGGAAAAAAAAACATGGGGAGACAGAAGTCCATGGAGTTTACTTCAATATTTTTAAATAACATCTGCAAAATTGGAAAAAAAACATGAGCAGACAGAAGTTAGTGGGGTTTCCTGCAGTAAAAACTAACCAGTAGCTCCCAAAAAGTCGATTTGAGGGTTTATACAACTCGATCTCTATAAAGCTGACTCTCAAAAAATTTTATTCTTGGGTTTATAAAACTCAATCTACATAAATATCTTTATAAAATTTTATTCTTGGGTTTATAAAACTCAATCTACAGTACATAAATATCTTGGTGACCACCCGTGTACCATACGGTTACAATTAATTAGCCATTAGACCGATTAATCTGTCTCTCAGCCAATTTTTAAAAGATTGATGTATTGGCGAGAGACAGATGGCATTAGTATGCAAAAAACATAAACGTCATGAAGGGCAACAAGTGGCACACATCCTGACATTAAACATGTACTAGGCTACCACCTTGAGTAACAAGGATGTGCCCCGCATTAAAAGAAATAAACTTTTTGCATAGTTAATGGATATATTTACCAAAATATATTTCACTTGCCAAATTTTATCATTGTTTATACAAACAGGAAGTGCAGAAAAAGTGTCTATATTGCTGCAAACACAGAAAATTGTGTTCCTGCATCTAAATGCTTTCTACTGTTAATACATATAAGTGCATATTTTAAAGTTTAAAGGGACGGTAATTTTCAGATATTGAAGTTTTTTGTGTAGCGAGGAACTCTGTCCCAAAATGCCATCCATCAGTTTTAAAAAGGCATATTTTGGGACAGAAAACTCGGTCTAATTAGCCATATTTTGTCACCACACAGAGTTTGAGTCTGAATATGAAGTTCAGTCATTTACATTATGCCATAAGTAGAGTAAGTGAAATGTTACCCTATAAAACGGCTCTGTCTTGACTTCGCAAGAGGACTTTCGCGATCTCTGGGAATTCCCAGTAGTTTCACTTTGTTTGGAAAATGCTAAAACGAGTGAGGTTTGGGAAATCAAGTTAACGTAATGGCATTTCACAGGTTAGTAATATTCAAGAAAAATGACAGAAAGAATACATCACAGCAAAACTCAGATGATCAAATGATGAATAAGTAAAATTATTGAAAATACACCAGGGAACAACTATCCAACCAGGACAGTAGAACTAACTGATAAATTTAAAACTATGCTGTGACTTCTGTCAAGATGTCATGGTCTTGATTTTTAAAATTAATAATAAACAAATAAATGCTTTTTCAGCCACATAAAATAAGAAATAAACATGAACCACAGTACATATATTACAAAACAATAATACTGTGGCGCAGTTTTATTATATATATTTACAATTAATCCTAGATAAAAAATCACTATACGGACTTACAATTAATCATAGATAAAAGAAACCATTATACAGACTTGATCAAAAGGAGGCAGCTGAAGCAGAGCTTATAAAAGAAATGCCCCCACAAATTTAACATACAGTGAAAGAATATTATATAAAAGTAAGTTTACCATCCCAGCAGGCACGCAACTTTGAAATCTGGTCGAATTCAATGGGTGAAATCAGGTTGAAATACATGTAGATTTTGCAAACCGTTTTTGGTTGGATCAAACCGGTGAAATCATGTTGAAACCAACTGTTGAAATCTGGTTGAATTCAATGGGTAAAATCAGGTTGAAATACGTGTAGATTTTGCTAACCGTTTTTGGTTGGATCCAACCTGTGAAATCATGTTGAAACCAACTGTTGAAATCTGGTTGAATTCAATGGGTAAAATCAGGTTGAAATACGTGTGGATTTTGCAAACCGTTTTTGGTTGGATCCAACCAGTGAAATCATGTTGAAACCAACTGTTGAAGTCTGGTTGTATTTATGTGTGAAGTCTGGTTGAAATACATGTAGATTTTGCAAACAGGTTTTGGTTGGATCCAATGTATCAAATAGGTTTGAATTCAATGTGTAAAATCAGGTTATTTACATTGTCTTCTTTATTTGAATCATTGTAGCTTGTGTGTCATAATTTTAGCTTCTTAATAATATTATACAATAACTATCCATATGCGTATTTTACACTTTGGATACAACTCAAAGTAATTAATTCTTTCCAAGATGACATATATTCATGAATCATTGTATATTCAATATTCTATTTCTGATGACATTCTAATGATACATAATTTTGCATCAAATATAATTATAATTGCTCAAGATATGTAAATCCATATTATCCAACTAGATATCCATTTTTATGTTTTTAATAGGACGAGTATTATTCAATGTCTTCAATTGAAATTCTTTTTGTGAAATTTTAAAATATTTTTTTTCTTTGTAAAAAACAAACAATTGTGACATTATTTATATCTTCAGCATTTTATCCAATCAGTTTCTGTTAAATGTTTTATTAAGTTGGCTATAATTATATTGTAATTATAAAGAAGCTATAATCATGTAGCAAAGCCACAATGCTCAGTTCAGATGCTTGTGTCTCATACAATTTTGGCATATAAACTAAGAAAAAACACAAGAATATCCACACTATTAGAACTCCACCCATTACTCCCACCTTAATTAGTTGTCAGTGCTGACCACAAAAAACAGACTTAAAGAAGTAAACACCATGCATGCAATTGAGCAAGGGTAAACCCCCACCTCCACCCCTGCTGTGTTATCTAATTACTTTAGTCACAGGTCCAGTGTTCTGTGTAGCAGGGTACAGATAAGAAAAACCAGGAACCCCCCCAACCTCACTGTTGTGTGATAAAGTGTTATAGCTTAGGTTCTCTGTATAGAGAAGTTTTCAGTGTAAACTTGCAAACTGAAAACTAGTTCTTTGTGTATGGGAGAATTTTGAGAAACAAATTCTAATTACTCTCCCATACACAAAGTTTTGATGAATAAGTTTGAATTTATCATTTTTTTATTTAAGATAAGTTTGACTTCAAAATGTTTTTTTTTAATTATCGGGAATTGTATTAATCAAAATATCATTATAAATTATAAAAATTATATTTGGATGCATCAGTTAATTAATAAGGAGAATGGATAAAAATGTACAAGTTAATGCTCTTTATCATCTTTATAATCTTTAAAAATTAGTCTTTGCTTTGCAAATACCTACAAATTCAAAAACAATTGCAATAATAGTTCTTTCAAAAAGCTAGACTTAATTACTATATCACCCTCTAGATGAATTTTCAATCAACCAGTCATTCATTTCCCAATATTCAACCTGTTTTCTGTTCAATAATATGACTAAGATTTCATGTCGAAAAATCTAACTTGATTTAGTGGTGATTTTTTATGAAGTATCACTACTTTTTCCAGTCAGAAATCCAGCTTTGAAATAGTGTTGAAATTGTGTCAGTGTCAGTTTTTCAACCAAAAATCACCATGATTTCTGGTCAAAATATCACTACTTTTTCATGTCAGAAAACTAACTTAGGTTTAGTAGTTGGTAATGTGCATTTCAATGTCAGGACCTGTTTTCAACTCTAAATCAACGACATTTCAAGGCGTGTGCCTGCTGGGATGTTGTGGGATGATGTTGGATGTTCCACGAAAATGCAGTCGGTTTAGAAGTCCACGACAGGACGTTACATTTACAGACAGGACGTGATGACTTCACTGACAAGACGTAGGGTCAGATACGTTTATTGCATGGTCAGTCGTAGAAGTCGAACGACAAGCAATAAACCCCTAACAGACAAGCCACATTGCAAACAGACAAGCCATAAAGACGAACAGACAAGCCTGGAGCATGTTCCCGACCCATGCCGACAGGACTGATTGATTTTGTGGGTCGGTATCTATAGTCAGGGTCCAGAATCGGGAACTACAAGAACTTCACCAGAATGGAACCAGACTTTTTTATTTAATTGTAGAAAGATTTAATTCCCATCTGAGGAAGTCAACCACCAACTTCAGGAAGCCACTGGAAGTCGGGTTGAAATTGGCAGTTACTTCGAGACACTTATACACAGGAGAAAGCTACACTTCACTATGGTATACCACTGGAGGGTTGGAAGAACCACCATATGTAAATTTGTCCCCCCAGGTCTGCAAAGCCATCTTACAGGAATTTCAACACGAATACGTAATTTTTTTTCCAACAGATCCTGAAGACTGGAAATCAATTGAAGAGAAATTTAGAAACAGATGGAATGTTACCCTTGCAGGAGGGGCACTAGATGGCAAATATGATGATGATGGTGAATATTTCAACTACAAGGGTTTACTTCTCTCTGGTACTGTTAGCCTTAGTGGACACTGAATACAAGTTTCTGTGGGTAAGTGTGGGGGCCAGTGGTTCATTATCTGATGATCAGATTTTCAACCGTAGCAAACTGAGAAGAAGAATTGAGAACAGAACCTTGGGACTACCACCACCAGAACGAGTTGGACCTGGGGGGGGGGGGGGGGGGGGGGGGGCAAATCTACACTACTTCCTCTTGGGGGACAATGGCTTTGCCCTTATGCCTTGATTTGTCAAGCCGTACAACAGAAGACAACTGACCGGAAAAGAGAGAGTAACCAACTACAGGATACCCAGGGGATGGAGGGTGGTCAAGAATGCCTTTGGGATACTAGTGGGAACGTTCAGAGTGCTACTGACCACCATGGAGCAGAGGCCAAAGTTGTGAGAGACATTGTATTAACATGTGTGGTGTTACATAACATGCTGAGAAGCCATCAGGGTGGAGGAGATAGGCCACTAACAACAGCAGATGACATATAACCACCACAGAATGACCGGGGGGCAGGACAGAATCAAAACTTCAGAAATCCATTAGGGGAGTCCAAACATCAACATCACCTACTGAAACACTACTTCAACAACTTTGGGGCACTGGCTTGAAGGAGGACAGAATTTAAGAAGACTGAGGGGAGAACAAGCTGTCATTTATCAGTCCTTTTAAGGACTACCCAAATAATCCAAGAAATTTTATTGCAAAAGTGTTATGCAAACATTAAACCCAATTTTTAATAAATGTTACTGCAAAAATTGAACACAGTCCCACACAGACTGAAACCTAAGTCCTAAAATGTCAAAGTTCCAACCCCGTACCCACATGGAATAAAAGTATTTCAAAAATTAAAAATATATCCCAGGGAAAAAAAATGTTTTTTTTAAACATTTCCTGGTAACTCTGCCAAACCAAAAGAAATAATTTCCTAAAAAACTATATCAATATAAAATTCAAATTTTCACTCAATCATGTTTTGGCCTTAGGGTAACATTTAAGTCAGTCTGTCAGTCACCCAATTGTCAGCCATGTCGTGGAATGTGTGTTACACGTGAGGTGTTTGTTTTGCAACACTGTCTGCCTGTCAGTCCATCCACACATTCATACCACTTCAGGTTTTTTGTGCCGTGTGTGTTCATGTTTTTAAATTTGTTGGTTCATTTGTGTGTTTGTTAATTTTTTCTCTTTTTTTGGTGGGGGTAGGGGGGTGTTACTTTTTTTGTGTTAAACATTCATACAATTTTGGGAAAGTGTAAGTGTTGGATGGTGTGCTTATTTTTTTTTTGGGGGGGGGAGAAGAAACAGCTGAATAATTGTTTTGGAAAGATCAGGGTGGCCCTTATAAGGGCCTATTGGTGCAACTTAATGCAGGCTGATATGTTTATTTGGGCTGACTTTGCTGGCTGGACTGGTTGGAAGGTCTTGACTGTTCGTGATGAGTGGAAGATGGCACTGGTCACGGTGCTGGTTGAAGTTGAGAGGGTGAAAATGGTTGTGGTGTGTCAATCTGCTGGTACTGTAATATGCTTGGAATCCCTCCAAAGAGGCTTGACAATATAGAAGTGCTGTGTTGACTGTCTTCCTGTTGTGCAGATGCAACTGAGGGCAAGTTAACTGTCGTTGCTGGGCTCAAAGTAAACATCAGTTGCCTGGAAGTCCCAGGCTGCTGGTCATCCACAACTAATTGTAAGAAAGATGCTGGCTGTGCTGACGCTGATGCTGGCCTCGGTGGTTGCTGTACTTTGGCAATCACTGTAGCAGGCTGTGTTGTGGCTGTCTGAGTAGGCTGCACAACTGGTACGGAGACTGGTTGAGTATCCAGTATGGTGAATATGTATATTCACATACTGCTGTGACCTGTGTTGCTTCTGGAAGTTGAAATGTGGTGACCTGTTGACTTGTTGTGACCTGTCTCTTGCATTCTTTGGTCTTGTACTGTATTTCACAGAGAAGTTTCACTGTCTCATTCCTGAAGGTCAAAAAGTCTCGCTCGTCCAAGTGTTCAATCTCTTAGTGGAGATAATTGCAGAGCAACTGTCTTGGACTAGGAGTAGGGTCCTGACGTGCACCCCAAAAAAACTGGAAATCAGCGACGTCATCTGCTGGAACTGATCTAAAACTGGATTTTCAGCAGTGGTAGTGGCGACGGCAGCTGGTCGGCATAAAGGGCTTGTGGTCTTCGGCTGGTGAGTAACATCTGAGTAACTTGGAGTAACTTTGAAGCAGCTTGATTAACCAAGGGTTCGTTCGAATGGATTTGGTCCAGAAATAAATCTACCTTCAATAGATCCCAATACATGCAGAAACTCCACCAATACCAAATACAAACACCAAATCTGAATACCTCAAAGTGAAAATTCAGGAAAACCACCACAACCCAAAAACATTATGGCGAGTCCTTGGCAATATGTTACACAGACTACCAGCCAAGCTCCTCCCCTCGATAAATCCTCCTCGGACTTTGGGTGACAAATTTGTGGAGTTCTTCACAGAATATGCTATACTTTCCCTACTTCCCTGAATTCACAACACATTACCCCGACTCTCTTCCCACCATGTTTTGCACTTTCTGTATTGTAACTGAGGATCAAGTTACCAAAATCATTATGAACTCTCCAAACAAATCATGTTCCCTTGACCCTTGGCCCACTTTTCTTGTTTTGAATATCTGGATATTCTCATCACCCCCATCACTTCTATAGTTAATGCCTCTCTTGAGCAAACTAAGTGTCCTAAATTTTTTCAAACAGGCCCATGTTACCCCAATCCTCATAAAATCATCCCCAGACAAATAAGTTTTCAAAACCTATAGGCCTGTCTCTAATCTAAAATTTATGTCAAAGATACTTGAAAGGGTATAGTTGCAGTCCAGCTACAAACTCACCTTGATGAAGCTGGCCTTATGACTGCCTTCCAATCAGCTTATATAAAACACCATTCTACTGAAAGTGCCCTCCTTAATATTCACAACGATATTCTTCTCAATATGGCCAAAGGGTCTCTCACAGCCCTTACCCTTCTAGATCTCTTTGCCGCATTCGATACCATTGACCACACTATTCTCCTAGACAGACTTTATGTTTACTATGGAATCAGTGAACTAGCACATGGCTGGTTCAAATCATACCTGTCAGGAAGGACACACCCGGTCAATGTAGGTAGCATACTCTCAGATACTGCTGCTCTTCAGTATCAGGTCCCCCAGGGCTCCATCCTTGGTCCAATTCTTTTTTCTCTATAAACTAACCCAATCGGCTCAATCATTCACTCTCACAGTAGTATTAACTACCACTTCTATGCTGATGACAACCAGTTATACATAGTACTCTCACCAGCAAATTTCTTTCACTCTATAAAACTAAAGATTTGCCTAAACTACATTCAAAATATCATGTTCACAGATAAATTAAACCTGACCCTGACAAAACTGAGTCCATTCCGATAGGCTCCAAAAACAACCCTAAACAACTCATTCCTCACTTTTCAATCAATATTCTTGGTAATCAGGTCTCAGTGTCAGGAACCTCGGAGTAGTGTTCAATTCCAATTTCAGTTTCTCAGACCATGTGTCACAGGTCACCAGAGTTCACTTCTAGACCTTAAAACATCAGTTCTTTTAGCAAATCCTTTGGTGAGCAGCAGATTGGACTATTGCAATCCCGGTTCTTATCACTCACTGATTTCGAGTTATGGAGATTGCAGTTAGTCCAAAACTCACTCTGCAGGACTGTCACCCATTCCTCTTAATTCTCTCAAATTACTCTTCAACTGAAAAAAACTCCATTGGCTCCCAGTCAAGTACAGGGTACAATTTTAAAAAGGCCTCATTACAAAGAAATTCTCAACCAACGTCAACTAGTTTACTTAAGAGAATTAATTCATCCGGACACCTCTTCCAGAAATATAAGGCGAAGCACCCCCCAAACTCAAGTTCTTTCATACCCCCATTTTAGACCCTAAAGTTCATAAATCAATCACAAACACTTTTCTAATTCTTTCAGTCACTACACCCCAGTTCTTTCTAACTCTTTCCCCGTCCAAATAAGAAATAGCCCCTCTGTCGCATCTTTCAGGAAACACCTCAAAACCCACCTCTTCCATTCCAGTTTCCCAACTAAGGCTCCTTCCCTATTGGTCACACTCACTACTCCAGATCACTGACCTTGAATGCCCCTCAACTCTCCATATGATAATGAATTTTCTTAAGTAAGTGCACTGAATTCCCCTTTGGGGGAAGATATTGGGCCTGCAAAGTAGTAGATTTGATAGATTAGATTAGATCTGATGCCATGCTGATTTCCATTTCAAATTCAGTCTCTTGTTAAGTATCCAGATCTGAAGCTGTGGCTGCTGAAAGTCACAGTGGTGATTTGAACATGGAAAACTTCGACACTCCCTTCTGATGTGACGTTAGAAAAGTCACACTGTCCTTCAACCAGGTCTCGCTGCAGTTTGTCCCGACTTTATCTGTGTGAGCTTGCCATAGCTGGTACATTGAGTCTCGAACAACTTCTTGACAGTGTTGACAGATAACTTCCTGGAAGCTGCTACTGTTTTCCAGAGTCCCTCTTTCGTCTGCTGGTCTTTGAACTTTGCGTTAGTCTTGTCACAGAGTTCCTCGTGTTGTTTAATGAAAACCATGATGGCTTCCTAATCTGAATGACTCAAAAAGATAAACTTCATTTGTCCCTTCTTCTACCTGGATTGAGTGCATTCTGGATCTCAGGTCGCTTTGAGGTCGCTTTTCTGCATGATCTTCCCTCAGTCTCTTAATTCTATCTGCTTGGTCCCTTCTAGCATCTCTCATTCCAACCTCTCTCTCTCCCTCTCCCCTTGCTCTCATTTCTCTCCTCTCTCTCCCGTCTCTCTATATCCTGAGCAGTATCTCCTGACTCAAACTGTGATTGAGGATCTGTCGGTACTTTAATCTTTGTCCTTCTGACCCTTGGCATGCTAATCAATTCTATATACAGCTTCTTCAAAAAACAAAAACTTAAGCTTAAAAGTGAAACCTCATAGAATAGATTTCACTCTGTGAAAACTGCACACCAGTTGTCTGTCGACAAGGGAAGCCCAAATGAATGAAGTGTGTGTGCCGACTGGCCCTTTATAGCCACAGATTTTGAAACCAACAGGCCGTAAGACAAAAAATATTGCCAGCCTGTCGGCCTATACTTCACTGCTTGTCTGTTACTGTAACAGGCCCGTTGATTGCTGTTTACGTCTTGTCTGTTTAGCTTTAAGGCTTGTCGGTTATAAAAATTCCCGACTCTAGGACCCAGATGTTAAAAGTACTCAACTGGCCTGGAAAAGTTACAGGCCTGTCGGGAACATTTACAGACAGGCCAGCTAAACTTACCGACTGTACGGTTATTTCTCCCGCACAGTTTGTTTATCTTCACGTACAATCTAGAACTCCATATTTGAGACAAGCCAGATACATTAACCTGTTTTATTATCCAACAAGGCGGGAATTGTAACCAACAAGCGGTTAAGTAAACTGACAGGCCTGTTGCTAGGTAAAAATAAGGGTCTGTTACAAGGGTCGGAAATGGTCGTAGAAATATCAAACATGTTTGATATTTCACCGACTCTTGCCGACAAGCCTGGAAACTGCAACTGACTGTAAATGACTATGTAAACATTGGTCCCGACTTTCAAAAATACATAGTAACCGACTGGTCGGCTCCAGTGGAACACCCGCATTAGGGAAGCAACTTATGACATTGACTTATATTTCCTTAATACTGATTTAAATTTTTTTAAAGACTTTATTCCACTGATGTCATTATTTAATTTCTTGCATAATTTCACATTAAATATAGAAAAACATTTGGATTCAATTTCGTTCTGCATAAACAACATAAAACTTTCCTTCATATTTGGTGTTTACACTGGTACTTGGTTTAATTTCGAAAAACAACTGTATATTTTGGAAAGCTACCATCAGTGGCTTTATGTGCAAATACTAATGTCTTAAACTGAACTTTATCACTGGATGAACTTTAATACCTTATATTTGCTGAATAAAAGAAGCTCTGTATTCACTCTTTTTTGAAAACTACTCTTTCTGTCAAATATTTAGAATCATTTCCCCGAACCCCACAAAAATAAAAAAAGTGTGGTAAACTAAGTACATTATAAAGGTATTTCAATGAATCAACAATATATATATTTTTCACTTTATAAATGACTGATTAGCATTTATTTAACTTTTTGCAAATATGAAATTTTATCATCTATAACTACACCCAAAAACTTGGTTGTGTGGACTTTTTCTATTAATTATTAAAAACTATGTTAATATTACAACATACAGTTTTACTGATGAGTATAATATGATTTGTTTTTCATGATTAATAATAATTTGTTCAAGGTAAACCATGTTCTCAACTCTGATACTTAATGGCTTATGACAGTATTTAAGATGTCATTTTGAGATTTTCAATAAAAGATATTAGTATCACCGGCAAATAAAATGAACTGTGAAATATTGGATCATTTACATATATGATTATTGTATATTATTATACCTCAGGTGAGTTTCAGCCAATCAGATTGCAGTATTTGCGGGCAATATGATGTGATATTGCCCTTTTTGACCAAAAAAATATCACTCTGATGCCCTTTTCGTCTTGGAATGTAAACAAACTATGTAGATGTTGTTTACTATATACGTCATTGTTATGTCACATAATGACGTTATTCAGTAATTTGAGAACAAAAAGTTGGAGGGGGGGAGGGTGATATTGATTTTCTCTAGCAGCAGAACTGGATAGTGAATGAAATAATTGGAGTTGGTTTGTGACATCACATTTCATTGTATATTTAGCAAAAGCATTAACGCAAGATAAATCATAATTTATTCTTTATAAAACTCTCTTATCCTCATTTTATAGTGTCTGATCTCTGCAAAGGCAGATTCTTGGACTTTGTGTACAATTACTGCTAAATAACAAAATATGAAAAAGAAATACTTTCGGTTTGATCAACAGAATAAAACACTTCTTTCTAGGCAATATTGTGATTTATGAAGCCCTTGCATGGCAATATCACTTGCCCTCGGGCTTCACAAATCACAATATTGCCCAGATAGAAGTGTTTTATTCTGTAACTATCGAGAACCAAATATTGGACCAAATATTGATCACTTAGGTACACCATTGTTAATTTGTAATAGATTTTATCTTGAACCATTCAAATAAACATACTGTTTCCTATTTGCCAAATATGATCTAACCCATTTTAAAACTATGTTCTTGATTCCATAAAATTCCAATTTTAAACCCTAATTTATGATCAATTGTGTCAAAAGTTTTTATAAGTCTATGAAAACTCTGAAATTTGTTTTTATCAGCAATAGCATTTGCTGATTTTTTAATAATTCAACCGATGCTATTGATGTAGATCTATTATTTCTAAAACCATTCTGACTTTTTGCTAAAATTCTATACTTTGCAATAAAAGTATCTGATCTATTATTGAACAATTCAGATACTTTTATTGCATAGTTATTGAAAATATTTTTACTACCAGATATATTATTGTATTATTTTTGCTATTTTCATATTATCAGGAAAAGTGCCAGTATTAAATGATAAGTTTTAATTATATACAAACGGTTCAACAACTGAATCAGAACCCTTTATAAGGACATATTAATATAATTTACATCACAATTTAAGAATTTTTATTGTCAAATGTATTTACAATTATAATTATTTCTTCAGAAGTTTCTTCAAATAAACATTGAATCATTATTTCTATCTTAAGTGTATTGTAAAGCAATGATTGATTGTCACTGCTGGGACTCGATTCCTAAGCCTTTGAATTACATGCAGAAATAAACACAAGTCTTGCTCTTCAGCCAGTTGAACCAAAATGGAATTCCTGTAAGCCCAGATGTTAACAGAGCTAATGATCATTATTTCAAAGATTATTATGTGTTTGGACAGGCACAAAATCGTAGGATGAAGTTCAGCAAGCCAGAAAAGGAGTAGCCAGGGGCGGATCCAGCTTTTAAGTAAGTTGGGGGTTCACATCAGACATACCATAACTACAGGGGTCGGGGGGCATGCCCTCCGGGAAAAAAAATTAATTTTTGGTAAAAATATAGTGCATTTCCTGTAAATTTAACACCACTCTCAAGAAATAACTTTGTACTTTCGGTTGAACTCCTTTACATTATTTTTCGGGGGGGGGGGGGGGGGGGGGGGTAGCTAGTGAGTAGCTGATGCTATTTTTTAGCATCATCAAAAAACATATTCATATTTTGATGTAGATTAGAGAAAACACAGAAGACAAGGTAAATGTGTATAACTTTACCATATTGCTGTCCCAGCCTGCAAATTAAATAGTCTCATCTTAGATTACTAATCATGGTTTTTATATTGACAGAAATAAGCTTGTTGCTATAATTTTACATTGAGATTTCATTTTTTTACTTTAATTGTTTTTTATCAAAATACTTACTTTAGCATTTCCAAAATTCCGGTTCATCTGTTTGGTAACAGGTTTCGCTGTTTGAATATATTACCGGAAGTGTCATTTTAACCGAAGGTTACCTTAACAAGAGTTGCAAAATCTTATAGTTCAGCGTTGTAAAAGACTTGATGTTGTACCTAGACAGGTTTATACATTACACGTATAGTTCTAATGATATTATCCACTGTCAGATTCAACTCAGTTGTGACAGTCCTCGCCCTGCCTGACACGCTTTCCAACACGGGTGTCATTATAGTGGATGATCATAAAGTCGATCACTTAAGCGAGACTTATACTGCTTCTAGGCTAGACGTGGTTACCTCGGCTCTACTTACTTGCGTGTAGAGCCGTGGCACGACCCCACATAAAACTAGAGATTTGCATAAAACACAAATACCATAAAAATTATACACACAACTGTTCCCACAACTATTTTGTTACATTAGCCACAACAGTCAGTCAACATGCAAACATATTTGACAAAAAAATAAATTAAATTTCCTCATTTTCAATACTTTTTTGACCATTTCTCAAAAAATTTAAAAATGCTCTTTTGCTATAAAAACTGTATAAAATAGCATAAATATTATACACATATTGTATTTGTTGTGTCCTTGGCTTAATATCAACTGCTTTTAAATATATCAAACCATTTTGAGTCATTTTATCAAGTTTTATTCAACAGAAAGTGATTTTTTTGCAAATCTCTAGTTTTATGTGGGGTAGTGCCACGGCTCTACACGCAAGTAAGTAGAGCCGAGGTAACCACGTCTACCTTTACAGTACTGCTTCTAGGCATAAGTTGGCCGTCAGTAATCTAATTGGGCCAAACAGACAAATAAGTCTTTGTACAGTGTTTAAAAACAATAAAAAACATAAATGTAATAATAATGGACCATTTATGATTGCAACCAGCTTTTAAATTTGTGGCAATTTCCAGATTTGGTGACGGTGGCCAACTTATGACCACGGCCAACTTATGCCTAGAAGTAGCCGTGGTTACCTCGGCTCTACTTACTTGTGTGTAGAACCATGGCACTACCCCACATAAAACTAGAGATTTGCAAAAAAATCACTTTCTGTTGAATAAAACTTGATAAAATGACTCAAAATGGTTTGATATATTTAAAAGCAGTTGATATTAAGCCAAGGACACAACAAATACAATATGTGTATAATATTTATGCTATTTTATACAGTTTTTATAGCAAAAGAGCATTTTTAAATTTTTTGAGAAATGGTCAAAAAAGTATTGAAAATGAGGAAATTTAATTTATTTTTTTTTTGTCAAATATGTTTGCATGTTGACTGACTGTTGTGGCTAATGTAACAAAATAGTTGTGGGAACAGTTGTGTGTATAATTTTTATGGTATTTGTGTTTTATGCAAATCTCTAGTTTTATGTGGGGTCGTGCCACGGCTCTACACGCAAATAAGTAGAGCCGAGGTAACCACGTCTACTGTAAAGGGTGCCTTATAAAACTCGGAGCTCCGGAGGTGCGGTCGGAGGGGTGCTGTAAAAATATTTGTACAATAAAATATTGCTGGATCATATATTTGTAAAATATTATTAGAAACCCCATCGTAGCCTCACGTTTCAGCACTGTTGTTTGTGTAAAAACCCCATCGTACCCTCACGTTTTCAGCACTCTGTTTGTGTACAAGTATAGTAGATGATCATAATGTTGATATGCTCATTAAGTCGATCGGTCAACATTGACAGCTTTACCGCACATAGCAAACTTCATTTGAATTTGTAATTAAACATACACCCTTTTCTTGGATATATTCTGCAAAAATAGTCGTGCAATATGTTTCAAGTGGATATATTTTTATATTTTCTGAAATAAACACTAAAATATTACATCAATACAGAAATAAACCATCCAGTGTATTATAATACAACTAGTATAAAATCTGTGTACAAATTTTTGTTCTATCAGTGTTTCCTGAGCCTCGTTTTTCTGGAGGTCAATTGACCCCCGCTTTTGAAAACTGGGGGTCAATGTAAATTTTTGAGGGTCAGTTAGGCTTGACCCCTTCTAGTTAAGCTGCAGGGTACAAAATTAATAGACAAACAATGCTGAAATACCTTGCAAAGTCGGTGTTCACATTACAGTTATGAAATGTGGGGTACCATGTATCCCATGGGGTACTTAATATGGGGTACAAGTAATATTCTGCCATATTTTCCTCAATAAATAATGTTTAGATATGCCCAGTTACTAAAAAGGAATAAATTTGATTTATTTATCATGTTGACAAAAAAATTACAGTACATTGTAGTTGGCTGTATATTCATAAAGATATCTGATCAGTTCACCTGTGTACATCAGGGTAAAGAAAATAGTCAAAAAATAAACTTGACTAAAATTTTTTTATTTACTCTACAAATATAATATTTATACTGGTTGAAAGACAAATTACTGTAGTTTATTTTGCTTTTTATTTGACGAAAATCCATTGAGTGGTTCCAGAGTTATAGTGTTTTTGCGAATATTTTCGAATTTCACAGCTAGTATTTTCCGGGGAGGTTTCCGGGGTTAAAAATTCAAGAGTTTCCGAGATTCGGAGACGTTGTTTCCAATTGTTTCCTTGCAGAGATCACGTTTTCCTTCGATGTATGACGTTTCGAATAAGATTTGCTGGGGTACATTCTAACACTGGCCGTTTAAGATGGATTTCATCTGCGTTGCTCTCGCCTTACAAGAAATTTTAAAATATACAGCTTACCTTCAGTGCTGTTTTTATTGCATGTATATCTACGCTTTCAGTAAACATTAAGGCTGTGATAGGTTACCCGGTTACCCGAAAACGGTCCGAATTTCTTGTGAAACCGGTTACAAACTGACGAAGCGGTTAACCGAAAAAATATTAAATATACCATTAATCAATGAAATACTTGGCTAAACCTTAGTATTCTGTCAGATTTCTTTAATTGCTGTTAGTTTTTCACGTAATTTTCCTTATTTATACAGATATTTAACATTATTTTTCGTAACGTTTTGTTTACATCATCCGCCATGTTTGCTTCTCTGCTACTTCCACTGGGTGACAACTAAAAGACGGTTACCCGAATTCGGATCGGTTCTTGCGAGACGAATACCCGGTGTCGTTTTTCTAACGAAGTCACAGCCTTAGTAAACATCTTGCATCCTTTGGTGGATTTTGTAATTGAATAATCCGAATGTGCATGCGTGACTTCGTGAACTCTTCATCTCTCGACCTTTTGATACCACGCATTCGCAGTGACAAGTAAACAGCAGGAAATCGGCCATTTTTGTTTTGAAATTGGAATAAATAAAGAATTGCTTCATATACAGACGAAATATCGATATTTCTTTTTACAAATACTTCTGCGTCAGTCTGACCCGCTTGTGAATAATATGTGCGTAAATCGCTTGATTTCGGCGTAAATTTACCACGTTTGTGCGTAAACAGAAACACTGTTCTATAGATGTAATTGATCATCTTGTAACAAAGCTTTCATCTTGTTGATCCCTATGAAAGTGGTGGTACTAGATGATCGACTTAATGATCAACCTTACAAATGACATTTTGTTTTCTGTATTTTCAAACCCAAGTTTGAAGTTTCTGTTGAAAAACAATCTTAGAAGTGTTGCAGCTGTTTGTTAGTTTATATGTTTTATGAAGTCATACTTTTCAATGTACCTTAATATTTTCTGAGGTTGACTTTAATTTTATTAAGTGAGAACAATCACTCTTTATAAGTGTCCCTTAAGTGATCGACTTTACGATCATCCACTATACCAGCATTCAGGGTTAAGAAAAACCCGGGTTTTATGAGTATTGGCCAGCCCAGTGGGAAAACCTGGGTTTTCCCAGGTTTTACTGGGCAATACCGGGTAATACTGGACTTAATGGGTTTATCACACAGAAAGACATATTTTAACTACTTTATAAAGAGCACTAGTGTTATTAAATGGTCTGTGACTATTAGAAATGATAATATTGTCACAGATTAAAAACTTGTTCTTACTGGGCAATATTTTAAGAGGTTATACTACTGTCAGAAAAAAAAATTGTCCTAACTGGGTAATAATGACCATTACTGGGTAATACTAGACTTAATGGGTTTATTAAACCAAAAGACAGATTTTAATACTCTATAGAAAGCACCAGTATTATTAAATTATCTGTGACTATTAAAAATGATAATATTGTCACATCTTAAAACCTTGTTTTTACAGGGTAGTAATGTAAGAAATTATAATACTGTCACATATAAAAAATTTACCCTAACTGGGTAATAATGGGCAATACTGGGTAATACTAGGTAATCTCTTGGGGTATTTTTATACACCCTGCAAAGTAAGAATTGGTTTCACCTAAATCAGAGGACAGAATTAAAACTGTATGCATTAGCATATATAAACAATCAAACATATTTGCTACTGGTGTCACTTTCAAGTATAATACCAAAAAAGAGGGGTTTATACTTGTCTCTTTCATAATTGCAATTAAACTCTTTAGCCCACTATTCTAGGGCTATCATCAGGTAGTATAAACTCTGGCTTGTCAGCTTAACTCTGGCTTGTCAGTAATAAGATTTTGAGACACATTAACAGTATGGGCATGACTATTAATCCGTATTTCACGGATCACTAGACCACTGAACTATTGACACTTTCACACATGTACGGTTCAATAAGGGTTATTAATCCGTTATTCAAAGACCAACCTGCAATAAAGGAGTCTAATTACGTATTTCCAGGGAGAAGCTTTTGTTTTAAGCGAACCATAAAACCATAAAGTATACGCAAATTTTAAGTAACAGACATTTGAACTCACAGATGATTATGTACATGTGTAAATACTTGCAAAGTATTTGATATTCATCTTGCTAAATACCTAACACCTATTCCTGAAGGCATCTGTGGAGCCATACACACAGCCAAACATACAAAATCATAGAATTCTATCTGTCCATCAGAATTTGACATGGCCAAGTAGATATACATGCATTAAGACACACCCACACCCCTCCCCACTGAAAGACATAGAGACACGTGCATTCACACACACAAACAGCCAGTCACTAGAGTATGCTGAATGTGGCTGACGTAAATTTCCCTGCAGTTTTACTTTCCCAATTAAAACTAGAGATTGCATCTCGACGCAGTGTATCCCCGGACGGGACATAGTTAAGGCGTGAATATGTCGGTCTTGAGCCTGTTTCCTGGAGCACCAGGTCAGGATTCTCCATAGTACCAGATTACTCCCAAAAGCTAATCACTAGTTCTTTCACTTATATCTGTCTTTAAAAATTACATTTCATGGATCCAGAAGATCCATATAGTGATCCGGATCACTTCCAAAATTCAATCATTGCATCCTTTCACCTTTTCAGACATATTCAAAAAAATTCATCGAAATCCATCATAAGTTTTTTAGTTATCTTGTACACAAACACATGTGGCAGCCTGGATCCACATGATCCAGACAGTGATCCAGATTACTCCCAAAAACTAATCACTTGTTCTTTGTCCCATTTAAGACATTTCCTGAAAATTTCATCAAAATCCATCCATGACTTTTTGAGGTATTTGTCTTTAAAAATTACATTTCTTGGATCCAGAAGATCCAGATAGTGGTCCAGATCACTCGCAAAATTGAATCATTTCTTCCTTTTACCACTTCTTCCTTTTACCATTTGTAACATATCCTAAAAATATCATCAAAATTCATCCTAAAATTATGTTGCAGCCTGGATCCAGATGATCCAGATCACTCCAAAAATGTAATCACTTGTTCCTTGTACCATTTAGGTCATTTGTTGAAAATGTCATCACAATCCATCCATAACTTTTTGAGGTATCTGTCTTTAAAAATTACATTTCATGGATCCAGAAGATCCATATAGTGATCCGGATCACTTCCAAAATTCAGCCATTTCATCCTTTTACTTTTCAGACATATCCCGAAAATTTCATCAATATCCGTCCATAAGTTTTTCAGCTACATTGTACACAAACACATCTGGCAGCCTGGATCCAGATGATCCAGACAGTGATCCAGATCACTCCCAAAATCTAATCACTTGTTCCTCGCACCATTTAGGTCATTTGCTGAAAATGTCATCACAATCCATCCATAACTTTTTGAGGTATCTGTCTTTAAAAATTACATTTCATGGATCCAGAAGATCCATATAGTGAACCAGATCACTCCCAAAATCTAATCACTTGTTCCTTGTCCCATTTAGGACATTTCCTGAAAATTTCATCAAAATCCACCCATGACTTTTTGAGTTATCTGTCTTTAAAAATTAAATTTCATGGATCCAGAAGCTCCAGATCACTCCCAAAATTTAATATCTTCCTTTTACCATTTTGGACATATCCTGAAAATTTTATCAAAATCCATCTGTCAGTTTTGGAGTTATCTTGTTCACAAACAAACAAATAGAGAGCCAAAAATGACCCTCGGTCAGGTATTTTGGCGGTCAGTGGATGACCTTAAATGAAGATCTGTAACCGGTAAGCCTGGATGCTGGTACTCCATCATGTACTCAACCTCCAAAGCCATTTTCCATAGTTTCCATGCAATGTAGTCAGCATTAAGTGTGAAAATATCTCCAAATTTGCCAAAAATGACCCTTGGTCAGGTACTTTGTCGGTCAGTGGATGACCTTAAATGAAGATCTGTAACCAGTAAGCCTGGATGGTAGAAGTCCATCATGTACTCAACCTCCAAAGCCATTTTCAATAGTTTCTAGGGCTGCCACAGAGTAGTAGAGTACTCGTCAAAGAGTAGAGTACTGGATTATTTAGAGTACAAAATCAGAAAAAGAGTACTCGTCTGCATTAAAATTTTGAATTTTCCACTATATTTTTGTCAGAAATGATGTGCAATATATCAAATTATACAGTGAAATGGTACATTTTCTTGATTTCATTGTAAAAAGAGTACTCGTTCAAGAGTAGAGTAATGGTTAAAGAGTACTCGAGTAGTAAAATTACTACTCGTGGCAGCCCTAATAGTTTCCATGCAATATAGTCAGCATTAAATGTGAAAATATCTCCCAAAAGGCCAAAAATGACCCTCGGTCAGGTACTTTGGCGGTCAGTGGATGACCTTCAATGAAGAGCTTCAAGGTCAAATTTCTGCATGCTTACAGAGGACATATATATGTATTATATATACCAGCCATAGGATGATCTGACTTTCTGTATAGGAGAACTGGGCCAAAAAGTGAAAAAAATGGCCAAAAATTGACCTTTAAGAGGCCACCAGTGACCTTGAGATTGAAGGTCAAGGTCACAAAACAATAGCGTTCGTGGCATTGCCCATATATACCCACATACCAAATTTGAAAGTTGTAACTAAAATATTTTTTAAGTTGTCGCGTCCAAAATCTCTGCGGCGGCGGAGTGACCGTACTGAATCCTAAGTATCCCCGACTTTCGTCCGGGGATACAACTAGCACATTGTTTTATTATCCCGTATAAGGTTCTGTAGACTGGGGGACTATTAGCCCGTTAAATGGCAGTGAGTGGATAGAAATAAGTAGAAGCTATTCTAATCCTCAAATGACCAAAATACCTAAGTTGTTATGTACAATTGTATTTATGTACTCATTCGGTGCTGATATATTTCATTCCATTTAAATATTATATTATGTACTGTCATTTATATATTATATACTTATAATAAAATCTTGCACATATTTAGCTGAATAAAGAGTTTTATGAAGCTTAAATAAAGTTCATCATTGGTTTTTTTCTCAAGATTTGGGTTAAAAAATAATATTGCCCAGTATTGCCCACTTTTAGAGTATTGCCCAGCCCAGGAAAACCCGGGCAATACCCGGGCAATACCCGGGCGGGTTTTTCATCTCAACCCTGCCAGCATTTTATATTTTATTTGTTTTAATATTTCGTGAAGGTAGTATTAGGTGCGGTGACAGTAAAATATTGCTGGATTATATATTTGTAAAGTATTGTTAGAAACCCCATCGTAGCCTCACGTTTTCAGCATTCTGTGTAGAAGTACCAGCATTTTATATTTTATTTGTTTTAAATATTGCGAGAAGG
Organism: Sabellastarte sp. h YS-2021; assembly: GCA_964017235.1. NCBI lineage: Eukaryota > Metazoa > Annelida > Polychaeta > Sabellida > Sabellidae > Sabellastarte > Sabellastarte sp. h YS-2021. The sequence continues at coordinate 68,047,320 of OZ024937.1, forward strand.
CAGTATTACGTGCGGTGACAGTAAACTATTGCTATGGGGTCCGGTAAAAATATTTGTATAATAAAATATTGCTGGATCATATATTTGTAAATATTGTTAGAAACCCCGTCATAGCCTCGTGTTTTCAGCACTCTGTCGGGTGTACAAGTACCAGCATTTGATAAAATATTTCAAAAGACACACAGCCAATCAGATGGGGGTGCAGTAAAAAGGTGCGGTAGAGGTGCGGCTCCGAGTAAAGCTCCAACTCCAGCTCCGAGTTTTATAACGCACACTTATAAAGAGCAATTGCTTTTACTTAAAAAAAAATTAAAATCAACTTCAAAATATTAAGGTACATTGAAAAATACGACTTCATAAAGCAAATAAACTAACAAACTGCTGCAAGACTTCTAAGAATTTTTTTCAACAGTAAGTTCAAACTTGGGTTTGAAAATGTAGAAAAAAGACTGTCATTTGTAAGATTGATCATTAAGTCGTTCACCTAGTACCACAACTTTCATTGGGATCACCAAGATGGGTGTACGGAAGAATGCCCATGAGGAACAATGCCCATCAGGTACTATGCCCATCAGAACAATGCCCATCAGGAACTTTGCCCATCAGCATATTTTCAGGGGTGGAGGTTTGCCCATCCAATTTTTTACCCATCTTTTTTTTTTACTTAAACTTTACTTATTTAAAGGTTTAATAATTATATCCCCAGACGAAAGTCGGGGATATATTGGATTCAGGTCCGTCGCGCCGCCGCCGCCGCCGCCGTAGAAATTTCCTTGTGGACGCGATAACTCAAAAACAAATTAATATTTTTTTTTCAAACTTGGTACACATGTTAAGGGTGCCCAAAGGAAGATCCCTATTTTAAGGTGACCTTAAACTCCCAGTAAAAAAGAACTTATGGCCACCTTAAGGTCAGAAATTGCACTTTTGGCCACTTAGAGCCCTGTAGGTCACAAACTATGATGCTCAGCTGGCTGAAATTTTACCTGACAACACATTAATATGTTCTTAGTACATGTGCCGAAAATCATGACTTTAAGTTGAGGAGAAAATTGTGTTTGAGGCCCATAAATACCCCCACTTAGGGATTTTTTGCTATACTTTACACATATTTTGCCCTATAATTTGGAAGTGATAATTCTGATGAGTCTCAAACTGTGCTAGGTATAACTTTGATATGTAATCCTTGTCTGTAGAAAATTTTAGGGCTGTAGGTTTACCCAAAGGGGTCGACTTAAGGTCTCAAAAGTGCCCACAGAGACCCAATTTATGCACTTTTTGCCACTTTCAAGCACTGTAGCTTTCAAACTATGTCTCTCATCTAAGTTAAATATCATCTGGGAATATATCTATGTGTTTTCTTATATGTGCCCCAACATTTAGGCCTTTAATAGACAGTTAACCTGTGTATCAGGACCATAAACACCCACCCGAGTGACCCTTATAAGACATTTTTCACATCTTTTTCCCTGTAACTTGGAAATGGTAAGTCTGAGAAGTTTCAAACTGTATTAGATATGTATTCTGTGTGTAATCTTAGTATGTAACAGATTTTAAGTCTGAAGCTTTAATTTTGAAGGTCAAATTGAGGTCTCTAAAAGGCTCCCAAAGACCCAATATTTGGACTTTTTGCTACTTTTAAGCCCTGTGACTGTCAAACTATGTGACTGATAGAGCTCAAATCCTATCTGGGAATACATTATTATGTTTTTTTTACATGTGCCAAAAATCAAGGCTTCAAGTAGACATTTAACCTGTGTATGAGGACCTTAAACACCCACCTGAGTGACCCTTTTAAGACATTTTTCACATATTTTGCTCTGTAACTTGGAAATGGTAAGTCTGAGAAGTTTCAAACTTTATTAGATACATATTCTATGTGTAATCTTAGTATGTAACAAATTTTAAGTCTGAAGCTTTAATTTGAAAGCCACATCGAGATCTCTAAAAGACCCACAGAGACCCAATATTTGGACTTTTTACCACCTTTAAGCCCTGTAACTGTTAAACTATGTGATTGATGGAGCTGAAATCCCATCTGGGAATGCATTATTATGTCCTTTTTACATATGCCGAAAATCAAGGTTTTTAGTAGACATTTAACCTGTGTATGAGGGCCATAGACACTCGCCCAAGTGCCTTTTTTGACATTTTTTCCGTATTTTGCCCTGTTATTTGGAAATGCTTAGTGTGACAAGTCTTAAACTGTATTATATATAATTTTTGTTTGTTATGTATGTCCCCAAAAAAGTTTCAGATCTGTAGTTTAATTGCTAAGGTCTCTTTAACAATTGTAAAATGCCCACAGAAACCCAATTTATGGATATTATGCCACTTTAAAGCCCAGTAACTGTCAAACTATGTGGGTTATAGAGCTGAAATCTTTGAATTTTTAAAAGGAAATGCCTGTCTATTTAAATTTTGAATATTAATAATGTTATGGCTATCTTAGTCTTTTAAGAACTTATTTTTGTGTGTTATACCTCTGCTTGCTGAGTTTTTCACTTTTTAAAATGAAACTGGTTAAACATATTCAAGTAGACAAAATGGACACTTTAAGTGAGCTTTAAGTCCCAATATTAATGAAATTATATCCTTATGTAGTAAAACTAGGGGATTTTTAACCCTCAACTAGCCCAGTTTTATTCAACTTGCCTCAGTTAATTTTGGCACAGCTCCTACAGTTATGAACTCATTTCAGTTGATAATCACATACTTAAAATTCTCAATTCTTTTTGTATTTGAGTACCCCTTTTATATAGATTGTTTGTTTACCATTTATGCTCAACCCACATCCCCCACCCGGATTCCCCCCACCCACCTCTGGGACCTCCAGCTATATTGAGTGACACTAAATAAACAAAGGTATTTAGTGATATCAGATGAGAAACAAAGAACTCAATGGGGTTGCAGATCTTGTGTAATAGTGAGAGAGGTGTGGAGAAGGGGAGAGGGGTGGGGGTGGGAGGTGGTGAGCTTCATTACATATAACACAAAGGGGAGTCAGAACTGAGATTGTGTCACATATTTAGGTTGCATATATATGGACCACATATATAGGTATAGAGGAAATGAATAACTGAAAACAATTTGCAAATTCTAAAAATAATATAATAAAATAATAATATAAATAATTTTTTTTTAAATAATATTTTATTTCTGAACAAATATAGAAACAGATATGCGCTTTTGGGATTATGAATTTTAGAATGGACATTGAATCATCAATCATTTAAATACTTTGAAGGAAGATTGAAAAATATGATGAGTTGAGTTAAAAATAATATTTTATTTGTCAACAAATATAGAAACAGATATGCTCTTTTGGGATTATTATTTTAGAATGGACATTCAATCATCAATCATTTAAATACTTTGAAAATAGGTTTAGAGTTATCATTGCAGGAAGATTGAAAATATAATTTGAGGTATGTATTCGGCGTCTGGGGATACACCATCTTCCTTGGGGAGATATAAACAGAGTAGATTGATGTGCTGAAGTTCATATAATAATGGGTAATTATGTTTTAAAAAATTCCCGATCAAAACCTGTGGCGTGAGTGATGACCTGTCTGGGGATATGTTGGCGCCGAGTTGGCCCAATCTAGTTTTTTTTAGGTAAGGAATGCCTACCAGGTGGCCTGGGTACATTATCAGTATCTAAACTTAGTGAAACTAATGGTTTATATGTAGGTTTTATTAACATTTTATTGACATTGATAAAATGTACATACATCAAGATAACACATCACAACATACATACAATGACATTGATAGAGATAGCACTAAAATGGCCGAAACAGGTTTTATAACATTTATAAAAATATACATGGAAGATAACACATCACAACATACATACAATGACATTGATAGAGATGCACTAAAAATGGTAGATACAAATGACATCAGAACTTTATAGTGTTTCCAACTGATTGCAAGAATTCCTTCATTGTCTTAACCCCATGTTGATAGTCTGTGCACAGTTGCTTCAACCTCTTTTGTAGCTGAATTGAGGCTAGCCTAGTTCTTTTGGGTTGTAGCTGGCCCTAGGATGCCTGAAGTAGGGCTGTGGCAACTAGAGCTTGATCCTTCTTTATTGCCTCTATTGCAACCCAAATAGATGGATGACTATGGCCCAACATGTGCTTGAAGCCATTGTTCCAGGATTCACATGCATTGTTGGTGCGGTGGCCATCTTCTAATGTAGCTTGATTGACATTCCAGAGTGCTGGAGGAAACAAAAGTGACACTCTTCTAAATCTCATTGTTGGCCCCTCATCAACTGCTCCAGGTGTTTTGATAGTGCGGTGTGTACCTGACACATAGGTGGTGTCAAAATAACCCAATAAGTCCACCAGTTCACTGGGACACTCGGAATGCAGGTACTCCATTCCATCAGTGACTTGTTCACAGGGTAGAAAAGCTAATGCTTCTATCATACCGCAGAACAGCTTGATAGATGAGTCACTCCTATACAATGGTAGCTAAGCCCAGCTCCTGGATCTTCCTCCATATGTTTTGGGTTAGCTGATAGAAGCACCCTTGTATGTGCACATGGTCACCGAATACTGCCTTAATAGCCTTTATCACTGCAAGTTCAAAGTCTATGTTAATGTGCAAAGGATCACAATCAAATCCCAGCTGTTCACACTTGTTGTTGATGGCAGTGAAGAACTCTTCATAGACATTCTGTGATTTGCCATTCATAAAGGCATACACACATGCTACAGTTGAGTTGCCAAGTGGTGCTCAAATTACATAGAGCTGGCTAAATAGCTCTGGTGCAGTACCAAATGTCCCATCCATAAACCACTGACTAGATCGAGCTAAATGCCTTATTCCATCTTGGGTAGCAAACACCATCATCCTGGCTGGAGCGTCTTATCCAGTATCATGGATCAAAAAGTCTTGATCTTCAAGATGTGTCCACTTTTCTTCCAACTCCAGGTCTTTCAGGGATGATGGTTCTTTGGGCAAGTCACCTCTCTTCTTGTTGCAGATGACACGTTTCAGTGATTCCAGATTGCCAAGAGCAGCTCTAACTTCCACTGGAACCTGTACAACATTGTCAGCAATGATTTGCGAAGGTTTTCCCCTGGTTGCTATAGCATGCTCCTCCATAACACCTTTCAGCTTTGCAGCTTTAACTTTGTTTTCATCTTGATCATGAGAATGTTCAGTTGTACTAATAATATCACCTACAGCAAGGTCTGTTGTAAGTTGTAACAGAGCCCTTACAATTGAATAATCTCCTTTTTTTTTTTTTTTTCAGGTGTATCCTGGTATACCGGTCAAAAGTCAGTGATTTGGCATCTGGCATTTTGGTGTACCAGGACTGGACACTTTAACACTTAACTAATACAGTTTATATATAATACACATGAAAAAAACAACAACTTTATTATAGCATAATGTATATTAGTCTGTTTTTCACAACCAACATTCTTATGTTTTAAAGAAACAAATATTTTTAGAGTTAATACATAGCAAAAATTTTACTAGCATATACCTTTAAATTTACATTTGGTTTTACAGTGTTTTAGTTTTTACACAATATCAAGATTGTTTCTCTTAGTATTACTTCACATCTTAATATATCACGTTTTTATCAAGAAGATCTAATTTTATAGTTTTAGATATTACACATTATTTTCTTGTTTCATTCAGTTTCATTTTTTTAGCTCTTGTATCATATATATTTCATATATACTTATAATTTATTTTAGAGTCTTAAGTTTATGTTTCCTACTCTAGTGCTACGAATAAAGTCAATTTAGAAATTTGGAAGGAGACTTGTCCATGTTTAATCTAGGGGAGCAGAGTCCATCATCATATTATTCATGATTTGGATCCAAACTCCTCATTTACTCCTTGGGGGTTTTGGAATGTTAGGGGTGTGTTACTTAGCCAAAGTATAAGGATTATATTAGTCCATTTATTAGTAGTGCAGCTTAAGCTCATTTAGTCTTGCTTACATTTTGAAGTCGTCGGAGGCTGTAGTTCCTCTTGTGAGTTCTTCTTGCTTGTGTCGTCAGGTTCCTGCTTATCCAGGTGGGCATTTGCCTCTGGATATCGCAGGTACAGACATTCAGCTAGTTATTCACTTGTTGGTCATCATGCTCTTTTTGTGTCTAACTTACCCAGATAGGCTTATCGCTTCTGGGTATCGTTATCTACTTTTCGAGCACTGAAATAGCCATTTGTATCTGTTGTTTTAGACAATCTGTTCCAAGCCTACTGAGGTGGAGGCCATCTCTGGCGAATAGTTCAGTTTTGATTGTCGGAGTTTCTCGATATTTTCTTTTGTTGATAAAAGCTTTTTGTGTCTTCCAAAAAATATATTGCCCTTGATGTTTGTTTTCCCTTCTAGCTAACCATTCATTCAGTTGGGATATTTTTTCCCATGTTTTCTCGTGATCTTTTGGACGGGGCAGGAGTCCTTATATCATTACATTTGTTACTTTTGGGATTTTTTTGAGTGTATCTATGATGGAGGCTATTTTGCCTTGTATTTGCGACCTTGGGGTCGATTCTATATCATTTGTTCCGATTAGAATGATAATATTCTCCTCTATTTTGACCTTATTGTTCATTATCTTATGAAGTAATCTTAGGCATGTACAGCCACTGAATGATTGAGTTGTTACTTGTATTTTTGAGTTCTCTCTTTCCGTTTCCCATTCTGCTATGTATTTAATTAGGCTGTCTCCAATGATGGTATATCTGGTTGTATTCATCTACAAAATTAGATTAGTAGGGTTATTGTAGGAGTTGTTGGTTTTAATTTTGTTCATACTAATGTTTTATCATATGATTGGTATATTTTTATTTTATTCATGTTTTTGGATTTATCCAGATAGGCAGGGCCTCTGGATATCATCCAATTTGAATTAGTAGATCTCTATGTTCCTCCGTTAGGCTATATTTTTGTAAAATTTGCTTAAAGTAACTAATTATATCCATTGTATTGGTACCTTTGTTCTCTCCTATGCGGTAAGATATACTAGCTTTTTGGTAGCATAGCACCACAAATCTATTTAAATTTTCATTCGGTATCTTTTCATATGATACTATTCCCCTTGTGTAAAGTTGTATGATGTCTCTTAAAGGTTCGGTGGTTTGACAAACGGTTAATATGTGCGTTTGGGTCTGGGGTGTTTGACATGTTGGACAGTTCGGATTGTTGTCACCTATTTTTTTTAATTTTCTGATGTAAAGCCAGTGACTGGTTGGGTGTGCATTATGTAGGCTTTTGAAGCCAATTTCTTTTAATTTTGAGGTTTTTTCCCTTTGTAGAGTTTCAAAATCTGCTGTGTTTTCTAGGCTGTGATCATATTTAAGCGTCCCGCAAGGGACGCTTGTTTGTGTATGGGAGAGCTTCTGGCTCCGCCGGCTGTGCCGGCTCCGCCGGCTCCGCATTTTGTTTTCCTTATAACTCTGTAACCGTTAGGCGGATTCTTTTCAAATTTTGCAGGTTTAGGCAGTAGCCTTGGGGAATTTTTTTGAATATGCTGCAGTGACATTTCAACCAATCAGAGAGGTCACATGACCAAAAATGTCTTTTTTCGATGGGGAAGCTTGTCCGGATGATAACTTGAAAGGAATTTTATCAATTCACCTGAAACTTGGCAAATACATTCATTCTATTAAAATCTGGAAATCATTAGATTTTGGCATTGATTGGTCAAGAAATGGCCGAGTAATTAATGATTAATTAATTATTACGAATTTTCCAAATAAGGAAAACACAAAAATGCTTATATCTCGAAAACCGTGCTAGATAGAGCGATTTCGACGAAATTTTTGACCCGCAGGGTATCTCTGCGGAGTAGTTTTCCCAATTTTCAAAAAATTTTTGTCTCGCCCAAAATGGCGGCCATTTTGAATTTTCGAATTTTTCGCAAAAATTGCAAAACACAAAAATGCTTATATCTCAAAAACCGTGCTAGATAGAGCGATTTCGACGAAATTTTTGACCCACAGGGTATCTCTGCAGAGTAGTTATCCCAATTTTGAAAAAATTTTTGTCTCGCCAAAAATGGCGGCCATTTTGAATTTTCGAATTTTTCGCAAAAATTGCAAAACATAAAAATGCTTATATCTCGAAAACCCTGCTAGATAGAGCGATTTCGACGAAATTTTTGACCTGCAGGGTATCTCTGCAGATTAGCTGCCAATTTTCAAACAAAAAATTTCTCGCAAAAAATGGCGGCCATTTTGAATTTTCGAATTTTTCGCAAAATTGCAAAACACAAAAATGCTTATATCTCGAAAACCGTGCTAGATAGAGCGATTTCGACGAAATTTTTGACCCACAGGGTATCTATGCAGAGTAGCCATGCCAATTTTCAAAAAAATTTTATCTTGCCAAAAATGGCGGCCATTTTGAATTTTCGAATTTTTGCGCAAAAATTGCAAAACACAAAAATGCTAATATTTCGAAAACCGTGCTACATAGAGCGATTTCAACAAAATTTTTTATCTTCAGGGTATCTCTGCAGAGCAGCTATCCCAAAGAGCTTTCACTTGGTGAAGTTTCAGACCCATAGCTAATTGCTCACCTACTCAAAAAGAGTAAATGCGAATTACCTCTAAAAGTATTGCAGATGGCCAATTTTTCTCAAATAACTCATTCACCTACTTTTGGAAGAGCTTTCACATGGTGAAGTTTCAGACCCATAGCCAATTACTCACCTACTCAAAATGAGTAAATGTGAATTATCTCTAAAAGTATTGCAGATAGCCAATTTTTCTCAAATAACTCATTCACCTACTTTTGAGAGAGCTTTCACTTGGTGAAGTTTCAGACCCATAGCTAATTACTCACCTACTCAAAATGAGTAAATGCGAATTATCTCTAAAAGTATTGCAGATAGCCAATTCTTCTCAAATTAATCATTCACCTACTTTTGGGAGAGCTTTCACTTGGTGAAGTTTCAGACCCATAGCTAATTACTCACCTACTCAAAATGAGTAAATGTGAATTATCTCTAAAAGTATTGCAGATAGCCAATTTTTCTCAAATAACTCTTTCACCTACTTTTGGGAGAGCTTTCACATGGTGAAGTTTCAGACCCATAGCTAATTATTTACCTACTCAAAATGAGTAAATGCTAATTATCTGTAAAAGTATTGCGGATACCCAATTTTTATCAAATAACTCATTCATCTACTTGTGGGAGAGCTTTCACATGGTGAAGTTTCAGACCCATAGCTAATTACTCACCTACTCAAAATGAGTAAATGCGAATTATCTCTAAAAGTATTGCAGATAGCCAATTTTTCTCGAATAACTCATTCACCTACTTTTGGGAGAGCTTTCACTTGGTGAAGTTTCAGACCCATAGCTAATTACTCACCTACTCAAAATGAGTAAATGCGAATTATCTCTAAAAGTATTGCAGATAGCCAATTTTTCTCAAATAACTCATTCACCTACTTTTGGGAGAGCTTTCACTTGGTGAAGTTTCAGACCCATAGCTAATTACTCACCTACTCAAAATGAGTAAATGCGAATTATCTCTAAAAGTATTGCAGATAGCCAATTTTTCTCAAATAACTCATTCACCTACTTTTGGGAGAGCTTTCACTTGGTGAAGTTTCAGACCCATAGCTAATTACTCACCTACTCAAAATGAGTAAATGTGAATTATCTCTAAAAGTATTGCAGATAGCCAATTTTTCTCAAATAACTCATTCACCTACTTTTGAGAGAGCTTTCACTTGGTGAAGTTTCAGACCCATAGCTAATTACTCACCTACTCAAAATGAGTAAATGCGAATTATCTCTAAAAGTATTGCAGATAGCCAATTCTTCTCAAATTAATCATTCACCTACTTTTGGGAGAGCTTTCACTTGGTGAAGTTTCAGACCCATAGCTAATTACTCACCTACTCAAAATGAGTAAATGCGAATTATCTGTAAAAGTATTGCAGATAGCCAATTTTTCTCAAATAACTCATTCACCTACTTTTGGGAGAGCTTTCACTCTGTGAAGTTTCAGACCCATAGCTAATTACTCACCTACTCAAAATGAGTAAATGCGAATTATCTGTAAAAGTATTGCAGATAGCCAATTTTTCTCAAATAACTCCTTCACCTACTTTTGGCAGAGCTTTCACTCTGTGAAGTTTCAGACCCATAGCTAATTACTCACCTACTCAAAATGAGTAAATGTGAATTATCTCTAAAAGTATTGCAGATAGCCAATTTTTCTCAAATAACTCATTCACCTACTTTTGGGAGAGCTTTCACTCTGTGAAGTTTCAGACCCATAGCTAATTACTCACCTACTCAAAATGAGTAAATGCGAATTATCTGTAAAAGTATTGCAGATAGCCAATTTTTCTCAAATTAATCATTCACCTACTTTTGGGAGAGCTTTCACTTGGTGAAGTTTCACACCCATAGCTAATTACTCACCTACTCAAAATGAGTAAATGCGAATTATCTGTAAAAGTATTGCAGATAGCCAATTTTTCTCAAATAACTCATTCACCTACTTTTGGGAGAGCTTTCACTTGGTGAAGTTTCAGACCCATAGCTAATTACTCGTCTACTCAAAATGAGTAAATGCGAATTATCTCTAAAAGTATTGCAGATAGCCAATTTTTCTCAAATTAATCATTCACCTACTTTTGGGAGAGCTTTCACTTGGTGAAGTTTCAGACCCATAGCTAATTACTCGTCTACTCAAAATGAGTAAATGCGAATTATCTCTAAAAGTATTGCAGATAGCCAATTTTTCTCAAATAACTCATTCACCTACTTTTGGGAGAGCTTTCACTTGGTGAAGTTTCAGACCCATAGCTAATTACTCACCTACTCAAAATGAGTAAATGCGAATTATCTCTAAAAGTATTGCAGATAGCCAATTTTTCTCAAATAAATCCTTCACCTACTTTTGGCAGAGCTTTCACTTGGTGAAGTTTCAGACCCATAGCTAATTATTCACCTACTCAAAATGAGTAAATGTGAATTATCTCTAAAAGTATTGCAGATAGCCAATTTTTCTCAAATAACTCATTCACCTACTTTTGGGAGAGCTTTCACTCTGTGAAGTTTCAGACCCATAGCTATTTATTCACCTACTCAAAATGAGTAAATGCTAATTATCTGTAAAAGTATTGCGGATACCCAATTTTTATCAAATACTCATTCATCTACTTGTGGGAGAGCTTTCACATGGTGAAGTTTCAGACCCATAGCTAATTACTCACCTCAAAATGAGTAAATGCGAATTATCTCTAAAAGTATTGCAGATAGCCAATTTTTCTCAAATAACTCATTCACCTACTTGTGGGAGAGCTTTCACTTGGTGAAGTTTCAGACCCATAGATAATTATTCACCTACTCAAAATGAGTAAATGCGAATTATCTCTAAAAGTATTGCAGATAGCCAATTTTTCTCAAATAACTCATTCACCTACTTTTGGGAGAGCTTTCACTCTGTGAAGTTTCAGACCCATAGCTAATTACTCACCTACTCAAAATGAGTAAATGCGAATTATCTGTAAAAGTATTGCAGATAGCCAATTTTTCTCAAATAACTCCTTCACCTACTTTTGGCAGAGCTTTCACTCTGTGAAGTTTCAGACCCATAGCTAATTACTCACCTACTCAAAATGAGTAAATGTGAATTATCTCTAAAAGTATTGCAGATAGCCAATTTTTCTCAAATAACTCATTCACCTACTTTTGGGAGAGCTTTCACTCTGTGAAGTTTCAGACCCATAGCTAATTACTCACCTACTCAAAATGAGTAAATGCGAATTATCTGTAAAAGTATTGCAGATAGCCAATTTTTCTCAAATTAATCATTCACCTACTTTTGGGAGAGCTTTCACTTGGTGAAGTTTCACACCCATAGCTAATTACTCACCTATTCAAAATGAGTAAATGCGAATTATCTGTAAAAGTATTGCAGATAGCCAATTTTTTCAAATAACTCATTCACCTACTTTTGGGAGAGCTTTCACTTGGTGAAGTTTCAGACCCATAGCTAATTACTCACCTACTCAAAATTAGTAAATGTGAATTATCTCTAAAAGTATTGCAGATAGCCAATTTTTCTCAAATAACTCATTCACCTACTTTTGGGAGAGCTTTCACTCTGTGAAGTTTCAGACCCATAGCTATTTATTCACCTACTCAAAATGAGTAAATGCTAATTATCTGTAAAAGTATTGCGGATACCCAATTTTTATCAAATACTCATTCATCTACTTGTGGGAGAGCTTTCACTTGGTGAAGTTTCAGACCCATAGCTAATTACTCACCTACTCAAAATGAGTAAATGCGAATTATCTCTAAAAGTATTGCAGATAGCCAATTTTTCTCAAATAACTCATTCACCTACTTGTGGGAGAGCTTTCACTTGGTGAAGTTTCAGACCCATAGATAATTATTCACCTACTCAAAATGAGTAAATGTGAATTATCTCTTAATAGTATTGCAGATAGCCAATTTTTCTCAAATAACTCATTCACCTACTTTTGGAAGACCTTTCACACACGAAAATGAAAAATTGTGAATATCTCGGAAAAGCTATTTATTCTGCTTTAATGCTCGGCGGGAGATACACACCACGGCAGTGGTCTTGACAAAAATTTTTGTCTCCCCAAAAATGGTGGCCATTTTGAATTTTCAAAGTTTTTGCAAAACACAAAAATGCTTATATCTCGAAAACCGTGCTATATGGAGTAAACTCAACAAAATTTTGGACCTGCTGGGTATCTCTGCAGAGTAGCCATGCCAATTTTCAAAATATTTTTGTCTCGCCAAATATAGCGGACATTTTTAATTTTTTTATTTTTTGCAAAACACAAAAATGCTTATATCTTGAAAACCGTGCTAGATAGAGCAGACTGTGCTGACTTTGGTTGCCACAACAGTATAAGGCTAGAAACGAAGCATTTTCTTAATACTTTAGCACTCACCTTTATATCCTTTTCGGGACGCTTTGTTTTTGCTATGCAAAAACATTATCTTTTTTTTTTGCGAGCGATCCTCTAGTCTTCCTTGAGAAGGTTTCAATATATATGTTTGGTGGTTTGCCCTATTATTTGGTCACAAGCCGTTATCTGCGTACGTATATAATTTATTTTTATCTCCCGCCGGGCTTTAGCCCGGGAGGGAGATTATGAAATGATGCCTGTATGTGCGTGCGTGCGTGCGTGTGTGCATGCGTTAGTTAGTCACGCAGATTCCTCCAAAACTACTACAGCTACAGATTTTTTGCAAATTAATTGTCCCAATGAATTTTCACGCCCTCGAAAATTTTTTTTGTTTTATGGACTTAGGCCTAACGATAAGTGAGTAATAGCTATCTTAGCTACTTGGAGTAAAGGGCTCATAACTCAAAAACTATTGCAGAAACAACTTTTTCTTCAAATATGTTGTTCAGCTACTTTGTCCTTAGCTATAAGATGGTACATAGTTTGGGGTCCCATTGCATGCCATAAATGAGTAATAGCTATTTTCTCATTTGTAGCTAAATAACAAAAGGAGTAAATGTCAAATATCTTCCAAAGTATTAGAGTTACAGAAATCTTTTCAAATATGTTGTTCATCTACTTTTTGGTAAGCTATCACATAGTAAAGTTTCAGACCTGTTGCACCTTGGATAGCTGAGTAATAGCTACTTTGAAATTCTGATTGTTGAGTAAAGCCATTGTAACTCCAAAACCATTGCAGTTAGAGTGTTTCCCTAAAATATGTTGTTCAGCTACTTTTTCCTTAGCTATAAGATGGTACATAGTTTGGGGTTCTATTGCATGCCATTAGTGATTAATAGCTATTTTCTCATTTGTAGCTAAATAACAGAAGAAGTAAATGTCAAATATCTTCATAAGTATTAAAGTTAGGGAAATCTTTTCAAATATGTTATTCATCTACTTTTTGGTAAGCTATCACATAGTAAAGTTTCAGACCTGTTGCACCTTGGATAGCTGAGTAATAGCTACTTTGAAATTCTGATTGTTGAGTAAAGCCATTGTAACTCCAAAATTATTGCAGTTAGACTGTTTTCCTAAAATATGTTGTTCAGCTACTTTGTCCTTAGCTATAAGATGGTATATAGTTTAGGGTTCTATTGCATGCCATAAGTGAGTAATAGCTATTTTCTCATTTGTAGCTAAATAACAAAAGGAGTAAATGTCAAATATCTTCAAAAGTATTAAAGTCAGGGAAATCTTTTCAAATATGTTATCCATCTACTTTTTGGTAAGCTATCACATGGTAAAGTTTCAGACCTGTTGCACCTTGGATAGCTGAGTAATAGCTACTTTGAAATTCTGACTGTTGAGTAAAGCCATTGTAACTCCAAAACTATTGCAGTTAGAGTGTTTTCCTAAAATATGTTGTTCAGCTACTTTGTCCTTAGCTGTAAGATGGTACATAGTTTAGGGTTCTGGTGCATGCCATAAGTGAGTAATAGCTATTTTCTCGTTTGTAGCTTGAGTAAAGCCATTGTAACTCCAAAATTATTGCAGTTAGAGTGTTTTCCTAAAATATGTTGTTCAGCTACTTTGTCCTTAGCTATAAGATGGTCCATAGTTTGGGGTTCTGTTGCATGCCTTAAGTGAGTAATAACTATTTTCTCATTTGTAGCTAAATAACAGAAGAAGTAAATGTCAAATATCTTCAAAAGTATTAAAGTTAGGGAAATCTTTTCAAATATGTTGTCCATCTACTTTTTGGTAAGCTATCACATAGTAAAGTTTCAAATTTCAAAGTTTACAACTTTTGGTGGCCATCTTGAATTTTTGCGGAAAATGAAAAATGGCAAATATCTCTGAAACTGTCAGAGCGATTTCGAGCAAGTTTTGGACCCACAGTGTAGTAGAAGGGTTTCTGTTGAAACATGAAATTTTCAATTTCACATGGTAAAGTTTCAGACCCATAGCTAATTACTCACCTACTTAAAATGAGTAAATGCTAATTATCTCTAAAAGTATTGCAGAGAGCCAATTTTTCTCAAATACCTCATTCACCTACTTTTGGGAGAGCTTTCACTTGGTAAAGTTTCAGACCCATAGCTAATTATTCACCTACTCAAAATGAGTAAATGCTAATTATCTCTAAAAGTATTGCAGATAGCCAATTTTTCTCAGATAACTCATTCACCTACTTTTGGAAGAGCTTTCACTTGGTGAAGTTTCAGACCCATAGCTTATTACTCACCTACTCAAAATGAGTAAATGCGAATTATCTCTAAAAGTACTGCAGATAGCCAATTTTTCTCAAATACCTCATTCACCTACTTTTGGGAGAGCTTTCACTTGGTGAAGTTTCAGACCCATAGCTAATTACTCACCTACTCAAAATGAGTAAATGTGAATTATATCTAAAAGTACTGCAGATAGCCAATTTTTCTCAAATAACTCATTCACCTACTTTTGGAAGAGCTTTCACTTGGTGAAGTTTCAGACCCATAGCTAATTACTCACCTACTCAAAACGAGTAAATGCGAATTATATCTAAAAGTACTGCAGATAGCCAATTTTTCTCAAATAACTCATTCACCTACTTTGGGAAGAGCTTTCACTTGGTAAAGTTTCAGACCCATAGCTAATTACTCACCTGCTCAAAATGAGTAAATACGAATTATCTCTCAAAGTACTGCAGATAGCCAATTTTTCTCAACTAACTGATTCACCAACTTTTGGAAGAGCTTTCACATGGTGAATTTCAGACCCATAGCTAATTACTCACCTACTCAAAATGAGTAAATGTGAATTATCTCTAAAAGTATTGCAGATAGCCAATTTTTCTCAAATAACTCATTCACCTACTTTTGGGAGAGCTTTCACTTGGTGAAGTTTCAGACCTGTAGCTAATTACTCACCTAATCAAAATGAGTAAATGCTAATTATCTCTGAAAGTATTGCAGATAGCCAATTTTTCTCAAATAACTCATTCACCTGCTTTGGGAAGAGCTTTCACTTGGTGAAGTTTTAGACCCATAGCTAATTACTCACCTACTCAAAAGGAGTAAATATGAATTATCTCTAAAAGTACTGCAGATAGCCAATTTTTCTCAAATAACTCATTCACCTACTTTTGGAAGATCTTTCACTTGGTGAAGTTTCAGACCCATAGCTAATTACTCACCTAATCAAAATGAGTTAATGCTAATTATCTGTAAAAGTATTGCAGATAGCCAATTTTTCTCAAATAACTCATTCACCTACTTTGGGAAGAGCTTTCACTTGGTGAAGTTTTAGACCCACAGCTAATTACTCACCTACTCAAAATGAGTAAATATGAATTATCTCTAAAGGTACTGCAGATAGCCAATTTTTCTCAACTAACTCATTCACCTTCCTTTGGGAGAGCTTTCGCTTAAAGTTTCAGACTCATAGTTAATTACTCACCTACTCAAAATGAGTACATGCTAATTATGTCTAAAAGTATTGCAGATAGCCAGTTTTTCTCAAATAACTCATTCACCTACATTTTGGAGAGCTTTCACATGCTAAATTTTTTCATGACTTTTTAAAATAATTTTTTATTCATTAAAAGTAATGAAATCATGCCCTAAATCAATTATAACTTGAAAATTATTGCATTTAGAGCACTTTGTTAAAATATGTTATTCAGCTACTTTTTCCATAGCTACAGCATGGTGAGTAACTTGGGTGTCTATCTCAATAGCTAAGTGAGTAATAGCTACTTTTGGATTTTTCACTAACTTCCATCATGAGTAAAATCACTTGTAACTTGAAAACTGTTGTATTTACAGAATTTTATGCAAATATGTTATTCATCTACTTTTGGGTCAGCTATAACATAGTAAAATTTCAGACCTGTAGCTCATTGCATAGCTGAGTAATAGCTACTTTTAGGTTATCACTGTTGGGTAAATCACTTATAACTTGAATACTATTGCATTTACATTATTTAGTTGCAATATGTTATTCACCTATTTTGAAGCAGCTATAACATAGTTAAGTTCCAGACCTGTGGCTCATAGCATAGCTGAGTAATAGCTACTTTGAAGTTCTTACTCAACACTACATCATTTATAACTTGAAAAGTATTGCATTTAGAGCATTTTGTTAAAATATGATATTCACATACTTTTTCAATAGCAACAACATGGTGAGTAACTTGGGTGTCTATCTCAATAGCTAAGTGAGTAATAGCTACTTTTGGACTTTTTACTAACTTCCATCATGAGTAAAATCAATTGTAACGTGAAAACTATTGGATTTAGAGAATTTTGTGCAAATATATTATTCACCTACTTTTGGGTCAGCTATAACATAATAAAAATTTCAGACTTCTAGCTCATGCTATGGCTGGGTAATAGCTACTTTTGCCTTTGCCGGTGGATACATTTTGCATCTGGCCACAGATGCGTCCTTCTAATAAGTCATTCACATACTTTTGGGTGATCTACCACATACTGAAGTTGCAGAACTGTAGCTCTTTGGATAGCTGAGTAATAGCTACTAAAATGAGTAAATGTCTTTTATCTCTAAAAGTATTACAGGTAGGCAATTCCTTCTATATAAGTCATTCACCTACTTGTGGGTGATCTACCACATAGTGAAGTTGCAGAACTGTAGCTCTTTGGATAGCTGAGTAATAGCTACTAAAATGAGTACATGTCTTTTATCTCTAAAAGTATTACAGGTAGGCAATTCCTTCTAAATAAGTCATTCACCTACTTTTGGGTGATCTACCACATAGTGAAGTTGCAGAACTGTAGCTCTTTGGATAGTTGAGTAATAGCTACTAAAATGAGTAAATGTCTTTTATCTGTAAAAGTATTACAGGTAGGCAATTTCTTCTAAATAAGTCATTCACCTACTTTTGGGTGATCTACTGCATATTAAAGTTGTAGAACTGTAGCTCTTTGGATGGCAGAGTAATAGCTACTAAAATGAATCAATGCCTTTTGTCTTTAAAAGTATTGCAATCAAACATTAAACTTGTCACTTCTACATGTGCCTCCATCTCACAAGAAAATTTATATTCCACTATCTTTAGTACATCTTATTTATACGGCGGGAGATAAATGCATGCGTCAGAATGCTTGTTTCATTTGTGACCTGTCTATAGCTAATGTTGGTTTTTTTTTTCTGGGAGATTTAAGAGTTGCGGGTAGGGCCCTATTCTGGACAGTAATAAAATATTGTGTTCTTCTTCGGGGTCGTTTATTAGCTCTACTAGTTTTCTTTTAAAGAATGCTTTCTGTCTTAGGGATGGGTTATGTAAAGATAAACCACCAGATTTTTTTTCTATGTATATTTTTTCCGCTTAATGGTTTCTAATCTGTCTCCCCATATAAAGGTGAACGATATCTGTTCTATCTTTTTTAGGGTCTCATTAGGGATTTTAATATTTTGTGCTCTATGATAGAGTTTTGGGTAGGCGTATACATTTAGTAGGGTTGCTCTTCCTTCCAAGGAATAATAATCTCCTGTGTGAGCATTCCCATCTAATATATGTCTTTCTGGTGAATTTCTTGGTGTATGTAAAACCATTAATACAAAGTTTTTGACCACCTCTGTTATTCTTTATTATCTCCATTTCCCACATTGACACATTGATTACTTGAAGTTGGTATAATGATTTTGTAGAACTTGCGATAATGAGTGCTTTAACCCGCCGAAGGCCTGTCGGAGGGGCAGGTAGTCAGGGTGCTGCCTGATTTCCCGTTGGAGTTCATGCTTCAGTTGAATCCTCTCTCTGAGTCCTGGGCTGATTCGTTGGAGTCCTATCCTGAACTTCCTGACTGGGCAACTCTCATGGAGGCTTGTGGCTATGGCAGTGGTTAGGACACTGATGTGTGCGTCCAGTTCCTCTGTAGGTGAGCCGTCTCCGGGTTTCGGTAGGGTTGAGATCTTTGCTGAGGTCAGTTCACGGAACTTTGTCCAGTCACACTCCTTGAGGCTCCTGATGGTCCATACTGGATGGTCCCTGACGCTGGTCCGGACTTTCAGCCGTACTGGGCAGTGGTAGGTCGTTTCACCAAATATCGGTTCGTCGACCCCCATACTGACGGAGTTGGCTTTGGCCGGGCGAGTCATCAGGGCCAGGTCCAGTGTCTTGAACCGGTCGTGGTTGTGGTTGAAGAAAGTGGCTTCCTCTGGGTCATTCATGATGACCAGGTCGAAGTCCTTGCAGAGTTTTCTTACTTCCTTCCCCCTGACATTGGTAGACTGGTGTCCCCAGGAGGGGTGGTGAGCGTTGAGGTCACCTACGAGGATGGAGTTCCGGTGGTTCTCAAGTAGATCTCTGAGCGCGTTGAGGTTTGGGATACCTCCGTGTGCGAAGCCCCAGTAGCAGCTGATGATGCAGGTCTTCTGTCGGTTGAGGGTCAGGGTGATGGCACAGATGTCATCGGCGTCTACCTGGAGGTCCGAGCAGTCGATGTGGGACTTCACCAGGATGGCTACCCCTCCCCCGCCGGTATGACTGGTCCTGTCTCTTCTGGCTGCCAGTGAGTATCCTTCTATGTTGAAGTCTGTGTTGGCTGTGGGCTTCGTCTCGTTGAGGCACATGATGTCGATGTTGTTGGTCCTCATGTAGATTTCCAACAGTTGTTTCTTGCCTTGGAATCCGTTGATGTTCCAGTGAGCGATGTTCTTCATGGTTGTGTTGTGTAGGGTTGGGTGTTGAGCTCCTTGAGTGTTCTTACTGAGGTGTTTTCTTGTTCTCTGTGTAGAAGTTGAAGAGCGCTTGGTGGTTGATTCCTACTCTGTAGACTTCCTCCATGGAGCTGACGACGGACTTGCTGAGTGTCTCCAGGTTGAAGTTGGGATGGTCCTTCATCCCAGATAGCAAGACTCTGTAGGGCCACCGCTGGCCCACTGGCGGCATAGCTGTCGGACCGACGTTGGCTGCAGGCAGTGGCCAGCCGTTGGCGTGACCGGCTGATAGGCAGTGGTCCACCGTTGGTAGCCGACAATAAGGTTTTCTGATGGTCCTTCAGTGGCCCACTGTCGGCAGCCAATGATAAGCTTTTCTATTGGCCCACCAGTGGCCCACCTTCAGTAGCTGACAAGGTTGACTGGTGGTCCACCAGTGGCCCACTGTTGGGTGCCATCAAAGGTGGTTCTCTGGTGGCGTGACCAGCTGATAGACAGTGGCCCACTGTTGGCAGCCAACAATAAGGTTTACTGGTGGCCCATCAGTGGCCCACTGTTGAGTGCCATCAGTGGTGGTTCTCTGGTGGCATGACCAGCTGATAGACAGTGGTCCACTGTTGGCAGCCAACAATAAGGTTTACTAGTGGCCCATCAGTGGCCCACTGGCTTTTAGGCCGGTGGATGTGTCGGTCTGACATTGGCAAGCCACTGGTAAAATTTTACTACCACTATAATATAGCATCAGCCAATCAGATTGCAGCATGAAGTTATGTGGCCATTGTTTAACAGAAAGCAAATAATTGACAGATTGTGGGTGGATTTTAGTTAAGGGAATCCCTAATAAGTCACATGACCAAACATAAACAATGGTGGAACAGTATCTTAGGATGACATGTTCCATAGTCAAACAATAAAATTATAATGTTCAGAAACAACTTTTCTTACTGTGAATTTCTAATGAGAATGTTATTTTTATGTCTAAAATTGTTAAATAGTTAGTTAAAAATTGTGGGCCCACTGAAATATGATTTTTAGACATACCATAATAAATAATTTTTTACTAAGTGTCTCAATATCCCCTATTATTGCTCGCCGCCATCTTGAATAAAAAGCCACCATTGGTCCACCGTTGGCCCAACCTTGGCAGCCTGAGTTTTGGTTGGCAAGCCTTCACTGGCCCAGCGTTGGCATGGGTAATTCAGCCATTGATTGGAATATATTTCATGGGTAATTATTCCTTTCAACTTAAGAAACTTTATATTTTATCGGACACATACATATTGCAGCTAGTGGACCAAGGGTCGTCCAGTGGTGGCTACACCTCAACCCCAATTAATAGGGTTTTGATTTAATATATTTTTCTCCTGTACATGTTTTATGGTTTGTTTACGGGGGAAACTTTCATTTCTGTTAACTTTTCTGTGTAATTATCAGATGATTTTATTGATTAGATCTAAAATCCGGGTGGAAATTAGAAAATTCCCATCAGTGGCCCATCAATCATAGCTTATATACTACTGATATAGTTGGTGGGCTGCCAGTGGTAAATCTTGGAAGAAATTTGTGGCCCAAGAATGGGAAGAAAAGAAATATATATTAAGGCAGAGATGTGATATCTGTTATTTAAAAATGTTGGTGTCTTGGTGATATACACACACACACATAAAGTATCCAATTACTTTGCCGTCTGTGGGCCACCGGTGGGCCAACAGTATGTGTACCATGCAGGCAGAAGGTGGACCACTGATGGACCACCATTGGCAAATCTTACAATTTTTTTATGTAATAAAATTCAGAACAGCTACTTTTGGAAAGTAATTCACTTGAAACAAATGAATTTAAGCCAAGACAGCCTCTCTTCAAGATCTGTCAAAACAAATGCCGTTCAGCAGAGCTTGAGGTGTAGCCACCAGAGGACCACCATTGGTCCACCAACTAAGTATAGCTCTTACAGATGATAGTTGCATGTGTCAGACAAAAACAAATTCTGCGATAGTTTTAGGTTGCATCAAAAAACAAATTTATATCAAAAGGAAAAAAAATGAAAATATCTTTCTTTAACCTTCACTAAAAATATATATATATATGTGCCACCAGTGGCCCACTGGCTGCCCATCATGGGTCATGTACTACTTATGTAGTGGGTGGACCATTGATGGACCACCTGTGGCAAATATATAAGCAAGTAATATATAAAGTAATAAAGTGGAGAAAAGACTGACTGAGCAAAATGAAGGAATACAGAATAAGTTTGTTAAAAAATGACATTAACTTATGTTAAGTGAAAGAAAACACACATTTTATCTAATTTTTCCCAGGATTTTACACCAGTGGGTGTAGGCTGGTACCTGAGCTACAGCCACTGACTCTGGTAGTTGGTGGGCCAACAGTGGGCCACGCAATGTATTTATATTTTGAAATAATGTGTTTTTAACATTGAATATTGTTAAATAATATGTCAGAAAACAGTATTTGAGGTTGCTTTTGAAGTTGTTTATAATGCTTTAAAATTTTGAAAAAAAATGCAGTCAGTGGGCCACCAGTGGCTCAGTGGTGGCCCACAAGCTATATTTTGCCACCCATAGCCAACGGTGGCCCACTAGCGTCTTGCTATCTGGGATGCAGCCGTGGAATGTGGAGAGAAGGGCTATGGTAAGCTTCACGATTTCCTCGTCCATCAGGGTTGACTTCTTGGCAGCCTGGGCGTAGGTGAGGGACCTGGTCTTCCTGGCTGAAGCGGCTTCTTGGTGGGCCTTACAACCCTTGAATGTGGAGGAGTGGCTTCCTTGGCAGTTGGCACACTTTTTCTGGTTCTCTTGGCAGGTGGATGTCTTGTGGGGCTGGCTGCACTTCCTGCAGGTGTCCTCCTTCTCCTGGCACTCCTTGATACTGTGTCCATACTTCTGGCATCTGTAGCACTGGAGGAGTGGGCGAGTGGGCTTGTATTCCTCACATCTGTACTTTAGGTGGTTGTGAGAGAAGCCGTTGTCGAGGAGGTCCTGTTGTTGTTCTGTGCTGGAGCATTCCACCTTTATTTTCCTGATGTCCATGTCCAGTTTGGCTGATCGGAATCTGTGGTAGGTTTCCCCCTGGCGGCTGGTGATGGTGGCCACGTCCACTGAGGTGGGGAACTTGGTTACCACTACTGCCGGCTTGGTGGACCCCCTTTCCTGCTGCCTCCTGGTTGGGCGGATGGTGAAGGTGGTGGGGTCCCCCTTAGTGGTCATGTCGGCCTCGGTTGGTGGGTGGAGTAGATGGGTCCCGGCCTTGGTCCTTGTGATTCTTATCCTGTCGGGGATGGAGACCTTCTTCCGGAGATCCACAATTCCTTGGCAGTCCTTCACTAGTGGTCCTTCAATCACTAGTGGTGAAGGCCTTTTCTTTTGCGGTGGTCTCTTGGGTGTTGGGTTCCTTGTCTCCTTGGTGGCAGAGGCAGCCTTCTTCTGTTTCTTGGAGAGAACTGGGATGAAGGGGCTGGTGTCCTCCTGGTCGGTGTCCTCTCTGGGTCTCTTGGGTGTCGCTGTGATGGGGGCTGGTGGAGCCACTGGTGCTTCCTTCTCATTGCCCCTAGGGGTCGACACAGATGGGAGGAGTTTTCTGGCGACCTTTGTGGAGCTCTACTTGTTCTTCTTCTCAGCTGTTGGAGAGGTGGGATCCGGTTTGTTGAACATGTGGTCCTCCAGCCACACCTGAAAGGCTACTTGATCCCTGTGGTCCATCTTCATGAAGTCCTTGATCTGAGAGTCGAGATCCGTGGCGGAGGGTTGTGCTCCCTTGGGCGACATCTTTGAGAATCTGTAATTGACAAAAAGACACAGAAAATAGTACAGTGGAGAGGGGGTAATGAAAAAAAGAAAACAGGCCACAGAAAGAGGGACAGAAGAGAGAGAGGGCTAGATTTTTATATTGAATCACTTGTTGTGTGGTAGTTCTGAGGAGAACTAACAAGTGAAGGATTCTAGAGGTAGCACTGATTTCTATGTTAGTGAACTAACAGAAGTCGAGTAGAGTTCTGAAAAGAACTGGCTAAATGACTGTAGAAATGTGCAATTCTCTTAGTTCTAGTGAAGATAAAGAGGTTAATCTCTTGTGTAGTGCAGAAATATTCGCTGATTGCAATTCACCAGAGTGCTCCGTCCTTCCACCACTGATGGATTTTTACAAATGAGAGAAAGTTGGTATAATGATTTTGTAACTGATTCTACTTGCTTATATACACTACTGGGGATTAATTTTTTGTTTTGTAAATTATCTACAAGTGCAATTTTCACTAGAATGACAATAATCCTACATATTGCATTTTTTCTGTAATCTTGCATGACAAATCTATGGTCCTGAGTACATTTCTATGGCCAAATTGTGTGTGAACTAAATCAATTATAAGTCACCCCAATCCTTTGATGTAGCCCCTTTTGATTAAATTTAAGTATGTTTGTATAAAGTGCAATTAGGAATCTTGTTATCACCCTTGGAAATTTTATGGTCCTGAGTACATTTCTAAGGCCTAACTGTGTGTGAACTACATCTATTATAAGTCGCCCCATGTCCTTTGATGTAGCCCCTTTTGATTAAATTTAAGTATGTATGTATAAAGTGCAATTGGGAATCTTTATCACCCTTGGAAATTTTATAGTCCTGAGTACATTTCTAAGGCCTAACTGTGTGTGAACTAAATCTATTACAAGTCACTCCAAGTTCTTTGATGGCCTATAAGCTGTTAATATAATCCTTTTATTGAAGGGAGGATTTATGAATAAGATGAAGATGGCATTAGTAGTAAGCATTCCTTACCCCCAAAAATTTATTAAATCTTTAAATAAGTAAAATTTAAGTAAAAAAAAGATGGGTAAAAAGATTTATAGGCAAACCTCCACCCCTGAAAATTTGCTGATGGGCAAAGTTCCTGATGGGCATTGCTCTGATGGGCATAGTTCCTGATGGGCACTGTTCCTGATGGCCATTCTTCATGGATTCAGCAAAATGAAAGATTTGTTACAAGGTGATCAATTAGATCTTTTGAACAAAGTTTTGTGCATAGATATTATATTTGTTTTGTTATAATGAACTAGATGGCTTATTTTTGTATTTAGGTAATATTGAGGTGTTTATTTTAGAAAATATAAAAATATAACTGTTTGGAATAGATTACAGGCACACTGTTGTGGAATATATTAAAGTAAGGGATGTTTGTTTACCGGTATTTGCAATTTCAAATTAAGTTTGCCATGTGTTGTAAAGCTGTCAAGGCCAACCAATCGACTTAATGAGCATATCAACATTACAATCATCGACTATACAAATGTTAGACGGTGATATAAAATAGGTAGTTAAACACTTAAACACATTTAATGTGATACATATACACATATACATATAAACAAGGGGTTATTTATTCCATTTTTTAATAATTTAAGGAAGTAATATAAAAAGGACTACATGAGTGGACACAAAGATAAACGGACACAAAGATAAACGGTCCTCAGAATTTTTCAAATAAAAGTAGTCTAAGCAACAAAATTGCATGAACTAAGTAACAGAATATGCTTAAATTAAGTTTATCAAGACATTTGTTATTTATTTTGTAAAATTTAATTATTTAATCCACTAAGATAAGCCAAACTCTGAAGACCGTTTATCTTTGTGTCCATTTATCTTTGTGTCCACCGGTGTACTACAGTATGAGGGGATAGCATTTCGCCCATAAAAACACAAAAATGCAGTTTCTTGAGAACAAATATGCAGTGTGATTTGATAAAAGTTATCATAATGAAAAGAGGTTCCTCAAACTGTAAAATGACAGTAGCATCCTGAAATATATTTTGTTCTAAGTACAAATACATCCCTAAAACTTGTCCTATTACAATAAAATTTAGGATGTGGACAGCATTTTGCCAATTGTTTTATAATGTTCCCCAAAAAGTTACAAATACTGTTAAACACTTTGCATACAATAGTTAAAGCTAAAGATCGATTCTTCTCATTGTATTCTAGCAGATGATAAAGTTGTAAATAGTATTTATATTGACCCCAGACACAGTTTAAAGAACATACAGCTCTTTGCATCAGTTAAAATGCAGTTTGATAGGCATATGTTCACTCACATAAAAACTTCTTTTATTAATCCTCATAATACTGCATGCTGTCAGTTCTAAAACCTTAGAAAAGTATCCAGACATATTGTACAGTTTTCTATGCTATACAGTTCCTTCAGTATCACGTAGATGTTAGTTTTAACTTTTAAATGAAGTACAATAGAAATTGGCGAAACACTGTCCACTGCAAAATGCTGTCCCCTCCCGTATATGTACTGTCCCTATGCGTTGTCAGAATACCGTGCGTGTCATAATTCTGTACGTCAATATTCAACAAATTAATTGTGAAACCTATCCATTCAATTTACAGAAAATAAAGAACTGGAGCACATATAACTATCGATTGAATGAAAATTTAATAAAATATGATATGCTGATACTGTAGCCAATATATTACTGGATTGGTTTCTAAACAGAAACGTAAGGTAGTACGACATGCACAAAATTGTGACAGCCAGTGTACTGAAGGGGGGTGGGGGTGTAAAAATAGATTTTTAAGCTAAGGACTAGTGACAGTATCCGTGTGAAATGAGGTCTTGTTTCACCCTCATGGCACTCCATGAGTTATTTTCTTTACTGCTCAGTGGGTCAAGTTTGTCACCCAGGGAAATTGTGTCACAAATTGTGAGCCATTTAAACCCTCAAGCACCAGCGATATTTATAGTTAAACAAAAATAACCCTATATTAAGTATCAATACATACTTTAGTGATGTGAATTAAGTATTGTAAATGATCATGTTAATGATAAAGAAAGTCTTAAAAAGGAGAACCTCTTTTCACTTCGTAAAATCCAAAGCTACAGCAAAAGCTTTCAAAAGTTATTTTTAGAAAAATAAATAGGGTATTCAGTGTTCACTCTGACCAAAATTAAAACTAGACAAACCCATCTCCCTTCAATTGAAAATGCAAGACAGATGTGAAAAAATGTGAGACATGCTTTGTGTCAAGCTTTTTTGGAATGGAGTTTAAAGAGAAATACAGTCGCCAAGCTGGACAAGTTATTTGTAAAGTCAAGATTTTGTACCTCCATCAACAACCAGGATCATACTGGGAATTCGAACCCATGACTCCACAAGTGAGAGCCAAGTAGATATTGTTATCTTGGTTCTACTTTATGTGTATGTATATGTATCAGATAGCAAATATTGTGTTAGATAACACAACAAAACCCCACTAACACACATGTACTCAACTATATGATGATATTACTGGATTATAGTAGTGCTAGGAGATCGCCGTGATTTTACCTGTCGTTGTTGGAATCGGAATAATGTGAACAAAGATTGAACATTACCGATCATGGAGCCAGAAGTGGGAACCAGACCCAATAAAATTTTTTAAATAAAAACAAGGAAAATGGATACAAATTATTACAAATATAACCAAAACATAACCTAAAAGTTTTTTACAAGCGTCTACCTCATTCCATGCCATGCTTTCTTTATCCTCTCTTGTGACTGGCTGATTTTATAATCACCCTGACGGCAGTGGAAAAACCTCAAGGCGTTTACTTAATAATTTTTTCATTTGCGGATACTTTCGTTATTTTAACTGGTAAATAGTACTAAATGCACAATATTTAAAAAAAATTTCAACAAACATGATTTTTTTATGTGACAAAAAGGCTACAAAGAATTGAAATTGATGTGTTTAGCAAATATCGGTTGTATTTAAATTTTACCGATCAATGAGCCAATGAGTGATAATACCGAAGTTTGCAAACAT
This sequence comes from Sabellastarte sp. h YS-2021, assembly GCA_964017235.1. Taxonomy (NCBI): domain Eukaryota; kingdom Metazoa; phylum Annelida; class Polychaeta; order Sabellida; family Sabellidae; genus Sabellastarte; species Sabellastarte sp. h YS-2021. The sequence continues at coordinate 68,074,740 of OZ024937.1, forward strand.
CATCCAGGCATTAGTTGATAGTGTTACAATTGAAAGTTAATTTGAAAGCCGGGTCGCGAAAAAGAAAATTTGATGAAAACTGGATTCATTAGAATTAATGTCCACCAAACTGTAAAGTCTTCTGTGTGTGTACATGAAACATAAACGCACAACTAAACTGCGGTTTCTTTGTTATTAAAATTTGAAGTTTTGGATATCATTTCACTCTATATTGACAAAATAAAATACAAATACAAATTAACAAGCGTTTCTGGTACTGAGAGTACCAACAGCAAAGACTGATTGGCGAGTTAGCTTTGTCGACAACTCGCCCCAGAGTATGTACAAACTCGTGAAATCGCTCGAGAGCGAACACTGGACATTGCTGCTGTGCATTAAGCATTTGTGTAGAAAATGTGCTGCAGTATGGGTTCCTGTACTGCAGAACTTTGTCTTGGGTGTAGACCGAGCTTCCCTCCCATCGCCAGTTGCTTTTGATAATGTACCAACGCATTCATTGGGATAAATATATGAAACATAAATATATTCAGGAAAAGGTATTTGTTTGCAGTTCGAAATGATAGGTATTCATGTGTATAAAAGTGGTTATGGTCATCCGATTGACTTTATGAGCATATCAATGTTATGATCATATACTGTATGAAAATGTTTCAAGATTGTCATAAAATGTAGGTGACAAATTTCACTAGGTGTCAAACTTTATTGGCTGAGCAGTACATGCTTATTTCACTTACAAATATTCTGTTTCATGGCAATTTTGTGTTATCATATAAATGTATTCACATCAAGGGCTAAATTTTTCTCTTTGACTGTATAGAGTAAGAAATCTAAAATTCGCCAGGAATCTAAAATTCGCCACCTTTAAAACCTTAGTTATTTATATAAAGAAAATGATGTTTTATCTTACAATTGGTATTTTTCAGTTCAGAAAGGTTTAATTTACAATACATTCAACAAATCTCACCTCAATTCATTTATTTTATTACTATTTCCACATGTGGCGAATTTCAGATATGTGGCGAATTTTAGATTTCTTACTCTAAGTAGAAGTTTTCATATACATTAAAAGCAGGATATTGAAATGTACAAGACCCTTAAATCACAGAGCTTGATAAGTGTACTTAACCAATATAAAATTAGTTAACCCTTTACTCTGGCTTTTAAGGGGTGAAAAATCGCCGATAATATAATTTACACATGAAGTCATTCAAATCAGCACTGTATCTAAGCACAAATCTCAAATTCTGTCCACAGGAATATGTGAAATAAATTTATGTCCACTGTCACTTTGACTACCTCTCTTTCACGTCTTTGGGATGGTCCATTCTCGAAAATGCATGAGACTTGTGCATTACAACCATCAATTAATTTTCTATGTATGTTTTGTGCCAAGACATGGCAGGTAACAGTACATCTGAAATTCAGGAAAGGCTTGGTTTGGTAGCATTTCAAATATGAAAAGCCCTTGAGTTGAAAAGTTATAGAATCATCCATGAATCTTGTTTTGTGAACAGATACTTTGTTCTTGTGTAATATATGTTTGGGTTATGAAAAAATATGCATTATTGACCCAGTGTCCTCACTACTCAGTGAACCTTATAAAATAATGATATTGACAATTCTGGTAATACAAATCCCAAATATTACAAATTAAAAAATTATTTATTCACCTTTTTTTATTTTACTTTTTTGAGGTGACAAATACTTGATATTTGATGCTTCTTTGTATTTACTGAATTTGATCATTTTCATCCTATTGCAGTAAAAAATTGGATATATATCATAGTGATCAACCTGCAAGGCCTCTCAGCTCGAGGTATACAGACTATATTTTAAACTGCATGTTATTGGAAACACTTAATGGCTACTGAATACACCTCGAGAGCCCCACTCATAACTGATCATGTATTTTAGCAAAGATGTCTGCAGGGGGTGTTGAAGTGCAGCAGATGGAAGAGACTGTAACTTATGAGAGTAATACGAGTCTGGAAGAACTCATGCTTCACAACTCGTGTCCTATACACAGTAAGTATTGTTGAGCTTTATAGTACTATTTAGCTTTCTTGTAATTTAATGTTACTGTATTTTGACAGTTTTAATGACTTTTAACTTGATACATTTTTATGTCAAGCATGAACGTTTTTCATTCACAGTGTGAATTTTCTGCACTGATTAAAAGTTTCATGTGGAAAAGGTTCTCATGTTAGAACAAGTTATGTGAAAAACATAAAAGTAAATATAAAATAAATATTGGTGCATGGCTTATTTTTAGTGATGTGAACAGTAAACCGGATGGCAGTTTCAGTTGCAACAGCATATTTTTTCATGTTAATTGGACCATATTGACTGTATTTGCAGTGTTGTTGAAGTGCATTCCACAATTTGACCAAATAGTGCAGCTCTATTTTAGATGCAAGATTTGTCAACAAGCCCAGGTAATTGTATGCACCTATGTGTCTTTAATCTATTCTATTCTGTACTTTTATAGAACTTAATATCTACAAAAGTAAATTCTAAGGTGCGACACCAGAGCCAATTCAGTAATTATCATTCATTGAACGTAGCCAGTTCGATACCACAGAGACGCTGGATAATTTGTATGTTAAGGTCGGAAAGCCTTTTTGAAGAGATAAATTTTAGCTTTTTCCAGAAATAGGCAAAGAGTTGGGGCAGAACAGACATCATCACGCAAGTCATTCCAGACTTCGGGAGCATCAAAAACAAATCTGCAAATTCAGTGGGTATATTTTTGGATATTCACTATATATTGATAAATATAACACAACTACACAAAAGTTTGTGAGTTATGTAACTAGATCTCATTTACTTATATGAATCGAATTGAAACCAACTATCCAGTTGCCATCTGTGTTACAGGTTTGACTTCACTTTGACCTTAACCCAGAGACTGTAAAACATGAAAGTCAGTGACCTTGAGCTTCAAAATTTGTCGAGCCTGTAAGCCTGTATCTCGGCAGCTGTGTAGTGGAAGAATATAACAGTTCATAAATAATTGTAAAGGTTAACCACTAAAGTTTTCACTCTTGTACCTTTACATAACTTTCACTGTGTCATCTGCACAAAGATCAAAGTTATGGTTTTATGTCCCATTCAACAGCCAGGGTCATATTATGACAGGTCCCCAGCATTGTCACATGTGGGAGTCGAACCAACACAGAGGTGACAGCCTCTGATTAGATGCCAAACCTGCTAACCAGATAATGCCACTGAGGACCTTGTCACCTGCACAAGACACATGACTAGTTGTACATTTTCATATAATTTTCTCTCTCCAGGTATAACCCTCATGATTGCTGTATGTTGTGCCATACAAGTATTTTTTTAAAATTATGGCTAAGGGGTGTGACTCAGGTAAAACAAGACCGAAAGGGGTTTCGGTCTACACGCGGGAGCCGCAAAGCCATCAGAGACACAACTAGTGCACTGGGGCAGTCACCCTTCCTAGTACTAACATAGCCCATTGCTACTTAACTTCAGTGAAGAGACAGGTACCCATCACACTATGCCACAATTCATGACAGTCCGGAAACAAAAAAAGTGATCTCTAGAAGTGCGAGCTTTGCTGGAGCTCACGCTTAAAAATGGGTCAGGGTATCCGTTGTTCTCTAACTGTCCCAAATCTGCGCAACTGCTCTCTTGTAACTAACAGGAAGTACCAATGAAGCAAATATGGCAGATTATGTAAATAAATTTATCGAAAATAAAGTGATAAATATCTGTAGAAATAAGGAAAATTACATGAAAAACTAATACCAAGTAGACATATCCAGTTGAATGTTGGGTTTCATGCATGCTATATATGAAAATAAGCATTATTTTAATAGTTTTAAAATTACCCAGTTTGCTAGTTTTCACTTGGTGTTCGAACAAATATGACCTATCTTTGGGTATCCGGGCACTGTAACAGCCCTATTCATGTAGGCATTACTTATAGTACACAACCATACGGTCATTTGTAGAAGAGTAGCAAACAAATGATAACACAGGATTTTCTTTATTTTGGGGCATTGACAAATATTTATTCACTTTAAATATTGGTTACATGACTAGTTTTCAATTTCTTTTTTTTTTTTTCTTTTTAAGCATGAGCTCTAGCAAGGCTCACATTTCTAGAGATCACACTTTTTCGGGGTTCTTTTGTCTCCGGATTTTCATGAATTGTGACATAGCATGATGTGCACTACTCTTGTTTCTGATGGCTTTATGTCTCATGCCAGGAGACCGATACCCCTTTCTTCTTTCTCACTATTTAATGGTCACAGCTATTATGGGAAACTTCAGTCTAAATGTTACTGAAATTGACCCACCTGTATTATTGTATCCACCGGAAGCATCCGGTGGATACTTTGGTTTAGCGTTCGCTACGCCGCCGCCGCGCGTAGAGAGATTTTCGGCGTTAACGCTCTAAGAGGAAAACAACAGCAGCTAGGTTCACCAAATTTGCAGGATATCTTCATTGGGGGGTAAGCTTCTCTGGGAAGGAAAATAGCCTCATTCTGAAAAATAAGATGGCCGCCACGGGCATTTCTTTGAAAATAATCTACATTTTTCTACTGGCTGTTCCTCATAGGTTGAATCTCTTCATAGGTGATATGTATGACACATATACATGTCCTCTACAACCTTGCACACATTTGACCTTGAAGCTCCTAACTCCAGGTCATCCACGGAGTGCCGAAGTAACCCACATAGAGGACTTTTAAAAGTGCCTATATCTCCCTTATTATTGGTCCTAGAGGTTTGCAATGTGAAGCCAACCTATAGTAAATCATGTGCTATGAATCTTCTGATGTGGTCAGATTTGACCTTGGACCGTTCCTTCAAGGTCAAACGAGGATAGCCAAACTTAAAAGTTCTTATAACTTGCTTATTATCGATCCTAGAGGTTTGGGATGGTAAACCAACATATAGGAAATCATGTGCTGCGAATCTTCTGATGTGGTCAGATTTGACCTTGGACCCCTCCTTCAAGGTCAAACGAGGATAGCCGAACTTAAAAGTGCTTATAACTCGCTTATTATCGATCCTAGAGGTTTGGGATGGTAAACCAACATATAGGAAATCATGGGCTGGGAATCTTCTGGTGTGGTCAGATTTCACCTTGGGCCCCTCCTTCAAGGTCAAATGAGGACAGCCAAACTTAAAAGTGCTTATAACTTGCTTATTATTGGTCCTTGAGGTTTGGGATGGTAAACCAACCTATAGGAAATCATGGGCTGGGAATCTTCTGGTGTGGTCAGATTTGACCTTGGGCCCCTCCTTCAAGGTCAAACGAGGACAGCCAAACTTAAAAGTGCTTATAACTCGCTTATTATTGGTCCTAGAGGTTTGGGATGGTAAAACCAGCATGTAGGAAATCATGGGCTGGGAATCTTCTGGTGTGGTCGGATTTGACCTTGGGCCCCTCCTTCAAGGTCAAACGAGGATAGCCAAAGGTAAAAGTGCCTATAACTCGCTTATTATTGGTCCTGGAGGTTTGGGATGGTAAACCAACATATAGAAAATCATGGGCTGGGAATCTTCTGGTGTGGTCGGATTTGACCTTGGGCCCCTCATTCAAGGTCAAACGAGGACAGCCAAACTTAAAAGTTCTTATAACTCGCTTATTATTGGTCCTAGATGTTTGGGATGGTAAACCGGTATATAGAAAATCATGGGCTGGGAATCTTCTGGTGTGGTCGGATTTGACCTTGGGCACCTCCTTGAAGGTCAAATGAGGATAGCCAAAGGTAAAAGTGCTTATAACTCGCTTATTATTGGTCCTAGAGGTTTGGGATGGTAAACCAACATATAGGAAATCATTGGCTGGGAATCTTCTGGTGTGGTCGGATTTGACCTTGGGCCCCTCGTTCAAGGTCAAATGAGGACAGCCAAACTTAAAAGTGCTTATAACTCACTTATTATTGGTCCTAGAGGTTTGGGATGGTAAACCAACATATAGGAAATCATGGGCTGGGAATCTTCTGGTGTGGTCGGATTTGACCTTGGGCCTCTCCTTCAAGGTCAAATGAGGACAGCCAAACTTAAAAGTGCTTATAACTTGCTTATTATTGGACTTACAGATTTGGGATGGTAAACCAACATATAGGAAATCATGGGCTGGGAATCTTCTGGCGTGGTCGGATTTGACCTTGGGCCCCTCCTTCAAGGTCAAATGAGGGCAGCCAAACTTAAAAGTGCTTATAACTCGCTTATTATTGGTCCTAGAGGTTTGGCATGGTAAACCAGCATATAGGAAATCATGGGCTGGGAATCTTCTGGTGTGGTCGGATTTGACCTTGGGCCCCTCCTTGAAGGTCAAATGACGACAGCCAAACTTAAAAGTGCTTATAACTCGCTTATTATTGGTCCTATATGTTTGGGATGGTAAACCAACATATAGGAAATCATGGGCTGGGAATCTTCTGGCGTGGTCGGATTTGACCTTGGGCCCCTCATTCAAGGTCAAATGAGGACAGCCAAACTTAAAAGTGCTTATAACTTGCTTATTATTGGTCCTAGAGGTTTTGGTGCATTGTCTTTACGGTGGATACAATTTGCATCGGTTTTCCAATGCGCTAGGTCTAGTTATTCTTATTTTCCATGAACACAGAATTTGAATATCAAGTGATCCTAGATGTGTGACTGATTCATTTGGTCACTGATTGTTTTTAGGTTCATGCTGGAATAAACACCTTCTTACAACATGTGAAGGATGAACATGGTGAATTTTTCCAGCCTCAGTTTGAAGTTGTATCCGATGGTAACAACGTCACCATGGTAGTGGTGCCACCTCCAGTCAAGGTAGGGCTTTATGTAACCCTTTAAAGAGGAAGTGTTTGCTTGTTAAATTTCCTTTGTACCACTTGCAGGCATTGCCTACAAAAATAACCATACAAAACTGGCTATTTAGGTACATTGCATATGATCAGTTTGAAAATGAAATCCTCAATAAACCCTTACCTTCACAACTGTGTGCCTGCTTTGATATATACATTATTTACGTGGAACTGTTTTTCATGCATATGTTTAGACCTTTATGATAGTATTACATTTGACATAGGTATGACTGATTTCAAATGTCCTTTGACCGCTCGACTTTAGGCTAATGTTGGAACTCTCTTGAAAGAATTTCCTGTTAAGAAGGCATAAATACTATCCCCTATGTACCCTAGTCCTCTTAAATTTACACCATAATCAGGAGATCATGGTTAAGTACTAAAATTTTGTGGTTTCTTCAAATTAATCCTTTGGATTAAAAGTACACTTGTAATATCCTACTCTAATGCTCACAAATATAACATAAAGATATTTGATAAACACTGAAATTGTTTGCTGTAAAAGGTGCTAAAACTTCCTAATTATACGTTTGATGATTCAGTTGATGATTGCTGCTAAGTTAACCAATTTAAATTTGTGCAAGCAAGATGATATTTGTACATAAAACATTAATGCACACCAACAGGTTCCCATAAACTATAAACATGGGTACATTTAGGTTATATGAAAGAACATGAAAAATTGATTGAATTTTTGTTTTGCCAAAAGTTGTTTTATGTTTGTGCAAAAAAATATTATGTCGCAGAATCTGGAAATACTGAAACAACCCTGTCACAGACAGATCTAAGTAAAGATATGAATTTCATTTGAGATTCACATTGGAAAGATAAACTTGGTTTCATCTTTTTGGATTTATTTGACAAATTTTCATTGTTTTCTTGCTTTTTAACTGCCGACAATGTCTAGCTGGGCAATAAGCCTTGACATGGAGGTACAAATGCATAAAATTTACATAAAACCATACCTTTTGGATAAGAAATTGGAATCAGTAGCAACAAATGCATTGGAAGATCTTCATGTGTTTTTGTGTAAACTGGAAAACAGGCTCTCATAAAAGTTATTTGCTTGCTCTATTTCCAGGCAGAAGTGGTTGAAACTATAGTGACAGAAACACAAGATGATTACCATGACAGTGAAAACTATACAGATACATACGAAGGAACTTTTTCCAATCAGGTAGAATCACAAGAAGTAAAACAAAGTGATATGGATACCAACGAAAAGCAGCAAGATGAAGTTTCTGCAACCCAAAGTGAAATTAAACATGAGCAAAATCTCACAATTGAAGACAAACAAATGCACTCTGCAACTGTGGTATCAACAACAACCACTTCTGCCCTGGAAAGCCCAGTAGCGCCATCTGTAGCTAATGCTGACATTATACAGGAAGAGGAACTTCACGGTGCAACAGTGATTGAAATGTCTACCGAGGAAGCAGAGCAGGTGCTTATACAGGCTGGAACTGAAGTGGTAAAACATGATCTCATGCAAGGAGGAAACGGGACGGTAATACAAGGTGGTGAGGTAGAGATAGGGGGCACTGGTGTAGAGGCCTTGATTGCAAATCAGGCCATAGAGGAAGTGGTTGGGAACCAAACTATTGAGGTACAAGGGATTGGGAACCAGGCGATTGAAGGGCAACATCAGGTAATTTCTGGCGGGGATATAAGCGAGGCACAGCTAGTGGAGATACACACTGCTGGGAACCAGTCTTTAGAAACACAAGTTATCGGGAACCAGGCTGTGGAAGTGCAAGTGGTGACACCTGGCAGTCAAAATGAATACCAACAGGACCCCCAGCATATTCTGGCGGGTTTATCACATCATCCCCAGTCTGTGGGAAGTAGTCTGGAAATTGTACAGGGACTGAAAGCCGAAGTCTACCAAGAAGAGATAGAAGCCACTGATCTACAGATACTGCAGGAGCAAGCTCAACAACAGCAGGAAACTGACGACCCAAATAGTCTAAAGCACAGGAGGTGCAAGAAATGTCTCAAAACCTTTGTCAACAGCCACTCGCTACAAAGGCATTACAAAGAAACTCACCTGGCTTCACCTAATTGGTTTGTATGCCCGGTACCTGGGTGTAAATATATGGCCAAGAGGAGGTCGGATATTGTTGGGAGTCATTTGAAGAGGAGGCATAAGAATGTGGATATTTCCAAGTGGAAGCAAGATCCGACAAAAGTAAAGAAAGTCCACCTTCCCCTGTCAGAAGAAAAACTGGCGGAGAATCAGACGCTGATTGACCAATGTATGTTTAAAAAGGTAAGAAATGTGATGTCAGTTTAAATGATTTTTTTGTGTATAATAATATATCAAAGTGGTGAAACGATGTTACATATTTTCCAAAGATCAAATTCAAGTTTTCAGTTGACTTTTATGTTTGAAAATTATTTAAGCAGATGTTGGTGGCCACTAGTCGAAAAACAATTTATTTTTCAGTTTCCAAAGAAAATAAATACTTTTGGTAAGGTCTCTATATCCTAAGAAAATGCTTGATAGAGAGATATTGTCAAAATTCCAAAATGAAATACTGGTTCAAATAAGTACTTTGTGCTTGACACCTTTGCAACTTTTGGCACACGGTCTCATGAATCCAGATAGCCATGTTTTTGTGGAAACCAACTGGAAGTACCAGTGAAGCAAATATTCTAGTTGGTTTATTTCAAAATAAAATTTCAAATTTCTGTGATAATAAGGTTTTATACACACAGACAAAAGCACTGCCTAATTGATAAAGTTTACTCATGTGTGATTTAATATTTTTCAAGTGTCTGGTTCACTACTTCATCAATAGAATCTGACCATTTTTGGGTGATTGGGTAGAGTAAGAAATCTAAAATTCGCCACATATCTGAAATTCGCCACATGTGAAAATACTAATAAAATAAATGAATTCTGGTGAGATTTGTTGACTGTATAGTAAATTAAGACTTTTTGAACTGAAAAATATCAAGTTTAGACAAAACATCATTTTCTTCATAAAGTTAACTAAGGTTTTAGAGGTGGCGAATTTTAGATTCCTGGCGAATTTTAGATTTCTTACTATAACCTATTACAGTCCTAGTCATGTTTGAGACAACATGGTACATCTTAATATGGCGGTATTCTCCATCATTCTACATAAACATAATATATAGAAGTTTCTGTTTGTTTGAAACTCCGTATTTGTGCACCGTTTATTAGTTATCCATATTAAGTTAATTTATTTGTTAACTTACTTACAATTGTTTTCTTTGACAATATTTAGAGAAAACCCAGAGTGCCTCGTATGGCACCAGATGGAAACATCTACACTTGCAAGGAATGTGACTTATACTTCTCAAACATGAAGATGCTGAAACGTCACCACCAGTCAAAGGTGAGACTTGACAAAAATAAAATTAAGTATCTTTATTATTGATTTTGATGTAGTTTTTTTTTCACCCTCATAGATGTTAAATGGTTAATGATGCTACTCATTGTGTGGAAGTGTTACAAGTTCGTCATGAAGATGTGCACAGACACTTTTTTTTTGAAATGATAATGAAACTTTTATCCTGAATCAGACTTTTTGTTTATTTTTTTTAGTATGACCCCATGATCAGAAGAGTGAGGACAAATTTTTGTGTAATGTAGTGTATATGATGAACTCTAGAACATAGAGATTTAATTTAGGGATTGGTCGGTATAAAAAATGTGTACATCTGGAGCCGGTTTCACAAAGCCTCCTTAAGATAGGTCATCTTAAATTCAAGGATTTCCTTGAATTTCTCCCTCCTTTAAAAATTTTCAGATTTGCAAAGCCTCGTTCCTCATAGGAGACCTTGAAAATTCCCTTAAATTTCAAAGAAGTGTCTTCCAAGGAGTGTGTTATAACTTTAAACAACATTTTCTCCCTCCTTAAGTTTTAAGGAAGACCTTTGGAAAGGAGAGTTAAAGGAGGCTTTTTGAAATGGAGATTTTAAGTGGCCTTCCCAAAGGAAAAATATTACTTTCCTTTACTAAAGGAGGTCCTTTCGAAGGGAGGCATCGTGAAACCAGCCCCAGGAGCCTGCCAATGCAAAACTGTACCCATTCCGGGTCTTCCCATTTTAGTACACCCCAGTCAAACATTGATGTTTCCTGTCAACGACATCAAAATAAAAGGCCCCATATGGACAAAATATGGGATAAAAACATGTAATATCTTCAGATTTCATGATTAGACCAGTAAGGATAAATTTTTAATTTTGTCATTAATACTTTTCGCCTGAATACTATAGACTGTATATAATTTGCATTAAATGTAATTACCTATCTATTTTAAATATCTTTGAGCAATGGGACCAAATAATCGCAAATTTTAAAGCTAGGGATGAGTGGTTACAATAATGTAAACCCAACATACATTTAAAAAAAAATATTCAGTGCAACTTGAAGCAAAATGCAGTGGATGTAAACAAAAGTAAAGGAAATAAAATGTAAATAAAATACTTAAAGAATAAAAAATATATAGGAACAAATATAAGGTAATCAAATGTAACCTGTTATTTGGGTGTAATGGAGTTTACCTCTGAATGATACAGTAACTTATGAGTAACAGCACCAGATTGGTGGTTGGGCATTTATGAAAACAAGAGCCTTTTAAAGAGTAATGATGGTATATGGACCCTTTACCCCTGAATACTTTGAGCTTTATATTATTTATGTTAATTGTAGCACGCAGATGAGATTCTGTGGATGCTTTGCCCCGTGGATGGCTGTAACTTCACATGCAAGACAAAGCGCCATCTATTGGAAATCCACATACCCAGGAGACATAAGGAAGAAAACGTTCATTACTACAAGTAAGTCAGGGTCAAGGTCGAGGTTTTTTGTATCCCATTGAATAGCAAAGGTCGTATCGACATAGGTCCTCAGTGGCACCCACATGTTGTCATGTGCCAGACGACAGGCCATAATGTCAGAGGGAGAGAGCCGAGTGAGTGACTGCTAGGGATAGGGTCGGCATAAGGAATGTGTAGATTGGGAGGCCACCAATGCAAAAGCTTTCTGATTCTGGGATCCCATGTTATAGTATATCCTGGTTCAAATAGGCCACTGACAGGAAGTGGAAATTATGAAACAAAATTTGGTTGTTTCCTCTCAACAAAATTTCAATAAGAGTCCGCAAGTGTGCAAAAATATAGGATAAAAAGCAATTTCTTCATATTTAGTATTTGTTTCCAATATTTTAAGTTTTCCTTCCATTATATGAGTTGACAAGTTAGATGACCGTTTTTTATACTAAACTTTTGGTCAAATGTCAGTCTATTTCTCTGTCAAAATAATGCTTCTTTTCATCCTGTTATTATTTTAACTTTTTTTTCAGAGAGAATAAAGAGATTATCCAGAAAGTGTATTTGCCGAGAGGAATGAAGTATTTACCTGAATATGAAGAACAGCTGTACACAGACAATGCCGAGTATTTGGAGGAAGTAAGTTTTGAGGAAGTTCCAAAATTGTTAGAGATTGAATGATGGAACAGATGGTTATATTTTTAGTTACACGGGAAAACTTTTATATCAATATTTTATTATCCAACGTGAGCCATGTTTGAACCGCATAGGGGGATATACAGAGCAGGATAAATTGTTTTCATATACATTGGGACTCTGTACCATGGATAATTAGTGTCAACAAGTTCTGGTTTTTCACTGATATCGCAGAAACTATGTAACCTAGTATGTATTATATACCATTAGCAAGATCTTTTTACAGCACTTTTCCTTGTTTTTGTCATAAAAATCCATGCAGAAATGGCTGAGAAATCGCAATTTAAAAATTGAAGTTTCTATATTCATTTGTACTTTTACGTATATGACAGTCTTTTCTGTCAATTTTACTCATAAATCATTAAAATGCTGGATAATAACAGTAAAACATCCCTCATTAGACACATGCACTCGTAACCTAACCTACTTTACAAAAATTCAAGAAATACTAACTTGTTCTTCAGGCAGAGACAATTGCCAAGAAGAAAGAGCTGGCCAATCAGTTCCCGCTGTCTGAAGTATGTGATCAGACAGAGGAAGGTTACAGCTGTAAAGTCTGCCAGAAAACCTACAGAGAGAAAAAACGTATCCGCCAACACTACAGGATCTTCCACTCAGACCCAGTAAGTGACCTACAGCTAAGTTCCTGGAATCCTGCTTCTTGGTAGTGGAATAATGTTTTGTCGTGGTGGGACCGTTTACAGAAATCAAAACCGGTTACCAGGGGCTTTGAAATGAATGAAATCCAGTATTTCGTATGCCTGTTAGTGTGCAGTAAAATTATTCGCACGGCATAGATGAGGCAGAACTTGTAACTGGAAATGGCTTTCGAGAAATTATTAAGTATGTAAAAATGATTTTTGCTCAATATAAAGTAAAAATGTGACATATTTTACCGAATATGTGTGTTTTATGTCGTTTTAATGAAGTATCAGCCATTAGGTTGCCTAAAATGATGACGTTTTCAATAACCGGTTCCCAAATATTCTTTGCGAATTTCATTATTTTTTGTCAGAAACGAATGAAAAACCGCATACTGGTTTATCATTCACAACACTAATGTTTTGTAGTGCATATAAATAAAATCAGTGTTATTTAGTAGATTTATGATTTATTTAAAATTTGCTCTCTTCACCATTTTTACCAATTTTTGAGTCCTCAATGGCCAAAAGATTGTGAAACTTGGCACAAAATCACTTTTGTGCCAAATTTCATGTGAATTTTGGCGGAAATGGGAAATATTCAAAACAATGAAAGATAGAGCAATTTCGGACAAACTTTGGAACTACTGGCTACGAAGGATTGCTCCTTTATTAAAATTTAGACTTTTCTGAATTTCAGCCACTATCTTATATTTTGACGGGAGGGGAAAATGCTGTTAATCTCGAAAATCGTAAAAGATGGAGCAATTTCGGGATAATTTTGAACCCGCTTGGTACCGAGGACTATTCCTTTGGGATACATGAGAAAGTTTGAATTTTCCATGTTCGTCATCCTTTTTCAGTGGATATATTTTGTTTAGGACTGGTTTGTGAAAGTGGAAATTTGACCCAAAAATGAGTATGTTTGCTTTAGTAAGCGCCATTAAATAAGTTTTGAAAATGCATACGTGATATATATTTTTTGAGTTTAATAATTTGGTACTCTTATCTTAAAATAATGAACATGGTTACATGGATCAGTGGCTTTGGGCAGTAAATAGGTCTCTGGTTTTGTGTATTACAGGGGGGGTCACGTTAGCGAACGGGACATCCATAGCGAACCGCATTCTTCCGTGACATTTGAAACAATAGACAGCAGGGGGATTGGGTTCACCAGTGGTTAGATGATCATTTAGTTATTCATATATTCAAATAAGTGGGGTGTTGGAACCCTGTGCCGTAGCTGTCTATCTTTTTAATGTTATGGTAGATTGCCGTTTGCTATGGATGTCCCATTCACTAATGTGACCCCCGCCCCTGTATACACTAGGTGTGAATCACATTGTAACTCACCGTTAACTCAACAAGCACTTATAAGATTAAAACTAGAACTAAGATTGGAAACCACCTGATAAATAGGACAAATTTTAACCAATTTAAATTTAACTTCTTTACAGACTGTACGACCTCGATCAAGACGGGGACACCTGCCACTTGAAAGTATGGCCGTGCTGAGTGATGACAAAACTCCTGATGAAATGTTGATATTGACATGCAAGGAGTGCAATAGAGAGTACAAAAGTAAACACTCACTTAAGAGACACTACATAGATAACCATCTGGATGAAATACTTTGGTAAGTACGGGGGTCAATCTCATCAAAAATCTCCGATTCAGCCCAGTCTTAGGTTCGAAACTGAGGATCAACAAATAATCAGTGAAAAATCAGCTCAATCGTAAGCATTTTATACTGAACTTATTAACTAAGCTTACTGCTGACTACCATAACTTGGCGCAGCTTCACCACAAAAGCCTTATTTGTACTTACTTTATCTGTAATAATGTGAACTTCTATTAAATTAAATATTTATTGATCCAAGTGAAAGTTATAAATAGACCTTAACCACAAAAACAACATGGCAGTTCTCCCCAAAGAAATGGTTATAAAAGTCTCAAAGGGGCCATGGTGGTGCGGCGGTTCAAACCCTGGACCTTATATGGAAAAGTTGCAGTTGCTTACTAATGATCGGCAGATTACAGTACAGAACCTTGACCAACTGTATGTGCTGGATTCCTCTGCCCACAAAACTACCCGTTATGATATGAAAGCAATGTAAACCCCAAATAAATAATATAAAAGACTCAAAAATTAACTAAAATATGACACAAGAGTTTACACTTTACTCAGATTTAGGGTTTGTGTCTTATATTTTATGTTTTCACACAATTATTTGCACTGACAATGAAGATGCCATTTGCAAAGTGTGGTCACAGTATTCCAAGTGGAATGGTCTCAGTGATGAAATGCCTGTGTTATCAACCCTGACCTGATTAATATTAGATCCATGGGAGCAATTTTACTTCACAAGTATGTGATCCACCATGTTTGATTATTAAAGGAAATTGTCAAGAAAATTGGAAATTCAATAAACAGATGGGGGGACAGAGCCAATCCCAAAATAGGTGGCATGTGTATTTTACAATACATTCAACAGAAGTTAGAGCAAATGTTAAATATGCAAAATTACTTTATCATCTAAATCTAGTACTGGTTAAAGTAAAAACTAGCCAGTGCATGCATCCTGTAGATGGCTTGATTCTTTTGATATTTGTATAATGTTGGTAGACATTAATGTACTCTTATTTCCAGGTACATGTGTCCTGTGGAGGGCTGTAAATACGCCAGTAAGCGGCATGCAGATTTGCTTCAGTCACACTGTGAGCGTATTCACAAAGGCGTAGATGTGAGTGATTTTAAGAGGAAGCCTGGACTGCTGAAAACTCTCAGTATGCCGCCAGGGGAACACCCTGTCAATGTGGATGTAAGTATATCTGTGAAGCAGTTTATATTGCCTTTGTATATCTTACCTTGCAGACATATGCCACAGTCCTGCGCAATAAGGCCTATGTCTGTTAGGTAAGATATTACCTTGTAAAAAATTTAATTTACAATTAAATTATTTTTATTTATTGATTAATGCTCTGGGACTGGATCACTAAAGAACTTGAAACTTACATTTAAGTACTTGACTTAAGTCTAAATCCCCAATTTATTCGGGGCTTGTGTAGGGAATCTTAAAGAACAAACTTAGCTGAGACTTTGCGCAAAGCTTTACCGGAAAATTTTGATGTTTCCTAGTTGGGTAAAATATTCACTAAAATATTTTGTGAGTTCATAATGTCATGTTTATGGAATTGCAGAATTGCAATCATAATGTCTCCAGTTTAATTGCCTCGTGATAATATTTTTGGTATCCTGATTGATGTTGATGTCACTAACCACATGTCACCGTTGCAATATTTTCAATATCAGTATCAGGTGTGAGAACACTTGGTCTCATTCTGGATCTTCCCTAGGGTTGTATTCACAAAAGGGATCAAACTCAAGTCAAGCCAAAAATCAGCTCAAGTTTTGTATAAACACCTGTAAATTTCAGCTGATTTTTGTCTCAACTTGAGCTTGATCCCTTTTGTGAATTCAGGCCCCAATGTTGGTCATTGTATTTTCTCCGTATTTATCTCAAAATCTGTCACATGAATATAGAGTGAAAGTGGGATAAGGTTGTCTTATGGAAAGTGTTAAGGCCCACCAAGGGAACTTTAAATTTTATATTATTCTGTATTGCAAAATAAATATAAAGTACTGAATTACTCAATTATTTTCTGTCCATCCATTCCATCCAGGGAACTTCGCTGAAGAATAGGAAGAAAAGCTATGCCATAGAAGAAATTGCAGATGTGTATGCCATCGGTGACATAGCTTCGTTCAAATGCAAGGAATGCGGCAAAGATTTCCACTCAAGACAAGCTTTACGCCAACATTTTGGTGACAGTCATGCTGAATTGGTCACATGGTACAAGTGTCCAGTTGGCGGCTGCTATATCCGCTGCAAGCGGAGGCATGAACTTCTGTTCATTCATCTTCAAAAGGCTCATCCTGATGTGGATTGTTCACAGTTCACAGAAAACCCAGGACTGATAGAGTTTGTGCAGCTACCTCCTGAAGTGGACACAAGTAGAATTCCGGTGAGAGAATTACTTTACTTTTACACAAAACTAGCTGTAAATGCAAAACTATAAAGTAAACAGAAATCATCCTGGGTTTTCCCAATGTTGTGAAGGAACAACACACAATCACAAGTGAAGATGGGTCAAGCTTGATATTTAGTGAGGGAGACATTTATGAAAAGCTTTTAAGTTATATGTTGGTTAAATTTGTGGTGATGTGTCTATTTTCCATATAAGTTTTTATTTGCTATTTTTGACTTTTTTTGTTGTTGGTTTAGTTCACACTTTTGACTCCATGATCGGCAGTAATTGATCTTTGTTCACATTATTCTAATACGAACATCAACCGGCACTAGTGTAAGCCAATCTGGTTGCATTTTTGGTTTCATCAGTGTGATTTATGGAAATGAGAAATATTTCAGTAGTTTTACAAGTACCCAAATTCTTAATCTTGACACGGTGTCATGTGAAATTTGTACACCCATGAAAGAAATTCCTCAAAATTGAAACTAAACCATAAATAGAAATTATTCTTATATTGTATTATTGTTAAATGACTGTTTAAGAATTATAATCCCCCACCAAAAGTGTGAAAATTTCAACTTTTTATCACAATTTTCTCAGTGACTATTGCAGGGATTTCTCTCATATCTTGCATATATGTACTAGGCCAGAGGTAGATTCTCTTGTGTGAGTATGAGACCTGGATCTGTCTTACTTTTTTTTAAATAAATTTTTTTAATAATTTTTAATGCATTAAAATTCATGAAATCATGCACTAAATCACTTATAACTTCAAAAGTGTTGCATTTACAGCATTTTGTGAAAATATGTTGTTCAGCTACTTCTTTCATAGCTACAATATGGTGAGTAAATTGGGTGTCTGTCTCAATAGCTAAGTGAGTAATAGCTACTTTTGGGCTTTTCAGTAACTTCCATTATGAGTAAAATCACTTGTAACTTAAAAACTATTGCATTTAGAGAATTTCGTATAAATATGTTATTCAGCTACTTTTGGGCCAGCTATAACAGTGAAATTTCAGACCTGTAGCTCATGGCATAGCTGAGTAATAGCTACTTTTAGGTTATCACTGTTGAGTAAATCGCTTATAACTTGAAAACTATTGCATTTAGAGAATTTCGTATAGATATGTTATTTAGCTACTTTTGGGTCAGCTATAACATAGTAAAATTTCAGACCTGTAGCTCATGGCATAGCTGAGTAATAGCTACTTTTAGGTTATCACTGTTGAGTAAATCACTTATAACTTGAAAAGTGTTGCATTCAGAGCATTGTGTTAAAATATGTTATTCAGCTACTTTTTTCATAGCTACAATATGGTGAGTAAGTTGGGTGTCTGTCTCAATAGCTAAGTGAGTAATAGCTACTTTTGGGCTTTTCAGTAACTTCCATCATGAGTAAAATCACTTGTAACTTAAAAACTATTGCATTTAGAGAATTTCGTATAAATATGTTATTCAGCTACTTTTGGGCCAGCTATAACATAGTAAAATTTCAGATCTGTAGCTCATGGCATAGCTGAGTAATAGCTACTTTTAGGTTATCACTGTTGAGTAAATCACTTATAACTTGAAAACTATTGCATTTAGAGTATTTTGTTTCAATATATTATTCACCTATTTTGGGGTCAGCTATAACATAGTGAAGTTTCAGACCTGTGGCTCATTTCATAGCTGAGTAAAAGCTACTTTGAAGTTGTCACTATTGAGTAAATCAGTTATAATTGGAAAACTATTGCATTTACAGAAATTTGTGCAAATGTGTTATTCAGCTACTTTTGGGTCAGCTATAACATAGTGAAATTATAGACCTATAGCTCATGGCACAACTGAGCAATAGCTATTCTCAGGTAGTGACTGTTGAGTAAATCAGCTATAACTTGAAAAATATTGCATTTGGAGTATTTTGTTAAAATATATTGTTCACCTACTTTTGGGTCAGCTATAACATAGTGAAATTACAGACCTATAGCTCATGGCATAGCGGAGCAATAGCTATTTTCTAGTGGTGGCATCGAATACAGAAATCAAAACCGGTCTCCGGGGCTTTGAAACGAAACGAAATCCGGTATTTCGTACGCTTGTCCTGTGCATTGAAAAATTATTCGCGGGTGTACATGGAAGTGGCTTTCGCGAGATGTTTTTATGTATACAAAAATGATTTTTCCTCAATATAAGGTAAAAATGTCACATATTTTACAAAATATGTATATGTTTTGATGAAGTATTGGCCATTAGAAAGCCTAAAATAATAACGTCTTCAAAAACCGGTTCCCAAATATTCTTTGCGGATTTCGTTTTTTCTACCAAAACGAAGCGATATTCCGCATACCGGTAAACCGTTAACAACACTACTATTTTCAGGTTCTCACTATTGAGTAAATCAGTTGTAGCTTGAAAACTATTGCATTTACAGTAGTTTGCTTAAATATGTTGTTCACCTGCTTTTGGGTTAGCTATAACATAGTAAAATTTCAGACATGTAGCTCATTGCATAGCTGAGTAATAGTTCCTTTGAGGTTCTCACTGTTGTGTAAATCAGTTGTAACTTGAAAACTATTACATCTAGAATAATTTGTTAAATATGTTATTCACAGAATTTTTGGTCAGCTATAACATAGTGAAATTGCAGACCTCTATGTCATGGCATAGCTGAGCAATAGCTACTTTCAGGTTCTCACTGTTGAGTAAATCATTGTATCCACTGGATAGCCGCAGTGTGTAGAGAGAGATTTCACCATCACTGCTCTGATGAAAAAAAATATTATAGCTAGCTTTCTTAAGTTTGCAGTATATATTAATAACCATAAAATGTTGCCTGGGAATATTTTTGGCCTCATTTTGAGAAACAAGATGGCCGCCACAGGTGTTTTTTGTCAGTCATGAAAAGTGCTTATATCTCCCTTATTATTGATCCTAGAGGTTTGGGATGATAAACCAACCTGTAGGAAATCATGGGGTGGGAATCTTTTGGTGTGGTCAGATTTGACCTTCAATGACCCCTCCTTCAAGGTCAAACAAGGATAGCCAAACTTAAAAGTGCTTATAACTCGCTTATTATTGGTCCCAGAGGTTTGGGATGGTAAAAAGACAGGAAATCATGGGCTGTGAATCTGTTGATATGGTCCGATTTGACCTTGGAACCCTCCTTCAAGGTCAAATGAGGATAGCAAAAATTGAAAGTGCCTACAACTCGCTTATTATTGGTGACAGAGATTTGGGATGGTTTACCATCCCATAGGAAATCATTGGCTCGGAATCTTTTGGTATGGTCAGATTTGACCTTTGGACCCCTCCTTCAAGGTCAAATGAGGACAGCCAAGCTTAAAAGTGCTTATAACTCATTTATAATTGGTCCTAGAGGTTTGGAATGGTAAACCATAGGAAATCATGGGCTGGGAATGTATTTGTGTGGTTAGATTTGACCTTGGACCCCTTCTTCAAGGTCGAACGAGGATATTGCATTTGTAGTATTTCTTTAAATATGTTTTAACCTATTTTTTACACTTAAACAATTACCTTGTTATTTTCCTTCATAATACCATTTACAGGGCACAACTTTTTTATCCTTTTCTTCTGTCAGCTTCGGAATTTCTTTCGAACTTGCTGTTCAGTTACCATTTACTGTATTTCTGTACAGCCCTTTTCCTGATAATTATTCTGTCCTCTAATCACCTTCACAAATCAAAAACACTCAGTCAGCTGACACAGTGCCCGTTCACGGGCACTCTCCTCTTGTTGAGTAACCATGAACTCTGGTGCATCCATACTAATGATCCTGCCTGGTAACTTTATTAAGCGTCCCGCAAGGGACGCTTGTTTGTGTATGGGAGACCTTCAGGCTCCGGCGGCTCCGCCGGCTCCGCATTTTGTTTTCCTTATAACTCTGTAACCGTTAGGCGGATTCTTTTCAAATTTGGCAGGTTTAGGCAGTAGCCTTGGGGAATTTTTTTGAATATGCTGCAGTGACATTTCAATCAATCAGAGAGGTCACATGACCAAAAATGTCTTTTTTCGATGGGGAAGCTTGTCCGGATGATAACTTGTAAGGAATTTTATCAATTCACCTGAAACTTGGCAAATACATTCATTCTATTAAAATCTGGAAATCATTAGATTTTGGCATTGATTGGTCAAGAAATGGCCGAGTAATTAATGATTAATTAATCATTACGAATTTTCCAAATAAGGAAAACACAAAAATGGCGGCCATTTTGAATTTTCGAAATTTTCGCAAAAATTGCAAAACACAAAAATGCTTATATCTCGAAAACCGTGCTAGATAGAGCGATTTCGACGAAATTTTTGATCCGCAGGTTATCTCTGTGGAGTAGTTATCCCAATTTTGAAAAAATTTTTGTCTCGCCAAAAATGGCGGCCATTTTGAATTTTAGAATTTTTCGCAAAAATTGCAAAACATAAAAATGCTTATATCTCGAAAACTGTGCTAGATAGAGCGATTTCAACGAAATTTTTGACCCACAGGGTATCTCTGCGGAGTAGTTATCCCAATTTTGAAAAAAAAATTTTCTCGCCAAAAATGGCGGCCATTTTGAATTTTAGAATTTTTCGCAAAAATTGCAAAACATAAAAATGCTTATATCTCGAAAACTGTGCTAGATAGAGCGATTTCAACGAAATTTTTGACCCACAGGGTATCTCTGCGGAGTAGTTATCCCAATTTTGAAAAAAAAATTTTCTCACCAAAAATGGCGGCCATTTTGAATTTTAGAATTTTTCGCAAAAATTGCAAAACATAAAAATGCTTATATCTCGAAAACCGTGCTAGATAGAGCGATTTCAATGAAATTTTTGACCCGTAGGGGGTATCTCTGCAGAGTAGTTATCCCAATTTTGAAAAAAATTTTCTCTCGCCAAAAATGGCGGCCATTTTGAATTTTCGAAATTTTCGCAAAAATTGCAAAACATAAAAATGCTTATATCTCGAAAACCGTGCTAGATAGAGCGATTTCGACGCAATTTTTGACCCGCAGGGTATCTCTGCAGAGTAGCCATGCCTATTTTAAAAAAAAAAAATTGTCTCGCCAAAAATGGCGGCCATTTTGAATTTTCAAATTTTTCGCAAAAATTGCAAAACATAAAAATGCTTATATCTCGAAAACCCTGCAAGATAGAGCGATTTCGACGAAATTTTTGACCCGCAGGTAATCTCTGCAGAGTAGCCATGCCAATTTTCAAACAAAAAAATTTCTCGCAAAAAATGGCGGCCATTTTGAATTTTCGAATTTTTCGCAAAATTGCAAAACACAAAAATGCTTATATTTCGAAAACCGTGCTAGATAGAGCGATTTCGACGAAATTTTTGACCCACAGGGTATCTCTAAAGAGTAGCCATGCCAATTTTCAAAAAAATTTTATCTTGCCAAAAATGGCGGCCATTTTGAATTTTCGAATTTTTGCGCAAAAATTGCAAAACACAAAAATGCTAATATTTCGAAAACCGTGCTACATAGAGCGATTTCGACGAAATTTTTTATCTTCAGAGTATCTCTGCAGAGCAGCCATCCCAAAGAGCTTTCACTTGGTGAAGTTTCAGACCCATAGCTAATTGCTCACCTACTCAAAAAGAGTAAATGCGAATTACCTCTAAAAGTATTGCAGATGGCCAATTTTTCTCAAATAACTCATTCACCTACTTTTGGGAGAGCTTTCACTTGGTGAAGTTTCAGACCCATAGCTATTTATTCACCTACTCAAAATGAGTAAATGCTAATTATCTGTAAAAGTATTGCGGATACCCAATTTTTATCAAATACTCATTCATCTACTTGTGGGAGAGCTTTCACATGGTGAAGTTTCAGACCCATAGCTAATTACTCACCTACTCAAAATGAGTAAATGCGAATTATCTCTAAAAGTATTGCAGATAGCCAATTTTTCTCAAATAACTCATTCACCTACTTTTGGGAGAGCTTTCACTTGGTGAAGTTTCAGACCCATAGATAATTATTCACCTACTCAAAATGAGTAAATGTGAATTATCTCTTAATAGTATTGCAGATAGCCAATTTTTCTCAAATAACTCATTCACCTACTTTTGGAAGAGCTTTCACACACGAAAATGAAAAATTGTGAATATCTCGGAAAAGGTATTTCTTCTGCTTTAATGCTCGGCGGGAGATACACACCGCGGCAGTGGTCTTGACAAAAATTTTTGTCTCCCCAAAAATGGTGGCCATTTTGAATTTTCAAAGTTTTTGCAAAACACAAAAATGCTTATATCTCGAAAACCGTGCTATATGGAGCGAACTCAACAAAATTTTGGACCTGCTGGGTATCTCTGCAGAGTAACCATGCCAATTTTCAAAATATTTTTGTCTCGCCATATATAGCGGACATTTTTAATTTTTTTATTTTTTGCAAAACACAAAAATGCTTATATCTTGAAAACCGTGCTAGATAGAGCAGACTGCGCTGACTTTGGTTGCCACAACAGTATAAGGCTAGAAACAAAGCATTTTCTTAATACTTTAGCACTCACCTTTATATCCTTTTCGGGACGCTTTGTTTTTGCTATGCAAAAACATTATCTTTTTTTTTTGCGAGCGATCCTCTAGTTATTATTGTTTTCTCTTTTCAAAGCACCAGGGCAGTTTTCCTATCGAGGCTGTGGCTGACATGACTGTGAGCAATGAGGATGCAGGTTATACATGCAGCAAATGTGAAATGGTTTTTGGACTCAAGAAAGAACTGCGACAGCATTACAGGGACACACACATGGGCACTGAAATATGGTGAGTTACTGAATTCCATTCTGTGTGAGGTCAGAAGGAGGGATATTTATGTGCATTTCATGATCTAACTTGTTTTTTTAAGCGCGAGCTCTAGCGAGGCTCAGACTTCTGGAGATCACTTTTCTTTCTTTTCTTTTTTTTTTTCGTTATTTTTCTAAAAAATTTCTTTTGTCTCCGGACTTCCATGAATTGTATTGAAGCATGATGAGTATCTGTCTATTCACTGAAGTTAATCAGCAATGGGCTACGTTAGTACTGGGATGGGAGGCCGTTTCAGTGCACTACTCGTGTCTCTGATGGTTTTGTGGCTCACGCTAGTAGACCAAAACCCTTTTTGGCCTTGTTTGTGTAAGATACTGGAATATAATACTTTCTTTGATATTGTACAGTAGAACCACTATTACCTGACCCTCTTGGGGGAGTGACAATTACGTTGGATAATAGAAGGGTCGGATATTTCTAAAATATAAGGTTTAAATGGACTTGGGGGAATGGGTTTGAGGTTGGATAATTAAAAATTGGATAACAGAGGGTCACATAATAGAGGTTCTACTGTATTATTTAATTGTATATAGATAGAATGGGCAAAGAAAAAGTATATATAATTTGCATCAGTAATATTATTGAAGATAATCTGCATTTTCTGTTATCATACTTTGTTTATACCACTGTTAGGTGTAATATGTTCTGTAAAATACATCCAGACCATGCTGATTTTCAAAACTTAAAGACCAGCTGAGAAATGTACAGTGTAATCTACCCGTTACTTCTAGGGGTGCAACGAATCAAAATATTACGAACCGAATCGATCCGCGAATCAATCATTGCAAACCAAATCGATTCACGAATCGATTTGACATAATTTAACTTGCCTGTGCAGTGGTCATTTGCAAACATAAGCGCAAATGAGCAGTGTTCATGTTTGCTATTACTTGTTAACAATTGTCTTTGAAGTCACTTGTAAGAGTGCATTATGCAAAAATATACCTTAAAAAGTGAAAATATTAAAAACTGGATAATAAAATCTTGTTGTACAATAGATATTTATTTCTATATATATTTAACAAAACTATGAAAAAAGTGGCAAGTTTACATCCACTGGTGAGTTTACATCACTTACTATAAACGTGTTTTCTATTGATAAATACCGAATTTTTGTTAAACGAAGTATGATTGGACAGTGCCGTTTCTGCTCGACCAATCAAATTAAGGCATTTAGAAGCAAGGAAACATGGAGGACTTGGGTTAAAAAGACAATATATGTGTCCTTTTATTTGATTTTTAAACAAAATTCGTCTAATTTTCCCAATATTTACAGCGAAAACGCGGGCGATAATGCAATATATATGCGTTACCGCGACTCGGGATGAGATTCGCGAACTTTCGTTTGCCACCAAGTGGTTCGCGGATCTCTGTTTCACCGAAAATGACCGAATATACCGAACCACCGAACTATCGTTGCAGTACTAGTTACTTCAATGCACATAAATAAGGCCTTTGCACAGAAAACAGGAATTATTGTACACTGAAAAGTGATTACATTTTAAATGTCCTGAAAGTGTTAAATTTTAAAAATAAAAATCACCATAATAATAATAATTTTAAGTGTCTTTGTAAATACTTTGTCACTAGTTAAAAATACCTTTGTCCTTGGCTTATGCACCATCTAGACTTTAATTGTACAGTTACAATGTTTATGAAGTTCATGTAACTCGTGTCATTTAAGTGAAATATAATAAATATTAATGTGAAAGGTTGTGAAAGTATAGTGGACCAGTTTGAACATTTAAGTTCCGGTAATTAGATGACGTGATACTTCTAAGCATTTTAGGAAATATAACCAAGTATTTATCAATTACTGCGTTAATGTTGAATGGAAATGATTTTGGATTTACGTGTGTCTAGTTTCCTGGAAAATAAGTTTTCTTTACTTAAGTTCTATAGATATCCCTAAAATTGACTTTTTATTTACCAAAAGTTCAAATCATTCCTTTAGGTTCCGTTGCCCTGTGGAGAACTGTGGCTACATGTCGAGTCGTCAGCAGGAGATGTTAGAGACCCATGCCTCCATCGTGCACAGGGATCAGGACTTCTCACCCTGGATCAATGACCCTGCATTACTGGAGCGAGTACAGGTGCAGCTAGAGTCAGAAGACGAGGAAAGTGAGGCAGAACTCAGACAGGAAGTGGTAAGAATATGCAAAATAACATTGGTAAAGTATTGAAGGAATAGTGGTGTAAAAAAATAGCAAAACTTGATATGTGCTTTGTGTTTCATTCACATAAATACAAATGGACATCCAGTCAAACAGTAAAGAACTGGTATCTGAAGAAGTACATATTTAACCACAAATGCTTAAAATATGGCCCAGAAACATTTTATAGTGTCTGCTTGCATTATTCTTTGTCTATGGTGTTTTGATATTACAAGCATCCATTTGTACTCCACAGAAAAAAAAACAAAAACAAGTTCATTTTTTGTTTTGTGCAGAAACAAGAAGTGGTAAAAATGATTTTAAATCTAAAATATTGAAACTATTGAGAGTAATGTTAACCAGATAAGGTGATAAGAAATCTGACTATCTGACCTATTTAACTAATGTTTTCTCAACTTTAACCTTTTCATTGCAGCCACTTCCTTCCAAGAGAAAGCGAGGCAGCCTTCCGTTAAACATTATTGCAGAACAACCGAGTGCTGAAGAAGCCTCGGCTACAAAGAGTCAGTACAAGTGTGCCTCCTGCGAGAAAATGTACACCAGTGTGATATCGCTGAGACGCCATTATGAGGCAACTCACTCCGAGCAGATCAGATGGTACAAGTGTCCCGTGCAGGGATGCAAGTAAGTAGTACCTTTGAAGTATTGATTATTTGCACATTATCA
This sequence comes from Sabellastarte sp. h YS-2021, assembly GCA_964017235.1. NCBI lineage: Eukaryota > Metazoa > Annelida > Polychaeta > Sabellida > Sabellidae > Sabellastarte > Sabellastarte sp. h YS-2021. The sequence goes on from OZ024937.1 coordinate 68,101,385, forward strand.
TGTATCACTACTTAGTTAAAGTAAAAAAAGAAGTGATAAAAAGATGACCTATTTTCATAAACCGACCACATTTCCATTTTGTGGATGATATAGTTTGACAGCCTGAAACAATCGGAAAAGCTTCTAAAAATTTGTCAGAATCAAATGTTTATAGCCTTTACATTATTTTCAGTACATTAAGACCCTTATTATCAGAACACTACCTTAGGGAATTAAACTGCTAATCTGGATTATTACTGTATTAAACTTTGTAGGTATGCCACCAAGCGTCCTCTGGACCTGTTCTCTTCTCACTGCGCTAGAATTCACAAAGACGAGGATGTCTCCAGGTGGAAAAACAACCGCAGTTTGCTGGAAGTCATACTGCTGCCCCCTGGTGAGGAACCAGTGACTGAAAAGGTGTGTAGAATGAAAAGAATGATTTAGAATAAAAAATTTGTCAGATAGTATACCCTATTAGAATACACTTCATGTTAAGTATTTGACAGTTCACCTTTGTGGTCCAGTGGTAGCAAAAAGTTTGTTTAGGCTGTATCTCAGAAACCATAAGGTGTAGGAAGTTGATACATTGGTTGGGGGTATAGGTGTATGTCATGGTGTGACCTTGATTTGACCCTCTTGCAGTGACCTTGAGTTCGAAAATCTTGTCCGGGCTATATCTTTGAAACCGTAAGGTGTAGGAAGTTGACATTTGGTATCGACATTGGTTGGGGAGTGTAGGTATGCAGCATCATCATGTGACCTTCATTTGATCTTTGACCTTGCTGAAATGACTTTGACCTTTAAAATCTTGTCCGGGATATGTCTCGGTAACTGTAAGGCGTATGAAGTTGATACTTGGTAGTGACATTGGTTAGGGGGTGTAAGGTGGGTAATACAGTGGAACCTCTATTATCCGAACCTCTATTATCCGAATTTTCAATTATCCGACCTCCAATCCACTCTCCCAACTCCATTTAAACCTGTTATTTTAGGCTTTCTATTATCCAACCTTTCTATTTTTCAACCTAATTGTTACTCTCCCAAGAGGGTCGGATAATAGAGGTTCTACTGTATCATGGTGTGACCTTGTCCTTGCCGTAGTGACCTTGAACTTTAATATCTTATGCTGGTCATATCTCAGAAACTGTAAGGTGTAGCACAGGACAGTAGTTTGGGGGTGTAGGTGTACATCGTCATGGTACATTTTCTCTCTCTTAAACATTATTTTCTCTACTTATACATTATTTGGACCTTTACAAAGCTGACACTGTTTTGCTCTGAAAGTCTCCTGATTTTTGTACTGTTTCACTTCTTCAGTATCTCATGGTGTTAAAAACTATTTCCCTGGGTTGTGGGGTACAGGCATCTCTGATGCTATTTTCACATGCATGAACTTATCTTTTGAGACTTTCAAGGGCACATAACTTAAGACAAAATTATTTTTTGTTTACACTTTCACAGATATTCTTTTCATCAAAAGCAATTAATTAACTTCATTAACAAAATCTGACAAGTATTCATAATATTAATATTACTTTTTTACTAACCAGGAGGAGCCCATTAGCATGAAACAAGAGACTGTTCCCCAGGATTCTCTGGCCTCTAGTGATGGCGAGTGTTCTCTCAAGTGCAAGTATTGCAGCAAAGAGTGCGATTCTCAGAAATCCTTACGCCAACATTACGACACAAAGCACCAAGATGAAGAAGCAGTCACATGGTTCAAGTGTCCAATCAAAGGCTGCGAATTGATCAGAAGGCGTGCTGCAGAAATCACTGGGCAACATTTTACCAAGTGCCACGAACAAATTGATGGGTCACTCTGGAAGGACAATCCAGACCTTTTAGAAACTGTGAAGTTACCACAAGGAATAAGCAGGATGGGGGAGCAAGTAAGTTGGTTGGCCTTTGTAGAGGTCAAAATTTTAAGCACTATCGAGTACAGGTGACCAAATAGTTGATGCTTGCTAAACGAGGCAAATTTCATGAAAAGTTTACCTCAATTTTAAGGGTTGAGTACTCACTTATATATTTAATACCATATTGAAATGTTTATGTTTTTATTTAATAAAAGATAAATAAAATAAGACACCTTACTTACATTAAATTGCTTAATCACAATTTTTGATATGATATTCACTATTTTATATGGTGTCATCAGCTAATTCCAATAATTCAAGGCTTTCAACTTTATATTTTTTTCGTTTATGAGAGCCCCCATACGGTATGTTGTTTCCTGTCAAGGTAAATGCTAAACATTGTGAGGGCTCAATGTCAAGCTGAAATTTCATCTGTGAGGAATCAACACCAATTATTTGAAAACTAATAATCCTTTTTGTATCTGATGTCACAACATTATGCATTGTGATTGGGATAGCCTGTTTATAAAATTATAATTTGGAAAAAAGATTCTTTATTTTTTGGCTATTCATGATTAATGTCTTGCTGCGGCAGACCAATAACTCCCTATAAAATCAGGTTATTGTACTATTGATCATCTTTTGATGTAGATATATATGCTTTGCTATTTACAGATGATTAATGGTACTCAGAAGAAGTCCACAGCTCCAGTGGCTAAACAAATAGTTACTCCTTCGGTTAAAGAGGAAGTTTCTCACCTAGTTAAACAAGAAGAGACTCCATCCTCCATTACATCCTCGTCTGAAGAAGAATCTTCCTCTTACCCCTGTACCAAATGCTGGAAAGTGTTCCAGTCTCCAGTAATGCTACGTCGCCATGACAACAGCGTTCACCAGAGTCTCCTAGCAACCAATATCAAGTGGTACAAGTGTCCTGTGGGGGACTGTAAGTTCATCACCAATACTGTGTCAGGGATTCTGAAGACACACTGTGCCCGGGTACATAGTGATGTGGATGTTACCAAGTGGAAGGAGGAGCCTAATTTGATTGACACGGTGGAAATGGCAGCTGGAATAGGATCAGGAATAAAGGTGATAGATGAAGCGTTGTTAGTAGTGGCTGTGGATAAATTTGGAAACCAGTACAAATGTATTTTGTTATTAACTGAAATGCTCAACATTAAACTTTTTTGTTTTTGTCAAAAAAAAGGAAGAGATATACATTGACCAAAATTACTTCAATTGGGCATTCAATAACCTTTAGAAAGCTTTCATTTCCAACACGGATAGTAAATCTATTTAAGCGTCCCTTATGGGACGCTTGTTTGTATATAGGAGAAAAACAGGCTCCGCGTTTCGTTTTCCCTTATAACCTGTGACCGTGGGGGGATTCTTTTCAAATTTGGCAGGTGTATGCAATAAGCCTGGGGAATTTTTTTGAATACACTGCAGTGACATTTCGACCAATCAGAGAGGTCACATGACCAAAAATATCTGTCTGAATGATAACTTGAAAGGGATTTTATCTATTCATTCATTGAGTGGTTAAGAAAAGGCCGAGTAATTAATGATTAATTAATCATTACGAATTTTCCAAATAAGGAAAACACAAAAATGCCTGTATCTCGAAAACCGTGCTAGATAGAGCGATTTCGACAAAATTTTTGACCCCGCAGAGTATTTTTGCAGAGTAGCCACCCCAATTTTCAAAAAATTATTGTCTCGTCAAAAATGGCGGCCATGTTGAATTTTCAAATTTTTCGCAAAAATTGCAAAACACAAAAATGCTTATATCTTGAAAACTGTGCTAGATAGAGCAATTTCGACGAAATTTTTGACCCACAGGGTGTCTAGATTAACAAACACATTTTTCGAAAAAAATTTGTCTCGCCAAAAATAGCAGCCATTTTGAATTTTCGAATTTTTCGCAAAAAATGCAAAGCACAAAAATGCTTATATCTCGATAACTGTGCTAGATAGAGCAATTTCGACAAAATTTTTGATCCACAGGGTTAGCCATCCCAATTTTCAAAAAAATTTGGTCTTGCCAAAAATGGCGGCCATTTTGAATTTTGTAAAATACAAAAACCTCGAAAACCGTGTGAGATAGAGCGATTTTGACAAAATTTTTGACCCACACGATTAGCCATCCCAATTTTCAAAAAAATTTTATCTTGCCAAAAATGGTGGCCATTTTGAATTTTGCAAAACACAAAAACCTCGAAAACCGTGTGAGATAGAACGATTTCGACGAAATTTTTGACCCACAGGGTTAGCCATCCCAATTTTCAAAATTTTTGTCTTGCCAAAAATGGCGGCCATTTTGAATTTTTCGCAAAAATTGCAAAACACAAAAATGCTTATTTCTTGAAAACTGCGAGATAGAGCGATTTCGACGAAATTTTTGGCCCATAGGGTATCTCCTCAGAGTAGCCATCCCAATTTTTAAAAAGTTTTGGTGTCACCAAAAATGGCGGCCATTTTGAATTTTCAAATTATTTGCAAAAATTGCAAAAAAAAGAGGCTTTTATCTCAAAACCCGTCCTAGATAGAGTGATTTCATGAAATTTTTGACTCTCAGGGTATGTCTGATGAGTACCCATCTGAACTTTCAAAAAATTTTGTCTTGTCAAAAATCGAGGCCATTTTGAATTTTGCAAAACAAAAATGCTTATATCTCAAAAACCGTGCGAGATAAAGTGATTTCGACGAATTTTTTGATCTACAGGGTATCTCTCCTAAGTAGCCATCCCAGTTTTCAAAAAAAATTTCTCCTGCCAAAAATGGCGGCCATTTTGAATTTTCGGAAAAAATTGCAATACACAAAAATACTTATATCGCCAAGAATAATTAACCCTTTCAACAAACAATTTTGCTTTTCAGTAGCTCAAGAAAAGCAGAAAATGAATATCCATTCAGAGGACAGTACCAAGGCAAATAACTATCATCCAGCCAAAAATATACACAGTAGTTTCCTCCCTACAAACCTTAGACACAATGTGTTATCACAACTGTTAAGTACACGTCATTGATCTGTATTACATGTCTGACATACAGGTGGCCATATATCAATATATGCCATTTTTGTGATTGCTCAATACCTAATAAACTACACAGACTTTGGCTTGCCACAACAGTATAAGGCTATAAGCAGAGCATTTTCTTAATATTTTAGCACTCATCTTTACATCCTTTTGGGACGCTTTGTTTTTGCTGTGCCAAAACATTATCTTTTTTTTGCATGTGATCCTCTAGTTGTAATTGTTTGGTCTTTTCTTTTCAAAGCAGAAAGAGCCAAAGTCCAAATCAGGGAGACAACCAAAAAAACGACGCAGAACAGACACTGAAGAAGATTGGGATGACAGTGATGAAGATGATGATGATGATATAATGGATGATCAAATTGGAACACCAAAAACAGATTCAAATCCCCTCAGACGGAGTGGAAGGCCCTTGGACAAAACCGCTGCAAGATTGAACACTTACCTCAAAAACACCAAGCAGGGTATTGCATTCTCAGAGTGTGTGAAAGATGAAGCAATGCCAAAACGAGGCAGAGGAAAATCAACGAAAAATAATAAAAATCAAGCGCAAACTGTGGAAACGAGTAAAACTTTGCCATTCCGATGCAATGAATGTGATCATAATTATGGAGATGTGAATTCCTTGAAAAATCATTATGATCTGATGCACAGCAATAAACTGTGGTACAAGTGTCCGGTGCCTGGGTGTAAAGTGGTCGCAAGTTTATGGGGGGAAATTGTTGGAATTCATTGGATCCTAGATCACAAGGATAAAAATGTGGCCAAATTTAGTAAGAACCCTCGCTCATTTCCAAAAGTTCCAGAAGATTCCATTGTGTTCAGTGCTGATGAAGGTATAGAAGTTATTGACGTGAAAAAAGAGCCCCTGGGTATTTGAATCTGATACAAAATACGACAATATGTTTGAAACATGATTCCCAGGAAAATATGCTTGAAAAGGTGTTTTTCTTGATCCTTGTTTTTAAGGATTAAATAGGAATATGTGTAGTGCACAGAATATGACCTAACCCACCTTTATCTTCAGGAACAAGCATCATTTTACCCCAGTGGATAACATAACGAAAAACTCTTGTATAGTATCTTGTATGTTTTTGTGTGGCTGGAAAATGTAGGCAGATTGCTGCACGTCTTTTAATTTAATTGTTGAATAAATTAATTAATTAGTGATATTTCTTTGGAAGTCATTATATATCACTTTTGGTATTAAATAATTATTATTGTAATATTATTATCAATATCAAATTTCAATTGGGTTTCCCATATAGATTGATATTACAAAAGACTTGATTTATCAAAATGAACAAAAATTGTAATAAATTTCTAAAAGCATTAGTATATGGAGTTTGGGATATCAAATTACATCTAATAACAGGATGACATTAGTGGTGAACTTCCTGTGTGGTGGTCTATATTCACTTAGTACTCTTTGGAATGATGCTTAACTTCTTTGTCAGAAATATAACTAGGAAAAGGGATATTTTCTTTCTTGAAGAATTTGATGACGAGTTCCATAAAAATAGTTGAAAAGAAGAAGTTTATTTGAGAGGAAGCCCGAATATCTACTGATAGATGGACCATGATTCCCAGTTTAGATCAGACAATGGTCTGTATTCTATATTGTGAGTGTCTACTGATCAATTCAGTGCACATTAAAAAATTTTGAATATTTACTGTAATATAATATATGAACACAGAATATAGTTAAGGGGCTTTTTGCATGAAGTAGCCATTTAAAATCTCAGAATGATTTGCCCCCCAAAAAAGAAGATGCTTTATCTTGATTCAACAAGGCCTAAAGGGGTTTCGGTCTATGAGCCGCAAAGCGATCAGGAACAGTAGTGCACCGAAGCAGTCACCCATCCCAGTACTAACATAGCCCATTGCCACTTAACTTCAGTGAAAAGAGAAATACTTGTCACACTGCACCACAATTCTTGAAAGTCCAGAGACAAAAAAAAAGATTCCTAGAAGCGCCAGCCTCGCTAGGGCTCGCGCTTAAAAATGATCATTGCAACATTTGCAAAAGATTCCATAGGTTTGTCGTAGAGATGGATATTCCAATACTTATGAATGGCTTTATCACTTGGCTAAGTGCCCAATAGTTCAAATTTATATATATTTATTTGCATGCATCAGGAGGAGTTGTTATTTTTTCTAACATGCTGTTTAGTAGCTATTCTGAAATCTAATGTGTAATCGGTCTTTGCTAGGAATGAGTCGGTTGAGAGCATTCTACTGAAATACCATGATGGGATTTTTAACTGCAGTCATACATGGGTCATAATTTAAAACAGGAACTGTCTTTGAGATTGTCTAAAAGTGTGTTCATTGAAGGGAAGAAGAAAATAAAATCTTACAAGGCTGGGCTCACTGGATCGATTACTTCTTTCACTGTTTTATCCTCAAAATGTTGATCGATTTACAGTGTCTAGTGAACTCGTTTTCGAATAAATATACCAAGCGGTCCAAAAAAAAATTACATTAAAAAATTATGCATTAGATGGAGAATTGTTATGGAGAGGTAACCCAAACTTTTTAGTCGGGCTGCCACGAGTAGCATCTTTTGTACTCGAGTACTCTCTTACCATTACTCTACTCTAAAACGAGTACTCTTTTTAGCGATAAAAACAACAATATGTGCCATTTTCTGCTGAAAATTAACAGAAATTTGACCAGTTTCTGTCACTTTTATCAAGAATTGTTTATAAAAGGCCACTATTTGAGTGTAAAAGAGTACTCTTTTGTTCATTTTGTACTCCAAATAATTTAGTAATCTAATCTTTAACAAGTACTCGAGTACTCTTTAACAGCCCTACTTTTTAGTAATATTTCAAAATTGATGTCTTTTGAGTGATTTCCACCTAAATTAAAAGGTAAGCTTGAAAATATCATTAACGTATGGCTGAAAGAAGATTTGCTGAAAGGTTTAATAACATTTGTGGTTAAGAGAAAACTATATTGAATAATATTGTATATATTGTGTTCAGACAATTAGAGTAGGATGAATTACTGGAAGTTATTCATATTACCTTAGGTGACATTAATTGATCCTTCATGAATTGCAATAAAAGGAATGATATATATGTGTAAGAAATTCACCAGTTCCATGAACATTGGTAGGAATTTGTGAAATCCGTAAAATGTGTAAGGAAATTTGCAAGATCCCCAAAACTTTTTTTTTTATTATTATTCACAAGTTCACTGAATTTGTTTTGTAGAATCTGAGAGACCTTGGTGACTGAGTTAACAAGCTAGACATTTGATACATGGTTTTCACCTCTAGACATCTTATCATGGGTTGCAGTCTAATACGTGACAGCATGTGAGGCTCACTGAGAGGCATGTCCTGATATAACTTTAGCCATTTATACTCTTGTCTCTGGATTTTCTTGATTTGGGGCATGGTGGGTTCCAATCTGATCACTGAAGTTAAGTAGCAGTGGGCTACGTTTGTACTTGGATGGGTGACTGTCTGAGTTCTATGCAAGGTATCGAATGTATCTGATTCGGAATTTGATTTTGTCATCACAGACTTTCATAAATTCTAGAGCACTACTTTTGTCTGTGATAGCTTTACAGGTCATGCATGTTGACCAAAAGACTTTTCAGCCTTGTTAATCTAGGTTTTGCATATTCAATATATTTTACATTTGTTAGTTTTTGGGTTATGTTAATTAAGGTACTTGTTATTTATAGTTTTCACATTATTCAGTGTTATATCTGTTTGTTGTTTTTCTTTTGTTTCAGATTGTTCTTGATGTCACTGTATTCAAATGGTATATATTACAATAAATATGTACAAAACCCTTAATCTGTCTTTGTTTTTTGTGTGGTATATAGTTGAAAAAAAAAAAACCTTTGGCTTTAGAAGACATTCTACAATTGAACCTTTTCAGATATGAATAGCTCTGCTTGATCAGTTCTCATATTCACTAACATTCGTAGAATACGAACATTGAGGTCTCTAAAAGGCCCACAGAGACCAAATATTTTTACTTTTTGCCAATTTTAAGCCCTGTGACTGTTAAACTATGTGACTGATAGAGCTGAAATCCCATCTGGGAATATATTATTATGTTCTTTTTACATGTGCCAAAAATAAAGGCTTTCAGTAGACATTTAACCTTTGTATGAGGACAATTAACACCCACCCGAGTGACCCTTTTTAGACATTTTTCACATATTTTTCCCTGTAACTTGGAATTGGTAAGTCTGAGAAGTTTCAAACTGTATTAGATAAACATTCTATGTGTAATTGTATTGTGAAAGATTTTACGTCTGAAGCTTTAATTTGAAGGTCACATTGAGGTCTCTAAAAGGCCCACAGAGACCCAATATTTTGACTTTTTGCCACTTTTAAGCCCTGTGCCTGTTACACTATGTGATTGATAGAGCTGAAATCCATCTGGGAATACATTATTATGTTCTTTTCACATGTCGAAAATCAAGGCTTTTAGTAGACCTTTAACCTGTGTGTGAGGACCATAGACACTCCCCCAAGTGACCTTTTTTGACATTTTTTCTGTATTTTGCCCCGTTATTTGGAAATGCTAAGTGTGACGGGTCTTAAACAGTATTATATATAATTATATCCCCAGACGAAAGTCGGGGATATATTGGATTCAGGTCCGTCGCGCCGCCGCCGCCGCCGCCGCCGCCGCCGCCGCCGCCGTAGAAATTTCCTTGTGGACGCGATAACTCAAAAACAAATTAATATTTTTTTTTCAAACTTGGTACACATGTTAAGGGTGCCCAAAGGAAGATCCCTATTTTAAGGTGACCTTAAACTCCCAGTAAAAAAGAACTTATGGCCACCTTAAGGTCAGAAATTGCACTTTTGGCCACTTAGAGCCCTGTAGGTCACAAACTATGATGCTCAGCTGGCTGAAATTTTACCTGACAACACATTAATATGTTCTTAGTACATGTGCCGAAAATCATGACTAAGTTGAGGAGAAAATTGTGTTTGAGGCCCATAAATACCCCCACTTAGGGATTTTTTGCTATACTTTTCACATATTTTGCCCTATAATTTGGAAGTGATAATTCTGATGAGTCTCAAACTGCGCTAGGTATAACTTTGATATGTAATCCTTGTCTGTAGAAAATTTTAGGGCTGTAGGTTTACCCAAAGGGGTCGACTTAAGGTCTCAAAAGTGCCCACAGAGACCCAATTTATGCACTTTTTGCCACTTTCAAGCACTGTAGCTTTCAAACTATGTCTCTCATCTAAGTTAAATATCATCTGGGAATATATCTATGTGTTTTCTTATATGTGCCCCAACATTTAGGCCTTTAATAGACAGTTAACCTGTGTATCAGGACCATAAACACCCACCCGAGTGACCCTTATAAGACATTTTTCACATCTTTTCCCTGTAACTTGGAAATGGTAAGTCTGAGAAGTTTCAAACTGTATTAGATATATATTCTGTGTGTAATCTTAGTATGTAACAGATTTTAAGTCTGAAGCTTTAATTTTGAAGGTCAAATTGAGGTCTCTAAAAGGCTCCCAAAGACCCAATATTTGGACTTTTTGCTACTTTTAAGCCCTGTGACTGTCAAACTATGTGACTGATAGAGCTCAAATCCTATCTGAGAAGATATTAGTATGTTATTTTTATATGTGCCAAAAATTAAGGCTTTAAGAAGACATTTAACCTGTGTATGAGGACCATAAATCCCCACCCGAGTGACCATTTTTAGACATTTTTCACATATTTTTCCCTGTAACTTGGAAATGGTAAGTCTAAGAAGTTTCAAACTGTATTAGATGCATATTCTATGTGTAATCTTAGTATGTGACAAATTTTAAGTCTGAAGCTTTAATTTGAAGGCCACATTTAGGTCTCTAGAAGGCCCCATAAAGACCCAGTATTTGGACTTTTTGCCAATTTTAAGGCCTGTGACTGTTAAACTATGTGACTGATAGAGCTGAAATCTCATCTGGGAATACATTATTATGTTCTTTTTACATGTGCCAAAAATCAAGGCTTCAAGTAGACATTTAACCTGTGTATGAGGACCTTAAACACCCACCTGAGTGACCCTTTTAAGACATTTTTCACATATTTTGCTCTGTAACTTGGAAATGGTAAGTCTGAGAAGTTTCAAACTTTATTAGATACATATTCTATGTGTAATCTTAGTATGTAACAAATTTTAAGTCTGAAGCTTTAATTTGAAAGCCACATCGAGATCTCTAAAAGGCCCACAATGACCCAATATTTGGACTTTTTACCACCTTTAAGCCCTGTAACTGTTAAACTATGTGATTGATGGAGCTGAAATCCCATCTGGGAATGCATTATTATGTCCTTTTTATATATGCCGAAAATCAAGGTTTTTAGTAGACATTTAACCTGTGTATGAGGGCCATAGACACTCGCCCAAGTGCCTTTTTTGACATTTTTTCCGTATTTTGCCGTTATTTGGAAATGCTTAGTGTGACAAGTCTTAAACTGTATTATATATAATTTTTGTTTGTTATGTATGTCCCCCAAAAAGTTTCAGATCTGTAGTTTAATTGCTAAGGTCTCTTTAACAATTGTAAAATGCCCACAGAAACCCAATTTATGGATATTATGCCACTTTAAAGCCCAGTAACTGTCAAACTATGTGGGTTATAGAGCTGAAATCTTTGAATTTTTAAAAGGAAATGCCTGTCTATTTAAATTTTGAATATTAATAATGTTATGGCTATCTTAGTCTTTTAAGAACTTATTTTTGTGTGTTATACCTCTGCTTGCTGAGTTTTTCACTTTTTAAAATGAAACTGGTTAAACATATTCAAGTAGGCAAAATGGACACTTTAAGTGAGCTTTAAGTCCCAATATTAATGAAATTATATCCTTATGTAGTAAAACTAGGGGATTTTTAACCCTCAACTAGCCCAGTTTTATTCAACTTGCCTCAGTTAATTTTGGCACAGCTCCTACAGTTATGAACTCATTTCAGTTGATAATCACATACTTAAAATTCTCAATTCTTTTTGTATTTGAGTACCCCTTTTATATAGATTGTTTGTTTACCATTTATGCTCAACCCACATCCCCCACCCGGATTCCCCCCACCCACCTCTGGGACCTCCAGCTATATTGAGTGACACTAAATAAACAAAGGTATTTAATGATATCAGATGAGAAACAAAGAACTCAATGGGGTTGCAGATCTTGTGTAATAGTGAGAGAGGTGTGGAGAAGGGGAGAGGGGTGGGGGTGGGGGTGGGAGGTGGTGGGCTTCATTACATATAACACAAAGGGGAGTCAGAACTGAGATTGTGTCACATATTTAGGTTGCATATATATGGACCACATATATAGGTATAGAGGAAATGAATAACTGAAAACAATTTGCAAATTCTAAAAATAATATAATAAAATAATAATATAAATAATTTTTTTTTAAATAATATTTTATTTGTGAACAAATATAGAAACAGATATGCGCTTTTGGGATTATGAATTTTAGAATGGACATTGAATCATCAATCATTTAAATACTTTGAAGGAAGATTGAAAAATATGATGAGTTGAGTTAAAAATAATATTTTATTTGTCAACAAATATAGAAACAGATATGCACTTTTGGGATTATTATTTTAGAATGGACATTCAATCATCAATCATTTAAATACTTTGAAAATAGGTTTAGAGTTATCATTGCAGGAAGATTGAAAATATAATTTGAGTTATGTATTCGGCGTCTGGGGATACACCATCTTCCTTGGGGAGATATAAACAGAGTAGATTGATGTGCTGAAGTTCATATAATAATGGGTAATTATGTTTTAAAAAATTCCCGATCAAAACCTGTGGCGTGAGTGATGACCTGTCTGGGGATATGTTGGCGCCGAGTTGGCCCAATCTAGTTTTTGTTTGTTATCTATGTCCCCAAAAAGTGCTGTAGTTTAATTGCTAAGGTCACTAACAATTTTAAACAAGATGCACTCAGAGAGAGCAAAACGCTCGACTCCATGTGACCAGTCTCTCAAGTGATATAAAATTTTATTGCGTTAATACATCATATCCAATGGACAATTGCTTTACTGGTCGGCGCGACCGGTCCCGCCAAACGCCAGAAAAAGACGTCCTGTATATAATACCGGCAGGACCGGTCAGGAGAGTGCATTCGCCAGGTGGCGCATCATACTTCCTCTTCCTGTCTAGACAACGTGACGTCATAGCATCTTTTCCGTTTGGCGCGTGGACAGTGAAGACGTGTTTTCAACGACATGGAAATTTTGGTTTTATACCGAACTCATCCGTTTTATTTCATATTTGAAGTAATTCAGAAGTTTTATCTACAACTATGTCATCACCAGGACAAAGACGAGGTTCATGCGGACACGCTATGGCTGGGTTCGACACCCATTCCAAGTGTGCACGTTGTAGGGACAAAGGGCTAGGCAACGACCCCTGCGTCCTGAAGAAGGAATGCGTGATTTGTAAAGGGTTTACCCCTGAGCAGTCCCTTCAGCTGGCTACGCCTACCTATAGGGACAGAAAAGACAAGAAGACGACCTCCAATGCTACGACCTCATCCACCCCCACTCTCGTGGACCCAGCACACGTTAGCGTACTGGGTAAAGTGGAAAAGGTCAAGGCTGTGCAGATGACCCCTTCCGAGAAGACAAACGTAGTGAGTCTCCCAAGCCGTCTACCAGTAAGAAAAGATCTTCAAGCAGTAGACCTACCACTGAAGATCTCCAGCATCTGGATGACAAGTGGGGAGAAAGATTTTCCAGACTTGAAGCTATGCTGCTAGCCAAGGCTTTCACAGTGCCGGTTGAACCGGTTGTGAAGCCAGCTTCAGATGTGACTCCCTCTCAGAAGCCCTTTTTACCCCACAGCCCTTAATGGCTGTTGGGGTATTGTTTTCACCCATGGTGTCCGGATGGTTGGGCGGGCGGGCGTCCGGGTGGGCGGGCGGCGGGAAATAGTTTGTCCGGGCTGTATCTCAGAAACCGTAAGGTGTAGGAAGTTGATACTTGGTAGGGACATTGGTTAGGGGGTGTAGCTGTGCAATGTCATGGTCTGACCTTGATTTGACCTTTGACCTTGCCGTAGTGACCTTGAGTTTGAAAATCTTGTCCGGGCTATATCTCGGAAACTGTAAGGTGTAGGAAGTTGATACTTAGTAGGGATATTGGTTAGGGGGTGTAGTTGTGCAACATCATAGTCTGACCTTGATTTGACCTTTGACCTTGCTGTAGTGACCTTGACCTATAAAATCTTGTCCGGGCTATATCTCGGAAACCGTAAGGTGTAGGAAGTTGATACGTGGTAGGGATATTGGTTAGGGGTGTAGGTGTGCAACGTCATGGTCTGACCTTGATTTGACCTTGCCGTAGTGACCTTGACCTATAAAATGTTGTCTGGGCTATATCTCAGAAACCGTAAGGTGTAGGAAGTTGATACTTGGTAGGGATATTGCTTAGGGGGTGTAGGTGTGCAGCGTCATGGTCTGACCTTGATTTGACCTTTGACCTGGCCGTAGTGACCTTGACCTATAAAATGTTGTCCGGGCTATATCTCAGAAACCGTAAGGTGTAGGAAGTTGATACTTGGTAGGGATATTGATTAGGGGGTGTAGGTGTGCAACGTCATGGTCTGACCTTGATTTGACCTTTAACCTTGCTGTAGTGACCTTGACCTATAAAATATTGTCCGGGCTTTATCTCGGAAACTGTTAGGTGCAGGAAGTTGATATTTAGAGACATTGGCTGGGGGTGTAGGTGTGCAGCATCATGGTGTGACCTTGATTTGACCTTTGACCTTGCCATAGTGACCTTGACCTATAAAATCGTCAGGGCTGTATCTCGGAAACCGTAAGGTGTAGGAAGTTGATACTTGCTGTAGTGACCTTGACCTATAAAATATTGTCCGGGCTTTATCTTGGAAACTGTTAGGTGCAGGAAGTTGATATTTGGTAGGGACATTGGTTATTGGCTATAGGTGTGTATTATCATGGTGTGACCTTAATTTGACCTTTTACCTTGCCGTAGTGACCTTGACCTTTAAAATCTTGTTGCACCTTTGGGTCTGTCTTTTGATGCAGATTAAGCAAAAGTCATATTAGAATTTATTAAGAATTTTACTTTCATAACTTCCCATTGTAAGAGATAGAATTTCATCAAGTGAGCCGCAGATTTTACTCCAACACCAGACATAAGCATTCATTAAATGTATTACCACTTTTGTATGCATGGTAATATTCAAACTATCTAAACCATAATTCGGAAATGCAGATGTATATAAAGAGTGTTGAATTTTAGTTTACTGATTAATGCTGTCATCTTGTCATTGAATTATCTTGTTTTAATACTTCATCTTTATACACATTATCTATCTTTTAAACATTATTTCTCCATTTAAACATTGTTTGGACCTTTATATAACTGACAGTGCTCTGAAAGTATCCTGAAGTTTGTACTGGTACAGTACTTCTTTATCTCATGGTGTTGAAAATATTTCCCAAGGCTGTGGGGTACGGGCATCTCTGATGCTATTTTTTGACCCTGGTGCCAGCACCAGCAGTCTTCCTGTGGAGAAGAGTCTACCAGCTGAGAAATCCGGTCCCTGCCTTGACCAGGCTACCGGTAGTGCTGTAGAGGAGATGCAGACTGCCACCCAGCCCCTTGGGGCTCCCGGTGCAGGGATAGCAACCCAGCCTGTTCAGGCCCCCGGTTCGTTCCCAGAGGTTCAGCCCACCGATGATGTGGATCTGAGTGCAGCTTCTGACAGTGAGGCTGAGCAGTGCAGCGAAACCGGTTCCCTGGATGGTGACATCCACCGGGACCGGTCAGCAGACAAAGATGCTTCTAGAGATGACCCTGAGACTGAGCCCACTGAGGAGGCAAACTACAGGGAAACCATGAGGGGTGTGAGAAGTTTCATGAACTGGCACAAGGTTCCTGAGTTCGAAACTGTGTCCTCTGCTGCAGATGACAACCCCTTTGCCGGTACCCGTGTCCAGCCAACCGGTAAAGTCAGTGTGAAACTTCCTGTAGAGGACTGGTTGTGCTGGAAGATGTCCAGTCTTAACCTCACAATCAAGGAAGGCTACCCTACCAGGAATTCTGATAACACTGGCCTCCTCAGGGATCAGTTCATCAAAACCCCTAGACCTTCTAGATGGTACGGGATGCATGCTGAAAAAGACAGTGAGAGTTCTACGGTTCGTAGCTGGTCACCGGATCCGGCCAAACTCAACCACTCTTTCAGCAGGGTTGCCAGGAGAAATTTGCCCTCTGCTCCACCCTCTCGAGCCTTCAGTCAGGATCTCCTCAGACGCTGGGAGAGGACAGCTCGTGAACAGACAATAATGTGTAACCAGGCTGCTGGTTTGTCAAGGTGCCTGACCAGGGTTCAGGACTCGATGAACTGTCAGTTAAAAACCCTGCGTCTGGATAGTAAAGGCAAGTCATCTGAAAAGGTGAAACAGGCTGTTAGTGAACTGGAGTACTTGACTACTTTCAACCGGTCAGTATCTCAAGCAATGGCCAGGACTATGCAAGATCTTTCAGAAGCAGTTTTTATTAACATGGCCAACTTCACCCTTGCTCGCCGGGATAGTTACTTGGACTATCTCCATGCTGGAGTTAAGCAGGATACGTTGCACGCCTTGAGAACGTCACCAGTTCATTTGAATGCTTTATTCCCGGACCAGCTTATATCGAAAGCTGAGGAGGAAATCTGTAAGAGCGAAGAGAGGCGTTCTTCCAGTACTTCACACTGACAGCCAAGTCGCTTCCACCCATATGCTGCAAGTGACAAGGTTACTAGCCATCACACCGACAAGAAGGACGTCCCTGCTTGGAAACAGATCAAAGACAAGCAGCAGGCTAGGAAAGGTCGTGGCAAGGCCTCAACTTTTACACAGAAACCTGCCAAGGGGTTCAAGTCTCATAAATGACAATCACTGTATATTTCCAGTGACCGGTCAGAAGAACTCTGTACTTATAACCGGTCAGGGAGACTTGAACCCAGCACCAGTGGTGCCAGAGAACAGCAAAGTGACTTTAAATTTCAATGTAGACTCTCATGTTGCAAATGCTCATATTGTCACCGGGTTGCCACAAAGGAAAGGCGTAAATCCCACCTTTTGTCAAATGTACACAGAAATAAAATATGTGAAAAATGTTTCTTGTGTAGGTCACTTGTGTTCTGTAAATCTTGTCACCAATGCCCAACATGCTGTTATAGATCCTCCTGTAGGGGCGAGTTTAACCCAGTGTTGGGAGAAATGGGAAGCCTTGGGTTCGAGTCCAAAAGTAGTCACCACACTGAGGGAGGGTTATACTCTTCCGTTCCGGTTCAGACCTCACTTAACAAGGTCACCGACTGTAATAAGCAACTACCACAATCCAACCAAACAGGCCTTCCTTGTGGAGGCACTGCATCAGCTGATAAACAAAAATGCAGTCGAACCGGTGGAAAACCCAAACTCATTGGGGTTTTACAACCGGCTATTTTTGGTACCCAAACCCAACAACCAGTGGAGACCGATTCTGGACTTGAGCACCTTGAACACCTTTTTGAACACAGAGTCGTTCAAGATGGAGACCCCAGAGACAATAAGAACCTCCCTACAGGCAGGGGAGTGGGTCACATCCATAGATTTCAAAGACGCATACTTCCACATACCAATTCACAGTCAGTCCAGGAAGTACATGCGTTTTCACCTCCAGGGTCGGTCCTACCAGTTCAAAGCTCTTCCCTTTGGCCTGTCCACAGCCCCCATGGAGTTCACAGTGGTCACCAAAGAGGTCAAACTCATGGCACTTCAAAAGGGTATACGGATCCACCAGTACCTAGACGACTGGCTGGTGAGAGCCTCTACCCACGACACCTGTCTCCAGCATACTCAAACCCTGATCACACTGTGCCAGGATCTAGGGTGGCTGGTGAACAGGGAAAAATCAGAACTGGTCCCACAACAGGTCTTCAACTTCGTAGGTTACCAGTTCGACCTGAAAGTGGGCAGGGTCAGACCAACAGAGGAACGTTGGCAGACCTTGACAGACAAGATCAGAGCAATACTGTCGGATCCGGTATGCCCGGTCCGGAAATTTATGTCCCTCAAAGGGCTACTCACAGCAACAGAAAAACAAGTCCACTTAGGGCGACTACACATGAGACCCATACAGTGGCACTTGAAAAACAACTGGAGGGTCCTAGAATCACTGGAAAAGGTGATACCGGTTCCCAAGTCCCTCCACCCCCATCTAAGGTGGTGGCTGGAGGAAAGCAATGTACTACTAGGTCAACCATTACACCGTCTACAACATGCTCTGCAGATCTTTACAGACGCATCAAACGAAGGGTGGGGCGCTCACTTGGATGACCATACTGCAAGAGGAACTTGGTCCCTTCCAGAGAGCAAGTTACACATAAACCACTTAGAGCTAAAGGCTGTATTTCTAGCTCTAAAAGAGTTTCAAACCCTGGTCTGCAACAAAACAGTGTTGATAGCTACAGACAACACAACAGTGGTTGCCTATATCAACAAAGAGGGGGGGATGAAGTCGGGGTCACTGTGTGCCCTACTGTGGAGAATCCTGTCCTGGTGCACCAGACAACAGGTAACCCTCAGGGCACGTCACATCCCCGGCCGGCTGAAAGTGATAGCAGACAAGCTATCCAGACTTGGCCAGACCATTCAAACAGAGTGGTCACTTCATCCAGCAGTGTTCCAAGCTGTATGCTCAAGGTGGCACCAGCCACAAGTGGACCTGTTTGCAACCAGGTTCAACAACAAACTGCCACAGTTTGTGTCACCGGTTCCAGACCCCCAGGTGTGGGCAGTGGATGCACTCAGCCTCTCCTGGGAGGACCTGGACCCATACGCCTTCCCATCGGCAGCCATCTTGGGCAAAGTGGTGGAGAAGCTCCAGGACTACCCCTGCAACAGAATAATTCTGATTGCTCCAGGGTGGCCCAACATGCCCTGGTTTTGGGACCTGGTCGCAATGTCAAGCCAGATCCAACTGTGTCTGCCCTGCATACCAAACCTAGTGTCTCAGCCCTTCAACCAGGTCCTTCACAGGAACCTGTCGAATCTGAACCTACATGCCTGGCTCCTAGAGCCTCAGCGATCAAGGAGCAAGGCTTCTCTGAGGCAGTGGCATCACGAATTGAGGCTCCTCAAAGAAGATCAACCAGATCTG
The DNA here is from genome assembly GCA_964017235.1 of Sabellastarte sp. h YS-2021. NCBI lineage: Eukaryota > Metazoa > Annelida > Polychaeta > Sabellida > Sabellidae > Sabellastarte > Sabellastarte sp. h YS-2021. The sequence goes on from OZ024937.1 coordinate 68,120,437, forward strand.
TCTATGAGGCAAAGTGGACCATTTTTACAAAGTGGTGCCTCAGTAATCAGGTGGACTTCAGGGCACCACCTTTGAAAGCCATTGCTGACTTCCTCCTGCACTTGTTTCAGGACAAGAAGTTGCAACCAGGCACTATTGATGGCTACAGATCAGCCATTGCTGACAAACTGGGCAATTCCACCATTAATGTCAGTAAGGATGAAAATCTCACTCGTCTCCTGGATAGTTTCCATAGAGACAGACCCAAGGGCAGGAGGGGCATACCCTCCTGGAACCTTTCTCTGGTGCTTCACCAGCTGACAAAGGCTCCCTTTGAACCCCTAAAAGAGGCCTCCTTGAAACATCTGACTTTCAAGACTGTTTTCTTGTTGGCCTTAGGTTCTGGTAAACGCAGGAGTGAGATCCATGCTTGGTTACATAAGAACATCAGACACCAGTCAGACTGGTCTAAGGTGTCTTTGTACCCCTCACCCAGCTTCCTATCCAAGAACCAGCTGGCTAAGGAAGGTCCAGATAGTGTGGCTCCAGTGGTCATTCCAGCCCTGGCACCATCTCTGGATAGGTCACTCAAGGGTGACAGGTCCTTATGTCCAGTTAGAGCCCTGCGCTACTACTTGGACAGGACTGCAAATCTCAGGCAGAATAAGGAGTTAGTCTTTGTCTCCTTCAAGAAGGGCTTTGACAAAGACATCTCACCTGCCATCATCTCCTCATGGATTAAACAGACTGTGATTCTGTGCTATGAGCTCTCTGACCAGGAGGCCCTCACCTTACATCAGGTTAAAGCCCATGATGTTAGGGCCTTTGCTGCATCTAAGGCTTTCCAATCAGGGATCTCCTTAGATCAGATCTTGTCAGCCTGTCACTGGAAGTCTCACAACACCTTCACCCAGTTCTATTTGAAGGATGTTGCCTGGGCTGACTCAGAGCTTTTCCACCTGGGACCTGTAGTGGCTGCCCAACAGGTGCACCACCAGGCCCAGAAGTGAGGAGATATTGTATATATGTAAATATGTACATATTGTAAATATGTTAAATATGTACATAATGTAAATATTTGATGTACATATATTTTCAAAAAAAAACAAAACAAAAAAAAAAACTGTGACTTGCTTCCCTTGGGAAGTTTATTCTTCTGGGACTGAACTCAACCCCTCTCTCTCTCTCTCTTTCCCTTCTCAGACCAACTCTAGAAGGAAAGGAAAAAAGGGGGGGGGGGCAACGTCGGTAGACTCCCGGTTAACCGGTGAGTTGATGGCCGACCTTGACCTGCCAGGGTTCTCTGACCCTAGGTCAAATGGGCCTGTACAATTTTGTTTGTTATGAGTTCACATAAGTCCCTAGCTGCTTACCCGCCTACCAAGTGGTAGTTATTCAGCAATTGTCCATTGGATAGGATGTATTAACGCAATAAAATTGCAAATTTAATAAGTAAATAAAATTTTTATAAGTTAATACCCTATCCAATGGACAGGCAAGGCCCACCCAACCGGCCCCGCTATCAGCTTACTAGGGGTCTTACTAGGATTAGACACGAAAAAGATGCTATGACGTCACGTTGTCTAGACAGGAAGAGGAAGTACGATGCACCACCTGGCGAATGCACTCTCCTGACCGGTCCTGCCGGTATTATATACAGGACGTCTTTTTCTGGCGTTTGGCGGGACCGGTCGCACAGACCGGTAAAGCAATTGTCCATTGGATAGGGTATTAACTTATAAAAATTTAATTTACTTATTAAATTTGCAATATTGTAAGGAAGACAATAAAATAAAACCAAACATGTAAATTAATTTTCATAGAAATATCAAGTAGAAAGCTAAAGTCATTAAAAATACATTGAAATGGGACCTCTGAAAAATCATGAATTTTTTGTATCTAAAACAAGATCCTGATCTTTCTTTTAGTAACTTCTTCCTTTAGTCAGGTCCTACTCACAAATTTTTAAATAAAGATCTGTTCATTAGTTTTGGAGTAATCTAAACACACACCCCCCCCCCCCACCCCCCCCCCCACCCCCACACACACACACACAAAAAAAACAAACATAAACAATTAACACACAAAAACATAAACTGCTGGTGGAGGTAAAAATTCTGCTTAAAGGTCACTTCTTGGTGAAAATCATGCATGGTAATTTTTTGTGATGGACTGTCAAGGAATTGAAAGAAAAAAGAGAAAATAAAACAGAAATAATAATTAATAAAAATGATGAATATACTACCTCCCTCTTTATTATGTTTATGTCAATTTCAAGACATACAATGAGAATAAATATTTTTACTTAAAGACATCAAGTATCACAAGCTAGGTTTGTGACCTCACAATGGCAGTTACATTGTGACATCACTTAGTAATGACATCATCAGAAAGCAAAATATTGATTTTTAACGCTCGACGATAGGAGAGGGTTATTGTAATCAGTTTGTTTCTGTCAGTCTGTCTGTCTGTCTGTCTGTCTGTGCACCGTTTTGCCCTTATAACTCAAAAACTATACCATCAATCGAGCTCAAATTTGGTGGGTAGATATTTCATGGGGTACAGACGGAATCTTCCAAATTTGGTGTAATTTGTTTGAAAATTAAAGTCAGGAGACAGGTTTTTAAATTTTTAATTGGGTATATACAGTGAAACCTACTTGTCTTCAAAAATCAATATCATGATAGGATTTCCTCCTCATAAATTCTTGCTTCATCAGATATCCTCTGTGGCTGTGAGTGTAATGTGTAGAACTTGTAATCTCATGGTTGGGGTTCAATACCAGTCAATTCTAATTTTTTTTTTTTTTTAATTTTTGTTTTTAGGTTTTTTTAGCAATTTTTTTAAAGGTCTTTTAAAAAGAAAAGAAAAAAACACAGCATCTAAAATTTTACTGTTCAAAAAAAAAAACTTTAACCAAGATAAAGTGTTCAACTTGATGGACAATAATAGATCAATTGGGCATATACAGAGAAATCTGATTTTCTTTATTGCATAAGTAAAAAAATCAATATTTTGCTGTCTGATGATGTCATTACTTAATGATGTCACAATGCAATTGTCATTGTGAGGTCACAAAACCTAGCTTGTGATACGTGTGATATACTTCTTCTCATTAAATTTATGTCTTGAAATTGACATAAATACAATTGAGAGGGAAGTGGTGTATTTGTCATGTTTATTTATTTCTGTTTTTTGTTTGTTTTTTGTTTTTGTTTTGTTTGTTTCAATTTCTTGACAGTCCATCACAAAAATTTACCCTGAGTAATTTTGACCAAGAAGTGGCTTTTAACCAATATTTTTACCTCTACCAGGAATTTATGTTTGTTGTGTGCTTTTTTGTCTATTTGTCTGCCTGTTTTTGGTGTTTAGATTACTCCAGAACTAATGAACAGATCTTTATAAAAAATTTGTGAGTAGGACCTGGTGAAAGGAAGAAATTACTAATTTTTGGGAAAGACATGGATCATATTTTGGATACAAAAAAATCATGAATTTTCATAGGTCCCATTTCAATGTATTTTAATGATTTGAGCTTTCTACTTCATATTTCTTCAAAAGTAATTAATAAATTTTGATGTCAAATTTGAAGTAGGAAGGGACTAGCCATGGGAAGGAGTGATTATAGTTTAGGAAAGTTCCAATTAATATATTGGATACCAAGAAGCCTCCAGAATTTCTGGAAATGCCACCATGGTGGATGTGTGTTATACTTTATAACACTTGTGAGACTGGTCACATCGAGTCGAGCGTTTTGCTCTCTCTGAGTGCATCTTGTTACGTATGTGATGAAGAGAAGCAGTTTCACTGTGTATTCCCAATTAAAATAAGAAAAACTCTCTCCTGGCTTTAATTTTCAAACAAATTAGACCAAATTTAGTAGAATCCGTCTGTACCCCATGAAATACCTTCCCACCAAATTTTAGATTGATTGGAGTTATAGTTTTTGAGTTATAAGGGCAAAATGGTGCACAGACAGAGAAGCAGATTTCACTGTAAAAGCCCAATTAAAAATAAGAAAAACTCTCTCCTGGCTTTAGTTTTCACACAAATTACACCAAATTTGAAAGAATCCGTCTGTACCCCATAAAATACCTGCCCACCAAATTTGAGCTCGATTGGTGTTATAGTTTTTGCGTTATAAGGGCGAAACGGTGCACAGACAGACAGACAGAAACCAACTGATTACAATAACCCTCTCCTATCGTCGAGCGTTAAAAATGCCCACAGAAACCCAATTTAAGAGGCGAATATACCTGTCCGATTTTACATCCGAATCCGTCATCCGACGTCCGAATCCGACATCCGTCATCCGAATTTGCAAATACACTACATCAGAAAAATGATCCGTTTTTTGGTATAGATTTTTGTTTGTTGTGTGTTTATTTGGAGTAAACATATTTAAATACTGTGGCGTGTTTTGTTTGTTTTGTAAGTGTTTTATAACTTTGGATCTGTTTATTCTCAAAATAAAACATGGGAAAAGAAACTGACTTTGAAAAACTAATTGAACTGTCTTTTGTAACTTAGGTACTGCTCATTTGCAGTCTATCCAGCATGGTGTGAGATAAAAATATGGTTAAAAATTATGTAGAGAATGACAAAGCAACAGTGCAAGTGATCATAGTTTTTTTTCAGATTAAGTTCCACACATATGCTATAATTAATAAAGAAACCTGAAAAAGTCTTTTTATTTGGTTAAGTAAAAATAAAATCCCAGCTTATTTCAGGGAAAGAATTTTTGGGGAAAAAAAGAGGATCAAGTGTTGACCAATCAACAAATCTAAAACTATGTCACCAGTAAATATTTGGATCCCATCACGTGACCAGAATACAGGGTGTTTACCTTCACGTCCAGAAAAATGTGCTTTCTCAGAGGCTCGAAATTATTTAGTATAAATGTGTAGAAAAATTGCTCAGAGGGACGGAATTATGATGGGGTCCTTCCCAGAAGCTCGAAATTGGAGTATAAAAGGCAGCAGCAAAGAGAAAGTTTTCATTGTCACGTGAGAGATTGTTAGAAGCACACCTCCCTCTGCTGTTTTAAACAGGATAACATTTTTAATGAAAATTTCTTTTTTTTAAAGTGGCTTTTTCTTTCATAATCTGAAACAGACATACGTTGATTTATTTCTCATTAAATATTAAACCAAAAACCTGAAGTAAGGTTACAAAATTATGTCAAGAATGTCAAAGAAACAATGCAAGTGATCATAGTTCTGAAGTTAACATATAGTGAAGCTCCTCGGTGCACAGAAAAAAAGCCTGGTGGAAAAAATGACAGTGGAAAGAAAGCCTGGTGGAAAAAATGACAATGGAAAAAAGCCTGGTGTGTTTTGAAAAACATGGAAAAAAAGCCTGGTATTTTTTTTTCTAAACATATCACGATTAATGATGAAGTAGAACTGAACCATTAATTTATTATCTATATATTATTTAAAACCTTTCATTACTGTCAAAGGGATTGAGAAGTCTTTCAAGTACCTACTGTGGACTTCAGCACAAGAAAAATTACACTAAAACCAGTGGCTGGATATAGTTGCAATTAGTAATTTATCCATCCCACAATTAGGTGTTCCACTATTAGCCTGGGAAACAAATTTTAATTGCTAATACAGAAAACCCTTTATAGTAAGGTGATAACAGAACACCAGAGCACACTTAAAATGAACTATTGTATCTACTCAGGATTAGTTCTTCAACATGGCAGTACATACTTGCAATTAGTAACACACACATCCAGCATTTCCTGGGAATCCAAACATAATTGCATGTTCAGAAAAAAGTTTCAGCTCCTTAAGTGATATACTGACATTATTTTAAACCAACCTCTAAAAAGCAAATGGATTTTACATACTTTGGAATTCTATTTTGATAAAAATAAATTGTACTAGAAAAATAAATTCTAAGTACCAAAAAACATTTTAAAGTCAAATGGTTGATCATTAATCTTGATATGTATCAAACCTAAAAAAAAGACACCAGGCTTTTTTTCCATCTTTTCCAAAACAGACCAGGCTTTCTTTCCACTTCTTTCCACTGCCATTTTTTCCACCAGGCCTTTTATCCACCAGGCTTTTTTCCCGGATTCAGCTCCTCATGTATGCTTTAAATAATTGAGAAACCTTAAAAAGGGTTTATTTTGTCACATAATAATCAAATTCCCAGCCTATTTCACCAGAGCAATTTAGATAAAAGTTAAACTATTTGGATTCAATCACAAGATATTTCTTCTCAATGTAAGAACCCATTAGCAATTTTTGGGAAAAAAGAGGATGAAGTGTCGACCAATCAACAAATCTTAAACTAGGTCACCAGTAAATATTTGGATCCTATCACATGACCAGAAGTACAACAGGGTATAAAGGCAGCAGCAAGCAGAAGGTTATCATTGTCACTTGAGAGATTGTTAGAACCGTGTCTCTCTGCCTCTTTCTACAGGATTTTACATTTTTAATGAAAATTATATTTTAAATGACTTTTTCTTTTCATAAATTGAAGCAGACATATATTGATTTTATTTTATGTATGTCAAAGGAAAAACATGGAAAGTATTATTAAAATAACAAAAAAAAAAATTTGGACATTTTGGTCACGTGATGGGATCCAAATATTCAGCCTTGACCTAGTTTAAGAATTGTTTATTGGTCGACACTTGATCCTCTTTTTTCCCCAAAGTTCATCAAAAACTGTAATGACAATCAGTCTGGTCGTGGGGTGCTGTATGTTCTTCCAGTCCTGTCATTAAAAAAAACAATGAAAATTGATGGCACAGAGGCATCCGTCATCCGAAAAAATTGCTCCCTGTCCGAATTTAAATAAACGGCCGCCGATTCGGATATAAAATCGGCCAGATTTATACAGCCTCACTATTTCTTTGGTTTTCAATTTTTTCGGATGACGGATTCGGACGTCGGATGACGGATTCGGAAATAAAATCGGACAGGTATATTCGCCTCTTTATGGACATTGTGCCACTTTAAAGCCCTGTAACTGTCTAACTATGAGGCTCATAGAGCTGAAATCTTTGAATTTTTCAAAGGAAGTGCCTGTCTATTTAAATTTTGAATATTAATGATGTTATGGCTATCTTTGGGGGCCACGGTGGCAGAGTGGTAACACTCTCGCCTCCCACCTCTGCGGCCGGGGTTCGATCCCCGTCATGGCCGTAAGTGGGAAAGCTGGTAGTTGCTTGCCGTTGGTCGGCAGTTTACAGTACAGAACCCTAGCGAACTATATGTACTGGTTTCCTCTGCCCTTCCAACTACCCGTCGTGATATGACCTGTACAGTGTTGAAAGCGACGTAAAACCCCAAATAAAAAAAAAAAAAAAGTTATGGCTATCTTAGGCTTTTAAGAAGTTCAATTTATTTTTGTGTTTTTTATGTTTCTGCTTGTGGAGTTTTTAACTTTTTAAAATGAAACTGGTTATACATATTAAAGTAGGCAAAATGGACACTGTTATTTTCTGGTGAGCTTTAAGTCCCAATATTAATGAAATTATAGCCTAATGTAGTAAAAATAGGGGATTTTAACCCTTAACTAGCCCAGTATTATTCAACTTGCCTCAGTTAATATTGACACAGCTGCTACAGTTATGAACTTATTTCAGTTGATATTCACACATTTAAAATTCTCAATTCTGTATTATTATTATAAATCTGTTCTTGTGGTTTAATAATTTATATTTAAATCTTGAGGTATAAGAGGTATAACTTTCCTGTTGGACATTCCTTAATTATATATTTGATTTTTTTATAAGTCATAAGATTAACTGAGCTTTTTGTATTGCAAGTTTATAAAATATATAGACTGGACCATTGATGATTTCTGAGTATTTTATTACCCCTTTTATATATATCAGAGTGTTTGTTATCTCTTACCAGTATCACTCCATCCCTTTGTCATATTATGTAACACTAATCTGTGAAAAGCCCTACACTAATTGTGGGGTTGGGGCTTATCTGTTGTGTGTTTGATGAAAGGCAATGCCTCCAAACCTGTACCTAAGCTTCAAACTTTTTACTTAACAGTTATTATTATTAGATAGGCAGGCATTCCCTAGCTCATTAATGTTTTTTTAAAGGTCCATAAAACACCATATTTGCACAGATTCTTTCATTATCGGCCCGCTATTTTGGGAATAATAATATTAATGCATGTTTTAACGTTTCTCGTAAGTTTGTTTACAATAGAATTGCTCCCACTTGAAATTTTCAAAATACCATATCTACCTAATTATTTGATGGATTTTGATCAAATAAAAGAGTATAAACAGCTTAAAAGCATTTTTACAATAGAACGAGTACAAATGGTATGAGTTAAAGTTAAGGAATGAAAAATCGTAAAAAATGTGAATGTTTTGAATGAGTGCATTACTGATGGTGGAATAAATAACATTTTACAGGGTCAAAGTTCATGAATCTTGGTGGCTGTGAGTGTAGAATGCTTCATATTTTAATTGTGGGGGATGGGGTTCGAATCTCAGCAGGACAGTTTAATTTTTTTTTTTTTTTGTATTTAGCTTTTTAAAGCAATCTTTTAAAAAGGGTTTTAACATTAAAATTATTAAAATTAAAATTATTTTGAACATGTTTACAGTTACAGATAAACAATTGAATCAAAATATATGGTTTCCTTTGAAGTACTACAGTTTTACAAGAAAATGTTAGAATAATACTTAATATTTATGAGAATTTAGGTGAATAATAATGACAAATGCAGATCTAATAATAATAGTAATAATGTGATTTTGCACGGGCATTATAGGTTTTTACAGGCACTTCATGAATCATTACTGCACTCGGGCCTAACGGCCCTCGGGCTGTAATGATTCATGGCGTGCCTGTAAAAACCTATAATGCCCTACAAAATCACATTATTGTACTAATAGTGCAGGGCTTGTGTCTTACATCTTGATGAATGATGAAAGAGAATGCCTCTTATATTATGACATTTTAAATTGGAATCTATATTCTTTATTCTCTTGAACCTGCTAATCAAAGAGATGACCTTTCAGGAATAATCAGAAGCCATTTCCAAGATTTTCACTTGCTATCCAAAATGTTCTACAATGTAATCTCTAATTCCAATTGTCAATTGTACTGAAGTTTTAGGGTTGTAGGGCTTTTCTCCATGGTCTGAAAAATTAGTGTTATGCTTTTCTCCAGGGTTTGCCAAAATGGTGTAGGGCTTTAAGAATTAAGAATTAAATGCTAATTAAATCAACTTGCATACTTTATATAGTGCAACTTTAGTTCAGTTATGTTTATCTCTTTCAACACTATATATCCTGAGTAGTTATCTAAATGGAGTATTGATTGATTGATTGATTCATTCATTCATAAAAAATGAAAATGTGTATGTGGTTAGAAAAATTTCTATTTTGGGTGAACATCCTACCCTGTCAGATTGTTGTGGGCAAAGTTCCTTGTGGGCAAAGTGCCTGTGGGTAGAGTTTGCATTGGGAAAGTTCTTGTGGGCAAAGTTCCTGGATTCCCATCAGTCGTCTGGGGATATCATTTTGCTTGCAAATAAAAAATATTGTAGATTGAATTGCTCAAGTTCTTATATAAGTGGTTGATTATGTTTTCCCTCAAAATTATATCACACAGGAGGGGTGTAGCTTACATAATTAATAAAATATTAATGAAAAATTGTGCACTTGTTGAGTAATCTATAGTAAGTGGTGCTAGCTAATTACAGTCCTATTTTAAGTCAAGTGCTTTATATGGTGGTTAAACAATTATTTATACAGGATAGTCAGATGTATTATCTCCACTCTATTTGACCAGTGGCAACTGTTGAGGATTTGTTCTAATCTGACCGTGGCTATTGAATGAGACAAAAAACCCTAACTTTGATCTTTGCATATCTTGTGGGCAAGAGTTAACAGGTCTGGCTTTTGAATAATTAGTTCTCACCTCAGTTGTGTGTTATAACCTAGCTTATGAAGAGTGAAGAACAGGTGAGATTCACTTAGGGCCAGTCCAGATATGACCTTAACTACTGAAAAGGCCTAAAACACTAAATTTCTTGCAGCTAAATTGATTCTTTTATATGCCAAGTCAAAGTTAAAAGTTGCCATTTTACATCCCCCTCAACTGCAATGGTCATATCTGGACAGGCAAGAATCATTCATTTTTTTTCATAGATTCGGACCCACAACTACAACAAAGTGATCCAATGCACTATACAAGATAGCTTATTGGCATGCGCATGAAAATGAAAATTGAAAATTATGCCCTAAATATCTTGGCCCAAACTTGTCTTTATATAGTACATATTCCTACAAGACCCAGGCATAGTAGGCCTAAAGGATTGTTAATATGGGATCCAAGGTTTTCACCATCCATCCACTGATCAATGAAACATTTCCACCATAGTTTTGCTTGTGAAGAAGCTACCAGATTTAACAATTTGTCTGGTGACATCCAATCTGCTGCCTCTCTTACATCCATCAGTTCAAAATTAAAATCTGACCTGTTCTGCTAAGCTTATCACCTTATTTGCTTTGTTCTCCCCGATGTATGCATGGTTGGTGACCTATTTCATGTCCTTCAATATCTGATTTTTGACTCTGGCTTATAGATATATTGTGCCTTAGAATTTGCAGTTCGCAGAGATTAAGTGTAATAATTATTATAGAAGTTTAATCAGAATCGTGTTTTTCAAAAAACACATTACAAAAAGTATTGGTATATCTCTACCACAAAAACAATGACAATGTTTTTGAATGGCACAGACTTAATCAAATCAGACTCAGTAAAATTATGAAATATTACGGAATGTGCCAACTTTACTGACCAGTGTCTGCATTATGTGTTTTTGCTAATTTTGCATATTTTACTGTAACCTACAAAGTTATCCACACTACTTTTTCATACAGGACAATTTGACCGAGCATGACCCACCAAGCAAAAGACCCAGGCTTGAATCTGATGGCTCTTCTCTTCAGTTCCCCTTCACCCAGTTGCCATCTGGTCAATTGTCTCCATCCTCCATTGCCTTGGTAACAAAGTCTAGCATAACCGGTGACTATAACTACCCCATGGAGTCAGCTGTGACTATGAACATAAAATCTTTGGAAGATGCCCAGAATTTCTTGCAAGTGGGACCAAGACTCGATACAGTGATGCTTGATACCAGTTCCATAAGACAACAACAGCATCAAGAATTGCATGTTACAGATGCAGAGTATAAAATGGAAACAGTAATGCAGGGATCGGGTGATGAGGTTGCAACCAAGGTGCTTGACTCCAGTAAGTCAATAAACAATGATCCACAGCAGTATATGTATGGGAGAAACCTAGGTTTTAATGAACATCGAGATTCTACTGAGGATGCAAAAACACCAGCTACAGTAACACAGGAATATAATGCTGATACAAGTAAGGTTTAATGCGTATGGCTGAATGATAAATACCAGTTATTTGATATTTGTTTGCCAGTAGTACTAATCGAATGTCATTTGAAAGCTTTCATTTGGTAAAATTTAACCACCTGTGAAGTACAAACATTGAAATTCAACTGGCCTGTCTTCAAGGGTTTTTTTTAATGTTAAAATGCACACTTTGAATTTATTAAAAATTTTGGGGTGCCGGCATTTCACACATTTAATTTTCAGAATTAAATAACAATTGCGTTGAGATTACTGAATATGGGTAATGGTAGTGTGCCCAAGACCGCTGACCTGGAACTTATTTGGTGTTAAAATTTCATTGTAATGATATTTTTATGAAAATTTCATGTCTATAAATGGGTATTTTACGGTCTTTGAATGTAATTCCTGACAGATATAATTAAAATATATGTTTCAGAGATGTAAAAATATGGGTTATATTGTGAAAGTACTCTTAATTACTGTAAATAGTGATTTCTTTATGTTATTTCTGATAAATATTATTTTGCTTAATGTTTTAGAAATGGTTTAATATCATCACACTTATCAGTGTTAATTAATAATTCTAATAATAAGGACCTGATTCACCAAACTGATCTGACATGAGGCATTCACATACAAGCCCTCTTTAAACTAATTAAAAGAAGGTAAATCTTTTAAAATGGAATCACAAATAAAGAAGTTATAATCAATTTCATTGAACCATATTGTTGTATATTCTAATGATACTTACTGATTCTATAAAAGCTGGAGAATTCTTCAAACTTAAAATCTTTTTAGCTTGTATTGTACTGTCATCAGTGTGCACAGACAAGATATTTGACAGCAGTTCCAACAATATTATCAGGTTAGATTGGATCTGCTTGTGTTAATGCATACAAGTCTTTATAATCCACAAACCTAATTGGTGTAATTGTAATCAATTATTTTACATTATTTTTTTCTCATTTCTCCTTTCACCCAACAGCCTTAAACGTACAACATACTCCGTCATGGGCATCTCCTGTAACCATTGGCAACATGCAACTTGCCACTTTTACCCAAAATGCACCTCACCAGGTGTGCAGTACAGGGGATATGTTACCTACTCTGACTGACACAACAGAGGGTCATAAAGGTGAAAAGGAGCAAGCTGAGGTAACACCTGTAGGAACCACAGGGGATTTGTCTGGAGAGGAGGAGCATGATAAAGGTATGGTGTTAACACATTATATTGTTTAATACATCAGAATGATAAAATAGAATGACTAAAACATCAGATAGTAAATGGGAAATTTATGTATGTAATTGTTGATTGGTTTTGACATAAAAACCAATAACCCGCTGATAAACTTTTAAAACTAGTTGCTTAGGTGACACATGCAGGAATAACAGGCAATTTATCTACATAGAGAGAATTAGAGAAAGATTGCAGAGTTTTTCATTGACAAGAGCTCTTAAATCTTTTAAATCAACATCAGAGTTAGTGGCATTACATTGCCCAAAACCATGAATCAAATAGTTTTGGAAACAGCCTGCGTTACTGTTGAACTCCATAACATTTATACACATTCGATCATTTGCCTGCTGATTGTATACATTCAATGGTTATCCACATTCAGTACAAGATATATAATATACAATTGATATATTGCTTTGCATATGCATGAAAGAAGAAAGTATTTGAAAAAAAAAATTCTGGTTAATACAGACATCAGATACCTTTCTTCTTTTAGATAAGACACTAGATACAGGGGCTTAATGTGTACAATATATAATATTTCAAATATCCCAAATGGTCTGGACAAGGATGAAAAGCAAATTCCAATTGTTTTTAAACTTTTGGTCAGTGAGGGATATAATTGATAGGCATTGTTGCTCCTAATAATAAAAGTTAAGAGAAGCATTGTTGACCAGTGATTTGTATAGATATATGGCTAACTTTTAACAAAAACGAGGTATTTTCAAGAGGTATTTTTAATTGTCACCTTTTAGACTCTGTGTACAGTACTGATAGTGTACCACCTGCTCCAACAATTCATAAAAGAGAATATTCTGGAAGAACACCAGGCCTTGGTGACATCATGATGGCAACTGTGGATGAAATTCCTAAACGAGGCAGGATCTCAAACAAGATGAAACCTCTACTTAGGGTATTATTGTATTTTAGTAATTAAACACTGATAGATCTGCGTGAATAAAACTCTGCTAATTCTCTTTTAAAATGAAAGTAAATGAACTGCCATTAAGAGACCTTTAGCAGTGTTAACCAATCCAGGGGCCGATTTCACTAAAGGACTTAAACTAAGTCCCTTTATTGGCAAAGTCAGGGACTTAAATCTAAGACTTTGGTCTTAGCTAGGTCTGGGACTTAAATGGATTTCACAAAGGGTGACTTAGCTAAAGTCCAGGCTTATTATATAACCACAGTGGTTTTCTGTGTCATGTGACCTTTTATTTTTGTTCAAAATATTGGTGATATATATCCTTCATTTAACGCATTTTATCAAAGGATAAGTGCTGTTTTGAAATGGAAAACCTTGTTACAACATAAAAACTTCCCAAAGACTACTTTAGTGAGGTGTTCTGTATAATTATACTTTATTTACAGCCCTTTCAAATTTTGAAGTGAAGAAAAGTTTATGGCAGCCATATTTAAGTCCTCTTTACAAAATTTAAGTCCACTACCTACCAGACTTCAAGTTAAGTCCACTGACTTAGCAATTTCATGGACTTAGCTGCTTTGTGAAATCCACTAAGTCTAAGACCACAGACTTAGCATTCTGTTGACAAAATTTAAGACCAAAGTCTCAAATTTAAGTCTAAATCTGGGCTTAAGTCCCTTTGTGAAATTGGCCCCAGGAATTTATCAAAGATTTAGTTTTGGCAAAGCTAATAGTGTCACTGTTACAACTTCTGCAAAAATTGCTTGGTGTTGTCACTTAATTCAGTCTAATTTAGTCTGACTTTCTAAAACACTGGGCAAACTTAAAGCTGGGTCTTACTCAAGGTGTTGCCGTTTTCAAACTGTGCATTGAAAATGCCTGACCTTATCTTTCGGGTGAAGTTGAACCTCAGTATGTGTATGATAAATATTTACCTCCCTCAAGGAAATTCATGACCCTTTACTTGTCTGTCTGTTTGTTAGCAGGATTGCACAAATAATGCTGGTCAGATCTTCAGGAAAACAAGATGGATCTTGGTCCAACTTAGATCCCATTAAATTTTGAGAATGATCTAGATCACCAAGATGCAAAAAAAATATCAAAGGTCTGGATTTTCCCATTTACTTATTATTATTGAGCCACTTTAAAAAAATCATACATGGCTTGGCGGAGGTATGCACTCTCTCAAAGTGTTGTTATTGCTGTTGTTTTGACCTTTGATATTTGGTTCAATTAATTTCTCATTGCTAGTGTTTTCTGTTTGTTTAGTTCAAAGAAGTTTCAGTAAATTCACAAGGAACAAGTAACTCTGCTCCACTTCATAGGGGTAAGAAATGCATCATTTTTCTGAGACTTTATGTTTCGCTCTTCAGATTCTACTCTACGTATATGAACTCCTATAAATTGTAAAAATTTTATTGTAATTTAACTTTTTGTAAGTTAAATACTTACCTTATCCTCACTATTGCTATGTGTTGGTGAGAGCAAACATCTAGGACCAATTTGAGTATTTTAAAAAGAAATAGTCTTGTTAGTACCCTGCGCATGTGTGGACTGCGCATGCGCCGCGGCCGTAGTTCCTTTATATTTCATATTTAATTTGGTCGTCGGAGAGTAAACATCGACTACAAACCATTTGCTGTTTTGCTTATTTCAAAATGGCTGAGGTGTCACAATAAATTTGTATCTTTAAATTTTAATAAAGATCTCACAGTTTCAGAGAATATTTTTTTTACTCTGCACAATGTATACAGGTATTTAACCCACCTTATGAAAACTTGCCAATTAGTAAGTTTTCCAAAGGATATCTGATGTTTTTTGTTTGTATTTCTTAACCAGTTCAATGACTTTATGTATTTTCAGCAAAAAAGTGTGGTAACTTATTTCTTAATTGTGTTTATTTGTCTGTATAGGCCCACTACACAGCAATGAAGATAGAGTTCGTGAGACATTACTTCGCTGTGATAAAACTGATTCTGCGGACTGTCTGTACCTTGTGCTGGGGACACATTATCACTGCAGAGCATGTAAAGCAGCCATTAGAGTAAGATTTACTGGAAAAATTTAGATAAAAGTTCATAAAACACTTAATAAACTTTTGTTATAATTTTTCTTGATTTTCACTTAACATATTGTTGATATTTTTATTAACTGTAGTAGTAATTAAATAACATCTCAATTTTATATCCCTTGTGTTTTCACATTAAAAGTTTACTGTTCCAAGCTATAGTGTCTTACTTTAATATGATTATTAACTATTATAATAAAACAAGCAAAATATTAAATTTTACAAAATTAATTTACGTGTTAAAGGCTCTGTTTGTTTCTTGAATTATAGTGTAAACTCACTGTAAACAGTTATTCTATCATACTGTGACTTTATGACCGGTTGTCAAGCATTTTATATTTGAAGCCATCAAAATATGTTTCATGCAAAGCTTTTTTTTCTGAATACTGGATAACCAGTTATTACACACTTCAATAGACTCGCATTGATTACTGTACTGTTAAATTAATATTTGAATTTGTGAAACTATTTTTACTCATGTTGTATGTTCTGTTAGTTTTGCTATTTTGTACACATAATATTTATTAAAATGAGGTCTCAGTGAGAAGAAATGATGAAACTGTTTTTAGCTTACGGTATTAAAGAAAAAAATTGCACTGATTCATCTTTAAGTTACCTGTATTACCGGTAGTTAAAAATTTCAAATTTTTTGACTGAATGCCAAAAAAAAATTAATTAACAAATATGTTTAACAATAGCGGAGAAATTTATTATCTAGACTATAATTTATTGACAGTCCATGATGCAGTGTCCTTTGTTACCTCTGTTAAGGAGGTATTATCTTCATGACCTGTTTATATGTCTGTTTGTCTGTTAGCAATATGAAATTTTGAGAGTGATCTGGATCACTGTCTGGATACAAAGAATAATAATCTGGATTTTCCCATTTACTTATTATTATTGACTTGGCTGAGGTGTACACTCTCTGTGTGTTCTTGTTTTTGTATAATTTTAGGAAGAAGATCTGATCGCTCATCGCTATGTCCATAGCTGTCTCAGACTCATCAGCGATGTCAATATCTCACAGGTTATAATCTAATACAAAAATTTTAGTGCTTGACCTCCCATCTTTTGACAGAATCTAAGTCACAGCAATCCAAAAACATGTTCAATATTGAATTAGTTTAACAGAGCCATGTGATACCATAAAATACATAGGAGGTGGGTTGGCTAAGATGGATAGGTTTTTATAAACAGAGAAGTTTATATAAATTATTCACACTTGAATAGATTTTCCATTTATGAAGCACTAGCTCAAAAATAAATGGTGAAAATAAAAGAATATTGGAATATTGACCAATTATTGCTGCTTCCCGATACATGAAAGGTCATATATTGTGCAGAGTCTTTATGTTTCTTGGTATAGAAATTCAGTTTGGTATCAAACTCAGTGTACTGAGCACAATTGTGAGAAAAAATATCAAAATTAAATTATCTATAAGAAAGTTATACTCATTGAGAGAAATTGATATCAGGAAACCTTAACTTATGTCCCATGAAAGTACAAAACCATTTATGGAGCTGTTAGTGACTTCCAGATGCCATGATCTCCCATACATGGAAAATCTTCCTGCCTAATTTTAAAATTATGTAGATAATTTTTAACATTATGATATCTAAATGTGACTATATTTGATCATTTATTGCTGTAATTTAGAGAAGGTGCTCTGAGGTCCTGTACTGATACGACTTTAGCTGCTGAAAAGTTGTCGACCTTTTGTAATACAGAGA
This sequence comes from Sabellastarte sp. h YS-2021, assembly GCA_964017235.1. Lineage (NCBI taxonomy): Eukaryota > Metazoa > Annelida > Polychaeta > Sabellida > Sabellidae > Sabellastarte > Sabellastarte sp. h YS-2021. The sequence goes on from OZ024937.1 coordinate 68,137,760, forward strand.
GCACTGTATATGGAGCTGTGGTTGGTTTAAACTTTTAAAAGAGATTTCCAAAATGAACCATTTGTATCTTTATCCCTTTTATTTTTGTTATTTTTTTAATTTTGTTGTAGTTTAAATTTTAACATTACAAAGTTAACACACAAATACAAACCAAGAATACAAAGACAGAACACCTAAATTTTCTTCTGGTTAATAATTTTTAATATATCGAGATTCAATTTAATAATTGAAGTTTTTCACAGTGTTCAAAATGTCTTTTTTTACCTTCTCCCCAGGTAGTGCTGAATGGCAGGTTTTGTGACAACAAAAAGTGTGTAGAATCCAAGACACCAGAAGCTATTGGTGGGTTTGTTATTCACATGCATTGTGCTCACTGCGATGATATACTCGAAACTGTGAGTGGATATTTTTTAATGCTTTTGTTGTATTATGACTGATCTCAAGTCTGCCACACTTGAAGCAAGTTTGTGTCAGCAAAGATTTCTTAAATGAATTGTTGGAGGATATATTAGCTGCACATAGTAAAATTTGTACTCTGCACTGGGGTACTTATTTACATTTTAAGGTCATTTTTGCAATTAGTTTTATTTAAATTTATAAGGTATTTCATTTTTAAGCTTGATACTTTCATATTTTACATAAAATGACAATAATTTTTTAATAGTAACTGTTAAAATCTTTTAAATTATGTTTTATAAATTTGTCAGCTCTGGATGAAATGTGCTTTGATAAAGATTGACAAAGATTCACATATTAACTGACAAAAAATAATGTATTTTCTGACTGGCAAAAAGGCCTCGTGTCTTCTTCTTAATGACCTTTTACCCAAGGTCAGAACATTGTAAGATATATCTGTACTCTAATGGTTACAAAGATGTCAGATTCACCCAGCAATTTAAAAATATGATACATTTTCTAAATAAATTCTAATTTTAATCAACTTTTATGGTGCTTAATCTCTGCTCAAAAGCTAAGTTTAGATGTTGAATTGTACATTGCTTCCTGTCTAAAAACATTTAAGGGTTTTACAGATGTAAAAGTTAAAAATGAATTAGATGTATCTTCTCTTTGACCTTTGAAACAGGGTCATAGCTTTCACCAGCATCTGAAGTCTTGTCACAAAGATGTGTGGTCAGTGTGTATTGTGTACAATGAAGCGGATACAGCTATTGAACAGTGTCTCTTCTGCAGAGGTTACTATGAGACTCAGGAAGTACTCAGCAAACACATGACTGACAGCCACTTCTCCAAGTAAGTCCCGCCCTTTCTTGTATGATTGAGATGTGACTGACACGTATTTCTAAAACTAAGTGCCACCCTCTTTTCAATATAATTGACACTTGATAGACATGCATTTCCCCACTAATTAAGTGGTCCCCGTCTCTTTTTTACAGCTTTCACATATTACAGACATAGATTTTACCCGACAGCCTTTAAAGGATGTGCAGTATTTTTTTTCACCCAGGGGTGTCTTGCTGGCTGGGTGAGTGCATAGGTGGCAGGAAAATCTTGTCCAGGGTGTATCTCAGAAACTACATGGTGTAGGAAATTGATACATGATAGGGACATTGTTTGTGGGGGTTTATGTGTGCAACATCATGGTATGACCTTGATTTCACCTTTGACCTTGACCTAGTGACCTTGATCTTTAAAATTTTGTCCGGGCTACAGCACGGAAACTGTATATATAAGGTGCAGGAAGTTTTTACTTGGTAGGGACATTGGTAGCAAATGTAAATATGTAAGATGTGTAGATAGCATTTCCAAATGCTATTTACTTAGGCAGTGGGGTACCGGCATCTCTTATGCTATATGTATATGTAGGTGCCATTCTTTTGTTACATGATTTACACAAGACAGACATGTATTTCTCTCTTTTTAAACTTAGATTCAACAACAAAGAAATGCAGATGTATTGCATAGTGTGCTGTGGAGAGGATTTTCCTCAGGTTGAAAGATACAGGTTTGTAAATTACTTGTTTTTCAATTATATTTTGTCATTATTTTGTAATGTGTAAATTAACATAGAGAAAAAAATTATTAGAAAACAGCGTACTATAAATTGAGTAGCGTTCAATAAATTGTTGTGTTTCTAGTAATCTTTGATCCCAGTTTGTCTAGGTTACACACGGAAATAAACAGAAGTCCAATTCTGACCAGCTAAGCTAAAGGTGAATCCCAAAAAGTCCAGGTGTTAACAGAGCTGATATATATATGAGGATATGATATACCTACCTTCAAAAAAGATCTATTCCCAAGTATATGAAGACATTATTACTCTTCAACTCACTTGGCTGTGTTTGGGGGATCTTGAGGCTGTCTGCCATGTTAATTGGAAATTTGTTGTCTTTTGTCTACAGGCAGTCACTCCTTGTGTTTTTGGACAATACAAAGGAATAAACACATGACTTTGTCTAACTCTTTAACCAGCTAAGCTTAAGGAGAATTCATGAAAGTTAATATGGGAATGTAGTCACCTACTATTTGACAAAACTTTGTTATAATACCATGGAATAAGCATGTACCAAGAGTAAATTCAGTCATTCAATTTTAAGCACAGACCATTTAAAAATGTTGTTTTAGTGAGTAAATATCCATCTGACCATTATCCAGGATTCACATGGCTCTAGAGCACAAGACCCTGGATGCAAGCCTGTTTAAACCTCAGAACCTGCCACTCAAATGCCTGGAGTGTGGAGAGGAGGCCACGGGCAAACAGAACATGCAGAAACATGTGTGGCAGACACACAGTCAGGGGGAGAACAAGTAGGTCAAAGGTTAATAAGTAGGTCACAATTTTGTAAGTAGTCCACAGGGAAACAGAATTTGCAGATATATGTGGCAGACACAGAGATAGGGGGAGAACAAGTAGGTTAAAGTTCAACAAGTAGGTCAGAGATTACTGAATAGGCCAACAGAAAAATTAATAGAACGTGCAGACATGCGTGGCAAATACAAAGACATAAAAAGAGAAGCAAGTCTAAAGTTAGCATGTAAGTCTCTGGTCAGCAAATAGGTTAGGGCTTAGACATAAAATGCTGAAACATGTGTGGGAGACACACATACAGACTATAACACATTTTCTATGCATTGACAAGGAGGTGTTCAAATAGGTCAAATAGTCACATTTAACTTAAATGAGAATTATCTGAAACAGATACAGAGGGAGGATGAAAACATATGGCTCAAAGGTCATCAACTAGGTAAAATATCAGCATATGGGTCACTGGTTAATAATATGAAAATGTGACGAATGTTTACAACTCCAGAGATGTTGCCAGATTGCGCAATTGCGAGAATCTTGCAATTTTTTTTAAATATCACACAATTTCGAAACTACAGTGCTGTTTATTTGAGGTTTACTACACACAAATGCAGGGACCCAATTTGTGAAGAGAATAGCTTACATGACCTTAACGTACACTAAATATTTGCTGTATCATCGCTAGATGACAGGAAGAGTTGTCAATGCACATGCGTGAACTCAACTGTAAGGAATTTTTCTATTGGTCGAGACGTGACCCCTAATTCTCGTCCAATCAGAGTCGAGCACACAGACGTCTTCGGTAGCAGACAAAAATATTGTGGTTATATGGTAGACCTTTAAAGGATAAATATGGATGTAAACGAAATTAAAATCAATCATAAGAGACATTTAGGTAATACATCCATTAGTGATTTCTTCATTATATTATATGAGTTTCAATTTATGTCAAATAACAATGTATGACACGGTTATGTCGTAATATGTACTAAAGTTTGATAATCTCTGGAAATATTTCCATTGAGGTCAGATCCCCCTTTTTATTTTTGAAATCCCCACCTTTTTTAGACCAAGGGGGGGAATTCCCCCCCTTTCATCAAATGCTGGCAACATCTCTGCAACTCCACTTAGGACCAACTACCAATGGCTTGGTGTGTCATTGCACAGAAAGGGGTGAGGGATGGGGGAAGATGAGAAAACTTTTGTTTTAATCACTTAAAATATTGTCATTGAATTTCAATGAAAAAAGTTTCATTATCTGCTTTGATTTTTTAAGATTTCATTAATTTTATTTTCCACCTTTAAGTTTTATCGATTTGCAAAAAATAAAAACTGCTCTTTTGAAATTCAATAGTCTTTAAATATTAAACAAATAGTCTACTATATCACATGATTTTCATGTATTATCAGAGTGTGTAACATCTGTGGAGCAATATTTGGGTCGTTGACAAAGTTACGAGAACATGAGTTAGAGCGCCATCTGGAGAGTAAATATTCATGCACTGACTGCAGCCGTGCCTTTATATGTCAGATGGCATTCCAGAAACATTTTGCGTAAGTTATTCTGTTTCATTTTCAAAGAAATTGCTTTCTGTATACTTCACATTGTGGCATTTTTGGGAGTTAATAATATCCCTAGAAGAAAGTTGGTGATGCATTGGTTTTGAACTGATCATACCTTCACTATTAAGATCGATGGTGACCTTGACAGAATGAGTCACATTTTCACCATTTGTTACATTTTGTCTGATCTATGTACCATATCTTGTCCAGTGTAATGTAGGAACTTCACCTGTCCTTTTTTATGTCAGCTGACTTGTCAGTCAGCTGACATTATGTCATCACTCTGCGGCGTGGGCGTACGCGTGAACAACTTCTTCTCCAAAACTACAAGGCCTAGAGACATGCTGTTTTTTTTAAAAGATACCTTATCTATCGAGGATGAAAAATTGTTCAAGGCATGCAAATCTGTCTGTTCGTCTGTTTGCTAGAGACATTACAAGGGGGGTACCCCCACCAAAAGTGTGAAAATTTCAACTTTTTATCACAATTTTCTCAGTGACTATTGCAGGGATTTCTCTCATATCTTGCATATATGTACTAGGCCAGAGGTAGATTCTCTTGTGTGAGTATGAGACCTGGATCTGTCTTACTTTTTTTTAAATAAATTTTTTTAATAATTTTTAATGCATTAAAATTCATGAAATCATGCACTAAATCACTTATAACTTCAAAAGTGTTGCATTTACAGCATTTTGTGAAAATATGTTGTTCAGCTACTTTTTTCATAGCTACAATATGGTGAGTAAGTTGGGCGTCTGTCTCAATAGCTAAGTGAGTAATAGCTACTTTTGGGCTTTTCAGTAACTTCCATTATGAGTAAAATCACTTGTAACTTAAAAACTATTGCATTTAGAGAATTTCGTATAAATATGTTATTCAGCTACTTTTGGGCCAGCTATAACATAGTGAAATTTCAGACCTGTAGCTCATGGCATAGCTGAGTAATAGCTACTTTTAGGTTATCACTGTTGAGTAAATCGCTTATAACTTGAAAACTATTGCATTTAGAGAATTTCGTATAAATATGTTATTCAGCTACTTTTGGGTCAGCTATAACATAGTAAAATTTCAGACCTGTAGCTCATGGCATAGCTGAGTAATAGCTACTTTTAGGTTATCACTGTTGAGTAAATCACTTATAACTTGAAAAGTGTTTCTTTTATTACGCTACAATAGCTTACCATGTGGGACTTAATGCTGATCTCGGGTTGCCACACCCGGGGCCAACGTCTTAGAAAAAAAGATCGTTCTTGTTAGCCACCGGATATACTGGTAGTTGTCGTCACGTGATAACTTCTGACCAATCGTCCTACTTTCTCGTTGGCCACGATTGACTGGTAGCAGTTTGTAAATATACAGACATTTTCATTTATTTCTCAGACTTTACTTATTGTTGGAGGCTAATATTTGCATATTTCTTGTAATATATATTATAGATCATTCTGTTAAAGTTTCATTTTCACAGGATAAGTATTTTTATTGCTGTCGCGTGTTTTGAGTTTTCCTCGGTTCAGGCTAATACATTCTATGTCTTTTATTGCGTACAAAATGTCTACACATCAAGCAAATAAAGACAAACCGAGAGCGCAGAAATGCCGCCATTTCTGCTTTAATTTTGATACACATAATTTCTGCCCTACCTGTAGGGAGGCTGGCAAGGGAGATGACCCCTTTGTCACCTTTGAAACCCCTTGCGAAATTTGCACGTCTTTTACAGATGAGCAACTACAGAAAATCCAAAACCGGAAACGGTATTTGAAAAAGCAGAAAGCGACAACTAGTTCCAAAGATGAACTAGATCTTTTGGGTGAAGGCGACGGGGACTCTTTCACTGGGTCCAATGCAGACCTCGAGTGTGCTGCTGATAGCCTCTTTACCTCACCCCCCCGTCCACAACCTCTTGCCTTCAGTTCCCTGTCTTTGAAAACGCCAGCAAAAACCGTCCCACCCACCCCTGGTACAGCTTTGCAAAATAAAATCCAGAAAAATTTAGAGAAATCACTCGGTGATTCCTTAAATATACACTTACAGCAGCAAATGGGTTCCTTCCAGGCATCCATGTTGGAAGCTTTTCAGTCACTCCGAGAGGAGTTGGCTGTAAAACAGAAAGTCGAGACACAGTCTTCGACTCTTGCTTCAAAACCTGGCTTGTCCAGTACTTCTGCTGCCCCTCTGGATTTGCCCCATCCGAGATCTGGTACTAACGTTCCAAGCGAGGATATGGATGTGGACTACGGTCCAACTCTTCCTCCTCGTCTAGTATCTACTCAACCTTCCTCGGATCAGTACGTTGCCCCCTCTGAAGGTCATCCCGAAGAGGTTTCGTACTCTCACAAAAAGCAAAGCCATAAGCAGCCAGTTGACCCGAGCTCTGCCTCGGACCAACTAAATGAAGATTCCGATGAACCTCGGATCCCTTCTTCTAGATCCAAAAAGCACTCTGACAAGAGCAAACATAAATCAAGATCTAGATATGTGTCATTTTCCTCAGAGGAGGATCACTCCCCTGTAGCCAGACACAGGTCTTCTAAGCCCTCTAGGGCTCAGCCCTCAGGAGTAGCTTCTGACCAAGACCTCCCACAACATGATCCAGACCCCCCTTATTATAGAGCAGTAGCTTTGTCTGACATGCCCTCCCAATACTCTGAGGAAGTGGATACCTTCAGGCGTATTTTGTCTCTCCCTGACCCCAGGGAATCTATGCCCAGGTCTTCCACCTCAGTGTTGGGTCTGGATGATGAAAAAGGCCGTCAAGAGCTCAGACCTAGAGGTCCCTCCTCTATTCTTCCACTTAGCTCAGTTATCAAGGACGCCTTTGATAAATTCCAACATGACTTTAAGGCTGCCAACTTATCTGAGGGAAAATATGTCAAGCCTCCTCCCTCAACTTCCAAGTGGTACAAGGTGGGACAACCAACTTTTCAGGACAAAATTCAGGAGTTGAATACAGACTTTGCTAAGATCTGTATTACTCCTAGACCTTCTGGGCCCCCAGTAGCCAGAGTTCCCCTGCCAGTTCTCAAGGAGCTAGAACTTCAGGCTAGACAAAACATCTCTACCCTCAACTTCACCGCTGCATTTGCCAAAACCTCATCTTCTTGCAATGCTTCATTGGAAAAATGCCAACATAGCATTAAGTCTACCGTCAAGAAGATTAAATCTCAGATTCAGAAAGGTGCCAATCCTGAGAAAGCGGCAAAGCGCGGATATGAGGAAGTAGCTGACTACTTAGATTTTTGGAACAAGACAGTACTTGTTCAACACAGGGCCCTCACTTGTCTCAGCAAATCTCTAGCCCATATTTTGCAGAGGGAATTATACTCTATGGCTAATACCGGCTTACTCAGGCGAGAAGCCGAGATGACTCTATTACATCCTCAATTAGGAGAAACGAGACGTCAAGAACTCAGGAACTCGTTCTTTTGGGACTCTTCCTTGTTCGAGTCTCAATTAGTGAAGGAAGATGAGGACTTCCTTCTCAAAAAAGGCACCTCAAAAGATTCTCAGGGTTTTGCACCCTACCAGAATAAGCCCTTTCGTGGTCCCCACAGGAAAAGAGGCTCCTACAGGAAACGCCCCTATGGGGGCAATACCTCTCAAAGCAGTAACCAGTCCTTTCCTTCGGGAAGAGGAAAATCCAACTTCAGAGGCTCCAGGGGTCGTTTTCGACCCCACAATAGAGGAAGGGGGCGTGGAAACCCCCCTCCCCAATGACTCCTCCAAAGCCTCACTCAGTCCACCAGTAGGAGGTCGCCTCCGTTCTTTCAGGAGAGACTGGCTCACAAACAAATGTTCTCAAAACGTGTTAAACATTATCACCAATGGCTACGTTCTGCCATTCCGTTCAAAGCCAAACTTGATCAGATTTCCTCTGATTCTGTCAGAGTACAAGGCCCAACCAAAAGACCAAGCCTTGGCTACTTGTATCCAGTCTCTCCTGTCAAAGAACGCTATCGAAAGGGTAGACAATGTAAAATCTCTCGGGTTTTACAGTCGCCTGTTCCTAGTACCCAAGCCTCACCAAAGGTGGAGGCCAGTCATAGACTTAAGCAGGCTCAATACTTTTCTACACGTAGAAAAGTTCAAAATGGAAACTCCAGAGTCCATCAGGACCTCCCTGATTCCAGGGGAGTGGGTATCGTCGATAGATCTGTCGGACGCCTACCTGCATATCCCCATCCACCCAAGCTCAAGGAAATTCCTAAGGTTTTGCTACAAGGCTCAGGTGTTCCAATTCACCTCCCTCCCGTTCGGACTAGCTACAGCCCCCCAGGTCTTTACTATGATCGTAAAGGAAGTGAAACTAATGGCCCTCTCAAGAGGACTCAGAATTCACCAATACCTGGACGACTGGCTGATCAGGTCCCAGTCTCAGGAGGAAGCACAAGTGAACACTCAGGCAGTAGTAGACCTGACTCAGTCCTTGGGATGGATAATAAATCAGGAAAAATCAGAACTGAAACCTACACAGGTGTTTTCGTTCGTGGGCTACGAATACCACCTCGATTCAGCCCTTGTAAAACCCACTCAAGAGAGATGGCTCAAACTTCAGGATTTGATCCTACGACTCAAGTCAAAACGTGTTTTGACTGCAAGATGTTTGATGTCTCTAATTGGGTTGCTAGCCTCAACGGAGAAAATGGTCCCGGAGGGACGCCTTCACATGAGGCCCTTTCAGTTTCATCTCAAGGAGCACTGGAGATATCCTCAGTCGCTGGACAACCTCCTTCCCTGGACAGAAGCCATTGCAGCCCACCTAGATTGGTGGCAAAATCCCTCCAAGGTGATGAAAGGTGCAGACCTTCATCCCAAAGACCACAGTATCCAACTCTTTACCGACGCCTCAAACGAAGGTTGGGGCGCTCACTTAGACCAAAACTTTACCAAGGGTCTGTGGTCAGATCGGGAAAAAAGGCTTCACATAAATGTCCTAGAATTGAAGGCGGTCTCCCTGGCCCTTCGAGACTTCAAGGACCAGTGCCAGAATCAAACAGTGTTGATCGCGACGGACAACTCAACAGTGGTAGCCTACATCAACAAACAAGGAGGAACACACTCGGCAGAGATGTGTGCTCTCCTGTGGAAGATCATGACCTGGTGCCATCACTATCACATAACATTGAAAGCCAGGCACATTCCAGGGTGCCTGAATGTGATGGCCGACCTGCTATCCAGGTCCAACCAAGTGCAGTCAACCGAATGGTCTCTGCACCCACAGGTCTTCAAACAGATCTGCCAGAAGTGGTTCACCCCTCATGTAGACTTGTTTGCCACTCACCTGAACCACAAACTCCCTCTATACGTGTCTCCTATCCCAGACCCAAAGGCCTGGGACATAGATGCTCTGAACATAAACTGGACCAACCTCACAGCATATGCGTACCCTCCTACGGCTCTCCTTCACAAGGTGATCCAAAAGATCAGGCAATGCCAGTGCCTGATCATCGTAATAGCCCCAGGCTGGCCAGGGATGCCCTGGTTTTGGGACCTAGTGCAGCTCTCAACAGAGATCCCACTGCAACTCCCAGTGTCAACAACCCTACTCAAACAGTCCCACAAGCTGGTGTTCCACAACAACCCCCAGCACCTGAACCTCCACGCCTGGTGTCTAGGAGCGGACAACTCCAAGAACAAGGCTTCTCTGTGGAGGTGGCAGAGAGAATTGCTGCCCCTCAGCGGTCATCAACAAGGACCATCTACAAGTCAAAGTGGGCCCTTTTTGAAAAATGGTGCAGAGAAAATTCGGTGGATTTCTCCACTCCATCTGTGAAACAAATCTCAGATTTCTTCATGTACCTGTACCAAGACCTAAACAGGCGCCCCTCGACCATTGATGGTTACAGGACTGCAATCGTTGACACTTTGGGCCCAACGGCCCAACATATTGCACACAATGCAGACCTTCATAGGTTACTCTCCAGTTTTCACAGGGATCGTCCTAAAAGTTCCAGAAACTTACCCAAGTGGAACCTTTCTGTTGTCCTTAACGAGCTCACCAAAGCACCTTTTGAGCCCATGAAAGACTCAGACCTCAAACATCTCACTTTAAAAACTGCTTTCTTGCTAGCCTTGGCCTCCGGCAAGCGCCGCAGCGAAATCCATGCCTGGGTCGCTAACAAAGTAGCTAATTTAGGCCAATGGGAAAAGGTTGCCTTGTTCCCTTCTTCTGATTTCATAGCCAAAAACCAACTAGCAAGAGAAGGTTCTCAAAGTGTGTCTCCGGTGACTATCCCTGCTCTGACTACCATTGTGGATAGACAGTTTAAAGAAGACAGGACCCTGTGTCCCGTACGGGCCCTGAGGTTTTATTTGGATCGAACTAAAGACCTGAGAGGGTCTCGTTCTCTCCTTTTCATCTCCTTTAAGAAAGGACATACCTCAGACATCAGACCCGCTACACTCTCTTCATGGTTGAAACAAACCATTTTACTTTGTTACAAACAAGCAGATCAACAAGCCTTGGACTTGGTCCAAGTCAAAGCGCATGACATCCGGGCCTTCGCGGCCTCTAAGGCCTTTTACGGTGGGGTATCGGTGGACCAAATCATGCAAGCCTGTCACTGGAAAGCTCACAACACATTTACAAATTTTTACCTAAAAGACCTTACTTGGTCGGACACCGACAACAATTTGTACCTGGGACCCGTAGTGGCTGCACAACAAGTCCTAGATCCTTCCCCTCAGACCAGTTGTCCTCGGAAAGGAAAAAGGGGGGGGGGCACATCCGCTACAACCAAGTCTTCAGGAGTCTTTCCCAGGATCTAGGTATTCCTCTACCTTCAAGATGTTACGGGTAAGGTCATTTTATCCTTTAATTATCAAGTATTTTCTATTAAGGACTTATTTAGTTGTCATTAATCTCATATTCAGGTTGTAAAAATTTTATGAGATTCCCAACCTCTGGGTTGGTCAGTCACACGTGAAGGGCCCCTTTTGGACCCTTAGACCTCGGAGTGAGCACTGCTGCACTCCCGTCCTTCAATAAAACATCTAGACAGTTTTTAGCACTGTCTCTCATTTACTTAGGTTTTTGGCTCGTTACAGGCCCGGCCTTCGGGATCGGGGCACTGTAAATGGGACTCAGACTGGTATTTCTGGCACTATTCTATACATATTAACTCAAAATCTTAGAAAAAATGACATTCCTTCCAGTCTCAGCTGTAATCCCGCCACCGGGCGGTTGAATTCAGCATTAAGTCCCACATGGTAAGCTATTGTAGCGTAATAAAATTGAAAATTTTAATTACTTAAATGTAGCTTTTATAAGCTACAAGCTTACCATGTGGGACTTAGAAGAGTCCCACCCTGCCTCCCCGCTGTTTACAGCTGAGGGGTAGGTTTAAAAAATTTCAACGAGAAAGTAGGACGATTGGTCAGAAGTTATCACGTGACGACAACTACCAGTATATCCGGTGGCTAACAAGAACGATCTTTTTTTCTAAGACGTTGGCCCCGGGTGTGGCAACCCGAGATCAGCATTAAGTCCCACATGGTAAGCTTGTAGCTTATAAAAGCTACATTTAAGTAATTAAAATTTTCAAATTTAGAGCATTCTGTTAAAATATGTTATTCAGCTACTTTTTTCATAGCTACAATATGGTGAGTAAGTTGGGTGTCTGTCTCAATAGCTAAGTGAGTAATAGCTACTTTTGGGCTTTTCAGTAACTTCCATCATGAGTAAAATCTCTTGTAACTTAAAAACTATTGCATTTAGAGAATTTCGTATAAATATGTTATTCAGCTACTTTTGGGCCAGCTATAACATAGTAAAATTTCAGACCTGTAGCTCATGGCATAGCTGAATAATAGCTACTTTTAGGTTATCACTGTTGAGTAAATCACTTATAACTTGAAAACTATTGCATTTAGAGTATTTTGTTTCAATATGTTATTCACCTATTTTGGGGTCAGCTATAACATAGTGAAGTTTCAGACCTGTGGCTCATTTCATAGCTGAGTAATAGCTACTTTGAAGTTCTCACTGTTGAGTAAATCAGTTATAATTGGAAAACTATTGCATTTACAGAAATTTGTGCAAATATGTTATTCAGCTACTTTTGGGTCAGCTATAACATAGTGAAATTATAGACCTATAGCTCATGGCACAACTGAGCAATAGCTATTCTCAGGTACTGACTGTTGAGTAAATCAGCTATAACTTGAAAAATATTGTATTTGGAGTATTTTGTTAAAATATATTGTTCACCTACTTTTGGGTCAGCTATAACATAGTGAAATTACAGACCTATAGCTCATGGCATAGTGGAGCAATAGCTATTTTCAGGTTCTCACTATTGAGTAAATCAGTTGTAGCTTGAAAACTATTGCATTTACAGTAATTTGCTTAAATATGTTGTTCACCTACTTTTGGGTTAGCTATAACATAGTAAAATTTCAGACATGTAGCTCATTGCATAGCTGAGTAATAGTTCCTTTGAGGTTCTCACTGTTGAGTAAATCACTTGTAACTTGAAAACTATTACATTTAGAGTAATTTGTTAAATATGTTATTCACAGAATTTTTGGTCAGCTATAACATAGTGAAATTGCAGACCTCGATGTCATGGCATAGCTGAGCAATAGCTACTTTCAGGTTCTCACTGTTGAGTAAATCATTGTATCCACTGGATAGCCGCAGTGTGTAGAGAGAGATTTCACCATTACTGCTCTGATGAAAAAAAATATTATAGCTAGCTTTCTTAAGTTTGCAGTATATATTAATAACCATAAAATGTTGTCTGGGAATATTTTTGGCCTCATTTTGAGAAACAAGATGGCCGCCACAGGTGTTTTTTGTCAGTCATGAAAAGTGCTTATATCTCCCTTATTATTGATCCTAGAGGTTTGGGATGATAAACCAACCTGTAGGAAATCATGGGGTGGGAATCTTTTGGTGTGGTCAGATTTGACCTTCAATGACCCCTCCTTCAAGGTCAAACAAGGATAGCCAAACTTAAAAGTGCTTATAACTCGCTTATTATTGGTCCCAGAGGTTTGGGATGGTAAAAAGACAGGAAATCATGGGCTGTGAATCTGTTGATATGGTCCGATTTGACCTTGGAACCCTCCTTCAAGGTCAAATGAGGATAGCAAAAATTGAAAGTGCCTACAACTCGCTTATTATTGGTGACAGAGATAGGAAATCATTGGCTCGGAATCTTTTGGTATGGTCAGATTTGACCTTCAATGACCCCTCCTTCAAGGTCAAACAAGGATAGCCAAACTTAAAAGTGCTTATAACTCGCTTATTATTGGTCCCAGAGGTTTGGGATGGTAAAAAGACAGGAAATCATGGGCTGTGAATCTGTTGATATGGTCCGATTTGACCTTGGAACCCTCCTTCAAGGTCAAATGAGGATAGCAAAAATTGAAAGTGCCTACAACTCGCTTATTATTGGTGACAGAGATAGGAAATCATTGGCTCGGAATCTTTTGGTATGGTCAGATTTGACCTTTGGACCCCTACTTCAAGGTCAAATGAGGACAGCCAAGCTTAAAAGTGCTTATAACTCATTTATAATTGGTCCTAGAGGTTTGGAATGGTAAACCATAGGAAATCATGGGCTGGGAATGTATTTGTGTGGTTAGATTTGACCTTGGACCCCTTCTTCAAGGTCGAACGAGGATATTGCATTTGTAGTATTTCTTTAAATATGTTTTAACCTATTTTTTACACTTAAACAATTACCTTGTTATTTTCCTTCATAATACCATTTATAAGGGCACAACTTTTTTATCCTTTTCTTCTGTCAGCTTCGGAATTTCTTTCGAACTTGCTGTTCAGTTACCATTTACTGTATTTCTGTACAGCCCTTTTCCTGATAATTATTCTGTCCTCTAATCACCTTCACAAATCAAAAACACTCAGTCAGCTGACACAGTGCCCGTTCACGGGCACTCTCCTCTTGTTTATCACCCATACCCGTGTCCGTTATCACCCGTACCCGTGATACCCTAGATATTTTGGTATAAAACAGTGTAGTCATCTGTGTCCGTGACTGGGAAGGAAAAAAATTCATTCATTATGGACACAGGCAGCTAGTACACTGTTTTATAGCAAAAGATCTAGGGTATCACAGATATGGGCAATCACAGACAAGGGTTCGGGTGATGAAAAAACGACAGGCGAAGTTCCTACATTACACTGCAAACATTTGACATTAATCGTCGGCCATTGGTGGTATCAGACTTAACCTGTGACATGTTCAATGTCAAATGACATCAACACACCTAGCCTAGGACACCTTGCACCTCATTTGGGGGATTTCTTTGTTTTGTACTCAGTTTCTTTCATCCGGAGATAAACAGTATTGCATGAAGTTGCAATGTCTAGTTTCCAGTATATCATGATGCAGCTAATTTAAATTTGTTTAAACAATATTAGAAGACATTGTGCACAAAGGAGTTAACCAAAACAGTTGTGTTGATTGGTTTAGGTAGAGGGAAATCAGCCAAAATGGTTACCGAGACTTTTTCTTTATTTCTAAATTTGGAGAGAAAGTCATGTGGTATATTCTAAACCGCATTGCATCAAATTCAGAATAAACTTTAATTTAATATAGATTTTAGATGTGAGGTGTGCTCCAGAAGGGCTCTAATTAGTCTCTGATGTGTAAGAACCATGGTATGCTAATATTTTACCCAATAAGACAGAGGTTAGGCTTGAAGACATATTGTGGCATTTATTGCCAGCTACTGAGTTAAATTGAAGTAGCATATTTTACAAGAGATGTATTATTTAAAAACCAAGTTTTGCCTTAATTTTGAATTGATTTTTCTTTAATGTAAAACTACTTGGAATTTGTCAAAAGTTTTGTTACTTTGTCACATCTTTTGAATTAAAACCTCAGAAGACAAGTAAATCTCACAGCTAAGTATTTTCTTCTTAAATAAGACTTTGTAAATTTAATTGAAATTTGATAAATAACACAACTAAGAAAATAGTATCAAATGAGACACAAAGACCTGTTTTATGGAATCTGGCTCTTGGAAATCTATGTTAAATACAGAATCAGGGTAACTATGTAAAGTATTACAAATGTATTTGACCAACTGCTAAGATGTTAACATGAATAACCCTAATTATAATTTCAGCAATCCAAATTTTCCCCCAATCTGATTTTCAGTTATGCAAAACATGGTGTGAACGCCTTCATGTATTTCAGAGTTGTTAAACAATAAAATTAATGATCCATAACTCTAAATGCATCAGACTAATTGTTTATCCATTTTGTAGTGTACATAAGCAAGTGATAACAGTGGCTGTCCATGTGTAAAACCTTTTTTGGTCATAAACTTGAGATATTACACGTAATATTAAAAAAAAATTCCATTCTCGTCACAAACGTTCTCAGTTGTGTTATGTTTTCACAGACTTGTTCATTCCAAGAACTATCGCTACTTTTGCAACGAATGTAGTCGAGGTTATCAGGGAGAGTTTCAGTATCTACATCACCTGCGACACAGTCACCATGACAACAAAGATTGGGAGGTCAAGGCCACAAAATGTGAGCCTGGATGTGGTCAGAGTTTTCTGGGGGAAGAATCATTGAATAAGCATCACAGAGTGTGTCTTAAGTACAGGAAAGCTGTGCAGTTTGAGGGTGTAAAGAAATAACAGAACAACAGTCTGTCCAATTTGAGTATACCTCCGATTAGTTGAATTCCATTTTAACTAATAAAAAGTGGAATTTTCTTAGAGAGCCCTATTTGTCTTGAAAGTTCTTGTAAGAAGTGACAAATTCAAGCATCTTTGAATGTTTGAGAGTTATTTCAAGTATACAAAAATATGGTTCATTTTGAATGCTGTACCTCCATGGGTGAAACTTGGAGAGTTTGTTTATAAATAAAAATATTCCATTAACACCTACTTTTCTTCTACCACAATAGCTTGGGAGTTTTTTGATGGTTTTGGTGATAAAATAAAAAAAAGATTGGTAGTTTAGATGTACCCAGCCCCTTAATGGGTTTACAAGTCACTAAAATATATATCATATCTTTAAACCGCCATTGTTTCAGAAAACAAAGTATACTTTTCCTGGTGTTCCAAAGTTTGATTATCTAATCTGCTAATAATTTAACATTATCAAGTTTTAAAATATTACAAAATTGATCGTACATGTCCATTTCATTGATATTGAAGTATAGGCATTTTTATTTTTAGTGATTGACTGTATGTATTAAATTTGGAAAAAAAAATTCTCCGAGTTCATTTACAAAGAGAATTTCACTCTCAATAAAACTTTTACATATTTGGCAAGTACAATTTCCAAAGTTATCTGGTACTGTCTTTTAGTTTCAACTGTTTAGATATCCCATGACCCATACTCTTTAAATCTGAACAATAATCTGCCATTTTCAAGAAACTAACTTACATGATGCAGTGTTTTCAGGCTTTTGTTTGTAACATCCTTCAATACGACACAGTCCCTTTTCCTGAAAACTGAAGAATAATCTGCCACATTTAATAGATACTGGTAAGAGTGAAGGAAAGCATTGCATACTTGCTGGTCACATAATTTTAGACACTAGTCAATTAAGCATCTCATAATTCTAATTTTGCAAAAGAAACACAAATCCAACTTGATGCCTTTACAACAATTGAAGACTGTGACAAGGCTATAATTGTCAAAACACAAGTAAATATTGAAAATATATTTATTGCAATGTATTAACAATGTTAAAATAACATCATAGTACAGTAGAACTTTTATTAATCCAAACTGTCCGTATCTTTTATGACCTTATTTGCATGTAAAGCTTAAAACTCACTACACTTGCGTATGTGTACGCGTACATAGCCTTGCGTATGCGTATGCGTTCAGCATAAACTCACATGTTTTGATCCTGCGTAGATTTATATTGCGTATTCTGTGTTTTGATTGTGATTTCCTTGACAAGGCTAGTACTGACTGCACATGCAGCCATCCTCTCGTGTTTTTCAGAGGAGAAAAAAAAAATACTTACAGTCTGTAATCTGCATGGCACTGGCAATAGATTCCCACACATTTCTCAGTACATTTATGTCCTTGTGGTCCCTGTCTTTTTATCATATATAACTGGGTTGATTTCTATCAGGGAAATAAGCTTTTCAATGTTTATGTTAACCTTTGGAGCCATTTTTTTTCAAAACAAACAAGAGTGGCATATAATATGTAGTGACAATATGTATTGCTCTGGAATCAATTCTACGCACTGCGTATGCGTAAAAAAGCCCCCCTGTGGCTTTCATATGCAACGCATTGCGCTGAGAATTAATGCAACGCAAGGAAATATACGCAACGCAGATAGTGAGTTTAAGTACAATCATTTACATTGAAAGCTTTTCTTGCGTATACGCACACGCATATGCATACGCAAGTCTAGTGAGTTTTAAGCTTAAGGCAGAAAGCAAGCTGGGCAGGGTGCCTCGATTCCTTGTGCCAACTCATACTCAGTTAATCGCTTGATTACAGCCAACAAAATAAACTGCTCAAGTGAAATGTGAATGAAATTCAAAGAATGTTTTGAATTTGTTCAAATATGAGATTAAAACATAGGTATGTAACATATAGGAAAGTATAACCACTCTGGTCCAGAATTCCACTGTGAAATTTGAGGGGTCTTCAAAATATGTTACTTTAAAATACACTCAAATAATATCTTTATGTACAAAGTCAAATTTACAATAGTTAAAAATAATAAAAACGGCATATGCACACTTCAAACTGGTAAAATATAATTAGGTCATGGCTTGTTAACCTATAATCGAATTATGAAGTTTATTTTGTGTCTATTTTTAGTTAATTTTAAAAACCTGACTATATTCACTTTATTTGAGTTTTTAACTAAATTGCTTCCTTAAGCCTCTCTGACAACCCATCATATGTGCACATACATCCTGGTTACAGAGAAAAATTGGCTCATTTGCAAGGGACATTCAAGCCACATGTGTGATTTTATAACAGAATGTCAAGGTCGCACAGACCACACAATGAAAATTGGCATGCACATTTTCTCTGCCTGAATGCAGTATTCCTACAAACACATCCATGTCTCAATGGTAAATTACAAGAGACTTGCACACGTGCATTCCCCTTGTTAGTGTTGCAAGATCTCTCCATTCACTTGCAGTCTGTTCTTTGATGTTCAAGTAATGACACTCTTGTTTGAAGAATACACCTTGTATGCAGGTGCAAATCTCTGCTACCCCACTACCAGGTCATGCTCATATTTTTCAACGATATTTACAGTACACTTACATGTATATTTACATGAACGATCGGATGTAAGAGATGCTTTAGTGAGTAATCAAACAATCATCAAAGCCTTCGTTCTACAGTCTAACATTTGAGTTCACCATTCGTTCATGCTAAACTACATCTTCTATGTTACGACTTTTCATCATTATTAATTATTCGGCTAAAATCCTAACATCATCAGATAATACAGATTCTTTTGAACAAATTTTGTGTACACGTTACATTGATCCACAAAGAAATACATAAAGTACTGGCATGGATAATATTAACTTCCCAGCAAAATCAGGTAAAAATGAAGCAACCTGATATATTTAACATTCCATCTGAATTTATAAAGGCTAAAAGCCCTCATTTTGTACTACTATCATGGATATCCAAACTGAACACGTATGTAATTTCTGCAACAAATCCCAGAGTGCCACGCATTTTCTTTTTCAAAAGTGGGGTTATTGTTTATAACAATAAAAATTAAACTTAATTGTGTTAAAGCCTCTTATCACCCCACATAGCCTTCACATCCACACAAACTTTCAATAATCTTGAGCCAGTAAACCTGATTGTATTACAATGAAATGCTGTTTATTTGGAAAAAAAACTATTAGAGTAAGAAATCTAAAATTCGCCAGGAATCTAAAATTCGCCACCTCTAAAACCTTAGTTAATTTTATGATGAAAATGATGTTTTTGTCTAAAAATTGGTACTTTTCAGTTCAAAAAGCCTTAATTTACTGTACAGTCAACAAATCTCACCACAATTCATTTATTTGATTAGTATTTTCACCTGTGGCGAATTTCAGATATGTGGCGAATTTTAGATTTCTTACTCTACAATGTAAAACAAAACAATTGAGCAAATGTAAAAGTATTTCTAACACTAAAACATCATTAGATTTGGAACTTTTGGTGTGACATTACCAAAACTCCAGGAGTTAAACATTCTGAATTTCAATGACTTTTCCAGACAGTTACTATTATCAAGGTCCTGTGGGGAACCCTGTAAAATATGAAGAGATCTCTGGCAAACCAATCCTAATGCCCAGGAATAACCAATGAAATGGTGAAGATATCTAGCAGTATAGCGGGGTATTGTTTTCACCCATGGTGTCCGGATGGGCGGGCGGGCGGGTGGGTGGGCATCCTGGCGGGCAGGCGGGTGGCGGGAAAAAGTTTGTCCGGGCTGTATCTCAGAAACCGTAAGGTGTAGGAAGTTGATACTTGGTAGGGACATTGGTTAGGGGGTGTAGTTGTGCAACGTCATGGTGTGACCTTGACCTATAACATCTTGTCCGGGCTATATCTCGGAAACCGTAAGGTGTAGGAAGTTGATACTTTATAGGGATATTGGTTAGGGGGTGTAGTTGTGCAACGTCATGGTGTGACCTTGAGTTGACCTTTGATCTTGCCGTAGTGACCTTGACTTATAAAATCTTGTCCGGGCTATATCTCGGAAACCGTAAGGTGTAGGAAGTTGATACTTAGTAGGGATATTGGTTAGGGGGTGTAGGTGTGCAACGTCATGGTGTGACCTTGATTTGACCTTTGACTTTGCCGTAGTGACCTTGACCTATAAAATCTTGTCCGGGCTATATCTCGAAAACTGTAAGGTGTAGGAAGTTGATACTTGATAGGGATATTGGTTAGGGGGTGTAGGTGTGCAACGTCATGGTGTGACCTTGATTTGACCTTTGACCTTGCCGTAGTAACCTTGACCTATAAAATCTTGTCCGGGCTATATCTCGAAAACTGTAAGGTGTAGGAAGTTGATATGTGGTAGGGATATTTGTTAGGGGGTGTAGGTGTGCAACGTCGTGGTCTGACCTTGATTTGACCTTGTCGTAGTGACCTTGACCTATAAAATCTTGTCCGGGCTATATCTCAAAAACCGTAAGGTGTAGGAAGTTGATACTTGGTAGGGATATTGGTTAGGGGGTGTAGTTGTGCAACGTCATGGTCTGACTTTGATCTGACCTTTGACCTTGCCGTAGTGACCTTGACCTATAAAATCTTGTCCGGGCTAGATCTCGGAAACCGTAAGGTGTAGGAAGTTGATATTTGGTAGGTACATTGGTTAGGCGTGTAGGTGTGCAACGTCATGGTGTGACCTTGATTTGACCTTTGACTTTGCCGTAGTGACCTTGACCTATAAAATCTTGTCCGGGCTATATCTCAGAAACCGTAAGGTGTAGGAAGTTGATACTTGGTAGGGACATTGGTTATCGGCTATAGGTGTGTATTATCATGGTGTGACCTTAATTTGGCCTTTGACCTTGTCGTAGTGACCTTGACCTTTAAAATCTTGTTGCACCTTTGGGTCTGTCTTTTGATGCAGATTAAGCACTGTTAATTCATATTAGAATTTATTAAGAATTTTACTTTCATAACTTCCCATTGTAAGAGATAGAATTTCATCAAGTGAGCCACAGATTTTGCTCCAACACCGCACATAAGCATTCATTAAATGTATTACCACTTCTGTATGCATGGTAATATTCAAAACATCAAAACCATAATTCGGCCATGCAGATGTAGATAAAGAGTGTTGAATTTTAGTTTACTGATTAATGCTGTCATCTTGTTATTGAATTATCTTGTTTTAATACTTCATCTTTACATGCATTATCTTTCTTTTAAACATTTTTTTCTCCATTTAAACATTGTTTGGAACTTTATATAACTGACAGTGCTCTGAAAGTATCCTGAACTTTGTACTGGTACAGTACTTCTATATCTCATGGTGTTGAAATATTTCCCTAGGCTGTGGGGTACGGGCATCTCTGATGCAATTTTCCTACAATTACCCCACTGATTAGCTATAGAAAAGCAAGCAGTGAGATCCCCTTAGTTATAATATGTCTGATGTGAACCCTCACCTTACTCGATGTGAACCCCCACCTTACTTAAAGGCTGGATCCGCCCCTGAGGGGTGAATCATGAGGAATCAAACAAGAATATTGAAGAATTTGGTTATCTGAACAGCTGTCTAGGCTCCCTACATATGGTTTCCTATTCCCTTCCAATACATTCAGAAGTTCTAAAAGAAACAATAAAGAGATTAAAGCCAAAAACACAAAAACTGTGATTTTATGACCCCAGTGTGACCTATAAGGGGGATCTGGGGGGACATTTGACTGCCTCTCTAGACCCCCCTGTATATGATTTCCTATTATTACCCAATACATTCAGTTTCACCATTGGGGGGGGGGGGGGAATTTGAGTGTTTTTTTTTTAGTAGACTCTGCACATGGTTTCCAAGTTTCCTATTATCTCCAAATACATTTTACAGCTCTAAATGCAACAGATAGGAAGATAAGGAAGATAATAGGGGTCGTTGTGATGAATTTAACCTTTCTGATTACTACCTGGTATAAAAATGCTCATAAATCGCTCAATTTTGGACCAATCACTCCCAAAATGTAATCAGCTCAAGATTTTATAATATTGACAAATATGTCAAATATCAACCTCCAGTATGTAATAGTTTTGGGTCAGCAGCGATGAAGGGTAGGTGTACCCGAAAAAAATGTATTTTCGGTCATGTGACGTTGATAAATCAAAGGTCAAATTTTAGTATATGGAAACAAATAATATGCCTAAGATACATATTAAGTGCCAAAAATGGCTAGAATCTGTCCGCTAATAAGGGAAGATATTCAAGGGAGATACATGTAATGCAGTGTCGGTGATGGGAAACTCCACATGAAAACAAATAAGTGCACTTCTCAAGGGATGCTTAATTAGAAGTACATGTAGTCATCACTGACATTGTACAGCTTGAGTATAATAAGGCAAAATATGGCAATTAAACAGACTGGCACTTAATCACTTGCATTAGGTATTTATAAATAAAATAACATGTAACACTGAGATCTAAAATACTCTTTATTTTTTGCTTGTCATGCAAAAGGTGTTCAAATACATTGTATTTTCGATTTAAAGACAGCAAAAATTAAACATTATGTATTGAAATTCTTAAGTCAATCACTTTTTTTGTTATTTTGCACAGTGACTTCCTACAAATATAACTATCTGTAAAGAATCTGTTAGATCCTTAAACTACTACAATAAAGAACATAATATATAAAAATGAAACTTAATAAATTTGAGCAAATTGTGAAAGTCTACTAAAACTATCAATGGAACTTGTATAAAAAACCCCAAAAATATTATACTCTGTATTATATAAAAGAACACTTTGTTAGAAATACACAACACAAGAACTCACAATAACTGATCACAGTTTGAATTAATTAACATTTTTACAACCACAGAACATGTTTTTGTACACTCAACAGTCCACACATTAGGTTATATAGTCGCAAGTGTTCCTGTTGCCAGCATAGATATGTGGACATTGCACCATGTGAAATTATGACATCAATGTACCTCTACAAAGCCACCTGTTTTGTCTTAATGGATGGCAAAAAAAAAAAATTACATCAAAATTTGTACTCCAGTCACCTTTCACCATTACTCTAGGATCCTAACTTTAATTCGACTTTTATAGTGCTTAATCTCCCCTTAACAGAATTTCAATATCAAGGGACAAAAAAAGATCAAGTACTGTAGAGAATACCAGAGGATGATTAACACTAAGGTGGGTAATGAGGAATCTTTTAGCAATAAAAATAACCAGCCTCGGCAGGCAAAAAAACCCAGCCCACAGGTAAAACTAAATGGGCAACAACATGGAGATTTGGGAAAATTTTAGGAACAACATCAGTTGTAAGAAGTATCAAAATGTTGTCAGATGTAAGATTCACAGGCCAAGATTTCTTAGAAGTTGTTTTCATA
The DNA here is from genome assembly GCA_964017235.1 of Sabellastarte sp. h YS-2021. Lineage (NCBI taxonomy): Eukaryota > Metazoa > Annelida > Polychaeta > Sabellida > Sabellidae > Sabellastarte > Sabellastarte sp. h YS-2021. The sequence goes on from OZ024937.1 coordinate 68,161,118, forward strand.
TTTTGAAACCCTAGAACCAATTATAAGTGAAATATAAGGCCTTGTTAGCATGATGACCCTACATGACCTTGAAGCAGGGGTGAAAGGTCAAATTTGACATTGCAAAAGATTTGCAGACCACGATTTCCGATAAGCTGTCTTCTCATTCCAAACCAAATGATAAGGGAGATATTAGGGCTTTTTGTTATGCCCCCCATTTGACATTAAATATGTGATATGGTGGCCATTTTCTTTTCAAAACAAGGCCAAAATTAGTCTCAGGCAAGCTTTCCTAACCATTTACATTTTGTGCAATATTTTACATTTCAGAACATATCAATGATTTCTAAACAATCGACTGTGGTGGCCATGTGGTTTTTTAAAATGAGTACAAAATTTGTTACAGACATGTTGACACAGCCATGAACATTCTCTGCAAATTTAGTGAAGATCTCTTCATAAATGGATGTGACAAAGATTGATTAAAAAATATGACAAATGCACACATGCATGCACACACAAACGCATGCATGCGCGCATGCAAGGAAGGCATTTCATAATCTCCTAACTCTGGCCTTGGCCAGAGGGGGATAAAAATCCAACTGTAGTAACATCGGTTTAATAGCGCCCCTTTTTCAGTTAAGAAGTTTAAGATCGAAAAGTATTTAAAGCATTGCCATGGCAACAGGTGTTGCCAGATAGCCTCTAAAACTAAACCTACTCAGCTTTAGATCCTGTTTTGGTTAACATATCCTGAAAATTTGGTGAAAAACCATGCATTGGTTTATGCTGTGGAACACCAACAAATGATAAAACCCAAAAATATTCAAAGTGTTGCCATGGCAACAGTTGTTACCATATACCCCCCAAAACCTAATCAGTTTTAGATCCTCTTGGGGGGAAATATACCCTGAAAATTTGAAAATCCATATAGGGGTTTAGGCTGTTGAACACCCACAAGCTTTATGCCACTGCTGCCTGGATGGCACAGGGGACGACTATAACCCCAGCCTTTATGGACTGGGGTTAAAAACAACACATGCAACATTTCCCGGAAAAATAATAGAAATCAGCACCTTTGAGTTCAGTTTTTATACAAATACTTCGACAAATGCCATGTGGAAAATATATTTTTGATATTATCAACCAAGAAGCAATATATATAACATACAATAGGAAAACTGATGTATACTTTTTTTATTTATGCACACAGACAAACAGAAAAATAGACCTGATTACAATACCTTTACCCATGAAAGGAAGATTCAAATAGTGATCTGTGGTTTAAATTATGAAATACTCTGTGAAAATATATAATAGTTTACTAAGACCTATTTCACACAGTTGTGTGCTAACCTCCCGAGCTACATACAGGCCAAAATATATTTAACTCATCTAAGCTTGTTTGTGGTTCAATGTATATGTGTACTTCATGGAACAGCCACGTAAGTAAGGTAAATAATAAACCACCATTGCTCAATGATTTTTATGTTTTTATGGTTAGATAAGTTGTAAAAGTGCTACTTTATAACAAGGTTGGTAACGTATATCATTATTTACTTCTTAAAGCTCGAGTATTAATTGTGAAAATCAATGTGATCTCCCAATATTGCCCACTGAGGTACGACTCTAGTTACGGTCAACTCGTTACAGCACTAGATACAAAATCTCTTTTTGGAATCATAAGAACAGGTTCGTGAAGCAATGTTAAAAAAAATGAGTTATTATGATCACATGGAACTGTGTGAACGAGCACGTGAATAGATTTGTTTAGAGTATTTGTAATAAAACTATACATGTAAAGATACCAGTCTAATGTTACTTTTGATGTGTGAGAATACAGAAATCATTTTCTGTGCTGTATAAACTAGACTAATTGATTTTACTATTACATGTTCTGCTACACTATACTATAATTAACAATGACCGAGAAGCTGTGGAGTTTTGTATCTTTCTTTTCTCATCGATATTATATATCAAAGTTTTGTCCACTGTGTCGCTACAATAAATAAACGAATGAATAATAAGAATATTGTTTCCGAATAAACAGCCAGTTACTCAAATTTGGGAGTCAATTATGTCAGGTATACATACGTATTGCTTAAGACCATACATTTCATATTCATCTGAACCCAGGTGACACTTCAGAAACTTATAGAACACACATAACAAGAATTTGTTACCGACAAACATACTGAAGAAGTATTAAAACATTAACAACATGAGTAAAAAGACAGTGTTCGACAACAAGAAATTGTCCCTGACTATATATTTTAAGTATTTTGATTTGTAATCAATACACAATGACAAGCATATGTTTTGTAATTATTTATCGATTAGATAAATAGTATAGCAGGTTTCCATTGTACATGATTGTTTCTAATAGCAAACTATAATGACTAAGAAATATGAAATAAGAAAAAAAAGCTTGTGAAATTCACCATTGACACCACGTTTTAAACTTAGAAAGAGCAAATAAATTTAATAAATTTCTGAACCAGATTATATATAAACAAAACAAAAATGCTAAAATTGCAAATTTCACACATTTAATGAGAACACGAGTTGAGTAATGACTAATCAAACCATCAGCTATTGACTTCTTTATACTTCTTACATAATGACGTTAACATTTTGTTGTTTCTTTGTTTGCAAATCCAGATAACTGGATATATTTGAGTTTAATTCTTTAGACGCTATTTTGATGAAGGATAGATCTGGCCATTCTTGATGAAGGATAGATCTGGCCATTCTTATGTTGATTTACTGTCATTTGAAATGTTGCAAGCATGCACTATTTGTAAATCTGTGGAGTGGGGCTAAATTCTATTACAGCGAGAAATGTAAAACTTGCCAAAGTATGTGAAATTCAACACTTTTGCATCAGAGGAGATCAGAGGCTTATTGTAGTCATACAAAAAGTAGAAATGTGTGTCAAGAATTTTGCATAAATCAAGGAAATAGAAAGGGGGAGTTTTCTTAATGGTAAATTCTATATTTCTTTCTCCATCTGACATTTTGTTCGCTTGACTATTACATTACACAAACTCATTTGTTGTCTCTTAAATTTACAATAACCACTCTGTTTTGCTGAAGTGTCTCCTTATTATATTTTATTATATTATAATATAACCCAACTACACTTGTACTTCACTAAGTTTGGGGAATATTAGGGCTGAACACATTTCAGTAATAATTATGCAGTTTACAGAAAGTTATCTTTTTTTTTTTTCTTGAATTCTCTTTATAAATTCTCTCTATGGAGCAAGTTTTACTTGATCAAACCTGAGCTTTGTTCAAGAATTCCTTGTTTTGATATCTTGACTGGATTATTTTTATTCTTTTTATTTTTTTTTGATTCGTGACTCAATTTTTGTGTTTGACCTTTAAATTAAGCCATAAGAGAACAAAATTCCTGAAAACTCTGCATGATATGAAATAGACCATCTAAAACTGTTGCAATTATCACACTTGTTAAGAATCTCCTGAAATTGAAAATAGGGTATCTGATTGGTCTACTTTTAACCTACAATTTCTATCACACATTTGAAAAAAAAAACATTCAAAGAAAAAGTAATGGATTTTCATGCTTCATTTTCTCTATGATTTCTTCCATTATACTTGCTTGATTCACAGGAAATTTTCTAAGATACCATATCAACATCCTCACAGCAATGTAGAATTTATACATTTGATAAGAATTTAACATAATTTTAAGAAACACAAGGGTGTTTTATCCCTGGACATTCTTCCCTGATTCTTCCTCTATACTTGGGCGACTTTGTGCCAGTCCTTGCTCCTTTTCACAGCTTTATTCCAGTCCTTTAATGTCTCTGTGTAACTGTTCCTCACTTCCTGTCTTGGCTTATACATTTGCTGAGTTCGACGAACCTTCTTCAGTTCCTCTTTACTCTGCCACACCCCTAGACATAATCCAAAGAACAGTGAACTACAGTGGTAGAATAATTATAATAATAGTTTTGATTTGGTAAGGTTCACTTCCTGCTAGCGGTTGGGGATATGCTGGAACAAAAATGTTTTTGGTATCCTGGATTTTGATTGGTAGACAATCTCAGCCTCCCGATATAGCCTGATATTGAAATATTTTTTCATTCAATATCGATATCCATAAAGCCAAATGATTTACCCACTAAAATATATATATTTTTAATTTGACACTTTATGAATTAATTCTCGTCAGATGGTAGAAAACAGACTTGTAATTTTTCTAAAGTTGCTAAATTGATTATTAAGTTGTTGGAATTGAGCGAATGGACTAGTATTAATGAGGTACCAGGTTGAATTTATGGGCAAGTAAAACAGAGTCTGAAATCCCTTCACAACAAAATGCTGCATTTTAGGGGTTTCAAGTGGAAGCTAGATTACTCCTGATCAAAATCCGGTGTCTTTTGATAGTTATAGTTAAACAAAAGTTCTACTGTACAGTCACAGGGTCTGGTGCCAATTGTGGTATACTTATGCCTTCAACAATATTGCAAAAATATAGATCTGCAAATCATTAATTTACACCATATAAACCAATATGGCTGACTTTGTATTTTCTTTCCTGGTAGGAACAATGAAACTTCTTTTCTGCAAAGCTTGTCTACTTAAATTTTTTTTAATTCTTAAAGTTATACTCTACCTACTGAAAAAATAAATTTGCAAAAGACATATTGTTTTACAGGTCTTACCAGCAGAAAGTCCCGCCAGAAAAGCTGCCCCGAGACTGGTCATGTCCATACTTTCAGGTTTGTCAATTTGTCTACCTGTGAGATCCGACAGTAACTGAACCAGAAACTCATTATGACAAACTCCACCATCACACCTGAATACACAGAGTGTGGAAAGAAATTAACAAAATATGAAATATACACATGCACTCATTAAAAGGAAAACAACTAAGCATGATTCAAAGAAAATCTGAATGTGATAAGACTACTAAGTCACCTGAAATAAAAGAATCACTTATTTTAGGAACATATAAGTACATCAATTATAAAAATACGAAACATGTTACAAAATAAAGTAAAGACTCTAAAATTTGTCAGAAATCTAAAATTCGCCACCTCTTAAACCTTACTTAATTCTATGAAAAAAAATGATGTTTTGTCTTAAACTTGGTATTTTTCAGTTCAAAAAGCCTTAATCTACTGAACATTCAGCAAATTTCACCTCAATTCATTTATTTTATTAGTATTTACACTTGTGGCAAATTTCAAATATGTGGCGAATTTTAGATTTCTTACTCTACATATTGTCTTAAAACAGTAAAGAAACCAAAGATACGGCGCTCACTTGATGATTTTTGAGAGTGGTGTTTTGGTCTCATTCAGTACTGTTTCATACAGCAGTTTGAACCTGAATGCCAGTGACTCCAGTACAGCTCGCATGATGTGTGCTTTACTCGTATCAGGCATGAATCCCATCAGTGATGCACAGGCTTTGTCATCATTTAATGGAGCCTGGAAATAAGCGAGAATAATCTGTAGTGTTGATACTGAAACAAAAATATGAAAATAATTCAATAGAGCCCAAATATTTTCACCCACGTATAATGAAAATGACCACAATGGATGGATATAAAACATTGACATTTTATCAAACAACTAAGTGGTACGGTCCTGGAGTAACCTTAAGTTGAGGTGCTGTAGCAAATACACGAATGGACATATATCAAAATGACTGAAAACTATTTTTTAGTCAAAATAGGGTTTTTATGTCCATTTCACCAACAATGATTACACCATGACCTGTCCCCTGCACATCTCACATGTTGTCATTAGCTTGATTGGAAACTACAATCCAAGGAACATCCTTCAAGAGCCGGGAAAAGAAGTTACCAAAAAGAACCATCAGCATTCCTATAGCCATTGTAATTTTGGAGAAGTGAATGACATGTACACACAGCCAACGTAATCAGCTGAAAGAAATATTTCAATGTGTTGCAGTGTTTTAATGCACTTTATTCTACCTCAAGTGAGTTTCAGCCAATCAGATTGCAGTATTTGCAGACAATATGATGTGATATTGTGCCTATCCTGATTTAGGGCCTATTGGGCAATATCATTAGCCCTCGGGTTTCATACATAACAATATTGCCCAGAAAGAAGTGTTTTGTTCTGTAAGTAGCAAACAGACAAATGAGTGGATCCAGATGATGCAAAAAAACAGGGAACAGTCATCTGATACAACCATTGGCATTTTTTGTATTTTTGGAGAATAAAAAATTTTAGATTTTAAAATTTATAACGTCAAATATAATTCTTACAATAAGGAAAATTATGAGAAAAAAAGGATTAGACTAACTAAATATCAGGTTTCAAATGGTTCTTAACAATATTTTGCTATATTTTAGGAATACCAGGTTCAATAGTTTCTGCTTAGTTTCTCAACAAAGTTGACCCATTTACAGATACTCAATAACCCACTCATAGCCCTGCATATTTCTCACCTGAAGACCATTAAAAGCTGGTACAAAGTACGCCCCACCAGAGTCTGAAAAACAAAGAAGAACAATCATCAGCTTCAGGATGAGAAACAGAAACCAAACCAAGGATGAAACTTTACATGTGAAAGCTGTTGCTGTGCAAATTTACAAACAGAGTATTTAACACAAGAAATAACATATTTTAAATTCTTCAAATAGTTAAATAGACTATTTATACAAACATAATCTTAAAATATAATACTTTATTGTGGGTAAATAACACGGGGTGGTCTTTATAACACAATTAAAGTCTTTGCAGAGATTTGAAAATGTTAAAATAATGATGCACCCTTCAGGGTAATTAACATATTACAAGGAGGTCCATCAAACAGAAAGTATTACTTTAAATTAGGTGGTTCTCAGGGTTGAAGAAAGCAGTGCATATTATACAAGTTGATTTACTTTTAATTTTTTTTACAGTACATATACTGCTCCTTGCCATAACTTGGCACAACTTAGACACAAAAACCTTATTTTTGCTTGTTTTGAGTTTAATTGTGTGGATTTCTTTTGATTCAGATATGAACTGACACTAGCACAAGTTGTACAAATACTTTACAGAAATATAATTACAGCAATAAATCTTATAGAATTGTTTTTAATGGACGATAATATAATTTCTACTTCAAATCAGCACCCCAACTTGGTACAATTTGCATATGGAAACTGCCGAAGTTACACAAAAACTGCTGTTTACATTACTGTCATCAGAGCAACTTCCTTATTTGACATGCAAAAATGTACCTGTTTTATCGATGACAATCAAATGTAAACAATATTGCAGCTTCTTTTTTATTGCAGGTTAAGATTTCTGCCATGATATGGTGCCAAGCAGTAGTGCATTTCTAGTAAAGCTTACCCTCCTTATTACTGTCATCTCCTTTGTGTCTCTGGGGTCAGCCTGCTATTAGTGGGTAAATCGTTTATCGATGTTGCCGATATTTATTGTTTTGGAACTGGACTCCCGATATCGAGATCTAAAGACATATTTCAATATCAGCATTTAAAGTAAAACTGTAAACTTACACTGTTAATATTTGATATAAAGCCCAAATCTGAAGAAATTGTACACTTTTATCTCACATTTTTAAAGTTTTCAATGCATTTTTGATGAAAACTGCAATGTTTTGTTTTGATAAATTTCACTTCCTGTAAGCGGTTTGGGATACGCTAAAACAAAACATTTTCGTTTTCCTGAATTCGGACTATTTGGTAGACAATATCAACCCCCCGATATCGCCCACTATTGAAATATTTTTACATTCAATATTGATATGCACAAACGATTTACCCCCTACCTGCTATGTATCTGGATTTTACTTTTCCTTCTCTCATTGTGGCTGTAGCAATTAGAGTCTGTCATATAATGGAGATTAAGTACTCAAAAAGTACTAATTACATTACAAGCACTCATTACTTGTGTTACATACCTGGTACTGACTTGGCCATGTCTGACAGGTGGTTCACATCTTCAAATAAACCTGAAATATAAACAAGAAGTACACATGTATTGTCATTACCACTGTTATCATTATCTCTATGTGTATATGTTACAGATTTTTACTGAAATATCAAATACTGGTTTAGGCCATTTGTGTAACACTGAACCTTATATTTCAGTCATTATGTGTAATGCCTAGGCATTTCATGAAATGCCTGAATTGTTTAGGCATTTCGTGAAATGGCTGAAATGTTCAGTCATTATGTGTCATGTCTGGTTACAGAGATAGAAACTACAACAAATTCTGATGTGTGTAAATATTCTTCTCTGATGCAATTTTTTTTTTTTTTTTTTTTTTATTCCATATTCCAGTACATTAAATATACATTATGAACAAAATAGTTACCTCATTGTTAACACAGGGAAAGTAAAAATAATGCACATTATTAAAAAATTAACATCATAAATAATTTTTTAACTTATTTTCAATTTATCAATATGCTAAACTGAGTATTTTCAATATGTTTCAATACTTCAATATACCTTGATCATAAGACTAGTAACAGAATAAGAAAGAACATCAATGTTTTATTATCATGAAGCTGTATATCTCATTTGCTAAATATAATGGTTGCATATTTTGAGATTTTTTTTTAACAGTTAGGAAATTTGAACCCAGATTTTCCATTTTCTTAAGATTGGTTTATGTTACAAAAAATATTTTTCCACACTGTCCATCTCTTTTCAAATTTTTCATGTTGAAAATTTAATTTTGAGAGTGATTCTTGCTCCAAGTATTTATCTTTTACAATCATTTGAAGGTTATAGATGTTCAAGTGCCTCTTATATCTAGAGCAAGTAAATATGTAATTTCTCACAATTAACAACAAGAAATTAAGAGGCCAAAAGTTTTCGTCATATGTGATATATCCCAAAATTTTTGTTATTCTGTTAAGGTCTAATACATATGAAATTGAATTTTTTATCCAGTTTTTAACATTAACCCATAATTCATTAGATTCTATACAATCTGAAAATAGATGCATTATACTCTCACTTTGGTTACCACAGAGGCCACATAGGTTTGAATCAGAAATTTTTAATTTATTCAAGTATTCATTGGACCTAAAATCATATATAAAATGTGGTACTGAAACCATACAAATGAGTTGTCAGTTAATGACTGAAAGCAAATTTTGTATAATACTTTCCAATGATGTTTGTGTAAAAGGTAGTCAAACTTATTGTTCCACTTAAATTCGCAAAGGGGTACAAGCTCTAAATTGAATTTTCTACTACAGCTTTCTTTACTAACATCAAAAAGAATGTTGATATGAAATGGTATATACGGTCTTTTACTTTTCAGTACATCAGATTCTGTTTTATTAAGCTCTAAATAGAATTTTCTACTACAGCTTTCTTTACTAACATCAAGAAGAATGTTGATATGAAATGGTATATACGGTCTTTACTTTTCTTTTAAACTTTTTTTTAGTTTACAGTATTGTTTATGTAAGTTTGTTGACTTAGTTGGTAACTCTATTATTCTATTATATTTGTAAGCATGTCTTGCTATGAACAATAATTATATCCAGAAAGCACATGAAAATCTTTTAAGGACTTGATGGAGGGTTTGTAACTTGTTACACTCCAAAAGCACTCTTGGTAATTGTGGAAAATGGAACCAGAGATGCCCTGATACCCCACAGCCTGGGGAAATAGTTTTCAACACCATGAGATATAGAAGTAGTGAAACAGTACCAAGATCAGGATATTTTTAGGGTAGTGTCAGTCTTATTAAGGTCCAAATAATGTTTAAGTAGAGAAAATAACATCTAAGAGAAAGAAAATGTATATAAAAACAAAGTTAATACTGTATTAAAACAAGACAATTCAACAGCAAGATGACAGCATTAATCAGTAAACTAAAACATATGAAGCTGTAAAATTTATTAATTGGAGAATAGCAGCTGTCAATGGAAACAGGACAATTATGTAAAAGTACATTTTATAATCAGTTAAAGCAATCCATATATCTTTGTTTTTAGAGAAACATGTCTCAAATATGACAGGGCCAAAGTTAAAGGTTACACCATGATGCACACCTACACTCCCTAACAAATGTCCCTAAAAAGTGTCAACCTTCTACACCTTACGGAATCCTAAAAATAGCCTGGATAAGATTTTAAAACTCATGGTCATCACGATAAGGTCAAAGGTCAAATCAAGATGACACCATGATGTTGCACACCTACAACCCTAATCAATGCCCCTATCCACTATCAACTTCCTACACTTTACGGTTTCAGAGATATTGCCCAGACAAAATTTTAAAGGTTAAGATCACTACAGCATCGCCAAAGGTTAAATCAAGGTCACACCATGACGTTGCACACATACACCTCCCAACCAATGCCCCTACCAAGTATCGACTTCCTACACCTTACGATTTCTGAGATACAGCTCGGACAAGATTTTATAAGTCAAGGTCACTATGGCAAGGTCAAATCAAGGTCACATCATGATGTTGCAACATAACGTACAACCAATGTCCCTACCAAGTATCAACTTCCTACACCTTACGGTTTCTGAGATACAGCCCAGACAAATTTTTTCCCACCATCTGCCCGCCCATTCGGACCCCATGGGTGAAAACAATACCGTGATAGTCCTTAAGGGCTGTGGCGTAAAAATGACCATTATTGAAAATTCCTTTTAATGAATTTCTTTAAACTTGAAAATCAGTGAACTAAGGTTGCCAATTGAACCAGTCACATTATGTTAGAAAGTAACAAAGGGTTGATATTAATTAACTGAAATAATACACATTAAGAAAAAGGAAGATATGACTGTTCGTTACCTATAGACTTTGCCCACTCAACACACTGTCCTGTATCAGAGGAGAATCCCTCAGCCACAAATACTAGCTCGCTGCCAATTTTCCACCCAACTAGTGGGTATAGTCCTGTTAAACGGCACACATTACAGTAAATACAGTAAGTCAGGGTCAGAAATTAATGGCTGCAAGACGCATATTATTACAGAAAATACAGCAAGAAAAGTAAAACTCTGTTAAGCATGATTCACTTTCATCTGTAAATACATATATCATCCATCTTAAATACATTATCTAAAGTAACAGTTAAGATTTCTACATCCATTTCAATAGCTAAGATTACTTTGGGACAGACCCTTATGGTATCCCAACTATTGCTATGATTTGGGTTCAAACCCACAACCACAGAGGTGAGAGACAAGTGATTAAATGCCAGACCTGTCAACAACATGGCCACTGATACCTTTTACCCTATTATCAAGTATTCGCTGTTAAGTAGAAGTATAAGGATAGCCTATGTATTAGAAAGTTGAAGTACATGCTACAATGTGTACAGCACATCAAATGGATAACATCAACTTTCCAGTTAAGTCATATTTTAGAACTTCAAGCTACAAGAACAGAATGTCAAAATGCCGAGCTAGATGCACACAGAAAATAAGTACATCAGGCTTTTATTTCTAGAGCTTAAAGTCACATTTAACAGAAATGACTTCAAACAATTACAGGTTGGAAATGTTATGAATCACACATATATTTTACATGCATGTTAATTGACTTTCTTCTCCAATATTACCAGTCCCTTTCTTTTCTCATGTAGTATTTGTATCTTAAAGAGAAAATAGAAAAGTGAAACATGTATGGACACGTGGGTTTTGAAAGACACATATTATCGATAACAGGAATGTTAAACTCCGTTATGCAACAATACTAAGATAATAAGATCATGGTTGGATAACAGAATTTACATAAAGTAAAAGAGGCATTGTTGTAAAAAAAAGAGAAAAGAAGAACAAAGTTTAGAGAGATGAAATAAGTTCATAAAAGTGAACATACAGAACATAAAAGGTCAAGTAATGTTTGGTTCAAACTAGAAATAGGACGCATCTGTGGCCAGATGCTGGATGTATCCACCGACAAAGGCCAACTAACATAGTTTAGAAGATAAAAAGCATTTTTCGTTAATAAGCAAGCTGAAAGCACTTTTAAGTTTGGCTACCTTTATTTGACCCTGTAGCAGGGGCCCAAGGTGAAGTCTGACCACTTCAAAAGATTCGCAGTCCATGATTTCCTATAAGTCGTTTTCACATTGCAAACCTCTAGGACCAATAATAAGCAGGAGGGGCCCAAGGTGAAATCTGACCACATGAAAAGATTTGCAGCCCATGACTTCCTCTAAGTTGTTTTCATATTAATGAGTTATTTGTGAAATACTGGCTATCTGCAATACTTGTAGAGAGAATTCGCATTTACTCATTTTGAGTAGGTGAATAATTAGCTACGGGTCTGAAACTTCACCAAGTGAAAGCTCTCTCAAAAGTAGGCGAATGAGTTATTTGAGAAAAATTGGCTATCTACAATACTTTTAGAGATAATTAGAATTTACTCATTTTCAGTAGGCGAGTAATTACCTACGGGTCTGGAACTTCACCATGTGAAAGCTCTCCCAAAAGTAGATGAATGAGTTATTTGATAAAAAATTGGATATCTGCAATACTTTTATAGATAATTAGCATTTACTCATTTTGGGTAGGTGAATAATTAGCTACAGGTCTGAAACTTCACCAAGTGAAAGGTCTCCCAAAAGTAGGTGAAGGAGTTATTTGACAAAAATTGGCTATCTGGAATACTTTTAGAGATAATTTGCATTAACTCATTTTCAGTAAGTGAGTAATTACCTACGGGTCTGAAACTTCACCAAGTGAAAGCTCTCCCAAAAGTAGGTGAAGGAGTTATTCGACAAAAATTGGCTATCTGCAATACTTTTAGAGATAATTTCCATTTACTCATTTTGAGTAGGTGAGTAATTACCTACAGGTCTGAAACTTCACCAAGTGAAAGCTCTCCCAAAAGTAGGTGAAGGAGTTATTTGACAAAAATTGGCTATCTGCAATACTTTTAGAGATAATTTGCATTTACTCATTTTGAGTAGGTGAGTAATTACCTACGGGTCTGAAACTTCACCAAGTGAAAGCTCTCCCAAAAGTAGGTGAAGGAGTTATTTGACAAAAATTGGCTATCTGCAATACTTTTAGAGATAATTCGCATTTACTCATTTTGAGTAGGTGAGTAATTACCTACAGGTCTGGAACTTCAGCATGTGAAAGCTCTCCCAAAAGTAGGTGAATGAGTTATTTAAGAAAAATTTGCTATCTGCAATACTTTTAGAGAAAATGCAGAATTACTCATTTTTAGTAGGTAAGTAATTTAGCCACAGGCCTAATTTAGACATAAAGCCTACCAATAGAGTACTGTGGTGCACCCTGTAATATACTTTGCAAACTTGAGAAGGCTAATTTTTTTTTTGTTAGAGCGGTAATGGTGAAATCTCTCTACACACTACGGCTATCCAGTGGATACAATGATTTACTCAACAGTGAGAACCTGAAAGTAGATATTGGTAAGCTATGCCATGACATAGAGGTCTGCAATTTCACTCTGTTATAGCTGACCAAAAATTATGTGAATAACATATTTAAACAAAATACTGTAAATGTAATAGTTTTCACGTTATAACTGATTTACTCAACAGTGATAACGTCAAAGTAGCTATTACTCAGCTATGCAATGAGCTACATGTCTGAATTTTTTCTATGTTATAGCTGACCCAAAATTAGGTGAACAACATATTTAAGCAAAATACTGTAAATGCAATAGTTTTCAAGTTACAACTGATTTACTCAATAGTGACAACCTGAAAATAGCTATTGCTCAGCTATGCCATGAGCTATAAGTCTGTAATTTCACGACGTTATAGCTGACCCAAAAGTAGGCGAACAACATATTTTAACAAAATACTCCAAATGCACTATTTTTCAAGTTACAAGTCATTTACTCAACAGTCAGTACCTGAAAATAGCTATTGCTCAGTTGTGCCATGAGCTACAGGTCTGTAATTTCACTATGTTATAGCTGACCCAAAAGTAGCTGAATAACATATTTACACAAATTTCTGTAAATGCAATACTTTTCCAATTACAACTGATTTACTCAACAGTGTGAACTTCAAAGTAGCTATTACTCAGCTATGCAATGAGCCACAGGTCTGGAACTTCACTATGTTATAGCTGACTCCGAAATAGGTCAATAACATATTGAAACAAAATACTCTAAATGTAATACTTTTGAAGTTATAAGTAATTTACTCAACAGTGATAACCTAAAAGTAGCTATTACTCAGCTATGCCATGAGCTACAGGTCTGAAATTTTACTATGTTATAGCTGACATAAAAGTAGCTGAATAACATATTTATACAAAATTCTGTAAATGCAATAGTTTTCAAGTTACAATTGATTTTACTCATGATGGAAGTTACTGAAAAGCCCAAAAGTAGCTATTACTCACTTAGCTATTGAGACAGACACCCAAGTTACTCACCATGTTGTAGCTATGAAAAAAGTATCTGAATAACATATTTTAACAAAATGCTCTAAATGCAACACTTTTCAAGTTATAAGTGATTTAGTGCATGATTTCATGACTTTTAATGCATTTTAGACATTTTTGTCTACCACAGGCCTAATTTAGACATAAAGCCTACCAAAAAGATAGGGTGGCGAGTCCTCTAGCATACCAAGCCACCTGCCAAATATGAAAGAAATCTGGAAAGAAATGTGGACTGTAGGTCGCTAACAAGCAATATTCCACATTTTAGACATTTTTGTCTACCACAGGCCTAATTTAGACATAAAGCCTACCAAAAAGATAGGGTGGCGAGTCCTCTACCATATCAAGTCACCTGCCAAATATGAAAGAAATCCGGAAAGAAATGTGGACTGTAGGTCGCTAACAAGAAATCTCTGCGGACGACGACGATGATGAATCCATAGTATCCCCGCTTCGCGTCGGGGATACAATTAATGCCTACTTCAGAACATAACAAATACAAATTGAAGTACATTTTAAATTTAATTTAAAATAAAATGGATAATATACACTTTTTATATCAATATTAAAGTCAGAATGTACAGAATTATAAAGACCGGAAGTGCGCAAACCACACAAAACAATGCAGTGCACATATTTTTGCGTACATTTATCTGAGGCAATAAATGGATGATCGCCGATAATAGAGAACCAAACGATACAGACAAAATATAGTGCGACAAGTAGGTGTGTATAGAAACATATTTACAATAATATTTATGGATTAATAAATGAAACCGCTCCGCCCTCGTCCATTATCCGCCGGAAGTACCGTCCTTTTATAGAGGTCATAAAGTACGAACCTGAGGACTTTATTTCTATATTAAAACTACAGAATATACAATCAAAAGTGAAAATATACATTTCAAGTAGAACATGAAACTTTAAGACACATCTTTGACAACTCAATTGTTGAGGATGTTTTTACCTGCAATAGAAGCATGTGGTTTGTTGCCAGTATTACAGTCTATGAAGGTTCCTGTTCCCATAGTACACTTTACATCTCCCACATCAAAACAGCACTGTCCAAACATTGCACTCTGCTGGTCAGCCACCTGTACAAAGGAGTAGGATTTTCACAAGGAGTGCAACATGTGTTATCTTATACAATGAGCTCATTTCCACTCTCCTATTGCCCTATTGTTTTATACTGTGTAGCCCTTCCAATTCAGAATCTTTTATAATCCAAGCAAAATGTCACTCTCCTAACCTGTTAGGAATAACACCCTTCAAACAATGGTATATGCAGAATTTTACAAGGTTTGAGTAGATATTTATTCAACTGAGATTTACTGACACAGTTGTGTCATTTTAGAATACAGTTTTCAAGAAACTGTACAGTCCACTATATCCTTTACACCACCATTCTGTAATCTATCAGTCTATTAGAACACTTGCAGTGAGAAACGTGGAGTGAAATATGAACTTGTGTTTCTGTTTTGTTAAAACAATCCTTATGTGCCATTACGTAAAAAATATATATTTTTTACAATTTTAAAATTTTCTGTTAAAGGGATGTAGTGTATTCATTTTGCTGTCATTATTGTAATGAAGAAGTTTTTCAACAGCCGGTATGTAAATTGATATTTTCACAGCTGTGAAAATATGCCCCAAAATATCTAGAATACTGTGGCTGGGTTAGGTATCAACGGTGTGAAGGATCTCCTAGCAGGAAAATAATGGGATGGATCAAAGCAATCTGAAGAAGTTAAGATTCTGTATAATAAGCAACTACCAGTTTATTTATTAAGAGGTTAGTTTCATATTGGTGACCGCACTCCATGATAAGTTTACGACCCATAAAATTGTCTGTTTGGTAAATCAATCTTTTCATTCAGAATGTAAACCATGATTGGAATATTCAGGAGCAGCATTTATGGATTGTAGGCATTTGGCAGCATTCAGGAGTGAATCATATGTGTCCCAAATTATTTCAAAATGTTTGAAATTATTGTAAACTGTCGCTGAACATTATGAGAGCTTGTCTTTATGAACTCAATTGCAAATCTATCTAAAATCTATTTTAAAATTCGTAAAGCAATCTTTTCCATCTTAAGTTGATCCTAACAATCGTACAGGCCTTCATAAGGTTCACCAGTCATTCTGGAGGAAACAGGAACCAATCAGAACATTTTTCGAAAACATTTAGATGGAGAAGTATGTTTACAATCCAGCCCTTGATATGAAACAGCTCTCTTAAAACAAGGGCCCATTTATTCAAAAATATTCTTATTCTTTGAATACTCTTACTGTTTGAATTTCTTTCAAATTTCCACAGAAAAATTTCCAAGAATAAGAATTTTTACAAGTTGCTATAAAAAGTGTTTTTACGATTTTCAACCAATATTTCCTTCATGCTTACTAACAACTAAAATATTAATGGTAGAGTAAGAGATCTAAAATTGACCACATATCTGAAATTCGCCACATGTGGAAATACTAATAAAATAATGAATAGAGGTGAGATTTGTTGAATGTATAGTATATCAAGGCTTTTTGAACTAAAATTACCAAGTTTAACACAAAGCATCATTTTCTTCAAAGAATAAACTGATGTTTCAGAGGTGGCGAATTTTAACTTTCTTGCGAATTTTAGCTTTCTTACTCTATCTGTTTTTCTACACAACTATTGTTTCCAAGTTTTAGAATTCTAAAATATAATCTGAGGAAATTAGAAAACTCTTACAAACTTTTTCTTGTTCTAAAAGTTTCATTAGAATATGGTCATTTTCTCAGATAATTCTATGAACACAAATTTAGTGACCCCAGGGCTGAAATTGGAACCCACAACTAAAAGGTGATTCTAACATGACGGCGATGTAACAGAGTTTCTGATTGACTAATCGAGCAAAAATACCATGAACTATAATCTCACAAAGCTGTGACTGTTACTTCCGGTTATCGCTAGCCTTCTAAAAACGTAAAATACAACACAAAAAAGTAATACAAATATTTTATTGTGAACATATCATGTTAGAATAGGGATATACCATAAAAATCCCTGCTCTAGACAAATTTAGAGTACAAATTCTGGGTTAAGATCACGAAGGCATAATTTGTGCATTAATTTTGCGTAGAGCAAGGATTTCTATGGTATATCTCGATATCTTAATGCATCCAACTGTATGAAACATATTGAAACAAACATTTACTGTATGTTAACTATTACAACTGCCATTATTGGTATTGATTTCTGCTCTAAAATGACACACCTGCCATTGTAGTTCTTGGTATTTCTGAACAAATGAGACACTTACACACAGTGGTTACTGGTATTACCTTACCAAAGAGACACTTACCAGAGCAGTAATGGGTATTGCCACAACCAATACAGCTACCAAAGCAGTATTTCTATTTGTGTAGCAGACACTTACCACAGCAGTTATTGGTATTTATGTAACAGATACTTACAAAAAGCAGTTATAGGTATTTGTGTACCAGACACTTACCACAGCAGTTATTGGTATCTGTGCACCAAATAGACTGGCGTCTGTTTTCCCAAAGTCTCCACTGGTGTCTCTGGTTTCTGGCATCATGTGGAGAGGAATTCCAACCAGTCCGCTGACAATGGTGCTCCATTCCATCTGAATTAACACATGGAAAGCAGTCGTGGTCAGACTACTTTTGGAAGTCAAAAAAGGTTTTCATAAAATTGGATATTTTGTCTGCTTGTCACTGAATGAAAATGTAGTTGCCCATTATTATCTTATATAATAATTTGGAATACCATGCACTGTTATTATTCATTAACTGTAACAGAAAAACCTTATTCTTTCCATTGTGACTGTATATATTTGAAGGGCTTGTGAAAATATCATAATGAATGTTATTTTGTTAATATGGATTTTTCAGTGTAGCTCTAGAAATTTTTTTTTCATTTATTATATAATATAATATGTATTACTTTGTATACAATGAATGAAATAGAATATATCTAAAATTGAGTTATTCTAGACTCCATGATTCTAAAAATAACTTAACCCTTAAATTGAAAGAAGTAGAACATTAAAATCTGTAAACACAAATTCACATGTCATGGTTATTATTTAGTTTACAAAGCATGATCTGTTGTATCTTACATACAAAACACATTAATCATCACGAACATCATCAGCAGTCGACTTGACTACTGCAATTTCCTACTTTATGGCGTAAGTAAATATAATGTAGCTAAACTCCAAAGATTCAAAATGCCCTTTGTAGAATTGTTTTTAGACTTGATAGAACTAGCCATGTCACTCCCTTTCTTCAAAAACTACACTGGCTCCCTATCACATACCGCATCTTGTTTAAGTACAATCTAATTACTTTCAAGGCTATCAAATTCTCTCAACCCATATACCTATCATCCTTGATCAAAACCAGTTGTTTAACACGTGGAAATCGTCTTACTCTTTCCTCAGTCTCTCACAAAAAGGCCATTGGTAGGCGAGGCTTTGCAATGGCTGCCCCCACAGAATGGAACAGACTCCCACAATCAGTACGATCACAACAAACAATAACAGGTTTCCGTAGCCAGCTAAAGACCTATTTGTTTAGACCAGCTAATCTCCACCATAGTACATCTCCCTGGCGGGCGCTAATTTTGGATCTCGACCTAATACGTCCCTGGACTTTCCCTTTTTGACCTCAAGCGCATTAGAGGATGTTACATCAATTTTGCGCTATATAAATGTTTCTATTCTATTCTATTAAATCACCTGAAAAGGATCGTAGAATCCTGTTGAGCTGGCATTTGAGTAATCTGTGGCAAAGACCTTCTGGCCTGTCAGTTTCCATAACAACCAGGTATCTATAGCACCATACATCACCTTCTTTTCTGCCAGTCTTTGTCTAAGCTGCAACCAAAACAGAGGTAAAGGAAATGTGAAAAATATCACAGTAGGTGAATTTTTCTGCTCAAGGACCACCCTTCATAAATTTCACAAAATAATTCTATCATGAGCAAATTTTGCATCAGGATGATCAGAGGCCTCATGTAGTAGCAATAATTACAAATGTGTCAAGAAATTCCCATAAATCAAGGAAAAGTATGAAGGTTTTCCTAACTGGAAAGTTTTACTCAAGTTTTTCATTTAGACTTGTGTATTTATTGTTTATTTATGACTGTGTTACATTACATTACACTAGAGAAACTCATTTAACAGTCATTCAATAAGTCTTCTTGAAACTATATCTTTACACTGTGGTACTTAAAATTCTATCTTTACACAGTGATCTGTTTATACACAATGGCACTTGAATGTATATCTTTACACAATGGCACTTTCCTTGGCAGTAGTACCTTATATCCTGTTCAACTGTAAGAGTTTGACATAGTTTGGAGCCCTTGTTATCTCCCGCCGGCTGATTATAAGGCCCGGTACGGGAGATTATAAAATGCCCTGTGTCCGTGCGTCCGTCCGTGCGTGCATCCGTTCATCACGTTTTTACAAAAGCCTTTCTATCTCTTAAAATATTATAGCTAGAGCTTCCAAATTTGCAGGATAAATTCATCATTGGAAAAACTTGCCTGGGAATCTTTTTCAACTGATTCGGAAAAAGAAGATGGCCGCCACGGGTGTTAACAAGATGGCTGCAATGGTTTTATTTTCAGGTGTTCTGCCATGGGTTTTTTTTTTCGTTGATTTAGATGGCTGCCATAAGTGTGTAGTTGCACTTTTATACAGCCTAAAAATAGCCTGCTTGGTATTTTTCAGACCTAGGTCCATGGCTAAGTGAGTAATAGCAATGGTGGCTACTTTCAGTAAAGTGCTCATAACTTCAAAACGACTGCATTTAGAGCATTTCTGTAAAATATGTTGTTCAGCTACTTTCTCCATGCCTACAAGATGGTACCATTTTTAGGGGTCTATCTTGATAGCTAAGTGAGTAATAGCTATTTTCTGTTTTTAACAATGACCAAAATGAGTAAGTTGCTTTTATCTTTGTAACTGTTACTTACAATATTGGTCTCAAATATGTTGTTGAACAACTCCTTCATGTACTATATCATGGTGAGGTTTCCAAGGTGTAGCACCATAGCTAGCTGAGTAATAGCTACACTAAGTTTAACATTTGACCATTCAGCAAGTCACTTATAACTCAAAAACTATTGAATATAGAGGATTTTTGTCAAATATGTTGTTTATCTACTTTCTGATGTACTGTGTCGTGGTGAATTTTCAGAGCTGTAAGTCCATAGCTAACTGGGTAATAGCTACTTTTAAATTTCTTAACTTCAACATTGAATAAATCACTTATACCTCCAAAACTATTGAATTTAGGGAATTATTGTCAAATATGTTAATCGGTTACTTTTTAATGTTCTGTGTCGTGGAAGAGATTCAGAGCTGTATTTCCATAGCTAACTGAGTAATGGCTACTTTGAATTTCAACAATGAGTAATCACTTATAACTCCAAAACTATTAAATTTAGAGAATTATTGTCAAATATGTTGTTCACTTACTATTTGATGTACTGTGTCATGGGAAATTTTCACAGCTGTATCTCCATAGCTACCTGAGTAATAGCTACTTTGAGGGTTTCCATTGAGTAAATCACCTTTAACAGCAAAACTGTTGAATTTAGAGGATTTTTTTCAAATATGTTCTTCACCTACTTTTTGATGTACAGTAACTGTGAAATGGCAAATTTTGACAGCTGTAGGTCCATAGCTAACCGAGTAATAGCTACTTTAATGGTTCTCCATTGAGTAAATCACTTATAACAGCAAAACTGTTGAATTTAAAGGATTTTTCTCAGATATGTTGTTTAGCTACTTTTTTATGTACTGTGTAATGGCAAATTTTGAGACCTGTAAGTCCATAACTAACTGAGTAATAGCTACTTTGATGGTTCTCCATTGAGTAAATCACTTATAACAGCAAAACTATTAACTTTACAGGATTTTTGTCAAATATGTTGTTCATGTACTTTTTAATGTTCTATGTCATGGCAAAGTTTCAGAGCTGTAGGTCCATAGCTAACTGAGTAATAGCTACTTTCATGGTTTTCCACTGAGTAAATCGCTTATCACAGCAAAATTGTTACTTTTTGATGTATTGTGTAATGGCAAATTTTGAGACCCGTAGGTCCATAGCTAACTGAGTAATAGCTACTTTGATTTTTGCGGAAAATGAAAAAGTCTTAATATCTCGAAAACTGTAAGAGATAGAGCGATTTTGAGTGAATTTTTGACCCGCAGGGTAGTACATGAGTATACTATGCAAAGGGGAAAAAATTCAATTTTCGCCACTTTTGGCGGCTATCTTGAAAATAAAATAAACATTGAAAATATCTTCAAAATGGTAACAGACAGAGCGATTTTGAGCGAATTTTTGACCCACGGGGTAGTACAACAGTATTCTGTGCCTAGGGGAAAAATGTCATCTTGGATTTTAGCGGAAAATGAAAAATTGTGAATATCTCGGAAAAGGTATTTCCTCCGCTTTAATGCTCAGCGGGAGATACACACCGAGGCAGTGGTCTTGTTTGTACAAGGGACTAATCATCATTAAGATAGTGAAATAGCAATATAACTAGAAAGTTATTTTTCATCACAATAATCAGATTTATCTGAATTACATGTGGAGTTTTAAAATTAAAACACCCAATCATATATACTCAGTGAATTGCCACTCAATGAAAAAGACAACTTTTAAATAATCTGCAGTGAGTATTTTTACTCATGTTTTATCAATAAGAGTATCACAAAACTCATCCCCACAATGTGTGTATTTAAATAACTGGCTGGTCCCACAAGCATTGCTTGCCATCGGCAAGTTTGCTCTTGGCAGTCTGTGAGACTACACAGTCACAGAATTGGTTAATTTTATTGTAATTGGAATTTTTATTAATAAAAATACTTACATAATCCCAACAAATGCTTACATGACCTACCGTTCGGTCAAGGACACAGAGAATGTGTCTCGCCATTTTTTTTCTACTGAAAGTACACACGTAAACCCCAGCGGGCACCTGCTGGAGGTTATATATCCTCCGTAAGTTGTCATTCTTAAAAATTTTGACCCTACCCCTCAGAAGATGGTAGAGGGGAGGAGGGTGGGACTCTCCTTGTTGGGATTATGTAAGTATTTTTATTAATAAAAATTCCAATTACAATAAAATTAACCAATTTTATTGCATAAAAACGTACTTACATAATCCCAACAAATGCTTGAGTGCAGCCCTGAGGTCCATGGTGGGTAGACTTCTGAGGACTGTCAAGTGCTATAGGAGAGTTCTTGAGTTAATACAGATACAAAAAATGCATAGAAACAATATGTTATACTACAAACAACTGTAATATATTACATATAGTTTAATTATTATTATATTATTACAAGTACTAATAAAGTGATAAAGTAGTTGTAATAAAGTAACTGAAAGGTACTCACCCACTTATGAAAGCAGCATGCTGTACCATACATAAACATGATATATACAAGACCACTGCCGTGGTATGATGTCCCGCCGCACTACATCAAAAAGTAGGTAAACAACATATTTGACAAAACTCCTTGAGAAAAATTGGCTATCTGCAATACTTTTAGAGATAATTCGCATTTACTCATTTTGAGTAGGTGAGTAATTAGCTATGGGTCTGAAACTTCAACAAGTGAAAGCTCTCCCAAAAGTAGGTGAATGAGTTATTTGAGAAAAATTGGCTATCCGCAATACTTTTAGCGATAATTCGCATTTACTCATTTTGAGTAGGTGAGTAATTAGCTATGGGTGTGAAACTTCACCAAGTGAAAGTTCTCCCAAAAGTAGGTGAATGAGTTATTTGAGAAAAATTGGCTATCTGCAATACTTTTAGCGATAATTCGCATTTACTCATTTTGAGTAGGTGAGTAATTATCTATGGGTCTGAAACTTCACCATGTGAAAATTCTCCCAAAAGTAGATGAATGAGTTATTTGAGAAAAATTGGCTATCTGCAATACTTTTACAGATAATTCGCATTTACTCATTTTGAGTAGGTGAGTAATTAGCTATGGGTCTGAAACGTCATCAAGTGAAAGCTCTCCCAAAAGTAGGTGAATGAGTTATTTGAGAAAAATTGGCTATCTGCAATACTTTTAGCGATGCTTCGCATTTACTCATTTTCAGTAGGTGAGTAATTAGCTATGGGTCTGAAACTTCACCAAGTGAAACCTCTCCCAAAAGTAGGTGAATGAGTTATTTGAGAAAAATTGGCTATCTGCAATACTTTTAGAGATAATTCGCATTTACTCATTTTGAGTAGGTGAGTAATTAGCTATGGGTGTGAAACTTCACCAAGTGAAAGTTCTCCCAAAAGTAGGTGTATGAGTTATTTGAGAAAAATTGGCTATCTGCAATACTTTTAGCGATAATTCGCATTTACTCATTTTGAGTAGGTGAGTAATTAGCTATGGGTGTGAAACTTCACCAAGTGAAAGTTCTCCCAAAAGTAGGTGAATGAGTTATTTGAGAAAAATTGGCCATCTGCAATACTTTTAGAGATAATTCGCATTTACTCATTTTCACTAGGTGAGTAATTAGCTATGGGTCTGAAACTTCACCATGTGAAAGCTCTTCCAAAAGTAGGTGAACGAGTTATTTGAGAAAAATTGGCTATCTGCAATACTTTTAGCGATAATTCGCATTTACTCATTTTCAGTAGGTGAGTAATTAGCTATGGGTCTGAAACTTCACCAAGTGAAAGCTCTCCCAAAAGTAGGTGAATGAGTTATTTGAGAAAAATTGGCTATATGCAATACTTTTAGAGATAATTCGCATTTACTCATTTTCAGTAGGTGAGTAATTAGCTACAAGTCTGAAACTTCACCATGTGAAAGCTCTCCCAAAAGTAGACGAATGACTTAAAAAGTAGATGAACAACTTATTTGAGAGAAATTGTGTAGCTGCAATACTTTTGAAGATATAAGGCATTTACTCATTATGGTTATCATTAAAAGTTGACAAAGTAGCTATTACTCACTTAGCTATGGAGATACACTTCCAAACTAGTGACCATGTTGTAGCTGTGGAGATAGTAGCTGAACAACATATTGGAACAAAATTGTGTAGCTGCAATACTTTTGAACATATAAGCCATTTACTCATTATGGTTATCATCAAAGTAGCTATTACTCAGTTAGCTATGGAGTTACAGCTGTGAAAATTTACAATACAGTATATCCAAAAGATAGGTGAACAACATATTCGACAAAAATCCTCTATATTCAATAGTTTTTGAGTTATAAGTGACTTGCTCAATGGTCAAATGTTAAACTTAGTATAGCTATTACTCAGTTAGCTATGGTGCTACACCTTGGACACCTCACCATGATATAGTACATGAAGGAGTTGTTGAACAACATATTTCAGGCCAATATTGTAAGTAACAGTTACAAAGACAAAATCAATTTACTCATTTTGCTCATTGTTAATAACAGAAAATAGCGCTTACTCTCTTAGCTATGAAGATAGAACCCTAAAAATGGTACCATCTTGTAGGCATGGAGAAAGTAGCTGAACAACGTATTTTACAGAAACACTCTAAATGCAGTCGTTTTGGAGTTATGAGCACTTTACTCAAAGTAGCCACCCTTGCTATTACTCACTTAGCTATGGTCCTAGGTGTGAAATAACAGCATCAAATGAAAGGACATAAGCAATAAGGTCATAAAAAACATTGAAAAGGCCAAGGAGAAACAACCAGTGTGATGTACAGCCCTTTATAAAAGCGTGACACACACTCAATAGCATTTACTCATTTTCAGTAGGTGAGTAATTAGCTACAAGTCTGAAACTTCACCATGTGAAAGCTCTCCCAAAAGTAGATGAATGACTTAAAAAGTAGATGAACAACTTATTTGAGAGAAATTGTGTAGCTGCAATACTTTTGAAGATATAAGGCATTTACTCATTATGGTTATCATTAAAAGTTGACAAAGTAGCTATTACTCACTTAGCTATGGAGATACACTTCCAAAGTAGTGACCATGTTGTAGCTGTGGAGATAGTAGCTGAACAACATATTGGAACAAAATTGTGTAGCTGCAATACTTTTGAACATATAAGCCATTTACTCATTATGGTTATCATCAAAGTAGCTATTACTCAGTTAGCTATGGAGTTACAGCTGTGAAAATTCACAATACAGTATATCCAAAAGATAGGTGAACAACATATTCAACAAAAATCCTCTATATTCAATAGCTTTTGAGTTATAAGTGACTTGCTCAATGGTCAAATGTTAAACTTAGTATAGCTATTACTCAGTTAGCTATGGTGCTACACCTTGGACACCTCACCATGATATAGTACATGAAGGAGTTGTTGAACAACATATTTCAGGCCAATATTGTAAGTAACAGCTACAAAGACAAAATCAATTTACTCATTTTGCTCATTGTTAATAACAGAAAATAGCTATTACTCACTTAGCTATGAAGATAGAACCCTAAAAGTGGTACCATCTTGTAGGCATGGAGAAAGTAGCTGAACAACGTATTTTACAGAAACACTCTAAATGCAGTCGTTTTGGAGTTATGAGCACTTTACTCAAAGTAGCCACCCTTGCTATTACTCACTTAGCTATGGTCCTAGGTGTGAAATAACAGCATCAAATGAAAGGACATAAGCAATAAGGTCATAAAAAACATTGAAAAGGCCAAGGAGAAACAACCAGTGTGATGTACAGCCCTTTATAAAAGTGTGACACACACTCAATAACACACGAACACACGCACGGAATATGTTTTATAATCTCCCGCCCGCCCGGCGGGAGATAATGAATCCCATCACCCTGTCTGTACAGTTGTGCAGGGGTCAAAGGTCAGTTGTGCCCAGTTGAATATAACTCCAACAGTCAGAGCGCAGCTGTCCCTCAAGCCGTCCGTATGAACTTTGCCGTCATATCCAAATCATGTTCAAAATCATAGTCTTAATCCAGTCCAGTCAAACTCCACATATCCTAAAAATAAAAGTTGAACTTATTATTAAGTCTCAATTGTTCACTACATGTTGTGCCGATACAATGGGACCTAACTTAAAGATATTATCATTCTCCCAGCAAATATCCTTCAAATAAAAATTTGTAAAGGTATTGTGGGACCTCCAGTAACAGGAGCTCAAGACCTGCTCTGAGGAGATACCTCCTTTGAATGTAGCAGCCATAGCTCTAACATCATGAGCTCTAACTTGAGTGACCTGTTGATCAGTCATATCTGAAGACTGGTAGCAAGTATGAATGGTCTGTTTGATCCACTGAAAAATGGTTATTCTAGTGATATCCTTAGAATAACCCTCCCTAAGCGATACAAAGAGAAGGGCCTTGCCCTTTCTCATGGATTTGGTCTTGTCTAAGTAGACTTTGAGGGCCCTGACTGGACAAAGTGACTTGTTTTCCACCAGTGATCTGTCCAACATGGTAGTAAGAGCTGGTATCACTACTGGTTTTATGGAATCAGGGCCATCCAAAGCCAATTGGTTTTTGGCCAGGAATGCTGGAGAAGGAGAAACAGTGACCTCTGACCAATTTCTCCTTGAAGAGACAGAAGAGGGAGTCCAAGCATGTATCTCACTCCTTCTTTTCCCTGAGGCTAAAGCCAACAGGAAACTGTCTTGTAAGTTAGCCACTTCAAAGGAGCCTCAGATAAAGGCTCAAAAGGAGGTTTTGTCAAACCTAGGAGGACCAAGGAGAGGTCCCATGTAGAAATGGACCTACTTGGTTTAGGTCTATCCCTGGTGAAGCTGGCAATAAATCTATTCAGTTCTAGACTTTTTGAGATGAGTTTACCCAAAGCATCAGCAATTGCTGTTCTGTAACCAGTAAATGTGGCTGGTTTGAGATTTTTTACTGTGAACAGGTAGTTTAAAAATTCTGCTACCTGGGGAACAGTTGCTGAGGTGATGTCCACCTTATTCTGTGAGCACCATTGCCCATAAATGGTCCACCTTGATTGATAGACTTTTCTTGAGGATTCCCTCTGAGGTGCCTTAATTCTTTCTGCCACCTCAGATGAGAATCTTCCAGAATTGGATTCCTGGAATCCAGAAGCCACACATGTAGGTTCAGGTACTCCACATTGTTGTGGAACCTGTTGGAATGTAGCGAGAGATCCACCAGATCCCAAAACCATGGCATCCCTGGCCACCCTGGGGCCAGTACTATCATCCTGCATGGGTATGTTATTATTTGTGGCAGGATGGCTACTGGACAGAAGACATAGCCGTCTAGGCCTTCCCAACAGATATTCAATGCATCTATTTTCCAAGCCTTTTTGTCTGGGAAAGGAGATACATAAATTGGAAGTTTGTACTTTAGATGAGTTGCAAATAGGTCTACCATTGGTGTGTGCCAAACTCTGCAAATTTGGTTGAATGTCTGTTGGTGAAGGGACCACTCTGTTTGTATGACCTTGTCCCTTCGTGATAGGGAGTCTGCTATCACATTTAGGGATCCAGGTACATGTCTTGCTCTTATCTGGATCCTTCTGGAATTTGTGAATGCCAGAATTCTCCAGATAAGAGCACACATTTCTATGGAATGTGTGCCTCCTTCTTTGTTCAGATAAGATACTACTGTACTGTTGTCTGAACAGATGAGCACTCTTTGACCTTGCAAGTGCTCCTGAAAACCCTTTAGGGCTAGGAGAACAGCTTTTAGCTCCAATACATTGATGTGAAGCTGAGCTTCCTTGTTTGACCAGAGGCCACTGAGAACTATTTTGTTTAAGTGAGCTCCCCAGCCTTTTTGGGAGGCATCTGTGAATACCAGTGTGTTGTGAATATGAGGATGGATAGGAGCACCTGCGATAAGATTCTGTAGATTCTCCCACCATTTGAGATGATTCAGAAAATTCCCTGTTACTGGGATCCTTTTGTCCAGTGACTGGGGAAATTTCCAGTGTGACTTTAGGTACCACTGGAAAGGTCTCATGTGTAACCTTCCTAGTGGTACTGTTTTTTCTAAGGAAGCTAATGTCCCTATGAGTGACATGAGCTTTCTTGGAGTCAAGACTAATGACTTTCTGATGGAAACAGTCTTAACTTTTAACCGATCGAGTTTATTTTGGGTTGGAAAGACTAGACCCCTCTGAAGATCGAAGTGATAGCCCAGAAAATGTAGTTTTTGTGTGGGCACTAATTCCGACTTTTGAAAATTGATAAGCCAGCCTAGTTCTTGCACCAATTTCACTAAATTTTCTGAATCTTTGAGACATTGTTCCTTTGTTGGTGACCGAAGAAGCCAGTCGTCCAGATATTGATGGATTCTGAGGTTCCTGGCCTGAGCTAGGAGTTTGACCTCTTTCACAATGCGAGTAAACTCTAGGGGAGCTGTTGCGTCACCAAAAGGGAGTGCCCGAAATTGGAAAACCCTTTTTTTTGTTTGAAATCTCAGATATTTTTGAGATTGTGGATGAATTAGAACATGGAAATAAGCGTCTGTGAGGTCTATCGAGGTGACCCACTCCCCTTTTCGAATCAACTTCCTGATAGATTCGGCTGTTTCCATTTTGAAAGTTGGAACATGTAAATGGGTGTTCAACATACTTAAATTTATCACTGGTCACCACATTTCATGGGTTTGGGTACCAGAAATAGTCTGCTGTAATATCCCAGAGTAGAGGGTTTCCTGACATGAGTTATCGCCTTTTTTGTAAGCATGGCCTGAACTGCTTCGTGGAGGGCGCCATCTTTGTTTTTGTTGTGATATTTGCTCAAAATGAGCAGAATTTTTGACAATTTTGGTAGAATTTTGAAGTCGAGACCATGCTGTAGTAAACTTACTACTCTGGGATGTGCGTGATTTTTTGCCCATACCTGCCAAAAATCCTGCAATCTTGTCCCTGGAAAGTCACTTCCTCTTTCCGCCTCTGCCTCCTCGCGATGCGCGCGCAGAGAAATGGCTGTAAGAGGTGTTTGGCTGCGTTCCTTTATCACGAAACGACCTGCTGCCTTCCTGAGAAGATTTGGGATGTGAAGACCTCCCAAAATCGAAGTTCTTGACAGAATCTCCGTATGACTTGGTATCAGATTCTTTCATAATGGACAACCTTTTGATCATATTGTCCTCTACCTGGGACAAAATATCTGAATTGAAGACCTCCTGCTGGTCAAAGTGGTCTGTACGTAAATTTGCTAAGTCCTTAGGTCCTAACTTGGAACTACAGTCCTTCAATAAACTGTCCCTTCTTGCAAGGAGCATATTGCAGGCCAAAGTCATGTTTTGCTTCAGAACTGTGTCCAGAGCTATTTCTAAGGAGGAAGTAACTGAAGCCTGGAGTTGTGAATATTTTATCATGAGATCTGCTGATTCTTTGACAGTATCCAGATCTTCTGAACTTCTAATTTCAGTAGCTAACTCCTGTATCCTATTATTGAGCTCTTCAATGGCCATCTTGAACCATAATACATGGCCTAAGATTTGGACATTCTCTCTACAAACTGTCTCCTGAATGATATGTTGTTTAGAAGGCACAGAAGTAGAGGCTGATAAAGATTTCACTTTTGCTATATTGAAGTAAGAGTCAGACAACTTAGGAGCTCTCAAAGGCGTATTCTGAGGAGAAGTAGTGTAATATATCATGTCAGGTCTCTCAAAAGCCAGAAACTGACCCTGAGAGAGGGATTCAGAGCTGGATTTGTCTTTTACTGTGGTTCCAGACGCCTTCCTGAACCTGTAGTCCCACATGGACTGGATATCTTGAACAGGAGGTAAAGCCAGATTTTGTTTTCTCACCACCTGCTTGGAGGGCTTCTTAGAGAAGTCAGAAGGGGCCACAAGGCACTCTACTTGTGGCACCTCCAGATCACGGAGACCTCTGATTGCATTCAGCATCTCTACATAGGAGGGATCCAACTCCTGTTGATGAATATCTACCTCACCTTGAGGAGACCTAGATCTGTGTCGTTTCCTAGCAGGTAAGGTTGACTCTTCATCAGACAGCTCCCCTTCTGATGGCTGAGGTCTCGACTGGGAGGCAGGGGCACACATACCCTGCTCCTGAGAGGGAGGAAGACTCTTATGAGAGGCTGTAGGTTTGTCACTGCGCTTAAACTCCTCAAACTGAGAAGCCAGGGACGCCAACTGATTATTCATAGCTTTGATCATATCTTGAAGAGAGGAATCAGGAGTGGAAGAAGTAGACTGTGAAGCTTTAGAAGGGGTTGGCTCATCCAACAGAGAATCATCAAACTTCTCGAAAGTTTTGCTTTTAGAAGATTTCTTCCTGTGAGGAATTTTTAAAGCACCTGCACAGATAGTGCACTCTGACTCCTTACCAGTGACACATTTGTCCATCCCTTTCTTGTCGTTCCTACATTTGATGCATGCTTGATGGTTATCCCAAGGCATCATTTCACATGAAGAAATGGAACATTTTCTTTGTTTTCCGGACATGTTGAAAAACTTTGAAGCACCAAAAAGAATGTGTGTGCACTTGACGGCGGTCAAAATAAGAATGACAACTTACAGAGGATATATAACCTCCAGCAGGTGCCCGCTAGGGTTTACGTGTGTACTTTCAGTAGAAAAAAAATGGCGAGACACATTCTCTGTGTCCTTGACCGAACGGTAGGTCACGTAAGCATTTGTTGGGATTATGTAAGTACGTTTTTATGCAATAAAAAATGTCATACTAAGTCACACTACAGCAGTGTGAAAATACAGATACCAACCTTCTCATTATTATTCAACTGCCAAAGAAGCCTCATTGTGACTTGACCTGATTTGAACCTGAGAACTGCTGCGGCCAAAAACCTCATCTTTCTGGTCACTGTGTAGACGACACGGGAACCTTTGTTTAAAGCCTGGAGAAACAAAATCAAACCATGGAAGACTTTTTGCATGCCCTAGAAATTTACTTGCTTTCATGTTCTTTTGGTCCTACGTTGATAAATGGTCATCCTTGAGCCTCTATCTTCCAGTTAGGGGAATGTCAGTCATGTGTGAGTTGGGACTGTACCTGTACAGTGGGATTGGTTAAATAGCGCTTTGAGTCCTGTAGTATATGGAGATAATGCGCTGAGTATAAATACACAATACAAATACGTATATCAATGCTTCCTTTTTTGTTGGAAGAATAAAAATAAATACATCTTGACATATGATATTGCTTGCAATGAATGAATTTATGGTCATCTACAACAAACCTATATTTACATTAATTTTTTTTACAATTTATTTTGTATGACAAAACTTGGCATTCTATGGAGTGATCAGATCATTTTGCAATATTGAACACAAACCAGCACTAACTTTTACAACCTGAATATAACCTTGACAGAACAAGACTTTACTGCAGAAATAAAAGCTAAGACATTGTACATTCTTGATAAATTTAGGACAGCCTTGTACTGTTATGTCAGGTGGCTGTACTGAATTGGCCAACTAACTACAAATGAAATATGTGGATTTCAGAAATATAGATGATACAGGTGTGACTGTATGGAGACTAAGAACAGTACAATCTCAAATTATTAAATTATTAAAATTATCAAAACATGGTGACAATACAATGTTGGATAACCTGCATTCTACATTGTTTTGGTTGTTTATATTGACTTTAATAATTGTGTATAAAATAAGCATAACTGGACCAAGAATACATTGTGGCCCGATGTAAGATTTATCCAAAGGAAACGTAGGACCAATACTGGAGTTTCGCTTTCTGAAAGGAAGACAGCTGCACAGCAAAAACAAAGCATCCTGTTTTGCATTTTACACAGAAATTCAAAATGGTCACCAAAAATGGTGGAATGATTTGTAAAAGAAACAAGCATTCTGACGCATGCATTTATCTCCCGCCGTATAAATTAGATGTACTAAAGATAGTGGAATATAAATTTTCTTGTGAGATGGAGGCACATGTAAAAGTGACAACAAGTTTAATGTTTGATTGCAATACTTTTAAAGACAAAAGGCATTTACTCACTTTAGTAGCTATTACTCTGCCATCCAAAGAGCTACAGTTCTGCAACTTTATTATGCAGTAGATCACCCAAAAGTAGGTGAATGACTTATTTAGAAGAAATTGCCTACCTGTAATACTTTTAGAGATAAAAGACATTTACTCATTTTAGTAGCTATTACTCAGCTATCCAAAGAGCTACAGTTCTGCAACTTCAATATGTGGTAGATCACCCAAAAGTAGGTGAATGACTTATTTAGAAGAAATTGCCTACCTGTAATACTTTAGAGATAAAATACATTTACTCATTTTGGTAGCTATTACTCACCTATCCAAAGAGCTACAGTTCTGCAACTTCACTATGTGGTAGATCACCCAAAAGTAGGTGAATGACTTATTTAGAAGAAATTGCCTACCTATAATACTTTTAGAGATGAAAGACATTTACTCATTTTAGTAGCTCTCAGCTATGTACTGACTTAGCTATTGACCTACATCTGCAAAAGCAACAAAAATATAAACGACACAGGAAAGTAAGCTTTTGAAAAACTAGATGAATAACATATGAAAAGATTTGCCTAACTTTGGTACTTGTGTATTTGACATTTATTTCCATCATAATTTTGCTACAAATAAGAAAATAGGTATTGCTCACTTATGACATGCAATAGAACCCCAAACGAAATGCCATCTTATAGTTAAGGAAAAAGTAGCTGAACAAATTATTTTAGGAAAATCCTGTAACTGCAGTAGTTTTTGAGTTACAATGGATTTACTCAACAGTCACAATTTCAAAGTAGCTATTACTCAGCTATCCAATGTGCAACAGGTCTCAAACTTTACTATGTGATAGCTTACCAAAAAGTAGATGAATAACATATTTGAAAAGAATTCCCTAATTTTAATACTTTTGAAGATATTTGACATTTACTGATGTCATTGTTTTGCTACAAATAAGAAAATAGCTATTACTCAGTTATGGCATGCAATAGAACCCCAAACTATATGGCATCTTATAATTAAGGACAAAGTAGCTGAACAACATATTTTAGGAAAATACTCTAACTGCACTAGTTTTGGAGTTACAATGGATTTACTCAACTGTAGAATTTCAAAGTAGCTATTACTCAGCTATCCAATATGCAACAGATCTGAAACTTTACTATGTGATAGCTTATCAAAAAGTAGATGAATAACATATTTGAAAAGAATTCCCTAACTTTAATACTTTTGAAGATATTTGACATTTACTGATGTCATTATTTTGCTACAAATAAGAAAATAGCTATTACTCACTTATGGCATGCAATAGAACCCCAAACTATATGCCATCTTATAGTTAAGGACAAAGTAGCTGAACAACATATTTTAGGAAAATACTCTAACTGCACTAGTTTTGGAGTTACAATGGATATACGCAACTGTAGAATTTCAAAGTAGCTATTACTCAGCTATCCAATGTGCAACAGATGTGAAACTTTACTATGTGATAGCTTATCAAAAAGTAGATGAACAACATATTTGAAAAGAATTCCCTAACTTTAATACTTTTGAAGATATTTGACATTTACTTATGTCATTATTTTGCTACAAATAAGAAAATAGCTATTACTCACTTATGGCATGCAATAGAACCCCAAACTATATGCCATCTTATAGTTAAGGACAAAGTAGCTGAACAACATATTTTAGGAAAATACTCTAACTGCACTAATTTTGGAGTTACAATGGATATACGCAACTGTAGAATTTCAAAGTAGCTATTACTCAGCTATCCAATGTGCAACAGATCTGAAACTTTACTATGTGATAGCTTATCAAAAAGTAGATGAACAACATATTTGAAAAGAATTCCCTAACTTTAATACTTTTGAAGATATTTGACATTTACTTATGTCATTATTTTGCTACAAATAAGAAAATAGCTATTACTCACTTATGGCATGCAATGGGACCCCAAACTATGTACCATCTTATAGCTAAGGACAAAGTAGCTGAACAACATATTTGAAGAAAAAGTTGTACCTGCAATAGTTTTTGAGTTATGAGCCCTTTACTCAAAGTAGCTAAGATTGCTATTACTCACTTATCTTTAGGCCTAAGTCCATAAAACCCAAAAAATTTTCGAGGGCGTGAAAATTCATTGGGACAATTAATTTACAAAAAATCTGCAGCTGTAGTAGTTTTGGAGAAATCTGCGTGACTAACTAACGCACGCACACACGCACGCACCCACGCACACACACACAGGCATCATTTCATAATCTCCCTCCAGGGCTAAAGACCGGCGGGAGATAATAAAAATGGGCAGATGCTTTTTCCTAAACCTTCCTGGCCAAAAAAATTAGCAAACTAGAGGATCGCTCGCAAAAAAAAAAAGATAATGTTTTTGCATAGCAAAAACAAAGCGTCCCGAAAAGGCTATAAAGGTGAGTGCTAAAGTATTAAGAAAATGCTTCGTTTCTAGCCTTATACTGTTGTGGCAACCAAAGTCAGCGCAGTCTGCTCTATCTGGCACGGTTTTCAAGATATAAGCATTTTTGTGTTTTGCAAAAAATAAAAAAATTAAAAATGTCCGCTATATTTGGTGAGACAAAAATATTTTGAAAATTGGCATGGCTACTCTGCACAGATACCCAGCAGGTCCAAAATTTTGTTGATTTCGCTCCATATAGCACGGTTTTCGAGATATAAACATTTTTGTGTTTTGCAAAAACTTTGAAAATTCAAAATGGCCACCATTTTTGGGGAGACAAAAATTTTTGTCAAGACCACTGCCGCGGTGTGTATCTCCCGCCGAGCATTAAAGCAGAAGAAATAGCTTTTCCGAGATATTCACAATTTTTCATTTTCGTGTGTGAAAGCTCTTCCAAAAGTAGGTGAATGAGTTATTTGAGAAAAATTGGCTATCTGCAATACTATTAAGAGATAATTCACATTTACTCATTTTGAGTAGGTGAATAATTATCTATGGGTCTGAAACTTCACCAAGTGAAAGCTCTCCCAAAAGTAGGTGAATGAGTTATTTGAGAAAAATTGGCTATCCGCAATACTTTTAGAGATAATTCGCATTTACTCATTTTGAGTAGGTGAGTAATTAGCTATGGGTCTGAAACTTCACCATGTGAAAGCTCTCCCACAAGTAGATGAATGAGTATTTGATAAAAATTGGGTATCCGCAATACTTTTACAGATAATTAGCATTTACTCATTTTGAGTAGGTGAATAAATAGCTATGGGTCTGAAACTTCACAGAGTGAAAGCTCTCCCAAAAGTAGGTGAATGAGTTATTTGAGAAAAATTGGCTATCTGCAATACTTTTAGAGATAATTCACATTTACTCATTTTGAGTAGGTGAATAATTAGCTATGGGTCTGAAACTTCACCAAGTGAAAGCTCTGCCAAAAGTAGGTGAATGAGTTATTTGAGAAAAATTGGCTATCTGCAATACTTTTAGAGATAATTCGCATTTACTCATTTTGAGTAGGTGAGTAATTAGCTATGGGTCTGAAACTTCACAGAGTGAAAGCTCTCCCAAAAGTAGGTGAATGAGTTATTTGAGAAAAATTGGCTATCTGCAATACTTTTAGAGATAATTCGCATTTACTCATTTTGAGTAGGTGAGTAATTAGCTATGGGTGTGAAACTTCACCAAGTGAAAGCTCTCCCAAAAGTAGGTGAATGAGTTATTTGAGAAAAATTGGCTATCTGCAATACTTTTAGAGATAATTCGCATTTACTCATTTTGAGTAGGTGAGTAATTAGCTATGGGTGTGAAACTTCACCAAGTGAAAGCTCTCCCAAAAGTAGGTGAATGAGTTATTTGAGAAAAATTGGCTATCTGCAATACTTTTAGAGATAATTCGCATTTACTCATTTTGAGTAGGTGAGTAATTAGCTATGGGTCTGAAACTTCACCAAGTGAAAGCTCTCCCAAAAGTAGGTGAATGATTAATTTGAGAAAAATTGGCTATCTGCAATACTTTTAGAGATAATTCGCATTTACTCACTTTGAGTAGGTGAGTAATTAGCTATGGGTCTGAAACTTCACAGAGTGAAAGCTCTCCCAAAAGTAGGTGAATGAGTTATTTGAGAAAAATTGGCTATCTGCAATACTTTTAGAGATAATTCGCATTTACTCATTTTGAGTAGGTGAGTAATTAGCTATGGGTCTGAAACTTCAAGTGAAAGCTCTCCCAAAAGTAGGTGAATGAGTTATTTGAGAAAAATTGGCTATCTGCAATACTTTTAGAGATAATTCGCATTTACTCATTTTGAGTAGGTGAGTAATTAGCTATGGGTGTGAAACTTCACCAAGTGAAAGCTCTCCCAAAAGTAGGTGAATGAGTTATTTGAGAAAAATTGGCTATCTGCAATACTTTTAGAGATAATTCGCATTTACTCATTTTGAGTAGGTGAGTAATTAGCTATGGGTCTGAAACTTCACCAAGTGAAAGCTCTCCCAAAAGTAGGTGAATGATTAATTTGAGAAAAATTGGCTATCTACAATACTTTTAGAGATAATTCGCATTTACTCATTTTGAGTAGGTGAGTAATTAGCTATGGGTCTGAAACTTCACAGAGTGAAAGCTCTCCCAAAAGTAGGTGAATGAGTTATTTGAGAAAAATTGGCTATCCGCAATATTTTTAGAGATAATTCGCATTTACTCATTTTGAGTAGGTGAGTAATTAGCTATGGGTCTGAAACTTCACCAAGTGAGAGCTCTCCCAAAAGTAGGTGAATGAGTTATTTGAGAAAAATTGGCTATCTGCAATACTTTTAGAGATAATTCACATTTACTCATTTTCAGTAGGTGAGTAATTAGTATGGGTCTGAAACTTCACCAAGTGAAGCTCTGCCAAAAGTAGGTGAATGAGTTATTTGAGAAAAATTGGCTATCTGCAATACTTTTAGAGATAATTCGCATTTACTCATTTTGAGTAGGTGAGTAATTAGCTATGGGTCTGAAACTTCACAGAGTGAAAGCTCTCCCAAAAGTAGGTGAATGAGTTATTTGAGAAAAATTGGCTATCTGCAATACTTTTAGAGATAATTCGCATTTACTCATTTTGAGTAGGTGAGTAATTAGCTATGGGTCTGAAACTTCACCAAGTGAAAGCTCTCCCAAAAGTAGGCGAATGATTAATTTGACAAAAATTGGCTATCTGCAATACTTTTAGAGATAATTCGCATTTACTCATTTTGAGTAGGTGAGTAATTAGCTATGGGTCTGAAACTTCACCAAGTGAAAGCTCTCCCAAAAGTAGGTGAATGAGTTATTTGAGAAAAATTGGCTGTCTGCAATACTTTTAGAGATAATTCGCATTTACTCATTTTGAGTAGGTGAGTAATTAGCTATGGGTCTGAAACTTCACCAAGTGAAAGCTCTCCCAAAAGTAGGTGAATGATTTATTTGAGAAAAATTGGCTATCTGCAATACTTTTAGAGATAATTCGCATTTACTCATTTTGAGTAGGTGAGTAATTAGCTATGGGTCTGAAACTTCACCATGTGAAAGCTCTCCCACAAGTAGATGAATGAGTTATTTGATAAAAATTGGGTATCCGCAATACTTTTACAGATAATTAGCATTTACTCATTTTGAGTAGGTAAATAATTAGCTATGGGTCTGAAACTTCACCATGTGAAAGCTCTCCCAAAAGTAGGTGAATGAGTTATTTGAGAAAAATTGGCTATCTGCAATACTTTTAGAGATAATTCGCATTTACTCATTTTGAGTAGGTGAGTAATTAGCTATGGGTCTGAAACTTCACAGAGTGAAAGCTCTCCCAAAAGTAGGTGAATGAGTTATTTGAGAAAAATTGGCTATCTGCAATACTTTTAGAGATAATTCGCATTTACTCATTTTGAGTAGGTGAGTAATTAGCTATGGGTCTGAAACTTCACCAAGTGAAAGCTCTCCCAAAAGTAGGCGAATGATTAATTTGACAAAAATTGGCTATCTGCAATACTTTTAGAGATAATTCGCATTTACTCATTTTGAGTAGGTAATTAGCTATGGGTCTGAAACTTCACCAAGTGAAAGCTCTCCCAAAAGTAGGTGAATGAGTTATTTGAGAAAAATTGGCTGTCTGCAATACTTTTAGAGATAATTCGCATTTACTCATTTTGAGTAGGTGAGTAATTAGCTATGGGTCTGAAACTTCACCAAGTGAAAGCTCTCCCAAAAGTAGGTGAATGATTTATTTGAGAAAAATTGGCTATCTGCAATACTTTTAGAGATAATTCGCATTTACTCATTTTGAGTAGGTGAGTAATTAGCTATGGGTCTGAAACTTCACCATGTGAAAGCTCTCCCACAAGTAGATGAATGAGTTATTTGATAAAAATTGGGTATCCGCAATACTTTTACAGATAATTAGCATTTACTCATTTTGAGTAGGTAAATAATTAGCTATGGGTCTGAAACTTCACCATGTGAAAGCTCTCCCAAAAGTAGGTGAATGAGTTATTTGAGAAAAATTGGCTATCTGCAATACTTTTAGAGATAATTCGCATTTACTCATTTTGAGTAGGTGAGTAATTAGCTATGGGTGTGAAACTTCACCATGTGAAAGCTCTTCCAAAAGTAGGTGAATGAGTTATTTGAGAAAAATTGGCTATCTGCAATACTTTTAAGAGATAATTCGCATTTACTCATTTTGAGTAGGTGAGTAAAATGGCCGCCATTTTTGGCAAGATAAATTTTTTTTGAAAATTGGCATGGCTACTCTGCAGATATACCCTGTGGATCAAAACTTTCGTCGAAATCGCTCTATCTAGCACGGTTTTTGAGATATAAGCATTTTTGTGTTTTGCAATTTTTACGAAAATTTCGAAAATTCAAAATGGCCGCCATTTTTGGCGAGACAAAAATTTTTTGAAAATTGGGAAAAGTACTCCGCAGAGATACCCTGCGGGTCAAAAATTTTGTCGAAATTGCTCTATCTAGCACAGTTTTTGAGATATAAGCATTTTTGTGTTTTGCAATTTTTGCGAAAATTTCGAAAATTCAAAATGGCCGCCATTTTGGACGAGACAAAAATTTTTTGAAAATTGGGAAAAGTACTCCGCAGAGATACCCTGCGGGTCAAAAATTTTGTCGAAATTGCTCTATCTAGCACAGTTTTTGAGATATAAGAATTTTTGTGTTTTGCAATTTTTGCGAAAATTTCGAAAATTCAAAATGGCCGCCATTTTGGACGAGACAAAATTTTTTTGAAAATTGGGAAAACTACTCCGCAGAGATACCCTGTGGGTCAAAAATTTCGTCGAAATCGCTCTATCTAGCACGGTTTTCGAGATATAAGCATTTTTGTGTTTTGCAATTTTTACGAAAATTTCGAAAATTCAAAATGGCCGCCATTTTTGGCGAGACAAAATTTTTTTGAAAATTGGGAAAAGTACTCCGCAGAGATACCTTGCGGGTCAAAAATTTTGTCGAAATTGCTCTATCTAGCACGGTTTTTGAGATATAAGCATTTTTGTGTTTTGCAATTTTTGCGAAAATTTCGAAAATTCAAAATGGCCGCCATTTTGGACGAGACAAAAATTTTTTGAAAATTGGGAAAACTACTCCGCAGAGATACCCTGAGGGTCAAAAATTTCGTCAAAATCGCTCTATCTAGCACGGTTTTCGAGATATAAGCATTTTTGTGTTTTCCTTATTTGGAAAATTCGTAATGATTAATTAATCATTAATTACTCGGCCATTTCTTGACCAATCAATGCCAAAATCTAATGATTTC
The DNA here is from genome assembly GCA_964017235.1 of Sabellastarte sp. h YS-2021. Classification (NCBI taxonomy): domain Eukaryota; kingdom Metazoa; phylum Annelida; class Polychaeta; order Sabellida; family Sabellidae; genus Sabellastarte; species Sabellastarte sp. h YS-2021. The sequence continues at coordinate 68,201,128 of OZ024937.1, forward strand.
CAGATTTTAATAGAATGAATGTATTTGCCAAGTTTCAGGTGAATTGATAAAATTGCTTTCAAGTTATCATCCGGACAAGCTTCCCCATTGAAAAAAGACATTTTTGGTCATGTGACCTCTCTGATTGGTTGAAATGTCACTGCAGCATATTCAAAAAAATTCCCCAAGGCTACTGCCTAAACCTGCCAAATTTGAAAAGAATCCGCCTAAATGTTACAGAGTTATAAGGAAAACAAAATGCGGAGCCGGCGGAGCCGCCGGAGCCGGCGGAGCCGGCGGAGCCTGAAGCTCTCCCATACACAAACAAGCGTCCCTTGCGGGACGCTTAATTACTACATATCTTGCACTACTTCTGAGATAAATGCAACCTGAAGATAAATGCATTTATACATTTAGCAGAAATTCTGGAGGTTAGACAAAATAATGCTAGAAAGCATTTTTTTTAAATGGGCAAATGACTTTGCACATACCTACTGGGTCAAAAATTTGGCCAAATTTGCTCTACCTTGCATCACTTCCAATCATTCATTTTACGCAGAAATTGGCTGTAAAAATGACTGGAGAAAGATTTTTTGGAAAATCAGGCAGATGCCTCAATTGAACATACTCTCTAGGCCAAAATTGCATCACAAATGGCTCTATCTGGCACTGTTCCCAAGTTAAATGCGTTTTTGCATTTTACACAGAAATGTAAGATGGCTACCAAAATGGCAGGTGGACATTTTTTTTTTTTTTTTTTTGGAAAAGTGTATATATGCCTTTTCTAAGGCCCTCTGGGCCAAATATTAAAATTAAATTGCTCTATTTTGCACCATTTCAGAAATATTAAGCATTTTTTCATATTCAACACTATTAATCATGAGTAATTCAACCATTTGGTATCAGATCATTTCCAAAAATAAATGATTTCCAGAATTAATAGAACAAACCTAGTTGCCAAATTTTATGCGAATGAGTGAAGCACATTTTAAGTTATCACCCAGACAAGCAAACCCATTTGCAAGATACTTTAGTCATGTGACTTCTCTGATTGGTGACAATGTAATAACACCAACTAGATTGGGCCAACTCGGCGCCAACATATCCCCAGACAGGTCATCACTCACGCCACAGGTTTTGATCGGAAATTTTTTAAAACATAATTACCCATTATTATATGAACTTCAGCACATCAATCTACTCTGTTTATATCTCCCCAAGGAAGATGGTGTATCCCCAGACGCCGAATACATAACTCAAATTATATTTTCAATCTTCCTGCAATGATAACTCTAAACCTATTTTCAAAGTATTTAAATGATTGATGATTGAATGTCCATTCTAAAATAATAATCCCAAAAGAGCACATCTGTTTCTATATTTGTTGACAAATAAAATATTATTTTTAACTCAACTCATCATATTTTTCAATCTTCCTTCAAAGTATTTAAATGATTGATGATTCAATGTCCATTCTAAAATTCATAATCCCAAAAGCGCATATCTGTTTCTATATTTGTTCACAAATAAAATATTATTTAAAAAAAAATTGTTTATATTATTATTTTATTATATTATTTTTAGAATTTGCAAATTGTTTTCAGTTATTCATTTCCTCTATACCTATATATGTGGTCCATATATATGCAACCTAAATATGTGACACAATCTCAGTTCTGACTCCCCTTTGTGTTATATGTAATGAAGCCCACCACCTCCCACCCCCACCCCTCTCCCCTTCTCCACACCTCTCTCACTATTACACAAGATCTGCAACCCCATTGAGTTCTTTGTTTCTCATCTGATATCATTAAATACCATTGTTTATTTAGTGTCACTCAATATAGCTGGAGGTCCCAGAGGTGGGTGGGGGGAATCCGGGTGGGGGATGTGGGTTGAGCATAAATGGTAAACAAACAATCTATATAAAAGGGGTACTCAAATACAAAAAGAATTGAGAATTTTAAGTATGTGATTATCAACTGAAATGAGTTCATAACTGTAGGAGCTGTGCCAAAATTAACTGAGGCAAGTTGAATAAAACTGGGCTAGTTGAGGGTTAAAAATCCCCTAGTTTTACTACATAAGGATATAATTTCATTAATATTGGGACTTAAAGCTCACTTAAAGTGTCCATTTTGTCTACTTGAATATGTTTAACCAGTTTCATTTTAAAAAGTTAAAAACTCAGCAAGCAGAGGTATAACACACAAAAATAAGTTCTTAAAAGACTAAGATAGCCATAACATTATTAATATTCAAAATTTAAATAGACAGGCATTTCCTTTTAAAAATTCAAAGATTTCAGCTCTATACCCCACATCGTTTGACAGTTACTGGGCTTTAAAGTGGCATAATATCCATAAATTGGGTTTCTGTGGGCATTTTACAATTGTTAAAGAGACCTTAGCAATTAAACTACAGATCTGAAACTTTTTGGGGGACATACATAACAAACAAAAATTATATATAATACAGTTTAAGACTTGTCACACTAAGCATTTCCAAATAACAGGGCAAAATACGGAAAAAATGTCAAAAAAGGCACTTGGGCGAGTGTCTATGGCCCTCATACACAGGTTAAATGTCTACTAAAAACCTTGATTTTCGGCATATGTAAAAAGGACATAATAATGCATTCCCAGATGGGATTTCAGCTCCATCAATTACATAGTTTAACAGTCACAGGGCTTAAAGGTGGTAAAAAGTCCAAATATTGGGTCTCTGTGAGCCTTTTAGAGATCTCGATGTGGCTTTCAAATTAAAGCTTCAGACTTAAAATTTGTTACATACTAAGATTACACATAGAATATGTATCTAATAAAGTTTGAAACTTCTCAGACTTACCATTTCCAAGTTACAGAGCAAAATATGTGAAAAATGTCTTAAAAGGGTCACTCAGATGGGTGTTTAAGGTCCTCATACACAGGTTAAATGTCTACTTGAAGCCTTGATTTTTGGCACATGTAAAAAGAACATAATAATGTATTCCCAGATGAGATTTCAGCTCTATCAGTCACATAGTTTAACAGTCACAGGCCTTAAAATTGGCAAAAAGTCCAAATACTGGGTCTTTATGGGGCCTTCTAGAGACCTAAATGTGGCCTTCAAATTAAAGCTTCAGACTTAAAATTTGTCACATACTAAGATTACACATAGAATATGCATCTAATACAGTTTGAAACTTCTTAGACTTACCATTTCCAAGTTACAGGGAAAAATATGTGAAAAATGTCTAAAAATGGTCACTCGGGTGGGGATTTATGGTCCTCATACACAGGTTAAATGTCTTCTTAAAGCCTTAATTTTTGGCACATATATAAATAACATACTAATATCTTCCCAGATAGGATTTGAGCTCTATCAGTCACATAGTTTGACAGTCACAGGGCTTAAAAGTAGCAAAAAGTCCAAATATTGGGTCTTTGGGAGCCTTTTAGAGACCTCAATTTGACCTTCAAAATTAAAGCTTCAGACTTAAAATCTGTTACATACTAAGATTACACACAGAATATATATCTAATACAGTTTGAAACTTCTCAGACTTACCATTTCCAAGTTACATGGAAAAAGATGTGAAAAATGTCTTATAAGGGTCACTCGGGTGGGTGTTTATGGTCCTGATACACAGGTTAACTGTCTATTAAAGGCCTAAATGTTGGGGCACATATAAGAAAACACATAGATATATTCCCAGATGATATTTAACTTAGATGAGAGACATAGTTTGAAAGCTACAGTGCTTGAAAGTGGCAAAAAGTGCACAAATTGGGTCTCTGTGGGCACTTTTGAGACCTTAAGTCGACCCCTTTGGGTAAACCTACAGCCCTAAAATTTTCTACAGACAAGGATTACATATCAAAGTTATACCTAGCACAGTTTGAGACTCATCAGAATTACCACTTCCAAATTATAGGGCAAAATATGTGAAAAGTATAGCAAAAAATCCCTAAGTGGGGGTATTTATGGGCCTCAAACACAATTTTCTCCCCAACTTAAAGTCGTGATTTTCGGCACATGTACTAAGAACATATTAATGTGTTGTCAGGTAAAATTTCAGCCAGCTGAGCATCATAGTTTGTGACCTACAGGGCTCTAAGTGGCCAAAAGTCCAATTTCTGACCTTAAGGTGGCCATAAGTTCTTTTTTACTGGGAGTTTAAGGTCACCTTAAAATAGGGATCTTCCTTTGGGCACCCTTAACATGTGTACCAAGTTTGAAAAAAAAAAATTAATTTGTTTTTGAGTTATCGCGTCCACAAGGAAATTTCTACGGCGGCGGCGGCGGCGGCGGCGCGACGGACCTGAATCCAATATATCCCCGACTTTCGTCTGGGGATATAATTATGCATAAACATGCCAAATTTAAGGACAAATGCATAGCTATGGTCTGTACAAAATGAAGGAGCTGATGGTCCCTTCCATGTGAATTTTCTCCTATACACCAATAAGTGTCACCTTACATGGATGATGTAAATAGATTCCTATTTGAATTACTTTATGTTCCTTGTACATTCACATACCTGGGGCCATATTCACAAAGCAGTTAAAGTTAAGCTAAAAGTTAGCTTCAATTTTATGAAAAATTAGCTTAGCTAATCTTTAGACTAAATCGGTACGCAAAAAGTTACGCTGAATTTTGGATTAAGTGTAGCACATAAAACCATATTTAATCCAAAATTTAATTCATTTTGTTGGGTGGATTAAGCTTAATCTAAAAGTTAATCCAAAAATTAGCTTAACTTCACTGTGAATATGTACATTAATCTTAATCCAATTTTCAGATTAACGTAAGCTAGTTTTTCGCTGTTCTTTCAGTAATTCCTGTTGTGAATACAGTCCCTGTGTATTATCTGGTAAAATTGTAAAAATACATTAGAATTCTACTACTCACAGCCATTGTGTATGAATCATTCCACTTCTTCACAGTATCACAAGCTCGCAAGTCCTGCCAGGTGATGAACCTGTGGAAAGTCTCTCCAGTCTCCCTGATAAATGATCAATACAGTAAATTTCTGAAATATTTCTCGAATTTATTGTTGATCAAATTAAATCCATAAAAGTTTATCGAATTCGATCCAACAACCTAGCCTGTTCCAAATTAAATATGTAAGATAGTTTATTTTCATTAAATAAAGTATGCATACACCTTTACCTGCTTCAACTCAAACCAAAGCAGCTTTAAACTAGTTAAATTCAATCCATATACAACTTAAGCTGCAAAAGTCAGGTCACTAAGTTAAATAAATTACTTCTATAAAGTTCATCCAATAAAATTCAGGACAACTTAGGTTGACTGAACGCAAACCATTTTAGGTCACCAAACACATATTTGTTAAATTTAAAGCATTAAAGAATTCATTGTATTGAATACTTATATTATATTGATAGCTCACATAAAAAGTCAACTTTGAAATGGTAAATGAAGCAGTAAAGCTTCATGTCAACTGATGCAGTATTTCTATAATTAATAGTATATTTTGCATCCTTTACCTGTCCCATGTAATAAAGGTGTTTCTTTGACAAGTTATTCCCATGCATGTTATGTCTGATGCTGTCAAATTGATGCCTGAAAGAAATGTACAAGAATACAGGAACTTTGATTTACATTTCAATGCCTGTTGTATGTACCAAGGCATTTGGCAAGAAGGCTAGATGTGTTTCAGGAATACATCTTCATACTACAAAATATGTCTTTATGTAAGTGAAATTTAAGACAAATGTTGAAAAAAAATATGGTTATTAAGAAAAAGCTAGGCCGTTCATAAATTTATATTTTGTTCTAAGTCAATACAAATATAACAAGCATTCTGACGCATGCATTTATCTCCCGCCGTATAAATTAGATGTACTAAAGATAGTGGAATATAAATTTTCCTGCGAGATGGAGGCACATGTAGAAGTGACAAGTTTAATGTTTGATTGCAATACTTTTAAAGACAAAAGGCATTTACTCATTTTAGTAGCTATTACTTTGCCATCCAAAGAGCTACAGTTCTGCCACTTCATTATGCAGATCAACTCAAAGTAGGAAAGCACGTCTTTAGAAGAAATAGCCTATCTGTACTACTTTTAGAGATACAAGACATTTACTTATTTTAGTGGCTATTACTCTGCCATCTAAAGAGCTACAGTTCTGCAACTTCACTATGTGGTAGATCACCCAAAAGTAGGTGAATGACTTATTTAGAAGAAATTGCCCACCTGTAGTACTTTTAGAGACTAGACCAAGGATGCATCTGTGGCCAGATGCAAAATGTATCCACCGGCAAAGGCAAAAGTAGCTATTACTCAGCTATGGCACGAGCTAGAGGTCTGAAATTTTAGTATGTTATAGCTGACCCAAAAGTAGGTGAATAACATATTTGCACAAAATTCTCTAAATGCAATAGTTTTCAAGTTACAAGTGATTTTACTCATGATGGAAGTTAGTGAAAAGCCCAAAAGTAGCTATTACTCACTTAGCTATTCAGATAGACACCCAAGTTACTCACCATGTTGTTGCTATGGAAAAAGTAGGTGAATGACATATTTTAACAAAATGCTCTAAATGTAATACTTTTCAAGTTATAAATGATTTAGTGCTGAGTAAGAACTTCAAAGTAGCTATTACTCCGCTATGCAATGAGCCACAGGTCTGGAATTTTACTATGTTATAGCTGCCTCAAAATAGGTGAATAACATACCGAAACTAAATAATGTAAATGCAAAAGTTTTCAAGTTATAAGTGATTTACCCAACAGTGATAACCTAAAAGTAGTTATTATTCAGCTATGCCATGAGCTACAGGTCTGAAATTTTACTATGTTATAGCTGACCCAAAAGTAGCTGCATAACATATTTGCACAAAGTGCTCTAAATGCAGTACTTTTCAAGTTATAATTGATTTAGTGCATGATTTAATTAATTTTAATGTATTAAAATTTATTTAAAAAATTTATAAAAAAACTTAAGCATGTGAAACTTCTCCAAAATGTAGGTGAATGAGTTATTTGAGAAATACTGGCTATCCGCAATACTTTTAGTGATAATAGGCATTTACTTATTTTGAGTAGGTGAGTAATTAGCTACAGGTCTGAAACTTCACCAAGTGAAAGCTGTCCCAAAAGTAGGTGAATGACTTATTTGAGAAAAATTGGCTATCTGCAATACTTTTAGAGATAATTAGCATTTACTCATTTTGAGTAGGTGAGTAATTACCTACGGGTCTGGAACTTCACCATGTGAAGGCTATCCGCAATACTTCTAGGGATAATTAGCATTTACTCATTTTGAGTAGGTGAATAATTAGCTACGGGTCTGAAACTTCACCAAGTGATGGCTCTCCCAATAGTAGATGAATGAGTTATTTGAGAAAAATTGGCTATCTGCAATACTTTTAGAGATAATTAGCATTTACTCATTTTGAGCAGGTGAGTAATTAGCTATGGGGCTGAAACTTCACCATGTGAAAGCTCTCCCAAAAGTAGGTGAATGAGTTATTTGAGAAAAATTGGCTATCTGCAATACTTTTAGAGATAATTAGCATTTACTCATTTTGAGCAGGTGAGTAATTAGCTATGGGTCTGAAACTTCACCAAGTGAAAGCTCTCCTAAAAGTAGTTGAATGAGTTATTTGAGAAAAATTGGCTATCTGCAATACTTTTAGAGATAATTAGCATTTACTCATTTTGAGTAGGTGAATAATTAGCTACAGGTCTGAAACTTCACCAAGTGAAAGCTCTCACAAAAGTAGGTGAATGAGTTATATGAGAAAAATTGGCTATCCGCAATACTTTTAGAGATAATTAGCATTTACTCATTTTGAGTAGGTGAACAATTAGCTACGGGTCTGAAACTTCACCAAGTGAAAGCTCTCCCAATAGTAGGTGAATGAGTTATTTGAGAAAAATTGGCTATCTGCAATACTTTTAGAGATAATTAGCATTTACTCATTTTGAGTAGGTGAGTAATTAGCTATGGGTCTGAAATTTCACCATGTGAAAGCTCTCCCAAAAGTAGGTGAATGAGTTATCTGAGAAAATTGGCTATCTGCAATACTTTTAGAGATAATTCGTATTTACTCATTTTGAGTAGGTGAGTAATTAGCTACGGATCTGAAACTTGACCATGTGAAAGCTCTTCCAAAAGTATGTGAAGGAGTTATTTGAGAAAAATTGGCTACCTGCAATACTTTTAGAGATAATTAGCATTTACTCATTTTCAGCAGGTGAATAATTAGCTACAGGTCTGAAACTTTACCAAGTGAAAGCTCTCCCAAAAGTAGATGAACGAGTTATTTGAGAAAAGTTGTCTATCTGCAATAATTTTAGAGATAATTCGCATTTACTCATTTTGAGTAGGTGAGTAATTAGCTACGGGTCTGAAACTTCACGAAGTGAAAGCTCTCTCAAAAGTAGTTGAATGAGTTATTTGACAAAAAATGGCTATCTGCAATCCTTTTAGAGATAATTAGCATTTACTCATTTTGAGTAGGTGAGTAATTAGCTACAGGTCTGAAACTTCACCAAGTGAAAGCTCTTCCAAAAGTAGGTGAATGAGTTATTTGAGAAAAATTGGCTATCTGCAATACTTTTACAGATAATTTGCATTTACTCATTTTGAGTAGGTGAATAATTAGCTGCAGGTCTGAAACTTCACCAAGTGAAAGCTCTCTCAAAAGTAGGTGAATGAGTTATTTGAGAAAAATTGGCTATCTGCAATACTTTTAGAGATAATTCGCATTTACTCATTTTGAGTAGGTGAGTAATTAGCTACGGGTCTGAAACTTGACCAAGTGAAAGCTCTCCCAAAAGTAGGTGAATGAGTTATTTGAGAAAAATTGGCTATCTGCAATACTTTTAGAGATAATTGGCATTTACTCATTTTGAGTAATTAGCTACGGGTCTGAAACTTGACCATGTGAAAGCTCTTCCAAAAGTAGGTGAATGAGTTGAGAAAAATAGGCTATCTGCAATACTTTTAGAGATAATTCGCATTTACTCATTTTGAGTAGGTGAGTAATTAGCTAAGGGTCTGAAACTTCACCAAGTGAAAGCTCTCAATTAGCTACAAATGAGAAAATAGCTATTACTCACTTATGGCATGCAATAGAACCCCAAACTATGTACCATCTTATAGCTAAGGACAAAGTAGCTGAACAACATATTTTAGGCAAACACTCTAACTGCAATAGTTTTGGAGTTACAATGGCTTTACTCAACAATCAGAATTTCAAAGTAGCTATTACTCAGCTATCAAAGATTCAACAGGTCTGAAACTTTACTATGTGATAGCTTACCAAAAAGTAGATGGACAACATATTTGAAAAGATTTCCCTAACTTTAATACTTTTGAAGATATTTGACATTTACTTCTTTTGTTATTTAGCTACAAATGAGAAAATAGCTATTACTCACTTATGGCATGCAATAGAACCCCAAACTATGTACCATCTTATAGCTAAGGACAAAGTAGCTGAACAACATATTTTAGGAAAACACTCTAACTGCAATAGTTTTGGAGATACAATGGCTTTACTCAACAGTCGGAATTTGAAAGTAGCTATGACTCAGCTATCAAAGGTTCAACAGGTCTGAAACTTTACTATGTAATAGCTTACCAAAAAGTAGATGGACAACATATTTGAAAAGATTTCCCTAACTTTAATACTTTTGAAGATATTTGACATTTACTTCTTTTGTTATTTAGCTACAAATGAGAAAATAGCTATTACTCACTTATGGCATGCAATAGAACCCCAAACTATGTACCATCTTATAGCTAAGGACAAAGTAGCTGAACAACATATTTTAGGAAAACACTCTAACTGCAATAGTTTTGGAGATACAATGGCTTTACTCAACCGTCGGAATTTGAAAGTAGCTATTACTCAGCTATCAAAGGTTCAACAGGTCTGAAACTTTACTATGTGATAGCTTACCAAAAAGTAGATGGACAACATATTTGAAAAGATTTCACTAACTTTAATACTTTTGAAGATATTTGACATTTACTTCTTTTGTTATTTAGCTACAAATGAGAAAATAGCTATTACTCACTTATGGCATGCAATAGAACCCCAAACTATGTACCATCTTATAGCTAAGGACAAAGTAGCTGAACAACATATTTTAGGAAAACACTCTAACTGCAATAGTTTTGGAGTTACAATGGCTTTACTCAACCGTCGGAATTTGAAAGTAGCTATTACTCAGCTATCAAAGGTTCAACAGGTCTGAAACTTTACTATGTGATAGCTTACCAAAAAGTAGATGGACAACATATTTGAAATGATTTCACTAACTTTAATACTTTTGAAGATATTTGACATTTACTTCTTTTGTTATTTAGCTACAAATGAGAAAATAGCTATTACTCACTTATGGCATGCAATAGAACCCCAAACTATGTACCATCTTATAGCTAAGGACAAAGTAGCTGAACAACATATTTTAGGAAAACACTGTAACTGCAATAGTTTTGGAGATACAATGGCTTTACTCAACAGTCGGAATTTGAAAGTAGCTATTACTCAGCTATCCATGGTGCAACAGGTCTGAAACTTAACTATGTGATAGCTTACCCAAAAGTAGATGAATAACATATTTGAAAAGATTTCTGTAACTCTAATACTTTTGAAGATATTTGGCATTTACTTCTTTTGTTATTTAGCTACAAATGAGAAAATAGCTATTACTCACTTATGGCATGCAATAGAACCCCAAACTATGTACCATCTTATAGCTAAGGACAAAGTAGCTGAACAACATATTTTAGGCAAACACTCTAACTGCAATAGTTTTGGAGTTACAATGGCTTTACTCAACAATCAGAATTTCAAAGTAGCTATTACTCAGCTATCAAAGATTCAACAGGTCTGAAACTTTACTATGTGATAGCTTACCAAAAAGTAGATGGACAACATATTTGAAAAGATTTCCCTAACTTTAATACTTTTGAAGATATTTGACATTTACTTCTTTTGTTATTTAGCTACAAATGAGAAAATAGCTATTACTCACTTATGGCATGCAATAGAACCCCAAACTATGTACCATCTTATAGCTAAGGACAAAGTAGCTGAACAACATATTTTAGGAAAACACTCTAACTGCAATAGTTTTGGAGATACAATGGCTTTACTCAACAGTCGGAATTTGAAAGTAGCTATGACTCAGCTATCAAAGGTTCAACAGGTCTGAAACTTTACTATGTAATAGCTTACCAAAAAGTAGATGGACAACATATTTGAAAAGATTTCCCTAACTTTAATACTTTTGAAGATATTTGACATTTACTTCTTTTGTTATTTAGCTACAAATGAGAAAATAGCTATTACTCACTTATGGCATGCAATAGAACCCCAAACTATGTACCATCTTATAGCTAAGGACAAAGTAGCTGAACAACATATTTTAGGAAAACACTCTAACTGCAATAGTTTTGGAGATACAATGGCTTTACTCAACCGTCGGAATTTGAAAGTAGCTATTACTCAGCTATCAAAGGTTCAACAGGTCTGAAACTTTACTATGTGATAGCTTACCAAAAAGTAGATGGACAACATATTTGAAAAGATTTCACTAACTCTAATACTTTTGAAGATATTTGACATTTACTTCTTTTGTTATTTAGCTACAAATGAGAAAATAGCTATTACTCACTTATGGCATGCAATAGAACCCCAAACTATGTACCATCTTATAGCTAAGGACAAAGTAGCTGAACAACATATTTTAGGAAAACACTCTAACTGCAATAGTTTTGGAGATACAATGGCTTTACTCAACCGTCGGAATTTGAAAGTAGCTATTACTCAGCTATCAAAGGTTCAACAGGTCTGAAACTTTACTATGTGATAGCTTACCAAAAAGTAGATGGACAACATATTTGAAAAGATTTCACTAACTTTAATACTTTTGAAGATATTTGACATTTACTTCTTTTGTTATTTAGCTACAAATGAGAAAATAGCTATTACTCACTTATGGCATGCAATAGAACCCCAAACTATGTACCATCTTATAGCTAAGGACAAAGTAGCTGAACAACATATTTTAGGAAAACACTCTAACTGCAATAGTTTTGGAGTTACAATGGCTTTACTCAACCGTCGGAATTTGAAAGTAGCTATTACTCAGCTATCAAAGGTTCAACAGGTCTGAAACTTTACTATGTGATAGCTTACCAAAAAGTAGATGGACAACATATTTGAAAAGATTTCACTAACTTTAATACTTTTGAAGATATTTGACATTTACTTCTTTTGTTATTTAGCTACAAATGAGAAAATAGCTATTACTCACTTATGGCATGCAATAGAACCCCAAACTATGTACCATCTTATAGCTAAGGACAAAGTAGCTGAACAACATATTTTAGGAAAACACTGTAACTGCAATAGTTTTGGAGATACAATGGCTTTACTCAACAGTCAGAATTTGAAAGTAGCTATTACTCAGCTATCCATGGTGCAACAGGTCTGAAACTTAACTATGTGATAGCTTACCCAAAAGTAGATGAATAACATATTTGAAAAGATTTCTGTAACTCTAATACTTTTGAAGATATTTGGCATTTACTTCTTTTGTTATTTAGCTACAAATGAGAAAATAGCTATTACTCACTTATGGCATGCAATAGAACCCCAAACTATGTACCATCTTATAGCTAAGGACAAAGTAGCTGAACAACATATTTTAGGAAAACACTCTAACTGCAATAGTTTTGGAGATACAATGGCTTTACTCAACAGTCGGAATTTGAAAGTAGCTATTACTCAGCTATCCACGGTGCAACAGGTCTGAAACTTTATTATGTGATAGCTTACCCAAAAGTAGATGAATAACATATTTGAAAAGATTTCTGTAACTGTAATACTTTTGAAGATACTTGGCATTTACTTCTTTTGTTATTTAGCTACAAATGAGAAAATAGCTATTACTCACTTATGGCACGCAATAGAACCCCAAACTATGTACCATCTTATAGCTAAGGACAAAGTAGCTGAACAACATATTTTAGGAAAACACTCTAACTGCAATAGTTTTGGAGTTACAATGGCTTTACTCAACAGTCAGAATTTCAAAGTAGCTATTACTCAGCTATCCAAGGTGCAACAGGTCTGAAACTTTACTATGTGATAGCTTACCAAAAAGTAGATGAACAACATATTTGAAAAGATTTCTGTAACTCTAATACTTTTGAAGATATTTGACATTTACTCCTTTTGTTATTTAGCTACAAATGAGAAAATAGCTATTACTCACTTATGGCATGCAATGGGACCCCAAACTATGTACCATCTTATAGCTAAGGACAAAGTAGCTGAACAACATATTTGAAGAAAAAGTTGTAACTGCAATAGTTTTTGAGTTATGAGCCCTTTACTCCAAGTAGCTAAGATAGCTATTACTCAGTTATCTTTAGGCCTAAGTCCATTGGGACAATTAATTTACAAAAAATCTGTAGCTGTAGTAGTTTTGGAGGAATCTGCGTGAGTAACTAACGCACGCACACACGCACGCACGCACGCACACACAGGCATCATTTCATAATCTCCCTCCCGGGCTAAAGCCCGGCGGGAGATAGTAAAATTGATAATAACAAATAAATTGTTGTCTCTGTTTTTCTTTTAAATAATTATTTGTGATGATGCCATATTTTCCTTCCTGCAATTGGATGTAATATAAACTTATTGTATTATATATTTAATTTATACAATGTGATATCTCTTTCACTACAGGATGCAAAGTGCTATTCTACTGATCCAAACTGCACAAGTACATCCCAAACTCCCTAATGACTGACATTCCTCTAACCAAATGACAGACTTAAGGATGACCATTTGTCAATGCTTCTGGGATTCTTTAGCCTGTTACTTGGGATAGGATCCAATGACAGAGGGGACCGCCAGTTTAAGTTGTCAACCAAGCCATTATATATTTGTCTGTACATGGTATTAATTCCAGGTTTTCTTTGTTCCTAGATGAGTATGTTACCCAATAGGCCAGTAAGGCCACAGAGATTTTCAAAACTTTACAATGGTGATACACATCAATGTCGTTATGTATTTGAATTCAACATCCATTCAAGATATGATCCATCCAGTTGACAAAAAATTGCTTTCAAAATAATTACTTTTAAATTTCATAAATCTATGATACTATAAAATTATTTGTTCTTGTAAATTACAATTTGAAATATAATTTTGAATTTGCTATTATGTCAAATTAGTTCACAATAATTAGTAACTCACTGAATATGTGCATTTTTTCATTTTCCTACCTAACCCATATATACCTTTGTCATGTAAATATTTTCATGTTATGTTTATGTTATGTACAAGTTGAGATTTCATACAGGTTGCAACTTGTACAAAAAGCCTGTACAAGTTGCAACTTGTATATTTCTTATTTTATGTGTATAAATATCCAAATTAATGTGGGAGTGTCAAAAATATATCATTTTTCAAAAAAAATTAACACTAATTTACAGAAAAACCTTGATAGCAAGGATGGCAAAAAAGATTTTGCCAGTAACACTTAAAATAAAGTTATTTAATATATCAATATATGTATATTAATATATTAAGTCAATACTTTAGTTGATCACTCAAGGGTCAGGTTCTTTACATTGTTTATCATGCAGACAAAAATAAGCTTTAGTGTTAAATACTAAGTTCAGCATGAATGTGAGACATTCTTTATTAATGCTTGTAAGACTCCATCTTTGTTCTCAATGGAGTTGTAGAACAGTGGACTGGGGTCTTTTTCCTTTTGAAAAATTCTTAGGCAAACTATGAAAGTCAAAAAAGTTACAAGAAATAGAAATCTTCTAAATGCAATCAACGCTCGTGGTGTGGCTTCCTATAGCAGCGGGGCTGTTTTGTGATTTACCTCTAATAAACTAGGATCACAAGTGGGTAAGGGAAAGCATCAAAGTACAGATGATAGTATATGCATAATTGTAATTAACACATGCTTTCCAATAATAAAATCTTTGTATAGTCTTAAATTCAGATGTGGTTTTATCACCACAAATTAAACAATTAATTTTATTTACCCCTTTGTCTTGAAATAAATAAATTTAGGAGAATTGTTGACAGAAAACATTATTATATATTATAGGGTTACAAACGCCAACCCAAAAGACAGATGCAGGCTTCAGGTGGGCCAGTGTGACTCAAATTTTTAAAATAAGATAAAGATATGCATTAAAAAAGTGTCATAATGTCAACAAAATTATGAAAATATACAGATCCACAGGTTGCTTTCACATTAAAAAAGTATAATTTACAGTGAATTTGTTATTCATGAAGACTGGATATGTTGATTTTATGAATTTCAAAATATGAATTCCTTAAAATACATTTCTCAATGGATAAATATGGAGCTTGTTGCAACTTGTACAAGTCAACCTATACAAGTTGCAACCTGTACAAGCTGTTTGTACAAGTTGCAACTTGTACAGATCTCTTATAAACTTGTACATAACATTTATATAAATTTTGCAAGAAATTTTACTACAATCTACATATAATAAATTTATAAGGTGTCACACAAATGAAGGTCTAAAATGTACTTAATCTTAAGAGACATGTCAATTTTAATCTCTTTGGCTGCTTGAGGTCCTGGTGGCTAATCCCACATGCCTGACCAATGTTTCCTTTCTCTTTTGGATTTACAATTATGCTTTGTGCACCTTAGAAATTAGTTAACACAAAGAATTTATATGCACATGTGCTACAAAAATCTGATTAGAATACATCAGATAAAGATGACCTTACATACTTGCTATGGCTTCTTTGATGACTTCCTGTGTTTGTTGCCACAAAACCTCTTCATCCATTTCCGCATAACCAGGATGAGGATGACAGAGTTCAATCTTTGTAAAGTAAAAGAAAGATAACGTCAATAAACGAAAAGGTTCTGCATTGTTTTGGCACTTAAAATAATGCCCCGATTTGCAATAAATTGCACCAAAACCTTATTCTTGGAAAATGTTGTTGTTCTCAGTATTCTAAGACTGGTAAAATCCAAATAATAAAAATTTATTAAAAGGTTTACACTCTACAAAATTTTCAATCAACACTAACATCAATATATCATTGTTGCCAGGCATTGACTAACATTGTTCTCAAAAAATGCTTTTCATCTTGTCTGTTGTATCTGATCTGTACTTATTATCTTTACAAATGGACAAATGGAGTCTTTTATAACTAGACAAAGGTTTTTGCTAACAAAAACAAGCGGCCCGGATGGAGACTTGAGTTAATAAAGCTGTAGTAGTTGTGGTATGAGACTGTAAGGAGAAGATAAGCTTTACTGTGTTTTGTATCTGGTGGGAAAGTGAATTATCTAAAAACTGTATCAGTTGCAGTATTAGACTGTAAGCAGAATAACAGCATGCACAGTTAGGCTTGATAAAGCTCAGTGAGAGTGAACCTTTCCATTTTCTTTCAGTTTTTTTTTTTTTTTGCAAGACAGAAAAGATACACACATTGCACACATATTGTCCTCTTTGTTTGAATGGGGGAAGTGAGACTTACAACACACACACAATCTCACTTCCCCATCTCACTCCCCCCATCCCCCATACACAGAGGCGATTCTTTTCTCACATGCATTTTTATTTGAGTGAGAGGAGTGGGGAGGGAGCAGATCTGTGCAGAAAAAGACTGCCTCTTCCTCACTCCCCTCACAGAAACAAAATGCAGGTGAGAAAAAGATTATTTACTGCAGTAGAATGTTTAGGTTTTACAGCAATTACTTAATTATGTAAGGGGCTACAGTTCTGAAATTTTACTATGTTATAACTGACAGAAAACTACATCAAAATCACATTTAACAAAATGCTCTAAATGTAATACTTTTCAATCTATAAGTGATTTAATGCATGAATACATGAATTTTAATGCATCAAAAATTCATAAAAAATAATTTTAAAAGATCCAGGCCTGATACTCCCACAAGGTAATCTACTGGTGGCCTAGTACATATATGCAAGATATGACAGAAATCCCTGCAAAAGTCAATGAGTAAATTATGATAAAGTGTTGAAATTCTCAGACTTTGGGTGGGGGTACCTCTCTTCTAATGGCTCTGGGGAACAAAAGAAGAGACAGATCTGCATGGATTTTACGATATATCACAATCGATAGATAAGGTATCTCTTAAAAAAACCAGCATGTCTCTGGGTCTTGTAGCTTTGGAGGAGAAGTTGTTCACGTGTACGTGTACGCTGCAGAGTGATGCCATAATGTCAGCTGACTGACAAGTCAGCTGACATAAAAACAGGAATATTAAGGAAAAAGGTCATTAAAAGTCTTCCTTAAACTTAATCAATGTGTCAAGTTGAACTGATGTAATTGAACAGTAAGTCGGTTGGGAGCTGAAAACCCTCATTTTTACTTCAAGGTGGCCATGACTGTACTTGTATTGGAACTCCAAGGTGGAAGAAAATAAGAATGTCCCTATTTTCATCTTTAATAAGTTTGCAAAATTTAACTGAGGTCAGCTGAACAATACGATAGCTTGAGAGTAATTACTCCATAATTTCACTGCAAGGTGGCCATAACTTTACTCATATTGGGACTTTAAGGAAACCATATAATAAGAATGTACCTTTTGTCACCCTTTATAAGTGCATAAAGTCTAGCCGAGGTCAGTTGAACAATAAGATAGCTGGAGGCTGAAAACTTCCTTTTTTCACTGTAAGGTGACCATAACTTCATTCCTATTGTGACTTTAAGGTGACCATAAAATGAGAATGTCCCTTTCTGCCAACCTTTATAAATGTGCCAAGTTTTATTTTAAAAATTTAAACATTAACTGAGCTTAGGGCTGAAAAACCCTACATTTTAAGTTTAAGATGACCATAACATCATAAATATTTAAATCATAATGAAGTAAGAGTTTTCTTTTCATCTACTTCAATAACAATATACATTAGATATGGAAAAAGAAAGGGGCCAGATGGCTTTATTCCAAATTTTATGACTTTAGGGGGGGAGGGGCCATAGCTCCAATTATATTAACAATTTAAGGTCACCATAAAGTCAGGACAATCCTTTGGTAAATCTTAATATATATGCCAAGTTTGGTTGAAAAAAGTGAAAAACTAAGTGAACTGGAGGGCTAAAACCCCCTTTTTTGACATTAAGGTGACCTGACGGGCCACTTAATTATTATTTTTTGTTTTCAAAAAATAGAGAATATCTATACCTTTCTGCTAGCTTCTGTCAAAAGATGTGCCTTCTGGTTGTAAATATGAGCTCTGATTGTTGTTGTACCTATATCCAGAGCAAGAACAAATGCAGACTTTCGTCCAATGCCATCACCTTTTTCACGATAGGTCCCAGGTTTTTTCTCCATGGAAATATCCATATTTGTAGTGAAAAATCTGTAACATAAAAGTGAATAACAATACCTAAACATATTAAATAATTTTCTATTGAGTGACAACCTTTCAGAGTGAGTTTTGGACATGCTGCAGTCTTCTGAATCTATGACAATCTGCAATCTATGATACAAACAGGGAATCACAATAGTGCAACTGATTACTAACTAAAGCATTTGCCAGAACTGATGTACTGAAGTCAAGGAGGTTACAAATTCTGTATAGTTCTCTTGTGTTGATTCTAGTTGACTATGTGACTTTTTTGTGGGACATATGATCAGAGAGATTCTGTGCAGTTTTCTAACAATATTTTACTAATAGTTAAAATGTGAAATTCATAATAAGACAAAATATTATAAACTGTGATATTCATGATAAAAAACAAAATAATATACTTTAAAACACTATGCTATCATTAAAAATATTATTTAACATTATTTTCCTTTTGTTTGTTTATTTGGGGTTTAAAGTCATTTTCAACAATGTATAAGTCATATTATGATGGGTAATTTTATGGGTAACCAGTATATTCAGTTGGTCAAGGTTCTGTACTGTAAACTGCCGACCATCGGTAAGAAACCACCATCTGATCCAATTTCATCATATTTGTTTTTAATTGGTGCAGAAGTTCTTTCTATAATGATTTTAAGAAACCCAGATATTGTTGGCATTATTATTGGAGAAAATGAATTTAAACTAGTTCAGTTTGCAGATGACACTACTCTAATACTTGATGGTACTTTGCACTCTCTACAATCAGCATTAAATACATTGGAGATATTTGGCACTTTGTCTGGTTTGAGAATGAACAAAGATAATACAAAGTTAATTTGGATTGGGCGCAAGAAGTTTGTCAAAGAAAAATTAGACATATCTGAAAATCTGACATGGGGCGAGACACAACTCAGCTTACTTGGCCTGCCTATGTGCTTCTTAGGGAGGGCTGAGGAGATAGATAGCCTGTTGCCGCGAGTGAGACTGCTCGATCTTATTAAAGCTGAGAGATACGGGCGCTGTGAAAGATTAATAGCCTTGAATACCAAAAGATTATACTTAAAGAGGATGCGATGTTGAATTGGGAGCCAGTGGAGTTTTTTCAAAAAGGATGTAACATGACTCATTTTGTCAAGTCTGAAGATGATGCGGCAAAGAGCATTCTGGACTCTCTGTAGTTTGGCTATGTTGGACTTGCTTACCCCATAGAGTAAAGAGTTACAGTAGTCTAGACGACTACTGACCATAGCATTTGCCAGAGGTATTGCTGTCTCAACTCCAAGGAATTGGAAAATTCCTTCTTTGAATTATGGTAAGGCAATGACTAGTCTAACATGAAAATGGAAATTGAAAAATGGAACAAAAGACACTAGACACCATTTGGAAAAATAACTGTGTTGAAAACAAACATTCTATCAAAATGTATTCACTTACTATTGTCAATTGAAAGGTCTGAAATATTTTTAAATGTCACTAACAAGTTAATTTTCACCTTTCTATAGGATGGCAAACCAGATAAAATTTAAAGATTGATTATGGTTAGTGACTATATGTCAGGTGGAATGAAAATGATAGATATATACAATTTTGAAAGAGCACTAGAAGTGAATTGGATAAAAAATACTATGGAATCAGATGTTTGAACAAATATGCAAAGGCAGTGATAAAGTTATGCAATTTGGTGAGCAGTGGTGTCTGAAGATGTTGCACACAATAAAAAATCCATTCTGAAAAATTGTAGTTACAGATCCAGCCCTTTTAAGTCAAAAACAACAAATTGTCACAAATTCAGATATTCTTCAATCATGCCTATGGTATAACTCTAAAATACACAAAGGTGATGTGTTTCTCAAAATTTGGTTTAACAAAGGAATTTATTTGGTTGGAGACATCCTTTCGTCTGATGGGAAAATTACTGAAAAAGCCGAAATTGAACTTCAAAATAATTTTTTAAACTATTTCACTGTGCAATCTGGTCTGAATGACTTCTTGAAACAATACTGGTGTAAAGATTCCATCACCTGTAACTATACCAGGCCATCTATTCCAACTCACATAAAGCTCCTAATTAGATCCCATAGTAGTTGCAAACATTTTTATAATATTTTAAAGAATGTGGACAACAATGCTGAAAAAAAATCTGAAACAAATTGGAACCCGGCCTATTCTTCAGCATGATGAATTCTTCTCAAAAGACATTTGGAACACAATCTACAGCATTTGTTTCAAAACTATAGCAGATAATAATATAATCTGGTTCCAATATAAGGCTCTTTTTAATATACTGGGTACAAAGAAATACTTATATAAAATAAAAATATATCCAAATGAGATGTGTTCATTCTGTACTGAATATCCAGAGTCTATTCAACACCCTTTTTCTGAATGTGTTATTGTGTCACAACTATGGGATAATGTACATGACAGGATTAAACAGCGCTAATAGTCACAAATAAGGATTTTGTGTCCAAGGTGTGCCAAGTTAAGGCGTGAAGCAGTATATTTTAATAATTGAATTCTATTATCGGCCGTTTGAACGCCCATTTTGTAAACACATAGAAGCATTTGTCCTTGACCTCGAACAAACAAACATAAGGCGAGCGTTCACTGGTAGGCCGGCTTTTAGTGGTAGAAGTAGTAGTGCGAACATCAGAATATGAGCGATAATACACAATTTCACGATTTAGTGGAGAAAAGAAAAAGCATTGAAATATTTTTCACATAATAAAATATGGCCTAGATAGTTATGAACCTTACACACGCTTTGTATTCGAATGACTTTCTTTAGTTGAAAAAATTAAGCAGTTTGTAACGTCTTTGTTTCCAAAGAACAAACTTCATTTCCGTATTTACCGAGTGCTTACTAATTCTCAAAATTTGGCCAAATATTTTTTACAGTTGGCCATATATATATGCATTGGTAACCAAGTCCGCAACCAAGTCCGCACTAGCAAATAACGGCTGACACTCTTTTCTGAGTGAATTGTGAAAATATCAGTATTTTTATATCAACAACTAAATACAGTTTTTCTTAACATTCCACATATAAAAAGGTGCAAATAGAACAAAATGTATTTTTTCAGAAATATTTTAATTAATAACCATAAATTGCGCAAAAAAAAAATTTATTACACCCTGTATTTATTAAAGGTAAAGTTTCTTCCCTACGGAGCCCTTAACAGGACATGGTAAAATAAATATTGCACCATGTATTAAGTCGTGCGCATGAGATGATCTCGTGATAACGAGAAAATAAGTGGTGGTAATGAGATGATCTCGTTAGCACCACTTATTTTCTTGATATCACAAGATCATCTCGTGCTCACCTGATGATCTTGTGCTCACTAGATAAAGTGGTGATCACCAGATGAAGTAGTTATCACGACATAATAAGTAGTGAGCACTAGTTTATGTGGTTATCACCACTTATTATGTTGTTATCACCAGATGAAGTAGTGAGCACTACATAATCTGGTGCTAACCAGATCATTCTATTATCACTAGTTCATCTCATGCTCACCACTTCATCTAGTGATCACTAGATGATGTGGTGCTCACTACTTATTTTCTTGTTATCACCAGATGATGTGGTGCTCACTACTTATTTTCTTGTTATCACCAGATGATGTGGTGAGCATGAGATGATCTGGTTATAACTAAATGATGTGGTGATCACTACTTCATCTTGTGATAACAAGAAAATAAGTAGTGAGCACCACATCAATTAGTGCTCACCACTTATTAAGTCGTTATCACCACTTCATCTGGAGCTCACCACTTTATCTAGTGAGCACAAGATCATCTTGTGATATCAAGAAAATAAGTGGTGCGCACGAGATGAAGTGGTGATAACGACTTAATAAGTGGTGAGCACTAGTTGATGTGGTGCTCACTACTTATTTTCTTGTTATCACAAGATGAAGTAGTGATCACCACATCATTTAGTTATAACCAGATCATCTCATGCTTACCACATCATCTTGTGATAACAAGAAAATAAGTAGTGAGCACCACATCATCTGGTGATCACTAGATGAAGTGGTGAGCACGAGATGAACTAGTGATAATAAAATGATCTGGTTAGCACCAGATAATGTAGTGCTGACTACTTCATCTGGTGATAACAACATAATAAGTGGTGATCACCACATAAACTAGTGCTCACTACTTATTATGTCGTGCTAACTACTTCATCTGGTGATCACCACTTTATCTAGTGAGCACAAGATCATCTGGTGAGCACCAGATGATCTTGTGATATCAAGAAAACAAGTGGTGATAATGAGATGATCTCATTATCACGACTTATTTTCTCATTATCACGAGATCATCTTGTGCACACGACTTAATACAGGAGTTATTTTCTCGTTATCACGAGATCATCTCGTGCGCACGACTTAATACATGGTGTAATTTTTATTTTACCATGTCCTATTAGGGGCTCCGTACTTCCCCCCCAAAAAAAGCTTTTCAATTCTTTTTGTTGAAAAATGCTTTTTTTTTTTCGACACCAACCCAGATAGCATTCCGCCGTCGGACCGACGTTGGCTATTGGTCGCAATTGGTTAAAAACAGGTTAAATCCAAGTTTGTTGGAGATCCACTATATAGAATTTTCCAACAGTTGTGTCACTTTTCAATATTCACCATCCAAATGCTCTAAATTTTCCATATATTGATTATTGTAATACCGTTGAGTATTCATGCCTATTTTTAACTTTAAAAAAAATCTTTGGTTCCTAAAATTTTAAATAGTTCTCAGTATTGAAACTAACTTAAATTATTCTCAAGTACAGAATGAAAGCAAATTTTGTAAATTGATTCCCATTTTTTATAATTTCTGAATTGTTAGCATAAACAATGTTGGTCCACAAAGTTTTACAAATTGGATTATTAATTCCTGTGTCTAAATTATTGTAAACATAAATGTTACTACATTCTTTTTTAAATTCTGAAAATATATTTAAGTGAAAAGGATGTGTGGCTTTTTCAAAAGTTCAATTACCCGAAAATTTATGTTTTCCCATAAAAGACTGGATCTTAAATTTGATTGCAAAGTAGTTCAAAGTATTTTTATTGAAATTAAATTTACGTTTCAATTCCCCAGTGTTAGAATGTTACTGTCAGGCAATGATATCCCTAACCAAATGAACACTAGCTCTTCTTGTACCATTCTAGAGAAACAAATTCCCAGAGATGTCAGAACTGTAAAAATTACAATTGTTAAAAATTTCACAGAGAAAGATTGAAAAAAGACCAGAAAAACTAGGGTGGGTAAGCTTTTACAAAGAGATAGGTTTTCAACTTCTTCCTGAATGAAGAGAGAGATTTGGCTGAGCGTACATCATCAGGTAGACCATTCCAAATCCTTGGAACATCACATGAAAAGACTTCTGTACACACTCTGTCTTGGTGTTAATTATAATAGTCCTCTTCAGTTTCAATCACTTCTTCATCTGAAATCTCTTGATTACTGGATATAGATGTTTTATTCTCACAATCCTTTATGTCAATGCACCTGAGTCCATTAGAACATACCCATCTCGAGAATGAACATTTATGGCACAGTAGGAGGCCAACAGATTGAGGACAGTATCAAATGAGGGCTGGCCTTCCATCCAGAGTTTCAGCAACTGATCAGCATTGCCCTCTCACTTTACAGTTTCCACCTTCTATCTTTCACATTTGGGATGTGGATATATATAGGTAAGATCTTAAATACTGTTGTTTTGTGGCCATGGCCTTCCAATATAACACCAATGTCAGCCTTCTGGTCAAGGTCAAATTTAAAATTATTTTTCACATTTTGGCCTGGAACTCACATAAAGTGATCAAGCACCACGGTGAATACTTTGGAGATATCAAGTCAAAGGTGTGTATGCCTTGGTGTAGAGGTAGGGTGTAATCTTTCTGAAAAAGGCAATAGTGACCTTGACCTATAAAATCTTGTCTGGGCCATATCTCGGAAACTCTATATTGTAGGAAGTTGATACTTGGTATGGACATTAGTTAAGGGGTGTAGGTGTGCAACATCATGGTGTGACCTTGATTTGACCTTTGACTTTGGCGTAGTGACCTTGACCTATATAATCTTGTCTGGGGTATATCTGAGAAACCGTAAGGTGTAGGAAATTCAAACTTGGTAGCGATATTGGTTAGGAGGTGTAGGTGTAGTGACCTTGACTTAAAATCTTGGGCTATATCTTGGAAACTGTAAGGTAAATGTAAATGTAATGGTTTATAGTCTATTATCAGTATATATACTATCACTCAACTTTTTACATTTACACACCCTGGCCTAGGTTTCGGAACTTTCTGTCTGTCTCAGTTCCTTCTGGAATACAGCGCACACACTAAGAACCCACTAGCAGCCAGGTACCCCTTACTCCTGGGAGGTGAGAGGCACAGTCCAGGTTAACATCTTGCCCAAAGATATCACAGTTGGCATCACCAGGGATCGAACCCACGAGCCTTGGATTATGAGTCCAACCCCCTACCAACTGAGCCACATAAGACCCCAAAGGTGTAGGAAGTTGATACTTGGTAGGGATATTGGTTAGGGGTTGTAGGTGTGAAATATCATGGTGTGACCTTGATTTGACCTTTGTTCTTGTCATAGTGACCATGAGTTTAAAATATTGTCTGGGCTCTTTCTTGGATTCCATAAGGTGTAGAAAGTTGACACTTGGTTAGGGGGTATAGGTGTGCATCATAGTGTGATCTTTTTGCTCTGCCAAAGTGTGTTCACCTGCCATATTTGAGACATCTTTCTCTTATGCCAAAGATATATGGATTGCTGCAAATGATTATTACATGCACTTTTACATAATTGTGCTATTTCCATTGACAGCTATTCTCCAATTAATAAATTTTACAGCTTCATATTTTTTAGTTTACTGATTAATGCTGTCATCTTGCTATTGAATAGTCTTGTTTTAGTACTTTATCTTTACATACATTTTATTCTCTTAGATGTTATTTTCTCTACTAAAACATTATTTGGACCTTTATATAAGTGAAAGTATCTGGGTCTTTGCACTATTTCATCACTTCTATATGTCATGGTGCTGAAAACTATTTCCCCAGGCTGTGGGGTACAGGCATCTCTGATGCTATTTTTTCTGAAGGAGTTGGCTATCATTTAAACGATTATACTGTGAGTAGACATTAGCTGTATATGCTTGTACTTTAATAGAATATTTCATAAAAAAATTGCAATTCTGTATTTTTTTCTCAAATTTATTTAAGCTCAAAGTGTTGTATCTTACAAATTCTTGATTTTGATATAATTTATTAAAGTCACATCTTGAGAAGTCCTTCTTTTTTGTTATTGGCATACAATACAATTTTCGTGTTATTTTGACATTAATTTTTGAAAATATGGTATTTTTTAGTATCTTTCCTATTTACTCCAGATTGCTATAGATCATTTAAATGGCGACATTTTACCATTTAAAACACAATGTAAAACGTTGTGACTTAACATGCAAATGGTCATACAAATTTCCAAATTTCAGTCTTTTAATTAGTCTTTTTCCGTCAAGTGTGTTCTTTCACCTAATTAGCTTGTAATCATCTCCAAATTCTTGTCATATCTCTCCACAAATTACAACACAGAGTGGATACAGAAATGCACAAGTATTAGTGTTTCTATATTGTATGGATCCATTTTGTTCATTTTATGAGCAGCATTTGACTTCAACTGGCTTGCAGATTATTCAAATATCAGACTAAATAACTGACAATGAAGTGCAATTTCACTGTTAGGTTGCTGTGCCCTTAAAATGGTATATTTATATGCCTAAAGAATTGATTTGGAGTTACCCATACCCCACGGCTTAGGTTCCGTTACTTGATCAAATAACAGCATAGATGCCAATTATGTGAAACTTTATCTAACAATCAGTTAGAGCAGCCTGTGTGGCTTTGTGGTGTTAGATACATATCTCAAATGTCAGAGTAGAAAATATTTACTGCCAAATTTGAACTTCTCCCCCTGACTGTTGTTGACATCTGGCCCAGACAGGATTTACAAGTCTAAAGTCAGAAATTTTCTAAATTAAAGTACACAGAGTTAAAAATCAAAGCACACATCAAAGTGATAAAATTATGTTGTACACCTAGAGTCACCAAAGAACATTCCTGTCAAGTTTGAACTTCTTAGAACTTTCTTTCTTCCTTATGGTTGTGGAGATAAAGTTGGCAGACATGGGTAAAGCAATACCTGCAACATCCTTTATATGCTGTGAAGCAAAAAACATTTTCTTGGGACCGGTTTCAGAAAAGATCTTAGTCTTAGCGAAGACTTTGGCTAAGTCTGGGACTTAAATCTGAGCCTTTTGTCTTAGCCAAGTCTTAGACTTAAATGAATTTCACAAAAGCTGACTTAGCCATGTCTAAGCTTATCAAATAATGACAGTGGTTTTCTAGGTCATGTGGCCCTTCATTTCATGTCCAAATATTCTACTGGTAACATATTTCCTTTGTTTGAGACATTTTATCTGTGGAAAAATACTATTTTGCAATGGAAAATCTTGTAACGGTATAAAAATGTCAAAAGAATCATTGAGAAGTTTGTTCTATGTGTGTGTTCATTATATTCAGGCATATTAAATTTTATAGTGGAGAGAAAGAAATAATATACAAGTATATACAAACCAGTTCTTATTGAATTAAAAATCAGTATGATTTAATCTAATAAGAACTTTATAGTGCTTAATCTCCATCATTTGACAGACTCTTAGTCGCAACAATACATAGGCATATAGAATAATCATTGGTCCATTGACATTGCCAGGTCACACCAGTGACAACAGGGGTGCCGGGGGGGGGGGGGGGGGGGGGGGGGGGCTAAGGGAGATAGGCTTTTGCAAACAGATATATGTTTTCAACTTTTCCCTGCATAAGGCAACAATTTAAAGGTTGCATTATGTACACCGTCAGGTACGTCATTCCAAATCTTAGGAGCATCAAGTGCAAAACTATTATCAAAATGTTTGACTAAGGATGAGTGGAAAAGTGGAATGGCCAGGTAGCAACTGGTCAAAGACAGTTAATGTTGATTTAAAGTGAGAATAAGAGTATGGGATATTTAGATTCTGCAACAAGGTTGAACATCCCCCTACATGTACATGTTTTTTCAGAAAACAACCTAAAACAGTTCCAATGGTGCCGACCCTACAACCAACCCTATGACTGTAGGGTCGGTTGTGAAAGTCATAGAAACATAGAAAAAAAGGCACAAAGATGTGCTAAGGAACCCCCTACAAGACACTCAATTATGCATGATCAGTCATAGAGGTAGTACGACAAGCCGCATAGCAAACAGACAAGCCATAAAGGCAAACAGACAAGCCGGGACCACATCCCCGACCCTTCACAACAGGACTGATTGATTTTGGGGGTTGGTATCCATAGTCAGAATCCAGAATCAGGATTTATATCACACTATATAAACCCCTCATCACATTCCAGAAGTCACTCATTTCCAACCGCTGAGATGACAGCTACACATCAAGAGGAACTGTTCGACAAGTTGAGGGTCCTTTGGTTTTTTATTGAGTTAAATAAGTTACTTTTCTCATGATTTCAAGACACAGAACCCAGCACCTGCCCAACCAGCACAGCCACCACAACCCCCACAAAGTAGGAGGAGGAAGCCACAGAATCCATGGGTTATGCCCTGGATACCACAGAGAGAGGAGAGAGGATGCTACAGAACACTCTTGGATGCGTTAATCACAACTGACATAAAGGGTTACAGGAATTTCATCAGGATACCACCTGCCTTTTGGATTTGATTGAATAATTTTCCCCCACCTCAGGAAGACACCCACAAATTTCAGGAAGTCACTGGAAGCTGCTTTGAAACTGGGAGTTACATTGAGACACTTGTCCACAGGAGAAACCTACACTTCACTGTAACACCATTCGAGGGTTGGCAGAACTACCATTTGTAAATTTGTCCCCAAGGTGTGCAGAGTCATACTAGAAGAATTTCAGCACGAATATTTGAGATGGAGGAGAGATTTAGAAACAGATGGAACGTCCCCCATGCTGTAGGTGCACCAGATGGGAAACATATAGCTATAAAGAAACCTAAGAAATCAGACAGTGAATATTTCAACTACACAGGTTACTTGTCCCTGGTACTGCTAGCCCTGGTCGATGCAGAGTACAAGTTCCTGTGGGTCATCGTCAGATGCACAGGTATTCAGCTGTAGCAAACTGAGAACAAAAATTGAAAACAACACCTTGGGACTTCCACCACCACTGAACTTGGACCTGGAGGGCAAAATCTGCACTACTTTCTATTGGGGGACGATGCCTTTGCTCTTATGCCTTGGTTGGTGAAGCCCTACAGCAGAAGACAACTGACAAGGGAGGAGAGAATAGCAAACTACAGAATATTCAGGGACAGGAGGGTCATCGAGAATGCTTTTGGAATATTAGTGGGAAGGTTCAGGGTACTGCTGACCACCATGGAGCAGAGGCCAAAAGATGTGCACGACATTGTGTTAACATGTGTGGTACTACATAACATGCTGAGAAGTCATCAGGGTGGAGCAGACAGACCACCAACCCCAGCAGATGACATTCAACCACCACAGGCTGATCAGGCGGAGCAGAGTCAGAATGAGAACTTTAGAAACCCATCGAGGTCAAACATCAATGAGACCTACTGAAAGATTATTTCAATAACCTAGGGGCACTGGCTGGGCAGGAAGACAGGATTTAAGAAGACTGAGGGAGAGAACAAGCTGTCATCTATCAGTCTTTTTTAGGACTACCCAAATATTCCAAGAATTTTTATTTCAAAGGTGTTACACAAATATTAAACCCAATTTCAAACCATTCCTATCCCAATACAACTTGAACAAAGTTAATCCCATTTCTAAACAATTCGATCGCTACAATTATTCAAGAACCTATAAAGATTTGAACATAAGTCCTCAAATGTCAAAGTTCAAATCCAACAGCCACATTTATTCAGAAATTTTAATTTCAAAAAACAATTTATTTCAAATGAAAAGCCTTTCTTAATTTAGATGTATTTGGAAGTGTAATTTTTTTCCCGAAAGTTTAAAAAAAATTGTTTGGCAAGTAAAACCTCAACATATATCTGCCTAAAAAAAGTGCTCATAATGAAGTGTTGTGCAACTTGAGAAATATTAAGTCAATCAGTCTCAAGTCAATTTGTCAGTCGTAATGTTTTACTTTGCCATACTTTCTGTTTGTCTGTCAGACCATCCACACATTCATTACAATTGTTTTTGGTGTGTTTGTGTTTGAATTTTTTTATTTGTGTTAAACATTCATTCACTCATTTACAAGATTTTTGTTATGTATTTGGGGGAAGTGTAAGTGTTGAATGGTGTGCTTTATTTTGTTTTTGGGAAGAACAAGCAGCCAAATAATTGTCTTGGAAAGATTCGGGTGGCCCTTATAAGGGCCTTTGTTGGTGTGACTTTATGCAGGCTAATCTGCTGATTTGGGCTGACTCTGTTGGCTGGACTGGCTGGGAGGTCTTGCTTCTTCTTGCTGAGTGGTAGTTGGCACTGGTGATGGTGCTAGTTGAAGTTGAGAGGGTAAAAATGGTTGTGGTGTGTCGATCTGCTGGGATTGTAGTATGCTTGGAATGCTTCCAAAGAGACTTGAGAATCCAGAAAAGTTGTGTTGATTGTCTTCCTGTTGTCCTGAGGCAACGGAAGGCGGATTTAATGTCTTTGTTGGGCTCAAAGCAAACATCAGTTGGTCTGGAAGGCCCAGGCTTCTGTTCATCCACAATGATGAAAGATGTAGGCTGTGATGACGCCGATGCTAACCTATATGGTTGTTGAACTTTTGCAATCACAATCGGTGGTTGAGGTGCTGCCATCTGTGTTGGCTGGACAGCTGGAGTGGAGACTGGAGTTCAAAATTTTCAGTACCTGGGATACCCAAAAGAATTTCACAAATAGTAAATTTAATTGTCACATAAGTATTACACCAACTTTTAACTGTCTTCCAGAAGTCTGGTGAGATAGCACAAAATACCAGGTGGTGTTCTAAAGTATCTATGGCCTGGTCTTGACAGTATTTACATGTTGCAGACTCTACTCTTTTCCAATTACTTAAGTTATGTCTACAGTTTAAGGTTGTTTAATATTTTACACTGAAACATCTGCAGAAATGGTTTGCAGGTCACTTTACTTGCCAATTTAAAAAACTCTGCCCAATTGGCCATTTCTAAAAATGGGAAAAGATCAATCCATAGATGTAGGCACATTGGATTTATTGTTAATCAGTTCCCAATATATATCCTAATTCTTTAAATTACTTAGAGGTTTCATTACCTTACAGTCACAGTCAACCCTTTATCGAAAGGTTTGCCCTCACATGGATGTAATTTAAGCTTTTCTAACCACTCTTTTGCTATTGCCTTAGTTATGCTTAAGTACTCCACGAAAGTTATCTTTATTGAAAGTTTGGTCTTAAGAGCCTCAAAACTTATAAAGTTACCAGAATTATCAATAATATGATAAAGTTGTATTTTCAAATATTGTTTCTTATTACCTACAATTGCAATCATCAAACAAGAGCCTCCAACTGAAATGTATATTATATAGCAGATAATCACACTTTATTTCTTCAGCACAAGTCGGTGCCCAATTTTTAAAGCTATACCAGAAGTCTAAAAGCTGCTGATAATAATTGGTTTAAGTACACTGAATATAACTTTTTTCCGGTAATTTAATGTATAACTAGATATAGGACACCCTTTTGATAGTAGCTGCAACATATGAATAGAAACAGGATAGCATAGAAGAACATACATTATCATGTGTAATGTCCACCCCATGAACCTTTTGCAAAAATTGTACAGCAGTCTTACAAGACCCTGTTTCATTTGTAAAATATATCAATGATGCTTAAATATTTATTAGTATACATGTAAATTATTTCAGCTTCATGCCTTTTTGCATTGGTTGGGTCGAAAATTTCGACGAAATCGCTCTATCTTGCACGGTTAAGGAGATAGAAGCAAATTTCTGTTTTTCAATTTTTGGCAAAAATTCAAAATGGCCGCCATTTTTGGGAAGAGGAAATTTTTTTGAAAATTGCCAAGACTACACTGCTTAGATACCCTGTCGCTTGAAAATTTCGACGAAATCGCTCTATCTCGCACGGTTAAGGGGATAGAAGCAAATTTGTGTTTTTCCATTTTTGGCAAAAATTCGAAAATCAGGGGCCAAATCTTGGGTGTACACGTTTTTCTGTCATTTCTCAGATTGCCCAAGAGGCCCTAACAACCCTAAATGAAAAATAACCTTTAGAACTCAATATTGACAATATTAGAGATAAAAATTGTTGAAACCTGTTTTTGTATCAGTAACATTCATGGCTACTGCTTTAAGTTGAGTATTTGTTTTTTTGCTGTGCAGTATATTTTGATAAGTGTTATTCTTATGGCTAGACTATCTAAAAAATCCTGGTGAAAATAATGATGTATTTTTGTTTAAAAAAAAAATTTTTTTTCTCTGTAAAATTATCATGTACTACAATAAGACTGTGCAAATTAATTAAGGTCAAGTATAAACTGGATAGAAAAACAGTGTGTAAATTGGACCAATTATACTTGAATCATTGTTTTAAAAATATTGATCTTAATACTTAATATCTGTCTTGTTAATATCTGTTCTGCTTTACCAAATTATCTTGTTACAATAATTTTGATCTTTGATAAAAGTTACTGTAAAGTAACTTAATATGAAATATGAAAAAACATTATTTTGTATTCACTATTGTGGCTTTCTTTACTAAAATACCTTTGTTGATTAAAATGGGGTATATACACTTAGGCATTATTCCTTTTATCTAGGAAAATTGATGTAAAAGAGCCCTGTAACATCAAGTTTTGTCTGAAATTGTTAAAAAAATTATATATACAAGTAATTAAAATCCAACCTTCCAGACAAATAATTCATTCATTCTCATTGTATCACAAACTGAAACTTTAAAAGTATATCTGGGACAAGAATCTTAGATTTGAGTCAGTAGTTTTTGTTCTTCTAACCTTACTTACCTTTTTTCTTCTCATCTTACTATAAAGGTTAACTTTGTAAAAATGATTAACCTTCTTGTACATACCTTTTTTGTTTTTTTGTTATTTTTTCTTCCTGTTCTGTCTTATAATGGATTTACTCCTCAGTTGCACTTGTACCCAGTTTAACTCTTTAATGATAATTTGCTATTTTTTTGTCAAAATATACCCTATATACACATAGGATAAATATTGAATTAATATTTAAGCTATCTGTAATTTGTTTTGAATATTGCCTTTCTGGAAATATAAGCATAACTTCAGTGGCGAGTACACATATCGTGTTGCTTGCAAGGTTTCTCCAAAAACAATTACAGTTACTCGAGATTCAATAGTGGTGTTGTCTGCAAATTGTCAAGGCCTCAGAGACTTTAAAAAAAGAGTTGATGTTATACAATATTTTAAAGAAACCGGTGCCCACATTATCTGCTTGCAAGATACTCACTTGAATGAAAAGGACACACTGAAATGTTGCAACATCTGGCCTGGAAAATTTTATTTAAATGATAAAACCACCAATTCAAGGGGTGTGGCAGTTTTATTTAGTAAGAATTTTGAATTCAAAGTAATGTCTGTAAATAATGATAATGATGGAAATTTGTTGCACTTAGATATAGAAATTTTTGATAACAAGATAAAATTGGTAAATCTCTATGCACCTAACACAGATAGTCCAACTTTTTTTAGAAATATTAAGAAAATCTCCTGTTGCAATCTCAAACTAGTTACGACTTTACTATAATTTGTGGTGATTTCAATCTTGTCCTCGACCCTGTTAAAGATACCTATAACTATAAACAGATTAATAACCCAAATGCAAGGCACGCTGTTTTGGATATTATTGAATGTCAACTAACAGATATATTTAGAATATTTAATCAAACTGAAAAAAGATTTACTTGGAGACGAAAAAATCCCATAAAACAGGCCAGGTTGGACTATCTTTTAATAACACGTGCAATGATAGATTTGGTCAAAAACTGTACTATTATGTCGGGCTATAGAAGTGACCACTCAATAGTCCAGTTAAAATTAATATTTACAAAATTTAATGTTGGAAAGGGAGTTTGAAAGATAAATAATTACTATCAAACAAGGATTATCTCAACTTGATAAATAAAATTATTATTGAGGAACAGTTAAATTATGCGGTTCCGGTCTATAGTATAGATTATATAAAAAAATTTGAGAGTAATGAAAATATAAAATTTGTTGTTGATGACGATGACTTTTTAGAACTCTTATATTTACGAATAAGAGGAGAATCAATAAAATTTGCATCAATTAAAAAAAACAAATAGACATACAGGAGAAAAACCTTAAAAAGGACATTGAGTCTCTGGAATCAAATCCCCTTCCAAATCAACACCTTTTGGATGATAAAAAACAGGAACTTGAGAAGTTAAGAGACTACAAGCTCAAAGGTCATTTAGTGAGGTCACGTTTAAAATGGCTTGATGAAGGGGAAAAACCAACAAATTTCTTTTGTAATCTTGAAAAGCAAAATTTTACTGAAAAAACTATTAAGAAACTGAGGCTAAAAAATGGATCAATAACGAATGACCAAAAGACTATACTTGAAGAAATTAGGCATTTCTATGCACAACTTTTTGATGATAAGTCCACTAATGACACTGTTCAAGTAAGGGATTTAGATGATATTTTACATAGTGTAAAAAAAATAAAGTGAAAAATATTTCTATTGGCCAAAAACATGAAACATCAGAGGTCACCCAATTTTTAAAAGTGATGAAAAATAATAAAACTCCAGGTATAGATGGTATATCAATCAATTTCTTAAAGGTGTTTTAGACTGAACTGAAATTTTTCATCACTAGAGCTTTAAACTGTTGTTTTGAAAAAGGTAAATTATCTTGTAGTTTAAGACAATCAGTAATAATATGTCTACCGAAAGGTGAAAAGGATAGACAACTATTAAAGAATTGGAGGCCAATATCACTTTTATGTGTCACATATAAGCTTGCTTCCTCAGTTATATCTAATAGAATGAAGCCATATTTGGACAAAATTATAGAAAAATCACAATCTGGATTTCTATCTGGTCGAAATATAGCTGAAAGTACCAGGCTGATATATGATATTATGGATTTTACTGAAGTTAAAAATATAGATGGCATTTTGTTACTAATAGACTTTGAAAAAGCATTTGATTCTCTGTCATGGAACTTCATGTATAATGTTTTGTCATATTTTGGTTTTGATGACCAACTAATCCATTGGATCAAATTATTTAATAAAGATGTTGAAGCTAGAATTTGTCAATCAGGAATTCTCTCAGATCCAATTGTGATTAAGAGAGGATGTAGACAAGGAGACCCAATATCATGCTACCAGTTCATTTTGGCAGCTGAAATTCTAGCCTTATTGATATCAATAAATCTTAATATAGCGGGCCTAAATATTGGAGGTATACACTATAAACTTGCACAATTTGCAGATGACACTACCCTTATTCTCGATGGAACAACTAATTCCTTGCAGGCGGCACTTAATACATTGGAGATTTATGGTACATTGTCAGGCTTGAAAGTAAATAGTGAAAAAACCAAAGTAATATTGATTGGCAAGCGAAAAAATTCTAAAGAAAAATTAAAAGTATCTGAAAAACTAAATTGGGGTGAAACACATTTTAGACTACTTGGCTTGCAATGTTCAGTTAATTTGGAAACAATGCCTGATTTAAATTATAAAATTGCAATTGAAAAAGTCAATTCTATTGTGTCTCACTGGAAAAGGAGAAACATTACACCAATTGGAAAAGTAACAGTAATAAAAACACTACTATTACCTCAGTTTAACCATTTATTTACTTCTATTTTAGTACCGGAAAAAATGTTAAATCAATTAAACACAATATTTTTTAAATTATATGGGATGGTAAAGTAGAAAAAGTAAGTAGAAATACATTGTGCAAAGACTATAAGGCAGGGGGATTGAAAATGGTATCTATATACCATTTTGAAAAATCACTTAAACTGAGCTGGTTTAAAAAATAATCAGTGAGACCACAAGTAATCCTCCACCTTGGTTCACACTATTGACCACATATATGGGCAACTTAGAAAATCTGAGTGTGTTGGGACCAGAATGGTTGGATTTGAAATTACGAAAAATGACCAACCCGTTTTGGAATACTGTTTTTCAATCCTGGATCCACTTTTGCCGAAAAAATACCCCTGAAAAAGTATCAGATGTGGTTTATTCTGCAATATGGTACAACAATCAAATATCAAAAGAGCTTCTATTTCTACAAAATGGCATAAAAATGGTATACATGTTGTTGGTGATGTGTTGGACAAGGATGGTCCTCAGTGGCCTAGTGGTTAGCAAGTTTGGCATCTAATCATAGGCTGTCACCTCTGTGGGTTCGAGTCCCACAAGTGGCAATTCTGAGGACCTGTCCCAATATGACCCTGGCTGTTGAACGGGACGTCAAACCCCAACTTTGACTTTGACAAGGATGGTGAAATCTTTACCAAGGATCACTTACAAAAATTATTTAATATTGATTTGTTGGATTTTGACTACTACAGGGTGAAGTCTCTTATACAGAAGTTTAAAAAGAAAGTAAAATTTGAAAAGCCTATCTATTTCCATAGACCATATATTCCAGCACATGTTAGAATATTATTTAATCAGGTAAAAGGTAGCCGAGTCTTCTACCAACAATATATCAAGGATTTATATAAAACTGACCCTATCTGTATCTTTAAGTAAAACACATTGGTTCAATATATACCAGGCTTGTTTTCACATTGTAACTGATAATTATACTAAATGGTTCCAGTATAGAGTTCTTTACCAGATACTAGGAACAAGACATTATCTTTGTAAAGTGGGATTATCTAACCAAAGGCTTTGTAGATTATGTAACAATCATAATGAAACCATAACACACTTAATGGTGGACTGCCTCAAAACCAATGAGTTATGGTTAAACATTTGCAATTGGATGAAAAACAAGCTGGGCTTTGAATTAAAATTGGGGAATGTAGGAAAAATACTGGGATATTACATATATGACAGAAACTTCACACCATTGAATTTTGTCCTGTTAAATACTAGAAGGTATATATTTTGGTGTGCAAGAAAGAATCACAATTTAAATTTTTACTTATTGCAATCTTTTTTAAGAAATTGTCTTTTTGAGGAGGAAACTTTAGCAAAATTGAACAGGATTGCAAAATTTAATCATCAATGGGAGAGTTGGAGGCTTTTATTCGATTATTATTTTAACTTTTGGTAACAATTTAGTCCTATTTTATAGTTATTTCTTGTCAGGTATTTGGTTTATCATTATGTAATTGTTAAATACAGGTCTGACATGTACAGTAGAATTGAAATGTCAAGTACTTTGATATTGTTTATAAAATGTATATAACATGGACATCATTTGGGCATTGTCCATTTGTCAAGTATACAAGAACTTTGCAATGGAACTGGTAAATGTTTTCAATTGATTGGAACTTGAATAAATCTGTAGTTATATATTATTCCTTTGAAATGCATATAATTAGTGTTTTGGTTTAAAAAGAAAATATATAATTCTTTGTACAAGTCTGATATCAACACTATCACTGAAAGTTGTAAATTAAGTAAACTGCTTTGTTTCTTTGAAAGGTCATAAATGCTTCTATTGATTACAAAGTGTAAAATGAGGATACTATCTGCCAGGTAATCTTCATTTTATTTGGAAAAGGCACATACCAAAAAAAAAAATAAAAATAAAAAAAAAATTCGAAAGTACAAAATGGCCGCCATTTTTGGGGAGAGGGAAATTTGTTAAAAATTGCCAAGAGCACATTTCTCAGATACCCTGAGGATCAAAATTTTCGACGAAATCGCTCTATCTCGCATGGTTAAGGAGATAGAAGCAAATTTGTGTTTTTCCATTTTTGGCAAAAATTCGAAAATACAAAATGGCCGCCATATGTGGGGAGAGGAAAATTTTTTGAAAATTGCCAAGAGCACATTTCTCAGATACCCTGTGGGTCGAAAATTTTTGACGAAATCGCTCTATCTCGCACGGTTAAGGAGATAGAAACAAATTTGTGTTTCGCCATTTTTGGCAAAAATTTTTTTTGAAAATTTCCAAGAGTACATTTCTCAGATACCCTGGGGGTTGAAAATTTCGATGAAATTGCTCTATCTCGCACGGTTAAGGAGATAGAAGCAAATTTGTGTTTTTCCATTTTTGGCAAAGTAGCTAAGTAGCTATTACTCAGTCAGTTATATAGCTATTATCACTAAAAGCAATCCCAAGCAAGCTATCGACCTAGTAATGCTCATACTAAATTTGGTAAAGATATGTCAAATATTTTTCCTTAAAATGCCTGGAAACAAAAGAAGTACACAAAAGTAGCTAAGTAGCTATTACTCAGTTAGCTATAGACCTATCTTCACCAAAAGCAATCCCATGCAAGCTATTAACCCAATAAACACCCATACCAAATTTGGTAAAGATAGGATATATACTTTTCCTTCAAATGAGCGGAAACCAAGCATCTGGATGCCGGAAAAAGCAAAAATAATATGTCCAGCCATAAAAACTCACTACTTATGCCTAATAGTGCATTACTAAGTGTTTTCCATTTTCTATTTGTTTCATCTATCAAACATTTTATCCATAACAATTTATGAGTGGCATGGATAATATATATATCAAGGGTTTCAGCCCTCCATCATCATAATTTTGTACTATTGTACATTTCTTTACTCTTGGTGGCTTATTTGCCCATAAAAAATCAAAGAACAATTTATTGATCTTTTCAAGGATACTAGCTGGGGTATATAGAGTGCTAAACTAGTGTATTAACTGACGTACTATCAGGCTTTTTAATATTGTTATCTTACCCTTCCATGAAAGTGATCTTAATTTCCAGATATCCAGTACATTGTACTTGTTTTATGTTTCTAATCCATTCATTGAAATTTAATTGTGTACAAGCGTTAGCATCTCTAGTGAACCATATTCTAAGTGTCCTGAAGGGACCATTTGTAATTTTCATGCCCGACAGATCACTGGTGATTTGTGACAAATCTAAATGAAGATCCCCTAAAGGCACTAATTCTGTTTTATCTATATTAAGCCGAAGTCCTGATATCTCTCGAAAATGGTTGAACATAATAATAGCTTGTTTTAAAGACTGTAAATTCGATAAGAACAAAGTAGTGTCATCTGCTACTCTGTATACATTATTTACATTAATACCTTTTATTAATGTACCTGACCGTATATTTACTGCTAAAATTTCTGCTACAAAAATAAACAATAATGCAGAGATTGGACAGCCTTGCCAGGTACCTCTCGTTAAAGTAAAATAATTAAAGATATAACCACTATTTGTTACACAGGAAGAGATGTTAGAATACAAAAGATTTGTCCATCTGATGTAATTCTCATCAAAGTTGAGGGTAGACAGTGTATTAAATAAGAAAGACCATTTAATAGTATCAAAGGCCTTTTCAAAATCAATTAAGGCATGGAGTGGAGACTTGCTGTGTTGTCCAGTATCGTGAGTATGTATTCACATCCTGCTGTGGCCTGTGTTGCTTCTGGAAGTTGAAATGTTGTGACCTGTCTCTTGCATTCATCGGCCTTGTACTGTATTCCACGGCCTTTCACTGTCCAAACGTGGATTCACCAACGTTTTTTCATGAACTCGATATGCTTATCCAAGAAGGAGCACAGGACTACACCCTCATTTGCGGTGATCTAAATCTCACCTTAAACGCAAACATGGACGCTTGTAATTATAAACACGTAAATAACCCAGAGTCACGCCGAGTTCTAATAAATACCATGAACACCAGTGACTTGATGGATTTCTTCAGAGCCATCCATCCAAAGACAAAACGCTATGCTTGGCGGAGACAAAATCCTATCAAACAAGCCAGATTAGATTACTTTGTAGGCTCACGGACATTGCTAGATCTAATAACAAAGTGCAATATTAGCGCCGGATACAGATCCGATCACTCATCAATTGAGCTAATCCTCAAACTCAGCGAATTCAAAAGAGGTAAGGGTATATGGAAGTTTAACTGCTCGCTTTTAACGGATAAAGACTACTTAGACTTAATAAATAAAACAATAAAAGATGAAACGGTTAAATATGCAGCAAAAATATACAATATTGAGAAAAAAGATCAAATTAGTTTTGAAAATATCCATTTAACGACTGGGGATCATCTCTTTCTCGAAACTTTACTTCTAGAAATGAGAGGGACTACAATACAATATTCGACACGATTAAAAAAAGAACAGACCAATGAGGAACAAAAATTAATTGGTAAAATTGAACAACTGGAATCGCAGGAAAATGATAACTTGACTGCACTAACAGAAAAAAAAAGAGAAATTAGAATTTCTCCGCAATCAAAAACTTAACTGAGTACTAGTACGTACAAGAGCAAATTGGCTTAAAAACGGAGAAAAGCCATCAAAATATCTATGTTCCTTAGAATGAAAAAATTATGTTGAAAAAACAATAAAGCAATTAAAAACTGATAATGATTCAATTACAACAGACCAAAAAGAAATCCTGAAAGAAATTCAAACCTACTATAGTAACCTCTTCAAGTCCCGTAGTCCTGCATGCTTTAAACAAAGGATATGAAAAGGGAGAAATGTCAGAAACCCTCAAATATGCAGTAATAACATGCATACCCAAAGGAACAAAAGCAAGAAATAGATTAAAAACTGGAGGCCGATTTCACTCTTATCAGTAATATACAAAATAAATTCAGCCAGCATTGCCAATAGACTCAAACCACATTTGGACTATTTAATCTTAAAAACCCAAACAGGTTTCTTAACCGGAAGATATATTGGGGAAAATGTACGTCTTGTTTATGATATTCTTCATGAAACTAAAAAGAAAAAAATCCCAGGACTTTTAATGCTTATCGATTTTGAAAAGGCTTTCGATTCAGTATCTTGGGAGCTTTTTCTATAGAACTTTAAAATTATTTAATTTTCAAGAAAGCTTCATAAGATGGATTCGTACTTTCAATACAAATGTTAAAGCATATGTAATCCAGTCGGGTTTCCTCTCAGCGTCTATTAATATAGAACGGGGATGACGACAAGGAGACCCAATTGCGCCGTATCTTTTCATTCTGTGTGATCAAATCTTATGCTATATGATTATTTAAAATAAAAAAATAAGAGGCATCAATTTTAATAATACTGAAATAAAGATATCGCAATATGCCGACGACACCACCTTGATCTTGGATGGTCAGGCTGTTTCTCTCCATGCAGCACTTAATACTTTATGGAACTGTATCAAGACTAAAAGTAAATACTGATAAAACACAAATAGTCTGGATTGGAAAGAAAAAACATGCCAAAGAAAAAATTGATACTGGGAAGAATCTGGTTTGAGGCAATACAGAGTTCAATTTCTTGGGGATTAATTTCTTGGCAGACTTGTACTGCATGGAGGATATGAATTATAAACATTCAATAGAATCAGTTAAGGAGCTCCTTAATAAATGGAAAAAAAGATTCTTGACTCCTCTTGGGAAGATCACTGTCATTAAAACATTAGCCTTACCAAAATTTATTCACCTCTTCACTTCTCTCTCAACACCTACCCCAGATAAAACTAAAACTATTAACAATCTATTTTACAGCTTTATATGGGATGATAAACCAGATAAGACAAATAGGAATAGAATGACCAAATCTATCCAAAGGGGTGGCCTTAACATGACAGACACTGAAAAGTTTATCCATGCATTAAAATCTACATGGGTTAAAAGACTTTGGAATAATGATGGTGCACAATGGGTGCAAATAATAGATTCCAGTGTTTTTCCTCAAGATAAGTTAGCATTACTAGATCCTTCGTGGCATAAAATGTTTACCAACAAAATAACAAACCTATTCTGGAAAGACATTTTATCATCTTGGAGTAAAATTAATGAAAATATCCCATTAAAAACTTTTCAAGATTTTATTAGTCTCATTCTGGTACAATCCCAAAATTGGCACCGAATCTTTCTTCCTCCCGAATTGGTACAAGGCTGGAATTTTCTGCGCAGCAGACATCATGGATAGTAAAGGAATCCTTCCAAAAATCACTCTAGAGAAAAAATATAAGATAAGGATTAATTTCCTAGAATACCATAGGGTAAAACTAAAAATTGAAAAACTAGCTACAAACATAAAGGATACATTTTGCCCACAGCCAATCATTCCAAAACAGCTAGAATGTTTACATACAAAAAAAAAATGCACAAAGAACCTTTACTGCTCCCAGCTTAATGGTAGTAGTTCTTGGGAAGATTATGGCCAAATAAAGTTAAAATGGGGCAAAGCTTTGAAAAACAATATTAGTCTAGAGGATTGGAAGTGTCAAATTTGCTTCAACTCAATAGATGATAATAACATAAAATGGTTCCAATATAGGGTTATAAACATGTTATTGGGCACAAGACAATATCAATTTAAAACAAAAATACTTGATAACCCAACATGTGGATATTGCAACTCGTCTGAGGAAACAATAAAGCTTCTATTCTGTGAATGTCCTCCAATTATGTCTTTTTGGAATGACCTAAGAAATTATGTTCAGCAAAAGCTAAACCTGGGATTGAACTTAAAACCTGTTAATATAATTTTAGGTCAGTTTAAAACTGATTCAAATTATACCTTTTACAATATCCTATACCTAATTATAAAGAAATATATGTTTCTATGCTCAAAGACTAGCAAAAACCTAATTTATTAAGTTTTCTAAAAAAGTGGAATTTGTATATGGACCAAAAACTTGCTGACACTTTAAACTCCACTGCAGTTCGATTTGAAAGAGATTGGCACAAAGTAAATCTTCTGATCCAGAATCCATGTGTACCAAATGATGCAGAGACAATTAACAGACAATAGATTAATAATTTTCAGCCCTGCTGTACAAATAATCCTTGAAGTCGTATCTAATTAACGCATTATCCATACCACATACATGGCTGCACTTGTAAGGTAAGTTTCACTGTCTCATTCCTGAAGGTCAAAAAGTCTCGCTGCTCCAGGTGTTCAATCTCAGAGTAGAGATAGTTGCGGAACGACTGTCTTGAAATCTGAGTAGTATCCTGATGTGCACCCAAGAAACTGGAAATCATTGACCTCATCTGCTGGAACTGATTTAGAACTGCATCCTCAGCAGTGGTGGTGGTGACAGCAGCTGGTTGGTGTGAAGGGCTTGTAGTCAACGGCTGATGAGTAACATCTGATGCCATGCTGATTTCCATCTCAGATTAAGTCTCTCGTAAAGTGTCTGGAACTAAAGCTGTGGCCCCTGAAGGTTGCAGTGGTGACTTGAAAGTGGAAGACTTGGACCCTTCCTTCCTTCTGATGTGACCTCGCAGAAAACTGAAACTGTCTCTCAACCAGGTCTGTCTTTCAGTGCTCTTCGGCTTGTCCTTGTCCTGACTTCATGCGAGTGTGAGTGAGCTTGCCATATCTGGTATGTTGAGTCTGGAACCACTTCTTGACAGTGTTAACAGATAAATTCCTGGAAACTGCTACTGTTTCCCAGAGTCCCTCTTTCCTCTGCTTGTCTTTGAAATCCCCGTTAGTCTTGTCCTACAGTTCCTTGTGCTGTTTAACAAAATCCACAATGGCTTCCTTGTCACTCAGAAAAATCGACTTCATTTGCCCCTTCTTCTGCCTGAATTGAGTGGATTCTGCATCTGAATCTGTGTCCATTCATGGTCACTTGTCTGTCTTCCATCAGTCTCTTACATCTGCTCGGTCCCTTCTAGCCTCTCTCGTTCCAACCTCTCTCTCTCCCTCTCCTCTGGCTCTTGTCTCTCCCTCTCCTCTCTCTCTTATCTATCCCTTCTTCTCTCTATATACTCAGCAATATATCCTAACTCAAACTGTGGTTGAGAATCTGTAGGTACTTCAGGTTGAGAATCTGTAGGTACTTCAATCTTTCTCCTTCTGCCCCTTGGCATGCTGATAAATTATATGTACAGCTTCTTAAAAAAAGCCTATTTAAAAAAAAAGTAAAACTTAAAATCGAAAAGATGCACACCTCTTGTCTCCCGATAGTCAAAACCCAAATGAATGAAGTGTGTCTGCTGACTGGCCCTTTTATAACCACAGATTTTGAAACTGACAGGCCATAAGACAAAAAGATATTGCGGGCTTGTCGGGTACAGTTATCTGCTTGTTTGTAGATGTAACAGGCCTGTCAGCCATTGTTTACGGCTGGTCTGTTTCACTTTAGGGCCTGTTGGTTATAACATTTGCTGACTCTAGGACTCAGATGACGTTAAAAGTTCATTACAGACAGGCCAGCTAAAGTTACCGACTGTACTGTTATTTTTCCCGCACAGTCTATTTGTCATCACATACAGTCTGGATCACCATATCTGGGACTAGCCTGATGCATGATACAGGCAGACCTGTTACATTAACTGACAAGCCATTTATTTAACTGACAAGCCTGTTGCTAGGAGGAAGTATTTAGGGTCTGTTACAAGGGTCAGAAACGGTCGTACAAATATCAAACATGTTTGATATTTCACCAACTCTTGCTGTCAATTCTGGAAACTACAACCGACTGTAACAGACCATGTAAACTTTGGTCCCGACTCTCAAAAAAGACATAGTTACTGACCGGTCAGCTCCAGTGGAACACCCGCATATAAAATGAATTCGGGAACTATTTATCATTATAAATATTGCTCTTTTATTCTTACACATAAAATGTATATTATTAATTTTAATATTTTACAAAGATATTTATCATTACATGAATTATTTATTGTTGAGAATATTAAATAAAACGTGCAAGTGTAAAACAGATCATAGAAAGTATAGTTTGAGAGATCACTTTCTTCTTGAGCATTGTCTCACAAGATAATCGGTGTAAATTAAATTTTTTCAGCACATGAGATATCCACCACAAAGACAAACA
Source organism: Sabellastarte sp. h YS-2021 (assembly GCA_964017235.1). Classification (NCBI taxonomy): domain Eukaryota; kingdom Metazoa; phylum Annelida; class Polychaeta; order Sabellida; family Sabellidae; genus Sabellastarte; species Sabellastarte sp. h YS-2021. The sequence continues at coordinate 68,245,517 of OZ024937.1, forward strand.
CAACAAAATTTATAATAAGAAACTGTAACTGATTGCATGATTTATTTATTTAACAGTAATTTAGAAATTTATCAGATCATTTTTAATCTGATGTCTTCTCCAGCAACAACTGTCAACATAGTACTAATGCATAAAATAATGTGAAATTGGCAAAAGAAAAATTATGGTGACTTTTGTCTGAAGGAAATTTTGTCAAACTTTAGAACTAGTATCAAACCTTGCTTATTGTTGCTCAGTACAAGTGTAAACTGGCATTGAAAAAAACTTATCGTGACTTCTATGTGAAGGAAATTTTGTAAAACTTTAGAACTAGTATCAGCTGCTTTGCTTCGTGTTGCTCAGTACAAAAGTAAACTGATCTCAAATCTTTTTATTATAAGTTTCTGGCCAAGAGTGAAAACTTGATTTTTGTGAAAATTAGTGTTCTCAATATACTAACTTTCCTGGGACTGGGTGGGTAGTGATGTTAATGGGTGGGTACCCTCACATATTGGCGATAATAGGTGATGCTACAAAAATCTCAACATTTACAAAACTCACAAAAATCATGGGATACTAACATTTTCTTTATTTCTTATCTGCTAACTTTTTTATTTAACAAGTGACAGATTAATCATGTATATCAAGATAACATTGTTTTTTGCCTCACCTGTCAGTGCATTCAAAATACTAGGACAATTAAGAAACATTAAATTTTAAACACTTCTGTACATTCAAACATCATTTTTTATACATTGTCACATGCACGACCCCTCTGAAAATTGGCATTGTATTATATATCCAATTAATAGTAATTATATATCTAATTAGACTCCATTTTTATGGACTGGGATGTTGAAAACGCCAAAAAATATCAACAATAGACATGAAAATTTGTTATTATTTTAAAATCTTACTAAACTAGATTTTAGTATTTTTTAAACTTCTGGTAGGTCATGTGACTCCATTTTTATGGGCTGGAATGTTGAAAATGCCGAAAAAGTTTCAACAAAAGACACAAAAATTTGAAAATTTTAATTACTTAAATGTAGCTTTTATAAGCTACAAGCTTACCATGTGGGACTGAATGCTTTACTGGTTGCCGCGAGTCATCACGACCAACGTCTAAGAAAAAAAGACATTTATACTTGGCCGTAGCCTCAGGTTGTCGTCACGTGATCTGCCCCTTATGTTACAACTTTTCTCGTTGAGATTTAAACCCATACCCCTCAGCTGTAATACAGCGGGGAGGCAAGGTGGGACTCTCCTCAGTCCCACATGGTAAGCTTGTAGCTTATAAAAGCTACATTTAAGTAATTAAAATTTTCAATTTTATTGCGCTACAATAGCTTACCATGTGGGACTGAATGCTGAATCCAACCGTACGGAGGAGGGATTACAGCTGAGACTGGCAGATAAGTCTGTTTTTTCTTAGAATTTTGATAATAATAGTAGAATGAAAGATCGAAAGTACCAGTCTGAGTCCCGTCTACAGGGCCCCAATCCCGAAGACCGGGCCTGTAGAAGCCAACAACTTGAATGAATGACAGTGCTAACAAACTGTCAGGGTGTTTGACGAGGAGATTTGTACCCTAGATACACAGACGGGGTCAGTCCCAAGGACAATCATGGAAGCTTAAGGCTCGGGTACTGACTAAAATGACAACCTTAAGGTCCTTAATACAATGTACAATTATAATGATTTAAAGATTAGATAGACCTTACCGGATACACCCTGATGAGGTAGACGTATACCTAGACCCTGGGCTTAGACTCCTGAAGACTTGGTTGTAGCGGATGTGCCCCCCCTTCCTTTCTTTCCGAGGATGACTGGACTGAGGAGAAGGGTCTAGGACCTGTTGTGCCGCTACTACTGGTCCCAGATACAGATTGTTGTCATTGTCCAACCAAGTAAGGTCTTTTAGATAAAAATTGGTAAAAGTGTTGTGAGCTTTCCAGTGACAGGCTTGCATGATCTGGTCCACCGATACCCCACCGTAAAACGCCTTAGAGGCTGCGAAGGCCTGAATGTCATGCGCCTTGACTTGGACTAAATCCAAGGCTTGCTGGTCTGCTTGTTTATAACAAAGTAGGATGGTTTGTTTCAACCAAGAAGAGAGAGTAGCGGGTCTGATGACTGATGTATGTCCTTTCTTGAAGGAAATTAAAAGGAGGGACCGGGAACCTCTTGGTCCTTGGTTCGGTCCAGATAGTACCTCAGGGCCCGCACCAGACACAGGGTCCTGTCTTCTTGAACTGTCTATCCACAATGGTAGTCAAAGCAGGGATAGTCACCGGAGACACACTTTGAGAATCTTCTCTTGCTAGTTGGTTTTTGGCTATGAAGTCAGAAGAAGGGAACAAGGAGACCTTTTCCCAGTGGCCTTGATTAGATACTTTGTTTGCAACCCAGGCATGGATTTTGCTGCAGCGCTTGCAGGAGGCCAAAGCTAGCAAGAAAGCAGTTTTGAGAGTGCGATGTTTGAGGTCTGTGTCTTTCATAGGCTCAAAGGGTGCTTTTGTGAGCTCATTGAGAACAACAGAAAGGTTCCACTTGGGGAGATTACTGGAACTTTTGGGGCGATCCCTGTGGAAACTGGAGAGCAACCTATGAAGGTCCTCATTATCAGCAATATGTTGGCCCGATGGGCCCAAGGTGTCAACAATGGCAGTCCTGTAACCATCAATGGTGGAGGGGCGCCTGTTTAGGTCTTGGTACAGATACATGAAGAAATCTGAGATTTGTTTCACAGATGGAGTGGAGAAACCCACCGAATTTTCTCTGCACCATTTTTCAAATAGGGCCCACTTTGATTTGTAGATGGTCCTTGTTGATGACCGTTGAGGTGCAGCAATTCTCTCTGCCACTTCCACAGAGAAGCCTTGTTCTTGGAGTTGTCCACTCCTAGACACCAGGCGTGGAGGTTGAGGTGCTGCGGGTTGCTGTGGAACACGTAGTTGTGGGACTGCTTGAGGAGTGTTGTCGACACCGGGAGCTGCAGTGGGATCTCTGTTGAGAGCTGCACTAGGTCCCTAAACCAGGGCATCCCTGGCCAGCCTGGGGCTATTAGTATGATCAGACAATTGCATTGCCTGATTTTTTTAATCACCCTGTGAAGGAGAGCCGTTGGAGGGTAAGCATAGGCAGTGAGACCCGTCCAGTTTATGTTTAGAGCATCTATGTCCCAGGCCTTCGGGTCTGGGATAGGAGACACGTACAGTGGAAGCTTGTGGTTCAGATAAGTGGTGTATAGGTCCACGTGGGGAGTGAACCACCTTTGGCAGATCTGTTTAAACACCTGTGGATGTAGTGACCATTCGGTCGACTACCTGATTCGACCTGGAAAGTAGGTCGGCCATCACATTCAGACACCCTGGAATGTGCCTGGCTTTCAATGTGATGTGAGAATGATGGCACCAGGTCATGATTCTCCACAGGAGTGCACACATCTCTGCTGAGTGTGTTCCCCCTTGTTTGTTTATGTAAGCCACCACAGTTGACTTGTCCGTAGCAACTAGCACGGTTTGGTCCTGACACTGGTCTTTGAAGCGTCTCAGGGCCAGAAAGGCAGCTTTTAATTCTAGGACGTTTATGTGAAACCCTTTTTCCTGGGGAGACCACAGACCTTGTGTAGAACTTGGTTATAAGTGAGCGCCCCAACCTTCGTTTGAGGCGTCTGTAAAGAGTTGGATACTGTGGTCTTTGGGATGAAGGTGTGAGCCTTTCATCACGTTTGCAGGATTCTGCCACCAACCAGGTGTGCAGAGATGGCTTCTGTCCAAGGAAGGAGGCTGTCCAGTGGTTGAGGAAATTTCCAGTGCTCCTTGAGGTGAAACTGAAAGGGTCTCATGTGAAGTTGTCCCTCTGGGACCATTTTCTCCATTGAGGCTAGCGACCCAATTAGAGACATCAAACATCTTGCAGTCAAAAACATGTTTTGACTTGAGGTGTAGGATAAAATCCTGGAGTTTGAGCCATCTCTCTTGAGTGGGTTTTACAAGGGCTGAATCCAGGTGGAACTCGTAACCCATGAACGAAAACACCTGAATGGGATTCAGTTGATTTCATTGATTGATGATCCATCCCAAGGACTGGGTTAGATCTACCAGTGCCTGAGTGTTCACTAGGGCTTCCTCCCGTGACTGAGACCTGATCAGCCAGTCGACCAGGTATTGGTGGAGTCTGAGACCTGGAGAGGGCCATGAGCTTCACCTCCTTTACGATCATGGTAAAGATCTGGGGTGCTGTGGCCAGTTCGAAAGGTAGGGAGGTGAACTGGAACACCTGAGACCTGTGGCAAAATCTTAGGCATTTCTTTGAGTGAGGATGGATGGGGATGTGAAGGTAGGCGTCCGATAGATCTATCAACGATACCCATTCCCCTGGAATCAGGGAGGTCCTGACGAACTCTGGAGTTTCCATCTAGAACTTTTCTACATGTAGAAAAGTGTTGAGCCTGCTTAAGTCTATAACTGGCCTCCACCTTTGGTGAGGCTTGGGGACTAGAAACAGGCGACTGTAAAACCCGAGAGATTTTACATTTTCCACTCTTTCGATAACGTTCTTTGACAGTAGAGACTGGATGCAATGGGCCAAGGCTTGGTCCTTTGGGAGGGCCTTGTATTCTGATATTATCAGAGAAAAACTGACCAAGTTGGGCTTTGAGAGGAATGGCAGTATGTAGCCATTGGTGATAAGGTTTAATACGTTGGATGAACAATTGTTTGTTTGCCAGTCTCTGCTGAAAGAACGGAGGTGACCTCCTACTCGTGGACTGCTTGAGGGTTTAAAGGAGTCATTGGGAAGAGGGATCCACGCCCTCTTCCCCTGTTGTGGGGTCGAAAAAACAACCCTTGGAGCCTCTGAAGTTCTGTTTTCCCCTGTTGAAAGAGAAACGACTGGTTACTGCTTTGTGAGGAATTGCCCCCATAGGGGCGTTTCCTGTAGGAGCCTCTTTTCTTGTGGGGAGCATGAAAGGGCTTATTCTGGTAGGGTCCGAAACCCTGAGAATCTTTGAGGTGCCTTTTTAGGAAGGAAGTCCTTGCCTTCCTTCACCAACTATGATTTAAACAAGGAAGACGGCCAGAAGGGCGCCTTCCGGAGTTCTTAAAGGGCTTATTCTGGTAGGGTCCGAAACCCTGAGAACCTTTTGAGGTGCCTTTTTTAAGAAGGAAGTCCTCGTCTTCTTTCACCAACTAGTTCTTGGCGCCTGGTTTCTCCTAAGTGTGGTTGTAATAGGGTCATTTCGGCTTCGAGCCTAATCAAGCCAGTATTGCCCATGGAGTATAATTTTCTCTGGAGAATATGGGACAAGGACTACTAAGGCAAGTCAAGGCCCTGTGTTGGATCAGGATGGTCTTATTCCACAGATCCAGAGACTCACAGGCTTCCTCATAACCACGTTTCGCTACTTTATCAGGGTCGGCACCTTTCCTGATCTGAGACTTGACCTGTTTTAAAAAGTGTTTCAGGCTATATTGACACTTCTCCAAAGTGACATGACAGAAAGAGGAAGGTAGTAGCGAAATTGAGAGTGGAAAAATTCTGTCTTGCCTGATGTTCCAATTTTTTAAGAATTGGAGGAGGAACCTTGATCATAGGAGCCCAGATGACTTAGGAGAAATACAAATCTTGGCAAAGTCTGTATTCAGCTCTTGTATTTTGTCCTCATAACAAGACTGGTCTAGCTGGTACCACTTGACAGTGGAAGGAGGTGGTTGGATGTACTTACCCTCAGGTAAATTTGTTGTTTGGAAGTCCTGATCAAATTTATCAAAGGCATTCTTAATGATTGAATTGAGAGGCAACATGGAGGAAGGACCTCTTGGTCTAAGTTTTGCCTGCCTTTCTCATCATCAAGGCACATGACCGCAGTTGAAGATCTAGGGAAGGATTCCCTAGGTTCAGGCAACTTGAGGATGCGTCGAAACGTATCCACCTCCTCAGCATATTGGAATGGGATGTCAGCCAATGCTACTTCCCTATAATAAGGAGGGTAGGGGTCATGTTGGGGTTTCCTTCACCAACTGTGAATTAAGTGGTCCTGATCAGGGTATGACTTCCTGGAGGGCTTAGGGAACCTATGCATATGTTCAGGGTACTGATCCTCCTCTGAAGATGAGGGTACGAATCTGGCCCTCGACTTGTGTTGGCTTATCAGAGTGCTTTGGGCCTACTAGGGGCTGGTTCAGAGTCATTAGAATAGTCCAAGTAGTGGTCCGAGGAGCTCGGATCCACAGCATATTGTCTGGAAGAGTGTGAATATTGTTTTGGGCTGATCGAGGCAACCTTCGAGGTATCCTCGGCTGAACTACAAACTTGACCCGAGTCGTCTACGAGGCGACTAGAATACGAGTCGAGGCGAGAAATTTGTTGAGTTCTGGGGCGAACTCCAGGGGTAGTTGGGTATATGATTTTGGAACTGGGTAGAGATCTTCGATGATCGGGTACCTGATATTCAGATACCCGTTGAAAACACTAGAGAAAACCCAAGTACTAAATGTACACATTATGTGATTTAGAACTCTGGCGTATGGATATGTCGCACCCTAGAATCTGCAGGTCACAGATTAAACACTATAAAAGTTCAATATAAGAATTAGAAATAGAATATTCAAGTTTCTGGTTAATTGTTAACTTCTGTTTCAATAGTTAGTAATAAATTCATTTAGTGATACTGAAGTCTGTATATAGTCAGGATGTGTGAAATATGGAAACATTTTCAGTGATTCCAATATATTATATGGTTTGTTTTATTATTAAATGTAATAAGAACAAAAACTATACTAACCCTTTAACTATAATGCAAGAAGAATCAATAGAAGGACAACAGCCGTAGTACATCACCAAAATAACAACATAAAAATCCAACATTTGTCAAAAGTTTTACAAAATACAAGGCATGTGACACACTTTACTGGTAACTCCCATTTTCAGATATATACCAGTATAGTTAATACTACAGTACTGGTAAACAGAGCAGGGTCAGTAGCAGACGTTTCATTTTGGTATCCCGCTAGTGTGAAACCGTACCGATTCCGGTACACTGAGAAAAATTATGTTCTAGTGTATCCCAATCAAATAACAAGAAAGAAAATTTGTGAAAACAAAACACTGACAGTTCATCCGAAAGATATCATTATAGAAGTGCTATTCTAACATGACTCGCTTATGTCTGCGATTCTGATTGGACAATTGCTGTTGTAACACCGAGCATAAACCTCACGGCCAGTTTTTCATATGTCAGCGATAATCCCACTTCACTTTTTAAAAGTCAAATTATAAAGAATATACTCTACAAATCTTAATCAAATCTTCATCAAATATAAAGTGTCATGTTAGAATCACAACACACTCCTAGCGTGGGGTTATGCAGGGTTTTACAATGAAAGGCAATATTAGTAACATTTATCATTCTCCATATAGCAACCCACCCCCTTTCAGGCATATGATGGAACAGCCACTCATTTTCAGTCATTTAGACATGTTTATTCAAAAAAAGCTTTGCAGAACGTGAGTAATATTCATTTTAAAATATTCTCATGTTAGGGGTCCTAATATTGCTAATCGTTGTAAAGTCTCCTATAACCCCTCGCTCGTTGTTGTCTATTTCTATAATATATACTGAAATATGAGATAAAAGTTTATAATTTCTCACGATTTTGGGTATGTTTCTAATATTTTATGTTTTCTCACAATATTATGTACTGATATTCAAAATTTCGGTTGTAAAGTGTCATCACAGTATTCAAGTGAATTGGTCTCAATACCGACATGCCAGTGTTACCGACCATGCCCTACTGCTAAGTACATCTGAATACATTAATATACCAGTACTAATGATATGTTGATATGAGTTAATACTAGTTGTATGACTCAGGTTGACAAACTGAGCCAGGTATTGCACAAATGGTTCTAATTGTGAAAACCTACATTTTGTCATTAACAACTGAAATACCATTGAAGCAAATATCGCAGTTGATTTTAACAAATATATAAAATAACAAATACCTGTGAAAATAAAGAAAAGCATGTCAAATGAATATTCACAGACAAATAGAACTAATACTTATGTTTCACTCATGTTATTATTTGATACAAACAACACTTTGATAGTTTGCCAGTACCCAGTTTGTTTACAACACAGTGCTTTTCTATTTTTGATATACCTGTTTACTGTTACCCTGTTGATACTGAATGTTAGTAGATACATAGCATAAGGTACAGAAAGACAAACTGTGACATTTTTACAGCAAAAAAAACAACAAAACAACAAAAAAAAAACATCTTTCTGGGCACTATTGAAGCCTGAGGGCAAGTGATATTGCCCTTGTATGAACATATGACAATTCCAAAACTAAGCATCTTTATAAGTAACATTTTTTTATCTGAAACAGGCAATGTCACAAGATACTACCTCAAATAATGCATGATACTGAAACACACTTGAAGTATGACAAATGCATAGAGAATTCAAACTGTCAACTGACATCAAAATACTGTTCCTCACCAAAGTGTGTTGTATCAGACATGTATATCAGCAAGGAATTTACTGAAACTGGAATTTTATGAGAATGTAACTATATATATAGTATAAGATCAGAGTAACATATTACAAGAACACTCTATGATAAGACTCTCTGCTGAATATTGACAATTATTACATTAACTGAAGGAATTTTTAATTGAAAGTATTTAAAGCAAAAACAAAGCAGTACCCAGCACACAGTTCACTTAAGACGTACTAATAAGTACTTTGGTTATTTGATTATGAATGGAAAAGTACATCAGTATTTGTATTCAGAAAGGCATCGGTATTGTTTTTTATCACTATCTAAATACATCACAGTAACATACTATTTATACCGAATTCTGTACAAACTATATTCAGAAAAGATTTGAGTTACAAAAAAACAACAAGCAATCAGTGCCCGTGAACGGGCTCTGTGTCAGCTGACTGTGTGTTTTGAGTTTCAGAGTAGAAGTGACAGAAGAAAATAACACAAAAGTTGTGCCCTGGAAATGGTGTTTGGAAGAAAACTAAGAAGGTAACTGTTAAGGTGTAAAAAGTAAGTTAAAAACATATTTAAAGAAAATATTGCAAATGCAATAGTTTTAATTTTACTATGTTATAGCTGACCCCAAAATATGTGAATAACACACTGAAACTAGACCTATAGCATCGGAGAACTGATGCAAATTGTATCCACCAGAAATGATGCAAATTGTATCCACCAGAAAACTCACAAAAGCCATTAAAACATGCTTAACCTTGGAGCTCAAGGTGAAATCTGACCATGTCAAAAGATTCTTAGCCCATGATTCCTATGGGTTGGTGTGACATTGCAAACCTCTAGGAACACAAATAAGCGAGATATAAGCATTGTTAATTTTGGCTTTCCTCATTTGACCTTCAAAGAGAGGCCAAAGGTCAAATCTGATCTAAAGATTCCTAGCCCATTATTTCCTATAGGTTGGTTTTCCATTCCAAACCTCTAGAACCAATAATAAGCGAGCTATAAGTACTTTTAAGTTTGGCTATCCTCGTTTGACCTTGAAGGAGGGTTTCAAGGTGAAATCTGACCACACCAAAAGATTCCCAGCCCATGATTTCCTAGAGGTTGGTTTTCCATCCCAAACCTCTAGGACCAATAATAAGCAAGTTATAAGCACTTTTAAGTTTGGCTATTTTTGTTTGACCTTGAAGGAGGGGTCCAAGGTCAAATCCGACCACACCAAAAGAATCCAGGCCCATGATTTCCTATAGGTTGGTTTACCATACCAAATCTCTAGGAACAATAATAAGCGAGCTATAAGCACTTTTAAGTTTGGCTACCCTCTTTTGACGGTCAAATCCGACTACACCAAAAGAATCCAGGCCCATGATTTCCTATAGGTTGGTTTACCATCCCAAATCTCTAGGACCAATAATAAGCAAGTTATAACCACTTTTAAGTTTGGCTATTTTTGTTTAACCTTGAAAGAGGGGTCCAAGGTCAAATCCAACCACACCAAAAGAATCCAGGCCCATGATTTCCTATAGGTTGGTTTACCATCCCAAACTTCTAGAACCAATAATAAGCGACTTAAAAGCACTTTTCATGACTGATAAAGAAACGCCTGTGGCAGCCATGTTGTTTTTTTTTTTTCAAAATGAGGACCCAAATATTTCCAGTCAAGATTTTATAATGAGGAACATATCCTGCTGTCCGGTGGATACAACTAAATACTCTAAATGCAATACTTTTGAAGTTATAAGTGATTTACTCAACAGCGATAATCTAAAAGTAGCTATTACTCAGCTATGCCATGAGCTACAGGTCTAAAATTTTACTATGTTATAGCTGACCCAAAAGTAGCTGAATAACATATACAAACAAATTACTGTAAATGCAATAGTTTTCAAGTTATAAGTGATTTACTAAACAGTGATAACCTGAAAGTAGCTATTACTCAGCTATGCCATGAGCTACATGTCTGAAAGTTTACTATGTTATAGCTGACCCAAAAGTAGCTGAATAACATATTTACACAAAATTCTCTAACTGCAATAGTTTTCAAGTTACAAGTGATTTTACTCATGATGTAAAAACCTCAAAGTAGCTATTACTCAGCTATGCAATAAGCCCACTGGTCTGGAATTTTACTATGTTATAGCTGACCCCAAAATAGGTGAATAACATATGAAAGTAAATACTCTAAATGCAATACTTTTCAAGTTATAAGTGATTTACTCAACAGTGATAACCTAAAAGTAGCTATTACTCAGCTATGTCATGAGCTACAGGTCTGAAATTTTACTATGTTATAGCTGACCCAAAAGTAGCTGAATAACATATTTACACAAAATTCTCTAACTGCAATAGTTTTCAAGTTACAAGTGATTTTACTCATGATGTAAGTTACTGAAAAGTCCAAAAGTAGCTATTACTCGCTTAGCTATTGAGATAGACACCCAAGTTACTCACCATGTTGTAGCTATGGAAAAAGTAGCTGAATAACATATTTAAAGAAAATGCTGTAAATGCAATACTTTTCAAGTTATAAATGATTTAGTGTTGAGTAAAAACCTCAAAGTAGCTATTACTCAGCTAAGCAATGAGCCATTGATCTGGAATTTTACCATGGTATAGCTTACCTCAAAATAGGTGAATAACATATGAAATTAAATTCTCTAAATACAATACTTTTCAAATTATAAGTGATTTACTCAACAGTGATAACCTAAAAGTAGCTATTACTCAGCTATGCCATGAGCTACAGGTCTGAAATTTTACTATGTTATAGCTGACCCAAAAGTAGCTGAATAACATATACAAACAAATTACTGTGAATGCAATAGTTTTCAAGTTATAAGTGATTTACTCAACAGTGATAACCTGAAAGTAGCTATTACTCAGCTATGCCATGAACTACAGGTCCGAAATTTTACTATGTTATAGCTTACCCAAAAGTAGCTGAATAACATATTACAAACAAATTACTGTAAATGCAATAGTTTTCAAGTTATAAGTGATTTACTCAACAGTGATAACCTAAAAGTAGCTATTACTCAGCTATGCCATGAGCTACAGGTCTGAAATTTTACTATGTTATAGCTGACCCAAAAGTAGCTGAATAACATATTTTACACAAAATTTTCCAAATGCAATAGTTTTCAAGTTACAAGTGATTTTCCTCATGATGGAAGTTACTGAAAAGTCCAAAAGTAGCTATTACTCACTTAGCTATTGAGATAGACACCCAAGTTACTCACCATGTTGTAGCTATGGAAAAAGTAGCTGAATAACATATTTTAATAAAATGCTCTAAATGCAATACTTTTCAAGTTATAATTGATTTAGTGCATGATTTCATGAATTTTATTACATTAAAAATTATTTTAAAAATTAATAAAAAAAAATTATGACAGATCCAGGTCTTATATTCATACAAGGTACTCTACTAGTGGCCTATTACATCTATGCAAGATATGAGAAAAATCCCCGCAATAGTGAATGAGAAAATTGTGATCAAGTGTTGAAATTTTCACACTTTGGGTGGGGGTACCTCACTTGTAATGGCTCTGGCAAACAGACGAACAGACAGATCTGCATGAATTTTACGATTTATCATCCTCGATAGTTAAGGTATCTTTTAAAAAAAACAGCATGTCTCTGGGTCTTGTAGTTTTGGAGAAGAAGTTTGTCACGCGGACGGGGGCGTGTACACAGACGTGGACGCCGCAGAGTGATGCCATAATGTCAGCTGACTGATAAGTCAGCTGACATAAAAAAAACCCAAAAAAACAAACAGTACCCAGAGTACTATGAAGCCACCGAGCACTTTTGAATATTTGATTATTAATGGAAAACCACAACTGTGTGCTGGTACAGCAATCTGATGTCTAAATCCGGTATTTTCAGTTTTTTTTTAAACTGATGGAAATAGGCCATATATAAAAATATATAAAATTTCAGCATGTTTCATAAAAAATTCAATAAAACAATAATTCCTAGAAATTCTTATCCTTGAAATATGGTTTATCATATCAAATTATTTTTCTTACAAAATACGGAAATTCTACTAAACTTGTCAGAATTCTCAAGCAAATAAAAATTAATAAAATAAGATTGAATAAATCTGGTATTTTCAGTTGTTTTTAAACTGATGGAAATAGGCCATATAGAATTTTAAAATTTCAGCATGTTTCATAAAAAATTCAATCAAACAATAATTCCTAGAAATTCTTATCCTTGAAATATGGTTTATCATATCAAATTATTTTTCTTACAAAATACGGAAATTCTACTAAACTTGTCAGAATTCTCAAGCAAATATAAATTAATAAAATAAGATTGTTAGCAGTTATGGGGTCTGTTGTCAAAATTCATTGATCCATACATACATCAACAGACACTTTAACAATGAGTCAATTAATTTATCCCTTAGATCTACTCCACAGTAAAGAATCTCTGTCTGAATTCCTCCAATTTGTCCATCAAGGCTTTGTCTTCTTCTGGCTTACTTTTGCTCCAGGCTAATGGCAAGTGTGTTGCAACAGACTTCCGATCTAAAATTTATTAAATCCACTATTAAATTTGTTCAGTGACTAACAATTAAATTTGGTAAGAAATTAACTGATATATCAATTGACTTTGTTACATACTTAATCCAAAAATTAGTTAAAATATATCAATTTGAGTTATTCTACTTTGTTAATAATCTGGTGTAATCTGGTTACTTCAAATTTGGCTATGGGCAGTTTGAAATTACAGAATTATACATTTTCAAAGATTATGGATAGATTATTGTCATGGAATATAAAAACACTAACTGTAAATGCAACGCATATTTTACAGTAAATATATGAATCAGTAAGTTTATCATATTTACTGAAATTCTCAGTGAATACTAAAATTTTCAGTGAAAGAGACAATCATTAATTGGGTCAATAGGTAAACATTGTCCCTAAAACATTTAGTAAAATAACAGTCACATCTAAACCAAGTTAAATTTTAAGGTCTTGATCACAATTTAAAGAATTCGTCATTTATAACAACATCTTCTCTTACATATCAACATATGAAAATATCTTCATTCTATCATTTCATATTTCATTCAAGACAATAAAGTTTTTAAAGTAGGTACAATATCTCAATACTACAACTTCACATGGGGATTAAAATGGAGTTTATTAACTTTATACAGAGTGAACAGTACTGAACACACTTCTAATTTGAAACTAGAAATAGGACGCCCTGTTGATAGTAGCTGCGACATATGAATAGAAACAGGATAGCATAGAAGAACACATATTATCATGTGTAATGTCCACCCCATGAACCTTTTGCAAAAATTTCACCGTAGTCTTACAAGACCCTGTTTCATATGTGAAATATATCAAGGATGCTTAAATATATATTAGTATACATATAAATTATTTCAGCTTCATGCCTTTTTGCATTGGTTGGGTCGAAAATTTTGACGAAATCGCTCTATCTCGCACAGTTAAGGATATAGAAGCAAATTTGTGTTTTGCCATTTTTGGCTATCTTCACCAAAAGCAATCCCATGCAAGCTATTAACCAAATTAACCTCCATACCAAATTTCAGAAAGATAGGCTTAATAGCATTCCTTAAAATGTCTGGAAACCAAAGAGATACTCAAAAGTAGTAAACTATTAAGTAGCTATTACTCACTTAGCTATAGAGCTATCATCACCAAAAGCAATCCCATGCAAGCTATTAACCCAATAAACCTGCATGCCAAATTTGATAAATATAGGATAAGAACTGGTGCCTAAAATGTCTGGAAACCAAGTGGGATGCCGGACGGTGGAAAAAGCAAAAATAACATGTCCACCCCCCAGTGGGGGACATATTATTTTATTATTCTTTATGTAGGACAAAGAATGGAGAAAATGGAACATGTAATGAAATAAAAAGATTCACCTTGAAAAAACAGGCCACTTTCCTGTTTTGTGGCTGCTGAAGAGATTGCCAGCCATACTAATGTATCTGCTCCCTGTTCTGCAGTACGCAGTTTGTTCTTCATCTTCTGATAGAAATCTGGCATAGAACTTCTGACAGCTGAAATGTTTAGAAAACAAGTAGAGTAATACTGTAAAACTTGCATGTTGTTAAGGTATCTGGAAAAATCATCCTAAATGAACAAGTTCTTCAAGTAAAACAAGTTTTTAAGTGCAAGCTCTAGCGAGGATAGCGCTTTCAGAGACACCCTTTTAAAATTTTTTTTGTCTCCAGACTTTCATGAATTGTGGCATATTGCATGATAAGTGCCTGCCTCCTCACTCGAAGTTAAGCGGCAATGGGCTACGTTAGTACTGGGACGGGTGACCGCTTCAATGCACTACTCATTTCTCTGATGACCAAAACCCCTTTCAGCCTTGTTTTGTTTAGCTTTTAAATAAGAATAAGTGTGAAGGGTTTTAAAATTTCACTTGAAATTATTGATTTTTAAACATTAGTCAAGAGAATACTCAATGTTATTTTGATACCACTTAGCCAGGATGAAACCCGAGGCCCCCTTGACAAAGAATTAATCTATTCTAAGCTTAAAAAATTTAAGATTTTTTTAATAAAGGATTTTGGTTTGTTTTTGCATTTTAGAAAAGGTAATTTATAAAGACTCAATTATTATAATTTAAAACAACAAATGCCGAAAAAGAAAGAAAATAAAAAATAATAATAAAGCAAAAACAAAAAGTTTTTTAAAAGAAGTTTTCAGGCTTTTGAATATCTCTTACTATGAATAAATAATTTGACAGTTTGAAATATTCCTTACAACACTTCTCCAAGAGCTTCATGTTAAAAAAAACTGGTACTTTTAACCTAAACTTGTTCACACTATACCATGAGCAAGCCACAACAGTGAAAGTTGTAAAGTATAGTGTGTGGACAATTAGACGTGTGCTCGATTAATCCTTCTGTCAGGATACAATCAGGGTCAGTTTCTGACAATTTCAAGCAAATAATTTTTCAGCTTAAAACTTATTGTTTTTTATTTTCTCAATATCCACAAATTTTAAAAAATATGTTAGGTAGTTTCCTTTAATTAATCAACAAATTTTTCATGAATTTTGTTTTTGTTCATATCAACAGCCATATTACAGGAAGCAAGTGCTTTTGGAACATCCTAAATTGTTGAAATGTTTAGAACACCATTATTCTTAATGGACTGATAAATACTTCACCCCAGAGAGTGTTTCATGATATATTGACCAACATTGTGGTAAAACAATGGATTATGGCTCAATTATCGGTCAGAAAAATTGACGATCATGAAATGTGGAGGTGCTTCCCAGCACTAGGAAAGGTACGTATCAGGTATCCATGTGCTTAATCTCCAAACTAGCAGATTCTAAAGAGATTCTAAGGCACGACATCCAATCGTAATACATAAATCAGAAGCTGTAAACCATAATAGGGTCGTCACCAGGGGATCATCAGTGTTCGGTAGTGAGAAAACCTAAGGAGGGATAGACTTCTGAAACAGATAAGTTTTAAGTCACCTTTTAAAACATGATAGTGTAGGAGCAGTTCAAATTTTCAGTGGCAAATCATTCCAGAGTTTTGGTGCATCATATGAGAAGGACTTGTAGAAATGAACTTTAGATTTATGAACTGAGGGAATATAGAAGGGGACTTTGTTTTAACAGCAGACGTATACAGACAAATATGGGGCAAAGGATTTTGGCTTGCCAGTGGTAAGGTACTTATATATGAATAACCGGGTTTTGAAAATGATTCGTTGTTTAACAGGAAGCCAGTGGATAGACTTAAGATAGGAGTGACATGAGAAAATCTAGAAGCACCAGAGACAAAGCGTGCCAAACAATTATGGATATTTTGAAGCCTTGTGATATTCTTGGAGGACAAACTGCAAAACAAAGATTTGCAATAATCCAGACGACTACTAACCAATGCATTTGATACCATAACTGAGACGTCATATGAGAGAAGGCGTCTGATACGATGTAAATCTCGAAGGTTGGCAAAGCAAGATTTAACTAGAGGATCGCTCGCAAAAAAAAAAGATAATGTTTTTGCATAGCAAAAACAAAGCGTCCCGAAAAGGATATAAAGGTGAGTGCTAAAGTATTAAGAAAATGCTTCGTTTCTAGCCTTATACTGTTGTGGCAACCAAAGTCAGCGCAGTCTGCTCTATCTAGCACGGTTTTCAAGATATAAGCATTTTTGTGTTTTGCAAAAAATAAAAAAATTAAAAATGTCCGCTATATTTGGCGAGACCAAATTATTTTGAAAATTGGCATGGCTACTCTGCAGAGATACCCAGCAGGTCCAAAATTTTGTTGAGTTCGCTCCATATAGCACGGTTTTCGAGATATAAGCATTTTTGTGTTTTGCAAAAACTTTGAAAATTCAAAATGGCCACCATTTTTGGGGAGACAAAAATTTTTGTCAAGACCACTGCCGCGGTGTGTATCTCTCGCCGAGCATTAAAGCAGAAGAAATAGCTTTTCCGAGATATTCACAATTTTTCATTTTCGTGTGTGAAAGCTCTTCCAAAAGTAGGTGAATGAGTTATTTGAGAAAAATTGGCTATCTGCAATACTATTAAGAGATAATTCACATTTACTCATTTTGAGTAGGTGAATAATTATCTATGGGTCTGAAACTTCACCAAGTGAAAGCTCTCCCTAAAGTAGGTGAATGAGTTATTTGAGAAAAATTGGCTATCTGCAATACTTTTAGAGATAATTCGCATTTACTCATTTTGAGTAGGTGAGTAATTAGCTATGGGTCTGAAACTTCACCATGTGAAAGCTCTCCCACAAGTAGATGAATGAGTATTTGATAAAAATTGGGTATCCGCAATACTTTTACAGATAATTAGTATTTAGTCATTTTGAGTAGGTGAATAAATAGCTATGGGTCTGAAACTTCAGAGTGAAAGCTCTCCCAAAAGTAGGTGAATGAGTTATTTGAGAAAAATTGGCTATCTGCAATACTTTTAGAGATAATTCACATTTACTCATTTTGAGTAGGTGAATAATTAGCTATGGGTCTGAAACTTCACCAAGTGAAAGCTCTCCCAAAAGTAGGTGAATGAGTTATTTGAGAAAAATTGGCTATCTGCAATACTTTTAGAGATAACTCGCATTTACTCATTTTGAGTAGGTGAGTAATTAGCTATGGGTCTGAAACTTCACCAAGTGAAAGCTCTCCCAAAAGTAGGTGAATGAGTTATTTGAGAAAAATTGGCTATCTGCAATACTTTTAGAGATAATTCACATTTACTCATTTTCAGTAGGCGAGTAATTAGCTATGGGTCTGAAACTTCACCAAGTGAAAGCTCTCCCAAAAGTAGGTGAATGAGTTATTTGAGAAAAATTGGCTATCTGCAATACTTTTAGAGATAATTCGCATTTACTCATTTTGAGTAGGTGAGTAATTAGCTATGGGTCTGAAACTTCACCAAGTGAAAGCTCTCCCAAAAGTAGGTGAATGATTTATTTGAGAAAAATTGGCTATCTGCAATACTTTTAGAGATAATTCGCATTTACTCATTTTGAGTAGGTGAGTAATTAGCTATGGGTCTGAAACTTCACCATGTGAAAGCTGTCCCACAAGTAGATGAATGAGTTATTTGATAAAAATTGGGTATCCGCAATACTTTTACAGATAATTAGCATTTACTCATTTTGAGTAGGTAAATAATTAGCTATGGGTCTGAAACTTCACCATGTGAAAGCTCTCCCAAAAGTAGGTGAATGAGTTATTTGAGAAAAATTGGCTATCTGCAATACTTTTAGAGATAATTCACATTTACTCATTTTGAGTAGGTGAGTAATCATCTACGGGTCTGAAACTTCACCATGTGAAAGCTCTCCCAAAAGTACATGAATGAGTTATTTGATAAAAATTGGGTATCCGCAATAGTTTTTGAGATAATTAACATTTACTCATTTTGAGTAGGTGAGTAATTAGCTACGGGTCTGAAACTTCACCAAGTGAAAGCTCTTCCAAAAGTAGGTGAATGAGTTATTTGAGAAAAATTAGCCATCTGCAATACTTTTAGAGGTAATTCGCATTTACTCTTTTTGAGTAGGTGAGCAATTAGCTATGGGTCTGAAACTTCACCAAGTGAAAGCTCTTTGGGATAGCTGCTCTGCAGAGATACCCTGAAGATAAAAAATTTCGTCGAAATCGCTCTATGTAGCACGGTTTTCGAAATATTAGCATTTTTGTGTTTTGCAATTTTTGCGCAAAAATTCGAAAATTCAAAATGGCCGCCATTTTTGGCAAGACAAAATTTTTTTGAAAATTGGCATGGGTACTCTGCAGAGATACCCTGTGGGTGAAAAATTTCGTCGAAATCGCTCTATCTAGCACGGTTTTCGAGATATAAGCATTTTTGTGTTTTGCAATTTTGCGAAAAATTCGAAAATTCAAAATGGCCGCCATTTTTTGCGAGATAAAAATTTTTTCAAAATTGAGATAACTACTCTGCAGAGATACCCTGTGGGTCAAAAATTTCGTCGAAATCGCTCTATCTAGCACGGTTTTCGAGATATAAGCATTTTTGTGTTTTGCAATTTTTGCGAAAATTTCGAAAATTCAAAATGGCCGCCATTTTTGGCGAGATAAAATTTTTTTGAAAATTGGGAAAACTACTCCGCAGAGATACCCTGTGGGTAAAAAATTTCGTCGAAATCGCTCTATCTAGCACGGTTTTCGAGATATAAGCATTTTTGTGTTTTCCTTATTTAGAAAATTCGCAATGATTAATTAATCATTAATTACTCGGCCATTTCTTGACCAATCAATGTCAAAATCTAATGATTTCCAGATTTTAATAGAATGAATGTGTTTGCCAAGTTTCAGGTGAATTGATAAAATTCCTTTCAAGTTATCATCCGGACAAGCTTCCCCATCGAAAAAAGACATTTTTACACCCAGATTTCAAACAACATCCGTTGGGAAGAGGCAGTTTCCCAAAATGTTCACAGGGAAGGAATCTTTGAGCCATTTATAGTTATCCATAGAACCAAAGACTATAAACTCAGTTTTTTTTTCAGGATTTAATTTAAGCTTATTTTCAAACATCCGGGTATGGATGTAAAGCAGGCCTTTAACTGGTGAAATGAGTTGGCACAATTTCCAGGAGATAGGTGAACGAACAACTGGGAGTCGTCCGCATAAAAATGGTATTTGACATCCATATATATTTCGCAATTACCTGACTAAGAAGGGAAGTGTATAGGGAGAACAACAAAGGACCGAGAACAGCGCCCTGAGGTACCCCAAAAGTTAGTTTGAAACATTCGCAAATCACTGAACCAATTTTGATAGATTGAAAACCATCCAGGAGATATGTTGTAAACCACCGAAGGACAAATTTCTCTCACTCTATACAAAACTTAAGAACCGCCTAAACAACATTCAAAATTTCATGTTTACAAATAAATTAAAACTGAACCCTGACAAAACTGGGTTTATTCTCATAGGCTCCCAAAAAAACCATAAACAACTCCTTCCTCACTTCCCTATCGATATTTTGGGAAATCAGGTCTCACCAGCACAAAGTGTCAGGAACCTCAGAGTGGTGTTCGACTCCAATTTCAATTTCTCAGACCATGTGTCACAGGTCATATTAAAGTCCACTGGAGTTCATGCCAGAGACCTCTACAGAATTCGTCCCCTTCTAGACCTTAAAACATCAGTTCTGTTAGCAAATGCTTTGGTAAGCAGCAGATTGGACTATTGCAATTCACTGTTCTTATCACTCACTGATTTTGAGTTAAGGAGACTGCAGTTCTCAACCAAGGTCAACCAGTTTACCTAAGAGAATTAATTCCCCCTACACTCCTATAATTCCTTCAGTCACTATGCCCCAGTTCTTTCCCCTTCCAAATAAGAAACAATCCCTCTGTCGCATCTTTTAGGAAACACCTCAAAACCCACCTCTTCAACTCTAGTTTCCCAACTTAGTCTTCTTCCCTCCTGGTCACACCCACAATTCTGGATTACTGATCCTGAACGCCCCTCGACTTTCCCTATGATAAATGATTTTTTCTTTAACTAGCGTACTGAGTTCCCCTATGTGGGGAAGATATAATTGTGCCTGCAAAGCAGTAGATTAGATTAGATAAGATAAGATAAGATATTTAAAATTTTAAGTGCAACAACACCAATTTGTTATACTGCACTATAAAAACATTAACTACTATAAATATATTAACTAATATTCACAAACATATATATATACAAACAATCAAAAACTGGCAAAAATACCAAACAAAAACACAAGACTATACGAAATGACTAGAATAAACAATGTAAAAAATCAATCAACAATACATAAACAACAAACAAACTAAAGACTAGATATTGCAGAATAAATTAACATGAAGGACAAAACACAAAATAAATTAATTAAAACTTTTTAAACAGGCCACATTCTTTTAAATAATTTATGATATTAAAAACGTTTTCACAAAATAATTTTTGCATTGTATTAATATTTCTATAATATTTAATTCTGGTGTCACGTAGGTCGATACAGTCTAATAATATATGCTTGACTGTATCGGGACAATGACATGGAATGCACCAGGACATATCTTCACCTTTCAACAGATAACTATGGGTGAAATAAGTGTGTCCTATATGGGCTCGAGTTATAACTATTTCCTCCCTACGAGATAAACCTGTCCAAACATAAAAATCTCCTACTGTAGGGTTTATTTGGAATAGTTTATTATCAGGACACGCATTCCATTGAGCTTGCCACTTTTGTTTAAAAACACTATTTACATTCACTTTGAAGTCTGTATAGGGGACTTTCAAGTCTAAAACATTAAAATTCAAGGCCTGTTTGGCAAGCTCATCTGCTTTTTCATTGCCCTTTATGCCTACGTGACTTGGAACCCAAGCTAAAACAACTTTGTTATTCACTGACAAACAACCATTAAAAAGTTTTAAAATATCTTGAATGAAAGGATGATCACAGTTGTTGCTATCAAGAGCTTGGAGACTAGATAAAGAATCAGTGAATATGATAAAAAGATCCCCATCACAATTTTTCACAATATTAAAAGCCATTTTAAGAGCCTGTAATTCAGCTGTAAATATACTAGCATTGCCAGGAAGTCTGACTTGGGCACTGAGGTTATTGTCATAAAGACCATTTTAAGAGCCTGTAATTCAGCTGTAACTAGATTGGGCCAACTCGGCGCCAACATATCCCCAGACAGGTCATCACTCACGCCACAGGTTTTGATCGGGAATTTTTTAAAACATAATTACCCATTATTATATGAACTTCAGCACATCAATCTACTCTGTTTATATCTCCCCAAGGAAGATGGTGTATCCCCAGACGCCGAATACATAACTCAAATTATATTTTCAATCTTCCTGCAATGATAACTCTAAACCTATTTTCAAAGTATTTAAATGATTGATGATTGAATGTCCATTCTAAAATAATAATCCCAAAAGTGCATATCTGTTTCTATATTTGTTGACAAATAAAATATTATTTTTAACTCAACTCATCATATTTTTCAATCTTCCTTCAAAGTTTTTAAATGATTGATGATTCAATGTCCATTCTAAAATTCATAATCCCAAAAGCGCATATCTGTTTCTATATTTGTTCACAAATAAAATATTATTTAAAAAAAAATTATTTATATTATTATTTTATTATATTATTTTTAGAATTTGCAAATTGTTTTCAGTTATTCATTTCCTCTATACCTATATATGTGGTCCATATATATGCAACCTAAATATGTGACACAATCTCAGTTCTGACTCCCCTTTGTGTTATATGTAATGAAGCCCACCACCTCCCACCCCCACCCCCACCCCCACCCCTCTCCCCTTCTCCACACCTCTCTCACTATTACACAAGATCTGCAACCCCATTGAGTTCTTTGTTTCTCATCTGGTATCATTAAATACCTTTGTTTATTTAGTGTCACTCAATATAGCTGGAGGTCCCAGAGGTGGGTGGGGGGAATCCGGGTGGGGGATGTGGGTTGAGCATAAATGGTAAACAAACAATCTATATAAAAGGGGTACTCAAATACAAAAAGAATTGAGAATTTTAAGTATGTGATTATCAACTGAAATGAGTTCATAACTGTAGGAGCTGTGCCAAAATTAACTGAGGCAAGTTGAATAAAACTGGGCTAGTTGAGGGTTAAAAATCCCCTAGTTTTACTACATAAGGATATAATTTCATTAATATTGGGACTTAAAGCTCACTTTAAGTGTCCATTTTGCCTACTTGAATATGTTTAACCAGTTTCATTTTAAAAAGTGAAAAACTCAGCAAGCAGAGGTATAACACACAAAAATAAGTTCTTAAAAGACTAAGATAGCCATAACATTATTAATATTCAAAATTTAAATAGACAGGCATTTCCTTTTAAAAATTCAAAGATTTCAGCTCTATAACCCACATAGTTTGACAGTTACTGGGCTTTAAAGTGGCATAATATCCATAAATTGGGTTTCTGTGGGCATTTTACAATTGTTAAAGAGACCTTAGCAATTAAACTACAGATCTGAAACTTTTTGGGGGACATACATAACAAACAAAAATTATATATAATACAGTTTAAGACTTGTCACACTAAGCATTTCCAAATAACGGCAAAATACGGAAAAAATGTCAAAAAAGGCACTTGGGCGAGTGTCTATGGCCCTCATACACAGGTTAAATGTCTACTAAAAACCTTGATTTTCGGCATATGTAAAAAGGACATAATAATGCATTCCCAGATGGGATTTCAGCTCCATCAATCACATAGTTTAACAGTTACAGGGCTTAAAGGTGGTAAAAAGTCCAAATATTGGGTCATTGTGGGCCTTTTAGAGATCTCGATGTGGCTTTCAAATTAAAGCTTCAGACTTAAAATTTGTTACATACTAAGATTACACATAGAATATGTATCTAATAAAGTTTGAAACTTCTCAGACTTACCATTTCCAAGTTACAGAGCAAAATATGTGAAAAATGTCTTAAAAGGGTCACTCAGGTGGGTGTTTAAGGTCCTCATACACAGGTTAAATGTCTACTTGAAGCCTTGATTTTTGGCACATGTAAAAAGAACATAATAATGTATTCCCAGATGAGATTTCAGCTCTATCAGTCACATAGTTTAACAGTCACAGGCCTTAAAATTGGCAAAAAGTCCAAATACTGGGTCTTTATGGGGCCTTCTAGAGACCTAAATGTGGCCTTCAAATTAAAGCTTCAGACTTAAAATTTGTCACATACTAAGATTACACATAGAATATGCATCTAATACAGTTTGAAACTTCTTAGACTTACCATTTCCAAGTTACAGGGAAAAATATGTGAAAAATGTCTAAAAATGGTCACTCGGGTGGGGATTTATGGTCCTCATACACAGGTTAAATGTCTTCTTAAAGCCTTAATTTTTGGCACATATAAAAATAACATACTAATATCTTCTCAGATAGGATTTGAGCTCTATCAGTCACATAGTTTGACAGTCACAGGGCTTAAAAGTAGCAAAAAGTCCAAATATTGGGTCTTTGGGAGCCTTTTAGAGACCTCAATTTGACCTTCAAAATTAAAGCTTCAGACTTAAAATCTGTTACATACTAAGATTACACACAGAATATATATCTAATACAGTTTGAAACTTCTCAGACTTACCATTTCCAAGTTACAGGGAAAAGATGTGAAAAATGTCTTATAAGGGTCACTCGGGTGGGTGTTTATGGTCCTGATACACAGGTTAACTGTCTATTAAAGGCCTAAATGTTGGGGCACATATAAGAAAACACATAGATATATTCCAAGATGATATTTAACTTAGATGAGAGACATAGTTTGAAAGCTACAGTGCTTGAAAGTGGCAAAAAGTGCATAAATTGGGTCTCTGTGGGCACTTTTGAGACCTTAAGTCGACCCCTTTGGGTAAACCTACAGCCCTAAAATTTTCTACAGACAAGGATTACATATCAAAGTTATACCTAGCGCAGTTTGAGACTCATCAGAATTATCACTTCCAAATTATAGGGCAAAATATGTGAAAAGTATAGCAAAAAATCCCTAAGTGGGGGTATTTATGGGCCTCAAACACAATTTTCTCCTCAACTTAAAGTCATGATTTTCGGCACATGTACTAAGAACATATTAATGTGTTGTCAGGTAAAATTTCAGCCAGCTGAGCATCATAGTTTGTGACCTACAGGGCTCTAAGTGGCCAAAAGTGCAATTTCTGACCTTAAGGTGGCCATAAGTTCTTTTTTACTGGGAGTTTAAGGTCACCTTAAAATAGGGATCTTCCTTTGGGCACCCTTAACATGTGTACCAAGTTTGAAAAAAAAATATTAATTTGTTTTTGAGTTATCGCGTCCACAAGGAAATTTCTACGGCGGCGGCGGCGCGACGGACCTGAATCCAATATATCCCCAACTTTCGTCTGGGGATATAAATATACTAGCATTGCCAGGAAGTCTGACTTGGGCACTGAGGTTATTGTCATAAAGATCATAAAATTGGGGGTTAAAAACAACATCATAAGCTGGATTGTCAGGATTACATCTCAATTTCAAAGCATACTGAATAGTAGTAATTACATAACTTATCAAACCTTAAATATAAGGGTGGTTCATTTGCCTCTACATACAAGCTTTGCATTGGAGAAGTCCTGAAGGCTCCTAGGCATATTCTTAAGCCCTGGTTTTGAATGGGTTCCAATTTCTTAAGATATGACTTTCGAGCAGAACTAAAAACAGCACAACCAGATTCCAATCTAGAACAAACAAATGAACGATAAAGTCTCAATAAAACACTCCTATCTGCTCCCCAATCCATTTTGGCAACTACTTTCAGTAAGTTCATGCCTTTTTCACATTTCTGGCGAATATAATCAATGTGTGCCTTAAAATTCAGTTTATTGTCAAGTATAACACCAAGGAACTTAGTTTGTGAAACAACAGGGATTTGTGAATTATATATTGTCAATGCTGGGTCTGGATGAAGTTTTCTTTTATTACAGAAATGCATGCAAACAGTTTTGGTTTTAGAAAATTTAAAACCATTTTCATCAGCCCATTTTTCTATCTTATTCAAACATAACTGAAGTTGCCTTTCTATTGAAGCCATATTTCTAGAAGAACAAGTGATTCAGAAATCATCAACAAAAAGAGACTTTTCAAAGCTAGCTGGAATCACATCAGCAATACTGTTGATCTTTAAAATAAATAGGGTAACTGATAGGATACTGCCTTGAGGGACACCCATTTCTTGTTCATATATATTACTCTAGGCAGACCCTAAACGAACTCTAAAAACTCTGTTGGTTAAAAAATTCTGAATAAACATAGGCATTCGCCCTCTTAAGCCTATTTTATGTAGGTCTCTGGTAACCCCATATTTCCATACCGTATCGTTGGCTTTTTTCTAAATAAAAAAAACAGAGACTACATGCTTACCTTTTAAAAAGGAATCTCGAATAAAAGATTCAAGTCTAATTAATTGGTCTGTTGTAGTTCGACTTTGATATTGTGTTAAAATATTGTTTTTCTCAAGGAACCAAACTAGTCTAGTATTAATCATTCTTTCCATGGTTTTGCATAAACAGCTCGTCAGAGATATGGGACGATAATTGGACGGGTTTTTTGAGTCTTTGCCTGGCTTAGGAATAGGTATCACAGTGGCCTCTTTCCAGGATTCAGGGATTTCACCTGAGGCCCATATATCATTAAATATATCAAGTAACACCATAAGTGAGTCTCTTGGTAGATGTTTAAGCAGTTGATAATGAATTTCATCTGGACCAGTGGCTGTGTCATGAGACTTTTTTAGAGCATCACATAATTCTGTAATGGTAAATGGTACATTGTAGTTTTCAGAGTTGTCTGTGTCAAAATCCAAGTGTTCTTTTTCAGCTTTTTCTTTATATTTTTGAAACTTTGCACGGTAATTATTGCTGCTAGAATTCTTGCTGATTTCTTGGGCCAACCTACTTGCTATATCCACTCTTTCTGTTATTTTTGTCCCATCATTATTTTCCAGATGGTGTATTGTGGTGTTACTTTGTTTGCCACTTATTTTCCTAATCATTTCCCATACCTTCTTTGGTGGTGTCTTTACATTTAGTTTTGATGCATATTCATGCCATGATTTCCTTTTATTCTCTTTAATTACTTTATGAGCATTGGCTCGACAGTTTTTATATTCATTTATATTATCTGATGTAGGATTTGTACGGCATTTATCAATTGCATTTTGACGAGCTTTAACAGCTTTTTTGCATTCACTGTTGAACCATGGTTTGTAGCTACCAGTGGACTGTCCAGTTGACTTTGGCACACATTTTGTTGCTATACCATTTAATTTATCTAACAAGAGGAGAGTGCCCGTGAACGGGCACTGTGTCAGCTGACTGAATGTTTTTGATTTGTGATGGTGATAATGAGAGGAAAGCATAATTATCAGGGAAAGGGCTGTACAGAAATACAGTAAATGGTAACTGAACAGCATGTTCGAAAGATATTCCGAAGCTGACAGAAGAAAACGACAAAAAAGTTGTGCCCTGCAAATGGTATTATGAAATAAAGTAACAAGGTAATTGTTTAAGGGTAAAAAGTAGGTTACAAATATTTAAAGAAATACTATAAATGCAATATCCTCGTTCCACCATGAAGAAGGGGTCCAAAGGTCAAATCTGACCATACCAAAAGATTCCCAGCCAAAGAATTTAGGATGGTTTACCATCCCAAACCTCTCGGACCAATAATAAGTGAGTTATAGGCACTTTTTAAGTTTGGCTATCCTTGTTTGACCTTGAAGGAGGGGGTCCAAGGTCAAATCCGACCACACAAAAAAATTCCCAGCCCATGATTTCCTGTAGCTTGTTTACCATCCCAAACTTGTAGGACCAATAATAAGCGAGTTCTAAGCAATTGTAAGTTTGGCTATCCTCAACTGCCCTTGAAGGAGGGGTCCCAGGTCAAATCCGACCACACCAAAAGATTCCCAGCCCATGATTTTCTATAGGTTGGTTTTCCATTCGAAACCTCTAGGACCAATAATAAGTGAGTTATAAGCACTTTTAAGTTTGGCTATCCTCATTTGACCTTGAAGGAGGGGTCCAAGGTGAAATCCGACCACACCAAAAAATTCCCAGCTCATGATTTTCTATAGGTTGATTTTCATTCCAACCTCTGGGACCAATAATAAGCGAGCTATAAGCACTTTTATGTTTGGCTATCCTCATTTGACCTTGAAGGAGGGTTCCAAGGTCAAATCGGACCATATTAACAGATTCCCAGCCCATGATTTCCTACAGGTTGGATACAATGATTTACTCAACAGTGAGAACCTGAAAGAAGCTATTGCTCAGCTATCCCATGACATAGAGGTCTGCAATTTCACTATGTTATAGCTGACCAAAACGTCTGTGAATAACATATTTAACAAAATACTCTAAATGTAATAATTTTCAAGTTACAACTGATTTACTCAAGAGTGAGAACCTCAAAGTAACTATTACTCAGCTATGCAATGAGCTACATGTCTGAATTTTTGCTCTGTTATAGCTGACCTAAAAGTAGCTGAACAACATATTTAAGCAAAATACTGTAAATGCAATAGTTTTCAAGTTACAACTGATTTACTCAATAGTGAGAACCAGAAAATAGCTATTGCTCCGCTATGCCATGAGCTATAGGTCTGTAATTTCGCTATGTTATAGCTAACCCAAAAGTAGGTGAACAATATATTTTAACAAATTACTCCAAATGCAATATTTTTCAAGTTATTTCAAGCACTTTTAAGTTTGGCTATCCTCATTTGACCTTGAAGGAGGGGTCCAAGGTGAAATCCGACCACACCAAAAAATTCCCAGCTCATGATTTTCTATAGGTTGGTTTTCATTCCAACCTCTGGGACCAATAATAAGCGAGTTATAAGCACTTTTATTTTTGGCTATCCTCATTTGACCTTGAAGGAGGGTTCCAAGGTCAAATCGGACCATATTAACAGATTCCCAGCCCATGATTTCCTACAGGTTGGATACAATGATTTACTCAACAGTGAGAACCTGAAAGAAGCTATTGCTCAGCTATCCCATGACATAGAGGTCTGCAATTTCACTATGTTATAGCTGACCAAAACGTCTGTGAATAACATATTTAACAAAATACTCTAAATGTAATAATTTTCAAGTTACAACTGATTTACTCAAGAGTGAGAACCTCAAAGTAACTATTACTCAGCTATGCAATGAGCTACATGTCTGAATTTTTGCTCTGTTATAGCTGACCTAAAAGTAGCTGAACAACATATTTAAGCAAAATACTGTAAATGCAATAGTTTTCAAGTTACAACTGATTTACTCAATAGTGAGAACCAGAAAATAGCTATTGCTCCGCTATGCCATGAGCTATAGGTCTGTAATTTCACTATGTTATAGCTAACCCAAAAGTAGGTGAACAATATATTTTAACAAAATACTCCAAATGCAATATTTTTCAAGTTATAGATGATTTACTCAACAGTCAGTGCCTGAGAACAGCTATTGCTCAGTTGTGCCATGAGCTACAGGTCTGTAATTTCACTATGTTATAGCTGACCCAAAAGTAGCTGAATAACATATTTGCACAAATTTCTGTAAAAGCAATAGTTTTCCAATTACAACTGATTTACTCAACAGTGAGAACTTCAAAGTAGCTATTACTCAGCTATGCAATGAGCCACAGGTCTGGAACTTCACTATGTTATAGCTGACCCCAAAATAGGTGAATAACATATTGAAACAAAATACTCTAAATGCAATAGTTTTGAAGTTATAGGTGATTTACTCAACAGTGATAACCTAAAAGTAGCTATTACTCAGCTATGCCATGAGCTACAGGTCTGAAATTTTACTATGTTATAGCTGACCCAAAAGTAGCTGAATAACATATTTATACTAAATTCTCTAAATGCAATAGTTTTCAAATTACAAGTGATTTACTCAACATTGAGAACTTCAAAGTAGCTATTACTCAGCTATGCAATGAGTCACGGGTCTGGAACTTCACTATGTTATAGCTGACCCCAAAATAGGTGAATAACATATTGAAACAAAATACTCTAAATGCAATAATTTCCAAGTTATAAGCGATTTACTCAACAGTGATAACCTAAAAGTAGCTATTACTCAGCTATGCCATGAGCTACAGGTCTGAAATTTTACTATGTTATAGCTGACCCAAAAGTAGGTGAACAACATATTTAAGCAAAATACTGTAAATGCAATAGTTTTCAAGTTACAACTGATTTACTAAATAGTGATGACCTAAAAGTAGCTATTACTCAGCTATGCCATGAGCTACAGGTCTGAAATTTTACTATGTTATAGTTGACCCAAAAGTAGCTGAATAACATATTTATACTAAATTCTCTAAATGCAATAGTTTTCCAATTACAACTGATTTACTCAATAGTGAGAACCTCAAAGTAGTTATTACTCAGCTATGCAATGAGCTACAGGTCTGAAATTTCACTATGTTATAGCTGACCCAAAAGTAGGTGAACAACATATTAAAGCAAAATACTGTAAATGCAATAGTTTTCAAGTTACAACTGATTTACTCAATAGTGATGACCTAAAAGTAGCTATTACTCAGCTATGCCATGAGCTACAGGTCTGAAATTTTACTATGTTATAGCTGACCCAAAAGTAGGTGAACAACATATTTAAGCAAAATACTGTAAATGCAATAGTTTTCAAGTTACAACTGATTTACTCAATAGTGATGACCTAAAAGTAGCTATTACTCAGCTATGCCATGAGCTACAGGTCTGTAATTTCACTATGTTATAGCTGACCCAAAAGTAGCTGAATAACATATTTATACTAAATTCTCTAAATGCAATAGTTTTCCAATTACAACTGATTTACTCAATAGTGAGAACTTCAAAGTAGCTATTACTCAGCTATGCAATGAGCCACAGATCTGAAACTTCACTATGTTATAGCTGATCCCAAAATAGGTGAATAACATATTGAAACAAAATACTCTAAATGCAATAGTTTCCAAGTTATAAGCGATTTACTCAACAGTGATAACCTAAAAGTAGCTATTACTCAGCTATGCAATGAGTCACGGGTCTGGAACTTCACTATGTTATAGCTGACCCCAAAATAGGTGAATAACATATTGAAACAAAATACTCTAAATGCAATAATTTCCAAGTTATAAGCGATTTACTCAACAGTGATAACCTAAAAGTAGCTATTACTCAGCTATGCCATGAGCTACAGGTCTGAAATTTTACTATGTTATAGCTGACCCAAAAGTAGGTGAACAACATATTTAAGCAAAATACTGTAAATGCAATAGTTTTCAAGTTACAACTGATTTACTCAATAGTGATGACCTAAAAGTAGCTATTACTCAGCTATGCCATGAGCTACAGGTCTGAAATTTTACTATGTTATAGCTGACCCAAAAGTAGGTGAACAACATATTTAAGCAAAATACTGTAAATGCAATAGTTTTCAAGTTACAACTGATTTACTCAATAGTGATGACCTAAAAGTAGCTATTACTCAGCTATGCCATGAGCTACAGGTCTGAAATTTTACTATGTTATAGCTGACCCAAAAGTATGTGAACAACATATTTAAGCAAAATACTGTAAATGCAATAGTTTTCAAGTTACAACTGATTTACTCAACAGTGATGACCTAAAAGTAGCTATTACTCAGCTATGCCATGAGCTACAGGTCTGAAATTTTACTATGTTATAGTTGACCCAAAAGTAGCTGAATAACATATTTATACTAAATTCTCTAAATGCAATAGTTTTCCAATTACAACTGATTTACTCAACAGTGATAACCTAAAAGTAGCTATTACTCAGCTATGCCATGAGCTACAGGTCTGAAATTTTACTATGTTATAGCTGACCCAAAAGTAGGTGAACAACATATTTAAGCAAAATACTGTAAATGCAATAGTTTTCAAGTTACAACTGATTTACTCAATAGTGATGACCTAAAAGTAGCTATTACTCAGCTATGCCATGAGCTACAGGTCTGAAATTTTACTATGTTATAGCTGACCCAAAAGTATGTGAACAACATATTTAAGCAAAATACTGTAAATGCAATAGTTTTCAGGTTACAACTGATTTACTCAATAGTGATGACCTAAAAGTAGCTATTACTCAGCTATGCCATGAGCTACAGGTCTGAAATTTTACTGTTATAGTTGACCCAAAAGTAGCTGAATAACATATTTATACTAAATTCTCTAAATGCAATAATTTTCCAATTACAACTGATTTACTCAATAGTGAGAACCTCAAAGTAGTTATTACTCAGCTATGCAATGAGCTACAGGTCTGAAATTTCACTATGTTATAGCTGACCCAAAAGTAGGTGAACAACATATTAAAGCAAAATACTGTAAATGCAATAGTTTTCAAGTTACAACTGATTTACTCAATAGTGATGACCTAAAAGTAGCTATTACTCAGCTATGCCATGAGCTACAGGTCTGAAATTTTACTATGTTATAGCTGACCCAAAAGTAGGTGAACAACATATTTAAGCAAAATACTGTAAATGCAATAGTTTTCAAGTTACAACTGATTTACTCAATAGTGATGACCTAAAAGTAGCTATTACTCAGCTATGCCATGAGCTACAGGTCTGTAATTTCACTATGTTATAGCTGACCCAAAAGTAGCTGAATAACATATTTATACGAAATTCTCTAAATGCAATAGTTTTCCAATTACCACTGATTTACTCAATAGTGAGAACTTCAAAGTAGCTATTACTCAGCTATGCAATGAGCCACAGATCTGAAACTTCACTATGTTATAGCTGATCCCAAAATAGGTGAATAACATATTGAAACAAAATACTCTAAATGCAATAGTTTCCAAGTTATAAGCGATTTACTCAACAGTGATAACCTAAAAGTAGCTATTACTCAGCTATGCCATGAGCTACAGGTCTGAAATTTTACTATGTTATAGCTGACCCAAAAGTAGCTGAATAACATATTTATACGAAATTCTCTAAATGCAATAGTTTTGAAGTTATAAGCAATTTACTCAACAGTGATAACGTAAAAGTAGCTATTACTCAGCTATGCCATGAGCTACAGGTCTAAAATTTTACTATGTTATAGCTGACCCAAAAGTAGCTGAATAACATATTTATACGAAATTCTCTAAATGCAATAGTTTTTAAGTTACAAGTGATTCTACTCATGATGGAAGTTACTGAAAAGCCCAAAAGTAGCTATTACTCACTTAGCTATTGAGACAGGCACCCAACTTACTCACCATATTGTAGCTATGAAAAAAGTAGCTGAATAACATATTTTAACAAAATGCTCTAGATGCAACAGTTTTCAAGTTATAAATGATTTTGTGCATGATTTCATGAATGTTAATGCATTAAAAATTATTAAAAAAATTTATTTAAAAAAAAGTAAGAGAGATCCAGGTCTCATACTCACACAAGAGAATCTACCTCTGGCCTAGTACATATATGCAAGATATGAGAGAAATCCCTGCAATAGTCACTGAGAAAATTGTGATAAAAAGTTGAAATTTTCACACTTTTGGTGGGGGTACCCCCCTTGTAATGTCTCTAGCAAACAGACGAACAGACAGATTTGCATGCCTTGAACAATTTTTCATCCTCGATAGATAAGGTATCTTTTAAAAAAAACAGCACGTCTCTAGGCCTTGTAGTTTTGGAGGAGAAGTTGTTCACGCGGACGCGTACGCGTACGCGTACGCCCACGCCGCAGAGTGACGACATAATGCCAGCTGACTGACAAGTCAGCTGACATAAAAATTCAGGAAACTTTTCTGTTATATCAGTAAAACTATGCCTATTGATATCCAAAGAACACTGAAGTTTGAATTTTGGCCAATCAGCCTTTTTAAGATTCCAACGAGGAACATTGTCCTTAGGCATACTCTTAACTATATCCATTAAAATAGGAAAATGGTCACTACCACACTGATCAGAATGGACCTGCCATGTAAAATCAAGAAAAACAGAAGCAGAACATAAAGACAAATCTATTGAGGTGAATGAACCAGATGCAGGATGAAAATAGGTAGGTGACTTATCATTAAGCAAACAAATATCAGAGGATTCAAGAAGATGTTCCCCCTTATAGCCTAAACTATTAGACGAGGAACAACCCCATAAATCACTATGTGCATTAAAATCACCAATAAATAAATAAATAAGGTGCAGGTAATTGGTTGACTAGATTTTCAAGATCAGTTTGTGCAACATTAAAATGTGGTGGAATATATACATTACATACAGTTATAGTTCTATATAGAGATACTTTTACAGCAACTGCCTGCAGTTCTGTATCTAACTCAAGTACCTCCTGGGGTATACCTTTCTTAACAAAAATAGAGCAGCCACCAGTGGCTCTCCCATCTACTTCAGACATACAAGTTTTAGAATAATGATCAAATCCTCTAATATTTACATTATCTGTTTCTTTAAAATGTGTTTCCTGCAATGTTAAAATGTAGGGTCTAAAATTGGAAATAAAATTTTTAATTTCTTCAAAATTTGGCCTAAAGCCACGACAGTTCCACTGTATTATACTTTTATTTTTGTTTGGTTCCATTATTTAGACTTTTTTTACCACTCCGCCCTTGTGAACTTGTGATTGGGGATTCTTCGACACTCATGTCACTGTCACTATCACTTAATGCATCATATTTGTTGTATTGTGTAATTGGGTCATTAGATCCTTTATGTTGTTTGGTCAAATATACTTTGCTCTGGCTTATTTTCAACTTTATAGGGTCATTTTGAGATGCACTTGTCTGACTCGATGCACTGGTTTTATTCCTTTTATTTATCTGTTTCTCAACTGCACACTTTTTTGGTTGTTTTGTGCCTTCTGGCCAAGTCATTTCTGTTTGTGTTTCTACATTCACTGTTTTCACCACAGGTTTAGTTGCTGCAGCTGCTTGGGCATACGTTGTTTTCACAGAATTAAATATGTCCATTTGTTTCTTGGCATCTGTGTATGACATTCCTCTTTCTGCCTTGATTCTTTGAATTTCTTTTTCCTCTTTCCATTTCGGACATGTTTTATCATTAGAGGCATGGTTTCCTTGGCAATTGACACATTTTGCTTCATTCGTGCATTCTTGAGAGTCTGTATGATCTTCTTTCCCACATTCATTGCAAACTTCATTTTTCCTACAGTTAAATTTAGTGTGACCAAACTTTTGACACTTATAGCACCTGATGGGATTTGGGATGAATTGCGACACAGCCACCCTGTAGTAACCCACCCTGATGTATTTTGGCAAGGTGTGACTTTGGAATGTCAATATAAATGTCCCTGTTGGTTTCCTTTGTCCATCTCTAAATACCAATATCCTGTCCAGCTTTATGACACCTTCATCTTTTAGTCCATAATATCTCCTCATCAGAACAGTCTTTTATATCTGGGCATCTAATGACCCCTTTCTTTGTGTTCAGGTTGTAGTGTGGTGATACAGTGATGGGGATAACATTGTCCATAGTCAAGTTCAGTTTGGTCGTTTTCAATAGTTTGCTGCTTTGGTTTTCCTTGTCTAATTCAACCAAGATGTCTCCATTCCTTAATTTCTTCATATTAAAGGGATCAGACCCAAGAACAGCAACAATGGCCTTGTTTACAGCAAATGGTGACAGTTTTGACAGAGGTCTGTCATTGTCTGTACCTTTTACTAACAGAAATCGCGGCCATGTACAAATCTGAACAGAATCCAAGTTCGAAGTCATGAAATCAGGCGAAGTTCTAATCCTTTTCCTATCAGTCGTTTGTGTATTTTGTGTAGCCATAATGTTATAGTATTTATTCATTGCCAATGTTCTCCACCCACCCTTCCGAGCCCAACAAGGGGATATCATAATAGTGTGGAGCTGAGCCCTGCACACTGATATCAGAGATACATTAACAATATACTCAAAGACCACAAAAGTGAACCTTGATTGACCTGTTGAGCAGCCGCCTTCTAGATACTCCAAACAAAGGCACAAACCAAACACCAGCAGAATACAACAATCAAGTACAACAGTATAAACCATTAGAAACAACAAGCCATCACTAATTTGGAGCACTAGGGCTTGGCACTACCAGCCGATTGATTAAGCCAGGCCATCTTAACCTTCCGACTAAGTGAAATTGAGGCCAAAGCTGTGTATTGCCTCCTCAATGCCGCAACAAAGAATTGGCTCAACAGCCAGGACCCTCTCTTCCACCGACATGGATCGCAACCCACGGCAAACAGGCTGCCCCCAATTAGTCGCCTCTTATGACACGCAGGAGGATACGTTGGCCTATTCTACATCCCCGGACCCACAGGGGGCTAGATTAGATTAGATTAGGACAGTTCCAGTGAAGCCAAACCTTGTTGACAGACAGGTGAGAAGTGGGATCAGAAATGATCTTGGTAACACATTCCAGTCTGCCTTCGAAGCTGGACACTCAACAGAAACCGGCATTCAGAATGAAATACACTTGTCGCTGTCCAAGGGTATGCCTACAGCCCCGGTCCTCCTTGACCTGCGACAAGAGTATTTCATTCTGAATGCACAACAGGGCGGTTTCTGTTGAGTGTTCCTGTTACCAAGATCATTTGAGTCAATGTGAGACCTTATTTCAGCAGCAAATACACGCTCCACCAACTTTGACAGGAAACTTAGCCCCGAAAAACAGGCCGATAAAAGCAAAGACAAGTGAAGGGTTGTCACAGCATGTGAAATACACTGTTCACAAAATCCTCTTCATTTTACTTACAATTATTGCTGATGAAATCTGCACTTATAGAGACACTTTAAGGCAGAAAAATAATCAGCTTAATTTGGTCACTGACTTGCTGCTTGAATTAGCCATGGACTTACCAGCTAACTGTTTCCGATATTTAGTACATTTGAGGAAATAATGAAAACATCATACACACATGTGAACAAATTTTGCCAGACTTTGAAACAATTTTCAAATGCTTCCAACAGAATTTGATTTACCTTTTCCAACACACAAGTGTTTATTAAAATGCATTTTATGTATTTACCTGGAGTATCTGCCCACCCAGGATGCATACAAGAAAAGTGGACAGACTTGTTAGCCTTAGCCAACTCTTGTGTCATCACCACCTGTCAACATAAATGACCTGTCAATTAATTTCTATGTACCACGTATATCACAGTAGAAAGTAATCCTTGGCACAGTTTAAAATGATCCCAGTAGAAAGACAAATCGAAAGTTACCTTTTATGAAATTTTTAAATTTCAAATAGTTTGTCTCACCTGTTGGCGTTTATTCTGAGCGTATGCAAATGTCCCATCAAAAGGCTTCATGTTCTCAAACTGTAAATCCTTCACATCTAGTTTCATAACCAGCATCCCACCAGATGTCACTATGATCTGAAAGTGTGCCATGCTTTGTTAAAATGAACTGAATGAAATAGGCTGATTGACTTACTGACAAGTTTTGTATCATTTCCGATCAATTTATTACAAGCATCTCACCAGATATCAGTCATTGATTGCAAGGCAAATACATGAATGATAGATGAATGACTGAGCCCAGGGGCAAATATGGTCAGATGTCAAAAATTAATGTAAAATATAATAGAAACAAGGCATTTTACAGAAAATCCAAGTACTTACATCAATATAATTATGATACATGCCTAAATTTTCTCTTGTTTTCCAAGTTACATTAAAGTTCAGTATTGAGTTCATGTATTAGTTAAATTGTCAATTTTCCAACACACAAAAAATGAAAATCTGGGCATACTGATAATGTTCATTTTTGGGCAACTCCATAAAAAAATTTCTTTTTTTTTCTCTTTTTTTTTGTAAAATAAACATGCCATGCTTTTAGGGCCTTTTTGAATGTTGAAGATTTTATAGATTTGCCAAAAATACTAGTGTTTTTTACGGGTGGAATACACATGGTGTTTTTTTTTAACTTTTATCATTTTTTTTTTGGATAGAAAATTATGATTGTTGTTAATTTTGCCTTTTTTTCTTAATTATAAGCAGTTTCAAACTCACAACTCTCGGGTCCTGCTGTTTTTCCAGAGTTGGTAGAAGTCCCAAAGTTAAGACATATGTACCTGTAACACAAATAAGCTGATAATATTACTCTGTTAAAAGTGGAAATTTTCTATGATATTATTTAAGGCAATGAAATTTAAGGGTCAAGTAAATTTAATTGCTATTGTAGGCAGCTCTTCTTACATTTGTGACGAGTTTACATATCTAACATATTAAGATATCCATTTATGATACCTGAAGTATTAAAGGTGTCAAACAATCAATCCTGAACTATATGCATAGCCAAATTAGAAATTTTGTTGTTGATATCTTATTTCAGTCCCTGCTGTAGTTACCTTTCCTGAACTTGTCACCCCAATACCCCATGTACAAGAGGCATTCAGATATAATAATGGACATCATACATTAAGTTATATGCTTTCTCAATTCACAGTGAGAACAGTTCAATTACTTTTACCTCAGTTTCTTCTTTGATGTTTTTAACCAATCGAATTTATTTATTTAGCTTATGTTTCCATAGCTTCTTCAAAGGTAAATGCAAAAATAGCATCAGAGATGCCTGTACCCCACAGCTGGAGAAATAGTTTTCAACACCATGAGATATATAAGTGTCAAACAGTACAAAGATCGAGATACTTACAGAGCAGTGTCAGTTTTATAAAGCCCCAAATAATGTTTCAGCAGAGAAAATAATGTCTAAGAGAAAGAAAATGTATGTACAGATGAAGTATTAAAACAAGACAATTCAACAGCAAGATGACAGCATTAATCAGTTAACTAAAAATTATGATGCTGTAAATTTATTAATAGGAAAATAGATGTCAATGAAAATAGCACAACTGTGTAAAAGTATATATGATAATCAGTTGTAGCAATCCATATATCTTTATCATAAGAGAAAGCCATAACCAATGTTCCTACCAAGTATCAACTTCCTACAGCTTACTGCTTTCAAGATATAGCCTCGACAAGATTTCACAGGTCAAGGTCACTATGGCAAGGTCAAAGGTCAAATCAAGGTCACACCATGACGCTGCACACCTACCACCCTCAACCAATGTCCCTACCAAGTATCAACTTCCTCCACCTTACAGTTTCCGAGATAAAGCCCAGACAAGATTTTATAGGTCAAGGTCACTATGGCAAGGTCAAAGGTGAAATCAATGTCACACCATGACGTTGCACACCTACACCCCCTAACTAATGCCCCTACTATGTATCAACTTCCTACACCTTACAGTTTCTGAGATACAGCCCTGAAAAACTTTTTCCTGCCGCCCGCCCGCCCATCTGGACACCATGGGTGAAAACAATACCCCGACAGCCCTCAAGGGCTGTGGGATAAAAATGCATTTGCATTCAATTTTGGAATGAATATAATGTTAACAAAAGCAGATTTAATGCAAAATTGTTAAAATGCTACAAAAGAATACTTTTGAATTCATTTGAACAAAAACGACCTTACTGACCCAAAGTATTTGTTGCAAAATTCTTCTCCAGATTGTCTTCCTGTAGTTCTCTCTTGTTGATCATACAACCAGCATTATTGATCTAAAAATACGAGTGATACTGGCAAATTTTATGAAAACTGTAAAAGTCAAATGCTTGCGAGCTATTACTTTTAACTATTTTAGTCATTTCATTGATTGAGACCAACCTGAATGAATACCTTGTCAATTTAGTCAAAGGTGACCATTAGCAAATAATAATTCTGGTCCTAAACTTGGTTAACAGGTATTATAATAATTGAAAGAGCACCAAGTGGATAATTGATAAATTACCCACCATTTTAAATGTAAGAGGTGGTGCAAGACCTGTGTCTATGCATGGGTTTGGAGTGTAAAAACCCACAAATTTACAAGTTCAAAACCAAGAAAAGTGTTGCCATGACAATTTTTTGGCCAGATGTAGCCCATTTTGTATAGATGCACATTTCCTAAAAATTAGGAATAATATGTGCAGGGAACAGGAACTTAGAATAGCCACAAATTGTAACAAATTTTATTGTAATTTAACTTTTTATAAGTTAAATACTTACCTTATCCTCACATTCAAGTGCTTGTTTGGTTTTGTGGAGCAAAACACATCGACCGACAAGAATTTTTTAAAGGAATATTCTTGTCACGAGAGGTGACCCCTTGTCTGCGCATGTCCGCGCTTGCGCAGTAGTCGTTGTCGACAGACGAATGTCGAGAGTTCTTCATTGTATTTTTGGTCCCCAGAAAACAAATTATGCGGGGAGGTAGGGTGGGTTTATCCTTGTGAGGATAAGGTAAGTATTTAACTTATAAAAAGTTAAATTACAATAAAATTTGTTACATTTTATTGCGTAAAATAGCCTTACCTTATCCTCACAAGTGCTTGAATACAACCATAACAGGTGGAGGGTATTTGTTTTGACCACACTGTTAGATGATTGTCAGACAAGGGGTCACCAAAAAAAGCACTTGATAAGAGGATAAGATAAGCTTCCATCCGCCACATCTTAGGTTATATATTACTTCTTCATCACAGATAAGTAATTTGCTAACCTCAACAAGAGATCCATGATGTGGTCGTCATTGTTGCTGCTGTTGCTGTT
Organism: Sabellastarte sp. h YS-2021; assembly: GCA_964017235.1. NCBI lineage: Eukaryota > Metazoa > Annelida > Polychaeta > Sabellida > Sabellidae > Sabellastarte > Sabellastarte sp. h YS-2021. The sequence goes on from OZ024937.1 coordinate 68,285,649, forward strand.
GTGGACAATTTTACAACAAATCATATAGCAGTATTAACCATCACCCAGTATTGGCCGGAGATGTCTGCATGACTCCCCAAACAAGATGTCATCATCTGACAATGGGAATATCTCCAAGCAGGCAAACCGAACTGCATAAACTGCAGATATGGGGCCATATGTAAGTTAAGAAAGACATATGTCAGTGACACAACACTTGTATAACTGGAGAGAACATAAATATGCGAGTCATATGAATAACATGTATAAATACACAGAAAATTGACTACATGCTGAGGTGAATCCACAAGACCCAATTTGTTCATGGACTGGTCATGGGATTGCAAAGCTACATCTTCGAGTGGAATGTAGTAAAGAATTGTGGGTCTTCCAATAACAAGAATTTGATATCTGCTCAGGTAAGACCCCACTCTTGAAAACTAAAGAGGCAGCCATGGATGTAATAAGTGTCTCAATGTATGGATTCTGAGAATCAGAATTAAAGGACTGGCAATATAATCATGCATCCAGATTGATCCAGGAAGAGATAGCAGAACACAAGATATCTCCATCAAGCCTTCCTTAAAAGATATGAGCAAGAGATGCTTCACCTCCTTGAAGTACTTGTACTGTCTTGATGGTAACTGAGTACTGTAAGAGGGCAGAGTGTCACAACATCAGTCCAACGTCAGCTCAAGAAAGGTTTGTGAGCTGGAATGACTACTGGTTTGAGCCATCTGGGGCATCAGAAGCCAACTGATTCTTACTAAAAGGCAGGAGAAGGAGACTTTCCCTTTTCTCCAAGCAGTAGTCCTGTCCAAGAAGGATGTAAGTGCTGTAGGAGGACAACAAAACATGTGTCCAGGCAATTTGAGTTCAGGAATGATCTAGAGCTGAAGTGACCACTGGAGCCAATCTAGACCAATTGAGGCTAATAGGTCCTTGCTGAAAAGGTAGGTAGGAGGGAGAAACTGTAACCTCCTACCTATGAGGCTTGTGTCTGAAGGAGCCAAAGTCCCAGAATACACTTCCAATGCCATTGCAACAGTCTTACAAGTCAAACTTTTTTTTTGTTTTTTGTTTTGACCTCCTTTAAAGGTTAATAAGGAGCCTTTATGAAAACCAACAGAAGCAAAGGCAAATCCCTTGATGCTACACCTCTGTTAGCAGTGGGCTTCTCTCTATAAACACTTGCAATAGGCCTATAAAGATCCAGGCTTTTGCTCAACTCCTCCACAAAAAATGTAAATGATCAGCTATGGCTGCTGCAAAGCCAACAATAGTGATAGGTTTCAGATTTTTGCAAGTAAATGGATCAAAAAATCTGGTATATTTGAGGCAGTAGGCTCTGAGATGGCCACCTTATTCTGTGGGTACCAGAGCTCAAAAAGGCCCCTCATGACTCATACATTCGAAGATGAGGGTCCTTGAGATGCCCTAAATCTCTCTACCCCTTGCTCAGAGAATGATATAAGAGATTCTGAGTGGAGTTAAGGTGCCAAGCATGAAGGTGCCAATGCAACAGATTCAGATGGTATTTCTGACTGAATGGCTGTTTCTGAGACCAGTGAAGTAGCTGTAATGGAGGTTTGGTTGAATGACTCACCAGACCCCAAAGCCAATGCATCATGGGCCACCAAGGGGCCACTACAATCATTTTGTACCTGGTGTTCACTTGTTCAATGACTTTTTGGAATAAGTGGTATAGGACAAAAGGCCTAGCAGTCCAGGACCTCCAACAAGATGTTTAATGCATCTATGTTCAGAGCATTTGCATCCGGGACTGGCAACATAGAATGGAAGTTTATGACTCATATTGGTGGCAAACATCTCTACCATTGGTATTTGACAAACTATGTAAATCAAATTTGCAAATTTTAATTAGTAAATTAAATTTTTATTAGTTAATACCTTACCTAACAGACGATAGCTATTGTCCGGCGCCAGCCGGTCCCGCCAAACGCCAGAAAAAGACGTCCTGAGTTTCACCTCCGGCCGGACCGGTACACTCCAATCCACTCGCCAGGTGGCCTAGTTCCTGCTTTATTCGCCAGAGGGACGTGACGTCATAGCATCTTTTTCGTCCCAACGTAGGTTAAATGAAGCTGAAAGCGGGGAAGGCCGGGTGGGAATCTCCCGTCTGTTAGGTAAGGTATTAACTAATAAAAATTTAATTTACTAATTAAAATTTGCAATTTCATTGCGTTAATACATCTTACCTAACAGACGATAGCTAGAATAACTACCCAGTGGAAGGAGGGCAGCTTCCTGAGGACTAGAAGGAACTCTATAATTAGGCACGTAACCTCTGGCCCGGTTGATAAAGAAGCTCAAAAACTGCTCCTTAAGTTACCGAGCAGTGCCACTTCTCTCCCCCCCCCCCCTTTTTTTCTGCTCTGAGAGGAGGAAGAGAGAAGAGTTCAGTCCTAGGGATTCCATCGAGACCGTAAGAGTGGAATAAAGGTCTCATACTAATTGCCTCAGGCAAACTAGCAAAAAACCTTAACTATTATGTACATTATTTACAAAATAGGAGCTTGTAAGGTTCATCGGTGGATCTGTTGTGCAGCCACCACTGGACCTAGGTGAAAAAGCTCCGAATCTGCCCACGCCACATCTTTAAGGTAGAATTGAGTAAAGGTGTTGTGGGATTTCCAGTGGCATGCAGCTAAGATCTGGTCTAGTGAAATGCCACCCTGAAAGGCTTTTGAAGCCGCGAAGGCTCTAACGTCATGCGCCTTCACCTGATGAAGGGTTAGAGATTCCTGATCTGATAGATCGTAGCACAGGATAACCGTCTGCTTGATCCAAGATGAGATCGTAGCAGGAGAAATATCCTTCGTGAAACCCTTTTTGAAGGAGACAAAAACCAGCTCCTTTCCTTGCCTGAGATCTTGAGTCTTGTCCAGATAGTAGCGTAAAGCTCTCACTGGGCAGAGTGACCTGTCTTCCTTCAAGGATTTGTCCAGAGTAGGAGCCAGGGCTGGTATAACCACTGGCGCCACGCACTCTGGCCCCTCTTTTGCTAAGTGATTCTTAGCCAAAAAACTTGGTGAAGGGTAAAGGGACACCTTTGACCAATCAGCTTGGTGTCTAATATTCTTGTTCAGCCAAGCGTGTATTTCACTCCTACGCTTACCCGAACCCAGAGCGAGGAGAAACACCGTTTTAAAGGTCAGATGTTTTAATGAAGCCTTTCTGAGAGGCTCAAATGGAGCTTTGGTGAGCTGATGTAAAACCAGAGAGAGATTCCATGAAGGAATTCCTCTTCTACCCTTTGGTCTATCTCTATGAAAACTGTCCAACAGGCGAGTTAGGTTTTCATCTTTACTCACATTCAAAGAAGAATTGCCCAATTTGTCTGCAATGGCTGATCTGTAACCATCAATGGTACTGGGTTGGAGATTCCTCTCCTGGAAAAGATGCAGGAGAAAATCTGCTATCTGTTTGACAGATGGAGACCTGAAGTCCACCTGACTTGCTTCACACCATCTGACAAAAACGGCCCACTTTGCCTCATAGACTGTTCTGGTTGAACTTCTTTGAGGAGCCTCAATTCGTGACGCCACTGGGCTAGAGAAGCCTTGCTCCTTGATAGCCTCGGCTCTAGGAGCCAGGCGTGTAGGTTTAGGTTGGTCAGATTCCTGTGACGTGCCCTGTTGAATGGCTGCGTCACTAGGTCGGGATGGTTGGGTAGGCAAAGAGGGATCTGAGACGACAGTTCCACCAGGTCCCAGAACCATGGCATGTTGGGCCAACCCGGAGCTATTAGGATCACTCTCTTGTAAAGATGGTCCGACAGTTTGCTGACCACCTTGCCCAGTAAAGATACTGGGGGAAAGATATACATGTCCAGGTTTTCCCAAGAGACTGTCAGGGCGTCCACTGCCCAAGCCCTGGGGTCCGGTACTGGAGACACATACTGGTCCAGTTTGCAATTGTACTTCGTTGCAAACATGTCTACCTGGGGGAGGTGCCAGGTCTGAGTCAGGAGGTCGAAGACCTCCCGTTGAAGGGACCATTCTGTCTGAATGACTTGGCCTTGACGAGACAATTTGTCTGCAATTACATTCAGACGCCCAGGTATGTGCCTGGCCCGTAGGACTACCTGTCTCAGATTGCACCAACATAGGAGTCGCCATAGAAGGGCACAAAGTGAGCCTGACCTCATACCTCCTTCCTTGTTGATGTATGCCACAACCGTGGTGTTGTCTGTGGCCACCAGAACTACTTTGCCTTGTACCAGTGATTGGAACCTTTTCAAGGCCAGTAGGACCGCTTTTAGTTCCAGGAAATTTATGTGAAGATGACTTTCTGGAACTGACCAATCGCCTCTTGCTGTGACGTCTCCTAAATGAGCACCCCAGCCTTCTTTTGAGGCGTCGGTAAAGATCTGAACGGCATGACTCAAGGGATGTAAAGGTTGTCCTGTTAAGACATTTGTCTCCTTGGTCCACCATAGAAGGTGCGGGTGAAGTGATCTTGGTACAGGAATCTCCTTTTCTAGGGATTCCGGAACTCTCCAATGCCGTTTTAGGTGCCACTGAATGGGTCTCATGTGGAGTCTCCCTAGGGGAACCTGTTTTTCCGTCGCTGTAAGTAGGCCTATCAGGGACATGAAGTTCCTGACTCGGCAACTTGGTTTGGATAGGATGGCTCCTAACTTCTGAAGGATTGATTCCCACTGGCTCTGGGTCGGTAGAACCAGCCCCTGAGAGAGGTCGTACTTGTAACCCACGAACTCGAAAATCTGTTTGGGTTCTAGTTCCGACTTTTGTACGTTGATTATCCAACCCAATTCCTGGCAAAGGGCGAGGAGGGATTGCGTGCCCTGGTGGCAGGACTCTTTGGTAGGGGCTCGAATCAACCAGTCGTCTAGGTACTGGTGGATCCTTATACCCCGGGATTGAGCCATTAGCTTCACCTCTTTGACCACACAAGTGAACTCCATGGGAGCTGTGGAGAGGCCAAAGGGAAGAGCCCGGAACTGATAGGACTGACCTTGGAAATGGAACCTGAGATATTTCCTGGACTTCACATGGACTGGTATGTGGAAATAGGCGTCGCTGAAATCCAGCGATGTCACCCATTCTCCCTGTTGCAGTGAGATCCGAATTGTTTCCGGGGTTTCCATTTTGAATGTTTTTACGCTCAAAAATTTGTTTAGAGCACTGAGGTCCAAGACTGGTCGCCACCTTTGGTTTGGTTTTGGGACTATGAACAGTCGGTTGAAGAAGGCTAGAGATGTCCGAACCCTTACCATCTCTACTGCCTCCTTTTGTAGTAAGGCTTGCAAAGCCTCCTTCAGGTAGAGGTTCCTGAGGGGGTTTGCATAACCACTGACTATTAGGGGGTCCCTTACTAGTGGGGGTCTGATTTTGAACGGGAGAATGTAGCCGTCCTTCAAAATGGACACTACTCTCGGGTTTGAACCTAGGAGGGACCACTTCTGCCAAAATTTTTGGAGACGTCCCCCTATCAGATGAGCATTGACAACATTGAGGACATTTTGAGCAATGGGGGCAAAAACGCAATGATCTACAGAAAAAGCATCTTTGACAAACTTTATTTCTTGCTTCACTCTTGACGAGGGACTTGTGTCTTTCTTTTGTGACTGCCCTCTTTTTACGACAAAAGGTACAGGACTGGCAACAGGACAAAACACAGGTTGTTGAACAGACACACAAAAGTTTTGTTCTATTACATTTATGACATTTATCTTTGACCGGGCCACCAGCACCGGGTTTGGAACACAATAATTGTCATTTATACTGTCCTTGATCCCTAGGAGGGCGGGTGCCGCGACCGGGCTGACCTCCCCTTCCTCTGCCTCTAGACCTGCCACGTCCCCCAAAGGACTTCCATGCGGGTATGTCTTTTCCTGCGGAAGCACCGGTCTGAGTAGATTCCTGTCCTTGCTTCCAGTTAGTGGGGTAGGGTTGGAATCTATTTTGCTTTTTATGGTTACCGGCGAACCCACCGCGGCCCGGACCGGGCTGGTTGGTACGCTTTATGGTTTCAAATTGTTGAATCTCATCTTCCGCTTTGCGGATGACCGCATCTGGAAACAAAGCATGAGTGTTCAGAGGGCAATTTCTCAAGGCGGAAAACGTGTCTGGTTTCACTCCTGTTTTCAAATGCTCCAAATATGAGTCTCTGCGGACTAAGGTCAAATTGGCCATCTGGACAAAGGTGAAGTCCGAGAGATGTTGAAGAGATTTTCCTACCGCAAAACTCACATTTTGATTGAATGAGGTTAGGTAATGCAACTCATCCAATGCTGACTGAGCCTTGCTAGAAGATTTACCCTTTCCTAATTCTGTTTGTAAAATCTTAAGTTGCTCTTGGACACTGTCTTGTATCTTGGTAATGCAACGGTTGAATCCAGCGGACTGGTTGCATATATAACTCGTTTCCTTAGCCGCCTTCTCCCACTTCCTGAGGGTATCCTGGGCAATGGGGCGTGAAGGCGGTTGAGCTGAAACAGAAGAAGACTTGGCAATTCTTGTAAAGGCATTGTTCAACTTTGCGGCATCATTGGGCCATGTAGTAACATACTTTCCCGGTCTGGTAAAGTCTTTAGGTTCGGCCGGGTGAATCCCGTACCATCTACTTTGAGATTTGGGGGGGCGGAGATATTGGTCCATATGCAACCCTCCAGGCTCTGAAGATTTGGATGGGTATCCCTCTATGAGCACAAGATTAAGGTTCTCTAATTTCTTGCACAACCAGTCTTCCGGTGGAAGAAGGACAGAGACTTTTCCTACCGGCTGAGACCTGTGTCCAACCCAAGGATTATCAGCACGAGTAGCAGGGGAGTATTCCAGATCTGGGATGTGAGTCCAACCCATGAAGGCTCTGACTCCTCTGACAGTTTCACGATAGTTCTGATCTTCACTTATCGCCCGGTCAGTCTCCGTGTCAACCATGTCTGGATGATCTTCCAGTTCTGACAATTCCCCTTCTTCTGTTGGTTCCGGTTGAGTAAATTCCCGGGTAGATGCCGGAAGAGTTTCAGTGCACTGTTCAAATGAGGACACCGGGCCGGAAGAAGCAGGCTCAGCAAAAACCGGTTCCGGGTCCTGGTACAAATTCTCCAGTGGAGATACCATGTCCACAGGTGAAGAAGTAGTAGCCGTCACAGTGTGAGTTCTATCCGGACCAAAGGCCGGACCGGCCGGACCGGCCTGGCCGGAAGGAACAGATGGTGGTAGGAAAGGGTTAGAAGACAATACTCCGGATGGAGGTTTGTGAGCGACCGGTGCCTTCACCGGTGAGAAAGATGGCTGAGAAGAAGGACGTGGTCCAATGGTTAATAGTGCTTCTAAACGAGCCATGCGTACAGCCCATTTCTCATCCATTTCCTGAAGTTCCTTACGGAAGTTAGGTTGAGGAAGAGTAAGGTCTCCGGAAGTATTGAGGGGAGGAACAACGGGTTCAGACTCCTGAGATTCGACTTGAGCCACCACAGTAACAGTAGAAGGATCAATGAGAGTGTCTTTCCCCTTTGATTTTTCCTTACGTAGTTTATAAGTTGGTGTAGCCAACTGAATAACCTGTTCTGGTGTTAGAACTTCGCAATACTCACAGGGCAGTTTCAACACACAAGGGTCCTCCCCTAAACTCTTGTCCCTGCATCTAGCACAACGTGAATGGCGGTCAAAAGACGCCATAATATGCCCGCAGGCTCCTTTCCTTTGTCCTGGAGATGCCATGATGATGTGAATATCCGATGACAAAACTTCAGGTACACACAAATAAAATGAGAAGAAATATCCACAAATGCAAAAAGTTATCAGAAAAATACAACTTTTCAAATCGCGCCAAACGAAAAAGATGCTATGACGTCACGTCCCTCTGGCGAATAAAGCAGGAACTAGGCCACCTGGCGAGTGGATTGGAGTGTACCGGTCCGGCCGGAGGTGAAACTCAGGACGTCTTTTTCTGGCGTTTGGCGGGACCGGCTGGCGCCGGACAATAGCTATCGTCTGTTAGGTAAGATGTATTAACGCAATGAAAAGAATATTTAAAGATGAAGAGACTATCCTGTCTGTATTATTTCGTTCTTTGTGGAGAGGCTGTCATGACATCTAGGCAACCCTGAATATATCTGGGTCATATGAGAATATTTCAAAGATTGCAGTAGGCCAAGATGCAGCATACCTGCATGAAACACCTATTGTTGATTTGTGCCAAACTTGAACCATAAAGGGAGTAAGAATCATTCTGTACAGATTACTTTTGTCCCTTCTGTAGAGATCATTGAGTATGACATTTAAGCAACCCCAGAATATTTCTGTCTCTTATGAGTATATTTCAAAGATTGCAGTAGGCCAAGCTGCGCCAAACTAGGAGGTATACGCTCCCCCCCCCCCTGTTTGTTCAGATAACCAAACACAGTGGTGTTGTCTGATGCTATCAGAATTCTTTTGTGTAGAATTAGTCTTGAAGGCTTTTAAGGGCTGAACACACTGCCTTCAGTTGTATGACATTGAAATGTAATATATACAGTTTTAACTGTCCAAAGCCACTGACTGTAATGCTTTAAGATGGGATCATCAACCCTGGTTTAATACATCTACGAAAATAAGGGAATAGTGCACCTGTGAATGGAAAAGGCATCCTATTTCCATTTTTTGACATTTTCCACCACTGAATATGCTTTTTTCAGAAGGATTTGAAACTGGAACTCTCACAACTAGTGACTGGAGATATTGCCAGTTTTTTCTTGATACCACTGAAAGGCACACATACATAACTGACCCATTGGTATAGTCTTTTCCAAAGATGCTAGTATCCCTACCTGGGATTTAAGCAACCTTGGGGTTGATTGTGATGAGATCGCCATGTCTTGAATAGGTATTTAATTTATTCGAGGTAGAAAGAAATTTCCTGGTACCAAATGCAGTTGTGACCTAGGAAATCGATATCACGAAGCCCAGTTGATGAATAATTGGATGAGTTCTTTGGTTTGAACCCAATACTGGTGTCCTTTACGTACACGAAACAACCAGTAGTCTAGGTATATGGTGAAAGAAATTTCCTGATACCAAAATGCAGTGGTAACCTAGGAAATCGATATCACGAAGCCCAGTTGAAGAAAAATTGGATGAGTTCTGTGGTTTGAACCCAATACTGGTGTCTTTTACGTACACTAAACAAGCAGTGGTTTAGGTATATGGTGAACTCCTATTCCGGGAGACTGAAGAAAGAGTTTTGCTTCTTTACTACTCGCATGATACTGTAGAGGGGTCGCTAACCCGAATTTCATATTGCTTTGAACTGATAGGTTTGACCGTGTACATTAAACTGAAGTAGATGTTAAAATCTTGGTGAGTCGGTACATAGAAGAACGCATCTTTTGTAACCGAATTTCTAATAATTTCTGCTGTCTCCAGTTTAAATGATGCGACAAGCAGGTATTTATTGACATAGTAAACGAACTTCACTCGTGGGCAATGACCGTTGAAGTCGTAGTTAGAAATCAATTCAGGACACTGAGATCTATCACAGGTCGTCATTAGCCGAGTTTCTATACAAGAAATAAACTGCCATAGGAACCTGTAGTTCTGCAATTGTTGAGTGGATGAATCGCTTTCTTTTGAAGCATTTAAGCGGTATATTTAGTACTGTAGCCATGTTTTCCTGTCTGACGTCATCGCTTTGCATTGTGGGTAGTACAGGCATTGGTGAATTCGATTGGGGAGTAATTCGCCAACTCCGTCTCAAGATTCGCACAACTCTGGGATGGCAATGAAAATTTCCCATCACTGCCAGTAACTTCTGCAAGAAGAGCCTCCATGGTGACTTGCATTAATGTAGCCACGTTCTTCTGAATCCCTCTCTCCTGGTAAACTAGGAAGAGTGGTACGATGATATCTTGTAGTTAGTAGGACAAAATTGATCTTCGTTGAGTTTGCAGAAGAATTAACTCAAAAGTCACAGTATTCCGTCCATTGGAGACATGGTCATAGGAAGGTTCAATTCTTCAACAGGGCTGAAAAGACAAGCAGTGCACATACTGCCCCAAAGATGTCTGTTGGATCTTCATCTAAATCTACAGCAAATGAAGGTAATCTGTCCTTATTTTCATGTCTGAGAAGCAGGAAGTTCACTGTACCTGCTGGGAAGCAAAATAATAACTGCAAGGATCAGTGGATAGGCTTCTGTAGTCGTTCTTTTGGAGGGAGACCTGTTACTGTGCCAGAGTGGCGCTCCACCCACAGTAAAGAATCTACGACCTCCGTTGCAAAGACAACTGCATTCTTTCTTCTTTGTTTTCGAGCATACGCTAATACTCATGTTATGTCATCAATTATGGGACAATAAAGCAGTTTTCCACTGAAAACTACGGGAGCTCTTCTCTGCATACCTTTCATCGACACGGAGGTAGTTCCAGTCGAATAATGGGTGAGTACAGCGAAGATATACACGTCTTCCATTGAAGACTTTACAGCAACATCTTCTTGCACATCTTATTCTGACCCTTTTCAGGACAAGGGAGGCAGAATAGTGGTAGTACCAGTCGAATAATGGACAACTACAGGTAGGTGCACGTTTGCACGCTTCAAAACTTCATAGATTTTCATCCGTGAATGGACGATAATAAGGAAAAGTACGTGTTGCTCCCATATCGACCAAAAATATAATGAAGAACTCTCGACATTCGTCTGTCGACAACGACTACTGCGCAAGCGCGGACATGCGCAGACAAGGGGTCACCTCTCGTGACAAGAATATTCCTTTAAAAAATTCTTGTCGGTCGATGTGTTTTGCTCCACAAAACCAAACAAGCACTTGTGAGGATAAGGTAAGGCTATTTTACGCAATAAAAATACAAGTCCAAAAATGAAAAATTGCATCAGAGATGCCCGTACCCCACAGCCTAGGGAAATATTTTTAACACAATGAGATATAGAAGTACTGTATCAGTACACAGTTCAGGATACTTTCAGAGCACTGTCAGTTATATAAAGGTCCAAACAATGTTTAAATAGAGAAAATAATGTCCAAGAGAAATATAATGCATGTACTCTTTACATCTGGCATGGCCGAATTATGGTTTAGATGTTTTGAATATTACCATGCATACTGAAGTGGTAATACATTCAACGAATGCTTATGTGTGGTGTTGGAGCAAAGTCTGTGGCTCACTTGATGAAATTCCATCTGTTACAATGGGAAGTTGTAAAAGTAAAATTCTTAATAATGAATTCTAATATGACTTTAATAGTGCTTAATCTGTATCAAAAGACAGACCCAAAGGTGCAACAAGATTTTAAAGGTCAAGGTCACTACGACAAGGTCAAAGTTCAAATCAAGGTCACACCATGATGCTGCACACCTACAACCCCTAACCAATGTCCCTACCAAGCATCAACTTCCTACACCTTACGGTTTCTGAGATATAGCCTGGACAAAATTTTATAGGTCAATGTCACTATGGCAAGGTCAAATCAAGGTCAGACCATGACGTTGCATACCTACACCCCCTAATCAATATCCCTACCAAGTATCAACTTCCTACACCTTACGGTTTCCGAGATATAGCCCGGACAAGATTTTCAAACTCAAGGTCACTACGGCAAGGTAAAATCAAGGTCAGACCATGACGCTGCACACCTACACATCCTAACAATGTCACTGTCCAAGTATAAACTTCCTACACCTTACGGTTTCTGAGATACAGCCTGGACAAACTTTTCCCCGCCACCCGCCCACCATGGGTGAAAACAATACCCTGACAGCCCTTAAGGGCTATGGGGTAAAAAAGTGTTGCCATGGAAACAGATGTTTCCCAAAAAACTAACCAGTAGCAGTTCCCCATCTTGAAATTTTTTTTTTTTTTTTTTTTGGGGGGGGGGGGGAGGACTGTAGCAAAACAACTGCAACCCATGCCTTTACTGGGCTGGGGTTAATAATTTAAAAAGGATGTTTTTCTCCCACTTAAATTTCCCTGCAACCTTTTCAAATATTACACAATGGAATTCACATAAATACAACAAAAACTATAAATCTATGTGAAGAAAATTACAAGATCAATAAAAGTACTAAAGCAATATGTTTAATCTACATTAATCTACAGTAAGCATGAAGAAACACTGAATACTTTATGAGCATGTACATTGATATAATATTCAATGGAACCTACCATATAAGGAATGAAATTTCCCTTTGCGATTATGAAAACTTGAATATTAATGATATCACACAAGAGTGTTGTTTTGAACAACATTATCATTATTATTTATTACATACTCACCAAAACATGCAGAGCTTCCCCAGACTTGACAAAATTCTCTGCAAATTTGAACACATCTCCAGGTCGGGACATGTCCAACAGATGAAGGCTCACATTCTACAGGAATTGAGAAACAAGACATATTGAATTTACATTTATTGTAGAAATAAAGTCTGAGGGTGCGTACTTTATGACCTCTATAAAAGGACGGTACTTCCGGTGGATAAAGACGAGTGTGGTAACACGAGTCCATTATGCCGGAAGTACCGTCCTTTTATAGAGGTCATAAAGTATGAATCTGAGGACTTTATTTCTATTCTAAACACCGGTTTCATTTAATATTATCATAAATGTAATTTTTTTCCTTACATTTTTGGCACACTATATTTTGTCTGTATTGTTTGGTCCATTATTATCGACGATCGTCCATTTACTGCTTCAGACAAATGGACACAAAAAGATGCGTACTGCATTGTTTTGTGTAGTCTCAGCACTTCCGGGCTATATAATTTGGTATAATGTTGTTTTCAATATACTTCATGGTTAGAATTCAACAGGAATTATAAACGAGAACAAAAAATAGCATTAACTATCTGCCTATCTGGGGACGATTTTGTACTGTAAACCGTAGGAAATAACTACCAAGTTTTAATCTCAATGCCTGGGTCTATATTCTTAGAAGTTTGTAAAAAAACCCTTAGAAATAACAGTACACAGGTTCTATGGCCTCCCTTGAGATATAGGAATGTTTGTGAATACAGTTTCATCATTTTCAACTTAAAATCGAAGTTAGGAATGGTTTAAGATGTGTTCCTGATCATAGTCCCAGATTTAAACCCATCACTCAACAGATGTTATGCACTTCACCACCATGCCATTAATACACCTCATTTGGTGTTCAACTGGAGTACTATAGAATAGATCTATAGCATACTGTAAATTAAAGAATTGCATATAAAATAGTGGTTTTCAAACTTCGTACCAAAAGAAAATAACTCTTTTCTGAATAAAGAATTAACACATGTAATTCCACCTTTTTACCATAAAAATTGACTGTAACCTCACCATATTTAATGGAAAAAAATCAAAATGTTGTCTTTTCTTTGTACACAAATCAAATATTTTAACCAAAAAATTCTGTTTTCTCCCTGTCAAAACAGTAAACTGTCAAAAATTGCTAACTTTTTCCTGAATGTAATAAACTTTTAAACAAAATATCATGTGAATATGTAGATTATACAGAGATAATAAACTATAAAAGAGTACTTTTTCCCCCTAATAATATCCTCTGAAAAATATCCCTGAAAATAACAAGAACCAGAACTTTAGGAAATATGAATGATAGACCTGATTTTTAGTTTTCTCTTTTATCTCAGTGAGAGCTTCTTCCCCTCTTTCTTTACTTCTGCAGACAATATGTACAGTCCCACCTGACAATCACAAATTATAACACAACTCTAAGAGCAAAACCTTCCCTAATGATCATAAAATACCATATTTTGGAATATTAAAACACATGTCCATACCTTGCTGATAGTGGCACGTTGTATAGCTGTGTGGACATCAATACTGAACGTAAAAATATTTCAATGTTGTTTGATATTTTCCACTAAAGGGTTCGAATCTGGAATTTCAAAAAAGTTTTTTTTTCTAGTATATCCCCAATGATAACAGGAAGTGAAGTTTACTAAAACAAAACATGGTAGTTCTCATCAAAAATGCATTTAAAACTACAAAATTACAAGATAAAAGTGTAAAATTTCTTTAATATTTAGGATATATTTCAAATATTTGCATAGTAAATTTATAGTTATATATAAAATAGCAATACTGACATAAGTCTTTGCACATCAATATTGGCAACCTTGTTCCAAAGCAATAAATATAACTAATACTGATAACTGATGTACCCACTAAATTGTGATATGTGCAGCATCTGTTAACATCCACTTATTCACCCCCATCAAATAGATTTCCAGCAGATGTCCATACAATAATAATATTCAGGAAGCTTAAGCACTACCCCTGGATGAAGATGATGTTTCCTGTGGCAAACTGATATATTTTACTTCACCTCTTTTAGCAATCTCCATGGCAGTTGCTTTGCCAATCCCACTGTTTCCACCTGTCACCATGAAACTTCTTCCTGAGCAGCTCACATTGAGCATATCCTCCTCAACAAATGCTTTCTTGGCAGTCTCATATCCACCCCTATATTTTAAAGTTAAACATACATATTTTTCTTCAAAAAGTGTCTATCAAATTCATTCAAACTGCAGAGGGCCATGCCATTAGTAGGAATAATGTCCAAATTGAAATACCTCATTTTGTACAATGAAAACCTAAAAGTAGTTGAGCAGTAAAAGAATATAAATACAGACAACATGCAATAGTACAGACATGGTTTTATATTCTCTCTATTTAATTATGTCCTCCATTCTGATGCACTATAAATATTTTATTTTATTATCCTTCTATCAGCTACATAAAATCACAATATTCTTAGCTGTGTCTGTGGCACTCCAAATATTATGTTCCCTACTTGGAAGATTTAGAACACATAAAGGATGAAAACGTACAGCATTATAAAAATTATCTACTGAAAATATTTGTATCACCGATGCTTAAAATGACAAAAGAAAACCAAAAAGTAAATGGTTTTCAGGAAATTTGAACTTGTTTGATCTTGAACAAAGGGTGCCCAAGATTAGATCTACCAACATCAGATGCTTTACACCCAACATCTCAGACCAAAATTAGTAAATCAAAGGGACTTTTGAGTTCAGCTTCCCTTGTTTGACATTGAAGATGGGACAAAGGGGAAAATCAGTGAAATCTTACTTGGTATATTCCTTCAAGCCTTTGACAAACCAAACAGCATTTCTATAAAATGACATGGTTTTTGTTTCAGGTTTCTTTATTGGACTGCAACAATTCTGTATTCTATGTAAAACAAATACACAGTCTTAAAGTTTTCTTTTGCACATCAATATGTAAGTTAATCATTTTCAAGCATTTATAAGTACTTGTCCAACAGACATGGTTACATAGGCTCTATATCACTGATGTGTAGAGAGACCTGGCATGACCCAACTTGGCACAGGACTCAAGCAGGAATTTTTGCAAGATAGAAGTTTTGCTTATCCATGGAAATTTTGCTATTTGTCTTAGAATTTTCACAAGCTTAATTACCAAGAAATAGAAAGATCTCTGTATTTTAGTATAATTAAGTATCTTTTAGTATATTAAAAACATTTCAACATAAAAATGATAAAATTGAGGAAAATCTAGCCGAAAGATTTTGAAAAACTGTCTCTCCGACAGCTATTTTAACCAAAAACCGGAAAAAAACAGTGAATACCTATCTTGAACTGGCATTCTACCAGTTTATGGCTGCCAACAATTGAATGCTCACCTTACATTTCTTTGTTAGTTACAAATATTCCCAAGATTCAGGATAATAAAATGAAGGTGGCATTTGTAAAATGTCTTATTTGTTTTCAAAACAACACACACAAAGTCATGACGTCATTAGACAGGTTTAAGTTCATTAGAAAAACTTTGGCTTATAGGAATTGCATAAATAAATACTGGTCCAGGTTTTCAATTGTCAAGCTACTCTACAGGTACCTGCTAGAATATGAAAAGATATGACCTAGCTAGTTCTGGTATATTTACATCTATTTCCATAAAACATATTTTAGAAGGCCATACCAACAGAACTGTCTAGCTAATGTTATATATACTGTAACCACTGTGATGAAATATTGCTTTGACTGGATTTTTTACCAACACACTTTTTTTCATAATACATGTATCTGGATCCCATAACCACGCACTGGCTTTGTACATTATGTAAAATTCAGCCTTCTGAAATGACACATAGGGAGACAGAAAATTTATACTAGTATAGATTGTATCAAAAGCGAACCTTTGCCTACTGAAAAATTTGTACCAAGAGCCTATTGTAACACCAGTAACTCAATATTCATCAACTTCTCATTGTGGCTTGGAAACTTGGCACCTCTACCTGTGTAAGTCCTTTGTTAATTTAATATTAGACCCAGAATTAAAGGCACATCATGCTTATTTAATTTTGTGTCAAAAAAAACACAAAAAAAAAACACATGCACATAATGACAACAGCAATACATGAAAGATATATGTAAATAAAAAATCTATTGAATTGTTGAAGTTATTTTTTGTCAGGTGTACATATATAACATATTATTAATTTCCTGACACTACATTTCCTTTTTATATAATTTGAAATGCAGAACACAAGTTCACAAGTTGAAATAATTTTTTTTCTCTGGAGACATTTTTTCCTAGTCACAAGATATTCAGGAGGCATTCTTTCCAGGAGGCATTTTTTTCTAGGAGGCATTTTTTTCCGCCGCCGAGTAAAACTTCTCACCGCAGGACGTAGGGTCTGTAGTGTGAAAGGGCATAAAACTTTAGTAGATTTTTTTTATAAATTCTCTGAATGTGTTTTAGGGAATTTGTGAAATGTTTGTTGTGCATTAGTTAATTATTGTGCATTTTAGTTAAGGTTTTGTGTAGACTAATGGAATTTTGCAACAAGTATTTTTTGCAACAAATGATTTTGTGTAACATGCAAAGTGATTATGATTTTTTTCATTAAAGTCTTTTTTACTGAATTCATTGTAGGAAATTTATGAAATGGTATTTTTTTTTAAATTATCATTTATTTTAATTAGTTTCAATTTTGTATAGAGTATGATTTTGTAGCTCATCTTTTCAGTCTTTTTAAATTTTTTTGTGCTACACACAATAATTCATTCCATAATAATTGATTTTCATTTAAGTCTAAATGGAACTTAATTGCTTTACTGCCTTTAAAATTTAAGTATGTGATTGAAAATATTTTTAACAGTAGTCTATCTTACTGGAAGTTCATAGTATTTCTATTACACTTACATATATAATAATATAGTTACTTTTTAGCAGTTTGAATTAGTGCTTTTAAATTAATTATTTGAAAAGAACAAAAAATAAATCTATCAATATTTGCAACACTTTCCTATTTTAAATGTTATTTCTATTCTTCATGGTTTCTAAAAATTTATAATTGAAATATTCATTTAATCCCAACACAGAGAGACAATATTACATGTGACTGTTCAATTAACAGATATAAGAGATTCATTCAGCCTTGTGTCAAGTAAAACTAGACCTACGCATCGGAGAACCGATGCAAATTTATATCCACCAAAAAGACAACTCACCAAAGCCAGTGAACCATTGTTTGGCCTTGAAGGAGGGGCCCAAGGTCAAATCTGAAAACATCAGAAGATTCCCAGCCCAGGTATTCCTATAAGTTGGTTTCATATTGCAAACCTCTAGGACCAATAATAAGCCAGTTATCAGCACTTTTAAGTTTGGCTATTGTCATTTGAACTTGAAGGAGGAGGCCCAAGGTCAAATCTGACCACATCGAAAGATTCCTAGCGCATGATTTCCTATAGGTTGGTTTCACATTACAAACCTCTAGGACCAATAATAAGCAAGCTATAAGCACTTCTAAGTTTGGCTATCCTCATTTGAATTTGAAGGAGGGGCCCAAGGTCAAATCTGAGCACATCAAAAGATTCCCAGCCCATAATTTCCTATAGTTTTGTTTCACTTTGCAAAACTTCTAACCAATAATAAGCAAGTTATAAGCACTTTTAGGTTTGGATATCCTCGTTTGACCTTGAAGGAGGCGCCCAAGGTCAAATCTGAGCACATCAAAAGATTCCCAGCCCATGATTTCCTATAGTTTTGTTTCACTTTGCAAAACTTCTAACCAATAATAAGCAAGTTATACGCACTTTTAGGTTTGGATATCCTCGTTTGACCTTGAAGGAGGCGCCCAAAGTCAAATGCGACCACACTAAAATATTCCCAGCCCGTGGTTTCCTATAGGTTGGTTTACCATCCCAAACCTCTAGGACCAATAATAAGCGAGTTATAAGCACTTTTAAGTTTGGCTATCCTTGCTTGACCTTGAAGGAGGGATCCAAGGTCAAATCTGACCACATCAAAAGATTCCCAGCCCATGATTTCCTATAGGGTGGTTTACCATCCCCAACCTGTATGACCAATAATAAGCGATTTATAAGCACTTTTAAGTTTGGCTATCCTCGTTTGACCCTGAAGGAGGGGTCCAAGGTCAAATCTGACCACACCAAAAGATTTCCAGCCCATGATTTCCTATAGGTTGGTTTACCATCCCAAACCTCTAGGACCAATAATAAGGGAGATATAGCACTTTTTATGACTGACAAATAAAACGCCCGTGGCGGCCATCTTGTTTTTCAAAATGAGGTCAAAAGTATTCCCAGTCAAGATTTTGCAATGAGGAACATACCCTGCAAATTTGAGATCTCTATCTATAATACCCTTTGCTCTAGAGGGCCACCAAAAGTCCTTGCTGAAAGTCGAAAAAATGCCCGTGGCGGCCATCTTGTTTTTCAAAATGAGGCCAAAAATATTCCCAGGCAAGATTTTATGGTTATGACTATATCCTGCAACTTTGAGAAGGCTAGTTACAATAATTTTTTCGTTAGAGCGTTAACGGTGAAATCTCTCTACAGACTGCAGCGGCGGCATAACGAAGCGAAATCCATAGTATCCACCGCAAGTTATAAGCACTTTTAAGTTTGACTATCCTCGTTTGACCTTGAAGGAGAGGTCCAAGGTCAAATCAGACCAATCACAAGATTCCCAGCGCATGATTTCCTATAGGTTGGTTTACCATGCCAAACCACTAGGACCAAAAATAAGCGAGTTATAAGCACTTTTAAGTTTGACTATCCTCATTTGACCTTGAAGGAGAGGCCAAAGGTCAGATCAGACCACTTCAAAAGATTCCCAGCCCATGATTTCCTATATGTTGGTTTACCATCCCAAACCCTCTAGGACCAATAATAGGCAAGATATAAGCACCTTTAAGTTTGCCTATCCTCTTTTGACCTTGAAGGAGGGGTCCAAGGTCAAATCTGACCACACCACAAGATTCCCAGTCCATGATTTCCTATAGGTTGGTTTACCATCCCAAAACTCTAGGACCAATAATAAGGGAGATATAAGCACTTTTTATGACTGACAAATAAACGCCTGTGGCGGCCATCTTGTTTTTCAAAATGAGGATAAAAATATTCCCAGGCAAGATTTTATGGTTATGAATGTATCCTGCAACTTTGAGAAGGGTAGCTATAATATTTTTTTTCGCTAGAGCGGTAATGGTGAAATCTCTCTACACACTGCGGCGGTGTAACGAA
Organism: Sabellastarte sp. h YS-2021; assembly: GCA_964017235.1. Taxonomy (NCBI): domain Eukaryota; kingdom Metazoa; phylum Annelida; class Polychaeta; order Sabellida; family Sabellidae; genus Sabellastarte; species Sabellastarte sp. h YS-2021. The sequence goes on from OZ024937.1 coordinate 68,305,155, forward strand.
GCAAAATCCATAGTATCCACCGGATGCTATCAGGAACTGAGTTCTGAACTGTGCAAAAATAGATTCCATCAAAAGGATGCACTCCAAATCAGTATGGATTAGACTTATTAATAAAAACATAAAAGTACTTATTTTACATATTTGAGGAAGTAGCTGGTATTGGAGATGATGTAATACTATGTAGTTTCAGACTGAAAAAGATTAAAGGTTTTGTTCAAGCCTTTAAAGAAGACAATACGTTATACTCATTTAATAGATGTTAGCATTCTTATGAAATTTTCTATCAACATAAAACAATAAATTTTCATCTTCAGTCTAAATTTTTATCAGTAAATACATCTTTTCTACATCATAAACATAGGCCTAAAGGAGGATAAAAAAGATCTATGTGCAATGACTTTTTCTGTTCAATAAATGTTGGCAAAGTAAAATATGTTCAGGGTATTATTGTGAATTCCCTGGAAATTTTAAGGAATTCACAAATTCCCTGGTCTATTTAGGGATTTCACAAATTACAAAACATTAAAAAACATTCAGAGAATTCCTGAAATCCCTGATTACACAAATTCCCTGTAACATATATATGTATGTATGATATGTGTAAACTGGACTGCTATTATACAACTATTTAACTTAGATTTAGGCTGAGTTAGTTTCAGAAAAATTGTGGTTACGAAATATAATTTGGCACACCAAGACGGAGGGAATTATTCTTAGATAAGATATTTAACAAACTACAAAGGCAGATTAACAACAAAGGCAGATTAACTGACAATTTTATGTTGTTTGATATCATAAAATGTGGTTGTACTAATCATCTATCAGTGGTGTAAAAAAAATTTTGAGACCATTTTAATGCAATGTATATGAACTTATCTGTTTTGGATAAGTTAGCAGTTTTCTCTTCTCTAACACGCGTGTAAAAATTGTAACAGTGTTGTGTTTTTAAATGTCATCACCTTTACCAGCAAACTTTTTTGTGTTAGTCGGAAGTCACAATTAAATGTCATGTGATATGAGAATACTGGAAGAAAAACAGAATAGACATCTATGGCCTTATTTAGCTAAAGGCCTTGAATTGTTTCAACATATGGTTACTTTTTGGGAAGTAAAATTGTGAATACATTATTTATGCATACAACATGGGTCAACATGAAGTGGGTTGATTCATTAAGTGGGTTAATTTTTCAAGAATTTCAACCAAAATAAAAGTATGCTTTATTCCTTTGTCATGAAATTTTTGGAAGAGTTTTACAGTACACAGCCACATTACAAAAGATCAGACTTGGATGTTTTGATGTCTGTTAATTTAATAATTTAAATTATTAAATTGAATTTTTTTGGTCTTTTCATGGGAGGGAAGAGCCTGACTGCAATTCCATCAGGACACACTCACATACCAAATCTACTGATCATGAGTTTATTGCTATTTTCTTCCTGGTAAACATTTTTTGTGAACTTTTAAATATAATAAATCCAAGAAACATATTGATTTGGCCAAAATATGAATATAGGAGAAGTATTTTTGACTAAAACCTCCACCCACCTCATGAATGTTTATTGGATTTATTTATCAAAGATTTTGTGCATATTTACAATCGAAAGAAGCAAGTAAAAAACAAATTTTTACATAATATTGCTACCATCACTTTATTCTGTATATCTGCCAAATATAATGTTTCTAGCTAATTTTCTTTTTACACAGCACTCAAAACCGTGAAAAATCAACCCACTTCATGTTAACTCATGTAATATTATTCTGAGTAAACTTTGTCATTTGACCAATAATTCTGAATATATACGGTACATACAATTATATACACCTTCAATCAAAGAGCTTGCATACCGTATATATATATATATATATATATATATAATCGTTTGAATAAAACAATTGAAATTAAAGATGGGTGCAGTTATCCTGCAAAAGAAATGTAATATTAAAGTTTAAACTATGTACAAATATTAACTGAAGCAAATTCCGCCGTCGGACCGACGTTGGCTATTGGTCGGCAGATTTTTCCGACGTTGGGCCGACGTTGGCTTGCCAACCAACACTCTGGTTGGATGTCTCTATATTTTGCCGACGTTGGGCTGACGTTGGCTTGCCAACCAACACTCTGGTTAGATGTCTCTATATTTTGCCGACGTTGGGCCGACGTTGGCTTGCCAACCAACACTCAGGTTAGATGTCTATATTTTGCCAACGTTGGGCCAACGGCGGATTTTTATTCAAGATGGCGGCGAGCAATAATAGGGGATTTGGCGTAACTTAGAAAAAATATTTATTATGGTATGTCTAAATTTAATTAAAATCATATTTCAGTGGGCCCACAAATTTTAACTAACCATTTAACAATTTTACACATAAAAATAATATTCTCACTAAAAATTCACACTACAAAAGTTATCAATGAACATCATCTGATTGGCTGATGCTATACATAGAATATAATTTTCACCGGTGGCTTGCCGACATTGGGCCAACGTTGGCCCGACGGTCAAAAAGCTGTTAGCCCAACGTCAGCAGCCAACGTCGGACCGATGGATGTGCCGATGTTGGGCCAACGTCGGTCCGACGGTGGAATGCTATCTGGGGTCCAATAAAAATAAAATCGAAGTATGTTAATAGAAATTAAAATCGAAATAATAAAAACCACACTAGCTGTGGCTGTGGGCACTCACTGGTAGTAGATGTAGTTCTGAAATTCTTCACTACGAGGGCTTTTTTGATATTTGGACTGGGGAGGGGAGCAAATGCGTACCGAGTCATTCAGAGCCATTAGTAGATACTGCAACTAGTTTTTTGTTTCACTGTGGCTTCAGAACAGTCACTGACGGATCGGAAAACAATCCCTTTTAGAACCGCCAATGGAAATGGCTCACAAATTATATGCTTTAAGACCCGTTTTAAAGAAAAATGTCTTTACCCTTGATATATTTTATAAATGTTTTCATAAAATCGAAACCGCAAAATCTCTATTCTAACATGACATTTTAGAATATCTTTAGTTTTGAAGCTATATTTTGTAGAAAAATATACAAACTTTGTTATACTTGGTCTCAAGTGAGGTTTCAGTAACAAATTATTTCATTGGTTAATGAAATTAATTACGTTTGCAGGCGAAAAGTTATACTTGATCTTGAGTGAGGTTTCAGTAACAAATTATTTCATTGGTTATTGAAATTAATCACGTTTGCAGATGAAAAGTAGACTGGTTTTATGTATGTATTTTCATCGACAGCATGCTTTAATTCAACAGCCAGTGTCAGCCACACATCAAATAGTTATAATATGAACGTGACGGTTCTGAAATTAAAAGAATTGTGACCCGTCCTTGTCGGTTCCGAAGACACTCTGTTTTTGTTTTGCTGTCAGAATGTCCTGTCCCCAAGACTGAACACCCTTATTCAGATAATGACACAAGATGAAAACGAGCTCAGCCAATGCTAAATTTCATTAGACGCAACATAGTACTAATCTTTTAAAAAACTAATTAACAATATCTTACTTATTTCGTTTATGTAACCAAATTATGTAACCTCTTCCACAAGTCGATGTGCCGTACGTCATCACTTTTCACGTACTGTAGTTGGGAACTACTATACTTACGGTGCCTTATAAATCTCGGAGCTCCGGAGGTGCGGTCGGAGGGGTGCGGTGGGGTGCGGTAAAAATATTTGTACAATAAGATATTGCTGGATCATATCTCTGTAAAATGTTGTTAGAAACCCCATTGTAGCCTCATGTTTTCATCACTCTGTGGGTGTACAAGTACCAGCATTTGATATTTTATTTGTTTTAAATATTGCGAGAAGACAGAGTGAGGTGCGGTGACAGTAAAATATTGCTGGATCATATATTTGTAAAATATTGTTAGAAACCCCATCGTAGCCTCATGTTTTCATCACTCTGTGGGTGTACAACTACGTACGTACCAGCCTTTCATATTTTATTTGTTTTAAATATTGCGAGAAGACAGAGTGAGGTGAGGTGACAGAAAATATTGCTTGATTATATGTATTTGTAAAATATTGTTAGAAACCCCATTGTAGCCTCACGTTTCCATCACTCTGTGGGTGTACAAGTACTACGTACAGCATTGGAGGTCGGGGGGGGGGGGGGGGGGGTGCGATGGGGTGCGGTAAAAATATTTGTACAATAAAATATTGCTGGATCATAGATCTATCTCTGTAAAATATTGTTAGAAACTCCATTGTAGCCTCACGTTTTCATCACTCTGTAGATGTACAACTACCAGCATTTGATATTTTATTTGTTTTAAATATTGCAAGAAGACAGAGTGAGGTGCGGTGACAGTAAAATATTGCTGGATCATATGTCTGTAAAATATTGTTAGAAACCCCATTGTAGCCTTATTTTGTCACCGCACCATTGAATCCGAGAATTGTACGAGTACATTATGATCACTGTCACCGCACCCCATCGCACCTCCAGTACTTGTACACCCACAGAGTGATGGCAATATCGTCTCCGCCCATGATTTATCACAATATAAATAATGTCATAATTGTTTGTTTTTACAAAGAAAAATTTATAAATTTATTTTAAAATTTCACAAAAAGAATTTCAGTTGAAGACATTGAATAATAGCAGTCCTATTAATGACATAAAAATGGATATCTAGTTGGAAAATATGGATTTACATGTCGTGAACAGTTATATTTGAAAGCTGATGCAAAATTATGGTCATTATGATGTCATCAGAAATAGAATATTGAATATATAATGATTCATGAAAACATGTCATCTTGGAAAGAATATTTAAAACACGCTGCCGCCGCTGCCGCTGCAGAGATTTCCTTTTGGACGCGATAACTTAAAAAATATTTTAGTTAGAACTTTCAAATTTGGTATGTGGGTATATATGGGCAATGCCACGAATGCTATTGTTTTGTGACCTTGACCTACAATCTCAAGGTCACTGGTAGCCTCTTAAAGGTCAGATTTTGGCCATGTTTTCACATTTTGGCCCAGTTCTCATATACAGAAAGTTACATCATCCTATGGCTGGTATATATAATACATATATATGTCCTCTGTAAGCATGCAGAAATTTGACCTTCAAGCTCCTCACTGAAGGTCATCCACTGACCGCCAAAGTACCTGACCAAGGGTCATTTTTGCCTTTTTGGAGTTGGAGAATCCTGACCTGGTGCTCCAGGAAACAGGCTCAAACCCGACACATTCATGCCTTAACTACATCCCGTCTGGGGATACACTGCGTTGAGACGCAATATCTAGTTTCTACAGTGCTTCTGTTCATATTTAGTGCCTGTAATCAATGAATTATTTCTTTTGAAAGAATAATAAAAGAGTAACATAACCAACAAACTGAGTGCTTTATCACTAAGCTATAATGTTTTTTAGGAACATCACTGGGAATCAAACCCAGGTCTCCCAATATGTCAGAATATGCTACTCTATTACTTACTGTTGCAAAGTGTAATTTTAAATCCAAGAAATATATCCTTGCCCATTAATTTACAGACAGAAATTCCTGGAATTTTTTTGAAAATTACATACATTTTTCTATGGACAAACAAAAAAATACATCCATCCAACTTTTACAGAATTATACCAATAATGTTTGAGTAAGATAATCCATTTTCAAGAGAACTATGCACATTTTTTAGTGAGCTATGGCATTGTGACGTCTATTTACAAACACCCAATGCATACATGGTTACTGTTTTTACTGGGGGCTATCCTCCCCACACCTTCTTAAAAGGCTATTTTATTTCAGTGATCACTTTAAAACTCAAAAATGGTTGGAAAAGCGTGCGGGCGGATAGTCCCCAGTCATAATTGGCCTCTGAATGGCTAGACACAGCACAACAGCTAAGGTCCATTCAGTTAAAGTATCTGTCATCTTTTGACCAGGAGCGCAAGACCCTAGTGGGCTACCATTGGCTATGGGTGGCAAAATATAACTAGTGGGCCACCACTGGGCTACTGCTGGACCACTGACTGCATTTTAAAAAAATTTTTAAAGCATTATAAACAACTTCATAAGCAACCACGACTATTGTCACGCCACCAGAGAACCACCATAAACACTTGATGGCTCCCATCAGTGGACCACTGGTGGGCCATCAGTCAACCTTGTTCTTGGCTACTGAAGGTGGTCCACTGGGGGCCCAATGGAAAAACTTATCATTGGTTGCCAATATAGTGGGCCACTGATGGACCACCAGTAAACCTTATTTTCGGCTGTCAATGGTGGACCACTGTCTACCAGGTGGTCAGGAGAATGGCTACTCACCAGCTATTTCATATTGGATTTTAATGCAAAAAACATGAGCAGAAGCTCTTTAAATTATCTTTCTAATGATATAAGTAACTTATAATTAGGGTACATAATTTTAGAAATATTTAAGAAAAAACAGAACTTGTTTATAGTGCTAATTAAACAATAGGACAGTCCCAGCCAGCACTACATATGAGACCAACAAGGGTCCCAAATGGGTTCTTATATGGGGCCTTTGTGGGCGCCCTATATGGGCCCCAGTCAGTTTTTGCAAACGGTTTTCTGATGGGACCAATATGGTTTATCAATAAGGGTCATATATGGGCCCCATATGGGGCCTTTATTGTGAAATAAATGGGTCCCACATGGGCCCAACTTGTAATTTGAACATGGGGCCCAGATGGTTTTGCAAATGGTTTGGTGATGGGACCAGTATGGGCTCTGTATATGGGTTATATGTGGGTCTGACAAGGGCACTATATGGTAAACTGCATCCAGGTTCTTATTGGTCCTACATATAGGTTCAGATGCATGGACCGGCTCAGTTTTAAAATGTGCACTACCAACACAAGGTCCATTTGTAGTTCAGCTCACATGTAATAGAAGCTCAAAAATGAGTTGATCTGTGTGAACAGTCCGCAATTTCCTTCACACTTTGCCCACATATTCTGTCTAATATTTTAATACACTTTCATGAAGCCTTTGTAAATAATGCACAATACAATCTTGATTCATACTATACTATTATCCAATTTCCAGAATGTAATTCAAATCATTTCAAGTTCAAAATCTTATGATGTACCACATTTGTGTCTAAGCTTGTCTTATACAGAATACAGAAATGTCTATCAGAAACTCATATCTTAATGATTCACCCAAACCCTTTTTCCAGATGGCCCAAGCTAAAACAGCTACATAGCCTTGTCAAGACACAAGTAAAACACATGATGAAATCCTCAGTTAACTGATATAATTAAGCACATGCATTATTTGATTAATAAAGATTTTTTTTTCATTATGAATCCCCACCAAAAATATCATAGTTTATTTTTTTAGCCTTATTTACACAATTTTTACAAATTTCATAGATTTCTCACACATATTTATAATCTTTAAATTGTACTGTAATTTGTATCATAGTGACAAAAGGCTACCCTGTTTCAGACCATGGGTTTTTTCCCATTTTCCTAGCACTGCCTCAAAATACTATCTGTGTGAAAAGATAAACATATCTGTACTGCATGATATAGGGGGTTGGACATATTAATGACTCCTTGAGTTAAACTAAGAGAAACTAAAATTTTACAGAATTTCCACAACTGTAGACTTTCTGTACTCATATTCATGAAAAAGGTGTTTGTGGTACATTAAGGTAATATAAACCACTAGATTATTAATTAGTGAGATATACAACAAATTTAATTTAATACATTTTTCACAAAAACTTTACAATACATTTACAGAGCTATAAAATGGCCATTGTATGTGATAATAATGAGGGTCCCTTGTGAGAATATTATACCCATTTTTGACCTTCACAGGTCCAACCAATATGCGTGTACACTTTTATTTTAAAAGCTTTTGTGGCGAGTAGTTTTTCTCAAATAGGACCTTTTTTATTTTTGGATTTTTTTCATTCAAAATCAGATGAGAAGTTAATAAAGAACACTTGTTATATATATTTATATTTTTCCTCTAGGATTTATATATGGGACCTATCTGGGACCCTTATACCAGTAAATCATCCATAAAAGTCCATTCTGGGGCCCATATTAAACATTGTGATAATAAATGTTTTGTTTACCACTCTTTACGAAGTCCAAATCAACATGATGCCAAATGAATCTATTATTAAATCTGTTTTATTTTCCTCATTTTCTACTATTTAGGGAACATTAAGTATTTTTATATAAATGGGACCAATATGGGCCCCCTTTGGGCATTCTGTGCCCACATATATCCTTTATAGGACCCATATTGCTATTTGCCCGCCTATAGCCCACATAGGCCCCATATGATCATGCTTGCTGGGGTGGGCGAAAATAGGAGATATTTTGTTAAAACTGCTGCAAATGAATTAGATAAATTTCAAACCCTAAACAAAACTAATGTACATAATTTATTCCTCTATTTCCAGTAATATTATTTTAAAAATATATGTGTTAATATAGTGTACTCATGTAAATTAATTTTCGCTACTTCCTGGTTCATCTGCCACAGACGTACTTTGTTTTCCCTTACGAAGTTCCCGTATGTGATTTACCGGACAGAAGAATATGTATTTGTAAAATATTGTTAGAAACTCCATTGTAGCCTCACGTTTTCATCACTCTGTAGATGTACAACGGAGCGACTGTAGAATCCTCCTGACGGAAGTATAAATATGCTAATTAGCAATATCTAATGTTTTTGAATATTCAGAATTTGAATAATGTAAATGTAGAAAAAACTTGTAAAATATGTAGACAAGTCGACAAGGTCGACAAGTGGAAAGTTTTACTTGACAGGTAGAGAGGTTGAAAGGTCGACAAAGTCGACAAATTGTAAAATTATTATTTGCAAATAAGATCAAATAAATAAGTATATGCCTTATATTACTAGGTAGTTGGTCGACAGGTTGACAAAGTCGACAAAAACAAAGAAATATACATAGATAAGGTATTGGTGGAGAGGTAGACAAAGTCGACAATCTGATGAAAGTAATGTAGAGGAGAATGCAAGGTCGACAGGTTGACTAAGTCGACAAATTGCACACATACATATTATATATAATGTTGAGTTTTTGACATTTCAGTATTAGGTCGACAAAGTCGACAAAACAATGCTGAAATATTTTTTAAGTTATCGTGTCCAAAAGGAAATCTCTGCAGCGGCAGCAGCGGCAGCGTGTTTTAAATATTCTTTCCAAGATGACATGTTTTCATGAATCATTATATATTCAATATTCTATTTCTGATGACATCATAATGACCATAATTTTGCATCAGCTTTCAAATATAACTGTTCACGATATGTAAATCCATATTTTCCAACTAGATATCCATTTTTATGTCATTAATAGGACTGCTATTATTCAATGTCTTCAACTGAAATTCTTTTTGTGAAATTTTAAAATAAATTTATAAATTTTTCTTTGTAAAAACAAACAATTATGACATTATTTATATTGTGATAAATCATGGGCGGAGACGATATTGCCATTAGAATAGCCACTTGCAGAGAGCAGTATAAAAGGTGAAGGTCATCGTGACGATGCAAGATTCTATCCAAGTATTGTGAGAAATAGTTCAAAACCACGAAAAGGACAATGAAGTTCTGAAGAAATATTGTGCAAATAGTTATGTAGAAACACAATATATAGAGAGAAGATATTTATAAAGAACATTTATACAGTGATCCAGCAGATAACCAGGAAGTGGGATGCTGGAAACAGTAACTGGTGAGTTACAATAATAGCTTCAGTATTTTATCCAATGACTTTCTTTTAAATGTTTTATTAGGTTGGCTATAATTATACTGTAATTATAAAGAAGCTATAATCATGTAGCAAAGCCACAATGCTCAGTTCAGATGCTTGTGTGTCATACAACTTTGTCATATAAACTGGAAAAAAACACAAATAGCCACATTTGTAGAACTCCACCCATTATTCCCCACTTCTGACCACAAAAAAAACAGGCCTTAAGAAGTAAGCACCACGCATGCAATTGAACATGGGTAAACCCCCACCTCCACCCCTGCGGTGTTATATCTGATTACTTTTAGGCACAGGCCTAATGGTCTGTGTAGCAGGGTACAGATAAAAAAAACCAGGAACCCCCCATGACCTCACTGCTGTGTGATAAAATGTTATAGCTTATAGTGTTTGGATGCGATCTATTCTATTTGATCACGACCTTTTGTGTAACTAAAATTATTACGCCAAATGATCCTACGAGGGAGACCGATCACTTAGATCATGATTTAAGTGAATGAAGTGATCCCAATCAAATACATGTATTTTCCCTCTAGCTTTATTTTCCAATCTTCTTACCCAGACATTACAAACTCAAAACTGACATTTACCTTCCTTTTCTCCAAAGCTAACAATGATTCTTTTGTGACTCATTTATCTGGTACATAAGATGTTAAACATTTTGATAAATGAAGGAAAACATAAGCATTCAGTGTAAAGGATCTTAGAGCAATCATATTTAAATTTAATGCCAAACATCACCTTGCAGATGATGCACAAGTTTAAAGAAAAAACAAGAGAGTCTTAAGAGTGTGAATTAAGACCAAAATACACACATAGTTAGATAAATTGTTTGGTACCAATTGGGAATTGGGTGGGTTGCCCCAATATTCCACATCGACTACTGCCCACATTCCTGATGTGATCCAGTCTGAGAGTGGTTTATTTCAGGGAACCAACATCGAGTAATAGAGATCTGCGTATCCTTAATAGAGTAACATTTTTTTCCAATAAATGCTTGGATACAAAGGTGATCTATGATCCTTTGTTTCTGATAAATAGAGAGTCTATGTTCAAAGATTCATGCTCTGAACTCTGTTTAGTGTACAATAAGTGAATTTACCCAATTAGTCTGGTTCCTGACAACTTTGCTCTGCAAGAAAGGGTCAGGTATTGCCCACCATTTTGGACACTTGCCTTCCGTTGTTACACAAAACAATGATCAAGAAGAAATCAAATATAACACATTTCTAGTCAACACATTTGGTGCACATTTTGAGATTATATATCCCCCCTTTTACTATATCATGATATCGCATAATAATTGAACAACATTTGTGATAAATAAAAACTGCGCATCAGTTTAAAGTGTTGTCGATCTTCTGTTATTACCCAAAACACGTATTTGCTTGAAAAGATTATTGTGATAAAAATAATTTTTATGTTTAGTTGGCCACATTTAATGTTATAAGACCCATAATATATGGCAAAAATATTTTAAATGCATACAAAACTGATATAAATAATTAAAATCATGATCCAGATTTCACAATACATGAGGGATATTAATGAGGCATTCTTTCGGCTATTGAACACTGGTACTATTTCACAGGTATTTAGCATCACCTCATGACATCAAAAAGAATGCAGCATTAATAAGTGAAGGTCACCGCAGGCAATATCAATCTCTTTATTGTTAAAGTAGACTGGTGACCCATCAATTACCCAATTGGTGCATTCATTGGGTATAATAGGGATATTCTCTTTTAGGCAAGGGATGATCTGCCAATCTCAATTCCAGACCATCAAATTGTAGATCCAATTTGGAGGTGGCTATTAACAAAGTAGGGTGACTTGCACTTTCAGGGGGCCAAACTCGTATTTAAAAACAGAAGAATAAACTGAAGTGTACAATAAGTCACCAAGTGATGTGTCCAATGGTTCCAATGTGATGTATTCTGTTTTGAAAGTGATTGCGTGAACTTTCTCATCAGATGCTTGAGATTATTGGACAACCCCTCCCTGAGGTACTATTTTTGGTGCAATTGCACCTGGGAACCAGTGCAGTGCCCATTAACCTTTTATCCAAGTGTAAATGAAGTAATAGATAGTATAAGTTCAGTTTTATAATACTTGATTTTGCTTAAATATTATTGTGGGAGGATTATACAGGCAGTTAAAGGATTCATATGACATTCAAACCCATTGCCTCCTAACGACTTAGGAAGGTTAGGTACCGAGTGCCTGATGTTCCACATTTTATTGTTACCACTCAGGAAAGACCAAGGTATTTGTAGTCCATTACATGTTGTCCTTTATAACATGTTTAGTTGCATCTTTTATGTTTGGCTTATGGGCACAAGGTGCAAGTTCACAATTTGATGATTGTTTGATGGAATGGCCCAATGCTTTGTTTCCATCTGAGTATTAGATTCATTAAATGATGATATACAACACTCCCACCAAATTGAGCAGCTTTGTCTTAGCTTATATGCAGAGTTCATGGATTTTAGAGTTATGTATTTGTTTTCATATATAAGTCATATTTATAACCATGGCTCACATATAAAAAGTAAAACACAATACATTTTGAGTTAAATAAATGGGTTTTGATAAATACTGTGAAATTTGTTGTGGATAAGTGTACAAGTATGCATGTATTTTAGTACTATAATAATTTATTTATAAAGATCGATAAATGAATATTTAAATTATTTGTCCATTATAATATAATATACAATAATTAAAAATAAATATGTTTATATTTATTAATCAATTTATGTCCACACTTTAAGTAATCATAAATGGTATCCAGCCATCATCAAGGTACAAAGTGAACTGGGTAACCTGGTTTGTTATGTCATTTACCATGATGTTGCATTGTCATGTCATGTGATTGTGACATCACAATGTCACATATTGTGAAGGACCACTTTTGGGGCTTTTTTCAACAAAGATATGAGCTGGGATATGTGTAAAAGGGTTAGTGACGATTATTACTCATAATTATTATTCTGATTATTTACTGATGTGCACATTAGTAAACAACGAGAAACAAGTGGTCTTAAATGTGCACAATAAGTCACCAAGTGATGTTCACAATGATCAATGTGATGATATGCCTTACACAATAACAATAAATGGTATTATTCTGTTTCGAAAGTGATTGGGTGGACTTTCTAATCAGATGCTGGAGATTACTTGGGTAACCTCTCCCTGAGGTACTATTTTTGGTGAATTGCACCTGTGCAAAGGTGCAGTGCTCATTTACCTTTTATTTAAGTGTAAATGGAGTAATAGACAGTATAAGTTCAGTTTTATAATATTTTGATTTTGCTTAATATGATAGTGGGATTGGACTATCCTTTCTTGGTCATCAATGTCTTAGAGGATGTCTTCATCGATTTGGGAAATATTTAATACTTAGTAGATTATGCCACACAAGGATAAAATATCTCAAATATATCACTTGGTACATTTACAGTTAAATAAATAGATCCCGTATTTATTCTATTTAAGAATGACTTGACTACTTTGAGAATTTATGAGAATTCTATACAAAGCCACTTAAGTGCTGTAAATTTTGTAATGAGAGGTATATTTCTGTCAAATTCTGTGAAAATCTTTTTAAATGCTGAAAAATATGTTATTATCAGTAAATATTATTTGGGGAATATACACTGTTATCAAACAATTCTCATATTTATTCACTTTATGATGAGTTGCCAGATTTGAAAAACTCTTATTATTATGAGAAATATTTGATGAGCAGTGTTTGCAAAAGAAAACACTGCATTCAAACAACCCCTTTCTTTCAAATTCTTTGCATGCAGAGCCCACCTCAAAATGAGTCAAAAATGACATTTATGTTTGAAAATAATAACTCCGGTAATTGTATGTAAATCAGTGAAACAGCTAACACATGCCACAATGCTGCCCTTATTATACACAATAGTGATCTGTGTGATTGCCTTTCATGTGTCACAGTTTCTCCTTGCTCAGGCACATTTAGTTAATCCTTCCAAAGCTTAAATTGGCCTCTTTAAGCCTTTAATAATACCACCTCAAAGACAGTTGTTTTAGAACACTGAATCAAAGAGGGACAATTAAAGGTCCCTTGATATTTCAAAGTTATTTATTTTAACATTTGTGTGTTATATTTAGTATTCTTTGATGAATATCCATACATTACATATTGATTATTTGAAAAGTTTATGTGTGAAAATTTGAAATGAATTTGACTTATGAGTGTTACAAAATCAATTCATTGTTGTTTTGAAGTTTATTTAAAGTGATGATTTTATGACAATTAATTCATTATTGTATCAAAGTCCATTTAAAGTATTCATCTATATGAAAACTAATTCATTACAGAATTAAAGTCCATGTTAAGTGATCATTTTCCTACAACCTCCTTCTCACAAAAAGCAAAGAGTAAATTGTAATAGAAAAGTAATAGAAAGTAATAGATGTAATAGATAGAATTTCAATCTATTACTATTACTATTACATTTGAAAAATTTCAATCTATTACTATTACATCGAAGTTGACTCCAATCTATTACTTTTCTATTACTTCTATTACTTTGTTTACAAGTCTGATACTTACTTTCATTGCAAAAAGGCCGAGTGCTTAAGTGGCCTAGTGGGTTAGCAGGTTTGGCATCTAATCACAGGCTGTCACCTCTGTGTGTGCTCAAACCCCTAGTGACACTACTGAGGATTTGTCCCAATATAACCCTGGCTGCTGAATGGGATGTAAAAGCCAAACTTTGACCCTTGTCATAGCAAAATATGCATTTATTTATGATAATTTTGTTCTATTTACTGATTGGTTCCTAATACATCATAAAAAAACCTATATTGAATCCAAACAGTATTCCTTTCTCATTAAGTTTGTAACACTCTGTGCTGATCACTGACCAGTAGTTTCAAAATGAGAATTTACATTTGCTCATTGTGGTATTAGAATTTTCTGTAATACAATCAATTTAACAATCACTGCTCATTAACGGGTTCTGTGTCAGCTGACTTTGTGTTTTGAGCTTCAGAGTACAAGTGAAAGTAAAAGGATTGAAGTAGCAAGGATTAATTTGACCTTGAAGGGAGGGTCAAAGGTCAAATCTGAAACCACAAAAAGATTCAAACACATGATATCCTAGAAATTGTCTTTTTATTCCAAACCTCTAATACCAATAATAAATAAAGAGATACAGGGTATAGAAAGTATCAGTGACCCCATTTGGCCTTAATGGAAGGGTCAAAGGTCAAATTAGACCCACCAAAAGATTCACATCCCAAACCTGTAGGATCAATAATAAAGGAGATACAGGACATTGAAAGTATCAATAATCCCATTTGACCTTAAAAAAGGGTCAAAGGTCAATCCAATTCCACCAAAATATGCAAGCGGCATGAATTTATCATATGTGGTCTTCAAGTCCCAAACATCTAGGATCAATAATGCTGATAAAAGACATTACAACTGCTGAATGCGAGTAAGTAGCTATATACTCATTCATGCATTGAGCAACCAGTGTGAAACTTTAATATTGTACTCCCATCTTGCGCCCTGAGTGGCTGCACAGGGAAAAATGTTAAAAAACAGTTAAAATTCTCTAGAATTATTCGTCATTATTCTGTGATTTTACAATATAATATGTGTAAAGCATCCAGGAGTAAAGTGACAACAGTTTTGTGAGGAAAATGTACAGATACTTTAGATGAATAAAAGATAAATATTTCTGTTTAAACTCAAAGGAGAAACAGTGAGAAGAGATAAGCATGTGAAATGGATGTGTATTTGTGTGATGAATACAATAGCCTGTAGTAGATGCTGTATTATTTTTTCAATGTATAAACAGTATGATTGGTGTGATTTGTCAAACATTATTAAATAATAAGCCAGGACAGACTTGCAAAGGAAGCACCAGAATACTGCCCCTAAACCTAAGGATATCATACTAGTACAATACATTCATGACATAAACATAGCCATGTGTGTTGTGACTGAAACCTGGCTAGCAAAAAAACGACAATGATGAGGTGGATGCTTGGATAAGTACTTGTGAACTGCCAAAACATGGATACTGCCTTGATGCTGTCAACAGGGAATCTACAGGTGGGGGTCTGGCACTTATTTATAAGAAAGTGTTAAGAAACTTGATAGAAACTTGACTTGAACTACAATCATTTTAGTTCGCCAAATGGGGGGAGGGTTGTCTTCAACAAAAGTAGTCACACTGAATGCAATAAATCATCCTCCACACACAACGAAACATCCAATAACAAATGCTACCTTTCTAAATGAATCCAGTGATAAATTCTCTGACCTTGCAGTAGACGACAATAAAGACTCAATCATTCTCAGTAACCTCAACATTCATTTAAATGATGAGAAAAGCTATGATGCAAAACACTGAATGGCGTTATTAACTCACTGGGATACAAACATGTTAGCTGGATACATATTAGATGCAGTTATCACCAAATTTGAGAGTGACTTACTGTTCAAATCAGTTCCAGGACAATTTGTGTCAGATCATCATGCTATAATTTGTTACGTGAAATGTCATGAAAAGCCCAAAGAGTCAAGTAAAATCAATATGAAAAAGGAAGAGAAAATTAGACCAGTTATATATTGACTGAAGTAAAATTGAACTGCATAATGAAGAGTCAACATAAAAGGATAAATTAGTTGATGTTTTGAAGATAATTTGAAGCTGTGCTTGAACAAACATGCTCCTCTAGTAGAGAACAAAATTGTACCTGCAAGAAAATATCCCTGGTATAATAAAAATATAAAATTACACAAACAGAAAGAAAGACCAAGGGAAAGCATATGGAATAGATACCAAACACCAGACACTCTAACAGCTTTGAAAAAAGAAACAAGTACAAGTACATGTATATGTTAAAAATTCCAAAACTTCAGTCTTGAGTAAAAAGATTGAGGAATGTGGTAAAGACTCACTGGTCTCACTGGAGGCCCAAAAGACAACACTTTCCCTGCCAACATTGATGATTATAGTCTAGCCAATAAATTGTTCATTAAGTATAAAAGAGTCTATTTAGATAACAAACGTAACTTCAACCATCACATTACCCATAAATGCAGAGTGGCTATGCTAAATATCCATAGAATCAGAAACATCAGATCCACCCTGACGAAGTAAAACACACACTTGTTTTTGGCTTTGTGATGCCACATGTTGACTTTTGCAATAGTGTACTGTTTGGTAAAAGAAACTGCAAAGAGTGCAAAATACAGCTGCCAAATTAGTCCTTTTTACAGAACAAAATATGAAAGCTCAAATGAATCCAGAAAGTTGCTTTACTGACTATCAATTGTTGCCAGGATTGAATTTAAAATTATTGTGCTTGTTGTGCTTGTGTAAGTGCCTTCAAGAAAATGCACCAGAATATTTACAAAGCCTGCTGACTCAAGAACCAGTGTTGAGAGAAGGACTTAGATCCTGCACTTACTCAAACGATCTTCATGTACCTAGATCAAGCTGGCACAGCTTTGCATCAAGATCATGAGTGGCCCATCATGATGAACAACACCTGTGAAAGAATTTGTTTAGTTGCAATACATTTGAAGATATCAGCCATTTACTCATTATGCTGCTAAAAATGAGAAAGTGGCTGTTACTCATTTAGCTATTATGATAGCCTTTCCAAACAATGAACAATGACCAACTCAGGGGTATAAGTATATACTTGTGTATACATCATTGTAGACTTGAAGAGATACACTTGTATATAGGTAAACATGTTTATTCTTTCACATAAAAACATATTAATACACATGTACAAGTAACAAACTACATATATTAGAATTAATTTTTTTTTGCTTTTGGAGGCATTTTCACAGTTACTATGAACATGTGAAGACAATATGACATTCTAATAAAATGTATGCCTTTTTATAAGGATTAAGTAAATCCTAACAGTTAAACTTTAAAAGCTTTAAGAACTGTACTCAGGAGAATGTTTTCAAAATATTTCCTTCATTGATATGTTTTTGATTTACATTAATTACAGAATATCAAAAACCTTTTAAAAGTCTTTCAAGAGTGGAATTAAAAGTTTCTCCAAAACAATTGAAACTCAGTTGCTCTTTCATAACCCCAAACGGACTGTTGATTACAGAGGTATTGCACTCTACACAGGAGTGAGTGTTATGTCTTTGAAGACCTGATTGTCATTAAGGTGATTTGAAATAATGGGGCCATGCTCAACAATGGGTGATTAATCCATTTTCTAGCCAACAGGTGACATAGCCTAACTGTGTGGTGTGTAATCCCATAGACAAAAGACCTGCCATCTTCAGTGAAGCACAATGTAAATAATGATGTCCATGCTCTTTTTAAACATTGCCTCTTACACACAATAATATTCATAATTTAAATAACATATACATAAATTAGCTATAGTCACATTTGTACATTATTTATGTCTATGTTTTTTTATAAAATGCTACATTATTAGTATTAAGATTATTATTAGCTTTTTTTGTAAATATTTAAATTAATAATAATAGTGGTAGCTATTTAAATCAAATACATGGATGTAGGTAGATTGAGCAAAGTGATTCTAAATTCTTTAATTTTAACACAAGAAGTTTTGTTTTGGATGGAAGGGGTGATTGCTCTTCGCAGGTTCAGAGCTCCCATGGTGCATAAAAAAGGTGGTTGCTGATTGCAGGTAGCAGGTGGTTGCTCTTCGCAGGTTCAAAATTAATGCAAAATGCCTTGGTGGTTTTCCAGGGTGGTTGCTCCTTTCAGGTGGTTGCTCGAGCAGGTTGGACTGTACTTTTGAAGCAATTTATTCATTAGGTAACTGCTGATAAGTGCAAATGTAGATATTCTTCGCTTAGCTATGGAGACAGACATCCAAACTTCTGACCGTGTTGTAGCTATGGAAAAATTAGCTGAACAAAGTACTTCAGGAAAATGCTTTATATGCAACAGTTTTAAAGTAATTTTACTCATTATGGAAGGTACTAAAAAGTCAGAAAGTAGCAATTACTCATTTAACTATTGTTATAGACTGCCAAGTTATTCACCATATTGTATCTATGGAAAAGGTAACTGAAGAACATATTTTTTTCAAATTGCTCTAAATGCAATATATGCTGTATGATTTCATGAATTATAGTGCATCAAAAAAGATTTTTGAAAACTAAAAAGAAGTGACCTTGATGGAGAAGTGGGTTATTTAAAAACCATTGTAGCTTTTAAACTAAAAACAAAATGTGAGCTTTATTATGTTTTGTAAGGTAGCATAAAGTTACAAAGTTAACTGAAAAAACGCTATAGGGTGGCAGAAGAGAAATTGTAGTTTAAAGGAATTGTGATTTTAAATGTTTGCATCTTTTTCTGTTTATGCAGTTACATAATTTGCAGAATATTCAGCAGGGAATCTTTGGAGTGACCTTTTTGCAGGAAGAAAATTTTCCAGGAAAAATTCTTTTCAGGAGATATTTAATCCTAGATTTACATTGATAAAGACTGATTTTAGTAGAGCATAATTTACTGCAGATAGAGACATCCATACGTTGTATATCTTTTAAACTTTTATTCCTGTGAATGTTCATTGCTATTTTATATTTTTATAAGAGAAACATGCTTAAGATAATCCCCCTTTTGAAATCCTTTATTGTTTCATTGCAAAAGGGATACACAAAGTTATGTTCCCAGATGTTTTTTGTTATTTTTCACATTTACATGCTAAGATTTACTATATTTAACTGATTAGTGTTCACAGAAAGTTAAAAAATGACACTACTTCAGAAATTTACTCTTGATTGGATTTACAAGCTTTTTACTGGATATATTTGTTGCAATTAATTACCATTAGACAGTGTTGTAGTCATACTTTCTATTTAGAGCAAAACATTTTTTTTCTGCTTGATCCAAGTCATTATATTTAATATTGCAATGGGCCTTTTTGAAAATCTCTTGAAGAATTCTTCTCTTACCTTTGGCGATTCATTACTTTTAGACACATTTTAAATTTTACAGAATTTACAGAAAGCACATCCTTTAATGAAAATAAATCAGTACATCTTTATACCACTTCTCAGACCTTTCACTCAGTGTACTGTTACATATATGGGCACTACATCAGTGCATTGTTTAATCTAAGCTTTATGTCTATATATTGCCATGTAAGGTAATTGTGTTGTTGATTCTTTTTATGTGTTATGCAGTACTGATCTATTTATAGATTGGGGAAATTCTTCTAATAACCTCAGTGATTATAGTAGTAAATTTGAGAAAACCCAATTACCAGTAGTCTCTAGAACTTTCTTGGTGAATTTGGTAACAGGTCCTAAATTCAAGTTAGTTCTGTAACTGTCTAGAAGTTTCCATGCTTGTATATAAGCACTATACACCTGGCCACAGATGAACATAGCATTCACTGGCTATACAGAAGGCTAACTGTGTTTTAGAGCTACATTGGATATACTTTTTGTATACTTTATACTTTGTGATTGAACTATTACTGGAGTGAACTGGATACAGTGTCTGGATAGATTTGCTGTATTTTGGATACCTTTTCGTCTGCACAGTGTGTGGTTCTACCAGAGAGTAGATTTATTGCATTTTAGACATTGTCCATATCTTCAAGTGGACAGTACAGTTGTGCAAACTCTCTGAATATTTCTATACAGACATTTGGTGTGATTGGATATCGAAATCATCACAGGATAAGAATATTTTGTGTTATCGGATACTGAATGGATCACAGGATACGGATATCTGTATTAGTGGACAGATCACAGGATACATCACAGGACAGACTGCTGGATACAGTGGATAAACTTAACTGTCAGTTACAGTGGTCAGGTCAGATTAGTTTCATTATTGTATCATTGTATGTACTATTGTGAGCATACCAGTTAACTGTAATCATTATTCTAATTGTTAAATAAATTTGTTAAGTTAAATTTTTTCTCTTTTCCTGTTGCAACTTAAAAGCAGCCGGTAACTGCTACCATGTTTGCTCTGTGACCGTAACAGTACAAACAAATTATATCACACACAAAAAACACAGCAGGGCATGACTGAGTGGGACTGTGACTTTCAATGAATCATCTTCCCAGATAGAGATCACAGCAATGCAAATAGAGTTGGAGCAAAAACAAAAGAGGGGCAATCTAACTTGATATTAATTTTGCTACTTTAAAGAGAGGGGTCTTTCTAACTGGGTATCGTCTGATTAATAAATCCACTGTAAAGAAGGATAATAATGGTGATTCTCATACATAGAGACAATAAATATTCACAAATCACTTAATTGTGACTACATAGAAGTGAAATATTTAATTAGCTAGAGATGTATAAAATACTGTATAAGAAAAACTGACCAAGAGTTTTTCAGTCACGTCTATACATTTAACCAATTTACATCATCTACGTTAATAAGCAGATCAACAACTCATTTTGCAAACTTCAAAGTTGGGGGTTTACGCCCCATTTAACAGCCAGGGTCATATTGGGATAGGTCCATAGCATTGCCACTTGTTGGAGTCGAACCCACACAGAGGTGACTGTCTGTGATTAGATGCCAGACTTGCTAACCACTAGTCCACGGAGGATCTCTAGCTCATTTTGCAAAACAAAAACTCAATAAATTTTATTTAAGAAGTTATGAGTAACAAAAAAGCAACAGATAAACATATCACTTAATCAAAAATGGCATTGAAGATGCGTATACTCCATGGACCTGGGAAATAATTTACAACATCATGAGATACAGAAGAAGTGAAACAGTTCAAAGATCAGGAGACATTCAGAGTAAACCGTGTCAATTTTGTTAAGGTCCAAATTATATTTAAGTAGAAATAATGTTTTAAGAGAGACAAAATTTATGTAAAGATAACGTATTAAAATGAAAATTCAGTAGTAAGATGATGGCATTAATCAGTAAACTAAATGATATATCTGTAAAATGTACTAATTGAAGTATAGCTGACAATAGAAACAGCACAATTAAGTAAAAGTATGTTTAATAATCGGCTGCAGCAATCCACATATCTTTGTGATAAGAGAAATAGTTCTCAAATATGGAAGGTAAACACACTTTGGCAACGTCCCTACCAGGTATCAAATTCCTATGCCTTACAGTTTCAGAGATATAGCCCAGGCAAGATTTTAAGGGTCAAGGTCACTACAGCAAAGTCAAAGATCAACTCAAGGTCACACCATGATAATGCACACCTACACTCCCTAACCAATGTCCCTACAAAGTATCAACTTTCTACACTTTAAGGTTCTGGAGATATAGCCCTGACAAGATTTTAATAGTCAAGGTCACTACAGCAAGGTCAAAGGTCAAATCAAGGTGACATCATGATGTTACACACCTACACCCATCTCAACCAATGGCTCTATCGAGTATCAAACTTCAGTACCTTACAGTTCCCAAAATATAGCCTGGACAAGATTTTATAACTCAAGGTCACTAAAGCAAGGTCAAAGGTCACCCACCCATTGCCCTGCCCTTTTTGTGCAAACCTGCTCGTGGTAGGGGAAGAGAGATATGAGTTCAGTCCAAGGAAATAAACCTCTCAAAGGACGCACACCAGAGTTTTTTTTTTTAAATTTATATATATACAAATCTCTCCAGTCAGATGGGCTACTGGTAGATCTGCTGAGCAGGACCAGTCTGACTGGTGTCTGATGTTCTTACTTAGGCAAGCATGGATCTCACTCCTGCATTTGCCTGAACCCAAAGCTAACATGAAGACAGTCTTACCAGTCAGATGCTTGGAATGGGTCTCTCTAAGTGGTTCAAAGGGACCCTTTGTGAGCTGGTGTAGCACCAAGGAAAGGTTCGAGGAGGGAATGCTCCTCCGACCCTCACT
Organism: Sabellastarte sp. h YS-2021; assembly: GCA_964017235.1. Taxonomy (NCBI): domain Eukaryota; kingdom Metazoa; phylum Annelida; class Polychaeta; order Sabellida; family Sabellidae; genus Sabellastarte; species Sabellastarte sp. h YS-2021. The sequence goes on from OZ024937.1 coordinate 68,327,758, forward strand.
TCTGTCTCTGTGGAAGCTATCCAAGAGACAAGTGAGATTGTCATCTTTGCTGACATTAATGGGCGAATTTTCCATGGCTGATGTGTAGCCATCAATAGTACTTGGCTGTAACTTCCTGTCCTGGAAAAGATACAGCTGGAAGCCAGCTATGGACTTTGTAGGGGGTGCCCTGAAGTCCACCTGATTACTGTTGCACCACTTTGTAAAATGGTACACTTTGCCTCATAGACTGATCTGGTTGAGACTCTTTGTGGAGCCTCAATTCGTGCTGCCACTGCATCAGAGAAGCCCGGCTCTTTGATAGCTGAGGCTCTAAGGGCCAGGCAAGAAGATTCAATTTTGACATATTCCTGTGAAGGATTTGATTAAAGAGTTGAGTCAATAGGTTGGGCAGGTTGGGTAGACACAATGGAATTTGCCTCGACACGGCCACTAAGTCCCCAAATCAGGGCATGTTGGGCCACCCTGGAACAAATTAGAATAAGTCTGCTGCATGGGTAGTCCTGTAACGTGGGAAGGCATAAGGGTCCAGATCCTCCCAGCGAAGACTGAGTGCTTCCACTGCCCTAGCTAGGATTATCTGATATTGGCAATTTGTTGTTGAACCTGGTTGCAAACAGATCTATAGAAACATATCAAGTGGAATACCTCTGGCAGGAGGGACCACTTTGTCTGGATGGTCTGGCCTAGCCTGGATAGGATGTCTGCTACAGCAGGGCACACAAGGGGCCCGACTTCATGCCTCCTTCCTTGTTTATATAGGCAAACATTGTGGTGTTGTCTGTTGCTATGAGAACCATTCTGTTCAGGCAGAGATCTTGGAACTCTTGTAGGGCCTTATCTCCTGGTAGTTTATGTGTAACTTGCTTTCTGGAAGGGACCAGGTTCCTCTTGCAATGTGTTCACCCAAGTGAGAGCCCCATCCTTCTTTTGATGCGTCCATCAAGATTTTTAGAGCATGTTTGAGTGGGTGAAGTAGTTGATCTGGAAGCAACATTTTCTTCTTGCAGCCACCACTTTAGGTGAGGGTGAAGTGATTTGGGGATAGGGATCACCTTTTCTTGCGATTCTAGGACCCTCCAATTGCTTTTTAGATGTCACTGTATCAGTTTCATGTGGAGACGGCCTAGGTGGACCTGTTTTTCTGTAGCTGTCAACAACCCTATCAGGGACATCAGATGTCTGACAAGGCAAGTTGGCTTGGAGAGCAATGCCTGTATCTTTGCATTTAAGGTCTAACAGTATTTTAGGGTGGGTCTGACCTTGCCCTTTTCATGTCGAACTGGGAGCCTATAAAAAAAAACTTGCTTGGGATCCAGTATATCGAGAAAATGGGTTCGTCCAACAACTTTATAACGTAATTCAACATAAAATATCTGTCTTGCATGTTGGATTATTTTCTCATGAGTCTACAAAAACCAGGCATCCACTGGATGGGGGAGAGCTGGTTGTAAGTAACTCTTTATTCTTTGTTTTGACCACTTAACACAAATTCGTGGGGCCATTTGACCCTATGATTGACGTATACAACAACTGGACCCCCATTTGTGATTTGATCTTAACTTTACCTTACGAGCATTTTTGTCAATTCTCTCAGTCTGGCTTGAACCTCTTGTTGGACTCTAACATTTTCCCTAATAGTAGCTGGTGGGGGATATGACCTGTTGAAGAACTAGCAGACCAACCGACAGAGGGGTCAACATAATTGCTAGGTGTAACAGGGGCCTTAGTTTGTTTGTGTGATCATCCATTTCTTGTACTGCAGAGTATTTTTTTTCAATACTGGTCAACATGTTGCCACGAATACTGAGTTGTGATAGCATTACCTGGTTTATCGCATCCTGAGAATTACCAGTACTAATCGGATCTAACACGTTGGAAACCTTGCTTTGTTCAGTAGACCTGGCATGTTTACTGAACCAGCCTGAAATGCATGGAGAACAATTTTCATCCAAATGATGAACTATAGTTCATCAACATCTAATGCCAATTGATGTTCCACAGGCACCGCGACCTGTTGTCTGTCAGACCTCAGGTCATACCTCTTGTCATCCATAATAAAGTACTTTAAAAAGTAATTAAAGTAAAATGACTAGAAAGAAATCCTTTCATGCCTGCTGTGTGAGGTTCAAACTCAAACTGACATCATGGTATACTGATGGCAAGGACAAAGAATCATGTCAAAGAATCACATAAACTGAATTTAGAATTTTTAATGTAGCATTCAAGGAATAAGACTACGTGCACCAAGATGCACAACCGCAATTCCTTCACTTTCCAAAAGGATTTAAATGCAAAATCCTTTTTGAGAAAGGAATAAAAGGGCTTTAATTCAATTTATAACTTTTGTCATAAAATTAAAAAGACATACTAACAACATGTATTACACACATTTAGATTAAATTACCAAGCAACTACAAACTTTATTCAGCACAAATACTAGAATATCAGTAATGTACTCCGTATGTATCATTCTGAAGTAAAACAGGAAGAAAAGATAACATTTTAGAAGTAATAAGCTCAAGTTGAAATTACTACAGCTGCATTGTTATTCACTGGCATACATGTGAAAAAAGTACATTTTAATACGAATATAAGAACACATTATAACACTGCACTTGAATTCTTGCGTAATTTCATGAAAAACATAATTCAGGCCTCCTGGAACCCTGATTGTGTGTAGAACACTTCATTGTTTCATATTTTTAATTTATATAAAACTTGCACAAGCATACAAGCAGGTGTCTGAGTAAGTTTGTGGAAACCTTTGTTGAGACAGAAAGAACAGTGCAGTGTTTACATTTTACATTAAAATTATCATCAATCCCATCAGGGATATCAAATTCAACTTACTCAATATTGTTAGTAATCCTTTGTGTACTAGCTGCTGGGAACAAAATTTACTCTTTGAAATGTAGTCCTATGATCTCTAATTGTCAGTCCGTAACGGTTATATCAAAGGGGCTAAAATATATGTACAAAGGATTGTCTTTGTCACTGTCTCTGTATATTCTACTTTTATGTACATGCATTTTCTTTGTCTTTCAAAGGTATGAATATAAGGTAGATATTTGTCAGAGCATACTGTCCAGAAAAGTGAATTATTCTAAATCTAAAAGTGATAAGGGAGAAATGAAAAAAAAACGAAAACAATTATCAAAAACAGCCAGCATCAGCAGGTGAGAACCCCAGCCAGCAGGTACAACTAAATAGGCAAAGAGAGATTTGGGAAAAACTTAGGAACAACTTCAGTTGTAAGAAGTATACAGAATCCGGGAAATGTTGTGAGATATCAGATTCCCAGGCCATGATTTCTTACAAGTTGTTTTGATATTTTGAAGGCCTAAAACTAATTATAAGGGAGATATAAGGCCATTTTAGTATGGTGACCCTACATGACCTTGAAGCAGGGGCCAAAGGTCAAATTTGACACTTGCAAAAGATGTGCAGACCATGATTTCCAAAAAGTTGTTTTCTCAGTCCAAACCCCTAAAACTAATGATAAGGGTGATATTAGCGCTTTTTGATATGTCCCCCCATTTAACATTATAGATGTTATATGGCTGCCATTTTGTTTTCAAAACAAAACCTAAATTACTCTCTCAAATATTCAAAAGTTGCCATGGCAACAGTAATCCAATACCCCCAAAACCTAACCAGCTCTAGATCCTCTTGTGGTAAATATATCGAAATCCTGCGAAAATCCGTACATGGGTTTAGGCTGGGGAACCCCCCCAAACTTTATGACCCGAAAATCTTTTTAAAGTGTTACCACGGCAATAGTTGTTGCCGGATACCCCCCAAAACTAAATCAGCTCAATATCCTTTTGGGGTAAACATACCCTGAAAATTATTTGAAAATCCGTGCATGGGTTTAAGCTGTGGAACACCCAAAAGCTTTATGCCCATCGCTGCCACCGCCCAGACTGCATAGGGGACAACTATAAACCCAGCCTTTATGGGCTGAGACTAAAAGTTATGAAAAGGATTTGGAAATTGCAAAAGGATTTGGAGAAATAGGAAAAGAATTTAAATCCAATTCTAAATCCTTTTTTTCAAAAAGGAATTGAAACTGTTTCAAATCCTTTTGAAAAAGGATTTAAATCCTTCAAATCCAAATGCTTGTATGATTTGACCCCGACCCTGTTTTGAATTTCTCAGCCTGTTGTAAAACCCTGATTTTTGACCGATTCTACCGCATTCTTTTGCAGAAGTGCATGTAATGCCACCCATCAGGTAGCTGTTTCTGAGGGAATGTACATAGAACTGATGTAGTTGGGTGACCTTGTCAGATTTGGCCAGATCCGGAATGGGAGAGTGTAACCCTCACTGAGGACTCACTGAAGACTCTTATGACCTTAAGCCCCAGGGCTGCTCATTTTTCCCAACATTGGTGCAATCTAGCCCCTACAGGTAGATCTGGAGTAACTGGGACATTTGTTACATTTGGGACAAAACTCAAGTGATCTGCAGCAGAAACATCTTTAACATATTTTAATGAACAATATCTGGATTTAAGCCTTTCTTTTGTGGCTGCCCCCCCTGCAATAATAACATGAGTTGCAACAAGTGAGTTTACATTTAAACTGTCCACAAACGTCTGTTTCTTGCCAGTCACATTTATCAGTCTCCTTGATATCGGCCATATTCACAAAACCCTTGTGGGTAACAGAGTCATTGACATTTATATCGACCTCTTTTGCCTTGACCATGATGTTTCAACTGCTTCCGGTTGACCAAACCTCCAGTCACCTTCCAGTGCCTGTTTGCCAGACTGACTGCAGGGGTGGAAACAAACAGGTTTCTTCTGAGAAGTGCTAACAGAATTTTTCTCATCAAGGTGGGCTATCTTTTCAGCCTTGGCCAGCAAGTGAATTGGAAATAACAAACTCATATGAAGAGATGAGTTCCTGAGGGCAGTAATGCCAACCTTTAAAAAGTTCATGTAACTATCCTGGCGGGTCAAGGTGAGGTTAGCCATGTTAATGAAAATGCCTTCAGACGGATCCTGTCTGTTCTGGCCATGGTTTGAGCAATACTTCTATTGAAGGTAATCAGATAGTCTAGTTCCCCAGTTGCCTTTTGAGTCTTTCTGGCCGAGGTGAGTAGCCATAGAGTCCTGCACCATTGTCAAACACCAGCTAAGTCCAGCTGCCTGGTTACATATGAATGACTGGTCCCTGGCCAACCCCTCCCGTTTCCTGAGTGTATCCTGGGGTATGGGCGAGGAAGTCGGTGCTGAGGGTAGTGATACTCTAGCAACTCTTGTGAAGGAACTGTTGAATCTGTCCGGCTTGTTAGTCCAACAGTGCACTTTGGATCTGGAGAACTCCCCAGGATACATGCCGTACCACTTCTGCATCTTGGGGACCCTGACAAATTGGTCCCCATGCAGTCCAGAGGTCTCAGAACTATGTGAAGGGTAGCCTTCTATGAAGGTAATGTTCAGTTTCTCAATCTTCCTGTACAACCATTCGTCAGATGGTAGTTTAAATGAGACCTTGCCACTTGGCCGAGTCCTAATACCACCAATGAAGAGAAGAAGATGAGGACTCTAACTCTGGCACTTGTTTCCACCCCATAAAAGATCTAACTCCTCTTATCTGTTCTTTACTGAGTAGTTGGTCCAAATCCTGCTCTAGCATAGCAGATTCCGGGTCAGATACCTCCTTCCCCATGGGCTGAGCAGGGGAGGTAGGCTCACTATTGTAATATCCTCACATATATCAGTTCTATTAATACCTGGGCTTCCGGGGAATCCCCTTTAGCTCAGCTGGTTAAAGAGCTAGACTTGTGTTTATTTCTGTGTTTAATGAGAAGGCTGTGAGTTCGAGACACAGCAGAACCAATCAATAATTTCTCCCTTCCCACTACACTATGTTGCTTCATATCCGAGTTTGGGTCCTGTGAGTGAGCAATACAGGTCAAAGACAAAGCAGGCAGCAGCTTCTTGCTAACAACAATTTGACCAACCGGTCCGGTGAACTGAACATTTGGTATATCAGTGGCACCGGTCACATCTTGGAAATTGGTGGCCTGACCGGTGGGTTGGGCCACAGGCATGAGACCAGCAGCATGAACAGGCTTGATAACACTAGCAGACTGCTTGACCAGTCCAGAAGCTGGGTATGAGCTGGCACCGGTAGGAGGGCGACTGCTAGAGACGTATGTGACCAGTCCGGTAATCTGAGGCAGTGGTTTAGCAGTCTGGGGCCTCTCAGTGGTCACAATAGAAGACATTTGCTTCACAGATTTAACTGGTAAAGAGAATATTGTTGCTAATAACATGGCTTCCAGCTGGGCAAACCTTTGGGACCACTTGTCGTCAAGTGCCTTTAGGTCATCATTGAAAGGTTTGCTAGGTTTCTTCTTGCAAACTTCCTTACTGGGTTATGTCTTAACAGAGACTGCCTTCTTCTTCTTCTTACTAAAGGACTTGTACCCAAGTAGGATCCACTAGGGAAGGAGAAGGGCAAGCAATCTTGTGTTCGTTTTCGTGGGACTTACAAACATGGGTTAAATCTTCTACCCAGCAGTAAGAATGCTGCAAAAATCGCAGTCCTTCTTGAGTACACATGGATCAGACCACACATCTTTATCTCGACATTTAGCACACTAATTATGTCCATCAAAATAGCATCGGAGATGCCCATACCCCACAGCCTGGGGAAATAGTTTTTAACACCATGAGATATAGAAGTCGTGAAACAGCACAAATATTGGGATACTTTCAGAGCAGTGTCAATTATATAAGGGTCCAAATAATGGTGAAGTAGATAAAATACCTTCTAAGAGAAAGAAAATGTATGTAAAGATAAAGTATTAAAACAAGTTAATTCAATAGCAAGATGACAGCATTAATCAGTATACTAAAAATATGAAACTGTAAAATTTATTAACTGGAGAATAGCTGTCAATGGAAATAGCGCAATCATGTAAAAGTATATACAACTAGAGGATCGCTTGCAAAGCAAAGTGATTGTTTTTGCATGGTAAAAAACAAAGCGTCCTGAAACGGAGAAATAATGGCAGCTTAATCATGTAAGAAAGTTCTGCTTATAGCTCAACAAGCCAGAAAATATGGAAAGTGGTTCTTGGGCAGGGTAGTTATATTGGATACAGTGTGTTTTGATGAAATTGCTCTATCTTGCACGGTTAAGGAGACGGAGGCAATTTGGTATTTTGCACATTTGGTCACAAATTTGAAAATTGACAATGACCCCTATATATGGGAAGGGTAAATTTTGGGGGGAAATTGGGTAGAGTAGTTTGCTTACATACCCAAAGAAATGGCCGCCATTTTTGGTGAGTGAAATATTTGTTGAAACTTGGAAAGGCTAGTCTTCACAGATACCCTGTGGGTCATGCTGAAATGCAGTTTTTGGAATACAAGCATTTTTGGTTTTGTGATTTTTGTAAAAAATTCGAAAATTCAAAATAGCCGCCATTTTTGACAATTGAAATATTCATTGAAACATTGAAAAGCTAGTCTTCACAAATTCGTAGGTCAAAAATTTCGACAAAATTGTTCTGTCTCACAAGGTTAAGGAGACACAAGCAGTTTTGTGTTTTACTTGTTAAGAAAATTGTTAACTCTTAATCATCAATATCTCAGTCATTTCTTAACCTATCTCTGCCAAAACTTAATATCACCCAGATCTTTATATGAGGAAGGTATTTGCTAAATTCGAAAATTCAAAATGGCCGCCATTTTTTATTCGTTGAAACTTGGAAAGGCTAGTCTTCACAGATTCCCTGTGGGTAAAAATTTTTTGCCGAATTCGCTGTATCTGGCACGGTTTTCGAGATACAAGAGAGCTTCGGTTTTGTGATTTTTGCGAAAAATTCAAAATAGCCGCCATTTTTTAGCAAGTGAAATATTCGTTGAAATTTGGAAAGGCTAGTCTTCACAGATACCCTGTAGATCAAAGAATTTAACGAAATTGCTCTATCTAGCATGGTTTTCGAGATACAAGCATTTTTGTGTTTTGCATTTTTGAAAAAAATTCGAAAATTCAAAATGGCCACCATTTTTGGCAAGTGAAATATTTGTTGAAAGTTGGAAATGCTACTCTTCACAGATATTCTGTTGGTCAAACATTTTGCCGAAATTCCACTAGTAAATTTTTATTTTATGAAGAAAATGGTTTCAAAAAGTACTTGTATATCCCTATTGTTCTATATGTGTACCTTATGAGCCTATATTTCCAATTTTGTGTTTTGCATTTTTTATCAAATATTCGAAAATTGAATACGACCCCCATTTTTGTGGAGGAGAAAATTTTTGGAAAATTGGCAAGAGTAGTTTGCTTAGATACCCCGTGGGACAAAAATTTCAACGAAATCGCTCTATCTCACATGGTCAAGGAGATACCAGCAGTTTTGTGTTTTACTCATTAATAAAATTTGTTAATGCTTAATTAATCATCACTAACTCAGTGATTTCTTAATCTATCCCTGCCAAAATTTAATGTCACCCAGATCTTTATACGAGGAAGGTATTTACTAAATTTCAGGTGGATAGATAAAATGCTTCGTAAATTATCATCCTGACAAGGACACCCTTCCAAAAATGCATTTTTGGTCATGTGACCTCTCTGATCGGTTAAAATGTCATCGCAGCATATTCAGAAAAATTTCCCAGGGCTACTGCATACACCTGCCAAATACGAAAAGAATCCGCTTTATGGCTGCGAAGCTATTGCGAAAAGAAAATGTGGATCCGGCAGAGTGGCTTCTCCCATACACTTAATAATCAGCTGCAGCAATCCATATATCTTTGTCTTAAGAGAAATGTATCTCAAATATGGCAGGTGAACACACTTTGGCACAGCCAAAGTTAAAGGTCACACCAGGTCACACGTACAACCCCTAACCAATGTTCCTACCAAGTGTCAACATTCTACACCTTAAGGAATCCAAGAAATAGCCCAGACAAGATTTTAAAATTTATGGTCACTTCGACATATCACACCATAATGTTGCACACCTACACCCACCAACCAATGTCCCTACCAAGTTTCAACTTCTTACACCTTAAGGTATCTGAGATACACCTTAGGGAATCCAAGATATAGCCCAGACAAGGTTTTCAAACTCATGGTCACTACGGCAAGGTCAAAGGTTTAATCAAAGTCACACCATGATGTTGCTCACCTACACCCCCTAATCAATATTCCTACCATGTATCAACTTCCTACACTTTATGGTTTCTGAGATATGGCCCAGGCAAGATTTTCAAACCCAAGGTCACTGCGGCAAGGTCAAATCAAGGTCACACCATGACGTTGCAAACCTACACCCCCTAACCGATGTCCCTACCAAGTATCAACTTGTTACACCTTAAGGTTTCTGAGATACAGCCTGGACAATCTTTAGCCCACCCATCTGAGGCTGAGGTTTGTGTGTACACACCGCTCTGGTAGTTATGGTAGTGTAATATGACAAACCAGGTTTACATGCCAAAGAGATATGAATACTGGGTGTAGAATCAAGTAAGTCTTTAATTAATATTCCAATCTGGTTTTATGGAGGCTAAATGCCAAACATAAGAGATTTGTCATTTGTTCAGCTGACAGTACTAATCAACTGTTGTTTGACCACAAATATTAAGAATAAAAATATTTTAGCTACTTATAAAATTCATAAATCCAAGTTGTCCTTCAATTTTTGTATTAGAATTTGTAGTTGAAATACTTTCAATTTTAAACTGAAATATCCATGTACGGGGCAGTGAAACTGATCTCCTATTCATGTACATCATTTCAATTCTTTTTCTGATAAATTTTCTAATTTATATGAGCAGGGGAAGAAAGCATATAGTTTTGTATGAGAAACCACTTAAGTCACATGAACTTAAACACTAATACCAATATTCAAATATTCACCAAAAACCATGTCCAAATATGGACATAGTGCATGAGTTGCTTTTCAGGTCTAGTTTCAGGTTTACATACATAAGCCAAGTGGTACACCACACAATTGAAATATTCATTTTCTATCTTTATTCAATCAAGTAACATATATCTGACAAGAATTTCTATTTTCGTTCTTCTTGAACAATACATACAGCATTGAATCTTCACACGAGATGATGACTAGATGAAATGAAACTGCAGCACTAAACATCAGAAGGTGCTTACACAAAATAAAATTGTGGTTACTGTGGAATAACGTCACTTCTGGCAGGCCATAAATTACAGAAATTCAAACTTAAAAACATCAATCAATTTGATGTTAACCAAATAATGGCAATGACTATATGGAATAATTAAATGTGATGAAATTTTTAATATTAATAATATAAAATTGCTATGTTTAGCGATTTCAAGTTTGGAAAATGTATTTTATTTAATAAATAGTGCTACACAAATGTTTGGTTTCCCCAACTATTGAGGTCTATTATTTTAACTGCATAAGGTTCATAATATGGACCATACAAGTGATAACTTAATTGTGTACCTATTATGTGTACTTTCCTTAGTTAAAAATAAAAAAAAATAAAAAGGTATATCTACTGACACTAATTCATGTGAAACAAGGAATTGAGAAGGTTCAGAAACTCAATATTTGTCAACAGCAGATTTAAACCTACACCCACAACCAGAGGCAAGAGTTAATATATTATGTGGCTTTAAAGGTTCAAGCAACAGAACATGGGATACTTGTGACAGATTGCTGATTACTTGTGTTTCACATTATAACATATATATAATTTTTTTTTTTTCGGCAATTATGAATATTACTTAAGTGGCATTTATGATCAAGTTGGAGCTTTTCAAATACCTGCATCATTATATCAAATTTACTTCCCAGATGGAGTAACTAGAGCCGCAAATCTTAAAAACATAAAACATGCTGACCTCAAAATACTCACAACAATGAAAGACAGATAATATTTGTACAACCTATGTACATTAATCTTTAGTTTCTTTACATTCACTACTACTGCAATAAAGCATCACTGCAGAATTGATTAAATAAAGAAAAGCTTTGAGTGACAATACTGATTTTTAAAGTCAAGTGACAAATAACTTCAGTTATTATGTCCACCCCCCTGGGGGGTGGATATATTATTTTTGCTTTTTTCGCCGTCCGATGTCCGATGTCCGGCGTCCGGCGTCCGATGTCCGGCGTCACGCATGGTTTCCGCTCATTTAAAGGAAAAGTATTAGAGCTATTGTCACCAAATTTGGTATGCAGGCTTATTGGGTCAGTAGCTTGCTTGGGATTGCTTTTGGCTGTTGTACCTCTTTTGCTTACTGAGTAATACTTAAGTACAGCTATTTTCAGTACCCATTGGTTTCCGTGCATTTAAGCCAAAATAATTAAAGATATTTTACTACAATTTTGAATACAAGATTGTTATGTCCATAGCTCGCTTGGTATTGCATTTGGGACTGATAGCTTTGTCAGTACATGAGTAATAGCCATTTAGGTACTTCATTGTGTATTTTCAGTACTACTTTTGAGTAATTTGCTAATATCTCAGAAACCGTAAGAGATAGAGCGATTTCGTCGAAATTTTCGACCCACAGGGTATCTAAGGAATGTAATATTTGCAATTTTCAAAAAATTTTCCCCTCCCCAAAAATGGCGGCCATTTTGAATTTTCGAATTTTTGCCAAAAATGGCAAAACACCAATTTGCTTCTATCTCCTTAACCGTGCCAGATAGAGCGATTTCGTCAAAATTTTCGACCCACAGGGTATCTGAGCATTGTGCTCTTGGTAATTTTTCCAAAAATTTTCCCCTCCCCAAAAATGGCGGCCATTTTGAATTTTCGAATTTTTGCCAAAAATGGCAAAACACTAATTTGCTTCTATCTCCTTAACCGTGCGAGATAGAGCGATTTCGTCGAAATTTTCGACCCACAGGGTATCTGAGCATTGTGCTCTTGGTAATTTTTCCAAAAATTTTCCCCTCCCCAAAAATGGCGGCCATTTTGAATTTTCGAATTTTTGCCAAAAATGGCAAAACACCAATTTGCTTCTATCTCCTTAACCGTGCCAGATAGAGCGATTTCGTCAAAATTTTCGACCCACAGGGTATCTGAGCATTGTGCTCTTGGTAATTTTTCCAAAAATTTTCCCCTCCCCAAAAATGGCGGCCATTTTGAATTTTCGAATTTTTGCCAAAAATGGCAAAACACCAATTTGCTTCTATCTCCTTAACCGTGCCAGATAGAGCGATTTCGTCAAAATTTTCGACCCACAGGGTATCTGAGCATTGTGCTCTTGGTAATTTTTCCAAAAATTTTCCCCTCCCCAAAAATGGCGGCCATTTTGAATTTTCGAATTTTTGCCAAAAATGGCAAAACACTAATTTGCTTCTATCTCCTTAACCGTGCGAGATAGAGCGATTTCGTCGAAATTTTCGACCCACAGGGTATCTAAGGAATGTAATCTTTGCAATTTTCCAAAAATTTTCCCCTCCCCAAAAATGGCGGCCATTTTGAATTTTCGAATTTTTGCCAAAAATGGCAAAACACAAATTTCCTTCTATCTCCTTAACCGTGCGAGATAGAGCGATTTCGTCGAAATTTTCGACCCACAGGGTATCTAAGGAATGCAATCTTTGCAATTTTCCAAAAATTTTCCCCTCCCCCAAAATGGCGGCCATTTTGAATTTTCGAATTTTTGCCAAAAATGGCAAAACACAAATTTCCTTCTATCTCCTTAACCGTGCCAGATAGAGTGATTTCGTCAAAATTTTCGACCCACAGGGTATCTGAGCATTGTACTCTTGGTAATTTTTAAAAAATTTTCCCCTCCCCAAAAATGGCGGCCATTTTGAATTTTCGAATTTTTGCCAAAAATGGCAAAACACTAATTTGCTTCTATCTCCTTAACCGTGCGAGATAGAGTGATTTCGTCGAAATTTTCGACCCACAGGGTATCTAAGGAATGCAATCTTTGCAATTTTCAAAAAATTTTCCCCTCCCCAAAAATGGCGGCCATTTTGAATTTTCGAATTTTTGCCAAAAATGGCAAAACACAAATTTGCTTCTATCTCCTTAACCGTGCCAGATAGAGCGATTTCGTCAAAATTTTCGACCCACAGGGTATCTGAGCATTGTGCTCTTGGTAATTTTAACAAAATTTTCCCCTCCCCAAAAATGGCGGCCATTTTGAATTTTCGAATTTTTGCCAAAAATGGCAAAACACAAATTTGCTTCTATCTCCATAACCGTGCCAGATAGAGCGATTTCGTCAAAATTTTCGACCCACAGGGTATCTGAGCATTGTGCTCTTGGTAATTTTAACAAAATTTTCCCCTCCCCAAAAATGGCGACCATTTTGAATTTTCGAATTTTTGCCAAAAATGGCAAAACACTAATTTGCTTCTATCTCCTTAACCGTGCGAGATAGAGCGATTTCGTCGAAATTTTCGACCCACAGGGTATCTAAGGAATGTAATCTTTGCAATTTTCCAAAAATTTTCCCCTCCCCAAAAATGGCGGCCATTTTGAATTTTCGAATTTTTGCCAAAAATGGCAAAACACAAATTTCCTTCTATCTCCTTAACCGTGCGAGATAGAGCGATTTCGTCGAAATTTTCGACCCACAGGGTATCTAGGGAATGCAATCTTTGCAATTTTCCAAAAATTTTCCCCTCCCCCAAAATGGCGGCCATTTTGAATTTTCGAATTTTTGCCAAAAATGGCAAAACACAAATTTCCTTCTATCTCCTTAACCGTGCCAGATAGAGTGATTTCGTCAAAATTTTCGACCCACAGGGTATCTGAGCATTGTACTCTTGGTAATTTTTAAAAAATTTTCCCCTCCCCAAAAATGGCGGCCATTTTGAATTTTCGAATTTTTGCCAAAAATGGCAAAACACTAATTTGCTTCTATCTCCTTAACCGTGCGAGATAGAGTGATTTCGTCGAAATTTTCGACCCACAGGGTATCTAAGGAATGCAATCTTTGCAATTTTCAAAAAATTTTCCCCTCCCCAAAAATGGCGGCCATTTTGAATTTTCGAATTTTTGCCAAAAATGGCAAAACACAAATTTGCTTCTATCTCCTTAACCGTGCCAGATAGAGCGATTTCGTCAAAATTTTCGACCCACAGGGTATCTGAGCATTGTGCTCTTGGTAATTTTAACAAAATTTTCCCCTCCCCAAAAATGGCGGCCATTTTGAATTTTCGAATTTTTGCCAAAAATGGCAAAACACAAATTTGCTTCTATCTCCATAACCGTGCCAGATAGAGCGATTTCGTCAAAATTTTAGACCCACAGGGTATCTGAGCATTGTGCTCTTGGTAATTTTAACAAAATTTTCCCCTCCCCAAAAATGGCGGCCATTTTGAATTTTCGAATTTTTGCCAAAAATGGCAAAACACTAATTTGCTTCTATCTCCTTAACCGTGCGAGATAGAGCGATTTCGTCGAAATTTTCGACCCACAGGGTATCTAAGGAATGTAATATTTGCAATTTTCAAAAAATTTTCCCCTCCCCAAAAATGGCGGCCATTTTGAATTTTCGAATTTTTGCCAAAAATGGCAAAACACTAATTTGCTTCTATCTCCTTAACCGTGTGAGATAGAGCGATTTCGTCGAAATTTTCGACCCACAGGGTATCTAAGGAATGCAATCTTTGCAATTTTCAAAAAATTTTCCCCTCCCCAAAAATGGCGGCCATTTTGAATTTTCGAATTTTTGCCAAAAATGGCAAAACACCAATTTGCTTCTATCTCCTTAACCGTGCCAGATAGAGCGATTTCGTCAAAATTTTCGACCCACTGGGTATCTGAGCATTGTACTCTTGGTAATTTTTAAAAAATTTTCCCCTCCCCAAAAATGGCGGCCATTTTGAATTTTCGAATTTTTGCCAAAAATGGCAAAACACTAATTTGCTTCTATCTCCTTAACCGTGCGAGATAGAGCGATTTCGTCGAAATTTTCGACCCACAGGGTATCTAAGGAATGCAATCTTTGCAATTTTCAAAAAATTTTCCCCTCCCCAAAAATGGCGGCCATTTTGAATTTTCGAATTTTTGCCAAAAATGGCAAAACACCAATTTGCTTCTATCTCCTTAACCGTGCCAGATAGAGCGATTTCGTCAAAATTTTCGACCCACAGGGTATCTGAGCATTGTGCTCTTGGTAATTTTTCCAAAAATTTTCCCCTCCCCAAAAATGGCGGCCATTTTGAATTTTCGAATTTTTGCCAAAAATGGCAAAACACTAATTTGCTTCTATCTCCTTAACCGTGCGAGATAGAGCGATTTCGTCGAAATTTTCGACCCACAGGGTATCTAAGGAATGTAATCTTTGCAATTTTCCAAAAATTTTCCCCTCCCCAAAAATGGCGGCCATTTTGAATTTTCGAATTTTTGCCAAAAATGGCAAAACACAAATTTCCTTCTATCTCCTTAACCGTGCGAGATAGAGCGATTTCGTCGAAATTTTCGACCCACAGGGTATCTAAGGAATGCAATCTTTGCAATTTTCCAAAAATTTTCCCCTCCCCCAAAATGGCGGCCATTTTGAATTTTCGAATTTTTGCCAAAAATGGCAAAACACAAATTTCCTTCTATCTCCTTAACCGTGCCAGATAGAGTGATTTCGTCAAAATTTTCGACCCACAGGGTATCTGAGCATTGTACTCTTGGTAATTTTTAAAAAATTTTCCCCTCCCCAAAAATGGCGGCCATTTTGAATTTTCGAATTTTTGCCAAAAATGGCAAAACACTAATTTGCTTCTATCTCCTTAACCGTGCGAGATAGAGTGATTTCGTCGAAATTTTCGACCCACAGGGTATCTAAGGAATGCAATCTTTGCAATTTTCCAAAAATTTTCCCCTCCCCAAAAATGGCGGCCATTTTGAATTTTCGAATTTTTCCCAAAAATGGCAAAACACAAATTTGCTTCTATCTCCTTAACCGTGCGAGATAGAGCGATTTCGTCGAAATTTTCGACCCACAGGGTATCTAAGGAATGCAATCTTTGCAATTTTCCAAAAAATTTTCCCCTCCCCAAAAATGGCGGCCATTTTGAATTTTCGAATTTTTGCCAAAAATGGCAAAACACAAATTTGCTTCTATCTCCTTAACCGTGCGAGATAGAGCGATTTCGTCAAAATTTTCGACCCACAGGTATTTCAGCATTGTATTCTTGGCAATTTAAAAAAAAATTTCCCGTCCCCTAAAATGGCGGCCATTTTGAATTTTCAAATTTTTGTCAAAAATGGCAAAACACAAATTTGCTTCTATCTCCTTAACCATGCGAGATAGAGCGATTTCGTCGAAATTTTCAACCCACAGGGTATCTAAGGAATGTAATCTTTGCAATTTTCAAAAAATTTTCCCCTCCCCAAAAATGCAGCCATTTTGAATTTTCGAATTTTTGCCCAAAATGGAAAAACACAAACTGGCCTTAACCGTGCCAAATAGAGTTATTTCGTTGAAATTTTCGACCCATAGGGTATCTAGAAAATGTACTCTTGGCAATTTTCAAAAAAATTTCCTTTTCCCAAAAATGGCGGCCATTTTGAATTTTCAAATTTTTGCCAAAAATAGAAAAACAGGAATTTGCTTCTATCTTCTTAACCATGCCAGATAGAGTGATTTCGTCAAAATTTTCAACCCAACCAATGCAAAAAGGCATGAAGCTGAAATAATTTACATCTACACTAACAAATATTTAAGCATCATTGATATATTTTACAAATGAAACAGGGTCTTGTAAGACTACTGTACAATTTGGGCAAAAGGTTCATGGGTGGACATTACACATGATAATGTGTGTTCTTCTATGCTATCCTGTTTCTATTCGCATCTACTATCAACAGGGCGGCCGATTTCTAGTTTAAGAAATAATTAATAGTTAATGAAAAGTCAAAGGATAAAATTAGGGATGGGTTATAGTACATTTTTTTCCCGTTACCCACCAATACAAAACAGTCCCGATTCTGGGATTCTGTAAAAAGACGCATTTTAGTACACTCTCACACATTTCACTGAGAGGAAGTGATTCTCACAAAACCAAAACACGGGAGTTTCCTCTAACCAAAGTTCATATGTAAGAAAATATGGGATAAAAGTGTGCATCTTTTTCAGAGTTAGGGTTTGTTTTGTATATTTTGAAAGTGTCATTCAAACCACATTCAATTCTCTGGTGAAATAAACAAATATGAAGGAGAAAGTTTCTGCATGTACAATAAAAGCCCTGTTATGCCGCTTTGGGAATGTGACTGATTCGAATGTGAAACCGATAACAACCTGTATGATTCTTCAATGAGGAAACATTCCTTTTCATTCTTTGAACTATGGGAAACCCTCACCAAGTTTATTTTACCACTAGTATACTTATCTGAGGAGAGGATTTTTGTAGACTCAGCTTCTTCCAGAATAGTTTTAAGGGCTGTGTTCCCACTGTTACATTTCATATACTGTCACTAGGGATGGGTCGGTATCAAAAATGTGTATATCAGGAGCCTGACAATGCAAAACCGTACCGATTCCAGAACTTCACATTTTAGTACACCCCAATTAAACATGGACATTTCCTGTCAACGAAATCACAACAAAAGTCCCCAAATACACAAAATATTGGATAAAAGTGTGTAATATCTTAAGACTTTGAGTCCAATATTTTAAGTTTTCCTTCCATTAATCCCATTATAGGTGTTGTCATTTGAGACTGAGGTTATAAAGTATTGTAACCAAAACATGGTGGTTCTGCTCAACGTAATCACTATAAAAGTCTGAAAATACATGAAAATATGGGATAAAAGCTTATAATTTCTTCTGTTTTTTGGTATGTTTCCAATATTTTAACTCTTCCTTCAATTATATGTGTTGATAAATGAAGTGGCAGTAGTAAAATCTTGTCACGCTACTTCAGTAAAATGCTCTTGATACCGAGACACCGGTCCTACCAACCCATCCCTAACTGTCACAAATGTTAACATTTCTTACTCTAATCCTTTCAGCTGTCTTTCTTACAATCCAGTTGGTTTGTGTTGAAAGAAAACAACCTTTATTTCCAAAATAGAGTAGAATCTCTATTATTCGACCCTCTTGGGGAAGTAAAAACAAAGTTGGATAATAGAAAGATCAGACAAAAGAAAGCCTAAAATCACAGGCTTAAATTGAATTGGGAGAGTGGGGTCTGAGGTCGGATAATTGAAAATTTGGGTAATAGAGTGGCGGATAAAAGAGTCTTTAATGTACTATGGAAGTAGAAATGTTAGTAAATAATTTCATCAATTATTTTTGGCTAGAATTAACGTTCCACTGATGTGTTTCCCAGGGAGTTGAATATAAACTAAAGATCTCACCATTAATTAACTGAATTAAATTTTCCCTGTTAGAGCACATGAATTTGACTTTTACATTTACTTTAAATATTACATTGGAAACAAAGTACGAAAGCTCCCAAGACCGCAATACCAGTGTAAAGATACACTCAGAAAATATCTCTCAGATTGAAAAATCTAACTGGTACATCATAGTTTTCAGTTACTTTATAATATTTTTTGGTAAAATGTAATACTGGTGCAAAGTCATAAAATCTTCTGGTAGAGATAATTATCAGGGGCTCAAATAGCACTTTACCATGAAGTTTGCTCTGTGACCTGGAATTTCTGGCAAGATAGAAGATCTGAAAAAAAGTCCCAGAATTTAACTGCAACACATAGAGCATATTTTCAACTGAATGTGACATTCCTTCCCTGCCTCAAAACACTGAGTTCAACAACTCGGCATACAAGCACTAAGAGTTTAAACATTAAAATACACAATTACTTTGTTCACTATAATCTTCATGCAAATAACAACAGTATTAAGCAAGAAAAAAAAACACTATTTTTTCTACGGAAAAAGTTGTCTACATTCTAAAACAAGGAGATACTTTTTTATATATACTGGAATCACAAATTGGGTGCTGTGAATTCAAGCATTCGAGCCTGTCCTTTCCACCCTTGCTGCTGATTTAGCCATCAAGTTGATCACCATAACCGTAATATTGTCCATGGATCCTCGATAAAAAGCCTGTAACACCAAACTCTTGGCTCCAAAATGAGGCTCATCGAGCCTCTCACTGACAAACTGTACCGCTTCCTCATTACTGAAGACATCCCACAATCCATCAGTGGCCAGAATAACAAACTTTGGCATGGTTTTACTGAGGTCAAAGGTCAATACATCTGGTTCAGCAATGACTAGATTTCGATCTTTTAATGGATAGTCTCCTAAAGCTCGAGATGTTGCCAGGACACCTGCAACTCTCCAGACTCCATTGAAACTAATGAATCCGCCAGCTTTCTTAATCCTCTTTCTTTCTTTTAACTGTAAATAAAGGAAAAAGTTAGTATCAACAAGAAAAGTAATTTAGTAATTGTTACATAATTGTTTGGTGGGTACCATACCGGACTCCCATCTCTGAGGTTGCGTGTTCAACCTTTACTAATTCAGTTTGTATTACCTGATGACACCCAATAGCATCCTGCACAGTACACTGTGCATCTTATTGCACAGCATTCCTCTCCCATTAAAGCCACCTGTGGGTTATCACACAGCATTTTCACCAACACATAATATTATATAATAATAACAATAAAAAATTGCATAACATCCAGTACCTTTTGTCAAGTTGCAAGAAATTGTGATATATCAACCAACATTGCATACTTCGCAAAAATTACACAACCTCACAAGAAAAATATAGGGATTACATCACCTGCTCTTACCACAGGTTTTAGTTATACATAGCAGTGTACCTACATGTTGTGGCTTGTGGTCATATGAGAGAGGTATGACAGAGTTGTCTTTATCACACAGCACTCCCCGGGAGTCCCCAACATTTGCCACTGTGAGAGTGTCTTTGTTTATCAGTGCTACAAGTGCAGTGCTTCCTGAAAAATAGGTTAATTGAAATGACAAGGTTACAAACTTGTCACAAAGTATCACACTTTAGTATTGTAAATACAATTGAATATGATAACTATTGGTTACAATTTTCAAAAGTACTTGCATCTAACTATACCTGACACTAAAGGTCAAATGGTTAACTGTATGACTCAGATTTCAGGTTTTGCAAATGTAAGTTATAAAACTGGGGAACTGTTAAAAGAACTCGGAGTCAATAAATTCATATCAAATATTAAACTTAAACAATTTAAATATATATAAATGTACAACATAACCAAAACAATTTAAGCAAACATGTTTTTCCACAAACTATTCGATGAGTTCATAAAATATCTTACCTGTGCCAAACCGGTGATTGACCAATGATTTATTTGTTTCCTTTATTATTTACTTTTATGGCTAGTCTTGTGATTCTTATTGGTAATGTAACAAATTATAATGAAACAGGATTCTAGCTGTTGGTTTAATCTGACAAACTTGCTTCAGATAGGCTATTTACAATTTGTGGTGAGATAGCAATTGGTGAGTTAGCAATTAATCAATAAATAATCAGTGTCTTCAAGTGGTTAGCCGAGCAAACAATTAGACAGTCCTTTTAGTCTTACCTGATACCTCATTTGTTGAACGTGCTATATCTAATAGTTGGTCATCAACATGCAGAATCTCTTCTTCTAGTATTTGAGACATATTCAGAGAACCTGATTGTTCAATCTCAGTTCGTAGTAACCGCACCATCAATGATTTAAACAAAGTTTTTTCAGTAAAATCTGAAGCAAACTGAAACACATAAAACATGAAAAGTTTACCAATTCAATATATTATTCACACAAGTTCACAACAGTATTGCAGTACATACCAATAGAAGTACATGAAACAGATATGTGGTGCAGGTTGGCCAGTTTATAATGTCAGATTATTAAAAGTTACAAGAAGTGAACTTGGTTGGTTCTTTGATGGGAGACTGTGGGAAGATCTGAGAAAATGTGTGCTATGTGCCAGTGGTTAATTAATATTCTTCTTGAATCAAAAGAGACACCATAAAAAATTAAAACCATTTACATCATTGCAAATTTACGGTGTTGTTTTAAATAACATAAGTAATTTTTTTTAAATTAAGTAATTAACATATTGTCCAGCTTTTCTAACAACTTGAAACTAACATGTAAAAATAGCATCAGAGATGCCCGTACCCCACAGCCCAGGGAAATATTTTTAACACAATGAGATATAGAAGTACTGTATCAGTACAAAGTTCAAGATACTTTCAGAGCACTGTCAGTAATATAAAGGTCCAAACAGTGTTTAAATAGAGAAAATAAAGTCTCAGAGAAAGATAATGGATGCAAAGATTAAGTATTAAAACAAGACAATTCTAATATGACTTTAACAATGCTTCATCTGCATCAAAAGACAGACCCAAAGGTGGAACAAGATTTTATAGGTCAAGGTCACTACGACAAGCTCAAAGGTCAAATCAAGGTCATACCATGATGCTGCACACCTACAACCCCTAACCAACATCCCTACCAAGCATCAACTTCCTACATCTTACGGTTTCCGAGATATAGCCCGGACAAAATTTTAGAGGTCAAGGTCACTACGGCAAGGTCAAATCAAGGTCAGACCATGATGTGGCACACCTACACCCCCTAACCAATGTCCCTAGTAAGTATCAACTTCCTACACCTCACGGTTTCCAAGATATAGCCCAGACAAGATTTTCAAACTCAAGGTCACTACGGCAAGGTCAAAGGTCAAATCAAGGTCAGACCATGATGTTGCACACCTACACATCCTAACCAATGTCCCTACTAAGTATCAACTTCCTATACCTTACGGTTTCTGAGATACAGCCCGAACAAACTTTTTTTCCTGCCACCCGCACGACCATCCGGACACCATGGGTGAAAACAATACCCCGACAGCCCTTAAGCACTGTGGGGTAAAAACCTAGGATGGGCTCCCAGTAAACATTGTGCAGAGGTTCCACACAATAAACATGTAGAGAATAAAAGGGCTCCTAAAATTATTTATATGCAATCAAATGTGTTTAAAAGAAGTAATATAAGTGCCCAAAAACTTCATATTATTAAACATATGTAAAATTAATTCAAAATTGAACATATTGTTTTGACAATACTATTAATATTACTACAATGTGGAGATACTGAGGGTATTGCTCAGAGGCCAAGATTTCATGTTTATTTTAATAAATAAATGGTGACTGTCTGTGCTATTTTATGTGCGAAGGTGTTATAATATTTTATCAAATAATTTATTAAGATCTAAATACATAATTCATATAACATAAAAGCATATTATAATACAATAATGTAAATTTTATAGGACAATGTGCTGTACAATGGACCTTCATTAATGATTATACATCTGACATATCAATTAGTTCCCAAGGTTACCAATAATAATAACTAAACTTATAACTGGATGTTGTGGTTGTCAAAGATAATTATGTAATTCTTTTAGTACATTTTGTATACGTAGCTTATATTCTGTACACAAGCTCCACTGGTTGCCTGTCATAGGTTTCAGATCAAATTTAAAATAAATCTACTACATGTAGTATAAGAGTTTGAATCGACAGGCACCATCATATTTGACATCAATGCTTAACTACCAGCAACAACAACGCACCACAAGATTGGCAAGAAAATCATACATGCTACAAGAAAAAAGATCAAAACTCGTCTCTATGAGTGACTGTGCCTTCAGTGTTGTGGCACCAAAGTATTGGAATGAACTGCTAGATTATATCAGGAACATTGAACTTCCATTGGACATCTTCAAAAAGAAACTAATAACTCATTATTTTAAAATAGTATATTGTACAGAAAAAGCGCAATGAATGTTTATTCTTAAATAGAATTGCGCTATATAAATTTGTCATGTTAGGTACCAGTACAGTAACATGAAATTGTCTGATGCTTAACTATTAACAGCCCAAGGGCTACTATCACTATTGTTATGAGATGATCTTTTTCAACTTTATATAACAATGACTCCACATGATTACCGTGTGCGGATTATCGTGTGGGAGCCCCAAATGGTACTTTGAGACTTTGAGCGACTGTGTAGGACATACTGCCAACTTCTGGGTAACACCATGATGAAGGTTGAATGTTAAAATGATTGAATGTTAAAATGTTAAACCATTGTTGTTGCTGGATAACTAGGTATACTGCCTTGCTACTATTTATTGCCAGGTACCAATTATCGCCAGGTAAAATTAAAATACACATAACTTGGAAAATAGTCACGTCTGAAACTTGTTCTTAGGTAGAACTGTTTCCAAACTGCATGTGACGAATACACGCCAAAATGACATGAAGTTATGTAGCCATTCCAGATATATGAACATTTTATTTACAAGTGGCGGTAATTGGTACCTGGCGATAATTGGTCACAAGGTAGTACATTTATCTGGTTTACTTACTTCACCCCCGTGACCATCAAAAATACCATAGATTGATGTATTGGTATGTTCTAAATCAGTCACAACATTAAATCTGTCCTCCATATGAGGCCTTCGTCCTTGTATAGCAAATACACCAACATGATCTTTTCTCAGTTCCCATGAAGCCTTGGTTTTTTCTGCAGATATAATACTTTCTGGGTTTTTAGGAACATGATCATACTGTCCACTCAGTCTTAACTCTAGTTTAACCTTGATTTTTTCAAAGAAAGTCCAGACAACATGTCCATTAAAGATGTAATTGTAAATCACAAATATAAAACAAAACAAAATGATAGATTCAATGTTTATAACATATTTTTTTATCAGTTTTGAAACAAGGTCGACAAAAGCCATTTCAACATCTGGCGAAACACAAAATTGACACCAAACTCTTGGCAAGACTGGTTTCAACTACGGTCCCAAAAACTAACTATAGATGGTATTTGCGATTTCTAAACCATTGTGGAAAATCAGTACACATAAATTCTGTGTTTAAGTAAGCTTAACAGATGGAAAATGTGGCTCTTTAACCATGAGTATATATTGGCACAAATAAAAACAAACGATTTGCAGCGCTTCCATCCTAAACTTACAGCTGTCAGTATTTCAAGAAGATAGCTCAAAATCTAGGTAAACCGTTCGAACCATCTTTAAATCTCTAAAAAGTAGATTTTACAAAAGTGAAGCAAAAAAGTGAAGCCTGTATACCTTTGTGGTTTTTGCCTCAAAACATGGTAAAATTCTGTATATACCATGGTTTGGAGGGTTTTATTTCCATTATAACATTTCCATTCTTTTTAGATGCCGACCCATGCCTGTCCCTGGACTCTCCCTTCTTGGACCTAAGCGCATTAGAGGATTTGTATCAATTTTGCTCTATATAAATCTTACTATTACTATTGCACAAAATTGATTAACAATTAATCTAAAATTACCTTTTATGATTATATACTTCTACACACTCTCAGCCAAAGTTATATGGTAAAAAAAGAGAGAGGCATATTTGTCAGTAGAGTAAAAAACATCAGACTACACTTCTGGAATTTTGTTTTTTCATGAAATAATATGGCTTTAATATAATTTTAATTCATATGTCAGTGGTAAATCGATCTTCAAAGTTGCCAGAAACTACAATTATGCAAAATGTTTACTAACATGAAAAGCCCATAGATCACCATAAACATGATAATGATATATTTTTTGTTTGAAAAATGGAACAAGCAAGCTTTGAGCATGCGCAGCAACTGCAAACAGACATATAACAAGATTTTAAGCCAATTAGAATTATATATAGACAGAGCTGCATCATGTTAGAATTTCAAATCATTAAAGAACAAGTATATAGCATAAAGTAGAACATACATTGATGGTAAAGAGGATTTTATTTTTGAATACTTGTACATACAACTACATATTATCAGGCTATAATTATATGTTAGGTCAATTGCAACCCATAGTTCACTCAGTAAATGCTACTCTGTAGAAACCGTTGTACAAACTACCAAACTGATGGAGTTTTCAGTGAACAATTATTGTGATGCTGAGGGATTAATTCTGAAAATTCTCAATCAACTCAAATAACCTAGTTATGATATTCCCTCTAGTCATACAAGGTCAGTTACAGCTTTTAGAATAGAGACAAAAAAATACAGGAGGTACCAATAAGGGTACCAATTGTGCATTAAGAGGAAAATTATTAAACACATATTGATTAATGCCAAGTGGGTTAATGGTTGGAACATCAAGGATAAATTTCATTGTTTGGCTTCTATCTATCCTGGGTTCCTGGGTTTATTTCTGTCCCTAATCACTGTATTACACTAAATCTCATGTGTTTGCCAGAATGAACAAGCATGAATGCAGAATGAACAAGCAACAGAAACATTATACAACAATTAGCTATATATGTATATAATGCATGATTGACTTTTTTCAATGGTAAATTTACACAAAATCTTTGAAAAATACCTGCACTACACTATTTCTTAAGTGCATGGGTCAATATGTTAATAAAGAACAATTCTTTCAATTCATATCTTGACCAAATCAATGCGTTTCTTAGCTTTATATTTAAAAGTTCATGAAAAATATTTACAAAAAATCCCAGCAGAAACACAAGTTTGAAATCAGGTTGAAACCAACAGGTGAAATAAAGTTGAATACAAGGGCGAAGTCTGGTTAAAATACGTGTAGATTTTGTAAACTGCTTTAGTTGGATCCAATCAGTGAAATCCTGTTGAAATCAATGGCTGAAATCTGGTTGAAACACATGTAAATTTTGTAGACCATTTTTAGTTGGATCCAACCAGTGAAATCAGGTTGACTCCAATGGGCGAATGTTGAAGTATGTTTTCATTTGCATTTTCATGTGCAAATTAATCTTAACTTTTAATCTATGTTACTCCAACACAGATTAATTTTTTGTGGAATCATGGCATTTATAGTTTTTATTTCTCAGACCAAACCACTGGTTCTCATGTGGCTAGCTGAATTCTCATAATAATATATGAAAGGGTAATTTTTCATCTAATTCCTGATATATTTGATAACTTGTTCATTGAGGATGTTGTATCTATTGTATCTATTCAAATATTGCATGAGCATGCAATCAAACTTCATTACTCAGTGTATGGTTATATATTATGTTCTTTATATTTTCACCTAGATATCCATTATTTTATGTCATATCATAGGATATTCCAATTTCAATAATCTAATGAATTCTTTGTAATATATTTAAACAAATTAAATATTTGTGAAGTGACATTCTCTGTGTCTAATTGTATTATTCAGTGAAACTCATTAAATATTATATAAAAAATAAGCATTGCAATTACAAAGAAACTCTCGACTAGAATCACAATACTTTTAATTGCCTGTCTTTCAAAATATTCATTTTTTGAATGTAGTTTGAAAAAAGAACATAACCAACCTAAATGTGTACAACTCCACCACATTGCTGCCTCAGTTTAATTAGTTTTCAACTTTGAGCACAAAAGAATGGACAAGCTAACTAGACAAGCCCACATAATGCTAAACAGTTCCTATTCTGTGTCCAGTCATGAATTAGTTTTAGTCACAGAGCAAGGAGTGAATACAGCAAGGAGTACTGATAAGATAAATATGTAAACCCTATCACACCATAGAGCTATTGTTTTCTCAGAGTGATAAAATGTTATAGCTGAAGAGCTTAGGTTCATGCTGCTTTTGACAAGTGATTTTCTTATTCTGTCTAAATATATTTGTCTTGTACATAGAATTGATTATAGCATATAGATTTTATAAACATGAATGTATTCATTACATACTAATGATTTTGACAATTCACCAATGTGCTACTTTTTTACTGCAGATCAAGAAGATATTATATATTAGAAAGAGTAGTTTTCATAAGGGTAGTTTTCAGTGTAGAATTTTATTTTAAAATTTATATCCAGTTTGATTGTTATCCTTTGAGACTAGCTTAAATCTTTTTATGTAGCATTGTTAATCAGTGAATAAAGCCAATATTAGACTGAAACAAACACCTTTAGTTTTATTTACATCGAATTAGACAAGTCTAAAACGTGGATTTTATTTTAACCATATTTAGAAGAAGATATGTTTACTTTCAGCTAGAAATATTGGATATGGTGTCACTTCCGCTATGGCCTCCACAAGTTGGGCAAAACTTCCGCACCGAGTTTTAGAGGTTTTATTTTCCTACTTGGAAATTGAGGATCTCAGGAATTGTTCTTTAGTTTGCAAAAACTGGTATAAATATTTAAATGACGAAAATAATGACGTGTGGCGTTTTCACTGCGTCAGAAAACTTGCCGAGGAAGCCTTGAAGTCTGACGTCCTGTCGAATGTTCCAACATACAAAGCAAAATTACGGGCGTTTTATCATGCCTGGAATCCAAATGACTGCTCTAGAAATATATATGTTAGGGGTGATGGCTTCACTATACATCGGAACCCGGTAGCTCAAAGCACAGATGGTTCCAGAGGAAAAATAGGGTTTCAAAGTGGTAGGCATTGTTGGGAAATTTGGTGGCAGGGGCCACTTGGAACTGTTGCTGTGATTGGTATTGCAACTAAGTCAGCACCATTACAAAACACAGGTTATGTGCCATTATTAGGAAGTAACAGCCAAAGCTGGGGATGGAATCTTGTGGATAACCATCTCTTGCACAATGGTGACAGTCAGGGAAATTACCCTCTGCTAAACAATGCACCAAAATATCAGGTTTGTGTTATGAATCCTATTGCCAGCCTGTTGTATGTAATTTTGAGGCTAGATGATTCGAATAGTTTGATTCTTCTTTATAGGCTAATTTTGCTTCCAAAGATTCTACGAAGAGCTTCGATCCACGGCATCGTGGATTTAAGATTTACTATATTTACACGGCATCGTGAACTTAATGTCACGCTTAAATACACGGACCCAATATTCTAACATAACACGGCTCTGTCTGCAATTTTGATTGGTCAATCACCATTGTAAAACCAGGCATAACCTCACGTTCTAGTTTATCACTCACAATGCTGCTCTGCAAAAAGAAAACTTGATTTTTTAGAAGATCCTGACAACCAGTCTACTTTCGTCCGCAAACGTGATTAATTTAATTAACCAATGAAATCAGTTGTTAAGGAAATATGGGGCCACGCTGGGTTTCTAGCCATATTTTACAAACAGAAGATCCTGACAACCAGTCTACTTTTCGTCTGCAAACGTGATTAGTTTAATTAACCAATGAAATCAATTGTTACTGAAAGAAGCCTCACTCAAGACAAAGTTTTACCGTACTGCAGCCATGCCCTAAATAAAAGTGCCATTTGAAGAGCAAATATTTCAATTTTAGGTTAAAACTTAAGAAAATCTCATAGAGCAAATACTTCAATTTTAGGTGCGAGTTAAATGTTAAACTTAAGTCTCTCTATATTGGGGCCGTGTATTTAAGTATGACATTAAACTCACGATGCCGTGTAAATATAATAAATCTTAAATCCACGATGCCGTGGATCGAAGCTCTTCGAAGATTCTATTTTTCATCAGTTTAAACTGTTTTATCAAACTATATATAGCTTGATAAATGTAAAAGCATCTTTTGTATTTTTGAAAAAAGTAGTGCTCCGGTTGCAAACTCAAGTTCCCTTAAAATACGGCAAAAATATATACTGCCCTGCTACCAATTACCGCCGGGTACCAATTATTGCCAGACAGAATTCAAATAGACATAACTTGAGCAAAAGTACATCTCACATCTTGCAAATAATGTAAAACTATTTCCAGAATGAACAGAACAAATACAAAATAAAAACCCTTCAAAATTTGTGGCCATTACTGAAATATGAACATTTTATTGGTGGCGATAATTGGTACACGACGATAAATGGTAGCAAGTATACCACTTGCCAGTGTACAAAGATGCAATAAAAGCACAATTCGACTGTAAAGTGTAGGAAGTTGATCTTTTATAGGGATGTTGGCTAGGGAGAGTAGGGGTCCCACTAAACACAGTGTGGAGGCTCCGCACGGTATCTCCACACGCTAAATGTGCGGAGTTGTAAACACTCTTAAAAACTGCTTTGTATACACATTTATTTACTTTCAAAGAAATAAACTGAGTGTCAAAAGACTTCAAGATGTAAAATATGTGCAAAATTGTTAGAAAAATTAGACATAGCATACAAATATCATACATGTAAGGAAATGGGGCTTAATGCTGCGGGTATTGCTCTGAGGTCCAGAATTTTTGTATCTTTATTCCTATTATAATAATATTTTATGTTTGTGTATCAGAAGAGATAAATTGTGAGATATTTTATCAAAACTTTATTATTATCTGTCTCTAAATCATTTTGGCTTTAAACCTGCATTTAATCTCTTTGCAGTCTTCATTAGATCACTATGCCATTAATATCTCTTTGAAAAAAAACTTTATTTATCATACACTCTAGAGATCTGTTTGACTTGTGATTATCCCCACATTTTCTGGCAGAGGACTTATTGCAATTTGAATAGAATAGTATCCTTTGATAAAATTATAAGGAGAACGGAAAACATAAGACTATTGTCATTATTTAATTGTGATTTGAATGCATACACTTTGGACACCAAACAGTTTAGCCTTGATTGCAATGAAGTGCAATTAGATTGAGAGGAGGTGTGAAATGAGATAATTCTTTGATCACATTTAAAAGGTGAACACAGAATATTAATATAATTACTTAAAATCTTGTTTGGGTCATATCTCAGTCTTCTCAGTAAGGTGAGCAACAGTAAGGTGTGCAAAGTTGATTCTTGGATGGGTCGTTGGTTGGGGAGTGCAGGTATGCTAAGACATGGTGTGATGACTGTGAACTTTAACCTTGGATCTGCCAAAGTGTTTTCACGTGTCACAATTGAGACATATTTCTCTTATGACAAAGATATATTGATTGCTGTAACTGATTATATGTACACTTACTTAATTGTGCTATTTTTGTTGGTAGCTATACTTCAATTAATAAATTTTACAGCTTAAATGTTATTTTCTCTTATAACATTATTTGGGCCTTGACATAACTGACGTCATTTGCTGTGAAAGTCTCATGATCTTTGTACTGTTTCACAACTACTACATCTCATGGTGTAGAAAACTATTTCCCCAGGGTCTGTGTACTGGCATCTCTGATGCTATTTGTTTTAAATTGCCATTTATCCAATATAGATTATATGTGGAGATATTACCAAGGATGATATGTCTAGGGAACACGTGTAGAATATATGAAAATGTATGACAGAAGGCATTTTATGGATAAATTTATACAATGATGAAATCATTCTGCACACAAGGTTTGTACATTTATGCATAAATACTGTTAGTACATTTGTGTACACTGTGTATTAATATATTCTAGTATTTTGTTCTTCTTTATTTAGGTTGGAGAACGAATAAAAGTCATACTGGACTGTGATGATAATACATTAGCTTTTGAAAAGAACTACGAATTCTTAGGTAGGTCAGCAGTTGGGAGAAAAAGAAAGCAAGATTGGCTCTAAGATCATTCTTACTTGGCTTGCTGGAATCTCTTGATTCAATATTGACCTTTTAACAGCTAGAAAATTCAAAATATTTCTTACACTTTCAGTCTGTGACTATCTTTTCGAATACATGTTCCAATGTTTTCCAAAGTTCGATAGTTGTTCATTGATTTTCTTATTCTTTCAGTTTACTCTAGATAAGCTAAGAGATTTTGTTGATTTTTTTTCAGTGACAGTCGCTGCTAAATGGAACAAACCTCCATAATCTACCAGATAGGGCAGGGTTGGTAGCAGATTTTTCATTTTGGTATCCCGCCAGTGTAAAAACGTACCGATTCCAGGATACCGAAAGAAGAAATTGCGTTCTAGCATATCCCCAATAGAATAGGCCCACCAACCGGAAGTAAGATTCGCAAAAAGAAAACATTAAAGTTCTGAAAGAAATCACTATAAAAGTGCTAAAATATAAAAAAAATATTGGATAAAAGTTTGGAATTTCTTCAGATTTGAGGTTTGTTTCTAATACTTTACGTTTTCTCACAATATTATATACTGACATTCGAAATACCGACTTTAAAGTGTGGCCACGGTGTTGAAGTGAATTGGTCTCGATACCAAGATACCGGTGTTGCCGACTCTGCCCTACTACCAGATCACCTTTCACAGTATCTGACTTGGGAAGTAAACTTAAAGCTAGGAATGGGTCGGTGGTAGTGAATGGAATCGCCTCAATTTTATTGGTCGATTATTCGTCCATTTTTCCAACCGATGATCGACCCATAATCGACTTTTTTACTCCACTGTCATGAAACACTTTCCGGGATAAAGTGTATTTCAATCCGGTAAGAATAGCGGTGTTTTTGACATATAGAAGCCACCAAAAGCACCCACTTCCGGTAAATATGGCAGTAGTTGTAAACAAACTCAAACTTCGCGAGAAATCTGTTAATTTATTGAAGGAAAGTTCTGGAAACTGTCCAAAATATAAAAAAAATATTGAGACACATAAAGAAGGGTGAAATTTAATCGATTTCTAGAAGTTGTCAGTGATCGAACGCAATTGTACCATGACACCGACGATTGATCGAACACTTGTCTAATTGTCCACCCACTAGTCGGTGGGCCTGGTATCTCACTATCAAAGCAGTATACAGAAATATCATGATGACACTTTATCACTGGCATCTCAATTGTCAATGCATATAATTAAATGTAAAACGTAAAACTGTAGCAAAAAAAAACAACAACAAAAAAAAAACAAAAAAAAAAAAACAGAAAAAACAAAAACAAGCAAATCTGAAGATTAAGATTAAGATTTTAGTACACCCCAATCAAACATGGACGTTTCCTCTTAACAACATCGCAATTAAAGTCCCCAAAT
The DNA here is from genome assembly GCA_964017235.1 of Sabellastarte sp. h YS-2021. Lineage (NCBI taxonomy): Eukaryota > Metazoa > Annelida > Polychaeta > Sabellida > Sabellidae > Sabellastarte > Sabellastarte sp. h YS-2021. The sequence continues at coordinate 68,359,503 of OZ024937.1, forward strand.
GGCCAAAATATGAGAGAAACCTGTATAATTTTGTCCGATTTCTTGTTTGTTCCCAGTATTTTAAGTTTTCCTTCCATTTTATGTGTTGTCAAGCGAGATTTAGGTTATAAAGTGTCATAACCAAAACATGGCAGTTCTCCTCAATGTGTCACTATAAAAGTCTGCAAATGGACGAAAATATAGGGAAAAAAGCTTATAATTTCTTCAGATTTTGGGTATGTTTCTAATATTTTAACTCTTCCTTCCATTATATATGTTAGCAAGCGAAGTGGCGGTTTTAAAATCTCGTTACGGTATTTCAGTAAAATGCTCTCGATACCGAGATACCGGACCTACCGACCCATCCCTAGTATACAGAAATATCATGATGACACTTTACCACTGGCATCTCAATTGTCAGTGCATATAATTAAATGTAAAACATAAAAGTGTAGCAAAAAAAAAAAAAAAAAAACAAGAAAAAAAAAAACAAAAAACAAGAAAACAAGCAAATCTGAAGATTTGTTTTGTCGAATTTTTGACCACCATGGTAGTAAAAAACTGCTCTGTTTACATACAAATTAAAATGTGGCAGTACATATCTCTTGAAAACTATTAGAGATATAGCACTTTTGATAAATATTTGGCTCATAGGGTAGAATGACAATAATTTTTGACCCACAGTGTAGTAAAAGAGTCTTGTGAAACAAAAATTGAAATATTCTACCACTGCATGTGGACTATCCTGGTGTATCCTGTAGGACCGTAGCTGCTAAAATGATACCAAAATCCATGTTTTGTCACTGTAAAATTGTTGTAAGTATTCTTGTTATTCTTGGTATTTTCTTGTGTTATAGGGGTGGCATTCCGTGGTTTACCAGATGTTCATCTTTATCCAGCAGTTTCTGCAGTCTATGGGAAAACTGAAGTATCTATGGCATATCTAGGTCAACCACTAGACGGATAGGGTATTTATAATTGGGTCATGCTGAGGGAAAAAGGCTGGAGGATATATTAATGTATGAACACAAGGATAGGAAAATAAATTATATATTTGGTTTGACTGCATGGGGAAATAGATTAAAGTTGGAATTTGGAAAATTAAAGGATATTACATTGTTAAACTACCAATTAGATGGATAAAATATAACCTGTATGAGGCTTTAGTGTGTGTTGCAGCAGGACAATGGAGGGTTATGGAGCGATACACTTGAAAGAACAAATGTTTTGACATATTACAGTAGTTTAAAAGTTGTCATACGTCAATAAGACAAGAGATGAGTAATACCCCCTGGACATAACCCACTTAGACATAATCCAATCGGATATAACCCTTCAGTCAAAACCCCAACAAGCTAAATGGGAACTCCCAACAAACAAAACCATCATTTCTTTGCATGCAAAATACCATTGTTAGAAGGATTTAAATGTAAAATACCATTGTTAGAAGGATTTAAATGTAAAATACCATTGTTAGAATGATTGAAATTAGGGCTGCAACGATTATTCGGTTACTCAGAAACGAAACGATTCAGTTAATACTTAAGGCAAGAAAAGTGAACCGGGTCTTCAAAAACAACTAAACATAGATGTGAAATCTACTACAAAATTCTATTGTTTCTTTAAATATATGAATATATTTATATATTTTACAAATATAAGGCGTTTCTGTTTCAATATTTTATATTTTAAATATTTGCAACTTTAATTCTTTGTATAACAACGTTTTATAAGACGGGATTTTATTATAACGTATTTCGAAGAAGTCTCAAATCTCGCAATATAGAGATGGTTAAAGTTTCTTATATTTTGCATTATAAATGCGTTTTTTCCCCCAAATTCAATAAATTATCAAAATTCTTTCCTGTTGTGTGGTTTGTAACCATTTTATAAGTCGTGATATGTCAAAATATGAAGCAGTTTATTTCGTGGGCGATAATCAAGCGATTAACCGAGTCCCGAGTCGATTCTTCTAAAACGAGGAATCGAGGCGCATTTTTGGGCTCGTTTGCAGCCCTAATTGAAATGCAAAATACCATTGTTTGAATGATTTCAGTATCTTTTTATTATCACTATGGAATGCACATTGTTGTACAAAAATCCATGTAGAACAGAATATTAATTATACAAAAATATATGCTGTTTAGACATTCTGTTCACATCATTTTGTCCACCAATCTAATGATTGGATGGGGCACACTGTGATGGGATTTTGTCTGATAAGGCTTTTGCCAGTGTGGGGGTTTGCCCTGGATTTTAGTAGAGCAGGGACCTGGCAACTGACAAAGTAAGATATTTGAAATTTGTCACAATGTGTGGAAATCAGAGGGAACCATTGCATGGAATATTTACTCATTTTTGTTAATTCTCCAATCCTGAAGGAAATTTCTGCAGTGGCCATGACAGTGTGAGCAGCACCAAACCCAAACTTCAACACAGCCTATGTGAAATTAGGAGGTAGGCTGGGGGCTACAGGGAGGGAGGGGCACTGTTAAAACAAAGTATAATCTGTCAGATCAAAGTTATATCAGTTTTAAAAAGTTATTTGAAACATAATTGTTTGTTTCATTATAATTTTAAAACTTAGATATATGTATTTTAGAAGTAATTAAATGACCCCAAATATATGTTATACTCAAATGCAAGTCCAATATGGTGAATAAACAACAAAATATATGGTACATTTGTAGTTGCCGTTCAACCTCCGTTCAAGTTCTGTGACACATTTTAGATGTCTTGCTCTACATATTTTACAAAGGTTTTGATTAATGTGATGTGTATTGCTTGTAAACTCTTCCTTTGGAAAAGTAAGAAGTAGTGTGTTTGCTGTTGATTCATGTTTTTCATCTTCACACATTAGAATTAAATACAGTTGATGTTATGTTTTCTGTCTAATTGGTGGAATCTTACAGAGTGTTAGAAAGTATAGATGGTAACTCGATTACTGTGATCATAACCTTGTTCTACATTTTGGGATAGACGTTTTAAAGAAACGTGCAGTAGAATTTATCTTATGGTAACTGAAGGTTACACATTATTGCTTATTGAGAAAGTTGTGGCAAACCAGCTAAATGAATTCATTTCACACGAGGGTCTCTTAAATGTCAACCAGTCTGCTTATAAAAGTTCCCACTCCATTGAAACCGCATTGTTGAAGATTCAAAACGATATAGCTCTCTCAGTGGACTCAGGAAAGGCAGTGGCCCTAACATTATTAGACCTGTCAGCGGCGTTTGACAATATTGATCATTCCCTTTTATATGACTGCTTGCATGACTGGTTTGGTCTAGATGGTACTGTCTTGTTGTGGATCAAATTGTACCTTTTAAACCGAAAACAAAAAAATCAAAATAGGTGATAGTTCCTCTGAGGTGGTAATTCTCCCGTTCGGAGTCCCCCAAAGCTCCGTATTGGGTCCTCTCCTTTTTACCCTTTACACTAGTCCCCTCAGTCAAGTTATTTCTAAATTCAATGTTACTCATCACCTATACGCTGATGACACCCAGATCTACTTAGCAGTTGACTCCAGGAACTTTGATTCTAGCATAGAAGAGGTGACCGAGTGTCTCAAGTCAGTACAGGAGTGGATGGTTGGTGTTAAGCTAAAACTAAACCCAGAAAAAAACGAATTTATCATTATAGGTCAAAAAGCCATCAGAGAGTCGCTTGCACCAAATTTCCCTGTCCCACTCCTCCAAAACAATATCTCTCTGTCGGTGGAAGTAAAGAATCTGGGTGTTATCTTTGACTCGGACAACTCCTTTGACAATCATGTTGCCAAGACTATCATCTTCGCAAATTCCTTAGTGATGAAACTGCAATACTTCTGGCTAATGCTATGGTCTCTGTAACTCTGTACTTTATGGGGTAAGCAAGTCCAACATAGCTAAACAACAGAGAATCCAGAATGCTCTTTGCCGCACCATCTTCAGACTTGACAAAATGAGTCATGTTACAGCCTGTTTGAAAAAACTCCACTGGCTTCCAATTCAACATCGTATCCTTTTTAAGTATAATCTTCTGGTATTCAAGGCTATCAATCTGTCACAGCCCCCATATCTCTCAGCTTTAATAAGATCGGGCAGTCTCACTCGCGGCAACAGGCTATCTGTCTCCTCAACCCGCCCTAAGAAGCACATAGGCAGGCGAGGCTTTGCAGTAGCTGCACCAGCTGAGTGGAACAAGCTGCCACAAACAGTCAGATCTGAGCAAACAATAGATCGTTTTAGAAGCCAGCTAAAGACACACCTCTTTAGGCTGGCATACCCCCCACCTTAGTTATACCCTGGCGGGTGCTTTTTAGATGCCGACCCATGCCTATCCCTGGACTCTCCCTTCTTGGACCTAAGAGCATCAGAGGACTTGTATCAATTTTGCGCTATATAAATCCTACTATATAAATCCTACTATAAAATTAATGTGACAGTGACATAAGGCGAGTGGAAGTAAATTTAAGTGATCTTTCAGTGACACACAGTTTTACTACGCTCATCCTATTACCATCCTACTGTTATTTACGGTTAGACACGGTGTCGATTTTCACTGTCCAATCAATGGACATGCACATCATACCTTTCGAATACACTAAATCTCGGAAAATATGAGGGAACCTGGGAGGTGGTTTAATAGCTTACTAAAGCTTCTAACTGCGGAGTATACTGCCTGTAGTGTGAATGGGGCAATAAAAAGAGTCACACATTTCTAGGTATTTTTTTAGGAAAATGTTACCTGTGTAAAGACAGAGATATCTAAAATTAACACAATTACCACCAGTGGTAAATACAATACAAAATTATTTACAAACTCTCATCAACTTGCATCTTTCTGACATATGTTGTTAAATACCAATAGACAATATGAGACCCTTCCTATTTAACTTGTTTTAGTGTCTTGTACTAAAATTAAAGTTTAAAAAAGTTGCTTATTAACCTGATTGAAGATCGGTTTTATGATTTTATTTTGGATTACAGTTATGAAGCAGTGACTACATTATTGTAATTGGAGATCTACCTCATCTTTGTTAATACTGTCAGCTGTTGAATCGAAGGTAGCTGTTGTGACAATGTTTTCTGTTTGTGGGAGTTGTTATATATGGCCCTGAATTACATCATTGACTCTTGTTTAAAAAAAGGACATTGGTAACGGATTGTTAAGATTACACTATATAATTTGTTGTGAAGCAGTAAATGTTGTAAGTATTATGCAATTGAAAAGAATGATATTTCTCAAACGTAAAAATTTGATGTAAAAAATGTTGTGAGTTTTAATTTCCACTTTTTAGAAGCTCGTATTTATTCACTGTTTATAAGGCACAAGGTTTCCTTATGTTTTTTGCATTGGGGGTTCTTTCAAAAGAAAAATAACAAAGACAGTTACTTATTATTAAGGCTGGTAATGGTAGTTGTTTAATATTCTGGTACAGTCAAATCACTTTATCTGTATTCCGTGTTTTCAGTTTCTGGTTTGCAGTGAAAATGACATGAAAACAAGCATTTAAAAAAAAATAATTTTGTGCTTTTTTGATGATGTTTGTAGAAATTTGATAGTTTACTCATTAACTGGCCAGACTATAAAGGTTTGAAATTCGGATTCGAAAGAATGTTTAGAAATTACCAAAATGACAAAATAACTGGAAAAATGGCCCTTTTTATTGCGTTAATACACCCTATCCAATGGACAATTGCTTTACCGGTCGGCGCGACCGGTCCCGCCAAACGTCAGAAAAAGACGTCCTGTATATACTACCGGCAGGACCGGTCACAAAGTATGGATTCGCCAGGTGGCGCATCATACTTCATTTCCTGTTTACCTCTTGACGTCATAGCATCTTTTTCGTTTGGCGCGAAAGAGTGTGCAGAAGATTTCTTCAGATCTATGTTTTTGAAGTTTTACAACGAACTCTTCCAAGTTTCTTGTTTTTTATTAGTACGGAGTATTTATACAACGTTACTGATCATTATGTCGTCTCCTGGACAGAAACGAGGTTCTTGCGGGAACGTTATGGCCCTTTTCGACAACCACCAGAAATGCGCGCGTTGTCGTGACAAGGGGTTGGGAGACGCCCCCTGTGTAAAAAAGCTGGATTGCCAGATCTGTAAGTCTTTTACGCCTGCGCAGATCCACCAGTTAGCAACTCCGACCTACAAGGAAAGGAAGGAACGTTCTGAGCAGAAGAAGGCTGAAGGTAATGCAAGCACGACCCCCACTCTAGTGGACCCTTCAGAAGTTACACTGTTGGGACGGGTTAGCTGTGACAAGTCTTCCTCTGTTGATTCTACTCCAAAGAAGAAGAAGCATTTGGATGGCTCTCCAAGGTCGAGTAAACGGAAGCACAGCAGCAAACCTACTTCAGACGACCTCAAGTCCCTTGATGACAAGTGGAGTGAGAGATTTTCACGTCTAGAAGCTATGCTGGTAAACCAATCTTTTGCTGTTCCGGTGAGACCGGTGACCTCTGCCTCTGTAGTGCCCAGAGAACACCCTTTCTTTGATCCGGGTGCTTCTGCAAGTGTTATGTCTTCTGAGGGCACTGGTGACGTTGCTACGCAGTTGACGGCTACCCAACCTCCTCTGGGGGTTCCCGGTACTGAGGCTGGGAGAGATGGTGTTGAGAGTGCTACCCACCCTGTTCAGGGCCCCGGTACCTCTTCAGTGTTAGCCACCCAACCTTTACTGGTTCCCGGTGCAGGGACGGCCACCCAGCCTACACAGGCTCCTGGTGCGGGTCCTGAGATTCTACCTGCCGGTGTTGAAACTACGCTGCTTAACCACTCGCCTCCCATTGGCCAGAACTCTGAGGTTGCTAGGGAATCTGATAGTGAGGCTGAGTTGGATGGGGAACCGTCATCACCGGCTAGTATTCACTGCCAGGGTGATTTACCGGACACAGCTACTGATCAGGACCTCTCTGAAGACGCCAGTTACAGGGAAACTATTAGAGGGGTTAGAAGTTTCATGAACTGGCATCACATCCCGGATTATGACAACTCAGCTGCCTCTTTGGATGATGATCCTTTTGCCGGTTCTAGAGTGAAGACTACCGGTAAAGTGTCAATGAAACTGCCGGTTGATGAATGGCTTTGCAAAAAACTGGAGAAACTGAATGTAACTATTGCTGAAGGTTATCCGGCTAGAAATTCTGAAATCAGTGGACTGCTACGTGACCAGTTTGTAAAGACTCCACGTTCTTCCAAGTGGTACGACATGCAAGCAGTTAAGAAGGGCGACGCGTCTACCCAGGCTGTATCCCACTGGTCTCCGGAACCAGCAAAGCTGAACAGCATGTTCTCTAGGGTCGCAAGAAGAAGTTTACCTTCTGCTCCAGCTTCCCGTACATTCAGCCAGGATACCCTTAGAAGGTGGGAGAAGGCATTCAGGGAGCAATCTGTGATGTGTAATCACGCTGCTGGTCTATCTAGATGCCTTACTAAAGTACAGGACTCAATGGTTACCCAGCTGAAGACTCTCCGGTCAGATTCATCAAAGGGCAAGAGTGCTGAGAGAACGCAGCAAGCTATTGAAGAACTTGAATACCTGGTGACCTTTAACTGGTCAATTTCCCAAGCTATGCAGCGCACCATGCAGGATCTCTCAGAGGGAGTTTTCATCAGCATGGCCAACCTCACTCTGGCACGTCGGGATAGCTATCTGGAGTTTTTCCGGGGTGGAGTTAAACCTGACACCTTAACTGCCTTACGTACGTCTCCAGTCCACTTACTCTCACTGTTCCCGGACAGCTTACTGGTCAAGGCAGAAGACGAGATTTCCCGTAGTGAGGAGAGGCGTTCTATGGGTAACACACAGAGGAAACCCGGACGTTTTCATCCGTACGTTCCCTCCAGTACTAGACCTTCACACCAGCCGGACCGGAAACCCACTACACCGGCTTGGAAACAAATCAGAGACCGGCAAACTGGTCAGAAAGGTGGAGGTAAAGCCTCAAACTTCAACCAAAAGCCGGCCAAAGGGTTTAAGAAGCATAAATGACAATTATTGTGTTTCAAATGTGGTCGGATTGAAAGACTCTGTAATTGTATCCGACAAGATGGAGGGTTTGAACCCACCACCAGTGACAGATCAGAAGAACAGCAAATTGACTTTAAATGTAGACTCTCATGTTGCAAATGCTCATATTGTCACCGGGTTGCCACAAAGGAAAGGTGTAAATCCCAATATATGTCAATTGTACACAGAAATAAAATATGTGAAAGATGTTTCTTGTGTAGGTCACTTACCTTCTGTAAAGCTTGTCACCAATGCCCAACATGCTGTTTTAGATCCCCCTGTAGGGGCGAGGTTAAACCAGTGTTGGAAGAAATGGGAAACCCTGGGTTCAAGTCCAAAAGTGGTAACCATTCTGAGGGAGGGTTACATGCTCCCCTTCTGGTTCAGACCCCACTTGACAAGGTCACCGACTGTAATAAGCAACTACCACAATCCAACAAAACAGTCCTTCCTTAGAGGCACTGTCTCAGCTGATAAACAAAAATGCAGTCGAACCGGTGGACAATCCAAATTCATTGGGATTTTACAACCAGCTATTTTTGGTACCCAAACCCAACAACCGGTGGAGACCCATCCTAGACCTGAGCACCTTGAAAACCTTTTTAAACACAGGGTCGTTCAAGATGGAGACCCCAGAGACCATAAGAACCTCCCTCCAAGTAGGGGAGCGGGTCACATCCATAGATTTCAAAGATGCATACTTCCATATACCCATTCACAGTCAGTCCAGGAAGTACATGCGCTTTCACCTCCAGGGTCGGTCCTATCAGTTCAAAGCCCTTCCCTTTGGCCTTTCCACAGCTCCCATGGAGTTCATAGTGGTGGCCAAAGAGGTCAAACTCATGGCCCTTCAGAAGGGTATAAGGATCCACCAGTACCTAGACGACTGGCTGGTGAGAGCCTCTTCCCACCATATCGGTCTCCACCATACTCAAACCCTAGTCTCACTTTGTCAGGAATTAGGGTGGCTGGTGAACAAGGAAAAGTCAGAACCGGTTCCCAAACAGGTCTTCAACTTCGTAGGTTACCAGTTCGACCTGAAAGAGGGCAAGGTCAGACCAACAGAAGAACGTTGGCAGGCCTTGACAGACAAGATCAGATCAATGATGTCGGATCCGGTATGTCCGGTCCGGAAATTCATGTCCCTCATAGGTCTCGTCACAGTAACAGAAAAACAAGTCCACTTAGGGCGACTCCATATGAGACCCATACAGTGGCACTTGAAAAACAATTGGATGGTCCCAGAGTCACTGGAAAAGGTGATCCCGGTCCCCAAGTCCCTCCACCCCCATCTAAGGTGGTGGCTGGAGGAAAGCAATGTGCTACTAGGTCAACCATTACACCCTCTAAAACATGCTCTGCAGATCTTTACAGACGCATCAAATGAAGGGTGGGGCGCTCACTTGGACGACCACACTGCAAGAGGAACTTGGTCCCTTCCAGAGAGCAAGTTACACAAAAACCACTTAGAGCTAAAAGCAGTATTTCTAGCTCTAAAGGAGTTTCGAACCCTGGTCTGCAACAAGACAGTGTTGATAGCTACAGACAACACAACAGTGGTTGCCTATATCAACAAAGAAGGGGGGATAAAGTCGGGGTCACTGTGTGCCCTACTGTGGAGAATCCTGTCCTGGTGCACCAGACAGCAGGTAACCCTCAGGGCACGTCACATCCCCGGCCGGCTGAACGTGATAGCAGACAAGCTATCCAGACTTGGCCAGACCATTCAAACAGAGTGGTCACTTCACCCAGCAGTGTTCCAAGCTGTATGCTCAAGGTGGCACCAGCCTCAAGTGGACCTGTTTGCCACCAGATTCAACAACAAACTCCCCCAGTTTGTGTCACCGGTGCCAGACCCCCAGGCTTGGGCAGTGGATGCACTCAGCCTCTCCTGGGAGGACCTGGACCCATACGCCTTCCCACCGGCAGCCATCTTGGGCAAAGTGGTGGAGAAGCTCCAGGACTACCCCTGCAACAGAATAATCCTGATTGCCCCAGGGTGGCCCAACATGCCCTGGTTTTGGGACCTGGTAGCAATGTCAAGCCAGATCCCACTGTGTCTGCCCAGCATACCCAACCTAGTGTCTCAGCCTTTTAACCAGGTCCTTCACAGGAACCTGTCGAATCTGAACCTACATGCCTGGCTCCTAGAGCCTCAGCAATCAAGGAACAAGGCTTCTCTGAGGCAGTGGCAGCACGAATTGAGGCTCCTTAAAGAAGATCAACCAGATCTGTCTATGAGGCAAAGTGGACCATTTTTACAAAGTGGTGCCTCAGTAATCAGGTGGACTTCAGGGCACCACCTCAGAAAGCCATTGCTGACTTCCTCCTGCACTTGTTTCAGGACAGGAAGTTGCAACCAGGCACTATTGATGGCTACAGATCCGCCATTGCTGACAAACTGGGCAATTCCACCATTAATGTCAGCACAGATGAGAATCTCACTCGTCTCCTGGATAGTTTCCATAGAGACAGACCTAAGGGCAGGAGGGGCATCCCCTCCTGGAACCTTTCACTGGTTTTACATCAGCTCACAAAGGCTCCCTTTGAACCCCTGAAAGAGGCCTCATTGAAACATCTGACCTTCAAGACTGTTTTCTTGCTGGCCTTGGGTTCAGGTAAACGCAGGAGTGAGATCCATGCTTGGTTACATAAGAACATCAGACACCAGTCAGACTGGTCTAAGGTGTCTTTGTACCCCTCACCCAGCTTCCTATCCAAGAACCAGCTGGCTAAGGAAGGTCCAGATAGTGTGGCGCCAGTGGTCATCCCAGCCCTGGCACCATCTCTGGATAGGTCACTCAAGGGTGACAGGTCCCTATGTCCAGTTAGAGCCCTGCGCTACTACTTGGACAGGACTGCAGACCTCAGGCAGAATAAGGAGTTAGTCTTTGTCTCCTTCAAGAAGGGTTTTGATAAAGACATCTCACCTGCCACCATCTCCTCATGGATCAAACAGACTGTGGTTCTGTGCTATGAGCTCTCTGATCAGGAGGCCCTCACCTTACATCAGGTTAAAGCCCATGATGTTAGGGCCTTTGCTGCTTCTAAGGCTTTCCAATCCGGGATCCCCTTAGATCAGATCTTGTCAGCCTGCCACTGGAAATCTCGCAACACCTTCACCCAATTCTATTTGAAGGATGTTGCCTGGGCTGACTCAGAGCTTTTCCACCTGGGACCTGTATTGGCTGCCCAGCAGGTGCACCACCAGGCCCAGAAGTGAGGAGATGTTGTATATGTGTAAATATGTACATATTGTAAATATGTTAGATATGTACATAATGTAAATATGTTGAATGTACATATATTTTCAAAAAAAAAAAAAACAAAAAAAAACAAAAAAACTGTGACTTGCTTCCTTTGGGAAGTTTATTTCTTCTGGGACTGAACTCAGCCCCTCTCTCTCTATCTTTCCCTTCTCAGACCAACTCTGGAAGGAAAGAAAAAGGGGGGGGGCAACGTCGGTAGACTCCCGGTTAACCGGTGAGTTAATGGCCGACCCTGACCTTTCAGGGTTCTCCGACCCTAGGTCAAATGGGCCTGTTCAAATTTGTTGTTATGAGTTCACATAAGTCCCTAGCTGCTTACCCGCCTACCAAGCGGTAGTTATTCAGCAATTGTCCATTGGATAGGATGTATTAACGCAATAAAATTGCAAATTTAATAAGTAAATTAAATTTTTATAAGTTAATGCCCTATCCAATGAACAGGCAAGGCCCACCCAACCGGCCCTGCTATCAGCTTACTAGGGGTCTTACTAGGATTAGACACGAAAAAGATGCTATGACGTCAAGAGGTAAACAGGAAATGAAGTACGATGCGCCACCTGGCGAATGCACACTCTGTGACCGGTCCAGCCGGTAGTATATACAGGACGTCTTTTTCTGACGTTTGGCGGGACCGGTCGCGCCGACCAGTAAGGCAATTGTCCATTGGATAGGGAATTAACTTATAAAAATTTAATTTACTTATTAAATTTGCAAGTTTGTGTCGAAATATAATCATACCTTCTGTTGAAAAATATGGTCAAATTTGTCCAAATTATCTATAAAAGATCTGTTTTAGCATATTTTCAACATAGGTACAATATTTTGTGGTAGGTTTCTGTTCTTTGATTCAGTTTTGAAAGTAATAGTCATATGACCGAAGTTCAGTAGTCTGTAGAGATACCAAATCTGAAACACCAAAAGTTTTTTTTTTAAATGATTATACAGGATTAATATTTACATAAAATGACAGATTTTTCTTTGATTTCTGCCAAATCATGCACATAAAAACACAGTAAAAACTCATCTTTAAGTTGAGAATGTGGATTACATGCATACAGTAGCTTGTTGTCTTTCTGGATGTTTTGATGTGGGAGTTACTGCTCAGGCCTGTTTTTGCTATAAGTTAATTAAGTTGCAATAATCATAAACTATAAAAATGGTCATAGTTTTATTTCAAAGGTTATTTACTTGGGCTAAATTTATAAAAAAAAATGAAAATAGTAACTATTTAATTCTCAGCAGTAATGTGAAATTTGTTCCCCATTTTGCAAAATAGGAATCAATGCGTATGTTACCACAATTTTGAAATCTTTCGTGCGAGTGAGATCTCCATCTGAATGGGATCATTTTTGTATTTTTGTGTATATAAAAATACCTCATACAAAAAAAAAATGAAGCCTTTAATAGAATAGACTTAAAATTCCAGTGGAACAGTAATGAATTCAATTAATACAAATAATTTCTGTTTGTCTTTTTGTCTGTGCTCACAAACTCCAAAATCTACACATTTGGAACATTTGCTTATTTGAAATAAATCTTCAAGCTTTTACTTTACTTATAAAAATCCATCCGTTCCACACTAAGAATTATTTTCTAGAATGAGGAACACTGTTTAAAATAAATAAAATTCTTACAGCTGAGAAAAGGGATCCTATTTGCATGCACACCCCTTGTAAGATTTATTTGGCATTTACCGTATTTTTTCAAAATAATGCCCGGGCGTTCATTATTTTCAAATGGTTTCAGTCCAGGCGTTAAATTGAACCAGGCGTTCTTTTGAAATACAAAAACAGTGTTATAAATTGTAAACAGTGTGCGTGGTACCAGGCGTTTATTTGAACCAGGCGTTTATTTGAACCTGGGCGTTATTTTGGAAATTTACGGTATTACAGAGCTTCAAAATCCCTTGGCAGTATATATTGCCAAAGGCAAGAAGGGAGATATTGGCTATATTGACTTAATTTGAAGTTGAATCTTCATATGTTTACAATCTGTGTAATATACCAAGGTACATGATTTTACTTAAAGGCCAGTTAAATTGTTTTCACCTAATTGATTTGCAAATGTTGTAGAAGTTGATATAAACAATACTGAGTTCTTCTATGTTATATGCTGATAAATAGCCACATGTATTTGCTTTATAACATTATCAGCAGAAACCTTTAAAAATGTAAGATTGAAATGTAGAGTCAAGTTGTCTAGTGTATGTAAAAATCTCCATTGGGATGGCAACCTTAAAATAATCAAATTTTCCCTTAATTTTTGATTTGAGGCTTAAGGTAGTCATGGAAAACGTGAAAAAAATAGTTCACATATGTCGAGAAAGTATGGGTAGTATCCCCACTAATGAATTTCATATAATGTGGCAAATCAACACACGAGTGAAGCTGTCTACTGAAAGTAGTGCATTGTGATAATTTAAACACTGATAAGCATTGTAAAAAAAAAATGTACAGTTATATAAGGACTATTTATGATGTTAATATCTGCAAGATGAATTGTAAATTATTGTAACATTTTATAAATATGCCATATGTAATCATGAAAGAACTGTTCTGTCTTCAAGTTCTCTCTCTGTGTGTGTATGTCATCACGTTTAAAGTATATTTATTGTCAAGGCAAATATTCACAAAGGAAAATCAATCGGAGCCAACAGTCACATTAAAGTTTACAGAAAATGGCTTGTCTAATCTTTGGATTTAATTATTATTCACAAAGTTAATATGATTTTTTTTAGCTTAAGTGGTAAAGATTTAACTATTTTAATTTAAAACTTAATCCATTTTAATTTCAGGTCAACATCTTTGCAAAGGGAAACTTATTCCTGATCCATTTTTACTGAACTTGAGGTGATTTTTGGCTCAACTTCAATCTTTTTTGCTTGATCCCTTTTGTGAATAGGGGCCCTGAGATGAGTGTAAATTATTGAGACTTTTATAATTATAACCCAATCTCTTAAAGTACAACTCTGGTGAATAGATTTGCCATTAATAATGTGAAATGACTGGTATTTGCAGCCTATTTTATATTTTAGGAAAAGCACTTGACAAACCGTGGTGCACGCAGAATTTTACCATGGTTTCAGGTAAAAAACCCTGAAGGCAATGTTATTAATAATTACAAATTTTTAATGATAAAACAATTTTTATTAAGGCATTTTATTCTTTGCAGAGGGTTGTTATTGGAACAGCCAACATGTATACAGGGATTTTATCATAGCTCTCGACCAGATTCAGCGACACAGTCGTGTCATGTTAGAATGAAATGTTTACAGTAGGGGTGCGATGGTACCGGATTTTCTAGTCCGGGATTCTGCCAATGCAAAACCGTCCCGATTCCGGGATACCGAAAACGTTTGAGTTTCAGCATTTCCCCAATCGAATAGACCTACAAACAGGAAGTGATTTTCCGTAATCCAAAACATAGCAGTATTTCTCAAAGAAATCGCTATAAATGCATTAAAATCTTATGAAATATGAGGTAACAGTTAATAATTTCTTCAGATTCAGGTCTGGCATTTAATATTTTACATTTCTCAATAATTATATAAGCTGACATTCGAGATTCCGGTTATTAAAAACGGTCACGGTATTTGGGTAAACATGTCTCGATACCGGTATACCGCCACTACTGACTCACCCCTAGTTTACAGTGGTATTTAGAAATCCTTGTTAACTAGAAGTAACTTTTTCTGCATGCTTGAGATTTAAATTAGCCATGTTCAACTAAATGTCAACAAAGCCTTCTTCTGACTGTTTTTTGTATATGGCTTTCTGATGCAGTGGAAATCAATAGTCAAATTTGGGTCTTCATTGCAATCAGCCTGTTATATGTACAAGTCCTAATTTAATACAAATATGTTTCTGGGCCCATAGTTACTAATATTCTTGTTCTTTCATATGTATTCATCCTTGGAATTTTCCACAAAAAATAACCACTTTAAGAGAGAAATTCTTAAAAGAAGAAACAAGGGAGAATTTATAACATTTACTGATGCATCTCTACTTTTAAATATCACGTCTTAAACATTTTCCATTGAAATTCTCCCTGTTAACTGGCTAAGTAGAAATGAAGTTCTTTTGGATTTGACTTAACAGGACTGGACTGTGTTTGTGGTTTAAATTATTATCATTAGTGTACGGTGTTCTCTACAGACACAGTATTATAACGTGGTTATATAAGACTAGTGGAAATATTTATGCTAACACTAAACTCAGTAAGATGTCCATCCAGTTGACTTATATGCAGCCTTGAAGTTCACATTTCGCCCAGGTCATTGGCCATATCAATATTGTAATTGTAGTAATTTAACCTTCTGTTGGAGAATTTCATACACTGCAGCCAATTTTATATTACTTGCTCTAATTGATTCATACATTCTTTGTTTATTTGCCTTCATGCTTTAGTACTTCTGAAAAAAAAAGAAAAATGCTTATTATTGTCATTGAATTGGCTTTGTACACTGCAAGTATATTATGTGTGTTTTATTTTTGTCATCCGTTGTTAAAAGCAATTGTGGTGAAACCTTATTAGTAGAATTCCTTTCAGTTGGAAGTAAATATCCAGTCTCAAAAAAAAACCCTATTTCCCTTAAAGTTTACCCAACTGTCCGGAATCTTGAGTAAATAGAAATATTTTTATCTCCACATTTTTCAATTATGAAAAAGTTTTATTTGCTTTATTTGCATAGAGTTTTACTGCAATTGCTCGTTCTGATTCACAAGTGAAGGCTGTTATTCTGGATTATGAGAAAACTGTTGCTGTGGTATTCTTATAAATCAAAATTTACTTTTTGTTTTTTTGATCATACAAATAAACATACAATGTCTACAATGTCTCCTCAAATGTTTGTATATTTGTAGTTTTGCTTAAAATGGAGTATTATTTCTGTTGGATGGTAATTTGTTTTTGCTTTGCTTTAATAACCATTGCAGTTACCAGTCAGGATGACTTATTCAGAGAAAATGTCACAGAATTTCTGTAACAGGATAAAATAAATAGCAAGAAAACATTGTCACAAATGTTTAATATATAGTAAATAGAAATAGAGACCTTGATCATTGGTATCAGTACTGCAGAAGCAGACCCAACAATATTCCATAATTCCTCCCAATTCCAACATCACATGATGTGACAGATATAATATTTCTCACTCTATTATTACCAAAGGTTAAAGAAATTAATGCTTTTCATCATAACTGCTTTACTTTGAATCAGTTTATCAGGAAAAGTACCAATATAAGTTTGCTCAAAATATGAATAGTTTGAAGAATCTTCCTTGAAAATTCCACGTATATTCGTATAAAAATATCTATTCCAGTGACCTGCACATACGTAGGTATGACTGTAAAATATTTTTGTTGTAGTGAAATACAGTGGGCTTTGTATAAGTAGAATTGAAAACTAGATTTGTATGGGCCATGTTATGTTTGTGTAGGTATAAGTGGATGGTATCCATGGTTACCACACAATTCTGTGGCTAATGAAAGTTCTGCTTATACAAAGTGTACTGCATAAGTTTAAGTGTTTTAGAAAGTAAAAACCTCATGATTAAAACTTGACTTTACTAGCTACCTCAAGTGTTTTATCATTCTCTCACCCCCCCCCCCCCCCCCCCCCCCAACCCCTTGGTTTTATCACTGTTAGGTGTGGAGGCATTGTTTTCCCAAGCTTTCCAGACATCTTTAGTTACCCTGATGAGATGACATAATCCTCTCTTTTCCAAGCTGTTGTAATGTTTTTCCTTTTTGAACACATTTTCAAAGTAGCACATAGTTGAACACTTTAAAGTACGGGGTACAATCTAAAGAGACTATAAAATACTGCAGCTTTGTAGGAAATCTGGAGAAAGCCAACATAGGGCCTGAACTTTTCATAGTAATATCAAATTTTAGCTTTCTGTTTTGATCGATATTGAAACATTATTTCCTGTTTAAAATGCATCACTTTACAACTTAGTTGATGTAATGCTTTTTAACCAGTATGTTGTTAGTTTATGAACTGCCATAGGGTTCAGGTTACAGCAGCCGCCAAACAATTTGCACTTTGCTATAAATTGAGAATTTAATCTTTGGTAGGTAACAATTGACTAAACTCACTGAGAAAAGTGTTTACCAAATCAAAAACTTGACACTTAATATGTCAGTATTATATCTAACAACATTTGTCGATCAATATTAAAATGGTGATTTGTGACAGCAACACTATTACAAAGACATTTTACGTAATAGAGTTTGACTGAACTGTGCTTTTTCATATTTATGTCATTCAACAGTAAAATCTCACTTCTGTTATGTGAAGGATCTGTTGCCTAAACAAGGTCTTGCTCTCCCCAAAATAATGTTCTATAGTATATACAGTTTTACCTCTAATATCTTACTATGTTGGGAGACCAAGGTTTTGGTTAGATAATACAAGAGTCATAAAATAGAAGCCTTCAGGAGGTAATATAAAACAATAGGGTCATACAGATTGTAACTGTGAGGGTGGAAATGAGTTCATAAAATTAGTATATATGAAACCTTCTGATAATAGAAATTATTCTGTACTATGGTTAAAGTACTTGAGTTATAATTGTAAAAACTGTCTACAGTAATTCCTTTTATTAGAGTGCTTGTCATATACTGTAATATATAATAATGTTTGCTTTCGAAAATCATTTTCTAGTTTTATGAAAGTGTAAAAGGGAAGTAATAAAAATCGATTATATAGTTCATCATATTGAGCCTATGTCACGTGCTGCTGTTATTTAGACAGTTCACTTCATCAATATACTGGCGTTTTTTCAAAGTGAGGCTTTGCCATCAGAATTTTGTCCTTTTTAGAAGCTCTACAAGATAATGTTTATTAAAAGTCAGTCAATCATGGATATTTTCTTTTTCAATCTTTTGTGTATTGCAAGTTTTAAGATATTTTATGGCATTATTTTTGTCAGAAAAAAGATCCCTTTGTACAGGTTTCCAGTGCTTTTTGCTGAAAATTTTGGGAGTTAATGAGATGCTGTAGGCTCTGTATTAGTAGAATCAGTTTTAGTTAAGCTTAGTTATAGATGACACTAGTTCTGAAGAGCTTAGTTATACATGACACTAGTTTTGAAGTTAGACATTAAAAAACTGTAATTTTCAAGGTATAAATGCCTGTACACACCAGACTGATCCTGTGTGATCTAACACATTTAGCTATGTACCATTTTAAAAGCTGGACAAAATGGTGAAACAATTTGTCAAAATTTGACCTAAAATGGGGATGTTATGGTCATTTTATCTGGAGTATCTGCTGATCTGATAAAACTTGGCGACTTCTTCAAACTGAAATTTGTTCTGTATTGGCTTTCGTCTGCTTCAGTTGCATTTGAGGGGCCACATTTACAAAAGGCATAAACCTCGAGTTGAGCCAAAAATTGGATCAGGATCATGTTTGTATTCACAAAGAAGCTTATTTTTCTCTAAACTTTTGGCTTAACTCTGATCCAAGTAGGTAGGAAGTTTAAATTTTGGCTCAGATATGGCAGAACACTCAAATCTGATTGGACAAGAGTCAAATCTCAGTTCAGTTTTTGGATAAGTTAACCCGTCCTTTTGAATACTGATTTCAGCCAATTCTCAGTCTAATTTTATCCATAGCTGTTCCGATTTTAGCTGAGCTTGATCTGCCTTTGTAAATACTTCCCATGATGCACTAATATTGTATCAGTATTGAGTGTCTACATCCTGTTGTGCTTAAGTTAAAAGCAAGCTTCTCTGGAAATTGGAGGTACTAGTGGTACAGAGTCTATTGCTTGACTATCTGGTACCTGATACTGAAAGTACTTTCAGGGTACTGAGATGTTGTTATGTATGCACTGGTCTTATTTCAAGAAGCAATGTTGTAAACATAAATCTATGATATATGTGTGTATTTCTCAGTGAATCTGTGATGAAATGTAAAACCTCTTTTTCTATAAACTTGTGTCTTTTGTATGTCCACATATATTATGTATAGTATTGTATACATGTTTTTCCATGTTTACTGTATATTGAATTCTCTATTAAGATTAACACAAAACTGTCTGCTAGTATTTTTGTAGGGTGACATTATTATAGCAAAAGTAGAAAAGTCAGAGTTGCTCAGTGGAGCTGTTAAAAGTACTTGACTGCTCATAAAAGAATATAAACTATATTTATATTTGCCTTATTGTCTGATAACAGTCATAGATGACATCATAACCTTTCTGTTAATTTTAGGGTTGGGTTGGAACTTGGTAGCACAGCTATCTTGTGATGTAGACCATTTAACTAAGATACTGTAATAGAGTATTATAAGTATCATCACATTTCATCCTCTGGTGAGTGGTAAACCCATCAATTTATTCTTTAGATCCTCATTTTCTGTTTGTGGTCTCTTCTAGATAGAACGGTATCATCTTGGCAGTAGGCTGATTCAGAAAATTTGCTATCTGTCCCTGATAGATGTAGGAAGAAATGTCCAATTCTAAGATACTCATAAAGGTGTCGTGTGTTAGTCTGTTGGTGGTGATGCAGTGGTATTTCAGTTGCTGAGCTTTTTGTGAAAAATGTAGTGGTAAATTATTTGTGTTGGGTATAATTTGACTAACATTGAATTGTTTTTCAATGTGCATTGTTATCCCAAACAATATTACCCTTGAGTGTATACCATTACTCTTAAAGTGTTAGTGTTCCATCATATTACATACAATTTTATAAAATACTTAAAATTTTCAGGTTTAAGATGGCCTTTAGTGTTTGATGTTGCAGAAGCTTAACTAGTGTAATGTTATTAGTTAAGGTAACTCAAGGAGATGCTGGGATACAAAATGGGAATAAATTTGTGCTTTTATTAAGGTAATAGTAAGATGGATGGAAAAGGTGTAGCTTGTAAAATTTAATAGCTTTTAGTGCAATGAACCTTTAAAGTGTGTAGCATTTTTTAATATAGAGAGTATTAGATAGTATTCTGACGTACCCTGTACAGGACATTTTTGGTAAAGATTCACACCCCTCCAATTAGAATTATAATCAACAGTATTCCTTTTACATACAAGTTAATATGAGGTCCCATTTAACTGTAACATTGTCTGGTGTAGCAGAAGTATCTGATTCCTCTAAGATTCTGCTTTGTATTGTCCATATGCTGTAGTACCATATTCCCAGTCCTAAGTGGTTAGCAAGTATTGGCATTCTAATCAGTGGCTGTCACCTCTGTGTGGGTTTGATTCCCTCAAGCGACAAGGCTGAGGAGCAGTATCAATATGACCCTGGCTGTTGAATAGGACATAAAACCCTAAGTTTGGTCATATTCCCTGCCAAGAGTTACTTATTTTTATTCAAATCTCTTGTTCTCTTTAGCTCATTATCTCAAGACACTAATACATTTTTTCCAAGTATTTTGTGTACATATTTGAAACACTTCTAATACCAGTCTTTATATCTCAATCAAATACAAGAAATAGTCATGAGTACTACAAATGATAGTTGAACCAGACCTGAATTTTAAGCCAAGTAGTATTTGTGAAATACAGCATCTTGTTCTCTCCAGATCTCATTTGATACTTTAAAAATTCAACCTTATTCTTGCCAGTTCTATCTTGTTCCATCAAGATATCATTGAATTCCCTCTTGCAGTCTTTGTTGTACTTTTTCACTGTACAATATAATTTCTATGCACCACAGTAAAATACTTTTTGATTCTCTAAAACAGTCTCATTTTCACTGGCTAATATCTGGTCTCCTCAATATACTATTGGGTTCTGTCAAGACACAGTCTTCTTTGCACTGGCTATTGTTTAGTTCCCTCCAGAAACAATTGGGTTCCCTAATGCTATGTACAAATACTTGATTATAATTCATATGTTTTATTACAGATGATGAACACTTAAATTTGTGGGTGTAATGATACACAGAGTAGGGTAAACTTTTGTCCTCTGTATTACTTAACTGAGGCACAAAAACTTTTTGCATATTTTTACTTGCTTACTGAGTACTTTTTTGTGTATATGTATAGCAGTGGATTTTTTAGCAAGCAAGCTTATATGGAAATGTATAAGATTCAACCCTTGAGGATGCTTTGTTGTATATTGTAATGTCGCTATATTATTCATATTTTTTCATGCTAATTAAAACAATAAATTAGTGGCAGTTAAATTTGTGTACAAAAGCAAATGACATTTTCATTGTACATATTTCTGTATGTATTGCACATTTCATGTTTCATTTATATAATGTACTCATTCAGTGCTTTATCCGAGTCATCATGTAGCATTCAAATAAAACAAAATAAAATTTGAATGTATTATTTATAAAATGAATGTTGTTTTATTTTGTTTATGAAACGGTAAGTAAATTTGTTGTTGGAAAGAAATAAAGTGGAAAAAAACAACAAATATACAGTGCATTTCACAGACATGATGATAGAGATGCTCTTTGGATAAAACAAATCACAATTAAAAAAAAAAAATCTCTAAAGAGCATTTCAACCTGATGGAAGGCCTGTGGACCACTCGCCGTAATGAGCTTAGTTCACTGGCAATTGAACTAGAATAGATTTGAATATTGTGTTAAATGCTTCCTTGTTAATATTTACAAATTTACTTGATTTTTTTAAGCCAAATTCTTGTGGAGGCAACACATTTTCAATATATTGAGAATCAATAATATTTTGTGTCCATTTACATTTTTATTTTGACCATACAATATCAAGAAGGTGAGAATGTAGGCAGGGGGTCATATAGCCTTGCCCTGGTAAATATGTAATATCGTGTAATTAACAAGATAAAGTTGAGGGGCCAGAAATAAATCATGGTTCAAGACAACCTAAAATTTTCATGTTTTTAGTTATGTTGACTATTTCTTCAGTATGTGCTTCTATCCACGATATCGCATTTTCCATAAAAAGATCAATTGATCTAGGACACTATATGTCGTCTTTGTGGAAAATTTAAAGTCTGTCGCTTTAATTTTAAGGTCAGTTTGTCTCTAAAATGTACCCCCCTCTCCCGAGATTAATTTATGGACTTTTTGGGAATATATTAATATGTTTTAAGCATCCCTAAAAGGGCGCTTTTTATTGCGTTAATACATCCTATCCAATGGACAATAGCTTATCCGGTCGGCGCAGACCGGCCCGCCAAACGTCAGAAAAAGACGTCCTGTGTCTCCACCGGCCAGACCGGTCCAATGCTGTGCACTCGCCAGGTGGCGTGTGGTACTTCCTTCCTGTCTAGACAGCATGACGTCATAGCATCTTTTTCGTTTGGCGCACATGCTGTGTACACGGAATTTTTCTGCCAGTGGAACTTTTTATTATTTTACTACTTATTTTACAGAGTGTGTCTTTTTAGTGACTTTATTTTATTACGGGGTGCTTATAGACCTTTATGGACTCAGTTTTTATCAGTTACAATGTCTTCACCTAGCCAGAAACACGGAAGCTGTGGACACATCATGGCGGGATTCGATAGCCATAATTTCTGTGCAAGGTGCAGGGAAAAAGGTAAGGGTTCAGACCCTTGTATATCCCATAACGACTGCAATGGTTGCAACTCTCTTACTGAAGAGCAGCGCACCCAACTTTCTACGCCTTCTTATAGACTCAAAAAAAGAAAAGCGTGATTCTAAGAAGACTGCTGAAACCCCTAAACAGGACGTCAGTTCCTCTCTCATAGACCCGTCCTCTGTGACGGTAGTGGGAGTAGTGGACGATCAAGGGATTGTGAAGTCCCCTGGTTCAAGTTCTGAGAAGAAAAAGAAAGCAAGTGTGGATAAACCTAACCCACATACATCCAAAGAACCTTCAGCTGACCAGCCGGCTAAGTCGGTTTCCAAATCTCACAAATCCTCTCAGGATTCAAAGATAGACCAGTTAGACCAGAAATGGTCTGAACGCTTTAATCGACTAGAGGCGCTGCTGTTAGCGAAATCTTTGGATAAACCAGAACCGACCTTTTCAACAGTGAAAGTCACTCCTACACACTCACCACCTCATAGTTCGGTTGTTTCTTCAAAGCCTTTTATCAAGCCAGCTACCGACCAACACCGACCGGACAACTCCAAATCTTCAGATTTGCCTGGTTTTACACAGACTGCTTCCAAGTCGACCAGCAAATCGACCACCGGAAGGGTGTCCACCGACCAACCAGATCTGGCAGGTACCGACTCACCCATCTCTCAGCAGGTACCCAGCAGGTCTTCATCTGTCCCCGCAAGAAGACAGAGCACTTCTTCAATGGACACCCAATCTGACAGCGACCTCTCTGACCGTCCCCCTGTGGAACTGTTCGTTGAGGAGGGAGAATTGTCCGAACAAGACCCTGACGCCTCTACTGTTGATCCAGATCTGACCCTATCAGAGGAACAAAACTATAGGGAAACCATGAGTGGAATCAGATCGTTCATGGGGTGGGGTCACATCCCTGAAGTAGACACAGCGGCCTCTAAATCAGAAGACAACCCTTTTGCCGGTCCCAAGGCTCAGCCAACAGGGAAAATTGCAGTGTCCATGCCTACAGACGAGTGGCTCTGTAATAAGATGGGTAAATTAAACCTCACACTCACAGAGGGATATCCTTCGCGTAGCTCAGAGGCAGGCGGATTGCTGAAAGATCAATTTGTCTGCGCCCCTAAGTCTCAGGCTAAATGGTACAATTTTGTTCCTAACCGACCTTCAGGGGATCAGGATGCAAAGACAGTTCATACTTGGAGTACGGACGCATCAAAAGTCAATAGCACATATAGCCGCATTGCCAAAGCGGCCGGTATTGCATCAACAGCCCCACCCTCCAGACAGATATCTCAGGACAATCTGAGGCGTTGGGAGAAGTCGGCCCGCGAAGCCTCTATCATTTGCAACCAAGCGGCCGCCTTCAACAGATGCCTGTATAAAGTTCAAGATAGCATGCAGACTCACCTCAAGGTTGTGAAGTCAGATTTGAGTAAGGGCAAGTCTTCAGAAAGGGTGTCGCAAGCTTCAGATGAACTTCAGTTTCTTCTTAACTTCAATTCAAGCATCACACAGTCTCTGGCCAAGACTCTTGAACATTTAACTGACTTTGTTTTTGTTACAGTGGCCAACACAACTCTCACAAGACGTGATGCCTACCTTTCTCACCTCAAAATGGGAATCAAACCGGATACTCTGGCCGCCTTACGTACTGGGCTGCTTCACATCTCCACTCTCTTTCCTGATGCCGTGTTGAAACAGGCCGAACAGGACATTGCAAATTTTGAGAGTAAAGGGCAAGTACAGTCCGGTAAGAAAGGACGCTTCCACCCATATGAAAGACAAGACAAACGTTCTGATTATAGAAAGTCCGACCGCCCTGCCTGGAAAAACATAGGAAGCAACAGGGGACAAAAGAAGAGTAGAGGCAAGGCCTCTTATTATTCCTCCCGACCAGCCAAGGGCCAGCAGTCATATAGATGACAATCACAGTTTATGCCAAGGACTGCTGGCCCGGAACCAGGGTGTACTACAGGAAAAGACTTTGAACTTTGTAAATTGTCATGTTGCAAAAAGTGTACCTTCTGCGCCCGGGCACTCGCAAAAGAAAGAGTTAAGTCCCGGGCAGTCAGAGTGTCAGATACCAAGAAATTACAAATTAAAATATGTGAACAGTGTTTCTTGTGTCACTCAATTGTCTGTTGTCCAACCTGTAGTAAATGTCCCCAATGTTGCACAAAATCCACCTGTAGGGGCCAGACTTCAAAGTTTTTGGAAAACTTGGCTAAATCTAGGGGCCGGTCCGAAGGTAGTTCAAATCTTGAGAGAGGGTTACTCCCTCCCCTTCCGGATCCGCCCCCAACTCACACGATCCCCTACAGTCATAAGCCGGTATGTCAATCCCCACAGGAACAGCTACCTGTTGGAGGCATTACATCAGCTTATAGACAAAAAAGCGGTAGAAAGGGTTCAAAATCCAAGATCACTAGGATTCTTCAACCGACTATTCTTAGTCCCAAAGCCCAACAACAAATGGAGGCCAATACTGGACCTAAGCAACTTAAACGTTTTCCTCAAAGTGGAAAAGTTCAAAATGGAGACACCGGAAACCATCAGAACATCTCTCCAGCAAGGAGAGTGGGTCACCTCAGTAGACTTCAAAGATGCCTACTTTCACATACCGATACAGGAACAATCCAGAAAATATCTACGTTTTCATGTCCAGGGCCGGACTTACCAGTTCAAAGCATTGCCTTTCGGTCTGTCCACAGCGCCCATGGAGTTCACTGTATTAGCCAAAGAGGTGAAACTGATGGCCATACACAAGGGTATCCTAGACCAGTACCTAGACGACTGGTTGGTGAGAGCCAGATCTCAACACCTTTGTCTCCAACATACCCAAATTCAGGTCCAGATGTGCCAGAACCTCGGTTGGCTAGTGAATCTAGAGAAATCAGAACTGGAACCCAAACAAGTATTCAACTTCGTCGGTTACCAGTTCGACCTCAGGTCCGGCCGGGTGAGACTGACCCCGGACCGGTGGCAAAGCCTTCAGGACAAGATACAGGCACTTCTATCACTACCGACCTGTCCGGTCCGACAGTTCATGTCCTTGATAGGCCTTCTTACAGCCACAGAAAAACAGGTTCACCTCGGCCGACTACACATGAGACCTATACAGTGGCACCTCAAAAACAATTGGAGGGTACCAGAATCTCTGGAAAAGATTATCCCTCTACCAAGGTCCCTGCACCCACACTTACGATGGTGGTTAGAAGAAGACAAGGTTCTTCAAGGCCAACCTTTACACCCAGTAAGGCATGCTCTGCAAATTTTTACAGACGCATCAAAAGAAGGGTGGGGCGCTCACTTAAACGAGTTTACTACAAGAGGTTCCTGGTCGATACCAGAAAGCAAACTACACATAAACCTTCTAGAACTAAAAGCAGTTTTCCTAGCCTTGAAAGAGTTCCAAGATCTCTGTGTAGGAAAAATAGTTCTAGTAGCAACCGACAATACTACAGTAGTATCTTACATAAACAAGGAAGGAGGAATGAGGTCGGGCCCACTGTGTGCCCTACTGTGGAGAATCTTGACCTGGTGTTCCCAGCGACAAGTAACTCTCCAAGCTCGACACATTCCAGGCCACTTAAATGTGATAGCCGACAAACTGTCCAGGCTGGGTCAAACCATCCAGACAGAGTGGTCCCTCCTTCCGGAAGTCTTCCAACAGTTATGCATCCGGTGGCACCGGCCTCAAATAGTCCTGTTTGCCACGAGGTTCAATCACAAATTACCTCAGTTTGTCTCTCCGGTACCGGACTCCCTGGCAGTAGCAGTAGATGCACTCACTCTGCCTTGGGAGGACCTGGATGCATACGCTTTTCCACCGACAGCCATATTGGGAAAAGTGGTGGAGAAGCTTCTGGACTCCCCGTGCAAGAGACTCGTTCTGATTGCCCCGGGGTGGCCCAACATGCCTTGGTTTTGGGACTTGGTGAACATGTCCAGCCAGGTCCCTCTCAGCCTGCCCATCCTGCCCAATCTGCTAACACAACCATTCAATCAGATCCCTCACAGAAATCTGACAAACCTAAATATCCATGCCTGGCTCCTAGAGCCACAAAGATCAAGGAGCAGGGCTTCTCTGAGGCAGTGGCAGCAAGAATTGAGGCTCCTCAAAGAAGATCAACCAGATCAGTCTATGAGGCAAAGTGGACCATTTTTAAGAAGTGGTGTGTCTAATCAGGTGGATTTCGGGTCACCACCTATAAAGTCGGTCGCTGACTTCCTTATGTACCTCTTTGAGGACAAGAAGCTTCAGCCCAGTACCATCGATGGATACAGGTCTGCCATTGCTGATAAGCTAGGTGACACAACAGTCAATATCAGTAAAGATGATAATCTCACTCGCCTCTTGGAAAGCTTCCACAGAGATAGACCCAAAGGGCGCAGGGGAATACCCTCCTGGAACCTCTCCCTGGTATTACACCAGCTGACAAAGGCTCCTTTTGAACCTCTGAAAGAGGCATCACTGAAGCATTTGACCTTCAAAACTGTATTCCTGTTAGCCTTGGGCTCGGGTAAAAGAAGAAGTGAGATTCATGCATGGCAACATAAGAACATCCGACACCAGTCTGACTGGTCCAAGGTGTCTCTATTTCCATCCCCCAGCTTTTTTCCAAGAACCAGCTGGCCAAGGAGGGCCCGGGAAGTGTAGCCCCAGTGGTCATACCAGCCCTGGCACCTACTCTGGATAGATCCCTCAAGTCTGATAGATCCCTTTGTCCGATCAGGGCCTTGCGCTACTATCTGGACAGAACTTCAGACATAAGGCAGGACAAGCAACTGGTTTTTGTCTCCTTCAAGAAAGGTTTCGACAAAGACATTTCACCTGCCACTATCTTCTCTTGGATCAAACAGACTGTGATCTTGTGCTATGAGCTCTCTGATCACCAGGCCCACACCCTACATCAAGTCAAAGCCCATGATGTCAGGGCCTTCGCTGCTTCCAAGGCTTTCCAATCCGGAGTCTCCTTGGAGCAGATCTTATCAGCCTGCCACTGGAAATCTCACAACACCTTCACCCAATTCTATCTGAAGGATGTGGCCTGGGCTGATTCAGAGCTCTACCATCTCGGTCCGGTCGTGGCTGCTCAACAGATCCACCAACGGACTGATACTTAGAGGGGAGTGACACATATCTGTATATATTGCACTTTTAGTTAAGAAGTATTAAAAAAAAAAAAAAAATCTTCTCAGGTACTTCCCCCGGGAGTCTTACTTCTATGGGACTGAACTCATTCCTCTCTTCCCCTACCTCAGAGCAGGTCTGTTAAAAAAGGGGGGGGGGGCAAGGTCGACTCTGACGGTTCCAGTCCGGTTAACCGGATGATGATATTCGACCAGAGCCTTAGGGGTTTTTTGACTGCAAGGTCTACCCAGGCTTCAAGACGGAGTTTTTTCATTATCTCTATCATGAGTTCACACAAGTCCCTAGTAACTTACCCGCCGACCAAGCGGTAGTTATTCAGCTATTGTCCATTGGATAGGATGTATTAACGCAATAAAATTGCAAATTTAATAGGTAAATTAAATTTTTATAAGTTAATACCCTATCCAATGGACACACAAGACCCTCCCACCGACCCCGCTATCAGCTTACTAGGGGTCTAATGGTTTAGACAACAAAAAAGATGCTATGACGTCATGCTGTCTAGACAGGAAGGAAGTACCTCACGCCACCTGGCGAGTGCACAGCATTGGACCGGTCTGGCCGGTGGAGACACAGGACGTCTTTTTCTGACGTTTGGCGGGCCGGTCTGCGCCGACCGGATAAGCTATTGTCCATTGGATAGGGTATTAACTTATAAAAATTTAATTTACCTATTAAATTTGCAATATTGTTTTCACTTCAGTTTCCTCGCCTCCACCATATTACAATCTCCCTGGAATATCTCCCTTATTATTTAAAGCTTTCTAACCATATTTGGCAGCTATATACCTTCAGCGTGGGAAAATTTTTCCACATGCTTAAATTTGACCTTTGATCTTTATCAAGGTACATGATCAAAAAATAGTTTTTTTCGTACACCTACCCATCATCAACGCTCAGTAAAATCTACTAACCACAGAGGCTTGTTATTTCATACACCTACTCACACTATCGAAGACGCAGGCGGATTAGATTTTGGGAGCAATCCAATGAAAATTGACCGATTATGAGTGATTTTCTGGTACCAACCAGGAAGCTTAAAATTCAGAGCCATAAAATGTATTGGGAAGTAGTAAGAAACCATATGTGGAGAGTCTAGAAAACAAGTCCCATTTATACCTTTCTACTATATTTCATCTATTTTTGGGGACACTTTGTTTTTGTAAGTAATAACATTTTTCTAGTTTTACATGTGCCGATAATCAAGGCTTTAAGTAGACATTTAACTTGTATATGAGGCCCATGAACAATCTACCCAGAGGACTTTTTCTGCATTTTCACCTATTTTGTTTTAAAAATTGCAAGTAACAAATCCTAATAAACTCAAACTGTAGTGGATATATATATATATATATATATATATATATATATTTGACCTTAAATGCGAAATTTGAGCTCTGTACTTTTAATTTTAAGGTCACTTTAAAGTTTCTAAATATACATTTTATTACGCTACAATAGCTTACCATGTGGGACTTAATGCTGTTCTCGGGTTGCCACACCCGGTGTCAACGTCTTAGAAAGAAAGATCGTTCTTGTTAGCCACCGGATATACTGGTAGTTGTCGTCACGTGATATCTTCTGACCAATCGCCCTACTTTCTCGTTGGCCACGATTGACTGGTAGCAGTTTGTAAATATACAGACATTTTCATTTATTTCTCAGTCTTTACGTATTGTTGGAGGCTAATATTTGGATATTTCTTTTCATATATTTCATAGATTATCCTGTAAAATTATTAATTTCACAACTTAAGTATTTTCCTTACAATCCGTGTGTTTTGAGTTTTCTCGGTTCAGGCAATTCCAATTGTACGTCTTTTTATTGCGTTGAAATGTCTCTCCATCAAGCAAAGAAAGACAAACCGAGAGCTCAGAAATGCCGCCATTTTTGCTTCAGTTTTGATAATCATAATTACTGCCCTACCTGTAGGGAGGCTGGCAAGGGAGATGACCCCTGTGTCACTTTTGAAGCATCCTGCCATATTTGCACGTCTCTCACTGATGAACAATTGCAAAAAATTCAAAACAGGAAGCGGTATTTAAAAAAGCAAAAAGCGGAAACTAGTTCTAAAGATGAACTAGATCTCTTGGGTGAAGGCGATGGGGACTCTTTTACTGGTTCTAATGCAGACCTTGAGAGTGCTGCCGATAACCTCTTTACCTCACCCCCCCATCCTCAACCTCTCGCCTTCAGTTCTTTATCATTGAAAACCCCAGGTAAAGCTGTCCCACCCACCCCAGGTACTGTTTTGCAAAACAAAATTCAAAGAAATTTAGAAAAATCCCTGGGTGATTCCTTAAGCATACATATTCAGCAGCAAATGGGTTCCTTCCAGGCATCCATGTTAGAAGCATTTCAATCACTCCGAGAGGAGTTGGCAGTTAAAAAGCCAGCCGAGGTTGATCCCTCGCCTCATGCTTCAAAAGCTGGTCCATCCAGCAACATTGCTGCTCATCTGGACCTACCCCGTCCGAGGTCTAGTACTAATGCTCAGTCCGAGGCAATGGATGTGGACGTTGGTCCAGCACTCCCTCCTCGACTAGTACTTAACCAATCTACCTCGGATCAGTACGTTGCCCCTTCTGAGGCTATACCGAAGGATTCCTCGTACTCAAACAAAAAACAAAGCCACAGACAAACAGTAGCACCGAGCTCTGCCTCGGATCAACTGGATGAGGATTCCGACGAACCTCGGATCCATCCTAGACCTAAGAAACACTCTGACAAGAGCAAGCATAAATCTAGGTCCAGATATGTGTCATCTTCAGAGGAAGATCACTCCCCTGTTGCCAGACACGGGTCTTCTAAGCCCTCTAGGGCTCAGCCCTCAGGCGCAGCTTCGGATCAAGACCTCCCACAACATGATCCAGACCCCCCTTATTATAGGGAAGTAGCCCTGTCTGACATTCCCTCCCAATACTCTGAAGAGGTAGACACCTTCAGGCGCATTCTTTCTCTCCCTGACCCCAGGGACTCTATGCCTAGGTCTTCAACTTCAGTGTTGGGTCTGGATGACGAAAAAGGCCGTTAAGAGCTCAGACCTAGATCAAGGATGCCTTTGATAAATTTCAACATGATTTCAAAGCTACCAATTTAGCTGAGGGAAAATATGTCAAGCCTCCTCCATTCACTTCTAAGTGGTATAAGGTTGGACAGCTCACTTTTCAAGACAAAATCCAGGAGTTGAATACAGACTTTGCTAAGATCTGTATTACTCCTAGACCTCCTGGGGCACCAGTAGCCAAAGTCCCTCTGCCAGTTCTTAAGGAGCTGGAACATCAGGCTAGACAAAATATTTCAACCCTCAATTTCACCGCTGCCTTTGCCAAAACCTCTTCTTCTTGCAATGCTTCCTTGGAAAAGTGCCAACATAGCATTAAGTCAACTGTCAAGAAGATAAAATCCCAGATCCAGAAAGGTGCCAATCCTGAGAAAGCAGCAAAGCGCGGATATGAGGAAGTTGCTGAGTACTTGGATTTTTGGAACAAGACGGTTCTTGTTCAACATAGAGCTCTTACCTGTCTCAGCAAATCGCTAGCCCATATTCTCCAGAGGGAATTATATTCCATGGCTAATACCGGCTTGCTTAGGCGCGAAGCCGAAATGACTCTATTACATCCCCAGCTAGGGGAAACGATACGCCAAGAACTTAGGAACTCGTCCTTCTGGGACTCCTCCTTGTTCGAGTCTCAACTTGTAAAGGAAGGTGAGGACTTCCTTCTCAAAAAAGGCACCTCAAAAGATTCTCAGGGTTTCGCACCCTACCAGAATAAGCCCTTTCGTGGCCCCCACAAGAAAAGAGGCTCCTACAGGAAACGCCCCTATGGGGGCAATACCTCTCAAAGCAATAACCAATCCTTTCCCTCGGGAAGAGGAAAATCCAACTTCAGAGGCTCCAGGGGTCGTTTTCGACCCCACAATAGGGGAAGGGGGCGTGGAAACCCCCCTTCTCAATGACTCCTCCAAAGCCTCACTCAGTCCACCAGTAGGAAGTCGCCTCCGTTCTTTCAAGAGAGACTGGCTAATAAACAAATGTTCTCAAAACATGTTAAACATTATCACCAATGGCTACGTTCTGCCAATCCGTTCAAAGCCAAACTTGATCAGATTTCCTCTGATTCTATCAGAGTACAAGGCCCAACAAAAAGACCAAGCCTTGGCCACTTGTATCCAGTCTCTCTTGTCAAAGAACGCCATCGAAAGGGTGGAAAACGTAAAATCTCTCGGGTTTTACAGTCGCCTGTTCCTAGTACCCAAGCCTCACCAAAGGTGGAGGCCAGTCATAGACTTAAGCAGGCTCAACACTTTTCTACATGTAGAAAAGTTCAAAATGGAAACCCCGGAGTCCATCAGGACTTCCCTGGTCCCAGGGGAGTGGGTATCGTCGATAGACCTGTCGGACGCATACCTTCACATCCCCATCCATCCAAACTCAAGGAAGTACCTAAGGTTTTGCTACAAGGCCCAGGTGTTCCAGTTCACCTCCCTACCTTTCGGACTGGCCACAGCCCCCCAGGTCTTTACGATGATCGTAAAGGAAGTGAAACTAATGGCCCTCTCAAGAGGACTCAGAATTCACCAATACCTGGACGACTGGCTGATCAGGTCCCAGTCTCAGGAGGAATCTCAAAGGGACACACAGGCAGTGGTAGACCTAACCCAATCCTTGGGTTGGATAATCAACCAAGAAAAATCAGAACTGAAACCTACTCAGGTGTTTTCGTTCGTGGGCTACGAATACCACCTAGATTCAGCCCTTGTAAGACCCACTCACGAGAGATGGCTCAAACTTCAGGATTTGATCCTACGACTCAAGTCAAAACATGTTTTGACTGCAAGATGTTTGATGTCTCTAATTGGGTTGCTAGCCTCAACGGAGAAAATGGTCCCGGAGGGACGCCTTCACATGAGGCCCTTTCAGTTTCATCTCAAGGAGCACTGGAGATATCCTCAGTCGCTGGACAACCTCCTTCCTTGGACAGAAGCCATTGTGGCCCACCTAGATTGGTGGCAAAACCCCTCAAATGTGATGAAAGGCGCAGACCTTCATCCCAAGGACCACAGTATCCAACTCTTTACCGACGCCTCAAACGAAGGTTGGGGCGCTCACTTAGATCAAAATTCTACAAAAGGGCTGTGGTTAGAGCAGGAAAAAAGGCTACACATAAATGTCCTCGAATTGAAGGCGGTCTCCCTGGCCCTTAGAGACTTCAAGGACCAGTGCCAGAATCAAACAGTGTTAGTTGCGACGGACAACTCAACAGTGGTAGCCTACATCAACAAGCAGGGGGGAACTCACTCAGCAGAGATGTGCGCTCTCCTGCGGAAAATCATGACCTGGTGCCATCACTACCATATAACATTGAAAGCCAGGCACATTCCAGGGTGTCTGAATGTGATGGCCGACCTCCTATCCAGGTCCAACCAAGTGCAGTCAACAGAATGGTCTCTGCACCCTCAGGTCTTCAAGCAAATCTGCCGGAAGTGGTTCACCCCTCATGTAGACTTATTCGCCACTCACCTGAATGACAAACTCCCTCTATATGTGTCTCCTATCCCAGACCCAAGGGCCTGGAACATAGATGCTCTGAACATAAACTGGACCAACCTCACGGCCTACGCCTGCCCTCCTACGGCTCTCCTTCACAAGGTGATCCAAAAGATCAAGCAATGCCATTGCCTGATCATCGTGATAGCCCCAGGCTGGCCAGGGATGCCCTGGTTTTGGGACCTAGTGCAGCTCTCAACAGAGATCCCACTACAACTCCCAGTGTCAACGACCCTACTCAAACAGTCCCACAACTATGTGTTCCACAACAATCCACAACAGCT
This sequence comes from Sabellastarte sp. h YS-2021, assembly GCA_964017235.1. Lineage (NCBI taxonomy): Eukaryota > Metazoa > Annelida > Polychaeta > Sabellida > Sabellidae > Sabellastarte > Sabellastarte sp. h YS-2021. Next base: position 68,393,238 of record OZ024937.1, read on the forward strand.
GAACCTCCACGCCTGGTGTCTAGGAGCGGACAACTCCAAGAACAAGGCTTCTCTGTGGAGGTGGCAGAGAGAATTGCTGCCCCTCAGCGGTCATCAACAAGGACCATCTACAGGTCAAAGTGGGCCCTATTTGAAAAATGGTGCAGAGAAAATTCGGTGGATTTCTCCACTCCATCTGTGAAACAAATCTCAGATTTTTTCATGTACCTGTACCAAGACTTAAACAGGCGCCCCTCGACCATTGATGGTTACAGGACTGCAATCGTTGACACTTTGGGCCCAACGGCCCAACACATTGCACACAATGCAGACCTTCATAGGTTACTCTCCAGTTTTCACAGGGATCGTCCTAAAAGTTCCAGAAATTTACCCAAGTGGAACCTTTCTGTTGTCCTTAACGAGCTCACCAAAGCACCATTTGAGTCCATGAAAGACTCAGACCTCAAACATCTTACTCTCAAAACTGCTTTCTTGCTAGCCTTGGCCTCCGGCAAGCGCCGCAGCGAAATCCATGCCTGGGTCGCAAACAAAGTAGCTAATTTAGGCCAATGGGAAAAGGTGGCCTTGTTCCCTTCTTCTGATTTCATAGCCAAAAACCAACTAGCAAGAGAAGGTTCTCAAAGTGTGTCACCAGTGACTATCCCTGCTTTGACTACCATTGTAGATAGACAATTTAAGGAAGACAGGACCCTGTGTCCCGTGTGGGCCCTGAGGTTTTATTTGGACCGAACTAAAGACCTGAGAGGGTCTCGTTCTCTCCTTTTCATCTCCTTTAAGAAAGGACATACCTCAGACATCAGACCCGCTACACTCTCCTCATGGTTGAAACAAACCATCCTACTTTGTTACAAACAAGCAGATCAACAAGCCTTGGACTTGGTCCAAGTCAAAGCGCATGACATCCGGGCCTTCGCGGCCTCTAAGGCCTTTTACGGTGGAGTATCGGTGGACCAAATCATGCAAGCCTGTCACTGGAAAGCTCACAACACATTCACAAATTTTTACCTAAAAGACCTTACTTGGTCGGACACCGACAACAATATGTATCTGGGACCCGTGGTGGCGGCACAACAAGTCCTAGATCCTTCCCCTCAGACCAGTTGTCCTCGGAAAGAAAAAAGGGGGGGGGGGCACATCCGCTACAACCAAGTCTTCAGGAGTCTCTCCCAGGATCTAGGTATACCTTTACGTTCAAGATGTTACGGGTAAGGTCATTTTATTTTTTAATTATCAGGTAATTTCTATTAAGGACTTACTCAGTTGTCGTTAATCTCATATTTCAGGTTAAAAATTTCATGAGATGCCCAACCACTGGGTTGGTCAGTCACACGTGAAGGTCTACTAGGGACCCTTAGACCTCGAAGTGAGCACCGCTGCACTTCCGTCCTACTACCAAACATCTGGACAGTTTTAGCACTGTCCCTTTTTACTTAGGTTTTTTGGCTCGTTACAGGCCCAATCTTCGGGATCGGGGCTCTGTAAAAGGGACTCAGACTGGTATTTCTGGCACTATTCTGTATATATTAATTCAAATCTTAGAAAAAATGACATATCTTCCAGTCTCAGCTGTAATCCCGCCACCGGGTGGTTGAATTCAGCATTAAGTCCCACATGGTAAGCTATTGTAGCGTAATAAAATTGAAAATTTTAATTACTTAAATGTAGCTTTTATAAGCTACAAGCTTACCATGTGGGACTTAGGAGAGTCCCACCCTGCCTCCCCGCTGTTTACAGCTGAGGGGTAGGTTTAATAAAAAATTTCAACGAGAAAGTAGGGCGATTGGTCAGAAGATATCACGTGACGACAACTACCAGTATATCCGGTGGCTAGCAAGAACGATCTTTTTTTCTAAGACGTTGGCCCCGGGTGTGGCAACCTGAGAACAGCATTAAGTCCCACATGGTAAGCTTGTAGCTTATAAAAGCTACATTTAAGTAATTAAAATTTTCAAGTTTATACCTTTGGACTACTTTTTCAGAAAAAAAATGTTACACAACTCAACATCATCCCAGTCAATAGTTAGATCAAACAGGTGATAAATGATTGTTTGGAAGTTATTGATTATCTGTTTATATAATTTTTTTCCTATTTTCATCTTATTTTGCTCACAACTTCTAAATTAACATACACTCCCCAGAGGTCCCTCCAAAGCAAGAAAACACGAGTTGGGATTAAAATATATTATTTTTGAAACAATAACAGTATAAATGTGACTACTAGATAACTTGTAAATCATTGACATGTAAATATGATATACACTTATTTAATATGATTATATAAGCAACTGATACATAAGATTTGACAATTTAGTACTAAACATACCCCACTAATTAACATATGATTGTATGGGCCCCCAATGTATATATATATATCCAAGAACTATACAGGTTAACTTCAAATATACTTGGAATTACAGTGGACTGATATGAAACAGGGATAAAAACAGCCCCAATAAAAGTTAATAACGTGGTTATATCAAACAGCATTCTGACAAAGTTACTATTACAAGTTAGGTGCGGAATACTGAATCAAGCCATTACATATAATCTGCACAAGAATAAGATATAGATATTACCATAATGCAAGTAGTCACCAATAAAATGGATAAAATGGTATTGAATGCAGTGCTGTATGAACAAGTAATTACATAACAACTGCACAACTAAATAAGTATCAATGTTACATCAACAATGTAAATCACAAGTAAAATGATGAGATATGTGTTTATTACAAAGTCAATAAAAAATTAGGAACCCTAGACTCCATATTACTACAAAACCAAACCCAGTCCCTATAACTTAATGAAGATAAGATAACATAGTTGTTACAAGCATCAATAAAAAACTAAGAACCCTAGAGTTCATATTCATATAAAAACCAGAAACCCTAGAGTTCCTTATCTTGATGAAGATCACATAAAATTGATGTTACCAGAATCAATAAAAAACTAAGAACCCTAAAGTTCATTTACAACAGAACCAAAAATTCTAGAGTTCCTGTATCTTGATCCAGAACGCATGAAGGTCTGTAGCCGGACAGCAGTGAGTGTAGATCCTATGAATTCCATCACAGGTCCTAAGGACAGTCACTACAATAAACTACTAGTGACAGTAGATTACATGGAACCTGACATCTATATATAGAGAAAGACACATTCCCATCCACAAAGAATATGACACGGTTGACATCCCAAATCATTGAAGATATTCTTTGGTGCAATTCCATACACTGATGATACTAATCATACAGTACACTTGTAAATCATGACGCATCCCATATCATAATGCAGTCCTCAGCCACCATCAAACATGACAACTGACCACTAAGTGCCTGAGTGCCAATACCTCTTAGCACCCAGCATCCCAGAAGCACATGACAAGTAGAAAGTTGTAGCTGTTGAGTACCACACATGCATGCTTTCTGTATAGAGTTCCTCCACCAAAGAAATGATACACAAAGGTCCCAGCAGAGCTCCAGTGAAAACACAGATCTGAAGACTGGAGGATGACAATGTAAATGAAGAGCAACACCAACACCCAACAATAAGGTGCCCTCAATGGAGTTCATATGTTCAGCACTGAGGTGAGAGGTCCAATTCCAACGTAGATTCTGGCTTGTAGATAACAATGAACCTGAAGCAATGGAGACAGGTAACATCCATGATCTCCAGATACGGTTAGAGAAGGTATGCGGCGAACAGCGATGACAACTGGCAATGGAACAGAGCTAGGCACCAGAATGTAATTTGGGCCATCTACCCCTAAACCTTCTGCTAAAACAGACACAACCAATAAAACCATGAAAAAGTGGTAACAGTGTTATATCTGCAGCATTTATGAAATGTGACTCCTGCAAGAACTGTTGGCTATTTATTTAGTGTAATATATTGGACCTGGAATCTGGATACGGATCATCTTTGAAGAAGAACGAGCCCTTTGGAGGTGAGGACAGTAGAAAGGGGACACAATCATGTTATGGTAACATACTTGCTTTATATTGGTAAGGTCACAGATTCAAAATTTGGCCTGGCTTCAATGGAGTAAGTACTGGACAATGCCCAGTAGTTTCCAATACAAAATCATAAACAGAGCATGGGAATCCACAAAAAAACACGCCCAGGGTGGCACTGAAAAAAAGATAAAACAACAATGAATTTTCAATTCAGATCCGGTTCAGGATAATCAATCCGAATTAACTTAAGGAGAAGACGCCATCTTGTATGAAAATATAAGCCTGGTTTTGATTTATACATGCAAAAAATTATCGAGATCCCTGTCCAAATCATCTTTGAGGAGGACCAAGCCATGGAGGACCCCCACTTTGTTTCAATAATCTGACCCCAGAGTTCCGATGCATAGGTTTCCAACTAACCAGCTAGTATGTGATTTGCTTTCTTTCGTCTCTATAATTTCATGTTCAGATGCAACTTATATAAAGTATTGAAGGTAATGCATGGACAACCAAAACATGTAAAAGGAATTCTAAGTTGTATTATATACTGTCAAGTGTTCATTCCCTTAATTAAGTGTTTAAAAAATCAGAAAACCATAGCAATATCAAAAAGACATTTCGTTAAAAAGGAAACTTACAAGCATTCACTAAAATAAAAAAGTAACAGCTGGAAGATATGTTGCATGCAAGATAAAAACACAAGGTTTATTGAACTATTAATTTTCAATAAACACATTCTGACAGTTCAGAAATCATCCAACTGCTCTTTGCTACGGCAGAGTAGAGGGCCCACATTAATGAAATATATATTGAATGAATAATAGAAAATATATCCATTGTCTCATTTTATTGAGATATCAAGTTGAGATTTTTAGATATTTTATTTTTGAAAAATAAACTGGATGAACTTAGCAAAAGTAGTGTCGAATTATATCTGAGATAATTATCTTAATTCATCAAACAACCATCTCAATTTTAGCTACCTGGATACTAAACTGGATAATGAGGCTTGATTTTTCACACACTAGCCTAGGAATGCAGATGACCTGGGTTCAATGCCATAAACAGGCTTTGCATGTTTGCTCTTGGATGACCAGTTACAATGGTGGTCGTCTCTTACTGGACACCTGGTAGAAGGCTCAAGAGCCTTTGTGAGGGATGTTAGCCACTGTCTTTCATTTATGTGGGTGTTTAACCACACGACTAAGGCTCCCGATTAAGGGTTTTTGAGGGTCGGTTTCAAAAATATGCTTAGTCCCAGGCTTCCTGTAAGGGTCGGTTGTGGTCGGTTGAGGCCGTGTGAGAAATCAAACATGTTTGATATTTCTCCCGACCCCAACCGATTATTTTTTCCCGCCATAAACAAAATGTCCAGTCCCAGGCTTCCTCAGGCCTCCTCAGATCAAATTTACACAGTCCTATGTTGTCCCAGGCCGCCTGCGACCCTTAGTCGCCGACCCTTAGTCCCAGACCCTCTATACCTTAGTCCCAGGCTTCCTGCGACCCTTAGTCCCATTGCAAAGCAAAAATCGGCTATCTCGGTCTGGGGACGCCTGGGGACGCCTCAGGACACCTTGTGGGGTCTGGACCTAATCCTGGGTTAGTCGGGGCTTAGTCCCAGGAGGCCTGAGGCGTCCTGGGACCCAGTCGGTTTGTCTACGACAGGATCGTGGTTCAAACCGACCAGAAAAATGGCTTAGTCTGTTCTTAGTCCCAGACCAGTTAGGGACTGTCTGGGGCCTCCTGGGGCGTCCTGAGGCCGATCTGTAGTTAATCCCAGACCTTCATACCGATTCTGTCTTCCACCCCATTGGTCAATTTTTTTCCATTTTTTCCAAGACTACCCACGATTAAGGGTCGCCGACAGGATCGGGGCTTAATCCTTTGGTGGAACAAGGGCATTAGGAAAATGCCAGTCACAATAGCTTGGGCTGTACTTGTGTAATCAGCACACTTCAACTAGCGTTTTCAGTCCTGGGGTAATGAGCTTAGTTAGTAAGTCAGACAAGTTCATTAAATAAGATATAAAAAGTAAACATGGCTAAATATTAAGTAAAAAAGTAAGTTAATTAAATAAGGTAAGATAAGATTCATTAAGTACAAACAGCATATAGTTTGTAAAGATAATTGTAATCAAACATCTTTACCACCCACAAGGGAGGTTATGTGATCATTGGATTGGTTTGTTTGTTAGCATGCTACGGAAAAGCTACATCAAATAGGTAGATACAATAGGTTGGTCTTGACCTAACACACAACTGATTTCATTTTGGGAATGATCCAATTCTGAATCCAAGAGTTTTAAAGGGATTTTTGGGCCTTTGTGGAGGTCTTCGCTCTTTGAGTCCTCTGTTTTTAATGTGGCACATCTGCTTTTCCGTACAATGATGCTATTGATTGATATGAAATATGCTACTGGTAAAGCTTGATTCTATAGAATTTAACACACTTCTTTTTGATATATTGATATAAATTAATGTATTCATTCATATTTATAACATTACCTCATTTCAAATTTAATATTAAAGCTTGTCGAAGCACAAAATATAAGGAGTTTAAACTTTGTTTATCATAGAAGAGGCAACAACATAAGTTAATAGTCCATAGTTGGCTAAAGAAGTACAAAATCGTCAATGACACAAAAACAGGTATTTGTCAGTATACCTGACATAAGTTTCCTAAATTTGGTATCTCCTGCTCACATGGTAGTTTGCAGTTGTCTTTATTTCTGTTATATGTTCGATATTGGCACAAATATCAAGGAGTTGGACAGTTACTCTGAAATGGATGGGTTTCTAAAAGTATATATTGTGTGTGTTGGACTTCTTTTTCAGCAGACTTAAAACTGAAAACGAATTAATTTTGTTATGGCCTAATGTGTTTTGTCTTCTTACAAGATTTCCCTTTGTGTGCATATGTAAATAGACACCGATTTGAAGGACTGCTAGTAATGAAAAGAAAATAAATAGGGCTTTTTGTGGAAAAACTTCCTTAAACTTGCACTGGATCTTCACAGAATCTCCTAAAACCCAGTAAAACTGGGAGTACAGTTTACCGTGGAGTATAATGTCTCTAAAATGTTTTCACACTGTGACACTTGTCAAGGTTATTGCTGCAGTAAGTGGTGTATCACTAGGTATGTATGACGTTCTGTTTACAAGTTTTCTCAAGTAATGTTCAGTATCTGTCAAAAAGGGCCCATCAAACGTGCCAGAGGAAGACTGGGGACGAGGCGGGAGGGGTGTTGTACTTGGGGGGTGGGGTGCGGGGGTGGGGGAAGCTTTTCAGAGTATGTAAATTTTGTTATGGTTTGTTTTTCTCACCCTCCACGCCTCCTTTCACCCCAACCCCTATCTGTGTTTGCTATCCTCTACTAGAGTAATATACATGTTTAAGGTGTGCGCTATTAAACCTGTGTTGTGACCAAGTTCACAAAATCTCATATGAGACTAGACCCTTTTGTACCAAGCTAGGTCTCATGTGCAAACCAAATGAGGATTTTATGTTTTGTTGATAACTTGGTGTATAAACAAAATCTGTTTCAGCAACAGATATTAGTACATGATTAATAGTAATGGAATCACTTTGTTTCAATAACCCAAGTAATTAATTAGTATTGCATTGTCTGTGGTTTAATGAGAATTTTAACTTACTTTACTGCTTCCGTCTTTCACGTACATATACTGTTTTAAATTGATTAACCACTAAATAATTCCATGTGAGTTTTCTTATTTGCATTTGCTACAGTAGCCATATTAAAATTAAATTGGAAAACAATTTAAATTCGGATAAAGTTTCAATAAATTTAATAAGTTTATTACAATTATGTTTTGTCATAGGAAAGCGATGAAAGAATTTGCTATTTTAAAATTATATAGTTGAAAAAAAATCATTATGGCATAGAAATTTAGACCAAGCTATGCTTTTTTCTACAATTTCTTTTACAGAACTGTTAATGACAATAGACAAACCCTTTTGTCGTTTACTTAATTTTATGTTGTTCATAACAGTCAACAACAACTTGTGTTTGACAATCGAGTGTAGAAAAAAACCCTAGTAGAGTAAACCCTGTAGAAAAAACAACAAGAAAAAAACTAGCAGAAAAATACTGAAACCTTTAAGACTTGATTTTTCATATGACAGAGTTACCCATTTTATGAACTTGGATTTTCACCAGATCCTTCTATTTATATATAAAAAATCATTTCTGTGTTATGGGGCTACTCGACAGTGCTTGTGTGTGCTATAAATTGGTTGAAAGTTGCTATAATTTATCTTACTATGTTCCAATGAATTGTTGGTACAAATATGCCATTTTTATTTTGTTACAGTTTTTCCTACTGTGTGTTTTTTTACTGTAAGAGTTTTAACCGAGTACGGTTAACCATCTATGTAACATCTTTTTTACTGATAAACTAAGGCCCATAGGCAATAAGAGGGGATAAAATCCCACATGTAAATATACCACAGGGTATTAAAAGCACCTAATATATTAGTATATGCATGTTACTGATTAAAATATAAACCATTATGAAATGTAAGAAACACGACAGCTATAAGTCGAAGTAATCAACCTGTACCCTAAAATTACTAAAAGGAAATAGCAGTGATACAAGTTACTAAGTGAGCAGACATTACATGTTAGTATAACAACAAGAACACCGGCAAGTATAGTAGTACGTTACATGCAAAGTAAAAAATAGTAAATAATTTAATGACATGAACTTAGGTGCAAAAGTTAAATTTAATCCAAACATCCAATATACGCCCAAGCCTCAATAATTGAATCTACTGTTTGACAGAACATTATTACATTTGTACAGTATCTTATACACTACTCATTGCTTGAATTGTAGCTTTAATGTTAACGCAGTGGTTTTCTGTGAGCCATCCTGCTGCAATCCAGACACTGCCTGATAAAATAATAGAACATCAAGATCACAGTCATCAGCCAACAACATCTACTTCATGGCAAAAGAGACGAGAGGTTTGTGGTTTTGTCTTCAGTATGACGCTGGGGCAATTAAAGATTATTAATCCTATATTCTTATAGAGTAAATCTTATTGTCAAAATGTTGTCAAAATATGAGGAATTAGACCTCCTTTCCCCGGTTTAAACCCGAGTGGTATTTACAGTGATTATAGACTAGAATAGAACATATGAAATGCTGGACTGCAAACCTCTAGCCATGGTTTTGCACGAGAAAAGAATCTGGATGCACTAGCAGAGACGTACTCAACAACGATTTAACACACAAAAAATGATAGTGTTAAACATTACAATGTAAATCATTACTTGGTATGTTTAGTTACCTCAAAGATAGCGGTTTTAAATGTTTTGTAAACATTTAAACTTTAAAAAAAAACATTTCAAATATTTACTGGGAGGCCTCTTACAATATTACAATACTGGACAGCCTTGGTGGAGGTCTGTGCTCATGGAGTGCTTTTTAAAGTTATCTATATTTTTTTACAAGAATACACATATATTTGGTTATTCAATTTTCTAATTAAACTTTCGAAAGGGACCAATGGACCATATGTGCATTTATCTATTTTCAGGTTGCTATGGCAACATCCTCCCACAAGAAAGTGTTGTTATTTTGCTACATGAGGGGAGGCTCCACCTTCTTCAGCCAGAATTTCATGAGACACGAGGACGTTGTGTTTTGGTATGAACCTATCGGTGCATTTTACAGCAGTTACTATGGAACAAACCCCTGGATATTACCACAAAACTTGTACTGGGTTAACACATCTACAATATCAAGAAGGTAGGTCCAAGTCTACACTGCAATGGCAACAAGCCTGCAATAAACACTTTGTGGAGTGAGCTTCAGAGTCTTGGCTTATCAGTCAGACTTAGTTTCTGTCAGAATGCCAGCTTTTATCACACTAATGTGTGACTGTTGTTATAGTGACAGAAAAATATTTCTTACTTGCTGATTGATAATAATTTTCAGAGCTGAATGTTGAACATGTAGCCTGCCTGATTTTCTGAAACTTTTTCGAAGAAAATGGCCGTCTCCATAATGTCAAACCAAATGTCAAATACAGACCATTATAGAAAATAATAATATTAATACAGTTAAACTCTGAAAAAATGGCCAATACCAGAAAATATTGGAGGGCGAGGCCCGATAGGGCCGAGATTTTCAATATTTGCAGGTATTGCCCACTTTTGGGGAATCTGGCTGTTGTAAACCCCACACTATATCCTATTTGATGCCTGGTCTTAAGATATATTATACTCTGTCCCCAAATTCTGTATTTTCTCTTTTACACTAATAAATTAATTCCCCCAAAAGTGGTCACTGAGAGAAAGTGTCCAGTACTGATTAGTATTGGACACACCAGTCAATAGTGAAAATCTGCAAGTGGGGTTTAAATTGAAAATAACACAGCTTAACACAACCCTAGACAATACCACTAGTCTTGAACTGGGTCAATATATCCGCCATATCAGGAAGGTAAATCACAATCTATATTGCAATAGTAACACCCTTGCTTCTTCCTTCTTTCGGTGTGTATTTTAGACTGCTGGCTATCAATCAGTTGAAAAGTGAATAGTTACTTGTGTGTAGATAATATTTTCCAGAGCAGAATCTTCAACAAATTTATCTCTAAAAGAACCACCTCACTAAGACTTAAATCATGTGTTGAAAGCACACCAACTTATTTGCATGCCAATACAGTCTATAGTACAAAGAAATAATTCAAATGCCAATGTAAAGTCAAAGTTAGTTTTTCACATCCCGTTCAACAGCCAGGGTCAAATGGGGACATGGTGTCGAACTCACACGGAGGAGACAGTCTGTGATTAGATGCCAAATTTGCTAACCACTTGGGGAAATGAAATACCAAAGCAGACTGTAGTATAGAGATATATATGTATTGTAGGTGTGATAATAAGAATGAAAAGTGTTCATTTTCTATTTTTTCTCAAACAGGCCTACACCAAAACTAGAAGGTGAAGCATTAACAAGATATAACCACAACCTCTTAAGTTGTAACACCAACCAGCTACCAGTGGAGTTGCTGACACATTTGGGTGTGTCTATGGCCAAAATGACTGACCTTTGGGGATGCATTATGGCCCATTCTAACAATACCTCATTTGTTTCCTGTCATAACCTAGTGCATCTGACCTGTAACCAGTTGAAATCTGCAATTATGCACAATTGTTCTTCACAGCTACAGAAAGCTAATGAAATAGTCTCTTTGGAGACTTTGATAGAAAGACGGGAGACTGAGCGCGACAAAGAAGATCAATTTAGCCAGTATGCAAGATGCAGGACTAAGTACTACAGGGAGAATGTTTCACCTTGTGTGCATATTCTTGAAAACATGTGCAGAAACAGGAAGCTAGTGGCTTATAAGGGACTAAGATTGTCTATGAAACAAACACAACAGTTTCTGGAGTACGATCCGGATATGTTTGTACTTTATCTGGTCAGGGATCCACGCAGTATTGTAGCTTCCAGGTTCCAGCTTAACCTGCGGTTCAACCGTGATCCAGTCATTGAAGCAAAATATTTATGCAAGAAAATGTTGAATGACTTGAAAGAATACAAACTGATATCTAAACTCTATAAGGGTGCATTGAAATTAGTGAAATACGAGGACTTAATAAAGAATCCGAAAGACATTGTCTCAGAGGTTTTCAGATTTTTGGATCACAGTGTATCATCCACTTCCAAGGTAGGGTATCTTCAGGCGGCAGATGCCATAGAGGCACAAGCGACTAAGTGGAAAAGACAATTTGATGCTAAGATACAGCAAGACATGACAGATGTTTGCTGGGATGTTCTGATAGAGCTTGACTATCTTTAGAGTAACAAAGGGAGGACAGTCTCTGCTGCAAAACAACATTTAATAGACAGATTCTGGCGGTACTTATATCTTCAAGCCACACCTACATGTGCAGTGGGAGAAATTCATATTTTTGTAGACCAGGCACTAGAACCATATTAAAAAGTCGTCCTTAGAATTTTTCCGAAATTTATAAAGTATTTCATATTTTTAGGTCTTTGATACACAGGAGCTTTACAAATATGTATATGCACATACTAGGAAAAGTAGTTTCATAGTATGTATGCATTGTATTGTAAACAGGAAGTGATGGTGATTTTGCTACCCTCACCTGCCCAGTCCCTGATGCTCCATGATACAAAAGGGTAAATAAAATGCTCATTCTAGCCAAAATAAAATACTAGTATTCTCACAGGAAATGATAATTCGGATTTTAGGAGAAAATGTGAACATGTATCTATAACATGTATGCTTTAAAACAAACACAGTCAATTTTAATTGCAATCTAGAGGCCAGTAGTGCATTTTACAAATTAACTCAAGTTATTTCAGTGTTCAAGGTTGATCACAACAAGCTGATCATAACATGAACTGAACATAACTCGTTAACATATGCAATGTGTATTTATGTTAGAGGGGATATCTTAATAAAGCCAAACAAAAGTATATTTTTTGAACATGATAAATAATTATCTCCCTCTGTGGCACACAAAAATAAATAATATCTTTGGTTTGGCTTGGCAATGATATCCAAACACAAGGATTGTCAAATTTATTTATAAATGTACATTTCAATTTTGACTTAACTTGATTATTACTTCAACTACTTTTTCATTCTGAAAAAGGTCGTCACACATTACGACGTGTGTTACAACCAATAACGTATCAATAACCAATAATGTATAAGCTAACAAATAATGTAGGAAAAATTGACCAGTAATGTATCCTCAACCAATAATATATCAAAATTAACCAGTCAGTTCCCTAACCAATAATGTAAAAATCACTTGCTCCAATAATGTATCAACAATTAAGCAGTAATAATGTATCAACCATTAATGTATTAGGCAACATTTGAGTTGATGCTAAACACTCATTTCCCACAGATCAAGGGCATTTATGTGTTATCTCTTGTGATTTACAATTTCCTCAGTGTTTAATGAGTATTTGTTCCAATTGTTTTAGTTTTATTTTAAAACTCAGGCAAGGAGTATATACTCATATATAAAAAAGTGAGATTATCAAGCTATACATAGGCTTCAAAAGTCAAATTTAGGGTCTTACTTCCCATTCAACAGTCACGGTCATATTCACTTGTGAGATATTAACGCATACAGATATGAAAGCCTGTAATTAGATGCCAAACTTGCTTACCCCTTGGATCCCAAGGACCCTACATGCACTTCAAATATGCAAGAACTATTAACAGTTTCTAATCTCTGCATACTGAAAGATGAAGGTAACAACTGAAAAGCCATTAGTGTTACAGCTGTCCCATAAAATGTTCCAAAATTGTAAGAGTACCACTCTAGTAATATTTATGTTCAATGTTTTATTGAACCAGATGAGGATTTGTTTGGAAACCTGTGTCATTCGGGATGTTACTCAATGGAAATCATTGGTCTTCAGTTTGTAGCTCAAAACACTATTTAATAGTTAAACCTTAGGTTAATATATCCTGGATGCATGCTGTGCTGTTGACATAATAACAGTCATTTGCTATTAAATTTGTTAATACCAGTAATATTGTTAAAAACCGGCGATATTGTGTGATACACTTTCACACATATTTAAATCACTGATTGCAGTCATTGTTGCTTGGAAACAGATTATGGATGCTCTGAAGTACAATGACCTATGGGTTATTATCTCCCACCAGTGGCCAAAGGCTGTGGTTGGGAGATTATAAAAGTCTTCAATATATGCGGCCGTGTGTCTGTGTGTCTGTCCGTTCATCACGTTTTTACATAAACCCTAATATCTCATTCATTTATATAAAGATATCTTTACCAAATTTGCAGGGAATGTTTATGGCTATAAAAACCCGTCTGTGCAAAATTTTAGCCTCATTTTGAAAAGTAACATGGCTGCCATAGCCAATCGTTCCAGCTAGGTTCATCAAATTTGCACCAAAAATATATGCCTAGGAAAGTTAGCCTGATAGTAATTTGGCCTAGTTTTGAAAACAAAATGGCCGTCAGATCACATGTTTTAATGTTAAATGGGATTATCCTAATAAAAAGGCATTATATCTCCCTTATCATTGCTACTAGGGGTTCCAAATGTGAAAACAACTTGTAAGAAGTCATGGTCTGAGACTCTTTTCCAATTGCTGACTGTTACCTTTGACAACTTCTTTAATGTCAAGTGGGGTTATCTTACTGCAAAGGCATTAAATCTCCTTTGGTTCTCCATTATTACTAATCATAAGGCGGGAGATAACTGCTGCAGCAGTGGTCTTGTTTACTTTTATGTCAAACAGCCCATTGAGCATGCAGGTTTAACAGTAGTGTAACAAGGTCAGAATTTTACATTGTCACATGTGGCCCCATTTTTGAAGGTCATCAAAGACTTGTTGTAACAAATCTTTACTTATCACACTATCCCGGATCTTTAGAAATACAGTTTTATTTATGATTTGAGGTTAAACGTATGCCCAGCTGCTGGTTGGCAAGTTTCATTACTTTTTAATGCTGACACACTTAATTGTGTCCTGTTGAAAACATTAGCATATGAAATATTTCCTAGTGCATCATTGGTTGATACATTATTGCTGCTTACTTGTTGATACATTATTGAAGCAAGTGATTTTTACGTTATTGGTTAGATAATTGATACATTACTGGTTAATTTTGATATATTATTGGTTGACATTATTGATCAATTTTGCTACATTATTGGTTAACTGATACATTATTGGTTATTGATACATTAATGGTTGTGACGTGATTACCACACAGTCGACAGATACATGTATTTGAATCTGCCATTTTAACTTTGAATAGAAACTGCTCAGTACTTAGTTTTCCATTTAATATTCTACATGGAGAGCAACAATTACATTTGTGTTGTATAGATACACCTCTATGTCTTGTCATCAGCTGTATATCAAATTAAAACTACTTCTTACTTGCTCTAAAATTCATGTTTAGTTATAAGATCACCCTTAAAACCTTTTCTTCAATGAGAGTCTAAGACTTCACATTAACTTCCGTCAGCCATCTTTGTTTGAAGGTAGGTGAGTAGGTTAATTAACTTCAAGACACTTTTTAAACCCATACTTTAATAGTACTCTACGTTAGAATGAATACAAGTTTCGACACAACCTTGAAAGCAAACGGTTTTTCCTTGTCTCCAGTAAAACTCTGAATACGTATTAGAACTCAGCACTTTAACAAATAACGAAAGTGACTTTTTGCATCATCAAGATCCATACAACCTACGTAAATTGAATTTGTATTTAAATATGACCTTATGTTCCTGTTGACAAGACTTATAATCATTGTTGTCTCCAGAGCTTCATATCCAATAAAAATTTTGGACTACATATTTGGTTGGCTTCAGCTCTAAAACTTCAACCAAGGAAATAATGTCAGGTATGACTTCAACAATAACTAATTAAGCATGGCCTTTTAAAAATTGAACATCAGTTTAAGGTTGACCTTATTTAGGTGATTGTGCCGACTCTAAACATTGTCATCCTATCTCGAGATCTCTTTCCACCTCCGCTGACATCTATCTCTCCAATACCCACGTAATCCAACTTCCTGTCATTGAGTTTCTAATGATTGAACAGGTGAAACCATTCATTCCTGAACTAGTTCATTCTCAGAAAAAATAGATCAGGCAACACCCATTATTTCTTGGTGTGTGCTGGTATGTTGTGTAAAATATAAGACAAAGTAGTCTTATGAAACCTTTTATATTAAGTTATATAACTGTGCCAATAAGTACCAATTTAATTAAAGGGGTATTTTAGAGAAAGGAGTCAGAGAGGCCTGTACATGCCAAAATGATCTGATCCTGAGTGATATTCACTAAAATTATCAGGGAATCCGTGTATTCCTTAAACTGTTCAAATATGCACTAAAGGTTTTAGGGAACATGTATATTTTAATTAATATGGGTTATTTTCAGGGACTATGCATATTTCCAGATTGGGCACATTTTCAGAAATTGTAGAAAGTAAAAAAGTAAAAAAATGGAGTTTTCGTATTCATTGCTAACTGTAACTATGGCTATGTTTCAGAACTGGTTTTCTTTTTTTTGCATTCTATTAGTAAATATTGACTTAGTTTACTTCTTATTGTGGCAAAGCAGTCGATAGTGGGTTATGTTATGTATGGTGTCACTGGGCTTGTACTCGTTGACCTCTGGAACTACTTGGTAACAAACGTGAGTAATTGGGGAATGTGGTACTGCGACCTTGGGTCTGAGGTGATCTCTGGCCTTTAGAATGTTAATTGAGTCTGTGACCTTTGCTACTGTGTGACCTTGACCTGTGGTGTTTTCACCCTATTTTTATTCTAATCGTATTTTTG
The DNA here is from genome assembly GCA_964017235.1 of Sabellastarte sp. h YS-2021. Lineage (NCBI taxonomy): Eukaryota > Metazoa > Annelida > Polychaeta > Sabellida > Sabellidae > Sabellastarte > Sabellastarte sp. h YS-2021. The sequence goes on from OZ024937.1 coordinate 68,409,542, forward strand.
TAGCACTTAATCTCCATCTACATACAGACTCTAGGTGCACCAAACAGAAAAAGCAGAACACTATAATCATTAACCTGAGACATAGCAGGGGTCGGCACCATGGAGAGAAACTGGGAAAAGCAGAAGTTTGGGTGGGTATACTTGTGCAAAGAGATAGGTTTTGAGCTTCTTTCTGAATGAGTGGAGGGAAGTGGCTGAATGTACATCATCAGGCAAATTATTCCAAATCTTTGGAGCATCATAAGCAAAGCTGAGGCCAAAATGCTTAGAATATTTGTATATTGAAGTGGCAAAGTGTGGGACCTCAAGGAACACACCATCAGCTTGGCTCTTATGTGTGTTAACACTATGTCTAGGTTTAAGGAAAGGTACAAAATATGCTGGATAACCACTATGTAGGAACTTGTACACCAGTAAGGCAGTCTTAAATATGGAACGGTGTTCAATAGGTATCCATTGGAAGGTCTTCCTAACAGGAGTGATGTGTCAATATTTTGAACACATTGGAGCTTATAAAGATCAAGAGCAATTGCAGGAATACAGGAATTGCAGTAGTCAAGTTGACTTCCAGCCAAAGCATTCGCAGCCATAAGAGCAGCATGACATGTCAGATAACCTCTAAGATGCTCAAGATCCCTGATTTGAGCAAAACTGGACTTGCAGATATTCTGAACATGCCTCGAAAAGGAAAAATCACTATCAAACCATACACTTAGGTTCCTGACCGCCCCTACCTTTGACCTATGTAAAATAATATCTTAAGGGGCAGTTCCACTGGAGCCAACCCTATAACCGACCCTAGGGTCAGTTGTGAAAGTCGTAGGGTCGTGGGAAAAAGGGTGTGGAAATGTAGAGTCGGTTTAAAATGCCCCGACAGGATGGTATAGTTACAGACAGGCCATGATGACCTTACCGACAAGATGTAGGGTCAGGGACGTTTTTTACACGACCAGTCGTAGAACTACTACGACAAGCCTTAAGCCCATAACCGACAAGGGGCAAAACAAACAGACAAGCCGTAAAGACAAACAGACAGGCTGGGAGCATGTTACCGAACCATGCTGACAGGACTGATTGTTTTTCAGGGTTGGTAACCAAAGTCAGATCCAGAATCGGGATCTGTGCAACACTATATAAACTCCTGTAACCAGGGAACTGTCACTCATTTTATGCTTCAATGATGACAGGGACACATCAAGAGGAACTCTTTGGCAAGATGGGGGTACTTTGGTTTTTTTCTCGAGCTGAATATATTGTTATTTTTCATCATTTCAAGACACAGAAGACAGCAGAACCCAGCATCTGCCCAGCCAGAAACATTACCACGACCACAGCCAAAACCATGCAGAAGGAGGAGGAAGCCACATAATCCATATGTTATGCCCTGGCTATTGCAGATGGAGGAAAGGGGATGCTACAGAACAATCTTGGACGAACTAATCATAATTGACATATCAGGCTACAGGCATTTCACCAGGATGGAACCCGCTTTCTTTGATTTGATAGAGGAAAGAATTAACCCCCACCTCAGGAAGTCAGAAGAAACTTCAGGAAGCCATTACCGGTGGGTCTGAAACTAGCTGTTACACTGAGACATTTATCCACAGGAGAAAGCTACACTTCACTGCAGTACCAATGGAGGGTTGGAAGAACCACCATCGTCAAATTTGTACCCAAGGTCTGCAAAGCCATCTTGCAGATCTACACTACTTCCTTTTGGGGGACTTTGCCCTCATGCCATGGTTGGTCAAGCCATACAGTAGAAGACAACTGACCAGGCAGGAGAGAATAGCCAACACAGAATTTCAAGGGGACGCAGGATGGTGGAAAATGCCTTTGGCATTTTTGGCAAGCAGGTTCAGGGTACTGTTAATGACAATGGAGCAGAGGCCAAAGGTAGTTGGAGACATTGTGTTAACATGTGTGGTCTTACATAAGATGTTGAGAAGCCATCGGGGGGAGCAAAGAGACCACCAACTCCAGCAGATGACATAAAACCACCACAGAATGACCAGGGGGAGCAGGGAGAAGATGAAAATGTCAGAAATCCATCGAGAGAGGCAAAATGTCAAAGAAATCTACTCAAAGACTATTTTAACAACCTTGGGGCACTGGCTGGGCATTAGGACTGAATTTAAGAAGACTGAGGGAGAAGAAGCTGTCACCATTAAACAATCATTCCTTTTAAGGACTACCCAAAAGTTCCAAGAACTTTTGCTGAAACAGTGTTGCTAAAATTAAGATTCAAACCCAAGTCCTCCAAAATCTAAGTCTGACATCTAAATGTACATAACAAAGAAACATTCCCCACACAAAACATTTCCTAGATAAAATAAGAAAGGATAAAAAAGTATTAATAGAAAAACTACCCCCCCAAAAAAAATATTGAAAAATAAAAGCAAAAAAAAAAAATTAGAAAACCCCCCCAAAAATTAAAAAAAAAAGAAAAATTAAAAAATATACCCTCTCTCCCCCCAAAAAAACCCAAAAAACTTACAAAATAGTAGGAAAAAAACAGTTTCGAAATAAATTTTAGATGCCAAATACCTAAAAGAGAAACAACTATAAGGAATTATTTTATCCCAAGAATTAAAAAAGAAATGCAATGAAATTTGCACGACAAAATTATACAGGTTTGCAGTCCAAGTTTAATATTTTTTTTATTCAGTTTGCCAGTCTGTTAGTCACTCCATTGCCACTCATATAGTTCACGTATGTTTGTAACATGTTACTTGTGTGGATGTTGCATTTTTTTGCAAGTTGGGTTTTGGGTGGGAGGGACGTGGGTTTGAGTCTAGATCTTTGTTTTGGGGGGTGGGGGAAGTGTATTTTTCAAATTGAGTTTTGTTGGGGGAGGTTTTGCTTTGAATTCTTAGGGGATTATTTTTTATTAAGGGGATTTTTTTTATTAATTTTTTTTCTCTGTTTTGTGTTTATTAATATTTGTTTAACATTCACTCATTCATTCACACAATTTTTTTCTTGTATTTGGGGGAAGTGTAAGTGTTGGACAGTGTGCTTTTTTGTTTTTAGGACACAACAGCTGAATAATTGTTTTTGGAAGATTTGGGTGGCCCTTAAAAGGGCCAGGTTGGTGTGACTTGTGCGGTCTAATCCGTTGATTTGGGTTGACTCTGCTGGCTGGACTGGCTGGGAGGTCTTGACTGTTCATGATGAGTGGAAGATGGCACTGGTGACGGTGCTGGTTGAAGTTGAGAGGGTGAAAATGGTTGTGGTGTGTCCATCTGCTGATACTGTAGAACACTTGGGATGGCGCAAAAGAGGCTGGATAATCCTGAAGTGTTATGTTGACTGTCTTCCTGTTGTCCTGATCCAATGGAAGGCGGGTCAGCTGGCTTTGCCGGACTCAGAGTGAACATCAGCTGTCTAGAAGTCCCAGGCTGTTGGTCATCCAAAACTAAGAAAGATGATGCTGGTTGTGGTGGTTGCTGTACTTTGGCAATCACTGTAGCAGGCTACATTGTGGCTATCTGAGAAGGCTGCACAACTGGTATGGAGACTGGTTGAGTATCCGGTATGGTGAGTATGTATTCTCGTCCTGCTGTGGCCTGTGTTGCTTCTGGAACTTGAAATGTGGTGACCTGTTGACTTGTAGTGACCTGTCTCTTGCGTTCTTTGGCCTTGTACTGTATTTCACTCAGAAACTGCACTGTCTCATTCCTAAAGGTAAGAAAGTCTCTCTCTTCAAGGTGTTCAATCTTGGAGTGGAGATAGTTGCAGAATGACTGTCTTGGACCTGGAGTAGGGTCTTGACGTGCACCGAGAAAAGTTGACATCATGGACCTCATCTGTTGGAACTGGTCTAACACTGGATCCTGAGGAGTTGACATGGCAACCGTAGCTGGTTGACGCGAAGGGCTGGTGCTAGCCGGATGATGAGTAACATCTGATGCCATGCTGATTTCCATTTCAGATTCAGTCCCTCTTGAAGTATCGGGAACTGAAGCTGTGGCTGCTGAAGGTCGCAGTGGTGATTTGAATCCAGAAGACTTGGACACTCCCTTCCTTCTGATGTGACCTCGTAGAAAGCTGAAACTGTCCTTCAACCAGGTCTGTCTCACGGTGTTTTTGGCTGCAGCTTGGCCTGACTTGGTCTGTGTGAACTTGCCATATCTGGTGCATTGAGTCTCAAACCACTTCTTCACAGTACTTACTTATCCTCTTCGCTCCTAGTGGAGCATAAGGCGGAATTTCTTCTTCACAGTACTTCTTCACAGTACTGACAGGTAAATTCCTGGAAGCTGCAACAGTTTCCCAAAGTCTTTCTTTCCTCTACTTGTCTTTGAACTTCTCATGAGTCTTGTCAAATAGCTCCTCAGGTTGTTTCACAAAATCCACGATGGCTTCCTCATCTGAATCGCTCAGAAAGATCAATTTCATCTGTCTGGATTGTGTGCATTCTGGATCTGTATCAGTCCCTAGTCTCTTTTCTCCTCTATCCTATGTCTCCTCTGTTTCTTCTGTCACCTCTATTGTCTCTGTTTCCAGTCTTTATCTCTCTCTCTCTCCTCCATCTCTCTCCTCTGCCTCTCCTCTCTCTCCCTTCTTCTTCTCTCTATATCCTCAGCTGTATCTCCTAACTCAAACTGTGGGTGGTTGAGTATCAGTATGTACTTCAATCTTTCTCCTTCTGCCCCTTGGCATGCTGATCAATTATATGTACAGCTTGTTAAAAAACAAAACTTAAAACTCAAAAGTGAAACCTCATAGAACAGATTTCACTCCCAACCAGTCTAGCCTAACTCAAACTAATTTGCGAAAAAATAAAAACTTAAAACTGAAAAGCTGCACACCTGTTTTCTCGACAAGTCAAGCCCAAATTAAATGAAGTGCATCTGCTGACCCGCCTTTTTATAGCCACAGATTTGCAAACTGACAGGCCGTAAAGGTGAAAACTTCCCGATTGGCCTGGAAAAGTTACAGGCCTTTCGGGAACAGTTACAGACAGGCTGGTTAAAGTTACTGACTGTACGGTATGTTTTCACGACCAGTCTGTTAGTCATCAGGTACAGTCGGGATCACCATATTTGGGACAAGCTGGATACTTGATACCGACAGGCCTACTTTATTAACCCACAAGCTGGGAAGTATAACCGACAGGCCTGTTGCTAGGTGGATAAATTTAGGGTCGTATACAAGGGTCGGGAACGGTCGTAGAAATATCAAACATCCCTGACAGGCCGGGAAACTATAACCGACCATGTAAACAATGGTCCCGACCCTGAAAAAATACCTAGTTACCAGCCGGTCGGCTCCAGTAGAACAGTCTCATAAACTTTTAATGCTACGATTTTAATATGTATGTGCATTTAACACATTTTATGTATTGGTGTGTATTATGATGTAACTTGATGCTTAATAATATTTTAGTAGTCTGTATAATCATTGTATAATAAATTTATAATCCCAATCTTCCACCTTTTTTTTTTGGGGGGGGGGGGGGGGGGGGGGGGGGGGGCTCAGGTAATGTAAATATCTTAAGAGTCAATAGTTAAGTTATAAGCTTACCGAATATATCCGATATGTACTAAAGAAGCCTGAACCATTAGATAGTTTACATTTAACAATAAAACATTAAGATTCTAGAAGCTACAATGTTACAAATGATCTTTTCTGATATTTCAGTTTTTTTCTACATAAAGATACAATGGCTTTACAACATCTGCCATTATTTTCAAAATCTTTCCACTGTCACAAATTTTATTAAGATTTGGGGTAACCTTTTTCATCAAACTGTACATTTCTGGTCTTAATGAAGAGTATCACTCGCATTCACAAAATAAAATGACATTCTTCTTTAATTGATGTCAACAGCAAACATCGGTTTACGCATATTCAAATAAATTTATTTTTGGTTGCATCCAACCAAATCCACCCAACAATACTAGAACAGGGGCCTTATTGTCGACAGCGGAAAAAGTAACATGAAAGAAGATGGGATTCCAACGCATTTACACATCTTTGCAGCTTGTTCACACATTTTAAAATTCAAGCGTTCATCAAGTAATATGCCTAGGTAGTTCTAGCAATGTACTGTTTCTATTTGATTTTTACCCAAGAAATATTTTTATTGATTTCATTGATTAAACTTTTCATCAGCCTTCTTAGTGAGTTACTGTGTGTTTGTTTTATATGCAATATGTTTGTTGTTTATTGTATCATTCATGAACAAAATTTAACATTTGCTGTAAGTTCATTCCATTGTCTGAAATCAGAGCAATGTCAATAGCATATAAATATATATCCATTCAAATTTCCCACTGTAATTCCAAGATTAAGTTTCTTTAAATTGGTCAATAGATCATTAATGAAATAATGATTAGCGTTGGTGAAAACTGCTGGATGTCATAACTTGTCGCATTCAACACAAAATCCTTATTTTTAGGTGCTTTATGGATAATAATAAAATAAAAATTTATTTTGATTAAATAAACAGTGACACAGGCACACGTTTTTAATGTACTTTACCTGCAAAAAGTCAAAGAAATTAATCTTTAGATAGCTTTTAAGGGCAGACATATCATTTCTACTTGAAATCAGCACCTCCATTTAGCCCAAGGATTGCAATCTGCATTCGGAAATCCCGTAAATATGTAATTATTTTTCATATTTGCCATCGACACTTTGCCTCTCACCTCTGTACTTGGTGCTTGGGTAATGTAATACATTACATTAAATACTTGATATAGATAACAGTTATCGTTATCTTGGTGTTATTTTTGATGAGCATCTTGATTATGATAAATGCGCAAAAACTTTATCAGATGCTGCTGGCAGAGCTCTGGGTTCCATAATCAGTAAATTCAAACGGTTTAAGAATATTGGTTACAAAACATTTACAAAGTTATATAACAGTGGAGTTAGTAGTATTCTGGACTATGGTGCAAGTGTTTGGGGTTATGGCAATCATAAATATGGGCAGCAAGTCCAAAATAGAGCAATTAAATACTTTCTAGGTGTTCACAAGAATGCTCCAAACCTTGCTGTTCAATCTGAAATGGGGTGGCTTAATGTTCAGTATCATTTTTATACATGTGCCTTTAGGTATTGGAATAGGCTTCTTAAAATGAATCAAGATCGCCTGACTAAAAGGGTTGTTGAATATCAATTAATAAACTTTAATGAACATTCTTGGTGTGGAGATTTATGTAATATTTTGGAAGAATTACACAAAGTTGATTATATTATTGATGGCAAATTGTTAAATCTGGAAAATATCAAAGAAGATCTATTTGATTTAATGCATGTTCACTGGTCCAATAATATAGAGTTTAAGCCTAAGCTGAGAAACTACACTAAATTTAAACAAGATATCAATGCAGAAGATTATTTAGTAAAATCGATTAGATCCCAGAGATCACTTCTTGCACAACTAAGAATAGGAATCTTACCCTTACAAATTGAAGTTGGAAGATATTATCGAAAACAACTGAATGAAAGACTTTGTTTAATTTGTTCTGATAATGTAATTGAAGATGAATGTCATTTTTTGTGTTACTGTAGTGGATACAAGACAGAGCGTGAAAAATTTCTTCTTGACATAAAATTTGATTTGTTTAATCTGAAATTATTATCACCAAATGAATTATTTATTACACTTATGACCAGTGAATCTGCATTTCTTTTAAAATTTGTTGAATGCATTTGGATGAAAAGAAAAACTTTTCTAGAGAATTAATCATATTACTTTGCCTGCTGCTTTCATGTGTCTTCTTGTTTGTTCTGCTCTATATATAATGTTCTGTAAAATGTTCCATCATCACAACATTTTATTTTACTGTAGCTTCAAAGTGACTTATAAGCCTAATAGAGGGCTGGGTATTTTTATATATATATATATATATATATATATATTTACTGTATTTATTGTTAATGTAAAATATATACATGTCACTATAATAAATAAATAATAATAATAATAATACAACCCGAAATTCAATGCACACGGAAATATGAGTCTTGTCAGTATTCTATAGGGAGTTTTTTTGGCAAGCTGAGGTGTGTGCAAAGTTAGAGTGCCCAGCAATAGAATAAGTTTTTTTCTTTGATGTTTTGTGTACAAACTTATTGCTATTTGTCAGGTAAAGCCACATTTACAATTAGTTGTTTGACAATGAGATTTAGGTGATAATTTATGAATTTTGTGCATGATTTGGAGTAAACAAGCAACTCAAGTAACCCATTTGTTACAGGTAATTGTCATGACTGTCAAAATAATTAGGAGAAAGTTTCCTGTTTTTGTCAACTGTACCAGATGATGAACATTTGCTTTGGGTTTCCATACGCAAAGGATAGAAAAAGTTATTACAACTAGAATACAGAACTAGTTATGATTTTTCCAGTTACCTTTATGATAATCACAATCTATTCCACATTTATTAAGAAACCGGTCAAATTTATGTAACAAAACCATTCTGTACATAAAATAAATTAAAAGCAGAAAATAGCACTAGGGTGATTTTGACCAGTTTAAAATGACATGAAGCTTGATCTCATTTCCGGTCCTTGGTGGCCCAGTGGTTTGCAGGTTTGGCATTTAACAAGTGGCAATACTGAGGTTCTGTACCAGTGTGACCATGGCTGTTGAACTGGATATAAAGCCATATTTTGTACCTTTGACCTCTGTTTCCAGTGTGATTCCATGACTTGAAATTTGAAAAAAAAACCAACTTATTTATTTACTTTCACTCACTTTTAACTCGTTTCATGTGATCCACTCTGCCGGAGGTGGATTTAATCTGACACATATGTTTTGGGAAGTGTGAACCTACCGTTACTAAACATAAATCTCTCATGCACACAACTTTTTTGGTAAGCTTTGCTGTTTTGAGAATTTTGTAGATTTATTCTATACATGTATGCAGGTATATTCAGAACAACACATGGTGTAATTTGTTTTACTTTCTTCAGAAAGGAAAATGTATGAAGCAAAACAAGACCAATCAATGCACAGGTATGATTTGTCAATAGCTTTTACAAACAACTTGAGAAAAAACTAGAACTGATGTGATATTTTGTTCGGAATGACACCTGGTGCAACTTTAAGGCATTATATTAAGGAAAATAGAGTCACAAGAGACTAACTAGCCAGAAATCATCCTTTTAAGGCAGTGTCACATTAAGGTGTATGATAAATTTAATTAATGCCACGGTGAATAGTTTTCCCTGAAGTAAACCAATCAATGCCGAGTCATTTTTCCTCATCTTCCATCTCATGTGAACGAATTCAGAAGAAACTGCAGACAATGTTTGTTTACCTCCTTGCTGGGTATTTGTTCAGAATTTTAACCCAGACAACCAGGCAGAGAATCCAGTTTGGTTAGTTTGAGGGCATTCAGTAATAGTCAGAATTATTTGTATGGTGATTTGGTTGTTACGTATTCCTGTTTTAGATCCAAAATTTATTCACACAGTCCCTGTCCCCCCAAGAAAGAAGCAATGGGATTATACATATTTATTATTATATAGTTATATAATGTTTCTACTAAAATTATTGTAAAGATATAACATTAAACGAGTACATAATAAAATATACAGCAATTATAGAAGATGGCATTAAAACAGTATAAATGATTTACCCAATAATCCCCTCCCTATAATGATGGCCTAACCCCAAGGTCCAGATAAACCCTAGCCCTGGGTAAGGGTAATATTAAAGAATCTACATGTGATATAAAATTAAAGCTTTAAAACCAAGTTAGAGGAGAAAACAATTACCCTAAGAGGTGACAGGTCAAATAAGGAATTTGACCCCAAGGTCAAACCAATAGACATGGCATGGACTAACCTTCCATGTGATATCTGACAGGAGGAAACCAGTAGAGGTGAAAAAGTGATAACAATACCCTGAAGAGGTGAGGTGAAGGTCAAAGGTGGATGGAGGTGAGAAGGGTTGCAATTAGGAATACCATTGTATAGAATTAATAATTACCAGTATGGACCTAGGGAAAATAAGACCTGGATAAGAGGTGAAAGAGTGATATAACCTGAGGTCAAGGTTTGGATAAAAGTTATAGCCAATGTTATAAGTTAATATGTTAAAAATTATAAAATAGTTATAGAACAGGTTTAGTATGGGAATTTATAGGGGCCCAAACACCCAGTAGAAGTAGAGAGGAAGGAGGCTAGGAAAATAGGTGAGATCTAAAAGCATTGGAGACTTGAAAAGTGTAACATGTTGGTAGGGAGATATATCTCCAGACATAGTCTGAAGTCCAGGTACCTTGAGCCTGGATTTCTTGTACCGGTACCCCACGGGAAAAAGCCCAAGAGGCCCCACCCCTACGAAAGTCATGGAAAGTGAGGGGTCTGGGCAAAGCTAACAAGGTGGATATGGTTTTAAGATGTTTTCTAGCAGCAGAATCAGTAAGAGGCTTATAGGAGTGACCATGTGGTATCTGAAAAAGAGGGGCATCTTGGCTGGAAGGAATACAGGCCAGCATTTGCCGTAAAGCTTTCACAGGACATAAAGCTGATGCACCCAACGAGGGGATATTCACAGTAGTAGTCTTGACACGGTCTTGGAAGGTCTTGGACCATTTAAGGACTATAACGGCCTTAGAATCTGCAAAAATAACATCTGCCACACATAAATGTCTAGTCTTGTCAAAAGTAGTAGTTGTGTGGGGAAGAATATTGGATAGCCTAAGGAATGAGAAAACGGCTAGTAGATACAGTGGTTTGAAAATAAGAGGAAATTGCAGATAAGCAGAAGCTATAATAATTTGCAACAGCAAAGTTTCATCTATGATAAGTGGTACATGGGGTGCAAATGCTCTGTTCAATTTCAAAGATTTTATAAATAAAGGAATTCTATGATCTCTAAATGGAATAGTATTAATCCCATATACAATGCACATGGACCTAATAGCTGTTATATGATTGGTAATATGATCTGGAGACATACCAGACTGAGCCAAATACTCCATGAATGCCAGAATATCCATGGACGTGACCCCAGGGAGCGACAGGTCCACCACCACCAGGAAGGCAAGGAATAATTGAAACATCCTCCCATAGGAAGCCAGGGTGGCTGGACGGAAGCCAGTCCAAAGTCTCTTGCATGCCTGGGCAGCCAGTGGAGCCGTCGCCACCTGGGGATCTAAAACACAAGACATATGGCTAAATATCATAATTCAGAAGAGTGAGATCGAGATGTACATTCATCCATATAGGGCAGTCTACAAATTTTTTCAATTTTTCACAATTATTGTCAATCTGAAACCATCTAGATAACAAATCTGCCACTGAATTATCACGACCTCTAATATGTGTAACCATGACATTAATGTTATAAATAGCCACCAATAGCCAAATGTTTCTGGCACATGTAGCCATGATACTGTCCCTGGTGTTACCGGACGACAAAACCTCCACTACGGCCAGATTATCACAGCGAATCTCTATGGATTTGTTGGCCCAAGCCTGACCCCAAACTTTCAGGGCCACCGCTATGTTAAGTATTTCTAAGTGTGCTATATTATAGCCTCGGAAACCTTTGGGAATTTGTAAAGCATATACATAATTGTCATAGGAGCCACCTAAGCCCTCCAATAAAGCATCCAAATATATGGATTTACGGACTGGTGGTTGACGATAGAAAGTAGCCCCATTACAAGAAGTGAGAAACACTTGAAACCATTTCAAATCTTTAAAGAATTGTGGAGTTAAGAGAATATTATTTTTATCAGAGTTATTTCTTAAAAGCTGTAACATGCGGTTTAAAAAGAACCTGGCTGGCTTCACACATTTTGTGATATACAATAAGAGACCTAATAAGGATTGTAAGTCACTCTTAGTTACCATTCTCTTATCCGACCATAGGTTGCAAACTTCACAGATTTGTTGAAGTTTAGAATCTGGAATTGAAATAGTTCTGTGAGTAGTATCAAACAGAATACCTAAACATATGACCTTGGTACTAGGAGGGCAAAGTTTCTTATGACTGATGTCCAGTCCAAGTTCCTGAAGGAGATCCAGCAGAAACTGATAAGAGGTAGATATTGTAGACGGTAAGCCACAATAGATAAGATCATCAATGTAATTTAAGAGTGCATTATGACCAATTTTATTCATAGTATACCTAACTGAGTTGCTTATCTTACTAAAGAAAAAAGCTCCTAATCGAAATCCAAAAGGAAGTGAAAGATCCATATAAAGCTTACCCTTGTGTTGTAAGCCTAAGAGGTCAATGTCCCCTGGATCTATACAAATATGCCTAAAGGCATGGCTAATATCCACTTTAGAAATGTGGGCCGAAGGTCCAAGTTTATTAAGAGTTTGTATAATGGATCCATAATAAAGATCCATAATAGTCCCTCTGGAGTCCGAATCCGACTTTTCCCTAGTCATAAATGGTGAAATGTGGACATCAAACGGTTTATTATCCAGAGGGCCAAGCATAGCCTTGAACCCGACTCCCTCTTGAATGTATTTCTCCACATGATCTGGATACAACCTTGCAGAAGCATGGTTAACTAAAGTGCTTTGCAAATTTCTAGTCCTATCGAAATCTAGAGGAAATCCAAATTCAATGAGATCCGGTAACTGCTGGTCAAAGTAGCAAGGCAAGTGTTTCCTCCAACTAGAGACGTTTAAATTAGTATTAACTGGTATACGTAAACCCAAAAAATTGGGAATACCCGAATTTCTGATCCATCTATGTGCCGTAAGCTCATCCGGAACCGAATGTCAGACTTTATGTTCTCCCTTGTACACATAGATAGGAGCCAATGGAATACAGCCAAACTTTGTACCTATCTGTGACTTACATTTACGGTATTCTGGAAGTAGGTCCGGATCTGTATCAAATGTACTTGAACTATTGAAATCCGGATCTGAATAACCTTGTTCCGTATGTGATATCAAGGTATGAACCGTATCACCAACAGACGAGGAATTTTCAGTATTTGTATCCCTGAAATCACTGTTTAGTTTTGTGCTTTCAGAAACTGAGAGATTTACAGTGGGTATATGCATGGCCTTGTCAGTATCCATTTGAATTTCTTCTTCTACATGCAATAACTGGAACCTATTTGTAACCAAAATATTGTATTCACTACTTACTTGATAAGTATCCAGTTGATTATCCCCAATCGGATGCGAAGTTGGATTTAAAAACAATTTATTTGCATGAACCACATGTCTGCTTTTGGCATAACCTTCAGCATTGATTTCTACAGTATTATTGGCATTGGTACTTGAACAAGTACTGACCACCTGTTTTGGTGCAGAAAGGTCAGTAACTGTATTGCTGCTGTGGCCAATGTTGTTCAATACCTTTTGGGCTTTGTCACCGTCCCTGAGAAGAACTTGGGCATAGGTTCTATGGTCCCTGTAATTAGTACAAGCCATGGCCAATTTGAACCTATGCTTAATTTTTTGTTTGGACCAACCTTGTAGTGAGAGCAATTCCTTGTCCGAATACATAGAATTTTTAACCACTCTAGAATGCTGGACACGCCTTGAACCCAGGGGCATGTCCAGGTTTACTCGTTTTTTGTACTCCTGCGACACTCAGTTTGTGGGTGGGGGTAAGCTTTACTGTCTTTGGCCCAGCACAAGGCACATACGTGTTTATACAGGACGCCTTTGGTCTCATGGGTTTGTTTCTGTGAGCACATATCTTTATTAAAATATACACAAGTGGCAGTTTTGGCGGCTGAATGCTTGTCTTGTGCTCTTTGAGCACTACCTTGACCAGTATTGTGTCTTTGAGCATGAGCCCTACATATCCTGTCAATTTTTTCAGTTTCCAGCCAGCCACCAATCTCACCCTGCTCCATCCTGCACAATAACACGGCATGGCTGGCCTTTGCAGAAGCCCAGGAGAAGTCTGTGGCATCATCTAGTAAATCTATGACATAATCCAACATATGTTCTCGAATTTTTATGTCAGACTCCTCCCGGATACTTCTGCAAAAACCAGCCATCCACAGGACTGGTGTGAGCTGATTATAGGTGACCCTATCCTTATTCTGACCTGATAGGACAAACTCATGCGGCCATCTGACCTTATGATTAACAAAAACATCCACAGCCCCACCCCTTTGGGACTTAATCTTGAACATACCTGGTTTAACGTTATCCGCCAAATGCCTGAGTCTGTTTTGTACTTCCTCTTGTATTCTAGCCTCCTCCCTCAGACGACTAGGTGGGGGAATATTACTAACTGTATGAACAGGAGGAGAAGTCGGTCCCACACTTTTGGTACCTGCATAAGCAACGCCACCTTTGGTTTTGACCTTGGATTTCTTAATTTTTGAAGTGTCATTTGTCGTTTTGCCCGATTTCATTGTACTCTCTATGCTATCCAATCTAGCCCCCAACGCACTAAGCTGAGCCAAAATCTGGGTATTAATATGATTTTGATCAACATTACTTTGATTCGAACCCATGGGCTGTGGGGTGTGACCCTTGCCAGTATTGTGAACTCTATCAAAACCGTGGGACTCAGAGGACAAATTTTGATCGGAATGGTCAACTAGGGCGTCTATGTCAATATCGGATCGGGAGTCAGACAGATCAGTAAAGCGGACTTGCCTTGGCTGTGATGACGATGGTCCCTCTCCCGATGCCATCAAGAAATCTGCATCTGACACTAGCTGCAATTGGATGGGAATCCGACATTCTCCTCTGTTCGACCTCAAGTTGTATCTGCCCTCATTCATATTGCAGGTTTAAAAAACTAAAATACTAAAAATGCTGCAGAATGGCCAATGGCAGAAAATTTTCTATGTTCACAGGTCACCTTGTAAATTCAAAGTGACCAATTTCCTAACTGAAACAAAGGTCACGCCCCACTGACCAATCACAGAGGTGATCGATTTGAACACATGGTTAACAAGAACCTACCCCAAAAATAATTATTATGGTTGTACCAGGACTGAGCCCCGAGACACCCACATGTCTCCTAGCACATCATCTACATATACCAGACTCAGCTGTCCTAAATCCAGACTCCTTCAAGGCTCCTTTTTTGACTATAATATCCACGAATCTAACAAACATTATTCTAACTCCTTCAGTCGTATGCAAGAATCCCTCCTTTCATATAAGAACTAGTCTCTCATTAATATTCTTTAGGAAATATCTTAAGACTCACCTCATCTCAAGCTTCCCCGCCTAGTGTCTTCCCTTAGTCCATATGGACACCCCTGGATTAGTGATCTAGAAGGTTCCGTGAATATCCCTTTTGTCAGTTCTCTCATTAGTTAAGTCCTCTGAATTCCCCTGTTAAGGGGACATATTGCACCTCATAGCAGGAGATTCGATTACATTAAAATTGTAAGTTTAGATCACTCAAGCTTGAGGCAATAGTAATAAACATAACAAAAATGATGATAATAGAAGATTTAACTTCTATTAAACTGATGCAGATTTTTCATTTAACATATAATCATCTATCATCTCATAATGTTGGACCAGATATGAGGAAACTACTGTCAAAATCTGTCCCTTTGAAACTGAGCAAAATGTGTTATATATCATTTTCTGTACTGTTGCTAAGCGCAACAACCTACCCAGCAGGCACACGCCTTGAAATGTCGTTTAGAGTTGAAAACAGGTCCTGATGTTGAAATCTGCATTATTAACTACTAAATCTAAGTTAGTTTTCTGACATGAAAAAGTAGTGATATTTTGACCAGAAATCATGGTGATTTTTAGTTGAAAAATTGACACTGACACAATTTTAACACTATTTCAAAGCTGGATTTTTGACTGTAAAAACTAGTGATACTTCATGAAAAATCACCACTATATCAAGTTAGGTTTTTTGACATGAAATCTTGGTCATGTTATTGAACAGAAAACAGGTTGAATATTGGGAAATGAATGACTAGTGGTAGTTGATTGAAAATTCTTTTTCTAGAGGGTGATATAGCGATTAAGTCTAAGCTTTTGAAAGAACTATTATTGCAACAGTTTTTGAATTTATAGATATTTGTAAAGCAAAGACTAATTTTTAAAGATTATAAAGATGATAAAGATAATGTGTGCATGTACTTGTGCATTTTTATCCATTCTGCTTATTAATTTATAGCAACTTACAACAAAACTGATGCACCCAAATATAATTTTTATAATTTATAATTATATTTTGATTAATGCAATTCCTGATAATTAAAAACATTTTAAAGTCAAACTTATATTAAATAAAAAAAGATAAATTCAAACATATTCATCAAAACTTAGTAATTTGAATTTGTTTCTCAAATACTCCCATACAAAACCTAGTTTTCAATTTGCAAGTTTACACTGAAAACTTCTCTATACAGAGAACCTAAGCTATAACATTTTATCACACAACAGTGAGTTTGGGGGTTTGGCCTGTGACTAAAAGTAATTAGATACCACATCAGGGGTGGAAGTGGGGGTTTACCCTTGCTCAATTGCATGCATGTTGTTTACTTCTTTAGGTCTGTTTTTTGTGGTCAAAACTGACAACTAATTAAGGTGGGGAGTAATGGGTGGAGTTCTACAAATGTGGCTATTCTTGTGTTTTTTTCAGTTTAAAGACAAAGTTGTATGAGACACAAGCATCTGAACTGAGCAATGTGGCTTTGCTACATGATTATAGCTTCTTTATAATTACAATATAATTATAGCCAACTTAATAAACCATTTAAAAGAAACTGATTAGATAAAATACTGAAGATATAAATAATGTCACAATTGCTTGTTATTTAAAAAGAAAAAATATGTTTTTAAATTTCACAAAAAGAATTTTAATTGAAGGCACTGAATAATACTGGTCCTATTAATAACATAAAAATGGATATCCAGTTAGAAAATATTCAACCAGATTTCAAAGTTGCGTGCCTGCTGGGTACGCTAATTATTCAAATGGCAGGTGATATTGGAACCTTTTCTATAGAGGAAATTTAAAGCTATTTGGGAACCAGGCTGAGTTGATAGATCTTCCCTATTGACAGTTTGCAAATTGCTTAACCTTTTGCAAATAAATATTAAGTTACGTGTAAGACATGCGTAAATAAACACAACAAGAATGTAAAACCTCCCCTAAGACTGAACTACAATACAAATAATAATTAAAAAAGAAGTTGACCTTAAGAAAGACCCTAAGTTATATTTTATATAGTTAGCAAGCAAGATCAGTTTATTTGTACACATTTGAAAATAATGTTACTTAATTTATGTAGACACTGGATATGAGAAGATATAGAAATTATTTGCACAAAACTTGAATAAATGTTATTAATTGTAACAGACCAGACGAAGAACCCTAAATTCCAACCTTTATGACGGTGCTAAAGGGGTAAATAAAACCCGATTGACACATAGTTTGAGGAAGAAAATTCCTTACAATTTTCTCTGCTTATACGAGTACCTAGTAAGGTGAGAAAATGGAAAACAATGAGTCACCATTCAGGTGTATGTATAAAACTTCATACCAATTAATGGTAAATAGAAAACTTTATGGCAGACACCCATTGATTCATTGCACAAAATCTTTTTGTAAACAGTATTGGAACAACTTTTGTCTATTCCTTTGAAAATTGAATTATCTGTTTTACTCATAAAAATATCAAGGTATAGTCTTCATCGATTGCTGAACCACTAATACAATAATGCTACTGTGAATCTGTTTGTATCTTTAGACATTTTCAATGGATAGACATTTGTTTTTCAATTTATCTCGGGGAAATATCAAATATCGCGGATATATCTCAAGAGAACTCGTGTCTAATTAACTTTACACAGTAAATCATATTTTTAACCAAAATTGTTTGACTGTGTTTTTCTTCTCACATTCATCAGTGTGATAAGTTCCTGCATGGCAAGTTCTTAGTTTTTTTGTGTATGGGTCAATGATATCATGTTTTGCATTTGCATTTCATAACCAAAGTGTCTGCTTATTAGCTGACCTAGGCCAGTAAATACTGACCAGAGATATGTAAATAAAAACAGTAAACAAACCAGTAAGTCTATATGGATAAGTTAGTGAAGATGTGCCATCACTGAGCACAACACTGGATTTTGGATATTTGACAGTACATTAACAATACAATATGATCTGGTGTTTTGGTTTGTAAATATGTTTCAGTGACACAATGTGCTGACTGCTTAAATATATACTATAGTTAAGAGAATACTGCAAATAATAATGTTACATAAGGGTGGTAATATGTCTAGGTATAATTTATGGCTATCTGTACATCCTCCAGTGTATCGTATATCCTGCATCATTAGACCTTCCAGTATATTCAGGATTTGGTTCTGTCTATGGCTTAATTCAGTGTTTACCTCATAAGATACTGCAGTTTTCACTGTTGGGATTTCAAAAGTGATTCAATTCAAAACCAAATCTGACTTACAAATTGGATGTGAGTCTGTGAGTCTGTACTGTGGATTATTTTAAGCTTTTAAAGCGAGTATTAGGGTTGGTGTGCATGTATGTAACCCAGCAGGCACGCAACTTTGAAATCAGGTTGAATCCAACGGTGAAATCTGGTTGAAATACGTGTAGATTTTGCAAACCGTTTTTAGTTGGATCCAACCGGTGAAATCATGTTGAAACCAACTGTTGAAATCTGGTTGAATTCAATGGGTGAAATCAGGTTGAAATACGTGTAGATTTTGCAAACCGTTTTTGGTTGGATCCAACCAGTGAAATCATGTTGAAACCAACTGTTGAAATCTGGTTGAATTCAATGGGTGAAATCAGGTTGAAATACGTGTAGATTTTGCAAACCGTTTTTGGTTGGATCCAACTAGTGAAATCATGTTGAAACCAATTGTTGAAATCTGGTTGTATTTATTTGTGATATCTGGTTGAAATACATGTAGATTTTGCAAACAGGTTTTGGTTGGATGAAATAGGGTTGAATTCAATGGGTAAAATCAGGTTATTTACATTGTCTTCTTTATTTGAATCATTGTAGCTTGTGTGTCATAATTATAGCTTCTTAATAATATTATACAATAACTATCCATATGCATATTTTACACTTTGGATACAACTCAGAGTAATTAATTCTTTCCAAGATGACATGTATTCATGAATCATTGTATATTCAATATTCTATTTCTGATGACATTGTAATGATACATAATTTTGCATCAAATATAATTATAATTGCTCAAGATATGTAAATCCATATTATCAAACTAGATATCCATTTTTATGTTTTTAATAGGACCAGTATTATTCAATGTCTTCAATTGAAATTCTTTATGTGAAATTTTAAAATATTTTTTTTTCTTTGTAAAAAACAAACAATTGTGACATTATTTATATCTTCAGCATTTTATCCAATCAGTTTCTGTTAAATGTTTTGTTAAGTTGCCAAGTTGGCTATAATTATATTGTAATTATAAAGAAGCTATAATCATGTAGCAAAGCCACAATGCTCAGTTCAGATGCTTGTGTCTCATACAACTTTGGCATATAAACTGAGAAAAAAACACAAGAATAGCCACATTATTAGAAATCCACCCATTACTCCCCACCTTAATTAGTTGTCAGTGCTGACCACAAAAACAGACTTAAAGAAGTAAACACCATGCATGCAATTGAGCAGGGGTAAACCCCTACCTCCACCCCCGCTGTGTTATCTAATTACTTTAGTCACAGGTCCAGTGTTCTGTGTAGTAGAGTACAGATAAGAAAAACCAGGAACCCCCCAACCTCACTGTTGTGTGATAAAATGTTATAGCTTAGGTTCTCTGTATAGAGAAGTTTTCAGTGTAAACTTGCAAACTGAAAACTAGTTCTTTGTGTATGGGAGAACTTTGAGAAACAAATTCTAATTACTAAGTTTTGATGAATAAGTTTGAATTTATCTTTTTTTATTTAAAATAAGTTTGACTTCAAAATGTTTTTTTTTTAATTATCGAGAATTGTATTACTCAAAATATAATTATAAATTATAAAAATTATATTTGGATGCATCAGTTAATTAATAAGGAGAATGGATAAAAATGTACAAGTACATGCACACATAATCTTTATAATCTTTAAAAATTCGTCTTTGCTTTACAAATACCTACAAATTCAAAAACAATTGCAATAATAGTTCTTTCAAAAAGTTAGACTTAATTACTATATCATCCTCTAGAAAATGAATTTTCAATCAACCAGTCATTCATTTCCCAATATTCAACCTGTTTTCTGTTCAATAATATGACTAAGATTTCATGTCGAAAAACCTAACTTGATTTAGTGGTGATTTTTTATGAAGTATCACTACTTTTTCCAGTCAGAAATCCAGCTTTGAAATAGTGTTGAAATTGTGTCAGTGTCAGTTTTTCAACCAAAAATCACCATGATTTCTGGTCAAAATATCACTACTTTTTCATGTCAGAAAACTAACTTAGATTTAGTAGTTGGTAATGTGCATTTCAACGTCAGGATCTGTTTTCAACTCTAAATCAACGACATTTCAAGGCGTGTGCCTGCTGGGAACCCCGATCCTGAAATCTTTTGTCTCTTTTGAGATGACAGAAATGCCAACAGATACTTTATGAGATTTATAAATGTCGGGACCATTTTACAAACAGCTTGCACTTGAGGGATTTTATCTCTCACAAGGAGGTCGTATGATTGTTGTATTTTGATTGTGTGTCAGCAAGATGATGAAAAGATAACAGATTTACCTCCAATTATCACAGTAGGTGAGTCTTGGTCTAAAGCAGAACTGATTTACTTTTTTGTTAATGATCCGCAGCCAATACTGGGCCCCTGTTTTTTAGAGGGTTTTGCATTTTCGCTGAAATCTTTATCGATGGAAGATGTGCAGTTTATTGTAGCAATAAAGGATGAGGTTTGAGTATTGTATCGTCGAATACATCACAAACTTCTGGGCGGAATAATGGACGAAGCCCGATAGAGCTGAGCCCATTATGGCTGGATGTTTGTGATTTATTCGATGATACAACTACTCAAACCAAGTCCTTTATTGCTATTATAAAGACCGGTATGATTTTAACACAAAAATGTCTATTTTTTCAGTCAATAAATATAGTTATTTAGGAACTATATCTTTGCTGAATTACAGCCATTTGGACTACTTCTACAATATTGTATCCCTCGCGTCATAATGTATATTAGCAACGATGCGCAGTGACAAGTTTTCATTCACTGCGATTTCCGGTCTTTATAATGTTTTTGAACTGACGTTGACGATTGTTCCACATGGTTAAGGAAGCATTTCTGTTGCGGATTCATGGACTGCAAAACTCAGATCGCATATATCAAAACGCACACTTTCACAATGCCGCTAAAAGCATTAACTTCTTGATGACTCTTGTATGGAAAAAAAAGGTGTGAAGATTGCAAGAACTGACAGTAATCACAATCAGGGATACATTTAGAAACAAGAGGGGTGATCCTGAATTAGTTGGCAAATTTGTAATTTGAAGGTCTCTCTGCCACCCACTGAAATCAGATAGCCAAGGTCATTAGGCTTAGAAGATGTAATTGAAAAAAGGTGTTCCTACGTAAAGTGAACAGAATTATATTTGAACATAGTTTGAGCCTCAAAGTCATTCTTCATGTTATAATAAGGTATGCAAGTCTTCTTCCATAGAAGCAGTGGCAACAGTTTGAAAAAAAATTCCATTGGTGTTTCACTTAAATAAACAATAATATAACAATGTGTTACAATAATATAATGTAGATATTATTGGTCGGAATCAATTGGCTCAACAGTTTGGGTTATAAAATCTGAGGTGTACACTTGACGTAAAGATAAAAAAATGATCAAAGAGTCAATGATATCTCTATCCTTACCTGCATGAAGGTCACTGATTTGAATCAGCAATAACAGCTCATAGTGAAAGGAGAGATCAGACCCACAGATCTTGATATTGACACATCAATCATGATTAACTCTGAAAGCAGGAACCGGAAGGGGCGTGTCTTACAAGTGAGTAAATTATCGAGGATAATCTAATATGGTGTGAAGTCAAGTATATAGAGCAAAAATGAGAGTTTCAGTGAGAGTTTTTTAAGGTGACAGAGAGGGGTTTGGATGGAAAAAGAAAATGGATTAGTGATACACACTTTGAAAAGATTTAGCATTTGTATGTCTGTGTTGAGTGAAATTTTTTGATAAGGTCATGTGTTTTCAGGTAAGTATCTGTAGGTGTATTTGTACATTAAAATAAGAGTGATTATATGTTGTATTAATGCAAGGGCTAAGCTTAAGATTTCACAATATTTAAGACTGGCCGGCCGATTTTAAGATTAGAAGCCAAATTTTGGATCCTAAGCAGGATTATTGCCTATTTTGGAGATATGTGATACCTTAAATTTGCCTTGAACATTGATGCTGTTTAAATAAGTGTGCTTGATTAAAAAGGTTTAGTGTATATAGATTTAATAATTAAACGGTTTTATAATTAAGCTTGTAAAAGATACATATCACCATCGACAAAACAGATTAAAATATTCATTTTGTAATAAACCTATGAAAAATATTGATATTCAAGTGTCTTTTCCCCTGATTGGTCAGACATAATGTTTTGGTGTAAAATTGTCAGAATCTTTCACACTTTGTGGCCTCAGTCAATGGGCATTGGAATTTCACAAATTAAAGTATGAAAAGTATGGTTATATGATGGCACATTATTAAAGTGCAAAAAATCCAGCTGATGAACTAAGAAATAGCCGCAGCTGTTTTGTAAGTCACTATAGAGATAATTCAAATAGCAGTGTAAGATCTGCATTTAATCTTATTCTTAAGAATGCTCTTATTCTAAGATTTGTAAGATTTTTTCTTATTGTCAGAGGACAAGGTTTAAGGGAAACCGAACCCATAGCCTCCCACTATAGGGACCCACACTCTACCAGTTGAGATATAAGGGAAGCTCCTGCTAGCCAAGCCTGTACAAGCATAGGTATTCAAGCTTATTTTGTCTGTAACCATTAATGCTTCCATGTTTTTAATATTCTAATTGTCAATGAGATTATGCAAGCATTTAATGTAAATAACCTACTAAGGAGTTACGCCTCCTGGTGGCAATTAATGTATTTTAATGCATATAAAATGATCCATTGTTTGTAAGTGTCTGTAATTTGTTATTTTAATTGAATTTTAGTTTAGTTATAAATTATAGCTTAACATCTATGGTTTAAACTACCCCTTCTAATAAAAACTATATTTACTTTTAAGTGTATGCAAAGGCCCTTAGTACTTACAAAGGTCCAATAATTATCGGGTATATGATTGCAGACAGAAACATTCATCAGTAGATATTTATAAGATAAAAACTCATAAAACTGAAAACCCTGTGTACACTTATCCAGAATGGATTTCTTTTTAGATTGCTTATACTTAAATGAAGCATTCCAAACTATGATTAATATTCTCTAATTATAAGTTATGACGTCATATTAGGAATCAACTCCTCTCCTGGTCATACTACAGCATGTATTTGGTACGGTTCCAAGAGGTAGAGATACTCGATCCTTTCTCCAGAAGCCCCACCTATGTTCTTACTCTTTCTTCCTGCAAAGTCTTATTCCATCTGTAATATCTGTATTTTTTCACTTCAACTGGATACATGTGAAGACAACATAAACCAATAAGAGCACTGAGAGAGTGTATACCTCCACCAGGGCATTTTATCGTGTACATCAGAACCTTATTTATCTTTTCTTGAACAAAACAGCTCAATAATAAGTAAAAGGGAAAATTCGGATCTTTGATGCTTTTTGTATCCAGGTGGTGATCCGGATCACTCTCAAAACCTAAAGGGATCCATCTTCTCATTTTTTTCATGAAGATCCAACCAGTGGCAATTGCATAATTCTGCTAACAAACAAACAAACAAACAAACAGAGAGACAGTCAGACAGGCAGTGGGACAAATAATGCAATGGGAAATTTTCAGTTACACACCGCTACAGTTATTAGATATATTGACCTTATCGCACAAAGAGGATAAGTAGACAGAGTTTTGTCTCTTGGTTCAAATTAATAAATGCTTGGCATTTCTAAGGATAAAGACTTGTTAATTTAATTACAAATTACATTTAGAGTCATGTTCTTTGGGTTATGACAAATATTATGTTCAACAGTTGAAAAACCTGAGATATACCCAAGGTTTCGTGTTCAGAAAAGGACTTCAATCTGATAATGTTCAATATTAATATTTTCAATTGCAATTTCAATTTTCAAATAGTATTTGGCCAGAATAAACTTAATGGCTATATATGAAATGTTTGTTATATTGTAAAAATGCAGTAACAGAGATTTCAAAAATGCAATGACACTTGTAGACATGTTAAATTTAAGACAAAATCCTAGACCTTTTAGACCTTTATTAAATTTCTATTTTCTATGAGCATGAACTGTGAAATATTTGTAGTAAATATCCCAGGCTGAACGATTTAGATTTTTGACAAAATAATGCAAAATAAAGACTTAACACCATGTCTCTCGGACGACTGACGTTGCTGTTGCTCAGAAAATCACTGTCCTTAAAAATTTCTTTCTGTTATTCTTTCAGCAATCATAGTCAATGCACTGACATTATCTGTCCAAAAGGTCAAAGGCCACAACTTAAAGAGCAATGGAAAGGTGAAGCGTTTCTACTCCAACAAGAGGTGTCTTTTAAAACTGTCAAAGCCTAAAAGAAACACATGCTACTGTGTTTTGAATTGTCACAGTATATACTAGAATTCCAGCATATGTGGCATTACAATATTGTAAATATGGCATATCCTTTATGCCATTGTGGTCTAAACTAATCACACTTTTATGGTAGTGAATCTCTGAAGATGTTGAAGAACAAAGAAATAACTAGGCTGTAAAGTCTTTCAGTCTACATGGGCGAGCTTCACAGCCATCAGAGACACAAGTAGTGCACTAGAATTTATGAAAGTCTGGCGACACAAAGAAATTCCAACTCAGACACATCCCATAGCTGGTCTAGAACTCAGAT
The DNA here is from genome assembly GCA_964017235.1 of Sabellastarte sp. h YS-2021. Taxonomy (NCBI): domain Eukaryota; kingdom Metazoa; phylum Annelida; class Polychaeta; order Sabellida; family Sabellidae; genus Sabellastarte; species Sabellastarte sp. h YS-2021. Next base: position 68,434,474 of record OZ024937.1, read on the forward strand.
GGTCACCCACATCATGGCCTATTGCTGCTTAACTTCAGTGAAGAGACAGATAATCATCATACTATGCCACAATTCATGAAAGTCCGGAGACAAAAAAAAAATTATTCCTAGAAGCTCGAGCCTTGCTAGAGCTTGAGCTTTAAAATGTGTAATCATTTTAGGCCCGTTCAAAAGCCAGGGCCATATTGAGAAAAGCCCTCAACATTGTCGCTTGTGGGAGTCTAACCCATACAGAAATGACAACCTGTGACTAAATACCAAACTTGCTAACCCACTAGGTCAATGAGGACCACCAGTTTATATGGTCATCCGAGCCATTATGTGTCCGCCTTTTACCTGGGATCAAACCAAAGTCTGCAGTGTACCTAAGCGAGTGGGTTGCACAGTAGACCACATATGTGTTGTCAGAAAATGTATACAGTGTATAAATGTTACATCCACGGCCCTCTAAGGCTTCCATATATTTCAATTTCTTAATATTTCACCTTGACATTAGAAGTAAATGAAACACTTGTATCTTGCTGGGGTTTAACAAGAAGTGTCAATATGGTCACCTTTTCATTCTTCAGTAGATCTTTGTTATCATCTGACATTTTCCCGCACTGAACACCTGTTTATTTAGGATGTAGCTGTCATAGTACTTATGAAAACAGACCTTTAGAACACACATTGAGATGAATACGAAAAGGTTAGTTTAGTATGAAATGATTTACAAATCCTCTGACAGACATTAGATTACTGATTACTTTCTATCAAAGCACTATATTCTTCACATTAAATGTACAAAAACTTGCATTAATTTTAAAAAAAATTATTCATGATTAATTATATCAACATACGATAAAAATTGTGCCTAATATACAAAATAATGAAAACAAAGTTGGGTTTTCAAGCACCTTTCAACAACCAAGGTTAAGTCAGGACAGTATTCCCAGCTGTACTCGAAACATGTGAGAGGAAAGTTATTAAATGTCCAACTTATCAATCATACAGCCCCATGTCTCTTAAAAACGAGAGAAAAACATATAAAAAGTATTTCTAATTTCATCGCAATGCTGTCCTTGAAACAGCAAAGATAAAAAAACATGTTTGATCTTTGTGGTTTACATTTTGCTATCTGTTTGTCTGTGTGTGGGAAAGAGGGAGTTTAATAATGGGCCAAAGTCCATAAAGTGTGGACATCAGTTTTTGTATGGTAACATTTCTGAGCAACTACACAGAAAGCCTTTTTACACAGACACTAAATAAAGTGTGTCTATAAGGGAATGAAATGTGTCATGAAAATGTGACAATAAAAAAAAAAAACTACGTTTGGATAAGTAGTGTAATGCTATTGTATTAAACATTACGTATTTTATTTTAACAAATTATCTTCTGATACAATTGTAAAGACTAATCATAACTCTTCAAAATTTGGACAGCCTTGTGAATTTCAGTTTTGTGTCTCCTTGGATAATGCTGTGTGTTTTTCAATGTATGCTAGGGTACGTGACTTTATGTTTTAAACCAAATGGCTAAAATGAGAAAAAGTATAATGAGTATAATGCGTATGAAATCAATTTTACTGTTTTTACATGTGAAGCAAAATAATTATTTGAAATAGCACTTTGTTGACAAGTGTACTTGATATACATTCCCTGAGGCTCTGTACGTCCAAATGGTTTGATCAAGAGACAGAAATAACAAGAATATCTTCCTCAGAGAGGGTGGTTAAAATGGTGACAGCGGCTAAAGATGAAACAGATATGATTTTTGAGTTTTCTGCTTAAACTGAGAATGCTTGCTTGGGATATAATCTGAGCCTGTACCTTACTCCAGTCATGTTGAGCAGCATTATGGCAACAGTTACTTTGGGCTATTTATTTGGTTAGATGGATGACACATGTAGTTGGTTCCAATGCAGAAGATTATCAGACTGCTAGAAAGATGGGGTGTGGTAAGATAACCAGTACTCAAGGCCTTAAAAATGATTCTATATTTTTACTTTCAGGGAGAGTATAAAATGTAGACTGTTATAAAATGCACTCATTCATCTCATTCATTGTCTCTAAAATACATCCGAGTGTAAAGACTTGTAGACAAGTCTAACATTGAACACGTTACCATTGGAGTCTTTTTTTAAACGGTATATTTATATTTTTTAACCTTTGCTGTTTGGTTAAAATGGCTGTTTTAACATGGCTTTATATATCTGAATAATTTTTTTCAGAATAGGTTCGAGGGAAAATGCATGTTTCTATTAGTGTAAATAAGTTGCAAGTCCTTTTAAAAGACTGTTATTTACAATTGCTATTTTAATTTCTCTTGGTTCATTTGTGAAGAAAAACAAGTTCCATTGGATATGTGATATTTTAATTCAATGTACAGTCCAGGTGTATCAGTCTTTTACGAGGATCCTTCAGGTTAAATTTGCATTTTTTTACGAAAGGTCTTGGCCAAATCTTAAACTTAAGTTTGCTATAATTTTATGCAAAAGTTAACTAAGATTTGCGCCCTCGGGCCTTTATCCCAAACAGGGATTACGTCAGTGAAAAATCAATTTAAGTTTGGTCTAACAGACAGTATACATAAGCTAATGTTACCAATTAAATTGGGACCACTAATTCTTTATGGTGAACTTATCTTCGACGTAATGAAACTTTCACCTGATTATAATATATGTAGCTGCTTGCTTTTTGGTATGATCTTAGTGCCCTTTTGCTAAACCCATCCTCTAAACTGCTGGGGCATCTAGATCTTACCTCAATTTAAGTTAATCTTTACTTGCCCCCTTCAGCTAAGGTTAGCCTAATGTAAAAATAAATTGAAGTAAAATAGTTCTAAAATAGTATTAATGTACCCTCAACCTGCCTTATATCTGACTTCACATAGTTGACAAATATTGGTTCACTACTGCTAAGGGTAACTGTATCTTTGAGTTTTTCAAAAGGAATCCACATGTTGTGTGAGTAGGGAACTATTAATGCAGAGAAGACAAGGGCTGATAATACGCAACATTTAGATATATCACATGGAATGTCCCTGTTTTCTGTCACAGCCATCTAATGCTGCATTCTTTGTTGCACATACAACTAAAGAGAGCAGACTTGACCAAGTAGGCAATAGAAAGTGTTCCTCGAAACAATAATACAAAAAAACAACAAAAAACCACTCCAAGTAGACCATAAACTCGTGACGTAGAACACATTTGCAAATATTGTTTTACAGGATTTAAAGAGAAGAAATTGGAATATACAGTCATTAAAGCTTCTACATGGATTTGCCAACAGTTTTGTAAAAAAAAAACATTTCAGTAGAAATGTTAAAATCAGAATCATCCCTAACATAAAGTTGAGTTTTATGGGCATACTTTTTGGATAAATTCCAGCAAGTGGATTTACAAGGTATAAATTTTGTTTTTGTTTAAATCCAGATTTAAATACACAAGAAATATTTGTACTTTGGGTGTATACAATTGATTTTATTTTCCAGTTTTATGGAGCTCTTAGTTATAATATACTTTTGTTTATACCATCTTACATTGTTAAGTCCAACGTAATTTAGTTCTATATGGGTTTGAGTATGTATTACTATATGTACCACAAAGCAGCAATGCAACCCAAAAGTTGAAAAAGTAATGACACATGGTCTTCAGTAGATTAAACACTGCACTGTTTGTAATAACCTGCTTAGTTTAGTTCAATCTAACGTTTGAAATGGACTCCTATACAGTGCTCAATCTGATGAAACTGGGGAGCAGTTTTCCACATTTCAACTATTGATATATATATATAGTTATAATAACAATAATAATTGAAACACTTGTGAATCACCAAATCACCTTAACCATCTCCTAAGACGCTGGGGATGGCTAAGACAGCGTCTAAAACCAACTACATTTGGTTTTCTCTGAGTTAACATTCAGAAGTATGTTTCTATCAATATAAAGACAGGTTATAGTATTTGAAAGTAAACTTCCATTATTTTCACTATGACTCTGAATGATAAAGTTCAGAATTGGGTTAATGGGACATGTCATTACAGTTTTCATAATGTTGTTTCCCTTGCATCTTTCTGTCTATGTGCATATGTCAATCATTGCACATTGAATCTGGGTTGCCAGATGCAATTTCACACAAAGAGAAGTCAATCAGTGGCTCGGCCCTACTCAAAGATTATCCGGGTCTGCACTGGGATTCAAGAATTTTTGTAGGGATCCCCAGGCTAGGGTTTGCACTGCCTTAGACACTATTATAAGCTCCATTCAAACCCAAAACCGCAGAAGTGACAGCCAAGTGAACATTGCTTAAACTTGAAACCCACAAGCCCACTGAGGCCTCTTGCATTTCATAAAACAAGAAGTGTGACTGGAATAAGCTTATTGTCCATATATCATATGTGTATTAAGGGTCTTATGTAGCAAAAACTGGTGCTAAACTAAAAGGTCAGTTTTTAAAAGAAACTAAAATTTTATATTTGTGGATCTATGTTTATCTCTATGTAATCCGTGTGTTGACTATCAATGTAACTAGCATTATTATCATCATTAAGAAAAAAGAATAGGAAAAATACACACAAAGCAAGTGAAACATAATATGAGAATATATACCTTTGTCAAAATACATATCACAAGAAAATAGCTGGAAAGGGCTCCAATGTGTCCAGCAGATTAAACAGATGTTATGATTACCCACTCAACTGATGTTCTGTGAGAACCAATAACATAACATTAACAGTATTTGGTCATATTTGATATGATCATTTAGCCTAAGGGCTTTCAACAGACAAAACACAGACCACTAGGATGTTGTCGGCATTATTTCTCTGTTAGTTTAGGTATGATATTTATGTGGCAAAACATTGCAACAACAAAACACTAGGGAATTACACAGGAGAGACCAAGAAAGAAAGTTATTTTCTGTTGCTATAGTTAACAAAATGCTTATTTCAAAAGTTCTCTCTAAAATATAAATAAGATCATCAGTGGCCTAGTGAGTGGCCACGGTGGCAGAGTGGTAATACTCTCGGCTCCCACCTCTGAGATCGGGGTTTGATTCTCAACCCAACCTCAAGTGAGAAAGCTGGCAGTTGCTTGCTGTTGGTAAGCATTTTACAGTACAGAACCTTGACCAACTGTATGTACTGGTTTCCTCTGCCCTCCCAACTACCCATCGTGATATGACCTGTACAGTGTTGAAAGCAACATAAAACCCCAAATAAATAAATCAGTGGCCTAGTGGTTAGCAAGTTTAGCATCTAATCACAGGCAGTCATCTCTGTGTGGGTTCAGCTCGCACAAATGGCAATGCTGAGGATCTGTCCTAACATGACCCTGGCTGTTGAACGGGGCGTAAAAAACAACTTTGATAACTTCCTCGAAAATATATAATATGCAGGGGATGTATATATTCACAAAAAAAGAATTACAGAAAGATCAAAGAAACAGCAGCTGAAGTATGCAAAAACTTCAGATTATTTCTGTCCTGGCTTTCAATAATTAACTTTGTGACTTCTGCCCCAGTTAAGTTATAAGACAGACTTGTGTATTCTATTCAAACAGCTAGAGTTCATAATAAACTTCATTACTACTATGCTACTGAGGTTTATCATATGGACAATTAAACTGTTACTGTGGTGGGAATCCTGACATTCTTTGACCTCTGAAAATGGAGGAAAAAAGGCTTGACGACATCCAGTTAGCCACTTCTATGACAACGCATTTAAATATCGTAATTAAAAGCTTATTTGTTTCAAGAGATTATCCGCCTTAGTCTTCCTTCTCTGGTATCTAATCTAATCACAGGCTGTCACCTCTGTGGGTTCGAGTCCCACAAGTGCCAATGCTTAGGACCTGTCCCAGCAGTACCCTGGCTGTTGAATGGGACGTAAAACTCCAACCTTGAAATTAAGCGGAGATTAAGCGCTACGAAAATTTAATTAAATTCAGAAATTAAATTGAAACATTCGTTTGTGTCAAACTGCCTCCTAATAAATGATTTGCAGCTGTACATTACTTGTTCGGTTTTTTTCAAGTGGTGTAATTGGTGCTTCTGAATTTGTAGCCCAAATAAAACACATGTGATAATATACGTGACTATTAGCTTACGTTAATTTTTTTTATATGAAAGGGTGACCTACTTTTATCCATAATTCTCCAGTTTGTTATGTACTAACAGTTGTTGTTGAGAAGGTATTTTCACACACCTGTAACAGATCAGTAATTGTTTGTCTTGTATAACAAGATGACAGACAGATATTTATTGCCGGAAAAGAGGGACATTAAAACCAGATACCATTAACTTCAAATTCTTAACTTTAAGATCTACTTACATACACATTTATGTAATATATCACTAACTGATATTCTATATTGAGTGACCGTCCAGCATAAAAATATAATATGAAGTTCTGGTCAGAGAATAGGAAATAGTACTTAGTAATTTTGTGAGATAAGTCTATGTTGTAAGTGACCTGTTTTCATGGTGCTGGTGCAAACCATCGTAAAAGGGAACTACTGAAGTATGGAAATAAAGAAATTTATATGTATGGCAAATATAATTTTGAGACATTTGTGCATCACTTACAGTCACAAGTGGCATTTTACTGTTTTATGGTAGTAGGAAGTGTTTTGTTTCAATTGGATAAAGATCTTGACAGCCTTGATAATTGGAGTGGTTAATAATTAGAACTATTGATCTACAATTTCACATTCCTTAAAGATTTCAATAGATCAAATTAGTCACATGGTCATAAAGTACAGACTAAAATAAATGATCTTCATTCAATTTTATACAGAAAAAGACATTGACATTTTGATATAAAATGTCACAAAACCAAACTGACTTTTATAAAGAGTGCTCTGACCCCATAAACTATGCATTTGATGTTCTTTTGCCTCAGCTTTTCATTGTAAGGATTAGGTCTTTATACTAAGTTCTTGGAATTGTACAGGTCATTTGTATGAAAGGGTGTTACGTTTGTGTACTAAATGAACAACCCCTGAAATCCAGGTGACTTATATCCTGTTACTAGTGCTCTAAGTATGTTGAACATCAACTACTTCATCAACGTTAGTGAAAGGTTTCAACACCTTGATCAACATGTTTAAGCATAAATATCAAATAGGTTTATAGAATGTAAAATTGCATGTTTCACATTATAGTCCAGACACATGGCAATGCATATATACCAATATATTTATATTTCGAGGCATGTGCAGTTGTGAAAAAAAAAAAAACTCAACATTATTATAAAAACACAGCATATTTCTGACTCAGATTTCTAATAAAATAACGTAGATGTGGCATTGGTTGAAAAAAAAAAGGTTTTTGTATTTTAACAGGTGAATAGAAAATGACATCTTACCATGGATATTACAACTTCTTTCCAAGAAAGTGACAGCATTTCCGTCACTCCCACTACAAACATAAGTAATGCTATAGGGAGTGAAACTTCTAGGTACTCCATCTCTACAGGAGGTATGACCAGACACACTGCAAGTAGTATGGCAGCCGAGTCTACACTGATATTATCCACAACGGAAGCATATGGTGACATTGGTGAAATGAAGTCAGAGATGGACATCAATCCAACGGAAACCACAAACAGTAGTGACGTCACTGTTTTTGTTGCAGCAAATAGTAGTGACGTAATCACAATGGTGACAGGCAATGCCAGTGACATAATGATGGACTACTTTGATGAAGACGAAGATGATGAATATACTTGGCCATTACGTAAACAGGTCATCGTGGGGATAATCTTGTTCCTACTCTCTGTAGTCATAATATTGGGGAATATCTTAACCATACTGGTATTTCTGAGAGACCCAAAGATACGCACAGTACAGAACATGTACATTTTCAACCTGGCTATCACAGATATCTGCATAGGTGTGTCCAGTGTGCCATTCTATGCTATTTACACAGTGCTGGGGTATGAGTGGGTGCTAGGTTATGAGTACTGTAAACTCTGGAGTATTGTGGACTACTGGGTGTGTGCAGAATCTAGTCTTACCATCATACTGATCAGCCATGACAGGTTGTTGATGGTTACTAAAGGTAAACTAATTCCTAAAAATATTCCTAAAAGTACACCTCTACGTCTAGTGATTTGGTTAAATGAATCAAAACAAATGGCATATTTTCATAAAGAAAGATAATTGTTTAGTCAATTTTGAAAGAAAAAATAGAATCAAACTGTTGTTCCAGATGATTGACACAAAATTGGTGAGTAGCTCTTTATTAAATTTACAACTGGCTGTGTATTAAGACCAACTGCATTTGTGGAAACTTTTCAATAAAAGTCAATGTGTCTAATGACAATTAAATAAGTTTGTTTTGCCTTTGTAATGTTTACAATGGTCCTTAAGAAATGTGTTGGCAAATGGCAATAACTGATGTATTATTATTGTCAATAATTTTACTGTTTTACCATCTTATTTTCAGGTGTCACGTATATACATGCCGAGACCAAGACAAAGGCATTGATTAAAATCTTATTTACCTGGCTCATTTCTTTCCTCATATATGGACCAGCTGTCATTGGTTACAACTATTGGAGGGGTGAGTGTCATTACACCACTTGTTATATTTATGCCTGAGGGAACATTAACATGTTTTTGAAATGCATTTTTAACAAGATTAGCTTTTTTGCCATCATTGCTTTTTTGCCATCAATTTCAAGGATGTAATGATGTACCAGGTTATATGAATAACTTGGAGGCATACCATAAGATATGAAAACTCTGCATATTTATTGAGTATAATTTGCCAAAATGTTTTTGTGGTTAAACCTGTCAGCTGTTTGACTGCATTCCCAGATATTTGATAACCACCTTTCAGGTATATTTATGTTCGTTCATTCTCAGGCTAAGCTTTCTTTAAAAGCTTCTTTCATAGTATTGAGGTACGTCAGTCAATACAAAGTAACTTGCAGCTAAGATTGAAGCTGTTCTTGGTGGACAAAAGCACCATTAAGTGATTTGCCTGAGGACAAGAAGTGTGCAGTATGCAACAGTGTCATATTATCACTGCAATCCTATTTAACGGTAACACATTAACAACCTATGGTAGGTTTACACTTCTCCAGACAAACAGCTCAAATGATCACCTATCATGGTGAAAATTAAAGATTGTGGCCTTCTTTTGGCATCTTTCAGTTGTAATGTGACAATAGAAGAACATATCTACCATGTAGGTTAAAGGTACATGTTATGACATGAATAGATCTCTGAAATACCTGAAAAATTGATGTCTAGAAACATGAACCTCACTGAACTGAAAAGCAGATAAAATGGCCACATTTACGGTTTCTTCTAGGACTGTTGTGAACAGATCTTGTGTTTACAAGTTTCCCACATACCTGATAAATACCCTGGATATATTTGGATACCTTATATTATACCTTTGACCAACTAGTATAAACTGCTTTTCTCTATCCCCCAACTACCTGTCTTGATATTACCTCTTTGATTATCCCGAAAGCAACGTCAACACCAAAACAATCCATACATACAGCTTAATATGTTGTGGAGCTCCACCACATGTATCACAAAAAGAAAAAAAAGAATTTACTATGTTACTACTACAGGTTACAGCATAATAGATGAGATGGACTGTGATGTGGAGTTTGCTACAGAATTCTGGTACACTACAATCACAGCTTTTCTGGAATTCTGTGTGCCCTTTGTGTTGCTGGTTACATTCAGTTCTCTACTGTACACAAACCTCAGGGAAAGAAGCAAGAAAATCAATAAATCTGTGAGTAAGGTGAGTAGTTATAGCCAGGTAAAAGGGCACTATTAAATCCATGATGAGTAAGTCTGGCGTGAGTCAATGTTTCAACATATTTTGTCATCTATAAAATATAGATACTATCTTCTTTAATTTTCCAGCTGAATATTTACATAAAATTATTACAGTTGTCAAGTATGATTTTAGTACAAGTATAGAATGAAGTTATTATGAAGCACATGGTAGAATTGGTAAGAATTCAGCATTGGCAGTGTTTCTTTAATGTAAATTTCCCACTAGAGTAGAACAAAAACATGTGAGGTGTCAGTCAGCTACTAAAATGCACTCATACACTTCTCTGTACCATTTAACAGCACACAGTTGCAGTAGTATCGCTTGATTCTGACAGCAATGCCAAACCGACTACCACTGCGAAGCACGAGTCCACGGCTTTGTCAAAGGACAAGAAAGCAGCCAGATCCTTGGCTATACTAGTCATCACATATGCCATTTGTTGGACACCATACACTATAATGACAGTTATAAATGCCTTCTGTGAGATTTGTGTTCATGAAGATGCTTATGAGGTGGCAACTTGGCTGCTCTGGGCTAATTCTGCATTCAACCCCTTCTTGTATGCAGCCACCAATCAGAGGTTCAGGCATAACTTTGAAGTCTTGATATGTAAATTGGTCAACAAAGACAGAATCCATCCGATGAAATCTTCCTCACAGGCTAACAAAACTGAACAAGTGTCTACCTCTAAAGCTTAGAGTTTAAAATATAATTATACATTTAGATATTACTTTGAAACTCTTTGACGCGTAAATTGTTAAAAAAGACGGGATTTACCCGATGAAATCTTCTTGGAAATCACATAAAACCAAACAAGTAGCTAATTATGCAGTAAAAGTGGGGTATCAAATCAGAGATGTAAATATAAGTTTGAATGAATGATGTGTAAATTGATTACACATTTCTAATAACATGCCCCAATAAAAACTCATGTTTAAAATTGTATTTAAAGTCTGGTACCATGTCAAATTATTCATAAAATGTATGTTGCCCATGCTTTTGAATTCCTAATTTACTACAATTTTAAAATGTGCAAAAATTATGAGGATGCTAAGCTTAAACAGGAGGCTTTGTGTATAGCAGGGATACTTCTTTCAAGGATTTGCTTTCATTAGAGTGTTTCATTTCATCAATATTGTGATAAATAGTAATGTACCAGATGTACACTGATTCCTGGTTCATCTGTGATGTCACATGTTAGAGTTGGAGAAATTTGAAAATGTCCATCTCCTTTTACTGACTTTCTTGGCTTGTGTCTTAGATGATCTAATACTGAAGCTGTTTATAAGAAGAATGAACCTTCCATTTGACAGGACAGAGTTCATCTAGTGAAATATTCTTTATGTGTCAATTAAACTGAGAAACAAACGCTAACTCTATTAAACCGTAAAGTAAAGAATATAATCTGGATTCTGACCTAAATTTGAATTTTTACAAAGTAGATTGACTTTTAACAAAGACGGTAGTTCAGTCCCAAAAATATTACTCAAAGATCACTCCTAGAGATTTCTAGATTTCGATTTCGTGGATGAGCTTGACCCCTTCAGACTTGACCCACCTGTAGGGAGGTCTCTGCGGATCGATGTGGCTCCTCCTGATTCTAGGGTTGCGTCCCATCCCCCTTTAGGCCTTACCCACCTTCAGGGATCGCTTCCTGGCTATCAGCCATTGGGTACATAACAGGTCGGACCCGGCTGACCCGGGCTTCCCCTACCGATCTTGACAAAAGCCAGACCAGTCTGACATTGGTCACACACTGATAATGACTTTCACCAAACATAACATATTATAATTGTATCAATAAGTATTTATAAACAGTATATATATCACCCTGCATGGGTATGTTGTAACCTTATGGTAATTTATGTAATAATTACAGTTCCCTGTTTTGGGACATCTTATCTATTTTTAATGGTGTTGTTTACATCTTATGTACTCCCTTGTGGGGGCTTTTAAAATCTTACCATGTAATACTTTAAACTTTCTATATACTCCTTTACTAACATGTAAATAAACAAAAATTTTCCCAACCATGCCTTACACTTTCATCCCATGACCTTTGACCTATCACCTCTAGGGTCAAACTCACTACTTCAGAGATATTGGTTGACAGGGTTTCAAATCCAGGCAACTGAGATCCGTTCCATCACACAGGCTAAAATGACTACTTAGTGTTATCAATGAGTTTATATGTCATGGTATTGGGAATTAAGGAATTTAATGATAATTTAGTGGTGCCTTTAGCGCAAAGGAAGTCATACACTTTTTTCTGATAAACAGCTGTGATAAACAATATACTTATTTGTATTTGTGAATAACTCTATCTTTGTTAGATTAATAAAGTTAACTGCATATTTTGTTGTTTTATTAAGCTTAATTTGAATAACAAATAAAAAGTATACAAATTGAAACCAGTGACTGATGCCTTCTTGGCGCAAACTCTTGTGCGAAAATTCCAGAGTCTATGGAAGAATTGAAAAACCAAAATTTACCAGAATAGCAATGTCCAGCCATTAACATTAACAAACATTTTAGTCTGAGGTTGTTTCACAATCTACAGTGTTTTTGCTATTTCGATGTCAATTTATTAAAATTAATGACTGTAGATATCAGTTAATCTCTTTAAACTTTAACCTCATTCAAGGACATTTGTACAAATAACCGACACTAGAAAGTTGGCAAAATAAAAATCTGGCAAAACCAACTCATCAATACTCTATAAAATATTTAAGAGGACATCTGTGAAGACTGAAAACTCAGTTTATATGTAAAATAGTAGGTAGTATGTCAATACATGAAATCTGTATAACCACGTTTATTAAACCAAACTTTTGGACAGGCCTCTGTTGTGAACTGAAATAGGGACTTCAAATTAAAACTTGTGGCAACAAAAGGAATCTCACAGAGGACATCTCGAAATAAAACCCGAGATGCCAACAACACTGATCTGATGCACTCTATAAACTATCTAAGCTCTTCTTTCTACAAATCCTCATCATTACCAACTCAGCACCATCAATGATTACAAACAAAACCAAATGGTCAGCATGCTTATATTCAGTGAAGAAGTACATTTTCAACTGAAATATCATATGTTTACATAGATACTTATGTCAAAGTTGATTTCATGTTGTCACACTTGTCCATACATACCATAAAAACAACAAACAAATGAAACAGGTTGAGACATTAATTCCAAGTTTCAGTTTTGTACATTTCAAAGAACTCCATAAAATTAACAGCATATAGGTAATATACGTGTGGTAGAAGTCCAATAGGGTAGAATTTCTAGTCCAAGTCAAGTTATGTTGTTATACTCTTGTTATAAAACTTGGGATATTTTCTCACAGAAGATGGCACTTGGAGGAATTTGATAAAGTCCTACTCTTTATGGCACTGTGTCAGTCTCACAGATGTTTTCCTTTGCATCTACAAGACAACTGTATCTCTTACAACACATCAAGTCTTTGGTAGTGGTCAGACTGGTTCCAGGGTCTCAAAAACGAATGAAATCCGGTATTTCATATGCTGGTCACTTATATGGTATAAATTAACCGCAAATGTACATGAGCCATAATTTCAAACAGGATTCTATTTGCGAGATACTTTTGAAGTGAACAAACTTTGTTTAAAATGAATATAAAGTAAAAACGTGAGATATTTTTTTTTCCAATTTTTATGTTTTTTAAATTGTTTTGATACAGTATTAACGAGTAGAAAGCATAACATAATGATGTTTTCAATAAATGGTTCTTAAATATTCTTTGCGGATTTTGTCATTTCTACCTAAATTAAATGAATATGCAAAAGTGTCACTTTTGTTTACCCTTTTCACAATTCAAAGTATTCACAATTTTGTATTTTTTTTTCCTTTTCTTTTCTAGTATTACTTTTTGCTCAAATAACTCATAAAACGTAACTGATTTGTAATCAATTCTACAATTATTATCCATCTTTCGAAAAAGGACTGGGCACATAAAATCGACGTATAATGTTGAAATAATTAAACATACACTCACAAACAATAAAAGTCTATTTGAATGTGTCAATCACTGATACATTATTATGTTCATCCAATATTAAGTAAGTTCAACAAAATTTGAAATTCTACCGGTCAAAACTCTATTTTGACTTTCTACCGAGCTCAATTCTACCACACTAAACTTGGTACAGACTCCAATTGGACTTTCTACTGGACTTTCTACCATAACCTATACATTAACTTTGCTAATCTTGAGTGAAAGTACCCTGTCTTCCTCCAAAATCACAAGATTATGTGAAATGTTTAATTTAACTTTTAAAAGTAACATAAAGGGAATATTTACAACTATCACTAGAAACGATCAGAGTAATTAAAATGCATCGTATAAATATGTACATATAAATCTCTTAGACCTTTTACAATGCTCCTTTACATACTCAAAAACTAGTAACTGTAAAAATACCTTTTCAAGGCTCATGACCACACTACTGGTATATATCTTAAGCAAAGAGACAAAGTAAAGCATGAAAGTAATAATAATAATAATAATAACAACAATATGTTGGCAATAAAGGTTCTTTTGGGGTGCAAAGTCTTTCTGGATGTGTGTAGCAACAAGAGATATTTAAAAATAACTGATAAAGTACTGGTTTTACATGGCTTGAAGAAAAAAAAAACCAATTCAAATCAACAATCTAATAAATTAGAATAAAATCTTCAAAATCACTATTGTTCACAATGGCAGAAAGATAAATAGATTACATAAGAATGAATATACAACCACATATTAACGGATGAATATGAATTTCTATATACAGATCTGTCTGAAAGAGAATATATTTTAAAGCACCAGATGCAACTTTCAAAGCCAAACTAAAATATGCTTCATTAAGTTAAGCATGCACATAAATATATATCATTGGGATAATTATTACATACACAAAACAAAGAGAAATATCAGAAATGATATACATCCTAGTTATTTTCTTTAATAAAATTGCCAAAAAAGGAAACCAAATGCAAAGCTGCATCATTTCAAGGAATACAGATATTTAAATAGCACCGATATTCCAATAGCATATCAGTTATTACATTTTCACAAAAGGGGTTAAGGCGTTATCTAAATTATAAATATGAATCGGCTCTTTTAAATAGATTAATGAAAACAATCCGCATATGAGTCAGGATTTTTGATACAGAAACCAACAAAGAAATCAGCTAAATTCTGAACAAGAAATTGTTAAAAACTTACTCCCGATGTGATGAGACAAATTAAAGAGCCTGTAGCACCAAATTTAACATACCATTTTTTTAGTTGTATATAAAGTACATAACCACACAAAGCCATTTACACTTCTCTCAGTTGCACCACACCAATGTTTATGCCACTGTTTTAACTTTTATCACTCAAATTTCCCTCCCTCTTGGAAGAAAAACATTCAAGGCCAGCAGTCCAAAACTTGTGTGTACTACATCACACAATGGCAGAGATTTCTACTTGCATAAAAACACACTATAAAGACTACAGTATTCTTGTTCCTATTTCCTCATGTTGAAATCTAATTATGTCTCCTGGTGTTGAAAACTGTATACATTAATCATGCACAGATTCAGAAGTTGGTAGTAGTGAAAATAAATCAAATTTTAGTGATTATAACAGTAGTAATCATAAAGGAGGCATTGTGCTTTTGTAAATCTGAACCCTTTCTCTCTGATGATGACAGTATTACTGAAAATGAAGATATGAATATAAATAATATCAATGGTTCTTATGTCAATAATATCAACATTAAAAATACTGAATGTAATATAAATTCATTTCAAAGTTAACAAGATTATTTGGATTCTATCCATATACAAAGTCATTAGGGCTAATGATTTGAAACCTGGGTTTGTATATGGCAATTTTTAAAACTTGTGTATATTATACCAGAAACATGAGAAATTCTGACATCAAAATTCAAACCATGGCTAGGTATGTTTTAGCTGAACTACCATAATTGACTTGACAAAAAGAAAATAAGTATTAGATAAACAAAAAAGATGGGATAATTATAATTCTTTAAAGTAAACTAAAATCTGGACCTCCAATTTGATTTTGCTGAGGATTATTCTGTCATAATTTAAATTCTGAATGAATCTTATTCATAATGCATGTGGACAAAATGTTTTTGAATACTGTAAATTTAAGTTTTATCAACAGAATTATGAATTCTGTCTAAATTCTGCTGACCGAACTTGATATTCTTCTTAACCACTGCAATACAAAGATTGGAAATTTTGTCAAAAGAATTTCAAATTCTGCCATAAGAATTGAAGTTCTGTCATGACATTTTCATGTGATATACAAATGTGTGCATGATGAAACTCATAGAAGTTGATATTCTTGTAATTACAGCATTTAAAAACAATTGTTTACAAAATATAAACATAATCAAATATTGAAACATGTTATTATTGACTATATTTGAGTGGAATGTCAAATGAAAAGCTATATACATACTTTAATATAAGTATTATTTAATAAATTAATATCAAGTTACTCATGGAATATTTCATATCCATTGCCACTATTTTTTCAAGAAACACAAACTATAAACAAAACTTTTATTGTGTACTTGTATTTGTATTTTTTCCTGTAGATGGGTTTCCAATTTATAAAAGGTGCATGAAATACTATCTTTGAGTAATTATTGGCCATTTACTCAAGTAGAATAACTATTTATGTAAATTAAAACAATTTGTGTGCACCAGACAAAAATTTTACTGTACAGTTTTTAGTGCAATATTATTAGGATATACAGTGGCCATGAGAAAGCAATCCATTCTCATACGTCACAGCATTCTGCTAACATGGCTGTTTATGTTTGAAAGCTGTGGGGAGGGAGCTGCATAAAAAGTGAAATATTTCCCTTATAACATGGCAGTTTTCAAAATGTTGTATGTAGGTGCTCTGTTTATGTGTTTTTCAACTGGTTGTGTTAAGTTGTGTTGAGGGTGCTACAGGCTCTTTAAAGTTCAACTGGACCAAGTCAAATGTACAAACACACTTCCATTTTAAATATAGCACAATTTATTTACAGTTTATCCATTGATAAACTTTTGTAATTTATGATACCACTTCCATAAAAGGAATATATACAATCCAATCTCAGTATATTAGTTTTAGGCAAGAAAGCCATAATATTTATCACAGTGTATGAGTTAGATATTTAAAAAGACCTGTGCTGTGTATGTTTAGTAGACAGGACAGCTGATCAATCAGACAAAACCAGGAACTTCTTTGGAGATACCTTACATGCTTTATCAGAAGTTACTACATGTTTCAATTAAAAAAAATAACTGACTTAAGGTAAACTGCGTGTTCTTCAGTAAAATGTCATTTTCACGTTCTTTCAAATTACTTATGAAGATATTTTTGAAGGTGTTATGGAAAGTTACACTAAATATATATGAGAATTATGCAAACTATTTAACAGTCTATCACAAATTTTCAGTTTCTGTTTCCAGCACAGTCTGTGTGTCTTGTTCTCTTCTATTTTCTGTACTGGAGTTTATTGCACTGTTTCTGTCACCCTGATTGTACCTTCGAATGAACCGTTCCAATTCACCAGTCTCCAACTGCGGAAGGTGAAATCTATGTCTCTCCTTGGTGTACTCAAAGATACACAGCCCAGAGGTAAACATGTAGGAGAAAGCTGCGAAGGTTGCCAACCATGTGGACCACGATATCCGGGCAACCAGATGAACTTGTGACATCATCAATATTGTCAATGGTATGAACTGTGTTAAGCCTGAATTATAAAAATATGACTCATTAACAAGAATGCTCGGAGAGTGCATACCTCTACCAAGAATATATCAGACCCTTATCTCTCTTTTCTAAAGCAGAACAGGTTAATAATAAGTAAATGGGAAAATCTGGATCTTTGACATTATATGGAGGCAGTAACGGTCATATGAAGATTTTGTGGGAATAACAGTAATTTGCTAATGCAAATCTGCAATGTTAGTAATATAGCCCTCTGTTTTACAGATGGACACTTTTTGCACTTGGCCTTCAACATAAATCCCATAAAACACACAATATTGGAAAACCAGTATATATTCTTACAGCACATCTGACAGTAATATATTTTCTATTAACCATATGTAACTTGAATACCATTTACAAAAGAGTGACATCTGATCAGTGTGGCTTTTTTTACAAGAGTATTATTTACAAAAGAGACCAAAACCCTTTAACTTAAAAATTATTCAATTCTTTTGTTCTTTATTTTGTCCATAACTTATAATAAAAAACAAAATTGGTTCAGTATAACAGAGTAACACAGATAATACATGGTGTCCTTTCAAGGAAATAGGCTGATTGAAAGTCCATTTAATTTTAAAACACAACTGCTCTGTACCACAAACTTACCTGCAACAAAGAAAAAGGCCACTAAGGCAGGAACCACCATGACATACTTGCTGAGCAGGCAGTGGATGTTGGCAAACATCATGGAAGAAGCCACAGTGAGAGAAAGGAGGGACATAAACAGGAAGAGGAAAGACATAGAAGGTGTTGGGGCTAAAATACAGTAAACATAACAGTTAAATCAATGATTTTCAAGCATCTCCACCAATAGCTATACCCAATTTAAACCATGCTTTCATTGGGTAGTTGAGGGGATGGAGGACAGCAGTGCATACTGGTTTGTCAAGATTCTGCCCTAAAACCATTTGGCACTGGTAATAAACTACTAACTTTCCTACTTCAGGAAATGAACACAGGATCTCAGAGATAGGAGGTCAGTTTGCTACCCACTACACCTCATCTTTGACATCTTCCAGGTTGTAATATTGCTGTAAAGGCATTATCACAGATTGTACCCACAGGCTCCTATGACCTACTGCTTTTTCAAGATGGCAAGTCAGGGGCGTAGGAAGCAATTTTTTATGGGTGGGCGAGGACTGAAAGAACTAAATTGCACTGACTCGACATCAACATATCTCAAGACAGGCCATCTCTAATGCCACAGGCATTCACTGGGTATTCTTGTACACCCATTTTGTGTGATTCACAAATATTATATTATTTTTGTTAATTGTATCCAGTGTTCGCTAAGCCACCGCGCATACAGAGAATTTTGATGTTAACGTTCTCAGAGAAAAACTACAGCAGCTAGGTTCACCTCTCTAGGACTGAAATTAGGCTCATTCTGGAAAAACAAGATAATTTTGACTATTCTCGTTTGACCTTGAAGGAGGGACCCAAGGTCAAATCTGACCACATCAGAAGTTTCCCAGCCAATGATTTCCTATATTTTGGTTTCACACTCCAAACCTCTAGGAGCAATAATAAGGGAGTTTTAAGCACTTTTAAGTTTAGCTATCCTTGTTTGATCTTGAAGGAGGGGTCCAAGGTCAAATTTGACGACATCACAAGATTCCCAGTCTATGATTTCTTATAGGTTGCTTTCACATGCCAGACATTTATGACCAATGATAAGGGAAATATAGGCACTTTTAAAGTCTGCTACATGGGGTACTTTAGGACTGCGTGGATGACCTTGAATGAAGGGCATGTATATCTGCTATACATATCAACCTTCCACTAATGAGAACTAGCCAGTAGAAAAAGGTAGATAATTTTTAAAGAATCTGTGTAAATACAATCTATATTCTTTTTTTCCTGTCTGGTAATGCAAGCCAACTGAATGACAAATAATGTCACCGGATGTGAAAGAGTACACTGTTCAGCATAATTCATAGAACAGTTAAATAAATCTGTTTATATGATATACAGTGAGGTCCCCAATGGCCTAGTGGTAAGTAACTTTGGCATCCAATCATTGGCAGTCACCTCTGAATGGGTCCTTCTCCCACAAGTGGCGATGCTGAGGGCCTGTCTCAGTATGACCCTGGCTGTAAGACCAGCAAATTTTTGTGTGTGACTTTCAAAAGCCAAAGACCACCATAGACCATTGGGATCATTTTCATACAACATATTTACCTGGTATCTTCTTATACAGAAACGTAAACAATCCCACGTGACCTTGAAATGGTGCCCAGTCTGGCCACACCACCCAAAACGGCGTTGCAATGGCGACCACGTGCACCAACACCCCTACATACATGGTTATTGTGGCCGCCTGCATGATATGAGAGCGTCTTGACCAAAATATACACTCTGTGTGTGGCATTTTATCACATGTTTGCCACAACGAAATTTCATTTTAACATAAAGTTCACATGAGCTCTTCACTGTCTGATTTTCGCATACAGTTAAATTTGGCACTGATCCATTCCATGATGTCCTACAACATCAGCTGAAAAGGTCTGTTTGTAAACAAGCAGGATTCTCTGGACACATATTTTTGTCTTGAAAACATAATAATATGCTTCTTGAACTCTATGCAGTACTGAACGAATTTTTCCCATAAAATTTACAATCCACACACTCTATCTGAAAAAATATTTTCACTGTATGTTGGCTATTTATTCCATTAACAACATATAAATAAATAAATACACAGTATGTTATTCTCAGTCTTTGGCAAAAACTATTCTCCCAACTTTTCACAATCTAAACATTTTCCACACAATTTGATTTTTCACAGTCCATTGCTTTGTTTATCCTCTATACAGCAATTTACAGATACAATTCTCTAGAGTTACCACCAAGTCGTAAAAACAGTACCTTATACATTAATCTATTCCATATTCAGTATTTCATCATGTAGCTGAAATAAGCATGCACTATATAAGCTAGGCAATGAACCTATTGAATTATGAAATATGGTGAAGTGACATATGATACATATATGCAAAAAGAGAATATACATCCTGTGTATGCGTACATATATATTGGAGTGTACTTATAAAAGAAGACAAATAAGTATCAGATGTGTAATTACGCTTGCCAAATACACAAACATGTACCTCTATTTTCTATGAATATATAAATGCACATGCTACACAAGTTCTTAATTTTATGGATTCAGGCAGCCTGATATAAATATATGTATGCTCAATGCGTTGTACAGTAGCTCTGAGGTGCCAAATTTTGCTGTTTCTAATTTGAACATATACATGTACAATAAACTAAGCTGCATGGTAAAATCTTGTCTATACGACATTCAACTTAGTATAAAATAACCTTTAGCATAGACTATGGTATACATTCAGCATATTGACTTACCGTACATATACGACTCGGTAAGTTGAAATTCCAACAAAAAAGATTATACATGCAAAGTTCTACATATGACATCTTGCATATTCAAGTGGCTCTCAAGTAGAATGTATGAGGTATTAAATCATCTAGTAAGTCATCAATACAACTTCGTCGGTTGTACAAACAGCTTAACATGTATGTTTAGGCTATTAACTGGTATATACGACTCACCTAGTCAAATATAGCTTGTATGTACCTTTTAATAAATTGTATAGTCGACCTACTACGGGGTGGTCACTGAGATAAACGGTCTTCAGAAATTCTCACATAAAAAACTGCTAAAATGTTTAAACAATATAACACAAACCAACTGTCAGAGAAAGCATTGTTTAAGTCTATTTTGTTATTTAGTTTGTGCGATTTTGCTATTTCCACAACTTAAATTTAAAAAAAACTTGGAAGACTGTTTATCTCTGTGACCGTTTATCTTAATGACCAGCCGCGTATTAATTAGTACAATGTTCGAATTAATAACTTATATATATGGCATATACAACTAACTATCTTGTATATATGACTTACCAAGTCATATGTACAACCTACTCAGTGATATACTCGACTTACTATTCGACTAATTAGAATGTATTTCTGACTTACGAAGTCGAAGGTTTGGTTAAATATAAAATAAATTTTGGCAGCTTTGAGTTATCGTGAGGCTATGTGAGTGTAAATCTGTTTACCATGTACATACATACACACGTAATGGGTACTTGTCAGAGTATTTTCTGTTTCTTTTATACAGTACAGATCACACAGTCTCTTAATTATCACACGCGGAAGTAAATGCTAACATGTAAATGTCCTCCAATAATTGCTCTAATGATATTAGTTATCGCATTGGATTAAAAACATTATGTATCTCATATTGCAATGGTCAGTTGGGAGGATGGAGGAGAGCAGTGTATACTTGTTGGTCAACCATCAACCACCAACCATCTTCACCCTACCATTTTGAAGTTGGAGGCACATGGGATCACACCAAAAAATATTTTTGACCCTCCCTGCATGTTGGTTGCCCCCCCCTTGTGTTTTTCATGTTTATATAACATCATGTAATGTCATTATCATGTTGTATTGTGAACAGATTACTGTGTGAGCTATTGTTTAGACCCCCATGAGTAATAATGGTGGGATGTGCTTCAATTTTTCATTTACACCAGGAGCTATTATAACACAGGATTATTCATTTGGTGCTCCTTCATAATGGACACAATATACAGGTTATGTTTCAAGCCTGCAAGTGTAGCCCAAGTTTATTGCTTTGGCTGTGTCTTCCGCCTGTGCTCATATGTGGCTTTTGAGGAGTACTGCTTCTTCTGCTTCTGATTCCTGCTTCAAGATGATAATGAACTTTATGTTGCCATTTTCATGTATCGTATCATTATCTTATTTATTATGTCATACTATACAAAATACATATTTACATTAGTTGGGATTGGTGATCTTAAAGTCATAGTTGAGGTCTTGAGCTGATATGTTGTTAAGCAGAGGCTGCATTGGACAGTCACTAGGGTTGTATATATTTATTAGTGAGGGGACCTCAATGATCACCATCCCAACACATAGAATAGCATTGTCTTCTTTTACTGTTTTTTATCATACTATTTTATTCGTAACACTGGAATGCACATTATGTGCACTTCCAGTGGGACCTTTCTTATCCTGGCATTCGGATATCACCGCCAAACAGAGTTATGTATTACAGTTTCTTTTGACAAGATTTACTATGGCCATGTTATAATTGCCAGATAGTGCTTGTTTATTGTTAGATCTTGTATACACGCTGAATTAAAGATTAGTCATACAAATGTTTATATCACAACTTTTAAAAGATCTTATACATTTATCTCAGTATGTTGACAGTTTATTGGAATACAGTGGCTATTTGCTGACCAACTTACCTCCCTTACTTCGGGGTTGTCGGTTTCAGCTTTGACCTGACTTTGACCTTGCAGGGTCGTACTTCTATGACCTTTTGGGTTGATGTCATTTCTGGCATGGTACGCCCTATTATTGGCTTTGCAGGTAGATTGGACAGAGTAAATTATTCAATGAACTCTAAAAATCAGTTATATATTGCTGCCCAATCTGTCTGCCTTTCCTGTATTGTCTTGCTTGGCTTTACCTTGCTCTGATCTGTAGGTCATTTGTTACTTGTATCTGACCTCTCATCTTTAGCTCAGTTTGGCAGGTTGCTTGGCCAGCCTGGGTCACAAATGAATATTAATATAAACTGTAAATTTTAGTTTGTGATTTTCTAAAAAAACATCAAGTAGTTTTCCAAAGTTAAAGAATAAAATTTTAAATCCCATGTCCTATTTCTTTCAACTTGCTGGGAACTGGGAATCAAACCCATGACATGAGAAGTGATAGATGAGCATGTTAACCATTGCATAACCATGTTAATCAAACTTGTTGTCTTAAAAGACACTGCTAGTAGGCCCTCAGTGGCCCATTGGTTGGGCAGTTTGGCTACTAGTCACAGGCTGTGACCTCTGTGTGGTTTCAAACTCCCACAAGAGACACTGATATCGGCCAGTCCCAATATACCTGGGCTATTGATAGGGGTGTCAGAGTAACCTTGACATTTGACGTAATGGCAAATGATATCCAGCTTTACTGTCAAGTATAGAAGCATGTATAGGGTTGACTACACGTGTAATATATGTATATTTATGGTCGAATTTAGTCACATTATTTTAGTTTCATTTCATCAAGATTACAGACAAAAATATCTGACTCTATAGGATATAATTTTTATATTTCTCTTTCAACGTAAGGAATTTAATAAAACATATATATTTTCCAAGCATAAATTTATATATATCATTCACCAATTTTCAATTTCTTTAACTTCTCGGGGGTCCTCACTAAAGGAGGGAGGACAAGGTCTTGCGGACTTTGCTTTCAGTAAGAGGCACAATACCCTGACCCTGAGGCATGGCAAACATGGGGGATTTGGAAGGAAGAGGAATACAGGAAGTCATGGCAGCAATTGCCGCCACAGGGCAGAGTGGAGAAGAACCAAGTGAGGGTACCTGGACTGTGGCAAATTGGGACTGTTTTTGAAGGATTTTTGACCATTTGACTACAATGGTGGCAAAGGAGGACTGGGGAATACAATCTCCTCTGCAAAGATGAACTAGGGGGGAAAAGGAGGAGATGGAAGGAGGAACAAGATTGGATAAACGGAAAAAGGCAAAAAAGGCAAGGAGGAACACTGGTTTGTAGACCAGGCCAAGGGGAAGCCTTTCACACAAGGCAATCAAGTTATGTAGGACTTCAGTGTCAAAGATACCCTTAACTCTTCTGGTAGTAGGTACATTGAGGGCAAGACTCCTAAGAGCAAGGGTGACCATATGATGAGACAAGGGCAGGAGGGAAAGGGATTTGAACTGAGACCTGAGAGATGAAATTTGAGCTTGAATGTTAGAGGGGGAAAGACCATTGAATTGCAAAAATTCAATGAATGCAAGAACGGTGAGATGGGACATGCTCATAATGTCTATATTCATAAACTGTAGAAACTGTAATAGAACAGTAAGGTGAGAAGTGTGGGTCCTGGTTGTTTTAGGATGATATGCCGAGTTGATTCTGTATCTGGCCCGGGCTAAGAGAGCTTGGAGAGCTGGGGAGGTGTCTAAAAATACACAAAAAATATACAAACATTAAATTTCCAGATTTAAGCACAAGTGGTCTGCTTTGATATTACACCACACAGGATTACTAACGTATTTCTTCAACTTTTCTATGTTGTTGCTCGTAATGTGCCATCTGGACAGCAAGTCAACACATTCATTGTTTTTCCTGGTATATGAACCAATGTCAACTTAATATCTCCTATAGCTGTCTCTAACCAAATATTTCTAGCCATGGTTGCTAGTACATTATCCTTTGTGACATCTGTGTTTATGACACTGACCACAGCTTGATTGTCACACTTTATTGTTACACTTTTCTTTGACCACAGGTGACCCCAGACCCGAAGGGCCACCAGCACATTCCACATTTCTATGTGTGTAATACTGAACATTTGTGACGCCTCACCACCCTTGAATTGATACTGGTACACAAAAGAATCATAGCATGCCCCTAGACCTGTCAAACAAGCATCTAATTCCAATGTTTCCATACATAATACAGGTGGGTGTATATAATGACACGTGCCATTGAATTTTTTAACAAAGACACAAAACCAATTGACATCTTGTTGTACTTGTGTTGACATTTTACATGATTCTCCCATTGTACGCAATGTCTCTAGTAATCTGTTGACAAAGAGCCTAGCATGCTTGACAACTTTATGAATGAACATGAGTTTTCCAATAATACTTTGTAACTGTCTTTTACCAAAGAACTTTCTATTTTTGAAATTGTTACATTCTTGAAGGATTTCAGTTAGCTTGTCCTCAGGTACAGACAATGTAGCTTTTACTGAATCTACCTCTGTTCCCAAGCAATTGATCTTGGTAGTCAGTGGAGTGAGTTTGGACTGGCTTACGGGATATTCAGATCCCATAACAACTGAACCATGCTTTCCAAACTACTGTTAGCTTTGCTATGGACTTCCGCTCCCAGAAGATCGTCTAGGTACGACATAGTGTAGAAACCCTTTCTTGCATGGACGTAGCGTAAGAAATCACTTAGTCTACTACACGCCATTGACCCTGTATGATGGCCGAACGCGTAACTTGCGTCTACATAGTATTGACCTTTCCATTCGAGGCAGAGCAAGGGGTAGTCGTAAGGGTCTACTTTAAGTTGCCTAAATGCTCGTGAAAGATCTATCTTATGCAAGAGAGCACCCTTACCCAACTTCCTGAGCCTATCAGTATATGTATCAATGGAAAGGTAGTGTAATTTGAATGCTGTACCCAAGTAATTGTTACTACTGGTGAAATAGTTGACACTTGCCTTGTCAGGCCATGATAAGTCTAAAATTACTCTTTTCTTGTCACTATCTGGTTTGTGACGAGTGATAAATGGAGATATGTGTGTCTTATCTCCAAAAGGTTTGGTGATAAATGGGCCATATACAGCTTGATGTTTGATTTCATCATGAAGATAAGCCGTAACATGATCTGGGAATTGCAAGGCAGAGGCGTGACTAGCCATGGCATTCTTAAGATCTGCAGCATTACCTTTGAAGTCCATAGGAAAACCGTATCTTAACAGTAAGGGAAGTTGCCAATCCCAATACCCCTCTGCCAAGACATCTAGAAGCTCCAAGTTCATTGTGTGATTTACCTGAACCCAAGCCCCCAAGAAATTTGGGGAACCAAAGCTTCTTACATGGTTATGTAATTTAACAGGATCTTTACACAAGTTATAATCCACAATACATCTATTACACTCCTTTATGGGCTTGAATTGTAGAGGTGACAGGGGAATAAACCCAGTATGCTGATGTTGTTGTTCTAGAAACTGTAATAATTCTTGACATTTATCCCCAGTATCTTGTAATTCAAGACGATTAAGGTCAGATTTTGAAACATGATCCCACTTGTTTTGACCTAACTGTTCAATTACCCAAGGTACATGATGACCCCTGTCACATTTACAAGACTGCTGTGTAATAACATTGACACTTCTATATATTCGCTCACATTTGACTGATCACTAGATTTACTGCCAGTGCTGATACTTTTAATTTTGTTGATGGTTTCAGTCCTTCTTAAATTTTCAGGACTAAGCACACCCACTGACATTTTAACTATTTGCTGTTTTCCTACTGCTGTGGGTGTGGATGCTGCCCGTTTTTTGACCGTCTTTTATTGTTGCATACGTTTTCAGCATGGTTGTACACCCTGTTGAGTGTGTACAGACAATATGCGCAGATGTGTTTATGTGTGATTAATTCAACCTCATGATCCTGTTGTTTATTGCATTTCCCTTCTTGAAAGTCTTTGCTGGGCATGGTACTAGGTTTCCTAGCTCCCTTCTTTTCTGCTTGCTGATATGCGTCACTATTGAAATTATTGTTACTACCTGAGGCTCGAACGTAAGTCTTCCTAATCTTGTTTACCTTTTTGAGATCTGCCTAGGTAACCAGTCCATCCTCCATCTTGGTCATCACCACCAGATGGGTACCTTTTGCAGCTTGCCAGCCGAAGTCACATACGTTTTGAAAGAGTTCAGTTAAATAATCTACCATATTGCTTCTGATGTAAGGATTTACCTCTTCTTGAACTGAGCACAAGAAACCTAACACAAACTGTGACTGGGTGAGTTGCTCATACGTGACCTGTGCCCTCAAGTGACCTACAAAGGCACAATCCTGCGGCCAGACGACTTCTACCTTTTCCTTCTTGCCTTTCTTTGTGTTATTGGTGACAGAACCCAGTTCACGACTTGAAGAAAAATTTATTATTTTACCTGTGTCCTGAGGTATGGCTTGTTGCTGTAATTCTTCTAATCTCCTTTGCACCATTTCTTGATTCACTGCTGTGCTCCTGAGAGCCTGAAGACTGGGGATAATGCTGTGCTCTTGGGCCTGTTGACTTGTGGGTAGGCCTCCAGTGATGCCCCACTGTTGTTGCTGTATCTGTTCTTGTCCATGGGACAGCCCCCTCAGTGATGGCAAGCCTCCAGTGTGAGCCATACTGTCATCAAACGTGGTTTGTGTGTCTGTAAGATTTATATTTGACCTTATCACCGAGTCCTCCCCTTTTCTACTTCTACCCTTGGATTTTTTCCTCTTTCTGGGGGTGGAGGTTACCGTATCTGCTTCCAGTTCTTGCTCCATGTTAGACATACGAGCAGACAATTTCTGTAGTTCTGAGAGAATAAGCTCTTCTGTTCTGGAGGGTTTAACCTGCATGTCCTGTATGCCACTTGCAAGCTATGTACTAGGTACATTTACAGTTTGAGAAGTCCCGGAATGTGTGGATGAGATGGGACTGGGAGGTCTTTCCGTGGTGTTACTGAAGAGAACTGCAGATACCGCGGCATTAGCTTGACTGGAGGTGATGTTGGTGGCCATACTCACTTTCATACAGCGTCTACCCACTGGTCTCTCATGCAACTGCCCACATTTACTGCAAAAATGTTCCATAAATCACTTCCACTATACAGTTTGAATAGGTGTTTATATTGCTAGTGATTGGTAATACTAAAAAGTTTTTGTGATAACATCTAAAATCCCATTCCTCTACTAGCATTGAAAAACACGTCCATTCAGTTCAAAGCCCAAGTGTAAACAAAAGTCCCGCAAAAATATGACCTGGGTTCCCAACTTGGCTTTGTATGCTGATACTAAATGCCATATCTACAGTTGAGGCCAAACAACTTCCAGGCTTGAGCCGCATAGCCCCCAAAGGCTATGCTAACAAAATCAGTCTGACTTCACTTCTATGTTTGTCAATGTGTTGACTTTATTGGAAGAATAGACGTTGACACAAGCATGGAATTTCCCACAATTAATATTTTTGGGTTGTTTTACCTTCCTTATATTTGATAAATAAGCTTGCACAGAATTATTTTGTACAATAAAGGATCCAGTGGTGAATATACTCTTGTATTTTGGATTTGTCTGCCAACGTTAGTCAGAAAACTTCATTTTGACAATTTTGATCAGGTAATATAATACATTTTATTTGTAAGGAAGAGGATTTAATTGAAAGGAATAACCTTTCTGTAGCTTTCGGGGTAGATTAGGGTATGGGGTAATACGACCATCTTAGATCATTAAGATTGGGAAATATACCAAAAAACTGTATAATTGTATTTATCATATAAATATAGCAATATTACAGAAGTCAAGAAAGTCAGCCAGTAGAACTATTATTTTTATACAATATTATATCAGTTCAGAGATCTAGGTCTAAAAATTTTAATTTTCCGATTAAATTCAATTAAATGTCATTTATTGAAACATAAAAACATAGGCATAGAAACTGGGGGACAGTGGGGGATATCTTTTCGGATATGCTAATTAAGATTTTTTCATTGATATTTATCATTATATCTAGACAAAAAAGTCTCTTGTGGGAGTGCAATAAATTGCCGATATTTTATAAACTTATGACTTTAGGGTTGTAGCTGTTTGGTGTCACTCAACTGAAATGGATCACATATATGACCAGCATTGTTGTTAAGCTTTGTTTCTGGAAAATATGTCATAAAGTAGCTTGCAGGATGAAATTCAGGTTTTGCATGTTGTCGGTCATTCATATGTGCCCTTTTTAAGATGACCTTGAACTCCCACTGATTTCACAATTTTATTGAATTTAACTTTTGTGATTAGTGGGCAATTGCTTTAAAATGGCTTCACAAATTCAAATCAGATCTGGTATGTGGATGTTATTGGTCTTCAAAGAGGGGAGGCTGTTTTAAGTTGACCTTAAACACCTAGTGATAACATTATTATATTGAATTTAATTTTCTTTTAATTTCTGGAGAGTATCTCATAACTGCATGACAGGTTCAATCTAAATTTGGTGTGTTGATGTATCTAGTCCTGAAGGGGTTCCTAATTTTATGGCTACCTTAAACTCCTAGGTGTAAAGGAATTTTACTGAAGACTTGCTTTATTCGATGTTTCCACAAAGTATACCAAAATGACATGATATACTTGATCTATATTTTACCTGATGTTACAGAAATGCTCTAAGATTACATTGAGGTGACCCTAAACTCCCAGTAATGGCATAATTATAATTACTTTTCTTTTATAATTTCGGATAATATCTGAAATTGTGTGCAATATATTTTAAGCAAATTTATGTTTTAAATATAACTAAGCTTGAACAAGTCTACATGGCTAACATGAGCTTAAAGCCATGACCTTACATTGAGTTATATTCAGTTTAAGGAAGGTTAGGACAAAGTTTTATGATATTTGGGCAATAGTTAAGTGGTAGCTTAGAGTTTTCATTTAAAATAAGCACTTACACATATCTAGACCAAAACAATATCTTTTTTGTAATGTTACCATAAACACCTGACTGTTAAAGAGACCAGTTTAAGGTTACAATTTTTAAAAATTTAATACATCCATCCAGCTGGTCATCAATATTATTTTGGCTTTTATTCTGAATCATCCTTCATTGTTGATTATTTATAGGTACAGTTTTTTGGTGTCTCAGCTAAATTTCGTGCAGAGGTTTAATCGCATGATAATGTTTATGTGATTGCTTTCTGGATAATATCTGGCAACAAATATTGCCATGACAATGCTTTTCCTTAAAATCTTTTTGTGGGTCCTTTACATTCCAAACCCCTGTATGGATTGGAGCTGATTAGCTTTTGGGCATTAACTTGCAGCAAATGTTGACTTGGAAAACACTTTTTTCTGTTTGTTGGACTTATTAATGTTATTGTGGGTTCTTTGCATTTCAAACCTCTACATGGATAGGAGATGATTAGCTTTCTCCAACACCTGGCAACAAGTGCAACATTGCCATGGTAACACTATTTTATAAATATTTTTATGGGTTCTTTGATCTGGTTATCCTTTTAGCTAATAAGCTTTTCGGCAAAACCTGGTAACACATTTTTGGCAATATCTGGCAACAAGTGTTACCTTGACAACACTTTTTTTTCTGTTTCTTGGAAGTGAAAAATAAATAAATGCACGGATTGGAACTGATAAGTTTTTCGGCAACACATTGGTATGATAGCAACAATTTTTTTTCTGTTTCTTGGACTTTTTTGTTGGTTCTTTGCATTCCAAGATCCTGCATGGATTGGAGCTGATTAGCTTTTTGCCAATATCTGGGCATGGCAACACTTTTTCTGTCTCTAGGTTTTGGATATAAAAGTTCTAAAGAAGACCTTTAGGATAAAGTGAACTTACACTAATCAACATTAGATAATGCTATTCCTCAAAATGCAAATATAAGTAATTCCTTCTTTCCTCCATGAAGAGAGGAGGCAGGCAAGGGAGGAACCATCTTGCACATTGCATTAACTTTCATCAGCATATGACTGGCAGTTTAACAGCAGGTTAACAAAATGATACTTTATTGAATTTCCTGCTGAGATCTATTGAAAAGGTTGTAAGAGTAAATTTTATGTGCTTGCCTCTCTGTCTGGCTGTGTCTATTTGTCATAACCTGTGCATTGGATCAAGGTTATACTAGCTTAAAAGGTACTGCCAGTTAGGCAACTATATTTGCCCAGCAAAATTGTCCTTTAGAATTTCATCAGCTTCAGTTTTTAACCAAAGACGGTGGCACAGTACAGTTGTGTCACTTTATAACTGAAAATAAATAGCAAGATTCGAGAAATACATTTTTTTTTTGCAAAAATCATTTAACTTTATTTTAACAGACATAAAACATATAAATACTTAATGTTTCTCTTTCCATTAGAAATATGCTTTGTTTACTGACGTTAACACAACAAAGTATTGTTTTGACGTAAATTGCTCAGTTATGTTTCCATTTATTTATTTTTATTGAAGTGGCACATTCCCTGGCATAAAACATATTTATCGAACTCAATGACACAGCATGTCAGTGTTTATGTAGTGTTCAAAGTACCCACTGAATATATTAATGTTATGTAAAGTTGTCAAAACTGCACACAATTGGGAAACCATATTTTAGAGCTTGTAATGTTATTGTAGTACTGTATTTTGGTGTTCCTTTTGAAGTGCAAATTGATATCTATTGTTTTCTCTAAACAGTCTGTTAGTTTATTAAAATGTACTAGTAATGGAAATAGATAAATCCAAATAAGTGTCTTTTTTTGTTTATTTGGGGTTTAACGTCGCTTTCAACACTGTACAGGTCATATCACGACGGGTAGTTGGAAGGGCAGAGGAAACCAGTACATAGAGTTCGCTAGGGTTGTGTACTGTAAACTGCCGACCAACGGCAAGCAACTACCAGCTTTCCCACTTGAGAACGTGCGGGGATCCAATTCCAATTTCGACCTGAGGGTAAGATTTTGGGTTGAGGTCAAGAAGGTTAGAGCAAGGTCAAAGGTGAAGATGGAAAGAAAGAATTCTGTTTGGGAATTTTATTTACATGTTAGTAAAATTGGGTAAAATACAAGTCTAGTTATTAAAAGACTTTTAAAAAATTGAGATTTTAAAATTTTAAAGCACCAACCCACTCGGGGAGAACAGTGAACACACACATGACACCAACATTAATAGCTTCAGACAACTAGCATCAACAAGCAATAATATGAACTACAATAACCGTGTCGTCAAATCAATTCGTATATAATAAAATTCATACTTGATAGGGGGCTACCAGGGTAATGCCTGGTCCTGCCTTGAAGCTACAATGTAACACCATTGAAATGGGGCAAGAACCGAATAAACCAGTCCAGATCCTGATGAAAGTCATGGGTCAAAGCAATCCTGGGACCGCTACAGGCCCTAAATAGTGCCAGGATACGGTTGACAAAGGTCCTAGATGGCTTAACAGACTTCTGTATATATAGAAGCTTGCCCAGGAGAGACTGATAAGCTTTCTTGCTCAGAAATTTCTTATTTTTGACTGTCAAGCACTCACTATAGATCTGGGCCAGCTTATTGGGATCAATCCGCATAGTATTAGCCTGGATATCAATCTGAATACCCAGTACTGTGAGAGACTTAGTAGGAGGTGTAAGTTTATCCTGAATTATGGGCAAGCCCAGCTCCTGCAACAGGTCACACAATTTTTCAAAATACTGCTTCGCCTCATACCGTGTGGCAACCGCCACGTAATTGTCAATGTAGCAGTGCAAGTTTACACCCAATTTCTTCATCATGAAGGCAATGCTATCAGAACAAAGCTGAAACGCCACAGTGCCAAGGACCCAGCCAAACGGGACCACTCCATCAATATAATGAGAGCCCTGCCATTTGATGCCAAATTTTATGCAATTGGCTGGATCCACTCGCAAGTTCCGAAATGCTCGAGCTACATCCACTTTGAACAGTACTGGATCTGACGCATTCGCGATGTCCCTTACAATATCATCAATACAGGTAAGCTTCAAAGCAAAGTCCTTCTGATCAAATTTGTCCCTGTCCACATGGTCATTAAGGGAAGCACCCCTGGGCTATGAAAGGTCAAGTATCACCCTCCTCTTATCTACATCTTTAGGGCGTGTCATTAATGGGGAACAATGGACCTCCTCAGCCCCTATTTCATCAACTGGGCCCAACATCGTCCCAAGGGTGACCTCTTTATCCAAATATTCTTGAACAGCCTGTGGATGTGCTAAAGTTGAGTAATGGTTAGTTACATTTTTGTTGTTTAATCCCCCATGGCTGACCAAGGACAGGGGAACCCAAATGTCAGATAATTAATAACTCTCTTATCCGGATAATCTGCCAGTCTGTCTTCCCAAGCCCTCATATTAAGGCCAGATTTCAAAGGAAATCGAGCAACTTTGTGGTAGGCTCATTAGTATTTCTGATAATTCGGGATATGTTCAGACACTTGTCAATACTGTCAATACAAACTTCTTGTCTATCAGGACCAATAAATTCGAAATTATCCTGTTGTAAAGCAATGAAACCGGTTCTCTTATCTGGAAAATTTGTGTCAACAGTCCTAATTTTGTTAACACCACCCTTTGGTGCACTAACTTCGATCTTTTCGCTAAGGGAGGTATCCTGAACCTCAGATAATGAGACTGTGTTCTCACATGTATCTAAACTAACAGGTATAGCATCCTGCATTTGTTCAGCGAATATCTCTCGTGATGTATCATGACTGCCATTCCAATTGACTTCAAGTGAAGCAGCAAGAACGTCAATAACATGGCCCATGTATTGCTCATAGGAACAGCCATAATACTGGTTAATTAGCAAGTCCTTACAGTAATTATCATAAACTTGACTAGGGGACAATGTTAATCTCATTCTATGTTGAAAAAATACTTTCAAATCCGCTTGAAACACAGCTATAATCGACAGAGGACCCAAAATGTTGCCCTCAATCGGATGCAAACTGCATGATCCATAGTATCCACCTCTGTATTGATATAATTTATGTTCCAGGTACTCAGTATGAATGTATATCACAGGGAAACATGTGCAACTGTACTCATCAAAGTATTGTAAAACACTGACCCTACAGCACTGAGAAACAGCTGATTTGTTTTCATGACATACACTATTTGCACTCCCATCTTTCAATACTACTAAAGCAATACATTCTTTAGTATCATACAAATAATTAACTTGTCAAGGTGTACAACAATATGTATCATAAGGGACGCTGGTTTGTCTCTGGGTCTTGTACAAAAGATCATTATACACTTCGTGAACAGGTTAAAAAATTGTGTCATTTGACACATGTTCATTCATATGAGTATCAAACTCTTTGTTACTGTCAATACATGGATTAATGTCACCATTATAAAGGACACAATTGTCCAACACTTTATAGTCAGTGTCATCACAACCAGAACACGGAATTACACACAGCTGGTCACAAGAAACACAATTTATATGTGAATATACATTATCAATATTATGTTGAATACAAAATTGCTGTGACACAACAGACTGACAGAGTTCAGAAGAAAAGTTATTGTTCTTTACAGTATATGGTGTGGTTCCAAGTGGTCGACTATTGTCCTACCTCTGGCTGCTTGTGGCCTGTTTGTTCATCTTTAAATTGCATTTAACTTCGGGGTGAGAGAGCGAATGTCCTTGCTTGTAACAATGAGAACATACATGCTTGTAGTTTCCATGGTTAAAATCATGTACACAGGATCCTTCGTTATAGTAATGACAAATCATCATCTTCTGCTGGGTAGTAACACTCTGGCTGTTGAAAACTGCAACCTGTGACATACTAGTTCTGTTGAGAGCCCACTTGATGTCGTTGGCCCAAGAAAGTCGCCCATCCTCAACTTGAGTCATTGAAGCTTTCCAGGCAGATCGAACTGCAGGCCATGGGAGAGACACAGCATCCGTGAGTGCCACAGTTACCTGGGTCAACATAAGTCTCATCAGCTCATAGTCCTGGATGAGTAGAATGTTGGACAACTGCCCACTTGCCCACTGGGCCAGTGAAAGGTCATCATAAGAAGGTTTCTTAGTCGCACCTGTGGATACGTACCCTTCATGGGGCCACCTCAATTCTGGCTTGGCAGTACAGGTATCAGTGGTATTGTAAGGACCAGATTTTTTTCTCATGAAGTCCTTACCTGGGATAACATTCTGGTGGGTTTGCTCCTCATACTGAGCCAGGAGTTTCGACACAGCCAATGAGATGCTTGGGATACTTCTCACAGTTTCTACCGATGGAACTATTCCGATTCCAATTCAACTTTTATAGCGCTTAATCTCTGTCAAAGTGACAGACTCTAAGGCGCAACATCATAAGCCTAGTTACGAAAATCATTGTCCTTATCCATAGCAATGGTCGACATCACGGAGAATGCCATATGAGGTGGAAAATGTTAAGGAGGATAAGCTGGGCAGAATAGGTATGCCTTAAGTTTTTTTTCTGAAGGAAGCAATAGAAGTGGCAAATCGGACATCATCAGGGAGTTTATTCCATATTTTGGGAGCATCATATACAAAGCTTAGACCTATGGCATCCCTGCTGGCTTCCGTGACTTCCATGTGGCCAGTGGATATGTTACTCGACAGTGGGTGAGGAAAAGATGTGTGAGACGCGTTGGATAGGAATTGATGACTGACAGGAACCCCTCCTCCCCCACCCCCATGGTGTGCCTGCGAGTGAGTCCTCTGAGGGGCTATCGGAGAAGAATCCCTACCCAATCTGGATCCCTGGGGCAAGTTGAAGCTAACTGTCTCCCTAGTTAGGGGTGATTGTATAGGTGTGGAGTTGGTGTCACCTCCCATTTCCATTCTGTCCATATGACGGGCAAGATCCTGATTGGTGGCTTTCAACCTGGATAAGGCTGACAAGATGGCTTGGTTGGGATCCGGAACACCAGCCACTTGTGAAACAGAGGTAAAAGATTGTGATGGTGCACTTACAGTCCCATTGTCGGATCCGACCTGAAGATAGGAGCCATCCATCTGAGAAATCTTGCGTGAAGATCTTTTCTTGGTTCTGATTCGTGGCAGACAAAGACTTCTTCTTATTTACAGATAAAGGTGCTTTTGCCCTTGTTGAAGGCATCAAAAAATCAATTCGATATGATAATCACAAAGTAAGGTTAAAATCACTAAAAGCACTTGTAAAATAACTAAAGGGGGCCACGGTGGCAGAGTGGTAACACTCTCGCCTCCCACCTCTGAGGCCGGGGTTCGATCCCCATGATGGCCTTAAGTGGGAAAGCTGGTAGTTGCTTGCCGTTGGTCGGCAGTTTACAGTACACAACCCTAGCGAACTCTATATACTGGTTTCCTCTGCCCTTCCAACTACCCGTCTTGATATGACCTGTATAGTGTTGAAAGCGACGTAAAA
Organism: Sabellastarte sp. h YS-2021; assembly: GCA_964017235.1. NCBI lineage: Eukaryota > Metazoa > Annelida > Polychaeta > Sabellida > Sabellidae > Sabellastarte > Sabellastarte sp. h YS-2021. Next base: position 68,470,804 of record OZ024937.1, read on the forward strand.
CTCCAAATAAATAAATAAATAAATAAAATAACTAAAATAAACTAAAAGTTTTAAATAATTTTCTTCAATGTGTGTTTGCATTGCTTGCTACATGAATAATGAACCCCAAAACATTTGGAGGGAACAATTGGACTGTAACCTTATCCCTGATTGGTGGTTGTCAATAAACAGTAATAGTAGAACCAGTGTGTTAAAGCGGGTACATAAATATTATTCTTAAGGTTGTTGTAAACTGACCCGATAGGCTCCTATTCAGGCCATATCCTACACACTTGTGAATAACTGATTTTAAGTTGTATGAAATTTACCTTGTTATTATGTACACAGCCGTGTCCAATTCATGGTCAATTATATTGGTAATTTTTCTATCTCAAAATGTGATGTCTTACATACCACCAACCATACCATTTACTGTGGAACTACAAAATGAAGTCACACATGACACAGTAAACCACTGTGGTTATATGAAAAGACCTGGGCATATTGTATTGCTCGTCTTCATCGGTCATATATTCTTGAAAATATAAAGGACATTTTAAATTTATTTAACATAAAATATGCTCATACTTACCAAAAACAATACAAATAAAAATTAGCTGTGAAAACTTCGGCACCAGTGGTAAGACTGTTCTGCTTCTAAAGGATTTTACTGCAATAACAACGACTTGTGACTGTAAGTGGCACAGGGTAAAATAAAAAAAAATGTCCCATCCGTATGTCCCCTATGCATATTAAATATAGCCTTTGGTGGGTAATAAATATGGATAATGTGTAGAAATATAATAAAAAAAGAACATATCTGAATGCCATTGTTTGCTATAAAACTTCAATAGAATTGAAGTAAATAAAATAATAATTTGATCTCTAGACTCCTTTTGATGACAAATAAAATATTGGAGCACAATGAAATATCAAATCGATAACCCTATGTACTACCAAAACATGGTGGTTTGTAAAACTTGGCAGGATATGGCCCACTGAGGGGTCTTCCATAGCAGTTGCTGAAGCATAGCAATAACAGATCTAGATGACATTGGATGGATGTATCTCAATGCGGATCAGGGTATCTGTCTTGATTAAACAGTCGTCAATATTCAAACTCAGGACCATCATGCCTGAGAGAATTCAAATTCCATAGAATGGCATTTAGGCAGGAGCGAACTGGCACGGGCAAGCCCCTATTGATTTTTGACTTAAGACTACCATTGGTTCTCTATTATGATTTCAAAGTTGACGTGGACTCCTCCTGGACTTTCCCCCGCAGGAGGGCAGTCTCTGCGGGTTGATGTAGCTCTACTGATTTTGGGTAACTTTTGTTTTGTTTAGAAGTAACCTATCTAGAGGGTATTTTATTCCATTGCACTGATTGCACCAGTCTATTATAAATTATGAAACAGCGGACCAGTTGTTTCCCCTACTGAATTAACCAAGATTAGGTGTTCAGATCCAGGCAGATGACATTTGATTTGAGATTGACCTTTGTGTGGCCCTAGATATCTCATTACTAAAATTTTAAAAGACTATTTCATACATGTTTACTTTTATGATATAGAAAAGACTTAATATATATCAAATGAATATAATTTTCACCAATTCAGTGTACAGTTCATGTTAAGCTAATGTCACGATATATAGGTGGTTGCAATTTATTAACAATATCGGTTGAACAATGATTAATGCACTGTTATGTAACTATTTACATGGTCTTGTAAAACAAGTGACTTTTGATTTCAGAAGCTTGCAGAAATGGATTCATCAACATCAGTCATGAACATGACAACTGTTGCCTTGCCTACAACTACTGACAGTAATGTTTATTTCTGTTAAATTCTCTTATATGCTCACCAGTTCAATTTATGTTCACATATATAAATTAATTTCTGAAATATCTTTAATTGTGTTCCTATGTCAATAGTACATCTTAACCTCTGCAAATATCTTACACTCATCTATAACCTATTACGACTTTTCAATAACATGCTTGGTCATATCCTAAATTGGATACATGTATGGGAATGTGCCAAATCCTTTTCTAAAGTACATGATTTGCTTGCTTTTAGATTCGTAAGAAAATCACTCAATGGACAAGTTTTTTTGTGACTGTTCTATTTAATTATTATTATTCAAGCAAATGTGCAAATGTGCCATTTCTAGATTTACCTGGTACTTTTAAGGAACCAGTTCTGTTATGGTGTCAATACAGATTTTCAGACCCTAGATTGTAAAAAAACAATGTTGCAGTAAACAATACACCATGGAAGTGTGAACCAGACATTACATTGTCACTAATATAGTCCATTATTTGGACTGGATTAAAGAGATAACATCCCATCTCCAAGGATCAATAATTACTTTATTTCAAATTTGGAGCATTTCTTATAAATATTAATGAGATACACACACACACAAATTCCTAACTTTTCTGTGTCCCATGGGGTTGTTACTCAAAGTATACATCCCTTAAAGTTACCTTCATAATATCCTGAATCAAGATTATTGCATTAGTTATGTGTACATAATAGCCAGTGGTTTAATAAAGTTTATTTATATTGTTAAAATAACAGAAGGCCCTGACAAGATTGTGATTGGAGCAACTGTAGCTGCAGTATGCGTGGTGTTATATGTGGTGTTTGGTATTGTGTTGTGTCTCTACAAAAAACGAAAGGCCAACCAGAGATTACGGGTAATACTTCACATTTTATCATGCAGCCATATCTATTTAATATCTGGTGTGAAAAACAATCAATCTATCAAAGAAGTTAAGATATTATGTCATACTTTTTTGAGGTGATTTAACCAAAATAATTTCGATTTCTTCTGTGATTACATTTTGTACACTACTAAAATACAATGTCTTTTGATTTCTTTTCCCACACTTAATATTTGTAAGCCACGATAATAAATATTCTATTCCATTTCTCTTTCATTTCAGGATTACTCCACAGAGGGATTTTCAAAACTGCCATTGGTTGAATTTTCACTATCACGGCCACCAGATGGTATGTTTCTATTAATATGCCATTTAAATGTGAAGATAATGATTTTTGTATTCCTTTTTTCAATGTATTTAAAATAAAAATATAGTATATCCTATTCAAAAGTCCACTTATTGAGAACAATGGCATGTTATATTAATATGGTTGTCCAGTGACATTTCATATGATATGGTGAGATTTGTGACAAAGTGATAAACAATGGATAAATAAAACCAGATAAAACATAAATTGTTTCCTTATATCTCTTTGTTCATCTGAAAGACAATAACATAAAAATTGGGAATACGCTGTATCAAGCCTATGACAGAGGTATAAAATTCATTCCCTGAACTTTGCAAATAAAAAAATTAGAAATTTGCCTAAAGCTTTGAATTAAAGTTTCTATGGTAGATCAATAGCTGAGTGATAAACGAATTTTGACATTTAATCACTTGACTCTCTGTGGTATATGCCATTAAATGCATTACGTGCTTTCATCAAAGAGAAATCTTATGCCATACATTGCAAAAATCCCTGTAATAATTACATTGTACTTTTTAAGTAGTGTACGTATGTGTGTCATTGCTTATGTGTATGTGAAACAAATAGGTTTAACTTTGCCTTTCTTAATACAAATAAATAGCACATTAAATGAACCTCATGTGTTTTTAAATATCAGTGATAAACAAGTTTAAGTCCTTAATTTACATTTGATACAAATAGATGATCGGTAGAGAAATTTAAAAAAAAAACTTCTTAAAATTGCTTCTGCAGTTTGGTACTGAAGGTTTTTTTCTGTAGTTCTGCCTTTCGAATTGAATAATTTGTCATTGCCTTGTGCTATTTGTCATTGTGCCAATTTTATGTATTTAGGTCTGGGGGAAAAAGCAAGTGCAAAAGAACAACACGACGAAAAAGAAAACAGAAGTGCTGATTTTTTAACTGGTAAGCAGAACATGTAGCAGTTTAGGTATAATTGCTCTGACTTCTGTAATCCATCTTAGTGTATCTTGGGAGATATTTAATTTTAAAGACCACAGTGCATGAAATTTTTTTTTTCATTATTGTACAGATTATGTGTGTAACAACACACCTGCCAAGTCCCATCTTCAAACTCCCACTAGAAAGCACATTGAAAGGCAGTTAAATCTGACAGTTGGAAAAACAAAACAGATCCCTCTCTGAAACTGTGCCACATCACACAAGGAGATTTCCCACTCTGATTTCTGTGTGTGCAATACAAAATAGTGTAAAATGAAGTAAAATTAGTGTTTTATAAACTTGCTTGGAAAGGGTCAGCTTCAGTCAAAAAAAAAATTTTTTTTCCTACACTTAGTGCAAAGATTCTTCTATCAAATGAACTTGGAATATTGTGTGGTCACACACAAATAATGCTGTTTTTTTTAAATAATTAACACTACAATTTGACTGTAACTTGTGTTCAAAATAGTGAACAAGTGTGCAGCTTTTAGTGTAACAATGCAGCTTCTGATAGTGTGTCAGTTTTTAAATACACTGATAGGCAAGTTTTTCACCCAGTTCTTGTCCACATTTTCTCAAAATGTGATAAAATTTTAAGGCACCCTTGATTATCCAAACTCCTTATTATCAGAACAGAAAAGTTAGCCCCAAAGTTCAATAGTCAATATTACAATGTATTAGTTATTATGAACAAATCAATATTCATTACTAGTTCTAGTTGACCATTAAGAACTGACAGTGACAATTCAGGGGGGATCCAGCCTTTAAGTAAGGTGGTGGTTCACATCAGACATATTATAACTAAGGGGGTCGGAGGGCATGCCCCCCGGGAAAAAAATTAATTTTTGGTAAAAATATAGTGCATTTCCTGTAAATTTAACACCACTCTCAAGAAATAATTTTGTACTTTGGGTTGAACCCCTTTACATTATTTTTCAAGGAGGGTTCGAACCCCCTGAACCCTCCTGGATCTGCTAGTGCAATTTGTAAAACCAGCTGGTCAAAACACACTGTAAAAGACTCAGTGTATTAGGCTTTTATATTGGGCTACACTGCTGCCAATATTAAAAGTAAGGCTGAAATGACCAAATGTTTAAGCACTCTGGTTCAGGATGTAGAGTTTAATACACTGGAGATCTGAACCACATTCTGACATTTTATTGACAACAGTGTGTCTTTCATGATATCTACTTTTAATAGCTGTGTAGGGGTCAGATTGCAATTTTCATGTAAATTTGCACCTGAAAGTTAGCACTTTTAAAGTATGAATTTTTTTTTCATAAACATATTTTATTGAAGCAATTAGGCAAAATCAACAAAGCCTTCTCACAGGATGAACTATTTACAAAAGCATATGAATAGATGATAATGATGATGAAGTTGTGGACATGTGACTAATATAAAACTATGAAAACCACCCTGATTCCTTAAAAAATTCTTGTACTGCTTCAAAAATTACCTTTTTTGATCAAAAGTCAAGTTATAGTCTCCATTAAATGCAAATCAGTGGTTATTGTCGGTAAAACTCATAAACATTGACTGCCTATTTTGAGTATTGTTATGGCCATTTTTTTTATGTTCAATGAAGTGAGGTGGGATCTGGCCATAACACACACTTTCGTGTGGGGGGTGTTTGGGATCTTTTTATTCTCAGATGGTAAGTGTTAGGATCAAGGCATCTGGCTGTTGACATCTCCACAAATAGAAAAACCACAAATGATATCCATCCAATTTATTCACCAAATGTCCACAGGATTTAATTTAAGATAGAACTGATGACAAGTTCATTACAGAGGCAGTGCAGCACAAAACCAAATTCTGAACACTTTCAATTTCCAATAGCAATTCCAATAACCAATAGGAAAATGACAGAACAGTTACTGGTTTCTATTGTTGAACACTAAATCAATATCATGAAAATATAAAATCCTGTTTTCCTAAATAATTCTGAAATGTACTTCTGTGATGTAAAACACTGTAGAATTATACAAATCCAAATGTTGTGAAATACTGTAAGTCCAAATGCTGTGAAATATTATAAGTCCAAACACTGATAAATTTGCTAAGAGCAAATTCACTCAAAATAACCCAAGTTCTCAGAGCTGACAATTTGTCTAAGTCCTACATAGTATATCCAAATATTCTGCTCTGAGATATCCATATTTTTTCCTCTTTTTCTTCATCTTTATCCTGTGCTGTTTCTGCCGTTCTGGTCAGTTTCAGCAGAAGCATGAGTTTTTATAGCCAAACAAATTGCGCAGTATTAATTGGGACAAAGGAGTACGTTTTGCAACGTAGCATCTAAATCTAGCAATGACCTCATGCTTATAATAACCACACTGTATAACCACACTGCTGCAACACATTATCCCATTAGTAAAGCTCATACATAATAGGGTTGCTAAGAAACAGATTTGAGTGGAAGCAATTACATGGCTATTAGTGGACACTGCTATATTGAACACTGCTGGGAAAATCAATATAGGCTTTTCATCTTAAAGTCTTTGACAATAATAGCTTTCTCTGATTAACAAACAATTCTACCAAAGTACCAAATACGCTTGTATAAGAGGTAAACCAATACAATAATATTTTGTGGAAAATGTGTCATAACAATACCCACAACACACAGAAAAGCTGTCCTCAGCTTTTAAGATTTGAAGAAGATATCAAAAATACATTTAATATACAACATCTATAATTACAACATTCATGAGTGAAACACTCGATCTAGACTTATCAAACTGTAAGTCTGAGTAAACCATATTAAATTTGAAATGTCAAAAGTAACACAGCTGATGTATCACTGATAAGCTGATCAAATTTACAGGAAAACATTAAAACATAATTTAAAGTAAATGTTTCTGTGCTGTAATTGAAATTACTATATTCATGAAGTAATTAATGTAACAATATTAAAAGTCAGGTGTAATGTACAAATAGGAAGTTCCTTGTAATTTACTGTTGAAAGTTCCTTTGATCATCATGGGTCTTGAGTACTGCTGCATCCTGATTGTTGAAGCTATTTTAAACACTGTAGATCTTCACATTTGCATCATACACAATAACCAAAATGTGTAGTTGCCATCCAAGTTTAATCCACTCTTAGTAGCTTGTTTTAAGTCACACATAAATGTATATAACTTCACTCTTGTTAACTTGTTTCACACTTTCACAACTCACTGTTTAACTTTGCTCTGATATAATAAATACCACATTCATATAGAGTATCCTATACCTGATAAAACTGCTTTAATAAGCAACCACCAAGTCCACCCATCCGGGACCAGACTTGTCCAAAACTGAAGCCTTCTTAACCACGAAAAGACTTCGAAAGTAAAAAAAATACATCTGTAATACACACACAGATTCCCTCAGAGCAATGTACAACAACAGTGCTGACTATAGTTCTTGTTTAATTCAACTGTCTTTCTTTATATTAACTTCTTGATTTCATAACATTTATATAAAACATTCCTGTATACCGTAGACTTGAATTTAGGTTTAGAAGATGGTGGCCAATCAACTCTATTTATAACCATGATCTAGTCTACTGTGGTGCACCATATTTAAAAGATCCTCTGCTGACATACATCTTTACTGACAAAATATACTTCCATGCATGACTTGTGTGAAAGCTACTGATGAAATATACTCCTCCATGTCCATGGCAATGCTGAAAGTTCTGCAAGCAATCCAGATAAATATTAAATTACATCCAGAAGTAAGAAATAGCACATTTTTGTCTGATCAGTTACTATTGATGTTCTCAGTTGCTCATTTACTTTGCCATGTTTGTACTTGAAGTAGAAGTAATTGAGAATTCTGGTCCACGAAAACTGCTGATGAATCAAAATATATGGTAGGTTGATGAGAATAGCTCCTGGCTTCAGATCATTATCCTGGTCATTGGGAATATCCAGAATATCTTGACAACACTCATCTGATGTTTGAGAATGCCCGTCTGATCCTTGAGCATACTTGGCATCTCTCCACCAAAATGTTATGGCCCTTTTTTTGTGTTCAATGAAGTGAGGTGGGATCTGGCCATAACACACACTTTCGTGTGGGGGGGTGTTTGGGATCTTTTTATTCTCAGATGGTAAGTGTTAGGATCAAGGCATCTGGCTGTTGACATCTCCACAAATAGAAAAACCACAAATGATATCCATCCAATTTATTCACCAAATGTCCACAGGATTTAATTTAAGATAGAACTGATGACAAGTTCATTACAGAGGCAGTGCAGCACAAAACCAAATTCTGAACACTTTCAATTTCCAATAGCAATTCCAATAACCAATAGGAAAATGACAGAACAGTTACTGGTTTCTATTGTTGAACACTAAATCAATATCATGAAAATATAAAATCCTGTTTTCCTAAATAATTTTGAAATGTGTTTCTGGGATGTAAAACACTGTAGAATTATACAAATCCAAATGTTGTGAAATACTGTAAGTCCAAATGCTGTGAAATATTATAAGTCCAAACACTGATAAATTTGCTAAGAGCAAATTCACTCAAAATAACCCAAGTTCTCAGAGCTGACAATTTGTCTAAGTCCTACATAGTATATCCAAATATTCTGCTCTGAGATATCCATATTTTTTCCTCTTTTTCTTCATCTTTATCCTGTGCTGTTTCTGCCGTTCTGGTCAGTTTCAGCAGAAGCATGAGTTTTTATAGCCAAACAAATTGCGCAGTATTAATTGGGACAAAGGAGTATGTTTTGCAACGTAGCATCTAAATCTAGCAATGACCTCATGCTTATAATAACCACACTGTATAACCACACTGCTGCAACACATTATCCCATTAGTAAAGCTCATACATAATAGGGTTGCTAAGAAACAGATTTGAGTGGAAGCAATTACATGGCTATTAGTGGACACTGCTATATTGAACACTGCTGGGAAAATCAATATAGGCTTTTCATCTTAAAGTCTTTGACAATAATAGCTTTCTCTGATTAACAAACAATTCTACCAAAGTACCAAATACGCTTGTATAAGAGGTAAACCAATACAATAATATTTTGTGGAAAATGTGTCATAACAATACCCACAACACACAGAAAAGCTGTCCTCAGCTTTTAAGATTTGAAGAAGATATCAAAAATACATTTAATATACAACATCTATAATTACAACATTCATGAGTGAAACACTCGATCTAGACTTATCAAACTGTAACTCTGAGTAAACCATATTAAATTTGAAATGTCAAAAGTAACACAGCTGATGTATCACTGATAAGCTGATCAAATTTACAGGAAAACATTAAAACATAATTTAAAGTAAATGTTTCTGTGCTGTAATTGAAATTACTATATTCATGAAGTAATTAATGTAACAATATTAAAAGTCAGGTGTAGTGTACAAATAGGAAGTTCCTTGTAATTTACTGTTGAAAGTTCCTTTGATCATCATGGGTCTTGAGTACTGCTGCATCCTGATTGTTGAAGCTATTTTAAACACTGTAGATCTTCACATTTGCATCATACACAATAACCAAAATGTGTAGTTGCCATCCAAGTTTAATCCACTCTTAGTAGCTTATTGTTGAAGCTATTTTAAACACTGTAGATCTTCACATTTGCATCATACACAATAACCAAAATGTGTAGTTGCCATCCAAGTTTAATCCACTCTTAGTAGCTTGTTTTAAGTCACACATAAATGTATATAACTTCACTCTTGTTAACTTGTTTCACACTTTCACAACTCACTGTTTAACTTTGCTCTGATATAATAAATACCACATTCATATAGAGTATCCTATACCTGATAAAACTGCTTTAATAAGCAACCACCAAGTCCACCCATCCGGGACCAGACTTGTCCAAAACTGAAGCCTTCTTAACCACGAAAAGACTTCGAAAGTAAAAAAAATACATCTGTAATACACACACAGATTCCCTCAGAGCAATGTACAACAACAGTGCTGACTATAGTTCTTGTTTAATTCAACTGTCTTTCTTTATATTAACTTCTTGATTTCATAACATTTATATAAAACATTCCTGTATACCGTAGACTTGAATTTAGGCTTAGAAGATGGTGGCCAATCAACTCTATTTATAACCATGATCTAGTCTACTGTGGTGCACCATATTTAAAAGATCCTCTGCTGACATACATCTTTACTGACAAAATATACTTCCATGCATGACTTGTGTGAAAGCTACTGATGAAATATACTCATCCATGTCCATGGCAATGCTGAAAGTTCTGCAAGCAATCCAGATAAATATTAAATTACATCCAGAAGTAAGAAATAGCACATTTTTGTCTGATCAGTTACTATTGATGTTCTCAGTTGCTCATTTACTTTGCCATGTTTGTACTTGAAGTAGAAGTAATTGAGAATTCTGGTCCACGAAAACTGCTGATGAATCAAAATATATGGTAGGTTGATGAGAATAGCTCCTGGCTTCAGATCATTATCCTGGTCATTGGGAATATCCAGAATATCTTGACAACACTCATCTGATGTTTGAGAATGCCCGTCTGATCCTTGAGAATACCCGGCATCTCCACCCAATGTTATGGCCATTTTTTTTTATGTTCAATGAAGTGAGGTGGGATCTGGCCATAGCACACACTTTCGTGTGGGGGGGTGTTTGGGATATTTTTATTCTCAGATGGTAAGTGTTAGGATCAAGGCATCTGGCTGTTGACATCTCCACAAATAGAAAAACCACAAATGATATCCATCCAATTTATTCACCAAATGTCCACAGGATTTAATTTAAGATAGAACTGATGACAAGTTCATTACAGAGGCAGTGCAGCACAAAACCAAATTCTGAACACTTTCAATTTCCAATAGCAATTCCAATAACCAATAGGAAAATGACAGAACAGTTACTGGTTTCTATTGTTGAACACTAAATCAATATCATGAAAATATAAAATCCTGTTTTCCTAAATAATTTTGAAATGTATTTCTGTGATGTAAAACACTGTAGAATTATACAAATCCAAATGTTGTGAAATACTGTAAGTCCAAATGCTGTGAAATATTATAAGTCCAAACACTGATAAATTTGCTAAGAGCAAATTCACTCAAAATAACCCAAGTTCTCAGAGCTGACAATTTGTCTAAGTCCTACATAGTATATCCAAATATTCTGCTCTGAGATATCCATATTTTTTCCTCTTTTTCTTCATCTTTATCCTGTGCTGTTTCTGCCATTCTGGTCAGTTTCAGCAGAAGCATGAGTTTTTATAGCCAAACAAATTGCGCAGTATTAATTGGGACAAAGGAGTACGTTTTGCAACGTAGCATCTAAATCTAGCAATGACCTCATGCTTATAATAACCACACTGTATAACCACACTGCTGCAACACATTATCCCATTAGTAAAGCTCATACATAATAGGGTTGCTAAGAAACAGATTTGAGTGGAAGCAATTACATGGCTATTAGTGGACACTGCTATATTGAACACTGCTGGGAAAATCAATATAGGCTTTTCATCTTAAAGTCTTTGACAATAATAGCTTTCTCTGATTAACAAACAATTCTACCAAAGTACCAAATACGCTTGTATAAGAGGTAAACCAATACAATAATATTTTGTGGAAAATGTGTCATAACAGTATGTAGTCTGTATTCTAAAAGAAAATAAAAATTGTTTTCTACTGAAAGGCCACAGTCACAAGTTGAATTTTCTATAATATGTAAATTATGTGCAAGATGTTCTTTAAGAGGACTACAGTTTATTCCCATTTTTGAGTGTATCAAGTTCCAAGTCTATCACCTGTACTAGATAATGTAGTTACGCGTTTAAAACAATCATCTAATATATTCCATAATTTTATTCCAACAGGAAAGAATGAATTTTGATGAAATTCTTGTTTGTCATAGAGAAGAGTAGTGTACCAGTACTTTGTTGATTATACAACATTTTAATGGACTTTGGTCAAATTGTATGCAAGAAATAACCAAGTTAAACACTATACTCAAAAATTTCATTGAACGTTTTACAACTCAAGCCAAAAGAAAAAAAAATAACACTTTATTAACAATGACTGGTACACATTAATAAATGTATGACTGTAACCCAAGCAGCTCTTACAATTACATTACTTATGGTTAATATTTAAAATGTTATCTGTACAGAATCCTCACACTCTATCAATGACAGTTTTAGATGGAGTCTGATTGAGAGTTTTCATATTGAAGAATAAATGCTAATTATCATATAAAATTATAAAAACTTTTCAAACAAAATTATCCTTGTTCAGTTAAAGTTAAACTTCCAAAAAAAAAAAAAAGTCACTTCCAAATGCAATTAAATCAGCTACAAATTCAGTTACATCCAATTCTTCCCAATACATTTACAACAAAAGCCATGGCAAATTTACTGCTGTGTTCCTTTTGTGTCATCACAACACCTCCACACATGTTTTCAGGGATGTTATTTTATATGGCACTTTGAGAGGCTGTATCTCAGTGGGGGATGCTCTGATTGATGTCTGGTTTTCTTTACTGGGATTGTCTTACTCTCTGGCACACACTTACAAATTTTTAAAGAAACTTTTCTTTCATGCACTGTGGACTTTAAGTGCTTGTAATATTGCATGTATTGTATTTTACTGGGATAATTTCAGAACATGGACTAAAATAGGTTCACTAAAGTGTTGATTATGCATTAATGTTTTACAGGAACCATTATCAATAAAAACATATAGTTAAGATCTTCAATGGCCATGACGAGTGGCAAAATCAGTTGTGTGATTTTTTATTTTTTCTAACTGTGATTCTAATTTGCAGAGTATTTGATGCTCATTAGGCTTCTAATGCCTAGGAACAAGAGAATGCTCACTTGGTAGCATGTGCGAGTGTTCCACTGTAGCCGACCATCAGTAACTAAGGCTATTTCGAGGGTTGGGAGCAATGTTTACATAGATGGTAGTACTTTACAGACTTGTCGGGGTGGCTCAATAAAAAATCAAACATGTTTGATATTTTCCAACCCTCCTTGACTCTCTTTTCCAACCAAGGCGCCACCCTCTGGTAACAGGCTTGTCCAAGTCACTTCCAGGCTTATCCTAACAGAAAGGCGGCTTGTCTTTTTCAAGTTAAGCGCTGCTCATTTGCAGTCCATTTCCAGCATGATGTGAGGTGAAAATATGAGAAAAATTATGTCTGGAATGATAAAAAAAAACCAAAAAAAAACAGTGCAAGTGATCATAATTTTGAAGCTAACAAATAGAAAAGGTCCACATGTATGCTGTAAATAACTGAAAAACCTGAAAAAGTGTTTTATTTAGTCACATAAAAAATTCTGGGCCTATTTCACCAGAACAATTAAAAAAAGTTAACAAACTATTTGGGCCCAATCACAAGATATTTTTCTCACTGTAAAAAACCCACAAGCAATAAGCAGCAAGTAAATTAACTCGGTGAGCAAGGCCACAAATCAAAAATCAAACTGCATCTGATCTGACCCACAGAGGTCAAACTCAGATAATTACCTTTCCCACATACCTGGCAAAACAGCCAAATCAGAAAGCACAAAGGGACCTAGATAACCAAAAGGCCAAACAAACCAATAAGGTCAAAGATCAGGGGTGACGTCCAGCAGTTACAAGGCTACTCAGTCGACAGACCCCCAAGCAAGGTTACAATTAAACCAAGCAACCTGAGATATATCCCACCCCTGTAATCTATTTACAAGAAATGGCAAAATTGCTTATATTGTGAGGATACTGGGACAAAAACACTTATGTATACTTCTCGTTCACTTACTCCGGATTCAAACAGGAAACAGTCTGATTTAAGTGTTCTATAAAAGTGATCTGAGGATTCAAACCCAAGATCACTGTTCCTGACAAATCGGTCAAAACAAAATTGACCAATCTAATTTGAAAGATAATTGCATGAGGAACCAAAAATGTTTTTTCTGTGTTTTCAATTTTATATAGACTAGTGAAATTTGCACACAATGTTAACCAGATCAACTGAAGTTGTAGCTCAAGATAAAATATGGTCAAAGGTTAAGATACACGAGATCAGAAGCCATTTATTCATTTTCCTCAATTTATAAACAAAGACAGCTGTTACTCATTCAGTTGTTGAGAAATACCTTTTTAAAAATATGCACCACCTTGTACATTTGCATCAGTAGCTGATAAATATGTTTAGTAAAATATTCTAAATACGGTCATTTTGGACTTATAAACATTTTACTCAAAGTGGCTACTAGCACTATCACTCACTCAGCTGCGGGCCTAGATCTGCAGAAGCAACAAAGTTATGGAGGACCTTGAAGTAGGATCCATGGACAAATCAGATTCTTTTCAGATTCATGGCACATGAAACAGTTGACAGAGGTCTTGAAGCAGGAATCTTAGGTCAAATCCAACCCTTTCATAAGATTCCCAACCCTATGGCTTCTTAAAAGTTTATTTAACGTTAGAGCTCCTAGAACCAGTAATAAAGAAGTTTTAAATCAAAATTATAAAGGTCTTTATTTCAGTGTTTAGAGGCCAGCCCTGACCTTGAAGAAAAAGTTTTGAGGTCAAATTTCTGCATGCTTTTTGGAGACCTGACAAAAGTTTTTGTTTTTTTCAGAGACTATCCCCTAACACCAGAATGCTAGTGGTATAATGAACTCCTGTACGTTTCCAATTTAATTTAACTATTCAGGTTACTGATGGATACAAAAACAAAGACTTGGAGCAAGTCTAGGACGTCATGGGTCTTATATTATAGGTTTGAAGTAAAAAAAAGAAGTCTTTCTCATAAATACACACATACCAAATGTGAAAGGTTTGTTTAAAACATTTTTAAGCTATTGCCTTTTCAACTATTACCTTGACCTTCAGAAGGCCACCAGTGGCACTATATTGGAAGGCTGAGACAGCAAAACAAAACGTCTGAAGTCTTTCCAACAAAAATCTACATATTACATATAAAAGGTCTTTGCAAAACATTTTTAAAATCGTTTTTCCTTTAAAGCTATTGCTCTGACCTTAAGAAAACTAACATTGATCCTATAGTGGAAGGTCAATGCCAAAAATAGATAGGCTCTGATGCCTTATCCGTATCTTTTACGTCATGCCGATATTATTGCCAGCCATGACCTTAATGTAAATTCATACCCAAAACTTGACCTTTGGAAGACTGCCATTGATTTTTCTAGTGGAAGGCCACAAAACAATAGAGTATAAGGTCTTACCAATATATACACACATGCCAAATGAATAGAATTTTTTAAAAACTATTTGTGGCGCCTGCATCGCCATGCTAAAACCTAAGTATCCCCAAATTTGGTCTAGGGATATAATTTCAATATAACAAAATTAATGCTACTAAGCCTTGCTTGTTCGTTGTAAGTACAGTTAAAACACCCCACTACTCTTACATTCCACCTAGATACAATAAAGGCACTTTAATGAGCTAAGCATTACAGCCCACCCTAGTAAAAAAACCCTACAGGATGCCTTGACTTTAGTAGTGTGAGGGTGCAGTTCATTAATGGTCTTTTAAAACTTCTGATGTAACACACACAGAGTCCTGCAGGCAGGGACTGGTAGCAAACACGTTAAAATGCCTTGGGATGGGAGCAGAAAAGAGCGCGGATCACTCACTGGCTTACCGATCTTATTTGTAAGTAATCTCCACTGTGTAATAATTTCCAGCGTAATATTCCAACATTCCACTTAAAATTATAAAGAAGACTACAACAGCATTATGTAATTTTGTCTGGAGTATTATTTAATCTTGATTTTAAAGAACCAGAGCAAGTATCATATCCATAACGTGTGAACTGACTATACATACTGCTAAGAAGTAAAATGTCTGTTCCACTGCCATGAGATTTCTTCCTCGATACAATGAGGCCAAATCATGGAGATTATATGATTTAATTTTCACTTTAAAAGAAGAGTAAAAAGTGACTCTACCCCTTTGTAACATGTTTAAACACAGTCTGAATGTGTATATAACATATTTAATAATTAAATTTCATTCAGTTTATATACAACCAAGGAACTTTAATATAAGTTGTGCTTCTTTTTTGAGAAAATTTTAATAACAACAATAATGCAGATGGATTATAATAAGTGTGCTTTAAAGTTATTTATGTTTTCCAGCTCTCTAGAGTCTCAAGGTGATCATTTTAGCTGGTATGGAACTAAGCAGAAATATAGTGAGTATTGTTGTGCTTTGCATTTCATTGAAACTTTCGGCAAAACATTCTAAAAATGTGTTTATTATTAAGCATTAATAATTCAGGTTGGATGTGTTGCAATAAGTGACATATAGACAAACAGACTGGTCACATTTTTCCTGGTGATTTCTTTGACCAGGTTATCTCTAGACAGAAAAAAATAGCACACACAGAAATGAATTTGATTTTCTTGATTTGATATTTCTTGATTATGTAAAAATTCTGAGTTGAAAACATGGCCCATTGTTTTATTAGATCCCTGCAATGTATGGGGGAACAGATATGTATATAATGTGTTGAGTATTTTCATTCAAAGAGCATTCCTATGTTACACAGTACAAAAATCTACATTAGTAGCTTAAACAGTGACAGCGTCGATAGGTATTTAGCATTTTAATATGAAAGTCAGAGTAAATCAGTTGTGTTTTATTGTTATTCTTTATATTGTTTGATCTTTGGCCGATATGTCCATTGGGAATAATACAAGGGTTAAATGTTTGTGAAAATCAGTTTTAGGTTCTTTGTTCACACTAAAAAATAAAAGGGGACTGGTGAAAACCTTGTGTTAGTTTTATGGAATTACTTCTGTTTGATCTTCAAATTATTCTTGCTACCCTGTTGCCATAGAAAATACTTTTCTATTTTTCATAAAAAGTAAAAAAAAAATCGGGTGCAGAACAAGTTGTGGTTTGGACACCATAAACACAAAGATAGTTCATGTTTCTTTGGTGGCAAAACTGTAAAATGTCAGTGAAAAAACTTTTTGTTTTAGATTAAAAGATGCACAGAGGGGATCAGTAGAGAACATTTGGTTGATTAATTGAAATGACTGTTTTAGTTTTTAAGTTTTGTCATTGCATTTTGCTGCATTCCTGCCTTCGGAATATATGCTATGCTTCTTAATCATTGTTCCATTTTTTATTTATTTAGTTCGTCGCAGTATTATGGACAGGTCAGTACAAATAAGATCGATCAGGTGAGTTTTTAAAACCAAATTAGACAGTGGAAACAGAAGCTGTAGTGGTCAGATAAAATTACACTCACACCTATTTATATGCCCTTTTTGTGTATTTTTTTTAGGCTTTAAAGTTTAATTGCTTCTATTCTAGCAAATATCTCAATGAAATATAAAAGATCAAAACCAAAACAAAGCAAACAAAACACAGAATTAAAACAAGACTGATCATATGAAGTCGAGCGTTTTGCTCTCTCTGAGTGCATCTTGTTTGCGTATGTGATGAAAAGAAACAGTTTCACTGTGTATTCCCAATTAAAAATAAGAAAGACTCTCTAATGACTTTAATTTTCAAACAAATTACACCAAATTTGGAAGAATCCGTCTGTACCCATGAAATACCTGCCCACCAAATTTGAGATTGATTGATGTTATAGTTTTTGAGTTATAAGGGCAAAACGGTGCACCGACAGACAGAAACAAACAGATCACAATAACACTCTCCTATCCTCGAGCGTTAATAACTTCCAAGAGGCACTGTTTATGGTGAGTTCTCACATTTCTGTCTTGTAAAAACCTTATTAGATTAAATTAACATGTTTAATCAACTTAATAGGATATTTTGTCATGATTAATAATGATAGACTGATATTAAAAATGTTGTGAGATGCATATCTGAGTCAACATTGAGATTATAATAATTTTCATCGGGGCAATACATCATTTAGTCCATGAGTCCAAGTGCAAAAACTTGGACGAAACCATAACATATACCATCACCGGTGTTAAGTGCTGTCGTGTATGACATTGTGAGATGATTGCTCTATTTATTGAATAGGCCTAATCAATTAATATTTTTGGTTTGTATTTCCTCATTGGAATTTTTTTTGTACAGCCTTTACTAAGAGAATAATATTTACCATAAAACTGTATCATGTACAGCAGTTTTGAGTATGTTATAACTAAAGTTTCAGTATAACTTTACATTGTATTGTGTTTTGTATAGGTAGAAGAGAAAAAAAAAGTTAATTAAAATCACGAATAATTCAGAAAATATTAAAATAGAAGACATGCGATTGTTTTTAACAAGTTCTAGCTTTAAAGCCTATATAGCTTTACATTGTTCTATTTGTTATAAGCCCAAGAGATTCAGTTGAGATGAAGGCAGTTACAGCGGAAGGTGCTTTTTTGAAGAAAACAAATGAGAAAACATCTCGATTAAAACAAACCAGCATCCAAGAAGGGGATAGTATATATTACATGTCAGACATGAACATATGGCTTTCTTTACCACCATTTACCGAATTAACTGAGCTCAAATTGATGAGTCAGCCTTTTAAATGGAAAAAGACATTCTTGAAGCCCATGACTGATGTTTACACATTCCTTCCACATGGCAAAGTATTTTCTGATTACTTGCTCTTTTGCCTTCCTATCAGTACTGATATACTGGAATCAGGACCTGTTGAACTGATTTACAGTTGCACAGATGTGGGTGAAGAACCAGAATGGATAAGTCTGAAACCTTTTATTTCTGAAATGGTACATCAGGATGACATTTTCTGGATACTGAATGAAGACAGTTGTTTTCTATTCACCAAGCATTTCTGCCATGTTTTCTTCACAACCTTCAGTGGCCTGGTGCAGCAACCTGCTCTCTATCTGATGGCATCAGTTCATTATGTGTACACTGAAGAATTGTCACAAATAAAATTCAATGTTGGATTTCACTGTTCTCAGTGCTATCCTGGACTCTTAGAATCCTCTGTAAGTACACAAGTGTCTTTTAAATCAAATTGACCATTTCAATATTTTAATTTATTATTTCATTTTAAAAAGATTTCCATAAATTAAAGATGGGCTAAGGTCTGATAACAAGTGAAGGGTAAGATAAAGTTTGATTACTATCTCATCATTAAAATAAGCAAGATAAAGTGAGAAAGTATGAGCATTTTTTTCGACAAATAAAATTGACTCCACCACAATGCATACAATTGTAATTGCATAGCAATAAACCTAATTATTTTAGGAAAACCTGGGTAAATTGCTCGGTTCCTGTTGGAAGTGCATCTATGGCAAAGGAGCTGAAGTCGTGATACAAGTGAATATAAATGAAAATGACTGGAAATGTGTCTACTCTGAAGGGGTAACTATACAAGCTCTTCCGTGTTGTTGTAAAATTATGGTTGACAATGGTTCATAACCAGCTTACAATACTGTGAAGTCCAGGTAGGGACGAAGGATTGCTTTGCTTTAATTTTTTTATTTCATTCCCACCGGTAAGCAAGTCATTACCCAAAGATAATGAGTCTTTCTCCTATGTAAGCAAGTCCTTACCACAAGATACTGGGTAATTCGAATGAGTTAGTAAGCTGTGGGAATGAGATATTGTATCTTGGAATAAATTACTAATTCTCATTGGACTTTTATATTGCTTAATCTCCCCATACAAAGAGGACTCTAAGGGGCAATATAACCAAAAAAAGCAGTCGACAAAATTTAAGTATCCAAAGGCAGGAGAGGGCTCAAGCACCACGGAGAATGCCAGGGGATGATTCAGGCTAAGGTGGATGCTTGGTGTACAGGTAGGTTATAAGCTGCTTTTTGAAAGAGGTCAGGGAGGGAGAGGCATAAATCTCATCTGGAAGAGCATTCCACACAGTGGGAGCATAAAAAGCAAAACTATTACCAAACATTTGACAGATTTATGAACAGAACAGTAGAAATTTGGAATGACAAGGAAATTGCCACCACTTTGACTGCGCCTGGTACTATAAGATCTGCTATAGGAAGAAATATATGAAGCAAAATACCTAGGAAAACCTGTGTGAAGAAACTTATAAACAAGTGTTGCTGTCTTAAACACTGTGTGCTGTTCAACAGGAAGCCAAACTGGGGTTTGATGCAATTCTGGCTGCACTATTTTAGATGCACTGTAATTTGCATAGATTGAACTTGGAGAGGCTCCTGAAAAGTGAGTTGAAATAATCCAAGCGACTATAACAAGAGCATTAGCCACAAGCACAGAAAAATCATAGTAAGAAACTGCCTGACATGTCTGAAATCACAGAGTTTAACAAAACAACTTTTGCAGACATTCCGAATATGCTTGGACAAGGAAAAATCTGAATCGAACCACACACCCAAATTTTTGACTGAGTCAACAGGGCATGGTGGACTGCCCAATATATTTATTGAAAAACATGCTTTCAATTTTCCTTTGTCTCTTCGAACCAAAGATGATAATCGTGGTCTAATCAGGATTCAATTTGAGCTTACTAGTTGACATCCAGTTTTTAACATCATTAAGGCACCTGTTCAACTTTTAAAGGCAGCAGATGCATTTTTCTGGGATAAATGCCAAGTAGTAGAAATTAGATACTAATTTGAAAGAACAAAATACAAAGTTTCTAAGAATGAGACATTGCATGAGAAATACTTGTTTTTATTCACTCCCATCCTTAAAAACTTGTTGCCAACACTTATTATCTCGTTACCACCACTTATTAATCCTTGCCACCATCTTTTAAGTTATACTCATCACTTCCTAACTCATTTTCAACATTTAATAGCCTCTTTGAAATTTCTCTCAATAATACATTTATATTGTAAAAAAGTGAGTGTATAATATAAATATACATTTTTGCAAGAAGGATAAGCAGAGCAAATTAAGGAATTATAATAAGCTTAACAAAATATTTAGGCTGGTTTCTAATCTGCAACAGGGCATTTACAACAACATTTACAACAACAGGGCATTTAGATTGATACTTGACTTGGAATACTATCTTTCACAAAACTAAACGTTCACATTTTTTCAAATTCCTGAAAATAGATCTTTCTAAATTGCCCACTTTTTAAAAATTATTTCTATTATTTTTATTTATTTTTATTAATTATTTCTGAAATTCTGATTATATTACTTGCTAATGTACTACCACTGCTTTATAAATGATATGACAGATGAATATTCTCAAATAAAGCACTACTTTAGATATTGTATGACATATAAAGGTTTCGTATCTTGTGTGAACAACTTGCTATCTTGTGGGATTAACTGGCTCATTGGTAGAAACAACTTGCTATCTGCTGGGAACGGCTGCTAACTAATGGGAATGACATAAAAATCATAGTAAACCATTCTGGGACCATACAGTTGGTAAAATACAAGGTTTAAACAAAATGAAGACAAATCATAGCAATATCAGCTATATATTTTCATGCGAAAGCGTACACAGATACTTAATTGAAGTCATTGTAAACGTCCACACTTCTTTATTTATTAGTT
Organism: Sabellastarte sp. h YS-2021; assembly: GCA_964017235.1. Taxonomy (NCBI): domain Eukaryota; kingdom Metazoa; phylum Annelida; class Polychaeta; order Sabellida; family Sabellidae; genus Sabellastarte; species Sabellastarte sp. h YS-2021. Next base: position 68,492,191 of record OZ024937.1, read on the forward strand.
CGTCATCACCATAGTTTTTCATTTTAATATCAACTGAAAGATGTGTCATATATATTTTACAGAACATTGACGATGTTACTGGTTTACTACACTTATGTAAATTGGACAAGATCTTTCCACCTGTAATGTTTACTTTCACAAAGCAAGCTAATGATGATGATGGTCAGTGCAACCTTTATCATGCATTGGTCACTCTACATCAAGGCAACAGAACCTCACACATCAAGGATTCTCTTGAGGTATTGCCTTAATATTCTCTTATTTATTGTGTTTTATATAACCAAGATAAAACACTCAATAGTTATTTTCACATATTTAAAATATCATAAGACAATTACATGTCTCAGTCCTCATTCATTCAATGAGCTAAATTGAAAAATTTTATTTGTAGGTAAAGAATTGTGTCCAAGCAAAGCAAAAATATGTGTCATCAAAGCACCCCACGGAAGGCACTGATGCAGTTGAACATTACCAGCCGTCTGAAGTTGAAAATATGCATCAAAATGCTTCAGGGGGACATATACCCATGGAACATGGGGATAAACCAAAAATCAAAGAAGTACAAGAATTGCAACAAGGTGTTAGGGCTTGTGTGAGTGAAACTGAGGTGAAAAGTGTGGCAGAGACTTCAATGATGGCAAACCCAATTGTGTTTGAAACTGATAGGACACAAAGAATAGGTACTGAAAATATAACAGATACATCAAACAACTATCCAGAACAAAACCTGGTAGAGCCATCAACAGAATATAGCTTGACATCATTTCCACAAAATGATACCCAATCAGAATATGTGGCCGAAATGACAAAATGCGAGGAACAAGATGCATCATCGGGAAATGGTACAAAATCTGAGAACAATGGACAAACACAAACATCAACAGGTGGCATTGATTCTGAGACAGAGGTAAAAGAAGCAACTACCTCTCCATCTGCAAGTTGCTCTTGGGTGAGTGAAACTCCATTGAAAAGCTCTGTAAACGTGGGAGAAGGACCTGTGGCACAGTGGCCACAAGGTGAAATAAAACTCAAAGAAAGAAGTGAATTTCAACCCGATGATGGTGCTTCTATGAGTGAAACTGGGGTGAAAAGTGTGGTAGGGACTTTACAGATGCAGGATATACAAGGGGAAACAGCAAAACAATGTCAAGCTGAGAGGGTAGATGCAGCAGTTATATTCAGTTCTTTGCTCAAGGAGGAAGAAAAACATCTTTGTGAATTACTTGACCTTAACCCAACAAATTTAATCAATATTTTACATCAGCAAGGTTTTAACATTGCCCATTTGTCCCAGAAAAATACCACTGGTAAAGTTTTCTTAAGAATCTGGAAGGTTTTAGTTATGCAGAAAAGAGCAACTTGGCCAAAATTACATGAACGTTTGCTGAAGGCAAGGATGTCTGAAGCTGCACATGCCTTGAAAGATGTATATCAGAAGAAGATAACCATAAAATCAAAAGAAACCCATCTCTAATAGAAGCTCTAAACAAACTGCTGCTGATATTACATGTTATAATGAATACTATTAAATGAACAGGCAGAAGCTATGACCTGGTTGCTACTCAACATGGATGGAATAGTATGCCGGTTGATATAGGATTCTAAATAGTCTAAAATTATGCAAGCTTCAGATGCATCTGATAAGGCTGGCTTCTATCAACTTGGTCATTCTACTTTACAGATGTCACGATAATTACTACCAATTTCAATCCACCTGCACTACCAGTGCTTCAAAGAATTGCTGATTTGGCACAACTTCAATCATTTTGAAATTACATGTACAACTACAACTAGATTCCTATTAGAAAATAGCATGATCCCAATTAGTTTCCTAAGAGACACCGGGTGTCATCTTGCTAAGAATAAAAATTCTGGTATTAATGTTGGTTATGATAAAAAAGAAAATTTGATAACACAAATTCATTTCGAAATGCTGTTATCACCAGAAAGGCAGTATTTTCCTCATCTGATTTAAAAGTCTTTTCTTTGCAAACTAAAAGAATGATCCAACTCAAGTTTCTTTTAGAATGTTTGAGAATGCAAAGTCTTTCAAAGAAGTGAACTGGAAGAGTACCTACAGAAAGTCATATTCTCTTAAGGACTTAAAGATAATTGTGTGTCATACTTAATGGTTTTTTTTATGTAATGTTGAGTATGTAAAAGAAGCTTGAGCAAAAAGTTGTATATTGTTTGCATAGGTTTTTGTAAATACTTTTGTTCTCTTTATTTGTTGTTAAGGTTTCATCCTGATGCGGATATTTCATCTATGACTTTATGATTCTGATTAGTGGACTATTGGATTAAACTGACAAACTATTTGTGGCATTTGATGACGTGTTTTTTGATATTATAAAATTTTTACACTGAAATGATGATGATTTATTACCTCTACCAAGGAGATGATGTCATTGGCAATACACATTTGTCGGTTTGTGTGCAAAATAATCCCCCTAAAGTTATGGATGGATTTTGGTCAAATTTTAAGGAAATGTCAACAATTGCAGAAAGAATACATGATTATATTCGTCTGAATCATTGAACTCATCAGCAATATTGCAGGTATTGAGCCTCAGCAATGATATGCACTCCTGTGTACTCTTATTTCTTATCTTCTTTACTTTATAGCTTTTGTGTTTTCGATACATTTTTCGTTGTTATTTTGTATCGAGCATAGATATGATTAAATCAGTGTAAAGTCGACTATTATATTATGTCCATTCAGAATGTGTCAGATCATTATATTATACTTTTAATCAGTTATTTTGTAGAAGCTTGGATCTAATAAATTTTACTGAAATATTCAGTTTTTTTTGTGTGTATTTATCAGAGACAATCTATCAAAGCACACACTTTCAATAACTTTAGTCTGAGCTTAAAAACTCAGAGGATTTACAACACTACAGCTATCCACAGTTATTGAAACATGCTAAACTTAAAAATGTGCATTAAGAAGGTATAAATAATAAATTTAAACCTTAATCAGTCATGATCACCGATCAAAGCACAAAATGCGTAAACTTTACTATCAAACGGAAATCTGACTCTCCACCTGCACACGAAACTCAGATGAAAATAGGTTGCTCTTCTTAAAAGTCTCTCTACATGTTGCACTTAATGTTCAGTGTTCAAGCTATGCTGTGTTAGATTTTTTAGGAAAGTGAAATATTTAAACTAGTTTCAACGCCACAAACAATTCTGGAATTTGGGTTGCTGACAAGTTTTATTCACAGAACCAGTTCTTTGTTTTATTTATCGTCACATAGTAAACATTTGCATCACAAATGCATACTATACTTGTCTCCAACAAGTTATAGAATGCTTCATCTGAATTATAGTATGGCTGGTATTATGTTATTGGTTTGCTTAATTATTTGACACTTTATCGATTTACTATCTCTATTAAAATATCACCTCAGAAGTTGAGGAATCAGAGTTAAGGAATCAGTCCCCAGTACGTCCCCCCAAGACAAGAAAAGACATTGATGGGTTAAAATATATATATTCAATCTACCAATTGATATTTTTTATGCACATCAATCTGACATTTATATTTATTTGATATATATGATAATTTCTGAACTTGCTTTACAGGGCCACTGGTTGCAGGTACACACAAATCCTTCAAATTATAAAGAGAATTTGGCTCAGAGGCTGTCAATTCGACTTGACCTTGAGAGAAAGAGGTCACCAGGAAAGGTCAAATAGAAATGATAATTTAAAGCCGAGGACAAGCAATTTGTTTGACCCCGAGCAAGGACTGGTGACCCCAAGGTGGCAAAGCCATAACACATGGTTCAAACCCATGTGAAGTGAGAACATGCAAGCAGTGGCAAGAATGTATCCAAATGTACTACTACATATGTACTAGAGGCCCCTGATGAGAGAATAGGTGAAAATATGTACATAATGAGGTACAATAAGCCGGACTCCACCATGGAGGAAAGCCGTACTGGAGACCAGTATACCAATTTGAAAAGAGTACGGCTAAAATTTAGGGGAATAATTTAGACTTAGAATCTGTGAGGTGATGTTATATATAGGTTATTAGGTGGAGTAGAGGTAAGCCACATGTACGTAAACCAGAAAATAAAAAGTGGCTTGTAACATGTAAAATTTTGAAGATGAGAAGCACCCAAGTGCCAAGTAGGAAGTAGTGAACTAGGAGTGTAGGTACTGAGCAAAAGCCTGTGAGACAGGGGAGGAAAATGAGGGTGAAGAGAGAAGGTAAGTATGGATGGCATCTGATTTCCATGTGCCATGTTTTTTAATGAATTCCAGGGGGACCTCATTGTGGAATGCCCATGAAGCACCAGCCTTACAGAAGGCATGAAATGTAAGTGGAGGGTTTATGGCCAGGGCTATTGATACTGCTTTTAGGTGTTTTCTGGCTACTGAGTCCGTGAGTGGGGCAAAGCCATGCTTGAGGGGGAGAATGAACAAAGGTTCATTGGGTTCTGCTGGAAAGGCGTGGATCATATTTGTGAGAGCTGCTATGGGGCAGAGGGGGGAAGTCCCTAGAAAGGGGAGGGGGAGTGTGACGGTATCCCTACGGTTCTGAATGGTTTTGGACCACTTTATGAGGAGAAGTGCAGACTGGTGGTGTACAATGAAATCCCCATGGGCCAGTTGTCTGGTGAAATCAAAGGAATGGGCTGAGTGGGGTAAGATATTTGACAATCTTAAAAAGGAGAAAAAACAGGTAAGATAGAGAGCTTTGAACACCAAGGGATTGGCCATATTATCAGACTGTTGTATTATGTTGTGCAACATGGAGATGTCAATCAAATATTGTTTTTTAGGTTTTAGTGGAGCAGCATACTGTATAGACTTTAGGAACAGGGGGAGTATATATGATGTGGAAAGCCCTGCTGGCAGATAAGTAATTGGCTATGTGGGACTTTGACTGAGCATTTGAGTGTAAATATTCCATAAAAGCTAATATCATGTGTGTATTTACCTGGGAGGTGAGCAGCCCAGCTGCCACCTTGAAGGCCTGAAAATCAGACCACATACGCATGTATTGCCTGAGAGTGGAAGGCCTGAAACCATGAATCATTCTGTGGGCTGCAGAGGTGGACAGCTGGGTTGCAGGACCATACAATTCTGAAAATAAGAAGAACTAGTGCAGAATTATATGACATAGTTCAACAATGTGAGATCAATATGGGTATTTAACCAGGTAGGATTGTCTATTAATTTATCCATTTTTTCCCTCTGGTGTGCACTATTATCCCACCTTGATAGAAGGTCTGCCACAGAATTTTCAACCCCGGGGATGTGAAAAAAAATGAAATCAATATTGTGTAGGGCTGCAATGAGCCACAGATTTCTGGCACAGGTAGCTAGGGTTGGATCTCTAGTTTTACCAGTTGTTAGGACTTCTACCACTGCCAAATTGTCACAAAAAATCTGGATTTTTTGATTGACCCAGTGATTAGCCCATATTTTTGCTGCCACCACAATATTGAGTATTTCTAAATGTACAATGGTGTACTTCATAAAACCTATTGGTATGGGGAGGGAATAAACCATTACTCCATAATGTCCCCCAAGGCCTGTAAGACAGGCATCTAAGTGTACTGGAATTCGTGAAAATTTTTGGTCATAATAGGTGACCCCATTATACTGACTGAGGAACACATTGAACCAAGCCAAATCTTTAAAGAATTCTGAATTTAATATGATCTTGGTATGGTGGAAGTTATCTTGCAGGAGCTGTAGGATTCGGTTTAAGAATATCCTGGCCGGTTTGACACATTTAGTGATGTACAAAAGACTGCCTAAGAGGGATTGGAGCTGACTTTTGCTACAGAAAGTCTTGGTGGCCCAATTTTTGCACATATTGGTAATGTCTTGGAGCTTTGTAGGTGGAATTGAAATGGTTCTATCTATAGTGTCGATCAATATGCCCAGGCAAGTGACCGAAGTGCTGGGGGAACTAATTTTTTTTGACTGATATCTAGGCCTAGGTCTTCGAGCAGGCCTTGTAGAAATCGATAAGCTGGGTGAATTTTTGAGGGCAATCCTGTAAAAATCAGATCATCAATATAATTGTATAGACCTGGGAATCCATTTTTTGTCATAATGTGGCGAATTGAGTCGGTGCAACGCTGGAAGATTATTGAACCATGTCTGTACCCGAACGGTACCGACAAATCGAGGAAATAATGATCTTGAAATTTCATGCCTAATAAATCTATATCTCCAGGGTCAATTTTGATTTGTCTAAAAGCTCTACTTATGTCTATTTTGAAGAGCTGAGCAGCTGGACCTAACTTGCAAAGTGAAGCAGTAATGTTGTCTATTGATGGATAGTTAAGAAGATAAGATGTGCTCAAATAGGTATCTTTGTCCACGCCATTGTTGATAGACAAACCTTTGGGCCAGCTGAGGTCCATAATGGTCCTTTTTTGAGTGGATTCATGCTTATCTCTGGTCATTAGGGGTGAGACGTGAATGGGGAATGGGAGTTCTATGAAAGGACCCATGATTGCTTTATGTTAGAGTTCTTCTTTAAGATAGTTAGAGACGTGTGTAGGATTTTGTAATGCAGATGTGTGATTAACAAGGGTAGACATAAGGGGAAAATCGCGATCAAAATCTATTGGAAATCCATATTCCAGAAGATCTGGAAGCTGCTGGTCCCAATAATCGGCTAAGTGTGAATGCCACCTGTCCACATTCAATTTTGATGTAACTGGAACGCGACACTTAAGGAAATTTGGAAGACCACTATTTCTATTCATGAAATGTGTGGATATTATATCTGGAATGGTCTGATAATATACAGGATCACCAGTGACCAGTCGAAGAGGTTCTAATGGAACGAAACCAAACACAGAATTATGTCCACTCTCAGTATCAGCACGGAATGTATGTTGAACTTGATCAGTATTATCAGTACTATTGAGGACACAGTTTCTGTCAAATGCTTTACCCAAATCGCTAATATGCGTACGGATTTCTGTAGCAGTTGATACATCCCATAACAGTGTGTCACTGTCTTTAATACGTGTACAAGCAAGCTTGGTGGGATTAATATCCCCGTCTGAACACCCAGTTCCGTTTTTTTTCCCACCAACGAGTATTTAGACCTACCATCCAACACAGGACGAGAAACACCAAGCTTATTCTGCACGTCTTCAGTCTGTTTACAAACTTCATTTGTTTCAATACCGTACCCTGTATCAATATGCTGAAGGACGTCAAACCTGTTATGCAATTTGATAGGGTTTTGATATTGCTGTTTATTGATCTTGGTAAAGCATGTGATCGCATTGACCCAATTCACTGGAGTTTTCCCAGTTGAGATTTCGACTTTTTTGACGAAAGTGGGAACCGTATAGTTCCGAGTGTCACACACCAAATTGTGTGATTCTTTAGTGGGGACATGATTTCTGGATTTTAACGCATCAGCATATGATTTGTTTGGGTTAATTGTCTGATAACATCTATCCCTGTTAAAATAGTAGCAAGCTGTGTCTTTACTTGTGTTACAAGCCTGCCTGGCTTCAGGGATGACTGAGGAGTAGTATACTCTTGATTTTTGAATATGGGTGACCATACTAGTATGGTCACCCATATTTACTCGTTTTTGGGGAATTTTTTGTTCTTAGATCTACATTCAATTTCTGGGTGGCCAAATGATTTTCCAGTAGCAAAGCAAGCTGAGCAAACATGCTTGTATAGTACCCCTCTGGTCTCGTGTGTCTTGGTGTGAGAACATGTGCCTGCATTAAAGTAGTTGCAAGTCATGGATTTAGCATGTTTTGACCCTAGTTTTTTAGTATTCTGGCTGACATTGGTTTGTACATTGTGTCTTTGGGCATTGGCACGCCTTATCCTGTCTATTTTCTCAGTCTGACTGTAATCACTAATTTCCCCCGCTCCATCCTGCAAAGGAGAACCTCGTGGCTGGCCTTTGCCGCATCCCAAGAAAAATCATTTGCATCATCAAATAGAGTAATCATGTAGTCTAACATATGTTCCTTAAATTTTGAATTTTTTTCTTCCTTCATGATGCGACAAAAGCCAGCCACCCATTGGGTAATGGACAACTGGTCATATGACACACGTTCCTTACTGGACCCGGACAAAACAAACTTGTGTGGCCACTTGACACGATTGGGAACCAGAACCTCTACGGAACCGCCACGTAAAGACTTTATCTTTGTACCTGTCTTTTCCGTATCTGCCAGCTGCCTGAGGTGCTGTTCCACTAAAGCCTGAACTGACATATCTTGTCTCAATGTGTTTAAATCTGGAATTTGAGGGACTTGACTGCTAGGTGACACTGTGGCCGAGGAGTCAACTTTCCTCTTGGCCTTTTTATTGTTAACTTTGGTAACGCTTGATTTGTTAACATTTGTTTCAATACTATCAAGCCTTTTGCCAAGTTTTTCTAGTTGAGACAGAATTTTAATATTAATTGCCTCTTGGTTTACAACACTACTTTCTGCCGAACTGACAACTTTTTCTTTAGGAGAACTAGTTTTAACGGATCCGACATAAGAGTCTTGATCTGATGCTATCAACGCCTCACAATCTGATTCACTAACTGAGGACTCAGAATCGGAAACTTGCCCATTTTGCTGTTTCAGTAACTGTGTGAGAAACTTGCTGTCTTCCAACTGTAGCTGTACCGGGAATTGAAGAGTCTCCTGCTTGCCAGATCTTAAATTATATTGTCGAGTGGATGTGCCAGCCATGTCGACAATTTAACACATAAAAAAACTAAAAACTTAAGATCTCATGTGAAAATATAAAATTTCTTGTTTTCAGTGTCACCTCCTTGCCCTCCAGATTTCAAATGGCAGAGGGAAGGGCAAGGGCCCACGTGATTTAGAGCTAGATCAATAGCATTACTTGACACAAATCTTCACTGGTACAAACTAAATTACAGAACTAGATCGATAATAGGACTACCCAGGACTGATCTGCCCGGCACCCACATGCAGGACCGAAAACCTGTCATGCCCCAATCACATAAATGTATTGCTTGATTAGGTTGTATCCAGCTATACAACTCTACCTATTTGTGCAAAAGAAGGGAATCAGAAAGGAGGAGGACAGTAAACACATCAGAACATAGAATAAAAATATGGTAAAGATACTGAAACTTTACAGCAAACATTTATCTTTAATGGAGACACAGAAAAGGACAGAATAGCACAGACTGGGAGTAGAACGTTGCAAAAAAAAAACAGTTATTACAGTGTTTTTACAGTGAGGTCATGTGCAATTTTACGAAATTCTACAATGATTGAGACATTTCACTTAACATTTATGATCTGGAGGAAATATCTAACGACAATATAAAAAATACTGACAGTGTAACAACTACTCAAAATATGTTTCTATTTACTCTTGAATTCTTTGGTAAAAGTGTTGCTGAATTGTCTTTAAGTATTTGGCATTTTACAAATGCTTCCATTTACAGGCCCAGGATAAGAAAAGTGAAAATGCACTCATACACGGAACTTGCAGCGGAGAATTTGAAGAGAATATATGGGTACATGAGGAAAGGTGACCCTATGCCAGTAATAATTTAAACTGATGTAATGTATAACATTTTGATGCCATGGTACATTTAGAATTTACAAGAAAGCAATAAACCAGCCAAACCGCAATAGTAGAATAGTACTAAAGAACAGAGAGCTTCTCATGCAACATTTCAGCAACCTGATCACCAGCATCAGTACTATCTGTAAAAAACCGCCACACACAGTCCAAGTCCAGGTGCCCTGTTTTTGAATATTTTGCAAATGAACATTGTTATTAAAGGCAAAAGTGGCACCTGAACGGCGGAAAGTGTGGCAGGTAAAACCAGCACCTGTTAATTTAAGCTCAGACAAAATCAAATTAAATATCTACTGACCTTGATGTCAGTAAGTGGTACCCAATCAGAATCTGACTTAACCTGAAGCAGAGGCAAGTTTGAACCTTTAGCAGCCAAAGCAAGAGCATTTGATATTGCACCTACTTGACAGATAGGTGACTTCAGTAACCTGGGAACAGAGATTAATTTAATTTGGTTGTTCTTTTGCATGGTCTTTGACAATTTAATCAACACTACAGTTTTACCAGGTTTAAATATTGCATCCCCTCTAGCTAAATGCATGAGTGGTGAAAAATCCCCAACACAGTGAGGGACTAAATTGGACAGCCTTAAGAATGAAAAGAAATTAAGTAGGTACACAGTTTTGAAGATTGGACCCATGTAAGTTAGGTCACATTGCTCTACTATTTGTTACAAAAAAGATATGTCAGTAACTTTATTTAACTTGACAGAAGGAGAGGTCTGTAACTGAACAGCCCTTTGATACAGTTTTAACCTGTGGTCAGCAAAACAGGACACATCCAGACCATAAATGGTGAATGAAGACTTAATGGCTGACAAATAATTGGCCATTTGAGAAAATTTTACACCATTAAAATTTAAACACTAAAAAACCAGAGTAGACTAAATACATCCACCCAGTACAATTCCCAGCTCATGAAAGCAACCAAAGTGGGGAATGTGCGGAATAAAGCAGAATATGCCTTCTTAGTTGAATCACAGAAGGCTTCAGACAGTCTGGAGGTGGCCAGCATAGTAAGGTGTCTTGCAACAGGCTGAAGTTTTGAAGAAAAAAACAGTATAAAAAAGCACACAATGAATAACAGGGATGCACTCCTTAGATTTCATTAGCAGTGAACAACAGATCATGGTTAGTATGATCACAGGATGAACCAGCTCCTGCATTATTATTGGGTACGGCAAACCATCTAGACAGGAGGTCTGCTACAGGGTTGTTTCTTTCCTGCAATATGTACAATTTACATGTCTATATTACATGTACTTAGACACATAAAAATATTTCTGGCATATTTGCCCAGAACATCGTCACATGATCTGCCACTGGTCAAGACAACCACTACAGCCTGATTGTCACAATTAATTACAATTCTCTGACCTGCCCACTGCTTGTGCCAAACCTTGAGGGCCACCAGAATATTGATCATTTCAAGGTGGGCAATGTTACATTTATGCCAACTTTCTGGTAATTTAAGTGCGTTGACTTGACCATAGTAAATAGCCCCCAGGCCTGCTGTACAGGCATCTGGGTTTACGACATTTGTGCACAGATATTGGGAAAATGAAACAGCATTGTACACTGATAGGAATGTGTTAAACTATTTAAGATCCCTGTTAAGTTGGATTCCGATTTGAGAATAATTTTCACGCAACAAGGTCAGCATTCTGTTAAGAAAAAATCTTGCATATTTAACAAACTTTGCCACATATAGTAAAGAACCTAAAAGTGATTGGAGTTTTTGTGGACCATTGGGGACATAATTGTTTGATTACAGTTAATTTGCCTGGAACTATGGAGATAAAACAGTCCTCCATACCACTTTCTAGGTACCAAATTTTTCTTGCAGGCCCAAAAGATCCAGATCTCCAAGATCGATGGGTACATGGCGAAATGCAAGACTAGTGTCCACTTTGAAAATTTTACAACCTCTGCTTGGTTGTAACACCTGGTTGGTAATGTTATCTATTGATGGATAAGTTAAGACAAACTCTGTATCCAAGTATTTATCTAAATCAGCGACAGAATTCACTGATTGGCATTTGGGCCAACGTAAGTCTATAATAACTTGGCGCTTGTCTGAGCTCGACTTATCCCGGGTCATAAAGGGGCTGACATGCAAATGGTCTATAGGTGGCTCATATAAGGGCTCCCATTGGCCCATGTTCAATCTGTCAAGCTAAATATGCATCTACGTGGCTAGGGTATTCTGTTGCACTCTTTGGGTATATTTTATCAGTCATGATAGCAGTTTTCCAGAGGGAAATCAATTTTATAAGCATGGGAAGCTCCCAATCCCAATAGTTTTTTTTAAGTAAGCTTCCCATTTTTCAAAATTTAATTTCAAATTTGCAACCCTTTGTAATTATATCTGTCATACTCAATTTAGTCAATAGTTCAACAGCCAGGGTCATATTGCAATGGGTAGTTTACAGGTGGAGAAAAACAGTGCATACTGCACTGTAAACCACCAGGCATCGGCAAGTAACTACCAACTTTCCAACATGAAGCACCCGGCCCGAGATTTGAACCGGTGGCCTCAGAGTTTGGAGGCGAGAACTCTAACCACTACACCACCGAGCCCCCTAACAAGACATTCAGTCAAACTACAGACTACTCACAGGCCTCAAGTTCGAGGAAATCAATAATTTCCTCAATAATAGATATAAAGCAGCAGCTGGTGTAGCACTTCAAAGACTTCCAGAAAGTTAGAACAGAGAGTGAACAAAAGACCACAGCAAGCCAGACAAAGGAACTTCCAACAGGCTAGGAGACCACAAACCAATAGACAGAACAATAATCTGAAAAAAACTATTCTTAGGTAACTAATAGTTTGTAAATCACATCAGTTGACCCACTTAGACTCTCTGGAGTCATATTTTTTCACCTAAATAAAATAATTATCATTATAAACATAGTCTTTTTAAATCATGGCAGACTCTGAGGAAATCATGGCGCGTATCAGGGAGGATAGTCAAAACAATCCCCCTGGTATCTTACCACCTGGTAAAAGTATGGATAGTCTAATTGGACAAACTGTGATAAACATATCAGATACTCCACTTGACACACCCCAAATTGAAGCCTTACAAAAAGGCCTTACCTTCTGCCCTGCACCAGGACCTCCCCAGAAATCAATGATCTGGAAAGGGTTTAAGGCTTTTCACAGAAGATTGGTTTTACAACACCATTTCTATAATGACAATAACATTCAAGATAAAGAACTGGTAAATATACTTGCTTCGAATTTAGATGCAAACTTGGAATCCTATAAAGAGATCACTCTAAATTCAAACCAAAAAGCAATTGATTACCAAACAATACTCATATATCACTAAAGATTTTCAAAATGGCTTTCAAAAATAATTTACTCCATAGTAAATTAACCAAAATTAGAAACAGTAATCTTACTAAGGCACAAAGAGCTGGAATCTTGGCTTTACAAAGCAACCCAAACACAGTCATAAAAATGCTGACAAGGGCTCTGCTGTCGTAGTCATGAATACATGAGTATTGGATCAAAACTTTTACACCAAAATTGATCATGAGCCCACACCTGAGGTTTCTACTAAGATCACAGAAAAATTGATACAAATGAATTCAAAAGGTCTTATTTCAGAGAAGAAATTTGCTTTCTTAAAACCTGAAAATTGCAAACATGGACAATTTTATCTCCTGCCAAAAATACACCAAAACAGGAATACCTGGCAGACCCATATGTAGTTCAATTAACCACCCAACCACAAATATTAGTAAATTTGTGGATGAACATATCAAACAATATGTTTCAAAGACAAAATCCTATTTACAGATTTCATCAACAAAATAACCCAATTGGGCCCAATACCTGAAGGTGCCATCTTAGCAACCAATATCCCAAATGAAGAAGGGATATTAGCAGGAGCTGATCAGATGTGATGAGACCCACTAAAGGGCCAATAGCTACCTACATTCTAGACCTACTAAACCTAATTTTACACAACATGTACTTTGAATTCAACGATGAGTTCTTTTTACAAATAGGAGGTACAGCAATGGGTACAGAGTTAGCACCAAATTATGCAAACCTCTTCATGGATATGTTTGAGAATAAAGCACTGGACAACTACCCATTAAAACCACTAATTTGGAAGAGATTTATTGATGATATCTTCTTGATATGGACTCATATTGCAATGGGTAGTTTACAGGTGGAGGAAACCAGTGCATACTGCACTGTAAACCACCAGGCATCGGCAAGTAACTACCAACTTTCCAACATGAAGCACCCGGCCTGAGATTTGAACCGGTGGCCTCAGAGTTTGGAGGCGAGAACTCTAACCACTACACCACCGAGCCCCCTAACAAGACATTCAGTCAAACTACAGACTACTCACAGGCCTCAAGTTCGAGGAAATCAATTATTTCCTCAATAATAGATTTAAAGCAGCAGCTGGTGTAGCACTTCAAAGACTTCCAGAAAGTTAGAACAGAGAGTGAACAAAAGACCACAGCAAGCCAGACAAAGGAACTTCCAACAGTCTAGGAGACCACAAACCAATAGACAGAACAATAATCTGAAAAAAAATATTCTTAGGTAACTAATAGTTTGTAAATCACATCAGTTGACCCACTTAGACTCTCTGGAGTCATATTTTTTCACCTCAATAAAATAATTATCATTATAAACATAGTCTTTTTAAATCATGGCAGATTCTGAGGAAATCATGGCGCGTATCAGGGAGGATAGTCAAAACAATCCCCCTGGTATCTTACCACCTGGTAAAAGTATGGATAGTCTAATTGGACATACTGTGATAAACATATCAGATACTCCACTTGACACACCCCAAATTGAAGCCTTACAAAAAGGCCTTACCTTCTGCCCTGCACCAGGACCTCCCCAGAAATCAATGATCTGGAAAGGGTTTAAGGCTTTTCACAGAAGATTGGTTTTACAACACCATTTCTATAATGACAATAACATTCAAGATAGAGAACTGGTAAATATACTTGCTTCGAATTTAGATGCAAACTTGGAATCCTATAAAGAGATCACTCTAAATTTAAACCAAAAAGCAATTGATTACCAAACAATACTCATATATCACTAAAGATTTTCAAAATGGCTTTCAAAAATAATTTACTCCATAGTAAATTAACCAAAATTAGAAACAGTAATCTTACTAAGGCACAAAGAGCTGGAATCTTGGCTTTACAAAGCAACCCAAACACAGTCATAAAAATGCTGACAAGGGCTCTGCTGTCGTAGTCATGAATACATGAGTATTGGATCAAAACTTTTACACCAAAATTGATCATGAGCCCACACCTGAGGTTTCTACTAAGATCACAGAAAAATTGATACAAATGAAGTCAAAAGGTCTTATTTCAGAGAAGAAATTTGCTTTCTTAAAACCTGAAAATTGCAAACATGGACAATTTTACCTCCTGCCAAAAATACACCAAAACAGGAATACCTGGCAGACCCATATGTAGTTCAATTAACCACCCAACCACAAATATTAGTAAATTTGTGGATGAACATATCAAACAATATGTTTCAAAGACAAAATCCTATTTACAGATTTCATCAACAAAATAACCCAATTGGGCCCAATACCTGAAGGTGCCATCTTAGCAACCAATATCCCAAATGAAGAAGGGATATTAGCAGGAGCTGATCAGATGTGATGAGACCCACTAAAGGGCCAATAGCTACCTACATTCTAGACCTACTAAACCTAATTTTACACAACATGTACTTTGAATTCAACGATGAGTTCTTTTTACAAATAGGAGGTACAGCAATGGGTACAGAGTTAGCACCAAATTATGCAAACCTCTTCATGGATATGTTTGAGAATAAACACTGGACAACTACCCATTAAAACCACTAATTTGGAAGAGATTTATTGATGATATCTTCTTGATATGGACTCATATTGCAATGGGTAGTTTACAGGTGGAGGAAACCAGTGCATACTGCACTGTAAACCACCAGGCATCGGCAAGTAACTACCAACTTTCCAACATGAAGCACCCGGCCCGAGATTTGAACCGGTGGCCTCAGAGTTTGGAGGCGAGAACTCTAACCACTACACCACCGAGCCCCCTAACAAGACATTCAGTCAAACTACAGACTACTCACAGGCCTCAAGTTCGAGGAAATCAATAATTTCCTCAATAATAGATATAAAGCAGCAGCTGGTGTAGCACTTCAAAGACTTCCAGAAAGTTAGAACAGAGAGTGAACAAAAGACCACAGCAAGCCAGACAAAGGAACTTCCAACAGGCTAGGAGACCACAAACCAATAGACAGAACAATAATCTGAAAAAAACTATTCTTAGGTAACTAATAGTTTGTAAATCACATCAGTTGACCCACTTAGACTCTCTGGAGTCATATTTTTTCACCTAAATAAAATAATTATCATTATAAACATAGTCTTTTTAAATCATGGCAGACTCTGAGGAAATCATGGCGCGTATCAGGGAGGATAGTCAAAACAATCCCCCTGGTATCTTACCACCTGGTAAAAGTATGGATAGTCTAATTGGACAAACTGTGATAAACATATCAGATACTCCACTTGACACACCCCAAATTGAAGCCTTACAAAAAGGCCTTACCTTCTGCCCTGCACCAGGACCTCCCCAGAAATCAATGATCTGGAAAGGGTTTAAGGCTTTTCACAGAAGATTGGTTTTACAACACCATTTCTATAATGACAATAACATTCAAGATAAAGAACTGGTAAATATACTTGCTTCGAATTTAGATGCAAACTTGGAATCCTATAAAGAGATCACTCTAAATTCAAACCAAAAAGCAATTGATTACCAAACAATACTCATATATCACTAAAGATTTTCAAAATGGCTTTCAAAAATAATTTACTCCATAGTAAATTAACCAAAATTAGAAACAGTAATCTTACTAAGGCACAAAGAGCTGGAATCTTGGCTTTACAAAGCAACCCAAACACAGTCATAAAAATGCTGACAAGGGCTCTGCTGTCGTAGTCATGAATACATGAGTATTGGATCAAAACTTTTACACCAAAATTGATCATGAGCCCACACCTGAGGTTTCTACTAAGATCACAGAAAAATTGATACAAATGAAGTCAAAAGGTCTTATTTCAGAGAAGAAATTTGCTTTCTTAAAACCTGAAAATTGCAAACATGGACAATTTTACCTCCTGCCAAAAATACACCAAAACAGGAATACCTGGCAGACCCATATGTAGTTCAATTAACCACCCAACCACAAATATTAGTAAATTTGTGGATGAACATATCAAACAATATGTTTCAAAGACAAAATCCTATTTACAGATTTCATCAACAAAATAACCCAATTGGGCCCAATACCTGAAGGTGCCATCTTAGCAACCAATATCCCAAATGAAGAAGGGATATTAGCAGGAGCTGATCAGATGTGATGAGACCCACTAAAGGGCCAATAGCTACCTACATTCTAGACCTACTAAACCTAATTTTACACAACATGTACTTTGAATTCAACGATGAGTTCTTTTTACAAATAGGAGGTACAGCAATGGGTACAGAGTTAGCACCAAATTATGCAAACCTCTTCATGGATATGTTTGAGAATAAACACTGGACAACTACCCATTAAAACCACTAATTTGGAAGAGATTTATTGATGATATCTTCTTGATATGGACTCATATTGCAATGGGTAGTTTACAGGTGGAGGAAACCAGTGCATACTGCACTGTAAACCACCAGGCATCGGCAAGTAACTACCAACTTTCCAACATGAAGCACCCGGCCCGAGATTTGAACCGGTGGCCTCAGAGTTTGGAGGCGAGAACTCTAACCACTACACCACCGAGCCCCCTAACAAGACATTCAGTCAAACTACAGACTACTCACAGGCCTCAAGTTCGAGGAAATCAATAATTTCCTCAATAATAGATATAAAGCAGCAGCTGGTGTAGCACTTCAAAGACTTCCAGAAAGTTAGAACAGAGAGTGAACAAAAGACCACAGCAAGCCAGACAAAGGAACTTCCAACAGGCTAGGAGACCACAAACCAATAGACAGAACAATAATCTGAAAAAAACTATTCTTAGGTAACTAATAGTTTGTAAATCACATCAGTTGACCCACTTAGACTCTCTGGAGTCATATTTTTTCACCTAAATAAAATAATTATCATTATAAACATAGTCTTTTTAAATCATGGCAGACTCTGAGGAAATCATGGCGCGTATCAGGGAGGATAGTCAAAACAATCCCCCTGGTATCTTACCACCTGGTAAAAGTATGGATAGTCTAATTGGACAAACTGTGATAAACATATCAGATACTCCACTTGACACACCCCAAATTGAAGCCTTACAAAAAGGCCTTACCTTCTGCCCTGCACCAGGACCTCCCCAGAAATCAATGATCTGGAAAGGGTTTAAGGCTTTTCACAGAAGATTGGTTTTACAACACCATTTCTATAATGACAATAACATTCAAGATAGAGAACTGGTAAATATACTTGCTTCGAATTTAGATGCAAACTTGGAATCCTATAAAGAGATCACTCTAAATTCAAACCAAAAAGCAATTGATTACCAAACAATACTCATATATCACTAAAGATTTTCAAAATGGCTTTCAAAAATAATTTACTCCATAGTAAATTAACCAAAATTAGAAACAGTAATCTTACTAAGGCACAAAGAGCTGGAATCTTGGCTTTACAAAGCAACCCAAACACAGTCATAAAAATGCTGACAAGGGCTCTGCTGTCGTAGTCATGAATACATGAGTATTGGATCAAAACTTTTACACCAAAATTGATCATGAGCCCACACCTGAGGTTTCTACTAAGATCACAGAAAAATTGATACAAATGAATTCAAAAGGTCTTATTTCAGAGAAGAAATTTGCTTTCTTAAAACCTGAAAATTGCAAACATGGACAATTTTACCTCCTGCCAAAAATACACCAAAACAGGAATACCTGGCAGACCCATATGTAGTTCAATTAACCACCCAACCACAAATATTAGTAAATTTGTGGATGAACATATCAAACAATATGTTTCAAAGACAAAATCCTATTTACAGATTTCATCAACAAAATAACCCAATTGGGCCCAATACCTGAAGGTGCCATCTTAGCAACCAATATCCCAAATGAAGAAGGGATATTAGCAGGAGCTGATCAGATGTGATGAGACCCACTAAAGGGCCAATAGCTACCTACATTCTAGACCTACTAAACCTAATTTTACACAACATGTACTTTGAATTCAACGATGAGTTCTTTTTACAAATAGGAGGTACAGCAATGGGTACAGAGTTAGCACCAAATTATGCAAACCTCTTCATGGATATGTTTGAGAATAAACACTGGACAACTACCCATTAAAACCACTAATTTGGAAGAGATTTATTGATGATATCTTCTTGATATGGACTCATATTGCAATGGGTAGTTTACAGGTGGAGGAAACCAGTGCATACTGCACTGTAAACC
The DNA here is from genome assembly GCA_964017235.1 of Sabellastarte sp. h YS-2021. Classification (NCBI taxonomy): domain Eukaryota; kingdom Metazoa; phylum Annelida; class Polychaeta; order Sabellida; family Sabellidae; genus Sabellastarte; species Sabellastarte sp. h YS-2021. Next base: position 68,511,252 of record OZ024937.1, read on the forward strand.
ACCAGGCATCGGCAAGTAACTACCAACTTTCCAACATGAAGCACCCGGCCCGAGATTTGAACCGGTGGCCTCAGAGTTTGGAGGCGAGAACTCTAACCACTACACCACCGAGCCCCCTAACAAGACATTCAGTCAAACTACAGACTACTCACAGGCCTCAAGTTCGAGGAAATCAATAATTTCCTCAATAATAGATATAAAGCAGCAGCTGGTGTAGCACTTCAAAGACTTCCAGAAAGTTAGAACAGAGAGTGAACAAAAGACCACAGCAAGCTAGACAAAGGAACTTCCAACAGTCTAGGAGACCACAAACCAATAGACAGAACAATAATCTGAAAAAAAATATTCTTAGGTAACTAATAGTTTGTAAATCACATCAGTTGACCCACTTAGACTCTCTGGAGTCATATTTTTTCACCTCAATAAAATAATTATCATTATAAACATAGTCTTTTTAAATCATGGCAGATTCTGAGGAAATCATGGCGCGTATCAGGGAGGATAGTCAAAACAATCCCCCTGGTATCTTACCACCTGGTAAAAGTATGGATAGTCTAATTGGACATACCGTGATAAACATATCAGATACTCCACTTGACACACCCCAAATTGAAGCCTTACAAAAAGGCCTTACCTTCTGCCCTACACCAGGACCTCCCCAGAAATCAATGATCTGGAAAGGGTTTAAGGCTTTTCACAGAAGATTGGTTTTACAACACCATTTCTATAATGACAATAACATTCAAGATAGAGAACTGGTAAATATACTTGCTTCGAATTTAGATGCAAACTTGGAATCCTATAAAGAGATCCACTCTAAATTTAAACCAAAAAGCAATTGATTACCAAACAATACTCATATATCACTAAAGATTTTCAAAATGGCTTTCAAAAATAATTTACTCCATAGTAAATTAACCAAAATTAGAAACAGTAATCTTACTAAGGCACAAAGAGCTGGAATCTTGGCTTTACAAAGCAACCCAAACACAGTCATAAAAATGCTGACAAGGGCTCTGCTGTCGTAGTCATGAATACATGAGTATTGGATCAAAACTTTTACACCAAAATTGATCATGAGCCCACACCTGAGGTTTCTACTAAGATCACAGAAAAATTGATACAAATGAAGTCAAAAGGTCTTATTTCAGAGAAGAAATTTGCTTTCTTAAAACCTGAAAATTGCAAACATGGACAATTTTACCTCCTGCCAAAAATACACCAAAACAGGAATACCTGGCAGACCCATATGTAGTTCAATTAACCACCCAACCACAAATATTAGTAAATTTGTGGATGAACATATCAAACAATATGTTTCAAAGACAAAATCCTATTTACAGATTTCATCAACAAAATAACCCAATTGGGCCCAATACCTGAAGGTGCCATCTTAGCAACCAATATCCCAAATGAAGAAGGGATATTAGCAGGAGCTGATCAGATGTGATGAGACCCACTAAAGGGCCAATAGCTACCTACATTCTAGACCTACTAAACCTAATTTTACACAACATGTACTTTGAATTCAACGATGAGTTCTTTTTACAAATAGGAGGTACAGCAATGGGTACAGAGTTAGCACCAAATTATGCAAACCTCTTCATGGATATGTTTGAGAATAAACACTGGACAACTACCCATTAAAACCACTAATTTGGAAGAGATTTATTGATGATATCTTCTTGATATGGACTCATATTGCAATGGGTAGTTTACAGGTGGAGGAAACCAGTGCATACTGCACTGTAAACCACCAGGCATCGGCAAGTAACTACCAACTTTCCAACATGAAGCACCCGGCCCGAGATTTGAACCGGTGGCCTCAGAGTTTGGAGGCGAGAACTCTAACCACTACACCACCGAGCCCCCTAACAAGACATTCAGTCAAACTACAGACTACTCACAGGCCTCAAGTTCGAGGAAATCAATAATTTCCTCAATAATAGATATAAAGCAGCAGCTGGTGTAGCACTTCAAAGACTTCCAGAAAGTTAGAACAGAGAGTGAACAAAAGACCACAGCAAGCTAGACAAAGGAACTTCCAACAGTCTAGGAGACCACAAACCAATAGACAGAACAATAATCTGAAAAAAAATATTCTTAGGTAACTAATAGTTTGTAAATCACATCAGTTGACCCACTTAGACTCTCTGGAGTCATATTTTTTCACCTCAATAAAATAATTATCATTATAAACATAGTCTTTTTAAATCATGGCAGATTCTGAGGAAATCATGGCGCGTATCAGGGAGGATAGTCAAAACAATCCCCCTGGTATCTTACCACCTGGTAAAAGTATGGATAGTCTAATTGGACATACCGTGATAAACATATCAGATACTCCACTTGACACACCCCAAATTGAAGCCTTACAAAAAGGCCTTACCTTCTGCCCTACACCAGGACCTCCCCAGAAATCAATGATCTGGAAAGGGTTTAAGGCTTTTCACAGAAGATTGGTTTTACAACACCATTTCTATAATGACAATAACATTCAAGATAGAGAACTGGTAAATATACTTGCTTCGAATTTAGATGCAAACTTGGAATCCTATAAAGAGATCCACTCTAAATTTAAACCAAAAAGCAATTGATTACCAAACAATACTCATATATCACTAAAGATTTTCAAAATGGCTTTCAAAAATAATTTACTCCATAGTAAATTAACCAAAATTAGAAACAGTAATCTTACTAAGGCACAAAGAGCTGGAATCTTGGCTTTACAAAGCAACCCAAACACAGTCATAAAAATGCTGACAAGGGCTCTGCTGTCGTAGTCATGAATACATGAGTATTGGATCAAAACTTTTACACCAAAATTGATCATGAGCCCACACCTGAGGTTTCTACTACGATCACAGAAAAATTGATACAAATGAAGTCAAAAGGTCTTATTTCAGAGAAGAAATTTGCTTTCTTAAAACCTGAAAATTGCAAACATGGACAATTTTACCTCCTGCCAAAAATACACCAAAACAGGAATACCTGGCAGACCCATATGTAGTTCAATTAACCACCCAACCACAAATATTAGTAAATTTGTGGATGAACATATCAAACAATATGTTTCAAAGACAAAATCCTATTTACAGATTTCATCAACAAAATAACCCAATTGGGCCCAATACCTGAAGGTGCCATCTTAGCAACCAATATCCCAAATGAAGAAGGGATATTAGCAGGAGCTGATCAGATGTGATGAGACCCACTAAAGGGCCAATAGCTACCTACATTCTAGACCTACTAAACCTAATTTTACACAACATGTACTTTGAATTCAACGATGAGTTCTTTTTACAAATAGGAGGTACAGCAATGGGTACAGAGTTAGCACCAAATTATGCAAACCTCTTCATGGATATGTTTGAGAATAAAGCACTGGACAACTACCCATTAAAACCACTAATTTGGAAGAGATTTATTGATGATATCTTCTTGATATGGACTCATGGTAAAGAAAGCCTCCATCAGTTTGTTGATTACCTCAATGGCCTACACCCAACAATCAAATTCACATCTAAAATAAGCAAAGAAAGCATTAATTTCTTAGACACAACTGTTAAACTTAACAGCAACAGAAAGTTAATTACAACCCTGTATAACAAACCTACAGATACACATTTGTTTCTGCACTACACAAGTTCCCACCCAGATACTGTGATGTAAAAAAGGACCATATGGTCAATATCTCAGGATCAGGAGAATATTCACCCTTGACAGTGGCGTCAAACATAATGCTGACAAAGTTACCTCTTATCATCTGAATAGGGGGTACCCTCTTAAACAATTAAAAACCATTATAAGAGAGTAGCGAAACTAACACAGAAAGATTTACTCAATGATAATTCAGCACAGGACAAAGAAACTCTGCCTGTGATGGTTACTAGATTCAACCCCATGAACCCACACATTGAGAAGTTAATTCACTCAAATTGGAACATTATCCAACACTGTGAAGAACTAAGAACGATTTTTACTCAAAAACCACTTATAGGACTATACCACTTACCAAACCTACTAGATATCCTAACATCCAACGAAATTTCATATCCCCCAACAAACAGTTTACCATTACTAAACCTAAAGTATGCACCAGATTAGATAAATGCACCTATTGTCCCAAATTTAGCAAAATAGAGGACTTCACCAGTCACCACACTGATAAAGAATATACGTTTATGAACTTACCTAAACCTGTATACCTCACATCTAATCTACTGAACTAATCTAATCTACTGCCTTGCAGGAGCAATATCTTCCCCACAAAGGGGAACTCAGTGCGCTGACTTAACAAAATCATTATGATAAGGAAAGTCAAGGGGCATTCAAGGTCAATAATCCAGGGTTGTGGGTATGAACAAGAGGGAAGGAAACTAAGTTGGGAAACTAGAATTAAAGAGGTGGGTTTTGAGGTGTTTCCTGAAAGATGCGACAGGGGGGGCTATTTTTTATTTGGAAGGGGACGGAGTTCCAGAGAACTGGGGCATAGTGACTGAAAGAATTGGAGAAAAATTTGACTGTTTTATGAACCTTACGGTTGAAAGTGGGTGTGTGAAGGAACTTGAGTTTAGGGGTACTTCGCCTTGTATTCCTGGATGAGGTGTAGGGGTGAATTAATTCTCTGAGGTAAACTGGTTGAAGTTTTTTTTAATTGAGGGGTAATGTGAGGGTATTTAGATTTATTTATTTATTTGGGGTTTAACGTCGCTTTGAACACTGTACAGGTCATATCACGACGGATAGTTGGAAGGGCAGAGGAAACCAGTACATAGAGTTCGCTAGGGTTGTGTACTGTAAACTGCCGACCAACAGCAAGCAACTACCAGCTTTCCCACTTGAGGCCGTGCGGGGATCGAACCCTGGCCTCAGAGGTGGGAGGCGAGAGTGTTACCACTCCCCCTGAGGGTATTTAGAGGAGCGGGTGACAACCTTACTGAGTGAGTTTTGGACTAACTACAATCTTCTTAACTGAAAATCTGTAAGTGATAAGAATATGGAATTGCAGTAGTCCAGTCTGCTGCTCACCAAAGCATTCGCCAGAAGAACTGATGTGTTGAGGTCTAGAAGGGGACGAATTCTATAAAGGTCTCTCACATAAACTCTGGTGGACTTTATGACCTGTGACACATGGTTTGAGAATGAGAAATTGCAGTCGAACACCACTCGAGGTTCCTAACACTTTGTGCCGGTGAGACCTGATTGCCAAGAATATTGAAGGGAAAGTGAGGAAGGAGTTGTTTATGGTTATTTTTGGAGCCTATCAGAATAAACTCAGTTTTCTCGGGATTGAGTTTTAATTTGTTTGCAGACATAAAATTTTGAATGTCGCTTAAGCAGTTTTTTAGTTTTTGTATAGAGTGAGAGAAATTTGTTGGTGTTTGTGTTATGTATAACTGAGTGTCATCGGCATAGAAATGGTGGTTTATGCTACTGTGACAGTGAATATACCTCACATGTGAAATCAGTAACATTATTTATTTGATTGAATGCACTGAATGTGGGAAACAATACATAGGTGAAACAGGTAGACCATTTAGAAACAGGATTTATGAACTCATAGCAAATGTCAAAAGCAAGAAAAATGCAGAAACACCAGTCTCTAAACACTTTCACTCAGACAATCACTCTCACTCTGATATTACCCCAGATACTCAGGAGGTGCATAGAGCAAGAGAATTACACTATATTTGGGAAGTTCCTTGCATTAACTCTATTGGCATCAATCGAATTGTGTAATATTGCTTCCTCTATTGGTATAGTTGGTACCCCTATAACTTTCTCAATTTAGTATGTAATTGCAGCGCATCATTGCAAACATCATTCCTACCGGTGTCACAAATACAGCTTTTTAACCTATAAATAGGAATAAAGCCAAACAATGAATTGTTCTTGCCACTTAAATTTTACTTTCTTTGGCCCCTGTAACCTCCCGTATGCGATAACTTTTTAATGTACTACTCATTTCAAGTGAATATTTGTCAAGGTCACAGTCTACAGTGTTTTCAGTATCGCCTATGGAATCCTGACTGGGACTTTTGTCATGCATTACAATACTAGGCACTACAACTCACAACAACTGGATCAAATTAATCAATAATAACATAAATGCCTATGTACTTCAAGCAGGTTTATGTCAAAGCCAATTGCAATACAGAGAGGATGTAGGCAAGGTGATCCATAGGCGATACTGAAAACACTGCAGACTGTGTAGGGTTTTTCTCCTAGAGGGCTTTTTTCTGTAGGGCTTTTCTCCAAATAGGGGTATGGAGAAAAGCCCTACAGAGAAAAGCCCTACAGGAGAAAAGCCCTACAGTTTTTGATGTCCGTGGAGAAAAGCCCTATACTATTTTGGCAAACCATGGAGAAAAGCTCTACACTAATTTCTCAGACTGTGGTGAAAAGCCCTACAACCCAAAAAATCCAGGAGTATAGGAAAAGGCTAAAAAGCTATTGAAAAGTTCTACACTAATCTCTGAAAAATTCTTTATATTTTTAAGTAGTTTATCAATGGTTGAGAAGTTTATATAGAGAATGGTAAAAACACTTCTTGGATAGCAATTGGAAATCTTGGAAATGGCTTCTGAATATTCCTGATTAGCAGGTTCAAGAGAATAAAGAATATAGATTCCAATTAACAATGTCATAATATAAGAGGCATTCTCTTTCATCATTCATCAAAAATGTAAGACATAAGCCCTACACTATTAACCGCTAAATAAACAGTTTGAAGCTCAGGTGCGGGTTTGGAGGTATTCCCTCTCATCATTCATCAAAGACACAACAAATAATATTAACTGTTCACTGCTTAACCCTGAGTAGGTCTTACCCTTTTAATCATTATTTATAAAAGTTCACAGGAAAAAAGTGGCGTAAACTTCTGAATTATTTATCAAGCATATCTATATGAATCCTACACTATCCTGATACTTAATTTAAGAAGTGTTTTTACCATTCTCTATATAAACTTCTCAACCATTGATAAACTACTTAAGAATATAAAGAATTTTTCAGAGATTAGTGTAGAACTTTTCAATAGCTTTTTAGCCTTTTCCTATACTCCTGGATTTTTTGGGTTTAGGGCTTTTCACCACAGTCTGAGAAATTAGTGGAAGGCTTTTCTTAAATCTCGAAAATATAATACTTAATTCTCGAATGACTTCAAGAAAATAACAGGGCCTTTGCATTTCTACATTGTAAACATGACATACTAAATGGGGCATGAAAGTAGACAATATTTCTTTGGTTAGTTTAAGTTGTGGCGTTTAAGTTTTAACACCTTAAAAGCTTTCACTACGCTTTGGAATTAAGGGGTGCTGAAACACTGGACCAAAGATTGTCGATTTAGGGTCAAACTGCTCATAGAGGTTTTACAGACAGATCCGAATCAACCACATTTAGAAACTTTTTAATATATGACATTTACGGCTAAATTTACAATCCCAATGATTTTTTCCCCAAAAACAAGGGGTCCACTGTGAAAGATAACAAAGTCAAAGGTCACACTTAACAGAAAAGCTTTCCAAATGTTACCAAAAGTATGCAAGAAAGTAGCTGTGAAATGTGTCTATGGTTACGGGCACTAGTGAATGTAGAAAAAAAAATACTTTTTTTAGCTTCAGGTTTCTCCTCAACTTTTATTTTGGTATTTGTTTATTCATTTGTGACACTAATCATCCAGTGTCTGGGCAGTGTCGGTATTGTAGTATGTTCCGGGAGACGTTTCAGTAGTTCCGAGGTTTAGTAAGCGCCCATGCGCGGGAGTTGTGCAGGAACTGGGGTTTAAAGTGACACTTCAGAGTAAGACTTGGAACTGTATACACGTGTTTAACGGAAACGCACATGCGATATTACTGAGTAATAGAGAATTATATGGACATTTAGTGGTAGTAGTTAGATTGATATAGGTAACAGTGTAGTCACTGATTGTAATAGTAAATATAGGTAACAGTGTAGTCACTGATTGTAATAGTATATAGAGTGGTAGTATAGACCAGCAGTGACATAACAGTTGGTGTACTGAAGTTAGAAGTACAGTAGTTAGACACCTCATCTAGAACCTGGCAACAGACCGGCAGCACTAGTGCAAGGTGGGTGAAATTACTTCATTGGTACCAGAAGTGGGGTTGGATTTTATTTTCCACCCTTTGCACTAGCTTCTGGCCATGGAGTTGTTTAGTATTTTTTGAAATGAGCAGTAAATTACAGTGTTGAATGTAACAGTTACTGATACTCGAATTCTTATGAATATGTGAAATTTCCAGAAACCGTACTGTTACGGGGAGATTTCTCGTGAATTGTTGTTGGAAAATTCTATGAATTTACTGTACTAATTTTTGGTTGAATGTCGACAGTAAAATACTGTAACTTGTTTTAAAAAAAAGTGTTAATTCCACTTAACCTTCTATTTACATTTACGGTACCATCTAATTACTGTCGTATTTATATTCTGGTCGATTTAAGACATTGAAGCAGAGTAGTTTTGCTAAGTTTTGTCATCGCCGACTAAAAATAGATATTTATAATTGTTGTTTTTTAACATCTATTGGCTATTTCCGGTTCCTGTCAGTTTTCGTGGATTTATAAATATATCAGTAGCTGTGATATGGGTTATACTGGTTTTCACCGTAAATAATTTTCCCCGTATTCCCATATTAAACCATGTAATAATTTCAATTATATATACAGTAATTTGAAGCTTTAAGTAGGATTCTGTATTTATAATTTTGTTCGTGTGTTTTTCGTATGGTATTTGCAGTAATTTGAATCTTTGAGTAAAATACTGTAGTTATCATTCGACATTTTGAATATACTTTTTGATATTTACAGTAATTTGAATCTTTAAGTAAAGTTCTGTAATTGTCATTCTATATATAGTGTTTTGGCAGTAATTCGAATCTTTCAGTAGAATTAACTGTAAATTAAAGTATTTGGTGAGCGTCATTTGCAAATAGTTGGATCATTTAAAAGATTATTTGCAATTTTGAAGAACTTTGGTCCATATATTTATATTTAAAATATTGCATGTTATTTTGATATTCTTGTCCCAGATTATCGTAAATATATCGCAATATTTTTTTTTTTTTATTCTGGAAATATTATTTTTAGTTAGTTCACTTTAGTCCAATTATATATGTGTATTATACTCGTTTAATATTATCGCCCATAGTTGACACATATATACGGTACATTATTTGTTGTTTGTACTTCATTATTTAAAATTAATAGTTACATATAATTGCATATATATTGTCCATTTGAATAAACCTGCTTTAGTAGAAGTACTATATCATTAATTGGCTTAGTATTTTTTACCTGAAATTATTTTTGTGACATAACGTCAATATTTTGGTCAGTTAAAAATTGAATCTGCTTTAGTGGAGGTTGTATTAAGTGGAAATTGAATAGGGATCTGTTACTTTTCATAGTCGCTTTACATACATATTTATATAGGTGTTTATTAGTAAAAACCCCTTTAAGTAGAAATTACCTATAAGTAGAACCCTGATATTTGGAAATTCCATTTATGTGGAAGTTCATGTAAGAATCTCATAAAATCATTTCCCTTTGTTAATAGCTTTATCTAGAATACCTGTTTAAGTGGAAGTATTTTCAAGTTTTAATTTTTGCTTGCCATCGTAACACGATTGATAATATTATCGCCCAGTGCTCGATATTTAGCACTAGTTGATACTTGTTTGCATGTTTTTGTTTTACATTCAGTGCTATAGTGTGCCAGTTACATTATTTCTGTGTCGTAGTTGGCAAATTAATGTTTATTTTTTGGAAAGTAATTAATATGTAGATTGTGGTATTTTTGAGATAAAATTTTGGTAGTATTACAAATTTAACAGTGTTGGCTGAAATAAATAAATAAAAAAATACTAATACAGTAATGTACTTTTGATATTTATATTTCATACATTGAATATTTTGATATTTTTCTGGAGTAACAAGTGCTTAGTAATTGATTTGGTGTCAAAGTAATTAGTAATAATTTAGTATTCCATTACTTAGTAACACTTTGGGAAAGTAATGTAAAATAGAATATTTTAGAATTTAAATTAAATTGTTTTTGACACTTGAGTAAATATTAGTTGTGATTTGATTTGACAGTTTTAGTAGTGCTACATTAGTAATACTTATCAGTAGTAGAATAGTAAATTACATACTTTTTACATTTTAATTTTTTGAAAGTTTTAAAATTTAAATATTTGATCTTTATGTTGTGTTGATTGATTCTTGTGTTTATTAACAATCTGCACTTGGAATTTGAATATTTGCATTTGTGTTTAATCTCATACATTACAATTAAATATTTGACTTTAAGTTTTTGGTGATCTTAAACTTTGTAAATTACTGAGGTATCTTTATTGTGTTTTGCCTTTGTGAATATTTGGTCATTCTTATTTGAATGTTTGATCAAATTATTGATATAATTTATTGATTGGATGCATAGTTGATCAAGTACTTTTGAATGTTTGATCAGTTCGTATCATTAACTGTATCTTGAATTTTTGTAGTTTATTGTGAACATTTCATATCTTGTTACTTGGAGTATAACAATATCATCATTTCAGTCTTCAGTGTTTTGTGATTGTACACTGATTGATTATACAGCTTTGTGACTGTTCACTAATTGATTATACAGCTTTGTGACTGTTCATTGATTGATTATACAGCTTGGTGGCTGTGAAGTGATTGGTTATTTTACAGCTTCGTGACTGTTAACCATTTTTCACAATCATAATCATATCAGTTTTGTAAACTGATTCCCACTTTTTGTTTCTTTTTAGATGTCTGGTAAAAACAAGAAAGTGAGATGGGAGAAGGTGGAGTGTGAATGGAGACCAAGGTCTGTTCACTAATTGATTATACAGCTTTGTGACTGTTCATTGATTGATTATACAGCTTGGTGGCTGTGAAGTGATTGGTTATTTTACAGCTTCGTGACTGTTAACCATTTTTCACAATCATAATCATATCAGTTTTGTAAACTGATTCCCACTTTTTGTTTCTTTTTAGATGTCTGGTAAAAACAAGAAAGTGAGATGGGAGAAGGTGGAGTGTGAATGGAGACCAAGGTCTCGCACTTATTGTTTTGGCAATGTAAGATATGGTGAGAGAGATAGAGAGAGGGAAAGAGATAGAAGGAGGGAATATGATGGAAGAGATAGGCGTGATAGGAGAGAGAGACGCCACGATAGTAGATATGTGAGGAGGGATAGGAGAAACTCAGAGCGCAGTGACGTGAGATCTCCCAGAAGCCAGGTTGTTGACACCCGCAGCTACCGAGATGTGGTAAGGGGTGATAGAAAACAAGAAAAAGTAGTGGTGCCACCGCGAGAAGAATGTACCAGTAGTACAGCACAGGCTCGCAGCTACTCTGAAGTCGTGAAAGGGGGAAAAACTATCAGTAGTACTTCGATTTACAGGTCGAGACAGTCTCGCAGTAATGAAGAAGTAAGATCTGATAGAGTTGAGACAGTGCCTAGATCTGAAAAGCAAAAATCGACAGATCGCTTAAGGACGCATTCCTGGACAAGTCAGTCTGCATGTACCAGAGGACCAGAAAAACAACAACGAGAACAAGTACCTGAGTCAGTTCAGAGAGAACAAGTACCTGAGTCGGGTCGCAGTGTTAGCGAGTTGGAGCATAGGAACACAGAAGTAGAGACTATACTGAAAGGGATGTTCCCACTCATCGACAGTGCGTGTCTGCGTGAAGTGATCTCTAGCTCACAGGTGATACCGTACAACCAAACTCAGGTGGTCCAGACTTGTATGTCGAAGGTTCGACAGAAGGTACAGGAAATGGTAGGCATGACTCTGCAATCAGCTGTAACTGAGAGAGCAGAAACTGTCTCAAGGTCCAGTCCAGAGCGAAGAGTACGCTTCAGTCCAGAAGTCCAGATAGAACAGCAACAAGGATTTGGGATCAAGAATCCACTGAAAAGATCTAGAATAGTGATGTCTGCAAGTGATAAATGGCTAAACAAGGATGATGTTGTAGTCAACAAGAAGCCAAAGGCTCCAAAAAAGTCTCGTAAGCAAAAGAAGCCTAAAGTTACTCAAGCCTCTGGGAGTCCAAGGAAAGTCACCATTGTTCTATCAGGCGCTCCGGATGAGAACATTGTGTTGAAACGACCCGCTTCTCAAGACCAAAGCGAAGTAGTTGTCAAGAAAGTGACACCAGAGAAGACTATAGTCGTAACAGAAGAATCAGGACAGCAACGAAAGTCAAGGAAGTTGTCACTGCGTCCAGTCTGTTACATGAAGAATTGCAGTGTTTTGGTGTCACATTTCCGTAGGCATGTGATTGGTAAGCATCTGCCAGTCAGTTTCGCAGTCTGGAAGGAGATGTCTCCTCAGAGAAGAATGGACTCAATAAGCTCATTTCTCAACTCAATTGAGGATGTTGTTGGTGTTCAAAGCCATGATGAACTTCTGAAACTTGTAGTTCGTAACAAGTGGTTTCCTACCCGAATTGGTGTTAAGAAATTCGAGGAAGATGACAAGCTTGTCTGTGAGTTTCATCACTGGTGTACCGGAAAGGAGCTGAAGGAACATCCAACAATCAGTCCTCCAAACTGTGTGGGCAGTTTGGCTCATTGGAGGCTAATCAGCACCGTGCTCAGCCATGTTGGTGAAGAAAAAGTGCCGCAAGTTGATTTAGCTCCAAGTCCAAAAGAAATTGAAGTTTCGGAAAGTAATTCCAAAGCCGTAGAACCTGGTGTAGATGTTGTAGAAAACTTTGTGGATAATACTGCAGCAGTTGACACAAGACCCGCTACATTTCCTACAGAAGAACAGGTGGAAGAACTATTAGGCACAGCAACTGAAGAGTTGATGGAAACTGCCGATTCTTCAATTCTGGATGAGCCAAAAATGGTTGAGGAGAGACCTAGTGATGTGGGACGACCGTACACATATGACATGTGGAAGACCAGGCGAGATGCGTTGTTCAACAGTAAGAGTTCAGAAAGGTTGCCGTTTGTAGATTCACACATGCATCTGGATAAATTGCAGAATACCAGCAAGAGACAAGACTTGTGTGAGATCATGAAGCATGGGCCGATGCCAAGTGAACTTGTTGAACTGAAGTTTGCAGTAGCAAACTTTTGCCATGGAGTCCCCACGAAGCAAGCTAGGGAACGAGCTTACAAGGACAAAATGATCTATACCACCTATGGAGTACATCCAAAACAAGCTCATGTGGTAACTAAAGACGACATGGAGAGAGTGAAAATAGCAATCCTACGAGACCCGCGTTGTGTCGGAATTGGAGAAATAGGAATTGATCTCTCTGGAAGCTTTGGACGCCACAAAGAAGCTCAGGTGAAAGTACTTAGAGAAATTCTCAAGTTTTATGCCGAAGAGGAGCTGTGGGACAAGGTCCTAGTTTTCCATTGTCGTGATGAGCACTTGTCAACAGAAGCATCTGATCTGTGTTTGCAGATACTGAAAGAGGAAGTTCCAAGTTTTGACAAGGATATGGTGGAGATCCATAGACACTGTTATACTGGTGATTGGGATGAGGTGCAGCGATGGACAACTGAGTTTCGACATACAAAATTTGGCTTTACAGGACTACTGCTACGCCACTTTAGACATCCAGGACTGGATGAAGTCGTGAAGAGGTTAGAAACCCATCAGTTGTTACTCGAAACAGATTCCCCCTATCTGTTGCCACCAGAACATAACAGATGTGAATACAACACCCCATATGGCATTGTGAATGTGGCAATCAGGATTGCAGACCTGAGATATCAGAATTTAAAGGAAATACTTGATATCACCACAACCAACGCTATGGAGTTATACAAACTGAAATAAATTATAGAGTGTGACATTGCATCAGGAACAGTGCTAAACGCAGGGACGTCATTGCCAGCAAGTTCTGTTGATGAACATTGAAATATGCAGAGTTGTTACTGCAGGAAATGTTGGTTTCATTGATGAACATTGAAATACGCAGAGTTGTAACTGCAGAAAAAACGCTACAGTTCCATTGTTGAACATTGATATACAGTCGTCACTGCTAAATTAGTGAATATTGGAACCTCAGGGGTATGACTAAGTCTCAACAGAAGAAGGAGGAATGTAGTATGTTCCGGGAGACGTTTCGGTAGTTCCGAGGTTTAGTAAGCGCCCATGCGCGGGAGTTGTGCAGGAACTGGGGTTTAAAGTGACACTTCAGAGTAAGACTTGGAACTGTATACACGTGTTTAACGGAAACGCACATGCGATATTACTGAGTAATAGAGAATTATATGGACATTTAGTGGTAGTAGTTAGATTGATATAGGTAACAGTGTAGTCACTGATTGTAATAGTAAATATAGGTAACAGTGTAGTCACTGATTGTAATAGTATATAGAGTGGTAGTATAGACCAGCAGTGACATAACAGTTGGTGTACTGAAGTTAGAAGTACAGTAGTTAGACACCTCATCTAGAACCTGGCAACAGACCGGCAGCACTAGTGCAAGGTGGGTGAAATTACTTCAGTATGTACCTTTTTTAGGTTAAACTGATTATATGCTGAATAAAAGGCTTTATTTTTCTCTCAACAGTGAATGCGTGTGGTGTTAATATAGACTGCCAGCACACCTAATACGTTGTTATAAACTGACGACTTCAAACACAAGTGATCAAATGTCAAAGTACCATATCACTTAGCCACTTAGGACTCTGCAATAGGTAACGGAGAAGTGTGAAGGCTGCTTGAAGTATGTTTACCAACAATCATCAGATTTCAAGACAGAACTAAAGACACTGTGTCTCCTCCATAAAATGTGGGAAACAGGCAAAAACGTGTGATTAGTATAATGACAACAGTGTTTTATAGAATTGACTTTTTATTTTGATTAAAGTATATAATAATCATATTGTATATAATTTCTAGGTGAAAGCTCCAGCTAGGCTTGCATTTCTAGAGATCACTTGTTTCTCGTTTGTTTTATTTTGTGTCTCTGGACTTTCATGAATTGTGGCGTAGCGTAATGGTTTCAGCCTTTTTATTCCCTGGTAGGCCTTATTGCTTTGTTCATCATCCTTTTCGCCTGTTGTATATTTCAAAACTGGGGTTTTATCCCCTGGTATGGCCTATGCCCTTGCTTATCATTTTAAGTCAAAACCTTACTTAATTACTTTGTTGCACCTACGGACTTGGTCCTAGTGGTTACACCTGGTGGGTCTTTCCCTGGGGGTGGGACCATTGCCCCCCCCCCCCCCCGCCTCCGGTTGTTGTGTCAACACTTACAACTGTCGTGTTATTTAAATTAAATTTACTGATATGAGGTTCTTGTAAACTGCATCTTAGTCATAATGTGCTCATACATGTTTTAGCAATTAATTAGTAGTCATGTATATTCTTGTTGAAGTTATATTTTATAATAAATATATTTCTAATCCCAATCCTCGGGTTGTTACTGTCTTGGAAGGTCGGGGAATATGAGTGTCTCTCCCTCTTCACTGAAGTTAATTGACATTGGGCTACATTAGTACTGGGTTGGGTGACTGCTTCAGTGCACTACTCCAACAACTTTACTGGAGTATAAAAAATTCGAATTAGAAAATATAAGAAAACAAATGGTGAAAGGACACATAATAAGGTCATATATCCAATGGCTTGGTGAGGGTGAAAAAACGACTTCCTGTTTTTGTAATTTAGAGAATAGAAACTTTGAAGAAGAAACAGTAAAAAAATACAATTAAAAATTTTGAAATCATAACAAAACAAAGTGAGATCTTAAAAGAAATTGGTAAAGTTTATAGCCAGTTCTTCAAAAATCAAGAGGAAAACTCTCAACATTCAGATTTGACAAAAATGTTGAATAAAATATCCAAAAAGAAATTTTATGTACAATTTATAAACTAGCTTCTTCAGCAATTGGCTTATATATGGCCTCATGTACTACACAGAAACAAAACAAATTCCTGTCCTACTCATGTTAATTGACTTTGAAAAGCACTTTGTATCCTGGTAATTTTTATACAAAATAATGGCATTTTATGGGTTTGAGGACAATTTTATTAACTGGATCAAATTAATCAATAATAACATAAATGCCTATGTACTTCAAGCAGGTTTATGTCAAAGCCAATTGCAATACAGAGAGGATGTAGGCAAGGTGATCCTATTGTGCCATATCTCTTTTTAATGGTTACAGAACTAACTAGGCACTACAACTCACAACAATTCACTTGTTTGGTCATGTGTTTTATTTTTACTGTGTTGTTTTCACATGGGGGAATGACTGCTCTTTGATAAAACTATATTTCTGTATATTTAAGTTTTTAGGTTGTAGGGCTTTTTTGCATGGTCTCAGAGATTAGTGTAGGGCTTTTCAATAGCTGTTTTACCTTATTCCTATGCTACTGAATTTTTTGGGTTCTAGGGCTTTTCTCCATCGTATGAGAAATTAGTGTAGGGCTTTTCTCCACGGTTTGCCAAAATGGTGTAGGGCTTTTCTCCACGGCCATCAAAAAGTGTAGGGTTTTTCTCCTATAGGGCTTTTCTCTGTAGGGCTTTTCTCCCGGATTCATTCAGTAAACATTATAGTTGAAAAGAACCATTAGTAATGTTTGCTTTAATATAACACGAATGGTTGCATAACTGAAAGAAGGTGAAGAAATATTTGAGTGTTAAATATACGAGAGGGGTGAACCTAAGTTTATTAGAATTAAAGATTAGTTGCGATCATTTATACACAGCAAGACTTTCGAATACCTATTTGATAATAGGGGATTTTATAGAGGAGTTTTAGTAGTAGTCATTAACAGTTTGGCTTGTTGTTAATCCTTTGCTAATTTTAATTAACAACCATATTGTATGCCTATAGCTGACACACATATTTAAAATAATGAATATTTTAAACTATCATAGAGTGAAAATTAAAGACTATATTCTGCAGTCTTGGTATCAGATTTATTTGTAATAAGCAGAACTATGAATGCATTTATCCAAATCTGAACTGTCTAATATTTTGTGTCAATTCCAACATGCCTAACATGTTCAATTTGTCTAAAGCCCTATTAGAATACTGTATAGAGATGAACTTTTAGTTTAAAGAATATTTCACAAACTTTATAAATTATATTTTAAAAAAGAATCTGAAACAACCAACTTTTAAACTCGATAAATCAACTTCTAAACTGAATAAATTCAAAAGCTGATGAATCAAATTTGAAAGTCAATTCAAGTTTTAAAAGCGATTTATTCATATTAAAAAGAAATTGGTAATTTAAAAAGTGCAATCTGGCTCTGATATTCTTCCAAAACATTTTGCTTCAGTTAATTTTAAATCACTGTCAATGAGGCTTTCAGGATGAATGGAATGATTATCATAATGTGTCCAACTGAATGTAGCTCACCATGCATGATTATAGCACTTCCTTTTATTGTCACCAGATTTTGAGCTTCTTTCCTTCCAAGCTCTGATGTCAGTGCTCTACTGATGGCTTTGCAGTTCGTGCCTGTAGATCGAAACATTTTTCCGCCTTGTTTCTCACATGAAGCTGTTATGTACCAATATGTAGAGAGGTGGATATAGTTCAGGGTGTGTATTCACAAAGAATCTTAGAATTTTTCTTAGAATTACACTTAAGTCTAAGAAAAATTTTATGCTAAGAATTTTCTTATTCTTAGAATAAATTCCTATTCACAAAACAATTCTTAGCAAAGTATAATTCTAAGAATAAAAATCTTTGTGAATAGGAAAATTCTTATTCTTAGAATTTTTTCTAAGAAAAACGACAATTCTAAGAAAAATTCCAAGAATAAGACTAATTCTAAGAATAAGAATCTTTGTCAATACAGGCTCTGATTTGACCGTTCACAATTGTGTATATGTGTGACCTTCTTGGGAACAGATACGATCGACGAGAGTTTCAGCCTGTGCTTGAGCTTCTGATTATCGGCCCAGTTCTCTGACCACTTGATCACTTGTGCCACATATCAAGACAGAATACAATTAAAATATGTTACACAGTTGTGCCCAAGGTCAAGATGGCAATTGAAGGTCAATGCCAGATATACAGATTGGATGGTAGAATTACCACAGCAAGTTTAATACAGTATATACTATAATACGTAAGGAATACTCTGATAATTGGGCAAGAACCTTTTATTTTACAGACAGAACATACAAATACTAGGTTAAATGTTAAACTACCAAATAGACGTAAAAGGCCCAAACCCAATTAGTGATTGAGTAGACGTTGGAATGTGGTTGCTACAGTGGAAGAAGCAATAGGTGTGTGTGTTAGGTAACAATTAATGGCAGAAGAAGACCACCCCCCATGGGCCTTCAAATTCTGAATAGGGACATTATGATCAGCAGCCCACGAGACCCCAGACCTCCTAAATGAATGGAACCCAAAGTGAGAGGGGTTCAAACCCAGGCCAGTAATAATCTTTGACAAGCATGCACTGATCATGGGGGCAGTGAGGATAGAGAGCCCAGAAGGGCGGGGAAGGAGGAAAAGAGGGGCAGAGGAGCGGGCAGAGACTGATTTAAGGAGATGTTTCAATGCAGTGACAGGGCACAAGGGGGACTGGGGAAGGAGGAGAATTTGTATAACTTGATGTTTGGAGGATGACTGCATGGATTTAGCCCATTTCAAGATAATGTGAGCCCCAGGGTGACCAAAAATGACATCCCCTCTAAGGAAGTGACGGTGGGGTAAAAGGACTTTGGAGACACAGGGACAATATTGGAGAGCCTGAGAAAGGCGAAAAAAGCCAGAAGAAATGCAGATTTGTAAATTTTCCCAAAGGGGATGGAGTCACAGGCGGAAACTAACTGATGGAGGAGAGGAATGGAGATGGTGCCACGGAACTTGGGACAATAAGGGGAATTGATGGAGACAGATTTAATGAAGAGATGAACTTTTCTATGTTTGAGGGGGAGATGTCAATGTCGAACAGTTTATAATAGTGTGATAGGACTGAAACATAGCTGGAGAGGGTGTGAGATTTGCTGCCATGTTGAACTAAAAATTCTAAAAATGCCTGAATTGTATCTAGCAAATGAAGAAGGAGGTTATAAGTCGTGAGGGTCAACCCATAGATTACGAAAGGCCCTGCTTATGTCGATTTTTGATAACAAGACATCACCATGTAAATGGTTAACTTCATCTACAATATCTTGAACAGATGGATATTTGAGCTTAAAAGGTACATTATCATACACATCATTATCAATACAGTCATTAACTGACGCCCCATAAGGCAAACTAAGATTCACAATAATTCGTCTGGAATCATCTGGCTTTGGCCTTGACAGTAGAGGGGAGTAGTGCACAGGAAATGGAAAGGAATCACAAGGGCCAACAATAGCTTGATGTAATAATTCCTTTTCAAAATAAATGTCCACATCACTAGGATAGTTAACAGCTGATGGGTGGTTAATCACATTAGTACATACTTGAAGGTCTTTTCTGTTAACACAGAGTGGAAACCCAAACTCTAAGTAATCTAAAATCAGTTGGTCATTATAATTGGCATACACTGACCTCCAATTATTAATATTTAATTCTGTAGGCACACGAATCCTGGCACCTCTGTAATTAAACACACCACTTTATTTAACAATAGAATGGGCACTGCATGCCCAGTCACATAAATCCCTGGCTTCTAACACTGTGGCAGGGCGAAACAATGGGGTGTACAACAATGCATCAGCCATAAACCCAAAGTCATTTACAATACCCATGTGTAGGTCATTAGTCACTAATACTTTGTTGTGTACGAAACACCAATGCTTGCCATCTAAAGAACAATTACACAGCTGATTGATCAGCTTGGACTCGCCCTGAGCTATATTAAGCGGATGACACGTTTGATGGAATTCTAACTCTCCATAATTGCTACACACACCACTACACGCCTGATAACTGGTGTCAGTAATCATTAACCCACTGTGTACAGAAATATTTGTGTTGTCAACTGACAACCAGTTCTGACACTCTGTAGCACATGTATCATGATCAACACCACTATGTACAGATGAAATATTACTGTTAACAATGTTACTGAAATTCATATAAATAGAACTATAATCTAAGAGGGGTATCCCCCCATCCGAGCCATGAAAATTATATTTCCCCCTTTTATAATTCGAGCTAGTGAATCTATTACTGTTAATTTTCCTTGGTCTAAAATTACAAGTTCAGTTTGTTTTCTTGATGTCCTTGCTACTTTCTGCCGCTTTCCGCCTCATACAGTCGTGAATCTTGTGGGAAAACCACCTGCCCACTTCCTGATGGCAATACGAACACACATGTTTATGTATGACACCATCAAATACATGGTCAGATGAAAAGTGACAACTATTAGTGTTGTAATCTGAGCAGAGTTTGTCCTTGGAAGATTTAAAGCTCTTAGGTTGGGTTGATGCTGGTTTCTGGGCAATCACCCTGGCAGTATTTCGGATCCGGATCTTTTCCACTAGGCCTGGAGAACGCCAAGAACATTTCCCTCTTTCAATTTCTTGTAACAAGACCATGTGGGAATGTTTAGCCGTCGCCCAGTTCGTTTCCAGGGCATCCTGAAAGAGGTGACGCCCATATTCGATCATATTCGATTTCACATCGCTACTGGATTCGTCTTGCAAACACCCCAGGAAACCGATCATGAACTGCAGTGGTGATAACTCTTTATATTTAGGGAGCTGTCCCCCTGCACTTGGGAAACAATAATGATGTGGCCAAGATATGAGCTGTTTCACTGCATTATCACCAGCCCAATGCAAACCAGATTTAATTGAATGTTTACCACGATGCTTCTGCCCTTGTAGTTTTTGAAGTTGACGCTGAAGTTGACGCTGAATCTTCTCGTTTGTCTTGAGAAAGTCCATAGAAACCTGACTGTTAGAAGATGCTGACACCCCCAGCTGAGAACGTTGGTCGAAGGTATTCCCTAGCGAGTTTTCCTCAGTGTACTCATCAGAAGTGTCTGATAGGGCAGTGTGTGATACTCTTTGAGTCTTACTTCTTTTGTTGTGATCAGATGAGCATGCAGATGAGCACTTATGTGACCTCTTTGGTGAGCTGTGTGTCAACGAAGCAGCTGATCTGGTGGTAGGTTGCTGAATTTTAAGCTCCAACTCAGTGTTTTTAGCTTCAATCTGCTCCATCTTCTTCAGGATCAAATCAAGCTTGGAATCCATGGCTGATGTGTTGGCTGCTCTTGTTTGTGGAGGTGTTGAGGTATCAGCTTGGCTGGGACCTGGAAGGTTCTGGAATTCCACATGGAGACTGCTATTGTCCGGGTCTGCTACTGGAGCACTACTGTTTAAGTTTCTAAGACACCTAACACCGACAGGTCTCGGATGTCGGATCCCACACTTTGAACAACTTGCCACACTCTATGACGAAGACATATTCCACACTAAATCACTGTATCAGATAAGTAATATAGTCCAGGTTTTATATTCAGTAATGTCCACCAAATAAAAGTGTAAATTTACTAAAATAAAGCTAAAAGCAAGTACAAAGTTTTAAAATCATGAACTGTGACATATAGCGATTATCCTCCATAAAACAAGAAACTAAAGCACTGATGCTTGTGTGCAAGGGTTTAAATAGTGAGAAATGGCGGGAATCTAGAACTAAATTCACTCACTGCCAAACTCAATTTATTGACATGTTATTTTATACTTTAAGAATGTAGTGGCAAGCTACATGACCTAGTACAGGACCCTGGACACAACTGAGATGTTGTGTCAAGCAGCAACTAATAAAATCTATAAATCTGTAATTCTTTACCATTCTTATATCTATATGAATGTTTTGTTTTATTTTTCCTGATTTTTATATACTAATTTTAGAAAGTCATTTGGCTCCTTCAACCTTTTTCTCTAATTCAGTGTCAATTTGAAGTAGAATTCTATTTTAAGGTATAAGGAACCAGTTTTAGGTCCACTTCATGACTAGTATTAAATTATTCTTATTTCTATGTATATAATAAACAGGTGTGAACTCGTTCCCTCATTGTACAGCTTACTTGGGCGATAATGCGGGTGTTTATTGTGTGTGAGTTTTTACAGGTCTCTTGATTATGCAATGCAGTTATATTGACAAGAATTAGGTTTATTCACAAATAATAAGCGCAGTGTGGCTGTGAAATGCGAGTATGTTATAATAAGTTAAAAAGTGCCATAAGAAGATCTTAATAGATTCAGAACGTGAGATACTTATTTGCTCAGTAAATCTCATATATTTACTCGTTTACCATAAGCTTTGAAAGAAAACGGCCACGAATATGACAAGCTTGTGTAAACTTGGGGAAATCATGACTACATGGTAGCAGGGAGTATAGGATTGTCACAAAGTAGAAATCTGGATAGTAAAAATTAGAGGGGACGCCCTTGGACAGCATAGTATCTCTGGAATATTTAAGTGGAGTAAACAGGGAGATTTGATTTGAAAACTAATGGTGAGTTCAGTTTTACTTAAGCTTTATAAGTTTTACAGGAATATTTTCTAGCACAGACATTTTTTATTTATTTTTGGATTATTGAAGTGAAGCCGCCGGGTAGTTTCGAATGGAAGTCCGTTCGCCTACCGTTTGAGTTTTAGTATCTCCCCACTGGAAGTGAAGAACAGGAAATGAACCTAAAGACTGTTCAGTTATCTGTGCATATCCAAAGAGAAAGGACCTGAAAAGGAAATCCAACCACATCACTACAGATAACTACTGGTGAGTCTGGTATTTTACAATACTGGTACCAAAATCAAGATAAGCACTGTGGAATCCATACATTTCAATGGGTAATAGCAGTTAGTGGACTTTAACTAGTCATACCAACACCAAACCCTCATGCACTTAACTAGGAAATTCCACCAAATTTTATCTAAGTCTTAACTACTTAAATATAGTCCTGCAAATGACGCGGTCTCCTCCTTTCACGACCACTTCTGCTGGGCTGTAATTCAGGTAGCTGATCTCCAGAATCAAGATGTTGTTCAATCTCGAGCGTAGATTCTGGCGAAACTGGATCATCTAGAAATGATTGTACTTCCTCCTGACAGTATTCTGGCAGACTGACATCTGTATTATCCGGCTCATTTTCGAATAGCCAATCCAAACAGAAATCATCTTCTTTTCAGGATCCTCTTGGTCAAGGTCGTTCAAAATTTTACTTCGTTTTCTGCGAAGCCACAAAGGAATGGCACGATCTTCACAAGGCTTTAACCTATCATGATGTAGGACAAATAACTTCTTCTTGTCAGCTACCTCAAAAAGAATAGGTGAAATAACCTTGGAGATGACATATGGGCCTTTCCATACCGGCTGTAACTTAGGACTTATGCCAATTTTTCTAGCTGAATCAAGGACATACACGAGATCACCAATCTCATACGTAGTCACTTTCAACTTGAGGTCATAGTCCCTTTTCTGTCTTTCTTGACTGGACTGCAAGGACTCCCTTGCA
This sequence comes from Sabellastarte sp. h YS-2021, assembly GCA_964017235.1. Taxonomy (NCBI): domain Eukaryota; kingdom Metazoa; phylum Annelida; class Polychaeta; order Sabellida; family Sabellidae; genus Sabellastarte; species Sabellastarte sp. h YS-2021. The sequence goes on from OZ024937.1 coordinate 68,534,698, forward strand.
AGGGTATGGACTTGACGAAGAATTTGCTGTAGCTTTGTGACATATTCCGCAGAAGTTGTTTCTTCTTGACCGATAGAGCCGAACATCAAATCAACTGGCAACATGACTTCTCTGCCAAGCATCATCATGTTCGGGGTAAATCCAGTGTGTCTATTGACGGTTGAGCGAATAGCACCTGCTAGTTGCTGTAGGTGTTCATCCCAGGACTTGTGATTGCTTTGCAGGAAACACCGAATTAACTGCAGTAGGGTGCGGTTATAACGCTCTACCTGACCATTGGAGCATGGTCTATAGGGTGTAGTCCTTGTTTTGGTAATCTGGAGCAAATCACAGACAGTTGCGAACAGTTTACCATCAAAATTCTTTCCTTGGTCAGTGTGAATCTCCACTGGGCATCCTAAACGTAAGATGAATCCATCAACCATACATCGGGCGGTTTCTTCTGCATTCTGATGTGGTAATGGAAAACATTCAAGCCACTTAGTGAACTGATCCACAATCATCAAGACATATTGGTTACCTTTGGTACTTGGAGTAAATGTACCTAGGATATCCACATGCACACGTTCTAATGGAGATCCTACGTGGTACTGTCCAAGTCCTGCTTTGGCTTTGGTTTTGGCTTTTTTACTCCTGTTGCACACCTGACAGGATTTCACGAAAAGTTCAACATCCCTTGACATCCTATACCAAATAAAAGACTTTCGGATACGCAAGAGCGTCTTTGCGATACCCATGTGTCCAGTTAATGGTATATCATGATTAAGGGATAAAACTTCTTGTTTCAGGCTTTCTGGAACTACTAATAATTGTTTTTCCCCAAGGACATTCTTCCAGGAGTACCATAATAAGTTGTTTTGGTAACTTAAACGACTTCTATTGAGGTAGAAATACTTAACTGCTGGGCTGCATAAGGACAACTCCCTTTGACTAGGGGTTATGTCAGTTTGCAGCCAAACAATTAGTTTTTTCAAACAAGGATCATTCTGCTGGAGTTTTGACAACTCTTCTTCTGTATAAGAGAGAATCCACTGGACATCTGGCTCATCTGGCGAGACAGAAGCTGTTCTAACGGCTAGAGGAACGACATCATCGACATCAGATTCAAACCTAGACCATTGCTGATGGGCCCTGGTACAGAATTTACAACCTTGACAAGGTAAATCTGCCAGGTCAACACCAGCTTGGTAACAGTTGCAGAAACTTGTTTCATCTGGGATTCTGGACAATCCATCAGCGTTTCCATGTCTGTTTCCAGGTCGATGTTGGACGGTCATGTCGAATTGACTCAGTTCTTCTAACCATCTGGCTAGTGGACCCTCTATGTACTTGAAACGAAGAAGCCAAGTTAGGCTATTGTGGTCTGTCCTCAGGTAGAATTTTCGGCCTAAAAGATAGTGACGGAACTGTCTTGTGAATCTGATTACAGCTAGGAGCTCTCTTCTGGTCACACAATACTTGCGTTGTTCTGGGGTCAGAACATAGCTTCCGTAGCTAATCACTTTTTCATCACCATCTTGCAGTTGTGATAGCACAGCACCTATTGCTGTTCCTGAAGCATCCGTATCCAGAATGAAAACGTCTGTTGCATTCGGATAAGCCAAAATGGGCGCATTGACCAACTTCTCCTTGACAGCGTCAAATGCTTCTTGGTGATTTTCCTGCCATTCAAAAGTTGCTTTACTTCCTGTCAGTTTGTAAAGTATGGAAGTAAGACCTGCGTAATCCTGGATATGATCACGATGGTAATTCACAAATCCTAGGAATTTCTCTACATCCTTCACGGACTGTGGAATTGGCCATTTCTTTACTTTGGTAATGTTATCTGGATTCACAGCAACACCTTCGAAACTAACCACATGTCCCAAAAATGTAGTTTCAGTATGGAACAGGCTACACTTTTTGGGCTTAAGTTTCAGATTGTGCTGACGAAACCTTTGAAATGTCAACTCAAGGTTAGCAACATGATCTGTGAAGTCTTTGCCTAAGACAATCACATCGTCAATGTATGCCAATGTTTTGGTCCATGTTAACCCTCTTAGGACAAATTGAATCACTCTTTGGAATGTGGCGGGAGCATTACAAAGCCCAAACGCCATCCGTTTGTGTTCAAATAGTCCGTACTTAGTAATAAAGGCTGTTTTGTGCTGATCTTTTTCATCAATTTCTATTCTATGTGGAAAAGTATCTATTACCAGATAGCTGATCCAAACATTGTGATATGGATGGTAATGGAAATAAGTCTTTGACTGTTTTGGCATTCAAAGAACGGTAATCCACACAGTATCGGACAGAGCCATCTCTCTTCCTCACAAGAACTGGTGCAGAGGCCCAGTCTGAGGAAGACTCTGAGATCACCCCGATATCCAACATCTGCTTCAGGTTCTCCTCTTCTTCATCTTCAAAACCCATTGGTGTACGACACATAGGATGTTTGACTGGACGTTCTGTACCAGTGTCTATTGTATGTTTAATTTCTTTGAAACATCCTATATCATGGCTCCCCTTGGAAAATATATCCTGATACTTCAGTAGTAAAGATCTCAAGATGGTTGCTTCCTCTTCATTCAAGAACTTCTTGGAACGCTGGAACAATCCTTCAAGATGATCTGGAAGACTAGTATAAAGTTCAAGACTGGGAAAAGGTTTCTCAAGATCGCTAGAATGTTTTTCAAGACTGCTAGTGTTGATCTTCTTGGAATTTTCAGTCAGGACAACATCACATTCCGTCGCATATCCTAACTCATGACCAACATGAATTAGAATTGGAACGTTTGTGTCATTGACTAATTGAATTGGGACCATTTCCGCTGCCTGAACAATAGTGTTAGGTAGCAAAACACCTTTGTTTTTACCGGATGATGAAATAACTATTTCACCGGACAAAGTTTTTGCTAACCGAGCACTAGTTCTTAAAACACTGCTAGGTGGTAGGAACAATTTTTCATGGGCAATAACTGGGACACAAGAGTATTGATTCCCCTCGCTAGTTTTGAATTGATTCAACCTCAGTGAATACCTATTCAACATGAGAGTACCTTTATCCAAATTCAAAACAGCTTTGAAATGACAAAGAAAATCTAAACCAATAATTAAAGGTTCAGCTATATTAGCGACATAGAATTTCCATGTGAATGATTGCGACTCACTGAAGGAGACTTTTACTCCCTCGAACAGTTTTGCATCAATTTTCACATCTTGAATAATTCCCTCTAATTTAAGCATTCCCTTTAAATCAGGTTTGTTTTCAATCTGTTCAAATAGTTTACTACTCATCAAGGAAATCTGAGCGCCGGTATCTAGTAGTGCTTTGGTTTTAACACCTTGAACAGTGCAATCTACTACAGCGCTAAGGTTATCCTTGTTACTTTCTCGTGTTTTTCTACACCAAACTCTCTTACATGTCTTGTGATTCACCCAATTATTCATGTTGAGGGTCGGGGCAACGGGTGAATTACCCCTCCCTGTTAGTTTAAAGACTTTACAGAGTCAGAAAAGGTTACGTTGGACTGTTTTGGCATTCAAAGAACGGTAATCCACACAGTATCGGACAGAGCCATCTCTCTTCCTCACAAGAACTGGTGCAGAGGCCCAGTCTGAGGAAGACTCTGAGATCACCCCAATATCCAACATCTGCTTCAGGTTCTCCTCTTCTTCATCTTCAAAATATTTGTCTTTATAGTAAATTAGTAGTACATTTGCAAGTAAATTTAATTTTCTCTTGTAGAATTTTGTGGTAATTTTCTAGTGATTTGAATTAAATTTTGAATAGTATTCTGAATATTATTTTAAATTATTTTTATATTGAACTTTGAAAGAAATTGCCCTTACTAACCGTAGTTAAGACCCATTATTTTTCATTTAGTTGCATGATTATATGTTGTAGTTAAAATTTGTAGTCAAATTTTTATTGCGAAGATTTTTCAATAGGGGGAAAAAAAAAAAACCTTTTTTATTGCATTAGAATAATCTAATCTTTTATTGCGTAAAAATTTATTTAACCTTGTTTAAAATTTATTGAGGTTCAATAACAAAATTAAATTCAATCTGAACTAGGTAGAACTGTGAATTTGATGTTTTTTTGTTTTTTTTAGTTTTAGGAAAAAAAAATTAAGGTAGTGTATTTTCTTTAAAAGTGTAAATTTTTGACCAGTATTTCACATTTTCTTCATTTCATTTGTACCTTTTGTGATTTTTGCTAAATAACTTTTGCTTTGTCTTGCAAGTTATTTATTGTACTTTGACCTATATCTTTGCATTGTCGTGCAGATTGGGTTTGATTTAATTCGTTTTAACTTTGCTCCGCCTTGCAAGTTAGATTATCGGATTTGTGTGTTATTTGTGTACAATTTCATTAATTGACTTGGCATTGTTTTGCTAGTTGGTTATTGAATCTACAGTGTTTGTCTGTTTGTTGTTTGTCAGGTTTTTTGTTGGTTGAATTGAGTAAATTCACTTAAAAAAAAAAAAACTGGAAATGGCTACAGGTGGAAAAAAACCAGTCCACATTGCAGATGTAACCAAGGCTGATTTATTGTCAATAAAAAGCATTGGTGAAGCAAAGGCAGACAGGATATTGAACCTGAGGGAAGAAAATGGTGGTACGCTGACCTTGCATGACCTTCAGAAGTCAAAAGTTGTCAGCAATTCAGTGATCAAGAAACTCCAACACTCAGGTTTCATCATATTCAGTGACAAAAATGTGTCGCCTGATAACAAGGTTTGCTCCAGTCAGGAACACCTTGTAGTTCAGGTTGGCGCGGAAGATTCCCGTGAGGTGGAGGAGATGGACGATGAAGATTCGGATGACCAGTATGCTTTCCCTTACAAAGAATCTTTGCATTTGTCGGGAACATCAACTGATCAGCAGAAGTTGCAGTCGCCAAAAGTAGAGTTGTCGGGCTCATCCTATCAGGTTTTTCCCAGTCAGGGAACTGCAGGACTTGAACCCGAGACTTCGGACTCTATTCCAATACTTACTGGAAAGCCAGGACTTGATGATATTTGGTCAGTTCTGATCGCAATCAAGGGAAACACATCAAAAACAGAGAAGTCTGTGAAGAAATTGGAATCTACCCAGGTTGATACCAGCAACAAAGTGACAAAGTTGTTCCGCACAGTGGAAGAATTGAACCGTTCAGTTCATTCAACCCATACGGCTCAACTTGAGCTTAAGTCCAGAGTAGATGGCCTGGATCAGGGAGTGACTGATGTTGAGGAGAAACATCAGAAACTTGACAGAGTGGAAAGTGACACCGCAATGTTGAAGAGTGATGTGTCCGGTTTGACGTCTTCTCAGCAGGAAGTGATGTTCAACTGCTATAGGGATGTCTCGAACCTTAGTCAGCATTTACAGTCCAAGATGCAAGAAACAAAGTCTAGATTTTCAAGACTTGATTCTCGCTTGGATCGACAAGTTGAAGAGTACGACCAGCAGAAAACTGAGTTTTCTTCCTTGAAGTCCAGGGTGACACAACATCAAGTGATGTTGGACCGGGAACTGGAGTCGGTCAAAGAAACTCAGAGATCCCAAGAGGAAGCGATAACTTCTCTCCAACAACTTGAGATTGCGGAGAACCAACGTCAACAAGAAGTCTCTTTGCTGCATCAAGATCTAGATGGTCTAGCTCAACAGGTGCAGGTTGTCAAAGAGGAAGTACAGAACCTTAAGCATGCTCCCTGTGACCACAACCCTTCGATCAGTAAACATCGAACTGGTGTGGAGCAGGATGTAGCTTTTAAAGCTTTACAGAAGGACTTGGAAACTTCCTTTACAGAGTTATCCAAGCTTGTGACCGAAAATGAAGCTGCATTACAGAAGCATGAACAGATCTTAGTTCAGCAAAAGCAACAACTGGAAGGTGTGGCTGATGAGAATTGTCTTGATGACATTGAAAAAGCTTTCGAGCGAAATGTCAATGTCCAAAGCAAGATATTTGAAGCCAAGCGTAAGCCTACATTGGAGAAAGTGAACCGCCAGCTCAGAACCATGCGAGATACATTTAATTTGGAATATGAGCTTCCGTCCAATTTACCAGGTCTTCAGTGGACAGGATTGGACTTGAGGCCAGTTTCAGAGTTTAATTACCCAGGGTCTTCAGAAGAACAAACTATTGCAAAGGTTCCACAGAAGCAGGTCAAGATGTCTCAGCCGTTGTATACTCCTGTACCTAGCTATCTTAGGACAACTAGTAGATGTTCAACACCAAGGATTGAAGATCAGGATGAGTGTATTCAGCGTGTATCAGCTGCTATTCGTGAAAAAAGCCCAAACGGGGTTTACAACAACAGGACACCACGTGTCAGTGTAGTCAGTCAGGTGAATGACAATGTCCATGTCTCATCTGACAGCTCTGAAGATGAAGTTCAGAAGAAAACCGTGACCCATAAAGACAAGACGAAGAGCAAGATTCACGTACCAAAGCTGTCCTTTGAAGGTGAACATTGGAATGGATACATTTCTCAGTTTGAGCTAGTGGCTAAGACCTTAGCCTGGACCGAGTCTGAGAAGATCCATAACTTTGCCATGTCCCTGAAGAAAGGAGCAGCAGAGTATTATGGAATCCTGCCAAACCGTAAAGAATCGAACTTTGATTGGCTGAAGAAGAGATTCCAGGATCACTTTGGGAAGACAGAATCCCCTGCCGCCTTGAGATGGGAACTTTTACAAACTGAACAGCGTGAGGATGAAAATCTTGAAAAGTACTTGGCCAGAATGCAAGGAATGATAGTCTCCCTATTCCCAGATGAGCAGAAACAAGAGGCATGCAGTCCATTTTTCGTGGATGCTTTCATGAAGGGCTGCCGTGACAAAGCAGCAGTGCTTGCAGCTGCTGGTAAACATCCCACCACCCTTGAAGATGCTTATAAATTTGTTCAGGATGCTATGCAACTACGCAAAGCTATCCTTGGGAAGAAGGCTTCTGCGAGGAGTGTCAAATATGTTGAGTCTGACTCGTCAAGTCCCTCAACTGATTCTGATACTTCTACCACATCAGAGGAAACTGTGGCTAAGACATTACAAGCCCGGGGCCATACATCTAGAAGAGCATCTCTGAATTAAAATGGAAGACAAGAAAGAAGTCGCTTCAAAAAATCACTCAAACCAGAGATCAAGTTCACATACTGACACAGATAGATCTAGCCACAGATCTACTTCCACAAGTCGAAGATCAGGATCTCATAACCGCGAAAGATCTGATCAGAGATCTTCAACTGTCACAAGTCAACCAGACCAGGGTAGATCTAGTTCAAGATCTGCTCAATCTTCTACTTCATACAGATCTAGACCAAGATCTGTGGTAACCAGAACTGAAGGAGGCCCTACTGAGCAAACCAGATCAGAGCGTAGGGTTACATTTGATCTACCACCAAGACGAAGAAGACGTTCTGTCTCTCGTTCTAGACGTACAGTTTACTCTCGTTCAGAGTCTACTCAGTCTTCAAGAGCACGGGTACATGAACATTCACCTGCATCTTCAACTCGTTCACTCAACGAGCAGGTGATAAGGATGCTGAAAGAATTGTACAGTTTTGTGGATTTCAACACCATTAGGCGCATTGTTGAAACTACAGCATCGAGCATGGAAGTCTACAGCCAAGGACTGTTGTTGGAAAGTAGCAGTAGGAAAGTTAGGGAGATGATGGCAGCAGCTTGTGGTGTCTCAGCGGCGCCTGCCTCATCCGCGTCTGTTCCTGTAGTATCTGCTCCTTGTGCAACAGTCGTCACCCAGCCAAAGGAGGTTGTAGAGAGTACCAAACCAAAGGTCACCATACTTAAAGAACTGAAACCAAAGGTCACCATACCTAAAGAAAAAAGTGACAAGGAACCACCAAAGAAGGTAACTTCATCTACTAAACTGGTTAGGGAAGTTACTATTAAAGATGTGAATAACAACAATGCCAACACTTTAAAGAGATCGTCCTCTGAAACGTTGGAAGTGATTGTTCCTAAGAAAAAGCAGAAGAGGCATGCTTGTTACATGACCAACTGTGGCCAACCATCGCCCAGTATTAAAAAACATGTCATTGGGAAGCATCTGTCAATTGCCTTCGCCACTTGGAAGGAGATGCCCAATGAAGAAAGAATGGTCCGTTATAACCAATCTTTGATGTCTCTGGAAGCAGCACTTGGTTTGTCTAACCATGATGAGTTACTGCAGCTTGTCGTAAAAAATAAGTGGTTTCCTGTGGACACCAGATTTACTATTCCTGAGGAAGATGCCAAGTTTGTGAAAGCTTTTCACCAGTGGCTGACCGGGAATCAACTGACGTCCAAACCAATTGTGGATCCCCCCAATTGCGTTGCTGTCCTTACGAACTGGAGAGTTTTTTCCACTGTTCTCAATTGCATTGGGGAGGAGAAGGTAACATTACCTAGGCAGTCTTTCGAAACAACAAATCTCGAGGCTGAAAACCAGGATGTCCAGTCTATTTCAACTGTGGATACACCAGTTCAGGATGTTCCAACAGATGTCCAGGTTGTTCAACCAGTCCAGGTTGCTCAACCAGAAGTTGAAGGAACCAAGGATGCACCAGTGGAAGAGCAGCCAATGGAGGTGGATCAGGGTAACCAGTGTGAATCTGGGGATTTAGCAAGTAGTCTTGCTCCCTCAGAGGAAGCTGTTTTACTGGGTTCACCTTCTGAGGATGTGAGGAGTGTTAGCTCTTCAATACTAGAGAGTCCGCCTAAACCCAAGGTTGTGAAGGATATTGGTACCCCTTACGAAGAGGCAGAATGGGTACAAAGAAGGACCAGTTTCCTGAAGGTGAAAAGCAGGGACAGAGTGAGCTTCATCGACTCTCATATGCACTTGGATAAACTGAGGTGGATCAGTCATTGTCGCGATATTGATACTATCCTAGACAGAGGTCCAATGCCGGCAACTCCAGTGTATCTTGAAGCCGTTGTTGCAAACTTTTGTCACGAAGCGCCAAGCAAGGAACTGAGACAGATGTGGAAGAGAGATTCCAGAATTTTCCACACGCACGGTTTGCACCCCAAACTCGCCCATACTGCCACAGACGAGGATTTCGAGAGGGTTAGAACAAGCGTCATCAAGGATCCACGTTGTGTTGGCCTTGGTGAGATTGGATTTGACTTCAGTGGCCACTTTGGAAAATTTAAAACTCAACAAACCCTGCTTTGTAGGAAGTTCCTACAGATGTTTGTTAGGGAAGAATTGTACCACCACAAAGCCATTGTGATTCACTGCAGGGACAAGGGAAACCGTATGGATGCTTATGGAACCTGTCTCAAGGTCTTTGAGGAGGAGATACCTGCATTCCATAGAGAGGATATAAACCTTCATTTCCACTGTTTTAACGGGGGTATGTCCACGCTTCGCGACTGGTTGGCAAGGTTTCCTAGAATAAGGATTGGAGTCACTGGTTTGCTTTTGCGAAAGGACCGAAATCCAGAACTTGAAGCTGTTGTGGAGCACTTGGATTTAGATCAGATCCTGTTAGAAACAGATTCTCCATACTTGACACCCCCAGTTCATGGAAACTGTGCCTACAATACCCCTTATGGTCTGGAGGAAGTAGCTCGACGTGTAACTCAACTGAAAGACACAACAATCAGGGCAGTGCTGACCACTACCAGAAAGAACGCTGCAGATCTCTACGGTCTAAAGGTTTGAGGGTATTGTGTGTACGAATGAGTAAGACAGAGGGAGTATTAACATTGTTCTACATGGTGAAATGAACTGTTGCAAAATTCATCAACATTGTTCTATGTAAAGGACTGTTATGGATATCTCACAACATTGTCCCGGTTACCAGACAGTTGGAGGGAATACAGCAACATTGTTCATCATACTGAACTGTTAAGCATCGTCTAAAAACAGATGAATTCTCAACATTGTTCTACAGGTTCCTGAACTGTTGAGACTCAAAAGAAACCAGAAGGATTATAAACATTGTTCTACATGTCAAGAACTGTTGTAAGTTCTCTGGAAAGAAACAACAGGATAGGCAACACTGTTCTATATGTCAAGGACCGTTGCAAGTGCGTTAAACACCCTGGTCTGGTCTGGCAACCACCCACCTAGGCAACCTCAGATGACTGATGGACCTGTTCTAAACAAAACCGGGAGGAATGAAGTGAAGCCGCCGGGTAGTTTCGAATGGAAGTCCGTTCGCCTACCGTTTGAGTTTTAGTATCTCCCCACTGGAAGTGAAGAACAGGAAATGAACCTAAAGACTGTTCAGTTATCTGTGCATATCCAAAGAGAAAGGACCTGAAAAGGAAATCCAACCACATCACTACAGATAACTACTGGTGAGTCTGGTATTTTACAATATTATTTAAGTTTTAATGTTTAATAGTGTATCTTAAATATTGTAGTACGTGATATATATATATATATATATATATATATACAGCTGAAAAATACGGATATAATAATTATGAGCACACTTGCAATATAAGTTTTAATAACTTATTAGTAAAAGTCACTTTAAAAGTCTCTTATCTTTGTTTACTTTGGAAAATATGGAAGCTGAAATATGAAATATGTGACAGTGTTTCCCATGAGGTTTTCTACACTATAGCCTTTACAAAGGTGTGATGTGAATCAAAGCTTGACTTGTTTTCTATTGCAGAAATATGTGGAAGCTTTTTGTGACTGTGCTAACCATGCAGCTTGTCTGCACTCTGCAGGACCACGTGGAGAATGGAGCAGAAATGCTGCTGAAAATGATGATGCAGAGAATGATGCAAGGTGGTGAAGAGAGCAAGTCTAGAGAAATGGAAGGAAGAGATGACATGAAGTCCATGATCAGGGAATACATGGAGGAACGTGGCATTGGTGAAGATGATGAGCCAGGTCCAGATATGCTAAAATACTACACCAAGATGATGCAAAAAGAAATCAGCTATTACAAGCACATTATGGCTGGTGATTTGGTGCTAAAATCACTGATTAAAAGTCTGGTAGAAAATCACAATGCCCCAGGAGAATTTGAGAAGAATCTAGTTCTGAATACTATCCGCAGTATGGTTGAACCTGCAGATGACCAGAAGAAGATCATGGCTAGGGTTTTTGAGTACCTGATGGCAAATCCACATGGAGAGCAGAGTGAGATGGCCAAAATGCTGCTTAAACAACTGACATCCAGGCTGAATAATAGTGATAAAGGAGTCCTTAGGGCTCTGATGCTTCACTATATGTTTGAGAGCAGGGGGGAGAAACTGGAGCTTCTAAAACAACTGATGGACTTCCTGATGAGTGATGATTTAGCTGAGGGCATGACATCCAGTGAAATGCTCCAGCTCTTGATCCAAAAGTATGCCTATACATATGATCGATCAGAAGAGAAGAGAACCATGTCTTTATATATTCTTGGGAGTTTAGCAGACAGGAAAGACAAAGAAGGAAAAGCCATCTTGAGGCAGCTTGTCAAAATGGCCCTTATGGAAACCACTGTAGATGTTCCGGAACAATATCAGGAATTGTTTGTAAGCTTTTTTACACACATTTTTAACGCTTCTTAACATTGCCTGCATAAAATATATTCAATAATATTTGGATAAATATATTTGCGTGTTGTGAATAATAGTACAATAATGTGATTTTGTAGGGCATTATAGGTTTTTACAGGCACGCCATGAATCATTACAGCCCAAGGGCCGTTTATTATTACTATTATTATTACATCTGCATCTGTCATTATTATTCACCTAAAATCTCATAAATGATATTATTTCTAGCATTTTCTTGCAAAACTGTAGTTCCTCAAAGGAAACCATATATTCGGATTCAATTGTTTATATGTAACTGTTAACACACTTAAAACAATTTAATTAAAACTTTAATCATGCTTTATCTCTTCAACAGATAGCTTATCTGTTTTATGTAAAAAACTGCTAAAAGGTATTGCTAAAAAACCTGAATGAAAAAAAAATAATAAAATAACATTAACAGGATACGAACCCCAACCTCAAGATTCACTGCACTTTTACACTCACGGCCACAGAGTTTCAAATTTTTTGTGAAATGTTATTTATTCTTTTATTAGTAATACACTCATTCAAAATAATGTTCAGAGGTGGCAAATTTCAGATGTCTAATAGTGTTTTCATCTCTTAACTTTAAGTTGAAATAACTATATAATCACTGGAAAGATATGTTTAGACTGCTTGTTCCCGTCTTTCAACAAAATCCATACAGAAATAAGGGGAGATATTGTAAGTTGAAAATTTGAAGTGAGAGTAGAATATTTGTTGACAAACAGTTGATGACCTCAGAGGCAGGCCGTTAATGGTTTAGCACTCTCATTAACAGCCCGCCACTCAGTGAACCGTAAATTATACTGTTTTACGGTACATATAATGCATTGTTAATGGGCTAGTACTGCCCACACATCTAATAATAATATACTTTCTGCTCTCCTCTGTAAGAGTTTTGACTTTATTATTAAAATTCAATAGTATTGACATATTTATTTTTTATTTTCACTTAAAACTCAATGATTGATTATTTACTTTTAACAGCTGTTTGTTAAAATTGCACGAATTTTATTCTTTATATATACAGTGAATTAGTACCATGAGTTTTTTATTCAGATCCAGTATCATGGAGAACCTTCAACCAGTTAAAGTAAATTTGTAGACAGGGAACATACTCATCTGCCATCTCTGACATCATGGGTTTCAATCTCAAGTTGAAAGCTTGGTAGTTGATGGCTAATGACTGACGGTTTACAGAATTTTGATCAATTATTGCAAGCTACTACTTACTGCCTTCCCTCAACCCTTTATTAATTGTAATTATCTGACTTGTATATACTATGGGAATAAAAGACATATTTGAGTGCTTTATGATGGTTTTAAACTATCGAGCGGCTGTGTTAAAGCCATGAAGCCCGAAGGGCTGAGTGCTTTAATACAGCAGATCGATAGTTTAAAACCATCATAAAGCACGAGAATTTGTCTTTTATTCCTATTCTAAATGGTTACATTTATATTTTAGTCGAAATAAGGAGTAAATCTTACGCAAAAATCAAAACAACTCCAATGCCATGTTGGCTGTTCCATCAATACTACATACATAGTGATATCTATTGTAAAAATAATGGATATTTGTTACTCTATTTTTCACAGAATTTGTTATGAAATATTGAGATATTGTCACTGTAGATGCTTTCAATTTGTTGTAAGTTTTAAAACGATATGCTATTTATTAAAATCAAGCAAGAAATGATAATTTTATGAATATTTTAACCACTTATTTTACCGAGAGTCGTTTGTTTACAATTATATATGCGAGGGATGATGTACGTAGAATTCAACAGCGTTACTTTATTTACCGTTCTATATTCGCGATTCAAGCATTGCGCAAAAGACATGTCCACGTTCACTGCGTAGCCTACCATTTTAAAATGTGTGTTATAGATGCTATTAAAACTAAGTCAATCATTGAGTCTTTTGTTGTAGAATGCCCCAGGACCTTGTCGTGTTGAAAGAACTGATGGCACAGAACTTGCTTCCTCTGAGTGTCCACATGACATAGAATGCAATGTCGGCCCTGTGACTTATCGCTTCAATAATGAAAACCTAATATACACCATGTGTGATTACCCTACCGAATTTTTTGTGAGTTTTTCGTGTGATTTGAATTTAAGAAAATCTGACTTATAATGTTTTTTTTTATTTTTAAAGGGTATTGATTATCCAAGTAAGGATAAAACTCAATGCTTGTTTCAAAATTGTTAACATAGAAATAAATTATTAAACAACTAATTATAATGTGTGATAATAAATAGCCACTATTAAATCATTCATAAAAGCTTTAGAAAAATGTTTACGTGCATTATTGACAGGACTCGCTTCAGACATAATGACTCTAAACTAGGTATCTTGAGATTCTGGTAAATGTTATATTCAACATAAATGTTTTAAAATCACCTTGTTTTACATATATTTATGTATTCTGTGGTAACAACTATGGAAGAGAGCCAAAGATAACTGAGTCATTACATTTCAGACCTACTTTGCATGTCATGTGGAATATCCTGGTGGTGGGAGTGAGACCAGACATAGCTGTGGACAAGCCGACTGTGACTTTGGTCCATTTACCCTGACAACTGATGAAGGAGACTACAGAGCTACTCTCTGTTATTATTATGCTGCTTACATATCAAATGTCTCAACATGGGATCCAGTGGTTAGTAGAACAGATATCATGGTCTTATTATGAGAGTAATGTGAAGACAAGAACACGGTTTCAATATAAACATGATTTCAGGATGCCCTTTGTTCCATACTACGTTAATAAATAAGGATTGTAGTTTATTTTTCCTGTGGTTCATTCTTTCCCTATTTAAAGAAAAACATTTTTAAGTAATAACAATAATAATTGTTTGTTTCATATGTACAACATACTTTTTCCTCTGTTAGAAAAGATACACATAATACAGGCAATCCATGCCACCAGGCATTATATGCATTGGTTGATCAATATGGTTCTGTGTAGCCTTCCTGAAGGCTCAGGTTTCTTTGCAGTTAGGGAAAGTTTTCAGTTCAGATAATGGAGTTTTTATAATGTACTCATACACATACTGACTATACAGCTAAGAGAAAGATGCCTGATACAGTTCTTTCTCTTAACATGTATGAGTGCTTTATGAATACCAAATATTTGTGTGTATGTTTGAAAAGATATCATGCAAATTTGAGCCTTAAGCAAGGCTAGGTTCTGTGTTACATATATTGCCTACACAATGAATGAAGATTTCGGGCAATTTTTTAAGTATCTTATTAAAATGTTAAACTTATATAAGCAATTTATTGAATTTAAGTTTCAATCATGTGGCAGTTCAATCCAAAAGAAATCCTTAAATATTTGCTAGTTACATTCAAAGATTTAAATATTGTATAATGTTTTATAATTAAATTCAATTCTAAAGTGTGAACGAGTTTTTCTGTTATAATATTTTATCAAAGTTCTGTTTAACCTTAAAATGTCAATGCTGATTATGATCATACAACAATGTATGTGCAACAACACTAAATCTGTTGATGAGAACACAATTAAAGTTTTTACAACAGGTTGTACCCAGTTACGTTACTTTTTCAAAACATTGTGGTTAACAGTGTGCAGTTTTTGTATATCTGATTTTTTTAATTTAATTTTATTTATTTATTTATTTATTTTTTTTTTGGGGGGGGGGGGGGGGGGGGGGGGGGGTGACACAGTGTTAACAAACTTGCCTCCCACCTGTGAGGTCAGCTGATCAAACCCTGGACCCCATGTCGGAAAGTTGGTAGTTGCTTACTGATGGTCAGCAGTTTACAGTACAGAACCTTGACCAACTGTATGTACTGGTTTCCTCTACCCATAAAAATACCTGTGGTGATATGACCTGTAGTGTTGAATGCGACCTCAAAAACCCAAATAAAGAAATTAAATGTGCCTCATACCATCCTCGTACATCATATAATGTCAGCCAGTGCAAATGGAGCTGTGATTTTTTTTCTCCTTTGAGAATCATGACATGCCATATACCAGGACAAACAGACTGGTAATATTTCTTTATTTTCCCGGCTCCATTACCATGGATAATTAGCTTTATAGTTTCGTCAACAAGTACTAAAATTTAATGAAATAATTCAGCACTAAAGGCAGATTCAAACCACAACCCCTGATGATATGACCCATGCAGTATTGAAAGCGATGTCAACACCCAAAATAAATAAATTGTGTACCTTTTTTGTTTTCTGTATACTTTATTCTTGTATGGATAGTGATAACAAATAAGTTTCAATAAAATTGATAATATATATCTTTTAGCGTAATACAACTTTCATTATTGTTATTCATCAAGAGACATAAAATATGTTCGCTAAAATATAAAATTAAAAGGACAAAACTGTATGATATAAAAATAACTAATGAAAAGTCAGGCATTACACATAATACTTAGAGCACACTTTCAGTAGTTACACAAAATGCCCAGGTATTTCGCAAATGCCTGAATTGTCTAGACATTTCACCAAAATGACAGATTGCCTGTAACATATATACATTTATTATACTTTTTAGGCTTTCAAAGCATGTGCTCTTGAGGATAGTTCAGGCTTCAGATCTTTGCAGAAAAGGTGTCCATCAGGAATGAGGTGCGGTGGCCCAAGGCAACTAGTAACATTTCTAAACAGAACCGTAAGTGCTTATTTGTGTCAACTGGATCAGACACCAAACCAAGAAAAGAACACAGAAAGTTTCATGGAACAGATTCTTGGAACCTTGCTTGGATTCTGGGAAGATGATGATGAAGATAGCATGGGGATGGGTGGAGATATGGCAGAAGGTGAAATGAATGGTGATTTCCTGCAATACATCATCAGACAACTCTTAACAGATGGGAGGGAAGACAAGATGGAAGATTCAGAGGAAGATCAAGATATCAAACCCTTCAAAGTAATGGCCTACCTTGTTGAGAAGATGGCAGATGACAACATGCTCCTGTCAGAATTTGTTGAATCATTCAAGACCAAGCACTACATGGGTATTGTGAGCAATGCAGATAGGGTCTTCATGCATGGTATCATCCGGCACCTCCTGGCTATTTGGTTCAAGGAAGAGAGGGGTAAAGGAAGGGAAGAGGGTGATATGGAGGACCTGCTGAAGTGGATGATGTACATGAAGAAAATGTCTGACAATTAGATAATCTGAGACATTATCCTTCTAAAATACATTACTTTTAATGTGTAATATGTCGGATTTCAAAAGAAATGGATGGTCTAAGACTATCTGTAATTGTAAGAACATGCTTTACATATAAATTTAGTTATCTACAAATGAAAGCCATATCGTGTCTGTAATACTTGAAATCAACATTTTGTAACACTTTCAAATTTTTTTCCCTAACTTTTCTGTCTGTGCCCTGAGCACGATATATATATTAATAAATAAAGATTAATATATTATTACATTTATTACAATATCGATAAACAAGTCTGTCAGTTATAAAATAAAAAAAATCACAATATTGGTTTAAACATAGAAATTGTATAAAAATGAATGGATATTCCTCATTAAACTTTCTTGTACGAAACAAGTATACTGATCACCATATTGGCATTTTTTATTATTGTAAACTGGGATAGCAACATATGGCATTTTCAAAATAAAAATGTTACTTTTGGCTCAATTTTGAGCAATAAAATACCATTTTAAAGCCAATAACACATAAAATCTATCTAGAGTGGTAATATATCTCGATTAAATGAGGACTGTCTCGAATTTTTCATCACACAGTTTGACGTTTTCCTTTAACCAACTTCACAATTCATTTTAAGTAATACCCAAAACAACAGATATGTTAAACTGTTTCCGTAAACCACAATTTTGCAACCTTATTAATTAATTTGTATGAAGAAAATCAATTATTGCAACTTAAAGGTCTGCTTTTGACTGAAGATTAAGTGCCATAAAAGTTGATTAAAATTAGAATTAATTAGAAATTAGTGTTCAGCATACTAAAAAAAATAAAGCGCCTAATGTATAATTTTCATTTGAAACTGTTAACATGTATCACCTTTGGGTTTAACATTGAATACAAGTTGAGCATTGAGTTTTAAGACATTAAAATACAATGGTGGCTTTTCATCTTTGAATGCAGAAGTAGGCAGGACACAGAGAATTCAAGCCAAACTGGAAAATGCCAGTTTTAGCACACAAAAAGTATCCCTAGGAAATACAGAAAGTAAACTTGATTACAGAAGCAATTGGTAACGCAATTTGAGGAGACCTCTACTGGAGATTAGTCACAGAAGATTATAATATGAGAATAGGTCTTGCACATTGCATTTAGATATGACATATGAATTCTTTTGGGGAGGAGGGACCTTTTAGGTAGTTTTTTTTATTTTGTAAAGATTAAACGGGAGTGCCTAATGCTGAGAATGTGTGCTTTGTGGATACTGGTCATTTTAAAAAAATAAACAAGCTTTGAGTCATGTGACCCCAGGACTACCAAATTTGGAAAAAAAAGTAATTTTAACACATGATGCTCAGAAGACTTGGCAGAGCCCTAGGGGGTCAAAATCTTCTCAAAATATTTCTAACTCATTTTATTTACAAGATACTGACTGTTACAAAATATCACTCAAGTATAATATAATAGAATCGTTGCCTCCAACCAGTATTAAACGAAAAACCCAAATGGGGAAACATGTAATTTACTTACAACTATAATTAGTTTAAGATTCTTACTATGAAAAGTTTAAGATTCTAAAGTTATGACATCAGTTTGAGGCCACCTTAGCCCAAGAAAATGAAATCCAGTTCAAAGAGTTTAAGGTGTCTCCAGACTCCAATTTCTGATGCCTGAGGTGACCTTAAATGAAGATTAATTTACTAGACAGGGGTCAAGGGGTAAAGTGACCTCAAAGTGGGATTCAAATTAATTTTAAAGAATTATTTTAAAGTTTATGAAATAAGATAGAACTGTCAATATATATGTGTAGATAGTTTTACAGTTTGTTTACTTTACTTCATGAGGGGGGGGGGGGGGGGGGGGGTGTAAAAGCCTCTACTGACACTTGAAAAACACAATAATACAATATTTATAAGTTCATATCAGTACAGTAGGTTGCAACAAGCTACAACAATTTAGGGAATACAGCAATACTACCAAAGTGACTGCAGCTGACTAGTCATCACTATGCACACACATCATTAATAGGTTACAAGAAGTATTTTAAGCTAGAAGTAACTTAAAAATTAGGGTCTGAGACTAGAAGTGACACAAATGATGTAAGTTATAATAAAAAACAAGAATTAAAAGACTAACAGATTAAAACTGGTATTACATATTCTGGTGAGGAATCTAACCACAGCTTGTACCCCTTGTATAAGAGTTGTACTTTGACATAGATTACAATAAAGTTAACAGT
Organism: Sabellastarte sp. h YS-2021; assembly: GCA_964017235.1. Taxonomy (NCBI): domain Eukaryota; kingdom Metazoa; phylum Annelida; class Polychaeta; order Sabellida; family Sabellidae; genus Sabellastarte; species Sabellastarte sp. h YS-2021. The sequence goes on from OZ024937.1 coordinate 68,553,599, forward strand.
ATAAAGTCACATCTAATTCCATTAACCAACCTGGTACAAACCATTAGCAAGTAATCAGGGGTTAAAGTAATGGATAAATAAACATGGTTATTCTTCATACTATAATACAGTAGTGAGAGAAATGATTAAGGTACATGAGTGCATAATAATTCGAACTCACATATTAATTACATTTCTTTGCTGAAGTTTAATTTATTGGTAGATACTAACTGTCAAGTAAAATCCGCAGGTGGGATACATCTTTTGACTTGGTATACATACCCAAATTATAAGCTAACAATTAAGAGCTCTTGAGGCAAGGGTTACCGTTATTAATAAAACAGCAATCTGATTAACAGCTGTACTTTGAAACTTTAATGTGTACATAATAGTAAATTTAAATTACTGTTACAACGTATGCATCTAAGATCTCTTTCAGCCCCCCCCCCTTTGACCCCAAGACAATAAAAACACCAAATTGGGTTTAAAATTATTTTCTATTTCTAAATTTCTTTTACGTGATACATTATTTTATTATTTATTTTTACGTAACATGTCTGTACAAATACACAAACTGCCCACCTATGAGTATTTATTTACTATTTTAATTTATTATATCAGGCGTTGAACCAACTCAGGAAAGCCGAAATTGGGGGAGTCAGAATGACGAGACTGAGGTCAAACAATTCGAGTGACCTTGCTCAAGATTCAAGGTCAAACTGACAAGGGAATATCCCAAAGGTGCATAGGCACAAACATTGAGGTGGTTCAACCCCAGAAAGACACCAGAATTATGGACTTCTATGATTAATTTTGATAGTTAGATGAGAGGTTCAAAGGTGGAGGAATGTAATGCTACATGCAAGTAAACCACCTTTTGGTAGGAAGACTGTGGTGAAAGTAATTTAAGTTGAAATAGGATATTGTAATGAGAATTTTATGCGAGACAAAGGCAACCTAGGGTACTGAATTGAGAATTTATCAGAGAAAAAGGTGACCCTACGATGAGTGTGTAAAGTTACACCTAGTAAAGTCTTACAGCCTAGAGATCCAAGATGTAAAGGTAAGGTGTAAGGAAGTCCAGATAAAACCAGTGAGGTGAGCAGTGAATTGTTGGCCTTTGCAATCTATCTAGCTAAAATCATTATGTACACCTTCATGACCGAGCATTACGGTCCCTTAATAACAGTAACCAGCTCACAGATCACAACAACGTATAGGAACAACAATTCAATAAAAGACATGTCATTTGAGTGATATAAAAGCATAAATGACAATATAAAATTTAACATAAAATAATAAATGTATAAGCATTTCATATATAAATATTCTGTGAACAACAGTAATGCATCAGCTTAAGAGAATGTATCACAGATTAACATTAAAACAATGACAGTTCGTTATATTGTAGTTCATATAGGTTAACTGTAGATACAGGTAGCATTCGTCCACAACATCCTACAGGGGTACACACACTAGAGTGGAGGTCTGAAGATTGATCAGCTATGGCTGCATTGTAAATATAGATGTGAAGCAGAAAAATGCATCCATGCACCGTGATCCACTGTGATTATGTATAACTTCCATAAGCAAATGCTACGTGCTATGTGCAGGTCAGATACGTTTGGACACCTTTCCAGAGAATAGGGTGATGATGAAGGTTATATAACACAATATTGTGTCCACAAGGAAAGGCAAACATGGACCTGATGAAGACAAACGAATGCATCCACCATTCAACACATGGTGACCTGAAAAACAGTGCAGGCAGTAATTTGTTCTACAACAATGTGTTACATTTATGAGCAAATACATGGGAGGGTACAGGGAGGGCGAATTCAATGTCACCCCTGTCACCTCTAGATTTGAAATGGCTGAATGTCTGGTCAAGGACCAAGGTGACCAGGCAGTGGTCAATAGAAAATTAGGACATAGTTATATGCTAGTTTCATCAAGGACTGAATTTTTGGGTCCCTAGGGCTGAACTACCCGGCACCCAGATGCCGGGACGTACAGGCCCCCCCTTTGACCCCAAGACAATAAAAACACCAAATTGGGGCATCTAAGATCTCTTTAATCATAAGTGTAACTATGACGAACAACTTGAATGTAAGTAGCAATGATTTAACAATGTGGTTACATGAAATTTAAATTTTGGTGATTAAGTTATCAAAAAATAAAATAGTTTTGAGGCATAATATGGACTCTTGATGCAGCTGTTTGCACTTCAGGTAGACAAGCTAGTACGCCAATAAACAAAGTCAACCATACATAGTTACTATGACTACAAGTATCAGTAACCTTTTCAATATAAACCATACCTGCATTATTCTACAATCACAAAAGTTTATGTTTACTATGTGAGACTTTGCATAGATCTCATAAAAGATCACATGAATTAATTTTATGCACAATATAAAACACCTTATTGCATAAATTGTACTTTAACAAAGTTACGAAACAACCAGATACTTACCTTTAATTTAAATGTGGTCAGATATTTTAATCTTTAGCATTAATAATGTACTTCACAGCAATGAAGAGTGTACATAGATCCGAATGAAATATGAACCCATAAATAAGTTACAATATCACAGTACAAAGTTTCAGTAAGTTATACTTGTAACCAATTCAAAAACTAAGTGCCAATCCCCACTATCCAATTTTTCGATTAATAAACTACATTTTTAGAAATTTGTCTACATGATTTTATGAACTATTAGCTACTGATATCAAATGTTGGTTTAAAAACTACCTGATCACCCAGTGAAAACAATTTAATTGCATTTACATCACAATCTCTCCCAACCAAACGATTGGCTATTCTTCCATACACCACCACTGTGGTGGAGTTCAGGTTGTGATAACCCCAATTAAGTTTAACAATAATTTAAAAAAAAAGAACTCCAATAACCATCATTTTTTACATTTTATAAGAAATCTGTAATTTCTGAATTTCAGATATTAGCAACATATAACTCATCTTTATACTCAAACAATAAATAAAACTTTTTATACTTTAACAGTAGAGGTACTAGATGAACATGATGTCGCATGCAGGTGGCCGCACGGAACCTGGCCGTGAGCATAGGAGAAGGCTGACAGTTGAGGCTGGCATTTTGAGTCTACTAAAGCCGAGCTGGGGTTGAGCCCAGCCAGCAGAACAGGTATTTGAGGCAAGTAGCAAGGTGAAAGCTGAGTGACGCTGAACCATTGAGTGATGAGGCAGAGGGTTTGGAACCTGTAAGACAGACTTTGGCTTTATGCAGAGGTTTTCCAGTGATCCCATAGCACCTTATCCAGGACTGACCCCGGGTGGATACATATCCCTGTAAGTGGGGCCCAAGCCCTATAGACTCGACCTATATAGCTCTTTTCATTGTTCAAATACTGGGATTTGAAGCAGCATGATAGCCTCGATGATGTAGAGGAGGGGGTCAGCCCTGGAGGTTGAACATCACTGCTCTGTCCATGTGATCTACAACAACACTAGAATTACAATGTGTCATGGATCCAACTTTTAATTTTTCTAATGGTGTCTGCCTAGTTTGACTTCCCTTTCAAGAGTGAAATATTTTTACTTTTAAGTGGGAATATTGCAGGGAACTTCAAGGGTGACTCAATAAAATTTTAGGGTCAAGAAACAAGAATTATCTTTATAAAGTTTCTTGGGCAATGGGATTTGTATAACTTTGTCATACAACCCCACATTGTCCCCAATCAGTATTAAATGAAAACTCCAAATGGGGAAAAATTATAATTTATTTACAACTATAATCAGCTAATTTATATATACAATCATATTAACAATGAACATACAAATTTAAGATTCTAAAGTTATTATGTCCGTTTGAGGCCACCTTAGCCCAAGAAAATGAAATCCAATTCAAGGAGTTTTCAGGTGACCCCAGACCCCAATTTCTGATGTCTGAGGTGACCTTAAATGAAGATTAATTTACTAGAAAGAGGTTAAGGGGTAAAATGACCTCAAAGTAGGATTTAAATTAATTTTAAGAAATTATTTTAAAGTTTATGAAATAAAATAGAACTGGTAATATATATGTGTAGATAGTTTTACAGTTTATAAACTTTATTTACAATGAAGTGGGGGAAAGATGTAAAAGTCCCAAACCCCAACCTAGGCGGAGATGGCGTTTGAAAGTGGAGGCTACTTGATTAGAAGCATTTTGTTCCTGTATTATATATCTCCAGACACATTCCGACGAAAATTTTCTCAAAATATTTCTAATTCATTTTGTTTTCAAGATACTGACTATTACAAAAGATCACTCAAGTATAATATAATAGAATCATTGGTACAGCAAATAATTGATAAGGATTCTCCAATGCTCTTGTATCCAATAATAATTAAGATGCTTTATTGTGTTTATTGTGAACATGTAAGATTAACAGATCAAGAACATATTGTCTCTCATTTTTGGTCGAAGTAAGCAAATAACAAATGACCGTTATTTTAAGTGGTCATCTGAGCCACTATTTATCTGGAACTGGGTTGGAACCCATGTCCTCTGTGTTCATAGATGAGTGTGTTACCGAATAGGCCACACTGGCATATTGTTATACAAACTGGGTTCAAACCCACAACCGCAAATCAAGTGACAAAATACCATCACACGACTACTGTGGCTTGAAAACTGTAATTATATACTGGACATTTTCATTCAAGTAATAAATTTCCAGCACAAAAAACTATCATTAAAAAAAGTAATATTCTGGAGATTTACAGTAATAAATTTCCAGCACAAAAAACTGTTATTAAAAACTAATATTCTGGAGATTTACATGCTATATTAATTATTAGATACAAAAGTTACCACTTTCTGGAATCATTCTATTCATATGATAGTTGTGTAAATGGCAATATTTGAACAAATTCACAGAAATAGGAGAAGACTTTGTCTGGGACAAAACTTAACTGACAACTTTGGAGGAGCATTAGTCCTACCTGACTTCTGCACCTTCAGTCCCCTTCTCATATACACGTTTTTAATGGGCAGCAAATGATGGTCATAAAGCCGTCTCCAACCTTCTTAACATCTTCTTTAAATCGTGTACTTCCATCTTCTACCTTTAGCTACCTTCCCTTGAAAATTCGTTTCTAACTGCTTCACACTGAGATAAATCCGAACTTTGTTGTATGGTCATCTTTTTCTGTGAATTTCTGCCCTGAAAACATATATCATAGACATAGAAGGAAACACAAGGTTGAGTCTCAGTTCCGCAGGGAAACAGCAGAACTACTGGGACTCAATGGCACTACTGTAGGGGATGGGAGGCAGTTATACTCGGCTGTACAAGGACAATAGCCATAATGGAAACTGAAGCACCATCGTCTATTACATTTTCACTTGATTTTTGAAGAAAAATCACGGCTATTCAAACGCAAATGTCCGACTTACACTACTGGAGAGATGAGAAGGGGGTTAAAATAGCATGCCTAAAATTGTTAGCCACGTTTATCATAGGTGTTTTTTATCTGAGAAAATAAACTAGTAATCAAGAACATGCCATGACAATTTTGGATGTGCTTTTTCAAGGAAGAACACATATATATAGCTGAGAGCAATAGCGGTATTTTTGTCATTCCAACAAATGTTCCATTTTAATAACCAAAGTGGCAGGTTGTACTGTGTAAACAAATACCATCAATCAAACACAGACCAAAAGACAGCATGGCCTATTATGCCCTTGCTTGTGGTCGGTGTACTGAACAGAAAGTAAAACTGACGAACAAAGCCAACACCATAATGCTAGTCAGGTTCAAGTAAACAAGATAGTGGCCACTCTAGAAATAGTTATTGTCCAGTGGATGAACTGGAATATAACAATATGAAAACTACTGAATAACCATGACATCAACAAATCCTACAATCAAAAGATGCAAATCACCGCAAATCAAGCAGATGAGATACATCTGCCTAGAATGAATTGGCCAATGTTTAAGTCAGACATTGAGTGCCACACAAACAATGGAAATAAGCAACATTGGCATTTAGTTGTGCCAAGAAAACTTTATTAGAACCCAACAGAACTCGATAAGGATTGTACAAACTTTGCATAACCATCTCACTGCTGCTCGTTTTGAGACAGTACAAAACCCCTGTGAAACCTGTGCATAAATGCTTATTTGAAAAGAATAGAACAAAGTCAAAATAAACTCATACACAGTTGAATGTCACAGAAAAAAGGTTGACCTAATTATTCTTGCACCAGTTCCAGAACTTCAACAGGAAATGTGTACATTTGAGTTCTATAGGACTACTTCAAAAGATACCAAGAAGTGTATCCAGTGCTCAAACCATGAAGCAATCGCAGTTGCCAAGAGATTTATAAATGAATTTGTGCTATTGGCCACATGAGTTCACCACTGCACTACCGTGCCCCTGCTGTGATTCTTATGGAAAGGGACTTACACACAGTCTAGAAAAATGGCAAACATCAATTCATTAGATGTTTGGGTTACTTACCAAGCAATCTATTTGTAAATTTTAGAGGTCATGTGAGGTGTAAGTGAACATGGTTTGATAACAAATGAAAAACCTAATCATCCGGTCATACAACATGGAATCTGTATATGACAGATTGGTCTTCTGCGAGGTATCTGGAGATTTATTTATTCGGGGTTTTAATGTGATTTCAACAGTGTACAGACCATATCATGACGGGTAATTTGGTGGGCAGAGGAAACCAGTACATACAGTTAGTCAAGGTTCTGTACTGTAAACTGCCAACCATTGGTAAGTAACTACCAACTTTCCAGCATAAGGTCCTGGGTTTAAACCAGAGGTATCTAAAGATACTCATTAGTGAATCTATTTTACACGCATCCATCCAGAAGATAAGGTTGAAGGGTTTAAATTAGCAAAATAATAATAATATTTATAATAATAATAAAATTACTTTTATAAAATATTATTTACTTACCATATAAATCAGAAGTGTTGTGCTTTTAAATACTAATTTTCGAAAACATACCATATTGACAATTTGCCATAGTAAATTTCAACCACAATGTTCTCATCAATTTGGTAAAATCATCAAGCTCTCCATACATTATGGACATAATGCCTACATTTATTAAAAGGTTTTTAATAATATAAACAATAATGAACATAGATCAAGTATTTCTAAGGGATCTCTGGGAAATAACTTACAACTTAAGACATTTACCTGTGAGGAACTGTCAACAAAACCACTTCATGCACACATTTATTTGAATAATAGCAATTCGGCCATTTAACAAATTGGCTCGAATTATATCAGCCCCAAGAAATAGATACCCTAGTCAAATCGACTACCTTGGATTGGGATATAAACCCCCTAGTTCATTCGGCTCCTTGAAATATTAATCTGGGCAAATCGGACCATAGATGTTAAATATAATGTTAATGTTAAATGTCTGTGTATGTATACAGGAATAACAATTTCATTCTTTATTTTATTTCAGTCAATAATGTAACGTTAGTCTTAATAGGTTTACACCACCTCAAACTCAGTGTTAAAACGACGAAAGGATTTAACATCTTTAACCAAACAAAGCCAACTGTTCTCAAAAGATGACAGAAGTTAGATCAAGTTCGACAGGAAGTCAATTTACAAGTCAGTTTAATCCAAAAAACAATTACTTAAAATGAGTACACAGACAGGCAGTTCATTAAGATAGACAAACTGTTTTAGCCTTTTATTAGATACGACATTTATTCTTTGTTCTGTGACCTCTCACCTTGATTCCCAGGAAATCAAGTTTTGAAGTTTTGCTTACCTTACAAGTTTCACTCTTATCACGTATGTCTACGAAATTCCCATGTTTCCCCCCTTCCCCAACCTCAGATGACAAAAAGGGACACTCCATCCAAACTAGTTTAAATCTTATGACGTCAGTATGGGGAGTGCAATCTTCTACGTTTCAGAGTTTCATGACGAGTCACTCCCAAGTAAGGTGCCCTCCATCCACTGGGTTTGAATTGACTTTGTCTGTGAATCTGATTTGCCAATGGAGAAAATTGGGGTGGGGGAATGAAGAAAAAAAAACAAGGATTCATTAGAGAAGGAAGGTTAGTGAATATCAAAATGAAAAATTTCCTTGAAAATTAAGGATTTGCTGGAATTTTAAGGTTTCCTTGAAATTCAAGGAAGGAAAATTAGGCTCTTTGTTTGGGGAAACTTTAATGAATATTGCAATGAGCAAGAAATAAAGGAAATCCTTACGTTTTAAGGTTCCTTGGAATAAAGGAGATTTAGTGAATACGGGCCCAGGTCTCCCTGTTCAGTTGTGCAAACAATTGTTTCACAAAGGACAACACACAGGTTCATTTCCAGGCTATTCCAGCTTTCCCGCCTTTTGGATATCAGCCTTGTTTCTAGAATAACACATGTACTAATTCTGTTCATTTTAATGCTTCCTTTAAAATAACAATATATGTGACATTATGTGAATAGAGTTCATGTAAGTTGTTAGGTTATTCACTAATTTGAAGAAAATTGTTAGGGAATAAAATACCTTTCCATATTAAGGTAAAATCAGTAACTAAAGAGTAAAATTATTTCTTTAATTGTGTATTGTACACAATTTTCAGTTGCACAGCAGTATATAAACAGTCCCGGATGGGAAACGTACAAAACATACTCGTACACAGTACTTGTAACAGTACAAAGCAACCTTCTATACCGAACTCCTAAAATACCCCTCATAACGTCCCCGTACATGGTACCTCATAGAACGTCTGCCAGTGTAAATGGGGCCGTGGCTTAATTTCATTTTAGTATCCACCACGCACCATGTTTGACCCAAATGCTGGGACATGTTTACACAAAACTATATCACTCATGAAGATGAGCGCTCATTATATACTGTTTTCTTCTACATGGTTTTAGCGTTCGCCAGGGGAGAAGTGGTTTTTATTATTTTCAATTTAAAAATTTTAATTCTGCAAATAAACTGGTGGGTACTTGCTACATTTTATTCTATGCACTAGATAAAAAAATTGATAAATAAAATTCATAAATAAATAGATTAGAGGCTGTCAGCATGTCCAGATATTAGTTAATACTATAGTTTATCATTGAACGGGTATTATTGCCCATCACTTTCAATGTTTCATACAGAACAGCAGCATAGAAAGCGTATGAAAAGTGGGGGGGGCAAAGTTAAACTCAGTCGTTGTGTTAACTTAAGACACCTGTTAAAGTGATACCATTCTCAAGGAGTCAAGGGGATGTTAAGTTAAAATGTAAATATATATGTAATTGGGGCGGGGGGGGGGGGGGGGGGGGGGTGAGTCCTAAAGCTATTATTTCAAACTTTTAGTGTCATTTTGGTAGAACAAAGGTAAAGTGGGTGTACACTAAAATACAAAAAATAATTTGAAGAATTTGTCTTTAATCTTAAATGAATCTTCCATGAATATACAACAAACTTTTACACTAACAGAAGTTACTGTATCATTGAGAAAATACAAAAAAAAATCAATGGTTAATTTTGCTTAAAACACTAGTATGATTAAACAGTAAATGATCAAATTCCAACTTGCGAGTTAACATAAGCAAAATTCGGGAGGCAGTTGGAGGGTGAGGGCATTCAGAAACTAGAAAACTGCTCAAAGAAGACCTTCATTATGCCATAGGGTCTCTAAACTCATATCCATTCTGGATCCACACTAATCTGCAAATAGTTAAACCTAAACTGTATAAAATAATAATGAATTTGAATCCCACATGTGCGGATGCTGAGGGCCTATCCCTGTATGATTCTGGCTATCGAATGGGACGTAAAAGCCTATACTTTAACCTTTATTGTATTACAAACTTACTATATATTTATGGGAATAAAATGCTTTAAAAATAATTTGTCATCCTAGGTTTTAAGTCGAGGATTAATAGCGTCAATGGGTTATTGGGTTAAAACATATTAGAAGGCTTGGACAATGAAATGCAATTAATGTGATTGGGCTATAGAATGACTGGATTTGCCATCCCACACAAACAACCACTAGGCACAACATTCCCAGACTCACTGCATCATAACATAGAACTGAATAGCAGGCAATACGATTCTTGCCCAAAGCCTTGGAAAGAAACAAGAATAAAGTTGTATATAAATGCATTTACATTTTGATGACCTATAGTTTGACCTTTCAATGTTTCTTATGTTACCCACATGCCAAATTTCAAAGTTCTAAGTAAAATATTTCGAAGTTAGTACTTGCCAAAACAAATCTATGTGGCGGTGACGGCAGCATGATTGGCCTTTATGGATCATATTTTTGTTTCTATCATTATAATATTCAAAGATCCAATTACAATCATCTCCCAAAAATTGACTACATGTAACCAAGGTATGCACACCTCAGTTTGGTTGCAGATAATCCCCTCACCCATCTATAACATCCCTTCAAAAAACTCTTTCATGTAATTAAAATACCATTAACAACTTTTATTAAATGTATCCCTCTCTGCAAAAGAAAATGTAGATAGGAAACTACTCATGATACAAACCCAAAACACTCTAGTTGGAGTATAGTGCTGTCTGACAGGCCTTTCTGTCAAAACTCAAGTTTTCTTTTAAATATTATATACATGTATACTTCATTTGGGACACTAACACACTTTCAACACCACATGCTCTTATGGTTCAGTTACCTACTACATACTGCAATGACATCTTAAAGTCCCTAGCAATAGTCAAAAGTTGTGACATAAATTAGCAACATATTTAAAACATACAGTGGCTACTAGTGCTGTAAGTCATCAAGAAATACCAGTCGATGCGTCAGAACTAATACACGACGGTGCACCGATGAAAGTCGCACTAGTGTTAAAAAGTGGGGGGTGGGGGGCAAAAGATATGATGGTCCCCCCACTTTTAAAAGTGGGGGGCCATGCCCCCCCTTCCTACGCTACTGCACAAAGCACACCAAGTGTATTGCACATAAAATAGATATCTATAATAAAATATTGTATATTGGTTGCCAAATTCACATTCCCTGTCCACTGTTAAATTTTACTTCTGTACATCCCAAACATATGCACTAATCTTCTAATTCTTCCTAATCTAGTATCTTTTGTTTTTGGTACTGTGATGCTGTAATAGTAAGGTTTGTACGCAGGAAAGGTAGATGCACCTATTTCTAAATTTTAATTTTGGCTTTCTTTGGTCATGCATTGCACTTTTTGGTTCTGTTTTTCCATCCTTTTGACTACTTGGTCACTCCCCACCAATGAAAATAGACTGCCATCACCAAAAATTATCCACTCAAGTTTACTATCCTCTTTGGACAGTTGAAACATTGCAGGCCCACTGTCATCAAATGACGCACTGTTTTAGAAATGCCAACCCTTGGTGGTCCATCATCCTGATTCTTTCCAGTGACATTAGCTTGAACCCAGGTCCATTGGTCAGAGTTATCAAAGCCTGTCTGGTCTTGACAGAAATACTCTCAAGAATTATCGACCAGTCTCCAACCTCAGCTACATCTCCAAACTCATGGAGAAAGCTGTGGCTAGGCAGATAAGTGAGCACATTGCTCACGAGGGTATATCCAATGAAAATCAGTCTGGATATAGAATTTTTCACTCAACTGAAATGGCATTGCCAAAAAATACAAAATGACATTGCCATCTCAATGGACAAGAGTGCAGATGTTGGATTAGTCCTTCTGGACCCTTCGATGCAATAGACCACTCAATACTATTCAACTGCCTTCAGCACTGGTACAGCATTGATGGGGTAGTGCTTAAATGGGTTCAGTCATACCTCAATTCAAGGAAACAGCAGATAAAAATAGATGGACATCTTTTAGATGCTTTACAACTCCCTTATGGGGTTCCCCAGGGCTCAGTTCTGGGGCCACTCCTTTTTACCCTGTACACAACCCCCAGTTAAGTCATATCTAAATTCAATGTGACCCATCACTTATATGCAGATGACACACAGATTTACTTGGAACTTGACTCTAGGAATTTTGATTCTAGTGTCACTGAACTAACAAATTGCCTTGAGGCTGTCCAGGCTTGGATGCAAAATAATAAACTTAAATTAAATCCTGACAAGATGGTGATGATCAAACTAGAAGCTCTGTGAAGTCATCTTTCCCAGTGAGTTTGCTTGACAACATCATGGAACCAGCTGAATCGGTCAAAAACCTTGGTGTCATCCAGGATGCTGAAAATTCAAAGCAAAGACATGTGGCAAATCTATGTCGCATAAGGTACTACCATCTCTGGGAACTATGAAGTGTCCACAGATACTTAAATCATAAAACAGCTATAAAGATGGCAAATACCTTGGTTAGCAGTCGCCTGGATTACTGTAACACTGCTTTACAACAAAAAAGCCTATACTGGCAGACTACAGAGAGTTCAAAATGCCTTATGTCGTATAGTGTGCAAACTTAATAAATTTAGTCATGTCACACACCCTTCCTGCACAAACTACACTGGCTCCCCATTTATTACTGTATATTGTTCAAATATAGTCTCCTTATTTATCAAGCAATACATTTCAGCCAACGCTTTTAAGCTTCAGAATTCACACTTTTTAGGTAAAGAATCCACACCTTTTAGATTAAAACTTCACACTTTTTAAATTGTTTAATTTATTGGCCTTCATGACAATTTAATCAGGTAAACATAGTCTGACAATTTGAATGTTGATTTTTTAAGAATTTTGTTTTATGAGCCATCATTTTAAGAATTTACACACATAAACCACAGTAGTACAAAAATACATACAAATGAAGCACTTCACTTTGTAACAAAATAAAACACAATTCATAAAAGAAAATATTTGAAATTTGACACTGACTTCGAAACAAGCAATCTTAATATTTGGAACAAAAATCGCTTTTAACATTTATGAGCAATTTACAATCCCTGGTGTATTTGGTGATATGCTGTAAGTGGCATTTGTACAAGTCTCTTGTTGGAAAAATATCCAAATGTAAGATGGAGGATTATAAAGCTTCAATGGGGAACAAGCTTGTTAGGGTATCATATATGACTAAACCACAATTTTTCTTTATCCAACAATGCAAAACATTTTGTGAAAAAACACCATGTGTGACCCACATCGATTTTAAATCATTTCCATGTTGCTATAGGTGTAAATGAATTGAGATGTTATTATGCAAATCCTCTGCAGGAAAATCCTCCATCCACATTGAAGCAGTGAATGAAATCCAGCAAGTCTGAAAAGAAGTTTAGATAAAAATACAATGAAATATTATTTGATGCTTAATCAATTTGGGAACATTATTTGATTATGGTGTTTGTCTGAGAAACTAGTACAGAATTTTGTTTTGTCATGTGATAGGGCAGTCATTAGTTTCAACATTTATATTGATATTTTTGAAATGTAATTTAAGATTTAATAAAATGTACAAAGAACAAAATAAAATGTAATGGAACCTAGTAAAAAGTGAAATACCTTACCTTTTGACATCACTGTGCATGATCTATTTTCTTAGTATATTTTTCCCAAATCATTTCAACCTATAATCACTGATATTTATATATATATAATTGTATAATAAATAGGCTTTGTCATGTACTTTCACTGCACATGGTTGCAAAGATGCTAATTTGACAGCATAAATGCTAAAAACAAATGTACCAGCAGAATACAAAAGATTTAATTAAATCAATTGAACATTTTTAGAATCAACACTTTTTATTGAATGTTCAGGATTCCACATTCAATGTAATAAGACATTTAGGCTGAATATATGCAAACTTTGATTTTACATGGCTTTGTTTAGTGGTTTAAGCCAGAGAAACCACTCGAAAGTGTGAATTTGTGAATCAGAAAATTATACAGCCTCGTATTTTCTGATTCATGAATCCACATTTTCTCGTAATTTCCCCTACACAGAAAACAGTTGAAAACATATCTTTTCAGATTAGCCTATCCTCCACCATAGCTTATCTCGCCTATCGGACGCTAATATGGAAACGGACCTTTTTTGGAACTGGACTATCCCTTTTTGGACATTAACACTTTTTAGGATGTTTACATCAATTTCGGCACTTTATAAGTGCTTACTTACTTTCTTACATTTGTAATATTTTTCCTCAGTACGTGTCATTTGGAAAGTTTTTCCTTTGCATTTCAATTCACTTAAGCAAATATTCTTTCATATTCTGTTCAACTAATATATACAGTGCTGGATAATAATAGGTGTCCTTAATTTAGTGACAGCATTAAGAATAAGACCAACCATGATATCTAAATAAGTAGAATTTGTTCTATATTTTTAAATGTTGAGATACTGTCACCAAAAGACTGTTCATTGTGTCTCTACTGGTTTTCTTTTTAATTATTTTGCAAATTTTTAACGCCTTGCAATACAAGTGTATCTAACTAATGAAAGGTTGAATTAACCTTAAATAGTAAATAGAAACACTAATTTAGATAGATATGCTTAATAGTTGCCATTATCTAATGTATTGCAATGGGTATAAATGAACTTATGTATAATTCTATATATTTGTCATCAATCTAATTTCTCTATCCATTGTTAAATAATTTATGAAACATCCAGAAATACGATTCTTAATGTAAAACACAGTGACTTAAAGTGACAGAGTAGTTTGCAAGTCATGCAAAATCTGCAAAGTCATTCTAATATTCTTAAGGGGCTTCTCGTGAGAAAAACATACAGTGTTAAAGGCAGACTGGTGTCACTCAAACCACACAATACTGTAAAAGAAGAAAGTTTTTGCCTGAAGAAAATTTCACTGATTCTTAATGTCGAGGATATATCTACCAAAAAAACACAATATATGTTAAAATTTATTCTTTAGAAAACTTGTACTTCTTTTTTAGTTAAGCATATTTATTTATCAGAATTAATTCTCAATTATTTGCATTGTCTACTTAATCAACACATTAATAGATATTAAAGGTCTGCACATACCAAGCTGAATCAATCTGTTAAAGCCCAGATAACAGTCTTTTCAAAAACAAAATCATGAAAAAAAATCAATTTATCCAGACAAAATATGGTTCTATTAATATTAAATGGAGTACTCTCTTGTAAGTTGTCAATACCTGGGAATCCAATTTGAAAAAAAATTGAAAAAGCTTTGTGTCCATTCATAAAATGTCATCGTCAGTGCAAATAGCTAACGAATATCACAGGAATTCCAACATTATTATCAGACTCTTTCATATCGTATCATTGTGTCATAGTTGTGAGCATGGACCTTTAAAATATCACCTGTTTTCAATTTTCACTGTTCAAGGTCATTTGATTAAATAGTTTTGGCAGAGTGAAAATTTTCACTCATACAGTGTCTGATGAAACGAAAGAAATAACGCATGGACTATATACAACATCATAATATGTACTAATTACAGTTACACATTAAAACCTGTGCCAATTTTCAGTATTTCCCTTTATCAACAAAAACAAAAGGTTCTTAATGGGGCTGTTCCACTGAGGTCTGCTTGTCGGTAACTAAAGATTTTTCAAGGGTCGGGAGGAAAGTTTACAGAGTTGGTTAGAGTCAGTTGTAGTTTCCTGGCTTGTCACAGTATGTTGGCAAAATATAAAACATTTTTGATATTTAAGAACCCTCCCCAACTCTTGCTCTCTGCCATGGCTCTGCCCATCTGGAAACCATCCTTTCTTGTCTATATCTTGCCATAGGCACTTCCCGTCTTGTTCTACATCTTGTCTGGAAACAATTGCCAGTCTGTAGTAGGCAAGTACCCTTATATCACTCCATTACAGGCTGTAGAAGCAAATTGACTGTACCTGAAAGGGAACACACCTAACGTAAACAACCCTGACCTGAATTGGTCACTTTTCATCAAGACAGGAAGTCTCCATGTCTTATCTCACAGAGTCGGTAACATCTCAGCAGGACAAGCCAGGAACACAAAGGAGAAGACATAAAAGGAAACCAACAAGGTGGTTACAGCTACAGACAAGACAGGGAGTGTGTAGGACAGGCTGGCTTCATTTCACCGACCCACAGCTTGTCGGTTATGCATCTGTGTATAAAAGGCAAGTCAGCTGTGGTGACTGGGCCAGCTGTAAGGCAGCTGCTGGTCCTGAGTTCAGATGAGTCTTTTTTTTTTGTCTGCAAATCAGAATGAAAATCAAAATATTTAACTCAATAAAACAACAAGGCCCTAAGCTTCTGTTAAAAGTCTCTCTGATGTTGAGCTGGCATCTGTGCAGTGATAAATGATGAGTTATAGCAGCCAGAAGGGGTTTATATAGTGTTAGTTTAATCCCGACTTATCATCCCGACTCCAGATATTAATCAGTCTTGTTAGGGTGGGTCAGGAGACTACTCCAGTCTTGTTGATTTCTCACTACTGCTTGTCGTGGCCTATTACGGCTTGTTGGTTAGGAGTTTGTGGCTTGTCCTGGTAGTTTCCCATCTAGTCGTGGAGAAAAGCACCCCGATCCCAAAACAGGTCAGGACGTTGATCCAGACATGCCAGAATGCATCACGTCCTGTTGGAGAGGTGAAACTGACCCCACATTTTTCTAGATTTTTTGTTCCTGATGCCCGACATTGCTAACCTACTCAGTTGTAGTGTCTGATTCAGTGGAACTACCCTATAAACATCAAGGATTGGCTACATAGAGGATGACATTCACTTGTGAAAAGCAGAAGAACAAAAAATCTCAAATCTTCCACAGAGTTTGTAGCGAACAGTTTTGCCAGAGACAATGCTCATGACAAGATGCTTCTGTGGAACACCTTTCATGGGATTGGTTCTTTTCGTAAATATCCTCTCCCAACAAGTTATATGGCTGGTGGTATTACACTTGTGTCCATTGATTGTCCATTGACTCAAATACAATACATTGATATCTTCCCTTGCCTTGATCTTCCTCAAATGTGACGCAGTTCCATATCTTAGCCATTTATTTCTTCACTATTTTGTAATTGTAGTGTACGTTGCTCAAAAACTATCCACACAGTCAGGGTCATAGTTTTACACAAGGTGAGGTCAATCCCTGGCTCAGTCCACCTCAAGGATGGTCCGAATCCACAACTAAGCTATGAAAGGGGATTTTTCACAAATATATAGTTCTGGATGGGTCCCAGGGCGAGGGTTTGTGAAGGTTGCTATAGTTGATTTGGTTAATTATGTAGGTTCTACCAAAACAAAGATTTACAGTCGTACAAACCTTCAATAAAGATGTGTTTTTAGGGCAGATTTGTTTCTTACAAAAGTGTAAAACAGAGATGAATTCATGATCTCGTAAAATGTGAACAAACAGATGTGATATATTACAATAATAAATGTAAACAATGACAATTGAATATATTAAAGCAATATAACAATTTATTTTGCTTCTAGTTATTTACAGGTATCAATAGTTTGTATTTTATCGTTTAAATTAAGTCTGTTTTTAGTTTTGACCTTACATTCATGGCTGAAGTCATCAAATAATATTGTCTAACATTTAAAGAGCATTGTGTTTGCTTTAGATATATTATGTACAGTATGTACATGTATTCAATCTAAATACTTTTATCTAACATTTGCCTGTCAAGAAAAACCTCTAGTCATTATACTAATCATACGTTTTAAGCATGTTCTCCACATTTTGCATTGTTAAATATACACATGAAGGAGATACAGTGTCTTTGGTTTTCAAAGAGTGGTTTTAAAAGACTGAAATTCTGTCATTTGATGAGAGTTGGTAAACATTTTTTTAAGCAGGGTTCACACTTATCCGATATGTAGTGCTCAGACCTAAGTGGTTAAATAAATTTGGCAGATGACCAGTTGTCTGTGAAGTCATGGTTTTGAATACAGTTCATAACATGTGGCATGTATTGCGGGGCCGGTATTCATGAAGGGTCTTAGACTTAACCAGGTCTTAGGCTTAAATGTGGTCTTAAAGTTGAGACTTTTTTCTCGGCTAAGTTTTGTCATAAATCCGTATTCACAAAAGGGGACTTAGCTGAGATGTTTTGTCTTAACTCCTAAACACCACCAATATTAAAGTCACGCCTGCCATCCAATCAAATCTTCTCTAACAATGCAGTGCGTGATTTTGTGTAAGGTCAAGGCTGTGTAAATGAAAACATATCATGTCAATATTTAAGCCTCCTACTTGCCAGTCTTAAACTTGAGCCCTTGGCTAAGTCTAAGACCGGTCTTAAATTCTTTGTGAATACCACTAACCCTAAGACAAAAGTCTTAGCAGTTTTGGTGCAGAAACTTGAGACAAAAGTCTCAACCTTAAGCCTAAGCCCTGGCTAAGACCCTTCATGAATACCGGCCCGGGTCTATACTAATATGATATAAACTGTTGAAAGGAATATAAAAAGCCTCGAATGTTATCCACCTCACATGTTTCTGCTAAATAACAGGATCATACAGAGCGAGTAATGTTTTTTTGCTGTTTTTCGCCAGTACCCCATACCATGGATAATTAGTCTTACAAATGAGCAAACAAATAGGAAATTAAAAATTGGAGAAAAAATCTGTGAAAAAGTTAATACTTATTTTTTTTTGGTATTAACTGGTATCTCTAATGATAGACTTATGCCACGGTTACTTGCATTTTCTTGGTAAATATGGACTAATTTTACCAGTTATTACAGCAAAGTCGTAGATAATAAAATGAAACATCTCTTATTAAACATATAACAAAAATGTATCCCTCATGAAATGAACCATTTAATACTCATGTTACACTCATGCCACATTATCTTCATGATATATATAATGATACATATTTCAAATGTCATTCCGGAAGTTTTCCTTGAAAAGTTTACTGTGTACATGTCACAGTAAACCCTGTCGTTGATACGGTAAACTTAACTGTAAAATGTCAATTACCCTGTAGATGTTGTACATCCAGATCATGTTGGAAAACCTCAAGATCGTTTTGAAGCTGTGTAGGTGCAGACTCTAAATGAGTAATTTTGATCCACTGTTTCAACACCTTTGACTGTTTTATATAGTTGCAGTTTTCATCATGTCAAAATGATATAGATTTATATCCAGAGTGACATCGAAACATGAAATTACAAAAAAAAAAATATACATATAAAAAAATACAGTTTTATCTGCTCCCATGGTTACAACGGATAAATGCGAAGGCCCAATTATTTTCTTGTTGTCATTACTGAATCAGTATTCAGTAAATATTTTAGGAAAAGACGAACTTAGAAGTCGTAGATACGATTGTGCCTAAAACTAAGATGACCCTGAGTTTGTTTAAAAACAGATTATTTACTAATTTACAAATTACAGTGAGAAAAAATGAATATGTTTTAAATAGGGAAGTTCTCTCCGCCTGTGATTTCTTCTGCATAATGCAAATTACAAAGTAAAGAATAACCAAAAAGGTTGCTCAAAATTAAGAATATTGTTTGTCATAAATGCACAGGTATTGTTTGAAGACCTGCTTGATATTGTGGCATCTCGTAGTGTAGAAATCAATGGCTTTTAGGATTAATCAAACTTATTATAAGCGGTGATTTAAATGCATTTTACCAATGAAAAAGAAATTAATTTGGTGTCTCCATATTTGTTTTTATTCAGGTACATTTGAAGTAGAATTCTGTAGATTTTGAATTTAGGACATGGGAAACCAGTCCAGGACCCTGGTCCTCATTAACTAAACCTCCTTTATTCCAAGGAATCCTTAAAATCAAATAATTTTCGTTTATTGTTGCTCCTGTTGTGGTATTTAGTAAACTCCCCCCAAATAAGGAGACTAACTTACTTTTTCAAGTTTAGTGAACCTTGAAATTAAGGAAATCTATAATTTGTAAGAAACGCCTTAACTTTGATAATCACTAACTTTCTTTTACGTAAGAATCCTATAATTTTACCCTGAAGTTTCTAGTTTAGTGTATACCTACTTTAATAATAAAAAGAAATTTTAAGTAAAATATTGCATTGTTTGTGGGAAAAAATGAAAACAGATTTTTGACATTTTACATCTAGAGTGGTTTTAAGTTGTAATGAACTGTCGACTCAAATTAACTAAAGAGCACTCCTAGTACGCCAAACCTCAGGCAAAGTAGCTGAGTAACTGCATATTGTACTTTGACTCACATACCACATTTTTATTTTAACTCTCATAATTTGGACACAGGAATGTGAAAAGAACCGTTCATTTTTTTGGCTGTGTTATCTAAAGTATAAATCCAAATCTTTAAAAATGGGACTGTTAAAGTTTTGGGTTTGTTTGGTATCCAGAATTTGATGCAGATCTTTTCCAAAATGTAATCATTTATTTCTTTGGTCAAACGTTACCCACATAAAAATCCATAAAGATTCATTCATTTCTTTTGGGAGTAATCACTAATAAACTCACACAAACAAACAGACAAACGTACCGAAAAAACCATAACCTCATTACCTCCTTAGGTAATGATTTGCTTGTCATAATATAAAAAAAAGAAAAGTAGCTATCACTACAACATTATATGTAGTACAAAATCTTCAAAAAGTGTGTATTCTTTCCTCAAAATATGACAATATTACTTGCATAGTACATCATGCAAGATATCAAATTACTTATACTGAATAACTAATGCAAAAAAGCAAGAAAGACATATCTTCCTCAGTTAAGGAAACCTCAAGGAGCTTTGGTGAATAGAGTTGTAAGGTCACCTTACCAGTGATATCACTATACTGATAACACGTTTTTAAAATCCTTTATTCAAAGTTACTTCACTAGGGCAAACAAGAAGGAGCCTTATTAGATAGTGTTTTAAGAAAAGGGGATTTCTGTACCCTCCTTTAATAAAGGGGCCTTAAAATAAAGGAGGTTTAGTGAATACGGGACCAGATCATGATTAGGATTAAAGTCGTGGTTCTTTACACTTGGAAATTGGCCGTGTGTAAGGAGAGGGATTTAACTGGTACCTTCAGTTTACTTGTTATATTATCGATAATATATTTCTTGTTACAGATAAATGCTTTGAATATAGTCAAAGGGGAAGATGTTTAACATTGTAAATATAATTTCATTCAAACTTATCAAGCCCAGCGAGGCTTTGAAATGGTCCCCGATCAGCAAGAAGGGAATATCAGCCTATGTAATTTTACCCTTGAACATGCTTTGGGTGCTGTTTGGCCCATCTCTATGATACACATACACCACACCATCAATATTTGCCCTATCTCTAGGTGCAGAAGAGCTTGGTATACTCATGAAGTTGCTCAAACAAAACTTACAAAAGATTAATAAGTGTCATCAACACTTAAAACTGGGCAAATAGATGATCATCTTACTGTCTTCACGAATCAAGCAATAACCGGTTTTACAGGGAATTAATCTACTTATACCCATGTTCCATATTAATGAATTTACCTACAGACTACTCTGAGAGGGGCCATAATTTTGTCAGTTATGTGACCTTCTTTCCTGGAGTCAGAGCGCAGAGGATGCAAGTATAGAGGTCCCGTTTTTCAAACTTGGTTGAAAACCTTTGTTTATGACCATTTCTGTCTTGACTACCTGTGTCCAATCTTGTCAAGTGTTACTGGGAAACACAACATACCTGTGAAGTCATTTATCATGTCAACTTTTTAAATGAAACAAACTAATTCTTACTGCTAGAATAGAACCGAGTGATCCTGTTACACCAGAAGATCTATGTCTCAGACATTAAATCAGACAGGATGGAGCTGTTATGGCTGCAAATGTTCTCGCAGATAGTCGACTGGACTACTTTCATTCCCTATTAAAGGGTCTGTCTATAAATGATCTATTAAAGTTGCAACGTGTCCAGAACAGTCTTGTCAAAACTGTCATCAATACCACCTGGTTTTTGCAAAGGACTCCTGTACACAAGCGCTGCATTTGTTGCTAAATCAGCAACAAATCCTCAATTGTGTCATTGGCCTTTTATGACTTCACCTGACCTCACACTGACCTCATTATGTACTCAGTTTTGACCCTGACTGGGCACCCCTGTAGTGATCTGATAATGTGACTGAGATACATCACACAGTGAATTCCTTCATGGTGTGACATTGACCTTGATATAACCTTCATTATTCACACCTTAGGACAACTGTGAGTAACAGAGATGCTAAGGTCCAAGCTGGAGCAGTTGGCCACCCTCCTATTATTATTATTTTAGCCATACCTTAAATTCTAGGTACATTTCCATTTCTAAGACGCCCTGCATTTGTAACAGCCAATCAGCTAGCATTTTACAAGTTTGAATTGCCTCCATATCTGGAGACCCATCACTTTTACCTTTGTCATTGAAGGTGTAACACATGAATTTGAACCCACCACCACAGCCCATGCACTTGATAATCCTAGAATGAATACTGCTGCATTCATATCAGGACTTAAGGATTTGATTTTCTTGTTGGCCTGGACCCCTTGCATTATCCCAGCACTAGGGAGGTCTCTAAATTTGGATAGATGTAGGCCTCCAAGGATTAGGGATAGTCTAACCCTTGATCTAAGTTAAAGTTAAATATGGATCCTGATCTCTGATGTTCCTTAATCTGGTAAGTTAAGGTTTTCTATAACTAATCCAGATTTCAGTTACCCTCTTAGGCTGTGACTCCTGGTTGCCTCGTCCCAGCACAAGGGGGGTTTCCTGGTGGATAGATGTAGGCCTATGAGTATTTGGGTTAGGCTGTGCCAGGCTGACCCCTACTTCTTATTCCTTTCGTATTTCGCTAGCTTATGGGTAATTCCATCTAGCACTTGATCCACGCTACAGGAGTATATTGATCCCTGAGTTCTAGATGTTCCCTTAATCTGGTAAATTAATTATGCCCCTGTTCCACCAAAGAATTAAGCCCCGATTCTGTCGGCGACCCTTAATTGTGGACAGTCGGTGGAAAAAAGGTAATGCCCCTGTTCCACCAAAGGATTAAGCCCCGATTCTGTCGGCGACCCTTAATCGTGGACAGTCAGAGAAAAAAAAGGTAAAATGGGCGGGAATACTGAATCGGTATTGAAGTCTGGGATTAAGTACGGATCGTCCTCAGAAAGCCTCAGGACGCCTCAGGCGGCCCCAGACAGTCCCCGACTGGTCTGGGACTAAGAACCGACTAAGCCAGTTTTCTGGTCGGTTTGAACCACAATCCTGTCGTACACATACCGACTGGGTCCCAGGATGCCTCAGGCCTCCTGGGACTAAGCCCCAACTAACCCCCGATTAAGTCCCGGCATCCTCAGGCGTCCTCAGGCCTCCTCAGTCTTCCCCAGACCAGGATCGCCGATTCTTGTTTTGAAGAAAAGCTGGATTTTCTGGGTATATATATATAAAATTCGCGATCTAATCACCATTGCTTTTATGGGAACACAGCAGGATGCCACCTTTTAATGGAAGACAGATTCAACAACAACTTAGGGCTTTTTTGGTTTTTATTCAGTTACAAATAATGATGTATTTGCTATTTCTACGTCGACCACAGCAACCACCACCAGCACCACCACCACCACCAGCCATACAGAGACCTAGAAGAAGGCACAACATGTGGGTCAGGCCATGGCTTCTACAGAGGGAGGAGAGGTGGGCCTACCACAACATTATGGCTGATCTGTATGCCACAGACATTCCAGGATTCACCAACTACATGAGGATGACCCCAGAAATCTTTGAAATGGTAAAGACCAGACTGGAACCACGTCTAGCCAGGCAGGCCACCAACTACAGAGCTCCAATCAGTGTTGGGGAGAAGTTAGCCCTCACCATCAGATATCTGGCCACTGGAGAGTCCTACACATCATTATCCTGTCAGTTCAGCGTTGGCAGATCCACCATTTCCAAGTTTCTACCAGAGGTCTGCAGGGCCATCCAGGATGAGTTCACCAGAGAGTACCTCAAATGTCCTACTATTCCAGATGAGTGGAAAGAACTGGAGAGGGAATTCAGGATCAGGTGGAATGTTCCTCATGCCCTGGGAGCCCTGGATGGGAAGCATGTGGCCCTGAAGAAACCCAAGAACACTGGAACCCTGTACCACAACTACAAGGGGTTCTTTTCCATTGTGAAGTTGGCCCTGGTAGATGGGCAGTACAAGTTTAGATGGGCGGATGCTGGTACAGCTGGATCTTGCTCAGATGCCCAGATATTTAATTCCTCTCAGCTGAAGAGGAGAATTGAGGATGGCAGAATAGGCGTCCCTGACCCAGAACCTATAACCCAGGGTGGTAGAGATGTCCCCTACTTCATCCTGGCAGATGATGCGTTTGCCCTGAAGACCTGGCTAATGAAACCCTATGGCAGAAGGATGTTAACAAGAGAGGAAAGGATTGCCAACTATAGAATATCAAGGGGCAGGAGAGTTGTTGAGAACGCTTTTGGCATCCTGGTTTCAAGATTCAGAGTGATGAGGACCACCATTGAACTACCCCCAGAAACAGTCAGAGAAGTGGTATTCACCTGTGTGGTTCTGCATAACATACTGAGAAGCCAGTATCAAGGTCAACATGGTGGTCAGCAGCCTAGGGAGGATGATGATGATGATGATGTGCCTGGTGATTGTGGATTGATTGGTGGTGCTGTTGGTGGAGGCCAAGACAGAAACCCTGCTAGAGAAGCCAAAAGACAGAGGGATTACCTGAAGGACTACTTCAATAATGAGGGAGCAGTGGCCTGGCAAGATGGCAGAATATAAGTCCTGCTGCAGTAACCAGTCCTTTTCAGGACTAACTATAACGGTCCTTTTCAGGACTACCAATTATTCCAAAAACAATTAATGAGCTATGCTTGCTTCAGACAAACCCCATGCCAAACATAACTTGTACAGACGGACAAACAGACAAACCCCATGCCAAACATAACTTGTACAGACGGACAAACAGACAAACCCCATGCCAAACATAACTTGTACAGACGGACAAACATACAAACCCCATGCCAAACATAGCTTGTACAGACGGACAAACAGACCACTCCCCCACCCCAGTTAAATGACAATAAGTAAGAATATGAGGGCAGACCAGTGTGGAAGGATTCAAGCCCACAACTACCGAGTTAAGTGTGACCACATGGCTACACAGGTCAAGGTTAAATCCTGACTTGAACTAATGTGGGATACAACTCAGAGCAATTAATGGTAAAATTTCTAGTCCATCAATTGGAGTGTAACACAAATTAAAAGGCATTTCAGATGCAAAACTACGACCTTGGATTTTTGGCAGATGAGCTGGTAAGATGAAAGCAAGGTCAAAGTAAGGTCAAATCATGGACCCGAGTACTAAGAGTTGTGCATGGCACCAGCATGTTTTACGCAATAAAAGTAACACAGCTCACTGAATCAAGCACAACCAGTCACGAAGAGTGTTCAAACAAGCTCGAACCCTAGGTGAAAATAAGGTCAGGGGAAAGGTCAAATAGGAAACCTGAGGGACCAAGAGGATGTTTTAATGCAATAAAAACTGAGAGATATGTGGGGAAAATCCAATCGATTTACAACCTAGGTTTTGGCAAATCTGACCTTAAGGTGAAAACAAGGTCAAAGAAGGTGGCCAAAGGTCGCCCCACACGCCAAGGTTAGTGATGAAACCAGGAAAGAAACCCAGAATGGGTTTTATATTTTTATTAATCTTTACATTAACATCTATAAGACTAAAAGTTTTGTTACAATTCATATAATCATTAGTAGTTAGCAATAATATATGAATGACTAGATATAACAACCATCATGATTATGGATAATGTACCCATACAGTGTGGCAGCAGGCAGGGCTGACCCTAGCCTTAGAGTATTATAAAATAAAATTAATAAAACGTTAAGACAGAACTGCCACACATATTATGCAATAATAACCCGCCCCAGCAGATTACCATAAATGTATTAATATAAGAGCTGGAGTTAGTATCAGTATATACCCCAAGCAGTGGGTTATTCCCAAATAACGGACAAAATCTCACCCAAACCACCCATCAAGGGAGTAGATGTAGTTGGAAAGCTTGGGTTAGAGGAGAAGTGGAGGAATTACTTTTTTGTATGTACCTCCAGACACAGTCAGAGGACCAAGTGCCCTGTTGTTTAATTACTTCAATTGGGACCCCGTGTTGGAAAGCCCAGGAGGCCCCAGACCTCCTGAAGGTATGAAATGTGAAGTTATGATGCTGCAATTGCAATAACAACAAGACCCTCTTCAAATGCTTCCTGACCATGCTATCTGTAAGAGGCGACCATTCGTTGGCCTTAAAGATGGCAAACAATGGATCATTATTTGAACCAGGGACCAGATGCAACATGTTGGATAATGCTGAGACTGGACATAATTTGGAACCTGGAAGTTTTGGAATAACCACACGAGCAACCTTGTCTCGTGATTGAATGGTCTTGGACCATTTTACTAACACAATGGCCTCATTATCAGAAAAAATGATATCCCCACGAGCTAAATGGCGAGAAGGGTCAAAGCCATTCTTTGCATGTGGAACCATATTTGACAGTCTCAAAAATGAGAAGAATGCCAAAAGGTATATTGCAAAAAAATTTCTGAGAACTCTAGTGTCTCTGTTGCTGCCATGATATCTAATAACATTTTTTCAGTAAATATAGAATTTGTCTTGACCACAAGTGGTCTATTTATTCTGACAGATTTGACAAACATTTGGATTTTTTCATCACGAAAGGGATGAGTGGGAAGGTTATGTATTATGAACATTGTCCTGAGGGCTGCCAGATAATTGCAAATATTGGCAACAGATAACGAATTATCTACCAGATATTCAAGAAAAGCCAAAATAATATCCACATTTACCTGGCAAGGGGTCAGCCCAGTGACCACCAGAAAAGCCAAAAATTCCGTAAACATCCTGCCATAGGTTCTCTGAGTTGCAGGTCTGAGCGAATCCCGGAGCCGGGCATACGCTCTGGTGGTCAGCTGGGCTGAGGCAACAGTGCCATCTGAAACTATATATCATAATTAAGACATGTTAAATCAATATGAGTAGGTACCCATAGGACATTAGGAACATGTATTGCAAGCAATTCATAAGACTTTTGATCAAATTGAAACCTGGAGAGTAAATCAGCAATGACATTAGATTTGCCAGAAATATGGTCAATATGAATAGAAATGTTAAACAGGGCAGATAACATCCATATATTACGGGCACATGTACCCAATACACCATCTTTTGTCTTGCCCGAGGTAAGGACCTCCACAACAGCCATATTGTCACATTTTATCCTAATTTTCTTATCTTTCCACTGATAAGCCCAAACTTTAAGGGCAACCAAAATATTGATCATTTCAAGGTGGACAATTGAATAATTTTGAAAATTTTTTGGGATTGGGAGAGCGTAGCACTGGTTATCAAAAATACCCCCCATACCAGTAAGGGAGGCATCAAGATGTATTTCAGCCTGTACAGGTTTAATATCGTAGTAGACCACCCCATTAAACTGTCTGAGGAAAGTGTGAAACCAGTTTAAGTCTTTAAAAAATGCTGTATTCAGAAAAATGGTTTCTTTTTCAAAATTTTCCCTTAAAAACATGAGCATACGGTTGAGAAACGTACGTGCAGGTTTTACACACTTTGATACATACAATAGGGAGCCCAACAATGACTGTAATTGCCTTTTTGAACAGAATTTTTTAGTTTTCCATTGACAACACATGTCCATGATACTGTCAAGCTTATCTGGAGGGACAGACATGGTCCTGGTTTCAGTGTTAATAACGACTCCCAAACAAACTAAGGAAGTAGATGGTGCCACCAACTTCTTTGGGTTGATGGTAAGACCCAACTGGGTCAGAAGCTGTAGCAAGGTCTCAAAAGATTGATGAATATTAGAAGGTAATCCACAGTATATTAGATCATCCACATAATTGTAAAGATGTGGGAAACCCTGTTGTCTCATGATATACCTAATGCTATCTGTCAAAGAAAACTGAACCATGTCTGTACCCAAATGGGACCGATTGATCAATAAAATAGGACTGGTGTTTAAGGCCCAAGAGGTCCAAGTCCCCAGGATCAACGTTTAACTGCCTAAAAGCGTGACTGATGTCAACTTTGTAAAGCAAAGAGCCAGGGCCTAACTGGGAAACTTTTTTGACAATATCATCAACAGATGGATAGTTTAAAATAAAACTTGAACCCAAATATTTATCTTTTACGACCCCAGCATTTACTGAGAGATTTTTCGGCCAACTCAAGTCTACAATAGTACGTCTGACCTCAGAATCTGGTTTCTCCCTGGTCATAAAGGGAGATATATGCAAAGGTATCGGTTTTTGGTCAAAAGGTCCCAACATGGCCCCATGTTTCAGCTCCTCCTGAATATAACATTCTATATCATATGCATAGTCTTGCCCAGAGGCATGGTTCTCTTCAGTAGAATGTAATTCGCAGTTTCTGTCGAAATCGAGAGGGAAGCCGAATTCCAGTAAATCCACAAGTTGTTTATCCCAATAATCAGCCAAATAGTATTTCCAATTTTTGATGTTTAATTGAAGACACTGGAACACGGATACCCATGTAATTTGGACAATTAGAATTTTTCACAGCTTTATGTAGGGCTAGTATGTCAGATGCAGCAGTGTTATTAGTTTTTGGACCTTCATAAAGCATTAGAGGTGACAGTGGGATGACACCAAAGGCATTGTCCATTTGCTGTTTACAAGCTACAAATTCCGAACAAGACCTAGCCTGGTGAACAAGATTTTGATCTACTTTTTTCTTCAACAGTAATTTGTCGAAATCATTATAATTATTGGCATTTACAGTATTTTCCGTATTCAACTCCAGGATGCCAAGGTCACCCTCAAGGTCAGACAATTCACAATCCGTATAATTCAATGTGTCATGGACACTAATATCACTAGAAACGTCAATTGCATATAAGGGAGAAAATCTATTAGATATTGGTGTTTGTAATTGATCAAGTGCAACCTGAGTAACTACACTGGCAGTATTTTTATGAACTGGGCTGTCCGAACTGATAGTTAATTTTTTGGTGGGTGCAAGATACCCCCAGCCAGCAAGTTTGCCCAATGGGCGCCCTTGCCGGGTGGCCACCCCATTTTTTGCACGACTCTGCATGCATTTCAACTGTGAATCAGTCTTCAAGACCTCAGCATAAGACTTACCAGGTATGACAGGTTTACAACTATCACTGGCTGCTAGCCATTTTCTCCAAGTAGCTCTAGTAGCTGACATTTCCTGCTTCAAAATATTCAAATCAGAAACAGATTGATTATATACAAACCTACAAGAATATTGGTTATTTACAACATTTGCAGGAGTATTATATACAACTGTAGGACCATTTTTAGAACATTTTTGAACATTTTCCTGGACATGATCAGGCTGTGACTGAGCCCTGGCAACCATGTCCAGGGTTAATCGTTTTTTACAGATTTTTTACAATCAATGGCACTATGAGTGCTGACCTTGCCATCCTGTGCAAAACAATGACTGCAAATATGCCTATAGAACACCCTTTTTGTTTCATGGTGTTTGGTAAATGTACAAGAATTATCATTAAAATATACGCATGGCATTGATTTGGTAATTTTCTGATAGGTATGACCTTGTTTTTTGAACTTTTGGCCCCCATTATTAGGCAGGGGTCCGGATGTATGTCTCTGTGCACTAGCTCTTCGGATCCGATCGATTTTTTCTGTTTCTGTCCAGCTAGCAATTTCACCTTGCTCCATCCGACATAACAGTACTGCATGACTAGCTTTCGCTGCCTGCCAAGAAAAGTCATTGGAATCGTCCAATAAAGCAATAAGATAATCGAGCATGTGACCCCTAGTTTGTAAGTTCTCTTCATCCCTCATGATCCGACAAAATCCGGCCATCCATTGTGTTATGTTCAACTGATTGTAGTTCAACCTATCTTTGGTAGTTCCGGCTAGTACGAACTCATGTGGCCATTTAACTCTTTGGTTTACATAAACATCAACCACCCCTCCCCTCTGGGATTTAATTTTTGAATCAATACCTTTTTTGTTAAGGCCAGACAATTCTTTGAGGCGATTGTCAACTTGTTCTTGAATAAATCTATCATAAATCTGCCGCAAAGTTTGTAAATTTGGCAATTTTTCTTGCAAATGGGCCTCCCCTTGGGGAACAGTGAGATTTGAACTCACAGCTACAGGTTTACACAAAGGTTTCTTAACCTTAGAGCGAGATTTGTGCACAGATTTACTTTCAATGACATTCAAACGCTTACCAATTGCGTCAAGCTGAGATAAAATTTTTGCATTAATCAACGCTTGATCCGAACTTGTCGGATCCGACATCCGTTCAACATGTGGTGCCCTTTCAGATTTCCTAATGTCCAGTCTGTATTTTGAAGCAACAGAATCGTGATCTAAATCACTACTGCCATTAAGAAGCGCATCAATATCACTATCAATATCACTTTCAATATCAGTATCAGACTTTGAACCGGACTGACCCGGGGTTGGCTGTGAGGAAAATTCATTCAAAAATGCACCATCATCTTGAACCTGTAATTCGACCGGAATCTCAACTTTTCTATGCAAATTGTAAGGTTTACCTGCCATTTTGTGCTTCTGACGAGTTGCCATCTGAGTGTGTAACCAAAGACAAGACTGTATTACTGGATAAAAACTAATACAAAACTAATAAAAAACTAAATAAATGATAAAAATAAATTTTGTAAAATGTTTTCAGTCTTGTCACGTCGACTGCCAGTTCAGATCTGACCATTTTCCCCTTGGTCAGCCAAAGGGTCAAGCTATTGACCAATCAGAGCTGGCCAATCGAACAATCAGTAACTTTACAAAAATGTATGAATAAATCGATTAAAGTGGGGTACAGGAGTGATTAAGGTTGACACCTAAATGTCAACCCGCAAAAAACCCATGCCAAACATAACTTGTACAGACGGACAAACAGACAAACTCCATACCAAACATAATTTGTACAGACGGACAAACAGACAAACCCCATGCTAAACATAACTCTCAAATCTTTAAAAACTACACCCAAAATTTGCCTTAAATTTAGAATCAATTATAGACAAATAACTGAAAGTAAGAGAGAATTTTTATGATATCTTTTAAAATATTACAAATGTCCCAATGAAATCTGTTTCCTTGCTTAAAAAATATTATGAAATATCATCACCCAAATGGATGTGTTGAGGGTGCAGTTCATGTGTTTGTGGAATTTTTTTGGGGGGTGGGATAATTCTGTTTCCAAATTCGTGTGTCAGTTCCTTGGTTGGTGGTTATGTTTACTAGTGGGTTTGTCTGTTTTTGGGTTGGTGGCTATGTGATAGCCAAAAATCTTTAACTCTAGGGATGGTGCGAGTGTTGGACTTTTGTTTAAACAATCCCATGGATTTTAAGTTACAAATGGGCATATTATTGGCCATAATTGGAGTTCATTTATCAATATTTTTTATATGTGTGGCCTTATTTTTGTTAAGTGTGTTACCACGGGTTATTTTATGTTTGGGGTGGTTAAGTGCTGGGCTTTTTTTTTTTCTTGTGATAAGTATTTGTACTGTTTTTTTTTTGTTTTGGGTGGTGGATTGGAATAACTTGCAGCTGAATAACTGTTTTTGGAAGATTTGGTGGCCCTGAAAAGGGCCTGGCAGGTCAAAGACCTGCCCTGACTGGATGGCTACTGAGGAGGCTGCTGCTGTTGAGGCGGTGCTGAAGTGGTGATAGTAAAGAGCTGCTG
This sequence comes from Sabellastarte sp. h YS-2021, assembly GCA_964017235.1. Taxonomy (NCBI): domain Eukaryota; kingdom Metazoa; phylum Annelida; class Polychaeta; order Sabellida; family Sabellidae; genus Sabellastarte; species Sabellastarte sp. h YS-2021. Next base: position 68,585,204 of record OZ024937.1, read on the forward strand.
CTGCGGTTGCTGCTGCTGAGGCTGCTCGACGATCTGTGTTGATGTTAGATCTGGGAGCTGGCTTAATATTCCACTTAGGTTGTGTCTGCTCCCTTTGTCCTGTACAGTTAGGACTGATGTAGGGTTACCGACTTGGTGTATAGTACACAAAACTGCTGCCAGCTGCTGCTTGAGTGGAACTAAACGCCTGTGGAGTGGTTGTTGGCAGTAGGCCGACCATCTGGGACTCTGTGGTAACAGTGGCTGATCTTCTGGGCAGTGACTGACGCCTATGGTTGCTCTTAATACTTTCAATGTTTCTCAATATCCTGCCCTTTAGGTCTCCAAATTCTTCTTGAGACATCTTTTCGGCCTCTGATGCCACGTAGTCAAAGAAGGGCTGCCTGTCTGACTTCTGCTGCAGAAAACCTGAGATCAATGTCCTCATCTGGTCAAAGTGCTCGAGAATCTTGGAGCCTTTGAAACGGGTGTAGATGTAAGGATGGACTGACTCCTCTCCCTCAGGACACTGGACTCAAGGTGTTCTGTGTCAGTAGTAGAGCCATGAGATCCGTCCTGCTTGCTGGTATTTGGACTGGCCTCAAACCCTGAACTTCTGTTGGCCCCCTTTCGTCTGATGTGGGCTTTAAGGAAACCCATCTGTTGGTAGACCCAGGCCTGTCTCTTGGTCATCTCCCTCAGGGCTTGGCCAGATAGGAGCTTGGACAGCTTGCCATAACGCGTTCGCTGGGATTCGAACCAACGTCTGACATCAAAGGGCTGGAGCTTCAGTTCTGCAGATATTTCTGGCCAGAGAGCCTCTCTTCTGTTCCTGTCGTGGAACCGTGGATGTTCCTTGTCATACAGTTCTGGGTGCTGCTTTACAAATTCCACAATGGAAATTTCCTGACTGTCAGTAAAAGTTGCACACACCCTGGCTCTCTTGGGTGATGAATGGCACTCTATATGTTCTTCACACCTCTCTTCTTCTACAGCTTCCTCAATAGCTTCTGGACGTTCTCAATCTCCTCCTCCTCTCTCCTCTCAATCCCTTCCTCTGCAACTTCAATCCTTTCCTGTTCTTCACTTTCCTTCTCCCTCTCATCCATCTTTTTCCTTCCTCTCTTCCCTCCTTTCTCTTTCCTCATAATCCAGTCGACAAAATAATGAAAAAAATAGTAAAATGTGTCTCCTAACTGTAAAATTTGCCTTAAGCTCAAGTATTTTTTGTTATTTAAAAAACTAAAAACCATGGGTTTGTCTGAAGCAAGCATAGCTCATTAATTGTTTTTGGAATATTTGGTAGTCCTGAAAAGAACTGTTTGTTAGTCCTGAAAAGGACTGTTATAGTTAGTCCTGAAAAGGACTGGCTACTGCAGCAGGACTTATATTCTCTCAGTAGCCAAACAGTCAGTAACAATGAGAATGTGTGCGTGGTCGCTTATATAGTCCCAGACCTCCTCATTGCCTCGTTTAAATTTCTGACGCACGAAAAAGAGTCGGTTCTTAATTGGTTGTTTGTCCCAGGCCTCCTGGGGCATCCTCAGACCGTCGCAGACTAACTTTGTGTTGTCCCAGGCGGCCTGAAGACGCCGGCTTGGATCAGTTAGGGTCGGTTACCCTTAGTCGGGGCTTAGTCCCAGACCTTGATTTTTGGGTCCCAGGCCACCGCAGACGGTCTGAGGCTTCCAGGGACTAATGGAACCGATTCACTTTCAGACGCATGAAATTCATACGCATCATATATGAGTCAGGGACTAACAACCGGCCTCCTGGGACTAAGCTACGGAGGTCTGGGACTAAGGGTCGCAGGCGGCCTGGGACAACACACGACTGTGTAAAATTGGGTCTGAGGAGGCCTGAAGAAGCCTGGGACTGGACATTTTGTTGAGGGTGGGAAATATTAATCGGTTGGAGTTGTGAGAAATATCAAACATGTTTGATTTTTCACACGGCCTCAACCGACCACAACTGACCCTTACAGAAGGTCTGGGACTAAGCAAATATTTCAAACCGACTCTCAAAAACCCTTAATCGGGAGCCTTAGTCGTGTGGTGGAACAGCCACATTAGGTTTTCAATGATATAATCCTGTTCTCAGGTACCCCTTGCATAGTCATCCTAAATCTCGTCCACATTTAGGTATAAAAGAACTTGCACGGTATTAGGACAGGCTGGACCAGGCTGACCCTGGCTCCCCCTACCGGATATTCAATTTTCGACTTTAGAGACATAAACTATGTCGGATACTAGTCACAGTCTGTACAGTACTCATGCAGTTGCTGTTCTGCTTAAGGTTTCACAGCTTGTTCCATCACTACATAAGTTTTGGTCTTAGATTCCCTAATGATGCGCCAAAGATTTGTAATGATTTACCCGATGATTTTGGCTCTGCCACTTTCTTTTTGTCCCTTTAGAAAGAAGCAAAAGCATACCAACCACAGTTATATATTTTTCTCTTCTGTTTTCTCCCTGATGCTGACCTCTGTTTGTGTCCATGAATATTTGATACAAGTTTATGATTTTTATTGTGCACCTGAGAGTCTTCATGACAAAAATTAAGTCCTATAAAAGTTCAATTAAAATTATTCTTAACCTTTCCTGGTTTCTAAGAATAATGGGGACTGGATATTGGTGGTAGGGATGAGGTCATTTATCCTAATCTCTCCTTATGTCTATGGATATTTCATAATGTTCTATGCTTTTGATTGTGCACCTTAGAGTCTGTCTTCATGGCCGAGATGAGGTGCTATAATGTTCACATCAATTCCGATTACTCTTCCCTTTCTAAGAATGATAAGGAATGGGTGGTGGCTGTTGGGAGCAAATCATAAGACTTATTTCCTCAGTTGTATGACATTTTTTCGGTTAAAATATAAAACGAGTTTCACTAGTAACATTTTTTCTATAATTTTTAGTCTGATCACAACTCGCGAGCATGGAATAGTGACATAATGTACACATCACATGACAGCATTACAAGTGGAGGGAAACACCCATTAAAGCAACGTCTAAAGTATCTTCATGTTTACCAAAGCTTTACAAACATAAATGCTTCATACTTAGAATAATGTGGTGCACCACTAGGTAAGTTTGGCATTAAATCAATTGGCTTGGTTCTCATCTCTGTAATAGTGGGTTCGAGGCCAACCTATGGCAACAATAAAGAAATAGTATAGCTTTATTATATCACACTGGAACCATTCACTTTTGGCTAATGTGCCTAATTGATAAAATAAGTGTTTTAACATGCATTCAGATGACAGAGAAATCCAGGAATTTCACTACATCATGCAATGTCATCTTATAAGCTATTACATTCTGTGAACTGAAGCTATCACAGACAATTAAAAATTCAAAAAATCTTTGCAATTAGTTGCAAGAACAGAAAATAGCAATAACTACAACATGTTATTTAACATTTACTTCTTTATTATATTGTATTTATACTCGGTGCAATATCTTCTTTTTGTTTCCAGACTCCAAGCAATATTTGATACATTCAAACTTGACATGTTCAGTGAACAAACGATTAATGAAGACAAGCTCCATTTTTAACCATATTAACCCGTTTTTATTTGTGAAAAGAACTGCCAAACCTGACAGGTCCCTATATTTTATACTGATGACCCTGTTTATCTTTGTAGAATACCAGATCACTGAGTGGGTTTCATCAAAGCCCAAGGGCAGGTCTATATAATGTCTGAAGACCATTGACCAAAAGCCACATATAAGGCTATTAGACAATAAATCCTGATACATTTATAATCATAAAATGAGAACTCTTTATGTCAGATGTAAGAATTAAATATCACAGGTGAAGGGTGAATGTATGATTTGGGAAATTTTTATTTACATGTTAGTGCAATACAATGTAAAATGCTGTGTAGGTTTTTTTGTTGTTTTTTTTTTGAAAAACCTTTCCAAAAATTAAAATGGAATTTTTGCAAGCAACACGTCCAGAACCTGATACATTTATAATAATGAAAGCAATACTTTTTATGATTGAAGTGAACTGGATCCCATGTACTTATATAATTAGGATGAGTGGTTAAAAGAAAAAAGACAGAAATGCCCAGATAGTCTGAAATATATAAGACTGGTATAAATTAAAGAAGCAAACCCTTTCAGTCTCTGTATGTCTACATAATGCAATTTGTCTGAAACGTGTGTGGGAGTATTTTGACTGTAGATCTTTAGATGAAAAAAGTACAGTCATGAGTCTGTATGTTATCATATTTCTACGTGACGTAGTCTTTTAGATTGATATTTATTTTATTGTGCAATAGCTGAGATCAGTTACTTCATGCCACAAAAATGTTACATACTATCTAATAAGCCCATATATTAACCTCTGTCAGGAGATTATATTTTGGGGTGTCTTCGTTTGTACGTTTGTCTGTATTTTTGTTCACCTTTTTTCACAGTGACTACAGAAATAATGACTGTAAGTCTGTATGAAATTCTTTGTGGATAACCTGACCAAAGAAAGGGATGAGTAATTTTTGGGAAAGATTTAGATCATATTATTGATACAAAAACAACCCCGAATTTTCAAAGGTTCCAGTTTCAAAGTATTTTTCATTAATTTCTATGCAGGTTGGGCCTGGCTAAATGAAGAAGCAATAAAATCTTTAAATAGATCAGGATCATATTCTAGATACAAAAATCACACATTTCCCACAATGCCAAGATCATATTTTCACTGTATTTTCAATGACTTTAACATTCTACTTGATATTTCTCCAGCACTGATCAGTGGATCTTCATGATTTGTGAGTAGTGCCTGATAGAAGGAAGACATGATTATAGTTTTTCTATCCAGAATATAATCTGAATATCCTTTACATGATAAAAACGAATTTTCAGAAACTATCCATGGCAGTGGTTTGTGCTTAACAAGTGCTTTCCAGTTGGTATTTTTCATCTCTTAACACCCACTTTCCCCCACACACTTTTGTAATAAAGTTCAGAATCTAGGACCATAGTCACCTTATACACTATATATAGAGATACATACAGATCTTACACAAAAGTTCTATACAAAAAGAGTGTATTTACTGGAGTTATTTTGAACAATGTGTAACCATCCCAAATACACACATTGGTTTAGATCTAAACACTTCAGATCCATTCTCAAATTTTCATGCAAGGATAAAAACTCGTTTTACTCTATTTGTATCAGAAAAGATTTCAAAGTCATCCAAGTGGAAAGACGAATGAATCAAAAGTAGTTCTAGTGTATCCTTACGCGAGTTTAATGAGGAGTACACTCCCTGAAAAAAAAATTGGTTCAATTAGTATTAGGAATGAAACTTTTTCTTGTGGGTTCAAGTTTCAGGTCACGCATATTTTAGTCAGAATTTTTATAAAATAAGCAAAATTCAAATAATATAGTTACACAATTTGGGATAGGCCTGTATCCTGTGTGGAGTTGGTTCAAATATCTTTTAAGTTGTAAACTGCAAATATTACCACATTTTTTAAAATATAAATAAAAACAAAACGTAATTTGAAACCAATACTATGAACAAAATCTTTGAAATTATCAGTCGTTTAGACCTGAAAATTTGGATTAATGTGTAAATTCTAAATATTAGTAATCATTCATTAAAATAGCCACATTTTATACTAAAAATAATACTCACTTAAGAATTTTAAAAAGAGAATTAAGTAATTACGCCAATTTGTAATGTAATTGTTTCCTTTTAATTATAGAAAAGTATGGACAGTATATCTTATTAGGTTCAGAAAATAGTACCATTAGACGATATCTCTGAATAGATTCAAAACTTATGAGTATTATTTGTCAAGTAAATATCATCTATTTACTCATACATCATATTCATCTTCCCTGGTGTGCGTTTAAATCTTCCTTTACAATAATATCAGCTCATCTTAATTTCTAAATGGTATTCATGGCAAACATTTAAAAACCCACATCCCAACTCCCCCATGTTAGAGCATGATTTTCATTTCTTATAACTTAAATAATTATATTAAAAATATAAGAAAATTGCATATTACAATTACATGGCATGTCATTGGTGCACCTGTTAAAAATCATGAGTACAAGTTGATTCATGCTTGTGTAAACTTGGGCAAATCACGACTACATGGGAGGGGAAGTGTGGGGGGTTGTCACAAGACAGAATTCTAGGTAGTATAAATTTGGGGGAACGCCCAGGGACAGCTCATTAGCTCCAGACCATCTAGTTGGAGTACAAGGGGAGATTTAAATCTGAAAATTATTGGTGAGTTGGGCTTTACTTAAGATTAATTAGTTTAGCAGAAATATATTATATTTCCGATATTCTTATTATTTCTGTAATTTTTCATAAGTTTTAAAATGAAATATTGTATATTAAATACTTTTGTATATGTCATATATATAAGCTGATAAATAAGGACTCATCGCAAAAAGGCTGTACTTGCAGGGAAAATTTTCAATGAATTATTTCTTCTCAACAAACAATGTTTTGGAATGCTTTGATAATTCTGTGAAACTATCACGACTTTGACACTGTCAAATACTTTACTGAAATCTATCAAATTCAAAGCAAATTCAGTTTAAAATTCATAACATAAATGATTGATGAATAGAAATAAACTTACCTATATTGGGTAGAATTTTGACAATTTTTATGCAGTTACTTACTTTGGATGTTTATAATTTCTTTTCAAATTTGCAGCACTTAATTTTAACCTCTTAAAGTTATGCTATTACTACCATAACACTGCAATTAGCAAGTTATGAGAATACCATAGATTAAAAAGTTATTTTGCTTAATTACAATGTTTACCCCATTGATGTATTTCTTATATGTTGTACATATACGTTAGTTAAATATAAGATAAAAACACTTAATTTTTTTTCATTCAAAGAAGGTGCTTTGTATACACCAGATTGCTGACTGATTGAACATGTAACTAATTTGGATCACTGATACAAACATATAGCTTTCTAAAGTGCATGATTAAAAAAGAACTGTAAATAGTTAGTCAGTAGTTTGCAGCTTGTATCGCTGTATAATGATACTTTAAAAACAAATGCTAAATTTCATAAAACAAGCCCAAATCAGCAAATTTTATTATCTACTACATGCAGTGTTTGACCCACATACCTAAAATGAAGAGCCGAAGAGTAATCTTTTTATTATCTTTTGTGGCGCCCCTTACTATGGATAGTTAGCATTGTGAATCCGTTCAATTTTTGTACATATTTCTAAAACTGCATAGCATATAAACTTCTCATATTATCACTTAACAAATACCTTTAAACTGCTTCTTCAAAAATTAAAGTCTTTGGTGCACTCTCTGATGCCCTTATTATGGATGCATCACAATCGATTTCTTTGCATTCTCTGTACACATAAAAATAATTCACTTTATATTCATAGAAAATTGGTGGAAAATAAATTTTAAATGATCCCTGTGAAGTATATTTATAATTGCTGTATTCACTGCTGAAGACCAGAAAATACAATAGATATGTCCAGAAAATACAATTATGTTTGCCAACATCTAAAATAGCCATGCTGCTTTCTCTCAACAGAGCTATTGAATCCAGTTTTTCATTATTTTTTTGCCATAGTTTCTCAGAAGTTTAAAAAAGAAAAAAAATTCTTTCTCATTCTGAAAATAGTTGGGCTCTCATAAAATTTTAAAAATAAGTGTGGTTCTAAGAACGGTAAAAATGGACTTGAACTATAATTGTCCCTGCAGCATGCTTTGTTCTACTGGATTAAAATTACTGTACTGTATGCTTATTGTTCCAGGATTTAAGTTTGACTTGTTTTCTATTGCAGAAAAAAATGTGGAAAGTTTTTGTGACGGTGCTGGCCGTGCAGCTTGTCTGCACTCTGCAGGCCCCCATGGAGAATGGAGGAGAAATGCTGCTGAAAATGATGATGCAGAGAATGATGAAAGGTGGTGAAGAGAGCAAGTCAAGAGAAATGGAAGGGAAGGATGACATAAAGTCCATGATCAAGGAGTACATGGAGGAACGTGGCATTGGTGAAGATGATGAGCCAGGGCCAGAAATGTTGAAATTTTACACCCAGATGATGCAGAAAGATATCAGCTATTACAAGCACGTCATGGCTGGTGATTTGGTGTTGAAATCACTGATCAAAAGTCTGGTTGAGGATCCCGAAGGCCCAGGGGACTTTGAGAAGAACCTGGTTCTGAATTCTATCCACAGCATGGTTGAACCTGCAGATGACAAGAAGAAGATCATGGCCAAGATATTTGAGTACTTGATGGCAAATCCACATGGAGAACAGAGTGAGATGGCCAAAATGCTGCTTAAGCGACTGACATCCAGGCTGAATGGTATGGACAAAGGTGTCCTAAGGGCTTTGATGCTGCATTATATGTTTGAGAGCAGGGGGGAAAAACTGGAGGTTCTGAGGCAATTGATGGACTTCCTGATGAGTGATGATTTAGCAGAGGACATGACATCCATTGAAATGCTCCAGCTTTTGATACAACAGTATGCCTACGCATATGAGGGACCTGAAGAAAAGAGAACCATGGCCTTGTTTATTCTGGGTAGTTTAGCTGACCGGAAAGACAAGGAAGGAAAAGCCATCCTGAGGTACATTGTCAAAAAGTCCCTAATGGCAACCAATGCAGATATGGCAGAGGAACACCAGGCATTCTTTGTAAGCTTTTTTACACATTTCTTTTTGACCCTTCTCAACATTTTCAGCAGATAGTATTTTATTCATATTTAGCTAAAATATATTTAGTTGTATAAATAATATACTTTATCCTCTGTAAGAGCTTTGACTTCATTACTGAAATGAAAATATTGAAATACAAAAATGTTTAAAAACTCATTGATTAATTATTTATTATTGCTAGTTGTTTGTTAAAATTGCATTATGTGTATTCTACGACATATTTATACAGGCAATAATTACCACGAGTTGTTTATTCAGATCCAATATCATGCATGACCTTCACTCAATAAAGTTTAATGCAGTGAATATCTGTAAAAAGGTGTCATACTGATCTGCCATCTTTTAGGTAATAGGTTTCAATCTTAAGTTTGAAGCTTGGTAGTTGCTGGATGATGACTGATGGTTTACGGAATTAGGATCAACTATTGCCAATTACTATTCACCTTCCCACACTTCCTTGCCTGCCATTATGTGACTTTTATATATAGTGTATTATAAGTGGTATTAATACTAAATCAATAAAGGAGTCTTTTGTTGTAGTTTCCTCCAGGACCTTGTCGTGTTGAACGTACTGATGGCACAGAGCTTGCTTCCTCTGAGTGTCCACATGACATGGAGTGCAACGTCGGCCCTGTGACTTATCGCTTCAACAACAACAACCTTCGATTCACCATGTGTGGTTACCCAAGCACCTTTTTTGTGAGTTCTCTTTTGATTTGAAATATATCAATGAAACCTGATTTTTTTAATTCCACATAACAGGCATCATCTAACTAAAGATTAATGTTCATACTTACAAAAACAAAAAAAAAAAACAATTACTTGTACAGAAAAATATGCTCAAACAACAAAGGGAAATGTTTGATAATCCATAGACAATACAGCACTATTTATGAAATGTTAAGGAAAAAGCTTCAGGACAGTGTTAACTGGAGTAACTATAGACATAATGACCCTGAATTGGGAAATATGACAGTGAAAGTAACAGTTTGCATATGTTATTAATTTGCATATGTTTAGATATTTTGTATTTACAACAAAACTAGCAAAAAAGACATCCAAAGATTACAAAGTGGTTCACATTTCAGACCTTCCATGCATGTCAAGTGGCATATCCTGGTGGTGAGAGTGACACCAGAAATAACTGCGGAGAAAGCAGCTGCGACTTTGGCCCATTTACCCTGACTGCTGATGAGGGAAACTATGGAGTCACCTTCTGTTCTGATTATGCAAATTACACAGTGAATGTCTCAACATGGGATCCATTGGTTAGTAGAACAGATATCATGATATTATTAACCCAGCAAGGGGAGGGGCAAGGGTATTGTAATTTGTTGGTTTCTCTGTGAGCATTACTTGGACATTTACAAAAGATCATATTTTCACACTTGGTTGGGTGGAACCATGGCTTGATCCTATAAATATATATAGTCTTGTTTGCAATCTGGATTTCAAGTTCAGAAAAGTTTTTTTTTGCGATTTTTCAGTTTGCTTTAAGGGAAGGGTTTATGCATTTTCAGGCACTGCTTGATTAATAATCTGGAAGGGAGCAGTTCACTTGAGGTGGTTTTAATATACACTTTAGTAATCTCTGTAACTCAGGCTTATATTATTAGATAAAGCATTTTGTTTGTTTCCTAATTGTTAATGTTTTGTATATTAAAAAGGATACATCTGAATTTTTCAATGTAAAAAATGATAATAATGAAAAGTCTGATATATTGTAAAATATGTACAACATGTATCTTCCTCTGTTTAACATACATTTATTGTGTTTTTATTTTTCTTTAGCTTCTCAGAGCCTGTGCCCTTGAAGATTATTCTGGCTTCAGGTCATTGCAGAGGAGATGTCCATGGGGAATGAGGTGTGGTGGCCCAAGGCTTCCAGTAAGGTATGAAAACTACACCCTTAGTGGTTATTTGTGCCATCATGATGAGGCACCAAACCAAGAAAAGGGCAAAGAGAGCTTCATGGAACAAATTCTTGGAGCCTTGCTGGGATTCTGGGAAGATGAAGAAGATGATGACGAAGATAGCATGGAGATGGGTGGAGCTATGGCAGAAGGTGAAATGAATGGTGATTTCCTGCAATACATCATCAGAAAACTCTTGGCAGATGGGAGGGAAGATGAGATGGAAGATCAGGAGGAAGATCGAGATATCAAACCCTTCAAAGTGATGGCCTACCTTGTTGAGAAGATGGCAGATAACAATGAGGTTCTGTCAGAATTTGTTGAATCATTCAAGACCAAGCACTATATGGGCATTGTGACCAATGCAGACAGGGTCTTCATGCATGGCATCATCCGTCACCTTTTGGCTATCTGGTTCAAAGAAGAGAGGGGTGAAGGAAGGGGTGAAGGTGACATTGAGGACCTGCTGAAGTGGATGATGTACATAAAGAAGAAAATGTATGAGAATGGGGGGGAGAGAGAAGACAGGTCTGAAGAGTTCATGATGAAGATCAGGGAAATGATGATGGAAAAGCATGCTGAACACCATGAAGAGCTAGAGGAGAAGATTGGAAAGATCTACAAGATGATAAAGGAAAAGAAAGAGGAGAGTCGTGAAGATGACCGTGATGAAGAGATGGAATATATCAAGAAGATTTTTGAAAAATTAATGTCAATGAAGAAGGATTAAAAGGGTACGCTGAAGCATCAAAGGACCAAACTGATCAAATAAAAAGCGATTATTTTTTATTTAAGATCAATATAGATCTAGACTAATCTTTTAAACAAAAAGGATTTTCAATAAATTTATAAATTATATGATTAGTGGACTGTCAATATGTTCGCATTTGTTCTAAATTCTGCTTCTTTTGCTGAAACCAATTTATAAGTTATCATTCTTTATTTACTACCTTATTTTTCTGCCGTTTTGAATAAAGAATCTAAAAACATTATCCTTATAATAGATTTGTGTTTTATCAAGAAATATATGGTAACTCTCATTTAAGGGAGAGACTTGCATTATTTCCAATACATTTTAACGTATATTCTAGCCAGCAAATAATCAAAACCGTGTCATAAAAGTGTATGTGACATAACAAAAACTCTCAGTAATATTACACAATGCACTTTAATATGTAAAAACTTGCTACATCTTTTTAAATGCCTAATTTATGAAATATTCACAGGCAACCATGATAATACTTAAGTCTGTAATAAAACTGTTTGCAGATTTATTTCTTTTCTCTGTCATATCATCCAAGATATTCAACAGAAAAGTGATTATTATATTATAAATTGATTATAATGTGATTATTCTATTATAATTTACTTTTATTATAAAACCAGATAAGATCTCACATTTTCATCAAAACGTTTTCCAAGATACAAATCAACATACTTGGTAGTCGACACAGAAGCAGATCAACAAAATGTGTTCAGTAAAATATTCTGAAATACAATGCACAAAAACAAATAAAAGACTTTCACCTCTAACTATAACATGAATAGGTTTATTGTCTCTTGTCATATCAAAGAGATTAGACTAAACCATTTCAGTGATATTTAACACTCTCATCCTCTGAGTTTCAGGGTTGATTCCTGTCTTGGACTGAAGTCTGACAGTTGATAATACCTTTCTGGTACCTAATGGTTTTCAGTCTTATGTTGACCAACTATTATACACTATTTTCCTCCACCCCTAAATCACCTATGGTGATTAAACCATAGATTTGAAAACGACGTCAAACCAGAGTAAGTCAATTAGTCAATGAGATGATTCTACTCCACCTTGTTACCTTTGAATAAAATATAGATATAGGCAAACATAGATATAGATATGAGAGTATCCAAAGCCTAAATATAGATGATCCAGTTTTCGTGGTAGCACTAGTTTTCGTGTGTTTGCAACATTTTTAACAATATTTCAGCCAACATGAAACGAAATTTCTTCAAATGAAAACCATCAAAATCTGCTTTTATTTGCCATTAAAATGATACATTTGTCATTTCTGTAGTTGAATCAGGTACTTGGATTTCACTTGTCAAACTCTTTTAGTCCTTATTTTGGGTTCAAACCATACTTTGTGTGCCAATAAATTTTATCCATTCAATGTGAAAATTTGTTAATCTTTAATAGCTTGTAAATTTGTCAATACCCAACAAAATTTTACAATTTAAACACCATTGGAAAAGTTATTATGTACAGAGTTTAACAATTGTGTGTTTTTGTGTGAAAACTATATAAATTTTAAAGTTTCTGAAATAGCCAACAGATAGCATTACAACTAGGTCAGTAACCCTGTGACATTCAGAATTAAATTAATAAAACAAATATTTTTCAGCAGTTTAGTTGATATTTACCTCACAATTCGCCATAAAAAATGCCTAAAGTATTTGATAATTGCGAAAACTGAATTCAGATATATTTTTTCATATAATTTATTGATAATTTTTATTAAGTAGCATGATTACTAGTGTAGCGACATATATGTTCATCTTTATAATATCAGCGAGTTGTTTAGTGCATCTCATCACTTCATTTTGGTATTATACAAAACTATCATCTGTTACAAAATTCAAATTGACTTACAAAAATTCGAAATATATAAATGTCAGAGTTCTTTCAATGAACAGACAAAAGTTATATAAATAACACCACAGTTATGCACAGTTAAAAAGCCATCAGTAAGATGAGATTAATTACAATAACAGTCAGGACACTTACCGCAATACATCAAAATGACTGCGCTCAGGACACCTCTAGAATCTTGAAGTTTTTGCTTTTAAGCTGACAACAAACTCACTTGACAACAGAAAAGCATTCTCTTTTCGCAGGATCAAACATGTGACAACCATACATTTCCTACTTTTTCCAACTCTTCTCGTGCTTCCACAAGAACTAAAATACAGCTTCAAATTTCCAATTTCAACAGTTAACGTCTTGTCAGAGGCCCTAAAATGAATCAGTGGTGTTGTCATAATAGGATTCGAACCTAACATATTAGAGGTGTTAAGTGATTAAAGTTTCACCAGTCAACCACTGGGGCTTCAAAATTGTAACCCAGTCTGAATGTTTCTATTCATGTGAACATTTCCAGAACTGATTTGTCAACAACTTAAGATTTCAATATAAAAGTACAGGAGTACTTAATATGTAGACAATAGCAATGACGGAAACATTTCTTTCAGTCAGACGGAATTTTGCTTTGACAAATGTCAAATATTTTAGGAGCAATCAGGGAAAAAAATAAGTGGACAGAATTTTTGTCTACCTGGCACTGTTTGGCTATCTAATACTAATGTATACAAACACAACAAACAAGGGCACACGGAAATAAAAAAGAGGGGAGAATATTTTATTTCTCATATATTTTATATTTTGATGAAATATACACGTCTAATTAAGTCTTTGTTGATGCATTCTAAACAAAAACAAAAACAAGACTAAAAATAATTGGAAATGATTGAGCCAAACGTTAGTAGTTGCTTGTCTTAAGATTGGGGTTTGCTAAATTCAGACTTTAAGTTTAAACAAGAGAAAACAAAACAGACGAAATTCCCATTTGATTTTTCGGGTCGACATGTGGGTGTCGGCAAGGTCAGCATTGGGGGGTCAGCAGTACGAAAATTTAAAATAATTTAGAAATTCCCTAGTCCTGTGTGGTGGCAGGTTCTGATTGGTTGACCACTGGTCAGTTGAAATAACTGACCATGCCTCTTCCATTTGCATGCCGACTACCCACGAGGAAACATCTGAAAAGCACAGAACCATTTTTATATAGAATTTTTAGGTTTTTCAGTTTTTATTTTTTAGTTACTTGTCAGTTAATGTCTATTATTTGACATGGCTGAGAAAAGAGCATACAACTTGCGTTCTGGTGGCAGTGAGGCTGTTACAGTACCTGTACAGTTTGAAGTGTCAGATGAAAATTTTATGTCAAGACTTCTACAGTGTCAACAAAGTACTTCACAGTCAGGTCAGGTGTCAGATTCCCTTTCGGGTAGTGAAAATAACAGTAGTATGTCAAACGCCGAATCAGATAATGAACAAACACAAGGTAGCGAAAGTACTGGTGTTGACAAACAAGTACCAAGTAGTTCGAATACCTATCAAGATTCAAATGCTGATACTGTTTCACAACAGGTTATCAATTTACAGATACTTTCACAGCTAGGGGATATCAGTAAGCGTTTGCATGCCATTGAAAGCAAAAAACCAAAGAACAGTACCAATACTTCTAAATTCAAAAACAAAAGTACAAAGAAAGTTGTCGGGACTTATACCCCAGTCACACTGCCTCCCACTCAGGTTTCTGCTCAACCTCTTCTGAATTTACAGCATCTCAGAAATGGTGCATATATTCAAGTCGAGCAGCGACTAAAAAATCTGGTTGAAGATAGCAAAGCAGGTACAAAAATTAAATCCTTGAGGGGTGGGTCAGTCGAAGTGGTAGTCCCCAATAGAATTAAATGGCCGCAAGAATATGTTCTAGCAGGTTAAAAAAAACGTGTTCAATATGATCAGTTATCCATAGCACAATGGGTGGCTGGTTTTTGCCGAATCATGAGAGAAGAAAATGATATTGAAAATAAAAATTCCATGTTAGATTTATCTTATAGCTTTGTTTGAGGATGTTCAGGATTTTTCATGGGATTCGGCAAGGGCCAGCCACGCCGTTCTGTTATGCAGAATGGAACAGGGTGAAGTAAAAAATTACACATAAACAGATAAGATAGATAGAATTCGACGTGCAAATGCTCAACGACACCCTGCTCCATCTCCTGCACCTACAACTTTCAAAAAGCAAAACCAAAAGACAAGCAAATCTATCTATGTACCTATTTCAATCAGGGCAGTTGTTCATTTAGCAAAATACATGATACAAAGGGTGTAACATACAAACACATTTGTGCAGCTTGCTTTGCATTGAGTGGCAAGGTTTATCCTCACCCTGAGAATGAATGTCGGAATAAAAACAGAAAAAATTCATCAAAAAACAAGTAGGTTGGGGTATGTCGGTTCAAAAGAACATGCCCGTTCTGAGGCATGCCCTGAGTAGAAATCATAGGTTCTATTACACTACAAATCTATCTAACACTGTATTGGAATGTCAAGCATCCAAAAAATTGGCTTTGAAATGGTGTCAAAATTGAAAAAAATTCCGAAAAATACAACCGGGCAAACGTATGCACAAGCACTTATGTCAGGCAAAGATTTGAACCCAGGACGGGCAAATTCAAATGCAAAACACAATAAATTTGCCACACATCAAGTATCTAGAACCACGAAGTTCCACAGGGCGAGTAACCCTATAAAAATTTGAGTAGGGCTCCAGTACAAGTTAGTACAGTTAAAGTGTCCGATAATGGAGGCAGTGTGGCTGGGTTCCCCAGACAATCAGATACTCTGGTTCAAATAGAGTTAAAAATAGATTTCAAGTTTTGCAAGATACTTTAGATCATGAACCCATCGGGGAACAATGGGGTCACACTTTTCGAGTCACAGATACCCAAGCTAAGGTTCATAAGAAACATAAGGTGACCCCAATAACATTAGATACACAACAAGTGGTGCTAAATGCACACATTGGAAAAATGGTGCAATCTAATACCCCACAAAAAACTGAGGGTACAGAACTGAATAACCAGGAAATTAACAACATCCAACAAAAGGGTGATGTCATAGATTTGGATAGTCACATGACCGATTATCAGCCAGTTTTTGACGGAAACTGTGACCTAAAAAATAAAAAACTGATAGAAAGCAACCCAAAAGATACTAATATAGTACTTGGGGGCTGCAATAATCCAGGAATGTGTGTTGAAAAACAGAAATGCATAGCACAAACTGGTGGATACTTTGGTTTCGTACCTGAAACGTCTCTTAAGCTTTACCAGGGTCCCCCTATATATTGGAAGGATATTCCTACCACACTTCAAGCACATAAACTAGTTCAAAGTAGTGGTACACACAACTATCTTGGTTGTCGAATACCTGTCAACTCACATCTAAAAATTGATAAATGGGCCTATTATCTTGGGGATTATTGGGACCAGCAAATAGTAGACCTTCTACATTATGGATTCCCTTTGGACTTTACCAGAGGTAGTCCCCTTACATCCACGTATGATAACCACACCTCTGCTCTTGCAGATATTGAACATGTTAACCAGTATGTGGAGGAAGAGCTTCAGCATGGAGCAATTATTGGCCCCTTTGACTCGGTTCCCTGTACCTTGCATTTATCCCCTTTAATGACTAGGGCCAAACAGGACTCTCACAAAAAATGCACAATTATGGATCTAAGCTGGCCACCTGGCCAGTCGGTTAATGCTGGTGTTAAAAAAGATGTTTATCTTGACACTATCTATTCTTTGCATTATCCCTCCATAGATAATATTACAGAAGCATTGGTCAAGCTGGGGCCAGCTGCCCAACTCTATAAGATGGATATTAGCCGTGCTTTCAGGCATCTTAGAGTAGACCCAGCAGACATTGACCTATTAGGTTTTCAAGTCAACAGGCGTCATTATATTAACGTTTCGACACCGTTCGGGTTTCGGCACGGTTCTTTGTTTTTGCAGAGATGTTCTGACGCAATCAGGTATATTATGACGTCACATGGTCATAAGGGTTTGTTTAATTATATAGACGACCTCATATATACTGGCCTACCCTCTGAAATTCATAATTCTTATCAATTTTTGCTTAATTTATTGCAAGAACTTGGACTGGACATTAGTCGTAAAAAGCTGATTCCTCCATCTACCTCTGTCATTTGCTTGGGTATATTGGTAGATTTAGTCAATAAGACCATTTCTATACCTGAACAAAATTACAAGAGATTAAGAACACATGTCATAAATGGGCGTCAAAAACTTACTGTAGCAAAACTGAACTGCAGTCACTACTTGGTCTACTCTTGTATATAACTAAATGCGTCAAACCAGCCAGGTTTTTTCTAAATAGAATGTTACAGTTACTTTGAGATAACCATGAGGTTAAAAAAATCCTATTAACTAAGGAATTTTTCTCAGATCTCACCTGGTTTCATACATTTCTTTCTCAATATATTGCGGTTACATACTACCATCAAAACAAATGTCATTCACAAATGCATCTAGATGCCTCCCTTACAGGCCTAGGTGCTGTTTTTCAAAATATGGTTTACAGTCTCCCATTGCCTAGAGGTTACAAGGGCTACAACATAGCACAGCTCGAAATACTGAACATAGTAGTTGCATGTAAAGTTTGGGCCAATCCTTGGGCCAATAAGAAAATTCATATCTGGTGCGACAATCAGGCTGTGGTCGAGGTTCTAACCACCGGAAAATGCAGAGATATTACTCTTGCTGTGTGTGCCAGAAATATTTGGTTAATTTCAGCCATTTATAATTTTCAAATAAAAGTTCAGCACATACCTGGTCAAAAAATGTAACAGCTGACCTTTTGTCTAGATGGACTAATTCCCCATTAGAAATCAATAGATTAACAAATCTAGTTCCTGGTTATGTGTGGATTCCCACTCATTTAGAACTTACATTCTTAAATTATGAAATATGAATCTCACATATTTTTGTATTTTAGAATTTCCACCTGAGGCAGCCCAGTTGGTCACCTTGGCTTCTAACAGGTTGCTAGATGGCTTCAGGCCTGCCACGAAGCGACAGTATGCCAGGATGTGGCTTGATTTTCAAGCTTTCAGAGTGGCCACTGGGCTGCTCCAACAACAGGTAGATGTTTTTATTCTTTTGTCATTCATGGAATATCTTTTCCAGAATTCTCAGTCTCATAAAAACATGGTCAATTATATGGCTGCCCTTAGAGCCTACCATATATTCCATGGTCTCAATACAAATCCTTTCAAGGATGAACGCTTGGCTCTGTACCTTAAATCACTAAGAATCCAAGCTCCTTTAGCAGGCGCACTGGCTTGGATGTACAACTCCTTGAACGAATTATTCATACATGTGATTCCTTCAGGTTTCCAGCAATATTTAAACCTTTGTATTTACTTTGTTTCTTCTCCTTCCTTATATTATCAAATATCCTTCCACATTCTGTACCAACTTTCGACCATACTAGGCAACTTGCCAGAGCTGATTACATAGCCACCCCACAGGGCGCCATTTTATTGATAAAATGGTCAAAAACTCTCCAAAACAGAAAAGATATTGTCACCATTCCGATTCCTGCATTAGGAGACAACCCTTCATGCCCCATTGCGGCTCTCAACGGAATGATACGGTTGTATCCGGTGTCTGACAATGAACCTCTATTTGTTGTTCCCAGAGCTCAAAGCCTGGTGCCTCTAACTGATTCGGTGGCAAGGAAACACCTCAAAGATATTTCTTATCACTTAGGTGTTCCAAAATCTCTTACATTTCATGATTTCCGGCGTGCTGGTGCCTCTTGGGCCTTCCAGAATGGTGTGCCCTTGGAACATATCATGAAACATGGCGGTCGGACGCCATATGGGCATATTTATCTTCTTCTCCTACTCTTGAATCTCCTGTTTCTACAGCTTTTAAGGTTGCCTTACATACCTAGTTTTATACTTGGTGCTTGGGTGTCATTATTACACATGAAGAACCACATTTTAATGTAAAAGTTCAGACTTATCATCTTTAATGTACATGGTACATGACCTATGACCTTGTACTAGCTTTTTCAAGGTCATATACAGTAGTTCTTAACTTAAAGCAGGTTCTAAGTTCATTCATCTATTCAGGTTCAGATAACCTTTCACTTAGTAGCATCTAGTAATTTGACACTCAGAATCTATATTGTCCACCTATGTGGCCTTTGACCTATGACCTTCATCATTCAAGGGTCATGTACAGTTTCTTTTGTAAAGCTAATATATAGATACCTATCTTGTTAAACACACTGAAAAAGTGAGACCTGATTGCCTTCCTATTTTAATGTTATTGGGGTACTTGTAAGCTTTCATCTTTATTTGACTATCAACAGTGACCTTGAGGTTCACTGTGACCTTTGACCTGCCTCGTTGAAACTTGGATTTGACATCGCTTCCATTGGGTCATGTTTTGGACCTTTGACCTTGGCAGGTCATTTTTCTAACCATCAAAACTCTACATCACTTTAATTATTTGGTCGTCAGGTCTCACTATGTAGGAGGTGAAGAAATTTTAAAATAAAAGAATATGCTATAAAATATTGTGCCAGATAAAAAAATTAGTAGATGAATATATTTATAAACCCATTCTTGGTGTTTTTCTTCTGACCACTAGGGTGCTGCTGGAACCTCAGCTGGCCTGACCAAAACATTAAGCACAGATGGTTGTGAGGTTGTGGAGTCCTATAAGAGAAAATATGAATCACCAAGAACGTGCCATTGAATGTCATCGTCGGTATTTATCCAAGGCAGAACATAAATATAAAATATGATAAAATGTAAAGAATGTAAGAACAAACTGCTATTGGTAATAGTTTGCATTGTGAAGTATTTCCGTGCATGTACTAGTCATAGCATTTAAAAGAACCAAAATGGACAAGTTTTCCAACTTTCGAATAAGAATGCAGTAGAAACTAACAGACAGCATGGTCCATATCCTTCCCGTGATAAAATGTGGTAAACAGAAGCAACACTGGTACAGTCAGATATCTTGTAAAGACAACATGGTCCCAAGGTGGTGGCTACACAAGAGCCAATGGTGGTCAGTCGATGAAACATAAAATATGATGGGACAAAAACAACCAAACCATCCACAGCATTGAGCAATCCCACAACTGATGGGGGTGTTTCACTGAAGCTTGTCTGGCTGTACCTCAAAACCCTGACTTGGGATTGGAATGCATTGTCAATGACTAGACAGGAAACTACAGACAAGTCGTATCAAGCCTCAACAAGCCGCTATGACTGGACTGGAACATTTTTTCCATCCCACCTCGACTAGACTGATGAATTTCTGGAGTTGGGATTAAGTGTTGGGATCAAACCAATGCTATATACTCCCCCTCCCCCCGGCTGGCATTAATCATCATTTGTCACTGCAAAGATGCCAGCTACACTTCAGCAAGACTTTCTACAGAAGCTTAGGGTACTTTTGTTTTTGTATTGAGTTAAATATTTTGATCTCCATAATGATTTGCAGACAGAAAAGGAAGAATCTGAATCCTGGACCAGCGTCTGCCCTACAGCTAGCACCACAGCCATAGCAACAGCCACCATCCTTGAGCAGAAAGCCACCAAGTCCCTGGGTCATGCCCTGGATCCTTCAAAGACAAGAAAATGAAGGCTACAGCAACCTTCTGGCCAACTTAACATAGACTGATATCCCAGGCTAACAGAATTTGGTCTCTTTGGACCTCATCAAAGAACGCATACACCACCACATCAAGAAGTGAGTCACTAAATTTAGGAAGCCCTTATAGGTTGGATTAAAACTGGCAATAATGCTGAGACATCTGGTAACAGGAGAAACCTACACCTCCTTGCAGTATCACTAGCTGGTTGGCGGAACACCATCTGTAAATTTGTCCCAGGTCTGCCTTGCTCCTAGTCCTTGCTGATTTCTTAGAAAAGTATTTGGGCTGCCCTACTGACCCTAAAGACTGGAAAAAAGGTGGAACAGAAGTTCAGAACCAGATGGAATGTCCCCCAAGCTGGTGAGGCCAAAGAAATCTGTCAGTGACCATTACAACTACAGGGGCTTATTTTCCCTTGTGCTAAAAGCCCTGGTTATTGAAGAATACAGATTCCTCTGGGTCTATGTTGGGTGGATCTTCATCAAATGCACAGATTTTTAACCAAAGCGACTTGAGGGAGAAGATAGAGGATGGTACCTTGAGGCTTCCATCACGTGAACTGCATGGGGGAGGGAAGGCTAACTTTCCACTGTTTCTTGCTGGGTGGCGACACCTTTGCCTTGATGCCATGGATGGTGAAACCCTACAGCAGAAGACAACTCACAAGGGAAGAAAGAATAGCAAACTACAGGAGCTCCAGAGGCAGGAAGGTGGTGGAGAATGCGTTTGGAATATTAGTGAGCACAATTAGGGTACTACTGGGCACCATGGAGCAAAAGGCCAAAGGTTGTCAGAGACATTGATTTTACATGTGTGGTGTTGCACAGCATACTGAGGACACACCAGGGCAAAGCATATAATACACCCACCCCTGCATATAATGTAGTGGCCCTTCAAAATGAACAGGTGGTGTATATACCAGATGACAACTACAGGAATACTTTCAGTGACGCCTAACATCACCGAGACCTGAAAGACTACTTCAATAATGTGGGTGTATGGCTGGGCATGACAGGATCTGAGATGTGTCTACCAAATATCCTGGAGGTAGAAGAAGCTAGCATCTATCAGTCCTTTTGAGGACTACCCAATTATTCCAAGATTTTTGGTCGTTTGTATGTTTGGTGGTGTTTGTATGTTGTATGTTTGGTAGTGTTTGGTGTGGGGCAGTGCAATTGATTTTTTCTAAACATGCAGCTGAATAATTGTTTTTTGGGAGATTTTTGTGGTCCTGAAAATGACCTTTAAATGTTTTAAATGTAGTGGTGCTAAAAAGGACTGATCATAGGCAAGTGTTGGGGATCTACTGCTGCTGCTGGTAAGTGTTGCCTGACTGCTGAGGAGGTTGAGGCTGGGCTGGTTGCTGCTGATTATCTTGCTGCATGGTGGTGGTTGGAGGAGAGGCCGTGTGTTGGTGCGGGTCGGTATGACAAAAATGGCTGCAATGTGTCGATCTGTTGGTGGCTCATCATTGACTGTAGATACCCAAAGAAGCTAGATAGTGCTGATATGTTGTGTTGACTTTCTTTCAGGGTCATTGTGAAAATAAGGAGTCTTGATGGCCTTGTTGTTGGTCATAAACAACTACTAAGGAAGTTGGCTGCTCTATGGGCTGCTGCTGTCCTTTGGTTGTCACTTAGTTCTGCTTAGCTGCTTGAATGACCTGGCTTGCTGGCATCCGAGAGATATATTCTCTTGCAGCTGGTGCTGGTTTCTGTGCCTGATGAAATGTCTGTGACACAAATGAGGAAGTTGCAATGGAGCTCCTAGAAAGTGTAGGTTGCTGTGGTTGCTAGGGCTGACGGCTCCTTTCCTCTATCCTGCTCTGGATGCCACTTAAAAGTTTCACGGCCTCGTTTCTGAATGTTTGAAAGTCTCTGTCTTCTTAGGCCTCAATCTCAGATGCCAGGTAGTTGCAGAACGCTTTTCTTGTGATCTCCTGCCTTGGCCCAAGATTTGATGACAGCATGTTTTTTATCTGTTTGGAAAGTGCGCTGGGGCTTGTAACTGAAGGCTGTATTGTGGTGTCTGATCGCATGCTGATCTCAATACTATCCATGTCAGTTGAACTCTGGAAATATTGTTTGCTGAAGCAACAGATGCACTGGCTCCTCAGGCCGGAGACTTGAAGGCTAAAGATTTGCTGAGTCCTAGTCTCTAGCAATAGAATTAAATTTATCCTGAATCCAGTTCTGCCTCTCTGTCATTTCTTTGGAGGCTGGCATGACTTGGATTGGGTTAGTTTGCTATAGTGAATCCTTTGGGATTCAGACCAAGTGTTGCACACTTTGACAGACAGCTTGCGGCGGTTAGCAAACTTTTGCCACAGGCATTCCTTCCTGGCTTTGCCCTTACAATGTTCGTTAGTCTAGTCATACAATTCCTTGCGGTCCTCCACAAAGTCCACAATAGACTCCTCATCTCAGTCCGTCAGGTAGATGTTTGTCATGTGCCCCTTCTTGTGATTTGAGTTTGAATGAGATGTGCCTGCCTCTCCTCCACTTTCTGTCTTCATTTCTGAGTCACTTCTGTCTGTCCTTGCACTTTTTTGGCCACTCCCTACTCTGCTGAGTGTGTAGTTTCCTCCCTCCTGGCTTCCTCCCTCTGTTCCTGTACCACTTACTTCCTCTCTCATGACTCCCTCTCTTCGTTCTCCTCTGTATTTTAGCAGCTGTATCCTCCAACTCAAACTCTGCAGGTGTGTTTGTGGGGACTTCAATCTTCCTCACTCTTCTGCCATTTTAGGACCCATCTTTCTTTGTAAAAGCAGTGTTTATAAAAATACAACAGCCCAACTTGTATCTCAACACTAAATCCTGGTTAATTTCTAAAAAACTAAAGCCTTATCCTAAACACTGCCAGTTGTAATCCGTCAGATGCCAGATTCCAAATGTCGCAAACCAACTGGCCTTATAAAGTCATAGATTCTATAGTCTACAAGACGTGGGTTGTTCCAGGCTTGTCCCTTGCTGTAACCTCCTAGTCAGTTTCTATTTACGACTTGTCATGATATGGTCCCGGCTTCTCCTGCTGAGATGTTAATGACTCTACAGTCAAAGACTTGGAGACTTCCCATCTTGACAGGAACTGACCAAGTCAGGCTGGTAATGTTTAAGACAGTCCAGTTTGCTTTCAAGTATAGTCGATTTGTGTATATGGCCTGTCAGGAGGTGATGTTCAGGTACTTAACCAAGACAAGCCAGGAAGTTCTTCCATACAAGATGGTTACAAAAAAGTACAAGATGGGAAGTGTGTCCTCTAAGTCATAGATACTCATGACAGGACAGTTTCCAGGTGGCCAGAGCCAAGGTCTGGATACAGAGTTGGGGTGGGTCGGTGAAATATCAAACATGTGTGATATTTTGCCGATCCACTGCATCAAGCCAGGAAATTACAACCGATCCTAACCGATTCTGTGAACATTGTTCCTGACCCACAGTTACCAACAAGATAGCCCCAATGGAATACCACTACAAAAGAAGCAGGTCAACAAAGCTGGTGAGATTTCTCTCAGCTGAGAGTGGTGAATCAAGTCAGAGGAGAATATGTACCAACAACAGAAAAAAATTAAAACATTGGAAATTAGAGAATACTTGACAATGTAAGTCGGCACATACAGGCTGTATGATACAGCTTCCAGGGATATGAAATCAAAGACCCTGGATTTAATCCCGTGAACGTGAACATTATCCGAGATGACTCACTTCTAAGGGAAATTTGTCCTTGTACTGTGTACATAAATTTCTTTTACATACCTTTCTCCAACTATAGCATCAGCCAATCAGATTGCAGTATGGAGTTACGTGACTATTGTTTAACAGAAGGCATAAGATTGACAGATTGTGGGTGGACCTTAGTTGAGGGAATCACTGATAAGTCACGTGACCAAACGTTAACAATGATGGAAGTATCTTAAGGTGAAAGTCCAAAATTCAATGATAAAATGTTCAGTAACAACATTTTAAAAATGAATTTAAAAATATTATTTTTATGCCTAGATTGTTATATAGTTTGATAATACTTAGTAGATGTGATAAATTCCTGAAAAAATGGTGGTATTTAGACATAAATATAAACTGAATATTTCATATTATTTTTCAATTGTAACCTGAAAATCTATGGAGCCCAGGAAGGGACATAGAACTATTTTCCTATCATTTTTTTATCTTGTTACCACAAGATAATAAGTCACTCCCACACATTAGAAAATCATTACCACAAGATACTAACTCATTCCCACACGTTAAAAAGTTGTTCCCACAAGATAGCAAGTCATTCCCATGAGTTAGAAAATCACAAGGTACTAAGTTATTCACACAAGTGAGAAAGTCGTTACCACAAGATACAAACTCGTTCCCAAAGTTAGCAAGCCATTACCACAAGATACTAAGTCGTTCCCACAAGTTAGCAAGTTTTACCACAAGATACTAAGTCGTTCCTACAAGTTAGCAAGTTGTTACCACAAGATAGCAAGTCATTACCACAAGATATGAAGTCTTTCCCATGATTTTTTTTTTGCAATTTCTTTGTCCATGATACCTAACTTATATGGAGGTCACCCATCTACTAGCATACTATTCAATTTTACATGTGTCTGTAGGTTTTTAGTGACCTTCAGAGGTCTCATGTTTCCTATTACTTTACATGTCCAACTTTTATACCATTATGGTTATCGTTTCAGCAATTTTAATGGTTATTCTTCTTAGTTACCTACCTAGTGACCTTCAGATGTCACCTATTTATTATTACAGGTGTATTGTATTACTGTCTTGGAGAGGCACTTCATCTTTCTAACTATTTAGTGCATTACATTGGATTGAGTGCTTTTTGGCACAGCATACCTTGCAGGATCTCCATCGGATTCTTATGTAAGCTATACCTGTATGTAGCAAAACTCATGTTTGCTGTGCTGCAAATTGCATAGTCTTATCATTCTCAACGCCTTCTTTATATACATTACACTATAACCTAAATTTTCTTTCTTCATAGAAAATTTATTTTTATATATTTATATTTCTCTCTTTTATTTAAAATTGTTTGCGATTTTTGCCCTGGTCTTAACCCCGTCTAAATTTCTAAGTTCTTCTAATATGGGCATGGGCAATGTAGAGGTTTACTACTAATTGGGTTTTAGTGTCTGTGTGCGGCACCTGAGGGGGAGACCACACCATTATGTGCTCATGTATGTTGTAAATAATTTTTCTGTCTTTTATCTAGTAGCAATCTTAAATGAATTTATGCATTATTAACTAGTTTCTGTAATAATTGATAATACTGTCAAGCTCTGTTAGTGGCCACTGTTATAACTATTATGTATAATAAATATTGTTAATCCCTGGTTGCATATTATTGGTCCCTGGGAATGAGTTAATAAGTGGTGGGAATGAGTTATTAAGTGGTGGAAACGAGTTACTAAGTGGTGGGAACGAGTTAGTCAGTGGTGGGAATGAGTTATTAAGTGGTGGGAATGACTTAATAAGTAGTGTGAATGACTTAATAAGTGGTGGGAATGAGTTAGTAAGTGGTGGGAACGACTTGATAAATGGTGGGTATGAATTAAAACAAGGATTTACTATCTTGTGGTAACCACTTAGTATCTCATTCTCACAAGTTAGAATCTCATTCCCATGACTTAGTATCTCATTACCACTACTTAATATCTCATTACCACGACTTACTAACTTGTGGAAACGACTTTCTATCTTGTGGTAACGACTTACTTACTTGTGGCAACAACTTGCTATCTTGTGGTAACGACTTGCTAACTTGTGGTAACGACTTAGTGTCTTTTTGTAACGACTTTCTATCTTGTGGTAACTACAAGCTAACTTGCTGTCATGTGGTAACAACTTGCTAACTTGTGGGAACGACTTAGTATCTTGTGGTAACAACTACCTATCTTGTGTTAACGACTTGCTAACTTGTGGGAATGACTTGCTATTTTGTGGGAATGACTTAGTGCAGGGTGTATCCACTAAATATTATTATTCTTTCCATCACTTCTCCATGACCAAAGCTTTAAAATCAAGGACTTTTTACATGCTTTGTGGCATGAAAGAGACATGTTCCGAGACCATGAGCTCTCGCAGAGGCCACAAGCTCCGGCTGGTTTTGTTTTTGAGAACCACACACAAGGTTCCAGTCACAGTACAAGAAGATGTGGAAGATACCAAAATTTGAGCTGATTGCATAAACATATCCTTATATGGAAATGCTGGATGGAAGTAAGGAACAATGCCGTTTCGCGAGAGGATGCCTTTTAATTTCCATGACTTTTTATGAATTTTCCAAAACCTTGAGACAATTCCCATAATTTTTCAAGGCCTTGAAATGAAAAAAATGGAATTCCATGGTTTTTCTAGGTTTTCCATGACTGGAAACACCCTGTTTGTATCTTGTGGTAATGACTTGCTAACTTGTGGGAACGACTTAGTATGTTGTGGTAAAAACTTTCTATCTTATGGTAACGACTAGCTAACTTGTGGGAACGACTTTCTAACTTGTGGAAACAACTTGCTAACTAAAAATACAGTCTCGCTCTTGCTTGTCACTGGTGAAGGGTTCAAATCTTGTTTCTTGTCGGATACACGTATGAGTTCTCCATTCCGGCTACATTTAAAGCACAGTAATTGGCATTTACTTTTCTTTGAACCTTTGGCAGGCTTTTGGGTGAAGTTTGAGGTGTGGCCACGACCTTTCTGTCCCATTTGTCGGTCTCTAATTTGCTTCCAGGCCGGTGTAGTGGGCTTCCGGTCCGGTTGATGCGTTGATCTGTTGTTTGAGGAAGCGTATGTGTGAAAACGACCAGGCTTCCTGTGTACACTGCCAGAAGAACGTCTCTCCTCACTACTTGAGACTTCATCTTCAGCCTTCACCAGTAAACTGTCTGGAAACAGTGAGTGAAGATGGACTGGTGCTGTACGTAAGGCAGTCAAGGTATCTGACTTTACTCCACCACGTATAAACTCTAAATAACTGTCCCTACATGCCAGAGTGAGGTTGGCCATGCTGATGAACACTCCCTCCAAGAGATCTTGCATTGTACGCTGCATAGCTTTGGAAATTGACCGGTTGAAGGTCACCAAATACTCAAGCTCCTCAACTGCCTGCTGCGTTTTTTCTCCTGACTTGCCCTTGGCTTTATCCACCCGGAGTGACTTTAACTGTGTAACCATAGAGTCCTGTAATTTTGTCAGACACCTTGAGAGACCAGCAGTCTGGTTACACATAACTGATTGTTCCAGGAATGGTCTCTCCCACCACCTTAAAGTGTCCTGGCTAAAAGTATGGGAGGCTGGGGCAGAAGGCAAACTACTTCAGGCCTCTCTACTAAATGTGCTGTTTAATTTGGCCGGTTCCGGAGACCGGTCACACACAGTTGTAGAAGCAGAGTCCTTCTTATCTGTATGCATAGCATACCATTTTGATGACCTGGGTGTCTTTACAAACTGGTCTCATAGCAGTCCACCAGTGTCGGTGTTCCTGGAAGGGTAGCCTTCAGCAACAGTTACATTCAGTTTCTCAAACTTTCTACACAGCCACTCTTCTACCATTAACTTGACAGACACTTTACCGGTTGGCTTGGCTCGGGAACCGGCAAATGGGTTATCATCCAGGGAGGTAGATGTACTGTCGTAATCAGGGATCTGATGCCAGCCCATAATAGATCTGACCCCTCTGATAGTCTCCCTGTAGTTGACATCTTCAGAGAGGTCCTGGTCAGTAGACTCTTCCGGCAGTTCACCCTGGACATTAACACTAGCTGGTGAAGCCGGTTCCCCATCCATCTCTGCCTCACTCTCAGATTCACCGGCAAACTCATCAGGTCGTACACCGGGGAGTGACTGGTTCAACTGTGTAGAATCAATACCAGTTGGCAAAACTTCAGGACCTGCACCGGGAGCCTGTGTAGGCTGGGTGGCTGTCCCTGCACCGGGAGCCTGTAAAGGCTGGGTGGCTATCTCTGCGCCGGGAGCCTGTAAAGGCTGGGTGGCTACATCAGAGATACCAGGACCCTGAACAGGGTGGGTAGCACTCTTATTCTCATCCCTCACAGTAACAGTACCGGGAACCCCCAGCGGAGGTTGGGTAGCAGTCAACTGGGCAGCCTCACCGGTCGTCTGAACAAGACTGGAACCAGTGCCCTCAGAGACCAAGCCAGAAGTCGTCACACTGGAGGCTGCACCCGGATCAAAGAAGGGATGTTCTCTGGTCACCACAGCAGAAGGGTTGACAGGTGTCACCGGCACAGCAAACAACTTATTCAGAAGCAAAGCTTCAAGTCATGAAAACCTCTCACTCCACTTGTCATCTAAGGACTTGAGATCATCAGAAATAGGTTTACTGTGTCTTCGTTTGCTGGATTTTGGAGAGCCATCAGAACGCTTCTTCTTCTTGGGTGTAGATTCAACTGAAGACGGCTTGTCAGAGCTAACCTGTCCCAACAAAGTTACCTCTGAAGGGTCCACGAGAGTGGGGGTTGCGCTACTGTTAACTAAGGCTGCAATGATTCTTCAGTTACTCGGAAACGAAACAATTTAGTTCAATACTCGAGGCAAGAAAAGTGAACCGGGCCTTCGAAAACAACTAAACATAGACGTAAAATATACTACAAAATTCAATGTTTTCTTTAAATTTTTGAATATTTTTATATATTTTACTAATATAAGGTGTTTTTGTTTCAGTATTTTATATTTTAAGTATTTGCAAACTTTAATTCTTTGTGTAACAACGTTTTATAAGACGGCATTTTATTATAACGTATTTCGAAGACGCCTCAAATCTCGCAATATAAAGATGGTTAAAGTTTCTTATATTTTGCTGCTTTTTGCATTATGAATGCGTCTTTTTCCCAAAATTCAATAAATTATCAAACTTCTCTCCTGTTGTGTGGTTTGTAACCATTTTATAAGGCCTGATATGTCAAAATATGAAGCAGTTTATTTCGTGGGTGATAATCAAGCGATTAACCGAGTCCGAGTCAATTCTTCTAAAACGAGGAATCGAGGCGCATTTTCGGGCTCGCTTGCAGCCCTACAACAGTTCAGATTTCTTCTGCTCTTCACGTTCCTTTCTTGACTTATAAGTCGGGTTGGCCAGTTGCTGTATTTGAGCAGGCGTAAATGCCTTACATATCTGGCAATCAAGTTTTTTAACACAGGGATTGTCTCCCACCCCTTTTTCACTACTGGTAGCACATTTCTTGTGGTTGTCGAACAGGGCCATAACGTGCCCGCAAGAACCTCGTTTCTGGTAAAGTTCCTTGTAAAACTTCAAAAACACATCTGCACACTCTGCGCGCCAAACGAAAAAGATGCTATAACATCACAATGATGAGACAGGAACTGAAGTACTATGGTTTAGCAAATTATGTTTATAAAACCCAACAACTGGTTTTAACTTATGAATCTTTAAAACAGGCTGTTGTATTCAACATCAAATCTACATTTTAATGATTTTTAATCATGATTGCAAATGAAAAATTTTAAATGTTTTTTTTTAAGTTATAAATGACTAATATTAAATGAAAACTCTACTTCCACAGCATTTTAAACAAAAATTAATGCAGAGACTGACCAAACTGATGATGCTACAATATCTTTAATTTTATTTTTGAACTAACTAATACAGAAATTTTATTTTAATTTTTTTATTCACATTTTGTATATGCTGTAAGACTTAAAGTGTAAAGTGTTTGCTTTAAGTTAAAGTTTAGACACATCCAACACCAGTCATTGTGATGCACTCTTTATCCCATTCTTCAATAGTATCACTGGTAACGCTTCTGAATAAACGACGGAATGAACTCATATGAGAAGACAAACTTCACTGAATCCCACCTGGACTTCAAGTTATGAAAATAAGTCTGATTTACTCGACCTATGAAATTTTCCAACTGTCTCTCAGGCATAACATATACATCACTATTTGGAGCTCTCACACTCAATGGCCCACTGTTATTTAACTGGTTAGTTTCCTTCATGGACTCTTCATATTGGCGGTGGCATCTGGCAAGAAACACTGGACCTGTACTCAGTGTGGTTATCAAATGTCTATACATTTGCTTCTTATTGGCATCTTGTAAGCTATTGAGTGCAAGAAACAAAAGTTTATGATGTGGTTTGGCAGCCATAAAACTCAATGAAAGACCCCCTGGTGCACTGGTTCCTGCTAAAACCACGTGACTTCCGGGTTGAAATGATGAGTAAACTTCGTCCAAAGACACTTTACATATGACATCCAGTTCTAAATAAACACCACCATAGTGATAGAGGATAAAATACACCGCAGAATAGATCTGTTGTTTAGGGAAATCGTATGAGTAAAAAGTCCGACTGAACCAGGGGTAGTAAGTCTTCAAAAACAAACCAATACTGGCTGTATCCCAAGTGATATGTGTAAACCCAATACTTTTATTCGTGCAGCTCTGGTAGGAATACATGGATCCCAGTCTTCTCCTTTTCTTTACTGGTTCCCAGCTGATGTTGAAGTGATGGAGTAGCCTTGGAAACCCATTCTCATGGAGCTTTCTTCTGCTGGAAATAATGCGGGGAAATACGTTCTGGCCACGTGTTTTGATGTTCTCAATGTATCTGTTGGTGTACAAAGTACATGCTATTACAACCAAAATAATTGCTATAACAGCGCACTTTGGTGTCACTTTTGTTCTGGGCCATATTTCCAGTTTCTTAGTGAAGTGTAGATTAACTGCAAAAGGCCAAAGCATTTCTGTTGAGTTTCTAGCTCTGTTTACAGTATTCGCGCAGATATGATGCAAATTTGTCGTCATATATTTAACGTGACGCTTTAAAACGTCACATCAAGAATCAATCAAAATTACGTCACAGTTCATTGTTCAAAATTTAAGAAAAATAATATAAAATCGCATAATATGTTTTAATAGTTTGGAAGCTATGTATATGTAGGTTACTCATACAATCCTTATTATAAATTTGATTCTCGAAATTCAACCTCCCCCCCCCCCCCCCCCCATAAGATTAATGGTGAACAATTGTTTACTTTCTGTCATTCTGTCTGTGCACCATATTGCCCTATAACATCAATCGAGGTCAAGTTAGCTTGGCATGGGGTACAGACGGATTCCTCCAAATTTGGTGAAATTTAAGTGAAAATAAAAGTCAGGAGAAAGCTTTTCTTATTTTCAATTGAGCATATACAGTAAATCTACTTCTCTTCGTCACGTACGTAAATCAATATGTTATGACAGAATATTTCTTCCTCACAAATTTCTGTCCAATCAGAATTGGACTCTTTTGTGGCGTATGCAGTGTGTACTACATTATAATTACGTCACCTCATTCATTATTTCTTCATTGTATTGTCAAAGGGATATAGCATAAGTGCTGCCTTATGGATATTTCGGAAAACATGTAATCTACAAATATGTTATTTATATCACCAGAAAGGTGTTATTAGTTGAGAATGAAAACAATACAAATTTGCAGTTCATATGCACTAATTAAAGACAAAATTCTACATATATTGGTTCAAGATCAAATGCTTGTCAAATGATGATAAATTTACAAAATCCTTGAAGAAATCTATTTGTTATAAAAATAAGAGGCATTTTTATCACATCTTACTATTAAATAGTAAATACTGATCATCGATAGCTTATATAAAAAGAAGACAAAACAAACTAGCTTGGCCACAGAGTCAATATAACTGATAAATATCCATTCGTGGACTTCTACATCTTATTTATATTCATGTGCACATCTGTGAGATTTGGTTTTGAAAGCGTAACAAAAGAAATGGCTTTCATCATCAAATATAACTTTCACAAATACCTGCAAAGGGTTGAAAATTTGAAAGCAATACAGTATATTTCTTATCAAAATAAGGTACGTAATTTCATTTTACTTTTTAATTTATAAATGTGAATATGGCTGTGAGAAAAATAAGACGAAGACTGCAATATAGAGGTATTGCCTACGTCTTGTTCCGTCTTCCTTTAAAATTTGCTTATTTTAACCGAATTCGTTGAATATTTTGTAAAAATACTTTCAGTTTACTTATGTAAATATCCATATAACAGGCTCTTATATAAAACCCAAATAATTTTATGTTTATTAAATTATTATATAACATAGTTTGCAAATTTTATTTGTAACCTTTAGCATCGCAGTACTGGTTGCTAGTATTTCAACATCTTCTTCCCTTAAAATCAAAAGTCAAACTGCGCAGTTACACAGATGACCCAATATTTTATAAACCTTTCACGTCACATTTCTGGTCACTACTAGCAATACTTAGAAGAGATCTCAAATGAAAATGGCTTTTGCAAGCATTTTACACCAAAGTATTTTGGTCACTGTCTCTCTGCAAACTTTAGAGGTGGATAAAGGATTTTCCAAAAAGGGGGGCGGGGGTGGGGGGGATTGGGCTGTCGTTGGTATGGATGTTCATACTTGGATATTTTATAGTGGGATAAATCATGCGGTGCATGGACAAAATGCCAGCAGACAAAATGTCGATGGACGAAACACCAGTCAAAATTGCAGGGGGGACAAAATGCTGACATTTTATGTGACAGGAAGGGCAAAATGCTATTCTTAACAAAACCCTTAATGTGTCGTACAGATGGTCAAGAAAATTTAAAAATCCTCTAGCAGAACAAAAGCCTCTGTAAAAAAATGCAGTAGAAAATACCTTAGTATAAAAGGCCTCTATAACACATTTACACAAGCAGTATACTCCATGTTACCTTTTTTTGGTATTTTTCAAACACCCCCACTAGGATTACTAGGACTACTAGGATTATATGTTGAAATACTAGTTTTCTAATGTAAATTTTTCTGCAGTTTTTTTTCTACTAGGCTTTTTTTCTACACTCAATTGTCAGACACATACGGCAGTTTACTGTCATAAATATAACATGAAATCATTCAGTAAACTTCAAAGGGACTTTCCCTTATGAACAATTGTATAACTGTAAAGACAGTTTGAGATAAATATACTTTAAACTAAATTTGTATCCCACAATGTTTCTTGTTCCAACTGTAGCAAATTCTAATTAAAGTATAGAAATGCAGTAATAAATTATTAATTAGGGTAAATGATTCCAATTTTGTAAATTGCATATCACATTACCCGGTATCTCAAGTTTAAACATACACTGGTAAACAAAAAGGGTTTATAAGCAAAGTTATCCATAAAAGATGTAATCCCCAGTTTGTTTGAAGATGAGACCTAACTTAGTACATACACAAAAGAACCTAATCCGCTTTGATATTAGGACAGTTTGATGGTGACACAGGTTTAATAAGTGTCCCTTTTAACAGGTATATTACCCGAAAAGAGGCAGAACTAGGGGAAAGAGATTGGAGGGTACGTGGACTCTTTTACGTGTGACCACACTCTTGGTGACCTCTGACCTCTTGAATCAGCTGGTACCTTGGCTTATCTTTCCTTCATATGGAATGCTTGGGGGGATTTCTTTCCAGGGCCTTTTTACTGGTGGCATTGGTCCGTCTTTGGTTAAAGGTGGTTTGGACTGATCTGGCATTTTATGACATTCTCGCCACCTACACTCCCTGAACCTGTACTTTGGACTAGATATGCATTTCTCAAGGAACACACTGCTAAAATCCACTCAAGTGGCGACTTCTGTGGGACACAATATGGTTTACAAGACTTAGAGACTTCCCATCTTGATAGGAAGTGACAAAGTCAGGTCAGTTATGTATATGACAGGTTAGTTTCCTTTCAAGTATGGTCAGTTTGTGTGTAGAACCTGTTGGGAAGTGGTGTTTGGTACAATGACAGGCCGGGAAGTGTTTCCAGACAAGGTGGTTACAGTATAGGACAGGATGGGAAGTGTGTCTGAAAAGTAGTAGAGACAACAAAACGATGGTTTCCTGGTAGATGGAGCCAAGGTCTGGTTGTGGAGAGTTGTGGAGGGTTGGTCAAATATCAAACAAGTTTAATATTTTGCCAATCCACCACGACAAGTCAGGAAACTACAATTGATCCTGACTGACTCTGTAAACATTTCTTCCGACCGTAGAAAAATCTATAGTTACCGACAAGACCACCCCAGTGGAACACCCCCATTACATTTTTTATTAATGGGTGCAACCCCATTAGCCCTAACCCAACTGTAGGGAGGATTGGTGTAGCTCATTACTCACCAGGGCTTTCTGGCTGATTTGTTAGTAACAGGTATCCAAGTGCTTAATCTCCGATCTCACAGATTCTATGGCTCACCATCCAAATCGTAATGCATGAATCATATGTTGTAAGACATAATACAGTTGTCACCAAGGAGACTATTGGTGGTCACAAGTAAGAAAACCGGTGCGCAGGAAAAAAAAAATGGTGGAAAAAATGACAGTGGAAAGAAAGCCTGGTGGAAAAAATGACAGTGGAAAAAAAGCCTGGTGTGTTTGGAAAAACAGAAAAAAAGCCTAGTGTTTCTTTTTTTTTCTAAACATATCAAGATTAATGATGAAGTAGAACTGAAACATTAATTTATTCCGATCATTTTATTCAAACAAGAAATACAAACTAACACTTCATGCATGCTCTACAAACCAACTTTTATACATATGCCTGCTTAGGATTAGGTCTTGAACATGGATTAAAACCTTTCATTACTGTCAAAGGGATTGAAAAGTTTTTCAAGTACCTGCTGTGGACTTCAGCACAAGAAAATAGACTAAAAACAGTGGCTGGATATAGTTGCAATTAGTAATTTATACATCCCACAATTAGGTGTTCCACTGTAAGTCTGGGAAACAAACTTTAATTGCTAATACAGAAACCCTTTATAATAAGGTGATAACAGATCACCAGAGCACACTTTAAAAATGAACTATTGTATCTACTCAGGATTGGCTCTTCACCATGGCAATACCTACTTGCAATTAGTGACATACGCATCCAGCATTTTCCTGGGAATCCAACCATAATTGCATGATGTAGAAAAAAGTTTCAGTTCCTTTAGTGATATACTGACATTATTTTAAACCAACCTCTAAAAAAGCAAATGAATTTTACAAACTTTTGTATTCTATTTTGGTAAAACTAAATTGTAAAAATAAATTCTAAGTACCAAAAACATTTTTAAATGAAATGGTTGCTCTGGTAATCGGTTGAAATAGTCTGTTAGTTTTGCTTCATCATTAATCTTGATATGTATCAAACCTAAAAAAAGACACCAGGCTTTTTTCCCATCTTTTCAAAAACAGACCAGGCTTTCTTTCCACCAGGCTTTCTTTCCACTTCCTTCCACTGCCATTTTTTCCACCAGGCATTTTTTCCTGGATCCAGAAAACCTAGGGAGGATAATGTAGAAGCAGTTTGAGAAACACTTGTTGAAATGAACTTTAGATTTATGCACTGATCAGCTGTAGAAGGGGACTTTGAGAAACATCTTTTCTGGATTACTATGTCTTGTTTTAACAGCAGATATATATAAAGACAAATATGGAGAAAAGTATTTTGGCTTGCCAGTGGTAAGGTACTATTGTATGAGTACCAGAGTTTTGAAAATGATTCGTTGTTTAACAGGAAGCCAGTGGAGAGACTTTAAGGTTAGAGTGATGTGAGACAATCTGGAAGCATAAGAGACAAAGCATCCTAAACAATTTTTGATATTCTGAAGCCTTGTGGTATTCTTGGAGGACAAACTGCTAAACAAAGAATTGCAATAATCCAAATGACTACTGACCAATGTATTTGCTACCATGACTGAGACGACATGTGAGAGAGAACAAATATGATGCAAATCTCGAAGGTTAGCAAAATAGTATTAATGACAGAATTTATATGATTGGTGAAACTAAATTTAGAGTGAAACAATACAACCAGATTGCGATCAACATCCGTTGGGGAGGGCAGTTTCCCAAAATGTTCACAGGGAAGGAATCTTTGAGCTATTTATACTTATCCATAGAACCAAAGACTAAGCCCTGAGAGAAAAGCCCTCAATTTTCTAAAAAGCCCCCAACTGTGTATGTAGATATACAATCTTGTAGAGGTCATCCGATCATTTACAAAATTGTTATTATGCACTCATTCATATCCTTCATCGTGTGAAAAATTCTATCCACACATTATTCATGAAAATATCCACAAATATGATGTAAAACATTA
This sequence comes from Sabellastarte sp. h YS-2021, assembly GCA_964017235.1. Classification (NCBI taxonomy): domain Eukaryota; kingdom Metazoa; phylum Annelida; class Polychaeta; order Sabellida; family Sabellidae; genus Sabellastarte; species Sabellastarte sp. h YS-2021. The sequence continues at coordinate 68,622,213 of OZ024937.1, forward strand.
GAATCATCCATTTACTTTTGCATGTCAAAGGTTACACATGACAGAGATACTGACCTAGTTTTTATGCTACCTGTTGGCTTTGTTTGTTGTTGCTTGTCACAACCTCTCAGTCCAGGGAGGTCATTAGTTTGTATGTCAACAAGTGTCAACCACAATTATAGTCTATTGTGTCAAGTTTAACCACTAATGAACAGTGTCACCACTTCCCGCCAAACTGTGCCTTATTTAAGCACTGTGCTGGGGTTCCCCATCACTTTATATGAATTTTGTGTGAGGAAAAAGCTTTTTACTGTGAATATTTTACATACATGTGGATGGTTTACATACTGGTTTTAACTTGAACTTATTTTAATGTGCAAATACTTGGACTAAAAATGCCTCAATCTGCTGGGAATAAGGCAAGCTGTTCCAAATGTGGTTTTAAACATACCAGACCAGTAGAAAATCGTTGTAAAAGGACTTTGAACAGCAGTGCTCCTACCCTGAGAGATGCTCACAGTTCTGATGAGGAGGTTGTGGCAGAACCCAACCAACAGCTCGATACTGCAGCACCACAGGGACAAGCCGTAACATCTGGATCTTCTATAGCTTCTAATTCCAGTCAGGTGGACACCAAACTGGACTTAATTTTAAAGAAAGTGCAAGACATTGAAGCAAAAAATCAGCAGTTGGAACAACAACTGCACAGGCAACGTAAGAAGGTATCATCCAAGCCTCAATTTTCGCATAGTTCACCAAAAAGGGCAAGCTCAAGTGCACACAAATCCAGCAAGGAAAATCGCAAAGGGCATACCGTCAACTATGATTCATCTGAAGCGTCAGCTGATGGGGAATTTGACGACACATGGCAATCCAGTGTTCACACCACCCAGGTCACAGAAGACTAGTATCCAGATGTAACACCTTCAATGCAGTTTTTAAAGCAGGGTGCAAAGACACAGAGGAAAGTGCAGCGTCAATTGGAAAAATTACAGGGCCAGTCAAGGTCAACCACAGTGTCAGGGAAACCCTTCAAATCAGGTCTTCACCGTTCTGGGGACAACGCCGTCAGACTTGAAATACCTTGGCCCCACCATTACTGCTTTCCAGCCCTTGGTGGTAACCTTCCTGACTACAAAGACCTTTCTCCTTTGCAATTTATGGTGGGTTTCTTGGGGTGTATACAGGAGGAAACAAGCAACACCGTCAGATCCAACATGTTGGAGTATGGCTGTCATTTATTTCAGGATGCAATAGAGACCAATTAGTCGACAACTAGGCATGCCCACCTTGTCCTTCTGCAGGACATTGAGAGAGGGAAATGTTCCTGGCGTAGGCCTGATGTTGTCGAGAAGATATGTATCTGTAACACTCCGCAGGTAATCGCCTCCAAACCAAGTGTGAATGCAGCTAAGGGTGCCAAAACTTCAAACAAGGAAAAAAATCTTTCATGCAAGCACCCCTCAGATCATATTATAAACGGTGAAATAGTGAAACATGCATGTTCCTTTTGTTACAAAGAAGTGAACAAATTATGTCTTAGATGGAAGGCTACCGACAGTTCAAAGGACAAGGGTCACTCCAACTGATATACAATCTTCAAAACTCGGCATTTGAATACTAACAGACTTGTTAATTCGAACATTTGTAAACTTTGCAATTTAGTTAATGGCAGTTATGTAAGTAGTGAACAATCACAAGATAGTGACATAAGTTTTGAGAATATAGGTAGCGTAAGTAGTGATGAATATTTTTCTGATTCGTATAACAGTGATACAGTCAACTTGTCTGTCGTATCTGGTCATAATGTGGCTTGGTCAGCGTCTAAAATTATGAAGGACTTGTACTGATGTAAATATTCACTGGTGTTTCATAACAAAGTGGATAGTAAACAAAGCATACTTGTTAACAAATGTCAGAACCTTGGGTTCATTAATCAGGGCCTGTTTCCAGCCCCCTTATTCAAACCCCCACTGTAATTGAATCTGCCAACTTAAAACAATGGACTTTTGAAGCTCACTTGGCCATTGCCTCCAGTAATTGTTTTAATTATCAAGGGGCTAGGGTTAAAGTACACACTGAATTGAATATCAGTAATTGGAGGGCATTGTGTGCCAATTGCGAAGATCAAGTACTTCTAGACTACCTAGAATATGGGTTCCAACTGTGTGTTGACAGAAGTAATTTTGTACATAATATTCATGTTGTTAACCACCAATCAGCGAAGCAATATCCAGCTGATATAGAAGCTTACTTCGAGAAAGAATTGAAACATAAGGCCATTGTTGGGCCTTGTGATGACATACCATTCTGATGTATTACTGTCAAAAATTGATGTGAGTCGAGCTTTTCGCAACCTTTGCACTGATCTGAGTGACTTTGACCTCCTTGGTCTTAGTTGGGGTGGCAAGTCTTACATAGATATAAGTATACCAATGGGTATGAAACCGGATCCGCTTTATGTCAGCATATCATCTGACATATTATGACATCACAAGGTGTAGCTATGTACAATTATATTGATGATGTCATATGTATTCATAAACGTCCATACGCCAATGCTGAATTTGACTTATTGTTTTCCCTATTCGAATTTCTAGGAGTCCCAGTTAATCCCAAGAAAGTTGTACCCCCAAGTAGGACTCTTACTTGTATGGGAATAGATGTAAATGTAGACACTAAGCAACTCACTATTCCTCACCAGAAAGTGTCAGACATTTTAGACTTGTGTAAAGTCTATATCAAAGCTAAAGCAATCACAAAGAAACAGTTCCAAAGTCTCCTGGGGAAATTACTATATCAATACAGATGTGTAGCCCCGGCTAGAATTTTTGTGAATAGACTATTGAATAAACTTAGAGCTGCTACTGGTCGAATTCAAATGGATGAAGAAATGGTGAAAGATTTGAACTGGTTCATCCAATTTCTAACACAATTTAATGGTACTGTTATGTTTGACACATGTAGACCACATTATCAAGTCTTTGTAGATACCTCCCTTAGTGGTATGGGAGCAAGCTGGGGTAATAATGTATATACAGTAACAAGACATCTTTTAGCTACCAGTGGACTGAATATAAATCAGTTAGAGATGCTAAATGTGCTTATTGCCTTGAAAATGTTTGGTAAATGCTGGAAAAATCATTGTGTTGAATTTAGGATTGACAATAAAGTTGTAGTTTTTGCACTGCAAAAGGGCAAAATCAAAGACCATTACATGCAAACAGTAGCAAGGTCTATCTGGTTAATTGCAGCCTCCAATGACATAAAGTAGCTGTATTCTCATATTCTAGGTGTTAACAATGTGAAGGCGGATGCCTTATCTAGACTGTTTGAAAAGGGGTTCAGGTACCAAGAGTGGTTTCAAGATTGCAACTGGTGGCCTGTACAGGGGTTTACTTTTACCCAAATTTACTTATCTAATTGTAGGTACCGCAGCTGAGGCACTTGTCACACAAGATACAAAAGATTGGAATCTGCACTCAGACCCCGTACTGCTACAGCCTACCTATCCAAACTTAGGTTATTTCTAGCCTTTGTCTCCTGGTTCCAATTTTCCCTGGTCCACGTGGACTCCCTCCTTGCCTTCCTTGAGTTTCTCACAAAAAATGGTTCCACCTCTGCTTCCCTTACAAGTTATGTATCCGCCCTCCGTCATTACTGCAAAATCTTTGATTTTGACCTTGCCCCTCTAAATCACAGGAAAGTCCATCTTTTTATTAAATCTGTTGCCATCAATGCCCCTTACACTCCTAAGTATAAAGCTAACTTCATCATTCCATGTATACCTAAAACACACCCCAAAAGCTGCATCCACAGTAGCCACTACATTTAAGAAAATACTTATACTACATAATGGGGTTTGGGGCCTTTTTGTCAGTAATGTAGTAGATTTTAACCCACTAATGTTAATGTAGATGTTATGTAATGTGTCTGTAAATAAAAGGCTCTTCTCCAACCCTTGGTATTGTTACTTAACTGCATTGTTACTCAACTCCTCATTATGGGGGGCAAGCAACAACAAACACAGTCCAGGGAGGTCATTAGTTTGTATGTCAACAAGTGTCAACCACAATTATAGTCTATTGTGTCAAGTTTAACCACTAATGAACAGTGTCACCACTTCCCACCATACTGTGCCTTATTTAAGCACAGTGCTGGGGTTGTCCATCACTTTATATGAATTTTGTGTGAGGAAAAAGCTTCCCACCCTCCGTCCCCATCATCCTCCCATCACACTTTTCTACAGGTTATATGGTTTTAGTACACCTTGTCACAGATTATCTTTACAATACTAATTTATACCAGACAGTTATGGGTTCAGTATTTACTCTATTTTATCACATACATGTACGTCTTTTAGTCTATTATTTTACAGTATCTTTAATGTGTATTCCATGTGGGGCATTTTTTGTCAGTAATGTAGTAGATTTTAACCCACTAATGTTAATGTAGATGTTATGTAATGTGTCTGTGTAAATAAAAGGCTCTTCTCCAACCCCTGGTATTGTTACTTAACTGCATTGTTACTCAACTCCTCATTATGGGGGCCTTCCCTGAACTGTCTAAGAAACATCAAATTTAAGTAATTTTCACACAATAATATACAAAACAGACATAATTTCGAAACTCTGTTCGCAGAGGGAGATCTAGTGGGGGATGTACGTTGAAAATCCCCAGATGGAAAATCCCCGGAAATCTGCAGAAAAATCCCCAGATCGGGCTTAGAAAATCCCCAGATAAAAAAATCCCTAAAGTAAGAGTCAAGGATAAGGTACACTTTATTTGGAGTTACTGAACTTAATATACATTCAGGTAGGGTCAATTGCTGCACTAAATATTAAGCTTTTAACCTGATTGGTTAAATTGCTGTTAACATTTCCTTTGATAGAATTAGTTCCTCAGTAGGTTTAAAAGCTCCTTTAAGATGTCTGTAATCTTAAAAACGTAAAAGGTGCGTGAATGGGTTCCAGATAGTACATTAAAGTGCTTAAATGTTGAGTTAATCTTTAAACATCTTCCTGAGCAGTTCTCAAAGAAAGAATCAGCCTATCTATCTATAGACAATGGGACAAATAAAAGCCATTTCTCATGATAGCAATTAACAGGGGCACACTAAATACAGGTAGATTAAATAACACAGTTATAAAATAGTTCTAACTTCTTTAAGAAACCAATCCATACAGGGTTAAAAACCTAATCTGATTAATTGGAAGCCACATGTATTCCCTGGAACAGGTAGATTAAAGACTACAGTTAAAAGTGGTTTCTTTAATCAATGAATAATAAAAAGGAAAAGAGAGGGACACACAATTGGTTTGAAGAGGACAGGAATTGGAAGCCACATCATAGACAAAGACAAACAAAGACAACACAACAATGCATTTGTCAATGTAAAGACTACAGTTAAAACTGGTTTCTTTAATCAATGAATAACAAAAACTAAAAGGGAGGGACAAAACACATTATTTTGAAGATGACAGGAATTAGAAGCCACACCATAGAAAAGACAAACAAGACAATAAAACAATACATTTGTCAATGTTATTGTATTGGTTTTTTTTATCTCAGGATTTTCAATCCGGGGATTTTCAATCTGGGGCTTTTCATATACAATCCTAGTGGGGGTGTAGGGGGCGCATGCCCCCCTTTTAGAGTTTGAAACCTTTGTCTTGGGGCCTTTTATCCCTATCTACTCCCCTCTCCAATCCCCCCTAGATCTGCCTCTATTGGGGTAATTTCCCTGTTTAAAGTGATACTTATTTTTCCCTTGTCACAGTCAAACTGTCCCAATATCAAAGGGGATTTGGCTCTTTCGTGTGTGTACTAAGTTAGATCTTAAACAAACTGAGGATTGCATCTTTTGTGGATAACTTTGTTAATAATCCTTTTTGTTAACCAGTGTATGTTTAAACATGACATAATGAGACATACAGGGTATGAACAAAAAGAAAGTGGACAAAAAGTATTGCACACTAGAACAAAAAGTATTTTATGCTTTTATATGAAACAAATTGGAACATATGTTAGTACTAACATTAAAAGTACATTTTACATTAACTTTTATAATTTTTTACACATATATCTGCTGTCTAACTTAACACAGCCTTATAGTATACACTACTCCCTTGAGGAAGTCTTCCATACTTTTCCACCATTTTGTATGGTAGCACACAGGTACTACCAGTTGTGAGACCAGGCAAAGCCTATGACCCTGTAGACTGCTCTGGTAGGCAGTCGACCCTGGTCTGAGAGAAAGGTCAGAGCAAAGGTCAAACTGAATGGCCATATGGGTGAAGTATAAGTAGCATAACAACATGTACAAGCTCTCAATCTACAAGCTCTAATTGCCAATAGGCCCATGTGAACTGTCATGGTTCATAAGGTTACAGCAGGTCATAAGGTCAAAGGAGTGGCATCTTAACCCACTCATGAAAGATTGTGATAAGAGTGGCATCTTAACCCACTCACAAATACTTGTTTTTCTATCCACCAACACATCAGTAAAACACTGTTTGGGAAATTTTATTATACATGTTAGTTATATACATGTTGTTAGGTAAAACAGGATAAAATTTTTAAAAGAACTTAAGAATTTTAACTGGCCCAACAGGCATACATAAAAGCATCTGGTGCTATAAAACCTCATAACAATGTAATACTCCAGCATATAACACAATAAACTGACAACTTGTGTCCACAGCATCTAGTGCTATCTACCTCTGGCACCACATAGTATGTGCCTAACAATATAACAATGTAAATAATGTAACCATAGTGGTGGAAGCAGAGTAAGAAGGGGGCAGGAGGTGGACTATTTTCAAGGTGTTCTTTCAATGATAACTCAAGTTCAAATGATCATGCATTCAGGGATGAAATCAATCAAGCAGCAAGGACCCCTAATTGATTGGTTGACCCAGATGTCATAGGTTAGTATTCTATAGTCCATAGCATACAATCAACCGAATACTAGTTAAGGTAACATGAAACTAAATGGTGACAACTGCCGAGGCAGGCCCCTATCAGGCCTTGCCCACAACAGTTGTGAGACCAGGCAAAGCCTATGACCCTGTAGACTGCTCTGGTAGGCAGTCGACCCTGGTCTGAGAGAAAGGTCAGAGCAAAGGTCAAACTGAATGGCCATATGGGTGAAGTATAAGTAGCATAATAACGTGTACAAGCTCTCAATCTACAAGCTCTAATTGCCAATAGGCCCATGTGAACTGTCATGGTTCATAAGGTTACAGCAGGTCATAAGGTCAAAGGAGTGGCATCTTAACCCACTCATGAAAGATTGTGATAAGAGTGGCATCTTAACCCACTCACAAATACTTGTTTTTCTATCCACCAACACATCAGTAAAACACTGTTTGGGAAATTTTATTATACATGTTAGTTATATACATGTTGTTAGGTAAAACAGGATAAAATTTTTAAAAGAATTTAAGAATTTTAACTGGCCCAAACCCAAATCACAAGGAAGAGGGGAAGATGGAAGAAAAAGTGGAGGGGATAATGGATGCTGCTGTGGATGCATTTTGAAGATAAGTCCAAATAGAAGGACTCCTCCATAGCCCATGAGCCATAATGTTCTGAAGGGGTACATGTGAATCAAAGGCCAAAGTGGCCCCAGATCTGCAAAATGCATGGAACCCATAGGCTGCAGGGTCAAGATGGAGTGAGGTGACAATGGATATAAGGGCATCCCTGATATAAGTATCAATCACTGGGCGAAAAGGGGGGGACTTGGAAGCAAATAAAGGGAAAGAAGGTGGCAAGGGAGGTGAGTCCAGTAATTTTTTAAGGGCCAACACTGGGCACAAGAAGGGATGGTCTAATTGAGGAATTTGCACCACATGATGGCCAACTCTATCCTGTAAGGTCTTTGTCCATTTTAACAGAACATGGGCCCCCGGGGGAGCAAAAATGACATCTTGACAGTTGAGATGCCTGAAATAGTCATACTGCCTAGTGGAATGTGGAGCAATGTTTGACATGCACAAAAATCCAAAGAATGCCAACAAAAAGGCGGCCCTAAACAGAGGGGGATCAGATAATAATTCACATGCTTGAGAAATTTTACAAAGTGTTGGGATATCAAAAGTACCTCTGGGAATAGGTTTGAACCTAGAATTAATGGTGAGGCTTCGTAGATATAAAGTGACAGTATGATTATACAGGTCCTCAGCAGGTAACTTGTAAAATTTTGCCATTGATCTAAGGGAGGACAGATAATTTTTGATCACTTTGGGCGAAAGATCATTGGCATGAAGGAATTCAAGAAAACACAATATGTTATGCAAATGCCAGGAAGGTCCTGAAATGAGTACTGTGAGAACTTCTGGTGGAGGGTCTGTATGCTGAGCCAATTCTTGCAGTAGCCAAGGAAATTAGCTCCAAAGAGGCAGGTGTAGCGCCTGAAATTAGATACCAATATCCAAATTAAAATAATCAGGAGGTACTCTATGAAATTGATACCTAGTGTCAAGATCATGTTTAATATAATCTGGGATAGCCTTATCAGAGTAAAGCCTGGACAGAGCATCAGCCACCCTGTTGGTCTTGCCACTAATGTGCAGTATGTCTAATTCAATGTCATATACTGACACAATAAGCCAAATATTCCTTAGACAGCAAGCCAAAAATTGGTCCCTAGTTCTACTGGTCTGGATCACCTGAACAACTGCCAAATTGTCACACCTAAACAAAACTTTCTTATGGGCCCATTGTTCAGCCCACACTCTAAGAGCTACAAGAATATTTATCATTTCAAAGTTAGTTATATTTCTGAACCGCTCAGGTATCCCAAAAATTGAAGTGGAATAAACGTTCTCATTCCACACCCCTCCCATACCAGTGAGGGAAGCGTCAATATGGAGGGTTTCATTGCCTTGAAGGGGTTGCTTTCTGAAGATTGTAATGCCATTATAGGCTGGAAGGAACTTAATAAACCAAAATAGATCTTTCTTAAATTCCTCATTCAAACATATACGTCGTTTACCTGAATTCTTCCTAAATAACCACAAAATTCTATTAACAAACATACGAGCCGGACGAACGCACCTATGCACATATAACAGTTTACCAAGAAGAGATTGGAAAGCATGTTTACTAATGCAAGTCCTGCCATATATGGAAGTACATTCTTGAAGAATACTATCAATCTTGGATGTTGGAATACTAATGGAATTCGCATCAATATTAACCTCAATTCCAAGACATATAAGGACTTTTGAGGGGGGGTCACATTTGGCAGGATTAATAGGCAGGCCTAGTTCTAACAACAGGTCATGTAAAGCATGGAACGCCAAGTGAGCCTTATGTTTAGGTGACACTATAATAAAATCGTCAATATAGGCAAACACGTCAAATCCTTTTTTCTTCATAATAAATCTGACGGCGTCGGAAGCTAACTGAAACGACACACTCCCGTGCACCCAGCCGAATGCTATAGCCCCGTCAATAAAGTAGCTATCACCCCATTTAAGACCAAACTTTAAACCATCCCTAGGGTCAACCCTAAGGTTCCTAAAAGCACGTGACACATCAATCTTGATGAGGTGGGGGTCATCGTTACAGTTTATGATCTCCTGAACAATATTATCTACTGTTGGGAACTTAAGGGTGAAATGCGAACCGTCAAATAAGGTTTTATCAACAAAATGATTAACTGAGGCACCAGCAGGATATGAGAGATCAAGTATAACTCTACGTTTGTTAAGGTCCTTGGGACGAGTAAGAAGGGGAGAACAGTGATAGTTATCATGAGGGACCTTTGCAACAGGACCTAAGATGGCACCTAAAGCCATTTCTTTCTCTAAATACTCAGTAACAGCTTCAGGATACTGAACAGCAGAAGCATGATTGGATACATCAGTATTGTGTAAATTATGGCCCTCTGTTAAAGAAAGGGGAAATCCGAACTTTAAATACTGAATCACTCGTTTATCTGGATAATTAGACAAGTACCTTTCCCAAGCTGGGATATTCAAAGAAGAAGACACCGGAATTCTGGCCATTTTATAATTCGGAAGATTAGTACTTTGAATAATTTCAGCAACTGCCACAAATTGCTCAACGGTATCAATGCTTTGTGGAAGTCTATCAGGACCCACAAAGCAGAAGTTGGTTTCATCATGTGCTAAATACCCAGTAGTCTTATGCGGATCGTTTATGTCTCTGAGAAGGGTGAGCTGCTCACCCAAAGTACAAGAATTGCAAGGCAAACTGGCATTACTCTGCTGCGGGGTTATCGGCACTGGATCTGAAAATGTGTTAGTTGTGTTAGAATCACCCTCATCAAGCAGAGCGTGACTACCATCTTTATCAACGCCACCATTGTGACATAAAAATGCAGTCTCATACGAAGCAAACTGCTCCACATATTCATGAGGACTGACGCCCTCCAAGACTATTTCTCTTGGTAGACCATCGTCCTGCATATGACACAGTTGATCAATTAGACGCTGCATATACTCAGTGTAACTACAACCAAAGTTTTGTCTACATTGTAAGTCCTTCAAGTAATCAGAATACATATCTACCTCATAAGGTGCAGCATCTAAACTCAGACAGTCATCTCTGACATAAACAAACTCCAGCACCTGAAGAGTACCCTCAGGAACTGAAGGGCAATGACTAAGGTGCCAGATACTCGGATTTACATGACCTGTAGCCCAGTAAAAGCCCTTCAACACACAGTAACTTCCCACATGGATATAAACCAACCTGTATTCTAACCAATCATCAAATTTTTTCCAATTCATCACTGACATACCACAGATGCCACCTGAACAATGAGTATCTGGCACCTCAGCTTCAAGCAATGCGACATCTTCAACCGCAGTACTCTCTTTTACTTGATGGTCACACTGTGACAATGGATTAGCTGTGTTAAGGTCAAGGTTATCAACACTGATTACAGCACCAGGAGTCATGGTTTTATCTACATGATGCCCTGCAAATGAAGAGATACACATTTCATTAACAAGCCCAACAGAAAAACCTGATTGGGCTGGGGGTTTACATTGCAAATAATAATATACACTAGATTTATCATCATAACTCATCAACTTGCAAGGCTTAAGAACCTAGGCATAATCCTCACACCCATGAGGACCAACTCTACCAACCCCGGCACTAATATTGCCCCTAGAAACAACATTACTTACTTCAACATTTACCTTCAACTCATTTCGTATCAAATTATCATTTACAGTGTCACTTTGAGAAAAAGCTTCAAAAGAAGAATTTAAATAATAATTACTGGAAGCTTCAGGTGATCCAGCGTTCTCCTATTTACTAGCCTGCTTGTCCTGCTGCTTGATGTTACCCTTTAAATGACACTTTGTCTCTGGGTGTGTATTACTCCTACCCTGCTTCCAACAGTATGCACAGTTATGTTTGTAAATACCATGGTGACCTTCATGAGTACAAGAATTGTCATTATAATATCTACATGTCCTTCCCTTCTGTTGCTGAGATAAAGTTCGACCATTCACCAAAGCCACCTGTGAAGTACTAAGCCTGTTCAATGCCCACTGAGTTGAATCACTCCAGGCTAGTCGACCTTCTTCCACCTCATGCATTGAACAGGCATAAGCCTCTCTGACTGCAGGCCAAGGGATGGATGACGCGTCTCGCATAGTAAAAACCATTTGAGTAAGTACCGACCTTAGGACATCATTGTCCTGTATCTGGATAGCATTAGTCAGCTGCCCTGCCACCCACTGGGGAACCGAAAGGTCATCATAACCAATCCTCTTCTTGGTGGCCCCACCAGTATAGCCCTTGTTGGGCCACCTAAACTGTGGATACAAAGCAGTCGTGTCTGTATTGTTATATCTACCAGATCGCTTAGACACTGGCTTACCTTGGATTAGTTCCTGCCCAGTTCCTTGCTCATAATGGGACAGCAGTTGAGTGACGGCGTCATTCACAGTCGGCATCCTCCTCAACGTGTCAACAGTGGGCACAGTGGGCTGCCTAACAGCTGAATCGTCAGTAGATCTAAAAATATGATTGTTCAGATGGCCATTAGATGGAGCAAATAACTCTGAATTCGCTGAACGAATGAGACTGGGTTTAGCTGAGACATGTCTATCCTCAGCATTGGCGGAAGTACGACGGTTACCCCTCACTTGCCCAGGCAACTCAGGAACAGTGGGTGGTGGACGAGCTGTAAATAATTCCCTAGGGTTCAACGACTCTGAGGGCACGGCTGTGCACTGAGATCTATGATTTTGAACTGTGGGCCTCTCATCTATGGTGACCAGTCGAGCACCAGTGGAGGGCGAACATACAGGCGTCGAGTTGACTGTGTTCTGCCTCTCCAGATCATCCATACGACGCATGATCTGCCGGTTAGAGTCGTCTAACTTCTGTAGGAAAGCCACGAGGACAGTGTTATTGGCTTCACCAGGGGCAGAGTTGGAAGTCAATTGCATGGCAGGGACTTCAGAGGAACCGTTAGCGTCAGAAATCAGATACGAACCGTCGTTTGACTGTGAATTCCTGACGCCCTCCCTGGCAGCCTTCCTACATGATCTAGATGATGCAGCAGGTAGTGACTTCTTCTTGTTAGTCGATGCCGGAGTTTTCTTGTTCTTCATATTGGATTTCATTATGATATCACAGGATATGTATGTATAATATGTGCAATAGAACTAAAATACTAAAATACTAAAAGCAAAGCACAATCCGGCACAAAATCACACATAGCCACCAAACTATTTTCAAGGTGTTCTTTCAATGATAACTCAAGTTCAAATGATCATGCATTCAGGGATGAAATCAATCAAGCAGCAAGGACCCCTAATTGATTGGTTGACCCAGATGTCATAGGTACTACAATTACAATTAACTGCTACCTTTCCCGTTTTACCTCTAAGGATAATTACATTTAGCAATCAGTAGAATACCTTTTAAAGATTGTCGAAATTACAATTACAACATTCCCCTCTTGTCATTCAACTATGCTTTCATACTGCAAAGACAACAACTTTTGCCTTGATGCCACACATTACAGGGAAACCACAGCCCAAGGAATTATGTTAATCTCTATGCCTAACATAAGATTCTTTGTTGACCCCCTTTATAGTATATGCCAGTATTATAAATGTCAAATGTCACATATGGAAAACATAAAAATATACATGCAGTACATGCAATATATAATTTAGTTTGTATGTACAAAAAAGTTCTACATAAAAAATGAAATACTTTTTGTCCCATGTCTGATACTTTTTGTCCAGTTACTTTTTGTCTGGGTGCAATACTTTTTGTCAAGTTACTTTTTGTCCTAAAATCGAGATGTACAATTTACAAAACCAGAATCACTCACCCCAATTAGTAATTTATTACTGCATTTCTATGTTTAGTTAGAATTTGCTACAGTAGCTATAAGATTATATTGAAAAAAAGTTTCATCAAATTTAATCAATTGATTTATGTATTTTTAAAGGACAATGATGAGTGAATCAGTTATTTTAAATGAAAAGCTGAAAACAAGAAACATTGTCGGGAACCAAATTTAGATTAAAGTATACTTTTCTCCAAGCTTTTTTATAGTTATACAATTGTTCATTATGGAAAGCCCCTTTGAAGCTTACTCTATGATTTCATGTTATTATGTTTAATATGTTTGTTATCTGTGACCTCATATCTTCTCATGAATATTAATGACCTGAGTGCTTCCATTTTATAAAATATTGTTTGGAAACCCCAGGGGAAATATGTGTCCTCATATCTTCTCATCAATATTAATGAAAAATCCTATACGAAAAAACTTCAGAAAAATTCACAATAGAAAATCCTAATAGAAAAAACCCTAGCAGTGTTGGTTTATTTATTTGGGGTTTTACGTCGCCTTCAACACTGTACAGGTCATATCACGACAGGTAGTTGGAAGGGCAGAGGAAACCTGTACATACAGTTCGTTAGGGTTCTGTACTGTAAACTGCCGACCAACGGCAAGCAACTACCAGCTTTCCCACTTGAGGCCGTCCCGGGAATAGAACCCCGGCCTCAGAGGTGGGAGGTGAGAGTGTTACCACTCTGCCACCGTGGCCCCTCCTAGCAGTGTTGAAAAAATACCCCAAAATGTTAATATTAATGAAAAAAACCTACAGGAAAATCTTCAGAAAAATTCACCATAGAAAACTAGTGTATCAACATGTAATCTTAATAGAAAAAACCCTAGCAGTGTTGGAAAAATACCCCAAAATATGTTACATGGTGTATGCTATTTGGCAGTGCTTGTGTAAATGTGTTATGTACCATTTAGTTAGGGGGCTTTTATACTCAGGTATTTTCTACTGCAAGTTTTTACAGAGGCTTTGTTTTTGCTAGAGGCTTTTTCAGTGACTTGACCATCAGTACAATATAATAAGTGTTGGCATTTTGTCATTCCTGTCCAATAGAATCGCCAGCGTTTTGTCCTTCCCTGCAATTTTGACCATTGGGGTTTTGTTTGTTCACCGCATGATTTGTCCCCCTGCAAAATGTCCACATATGAAATATACATACTCGCAACAACCCGGGTCCCCCTTTCAGAAAATCCCGTATCTGCCTGTGGTTCGTAAACACCTTTCAAATGGTGTTTTAATTGTAACAAAAGACTGATTTTCAAGCAGTTAAAGATAAACAAAATTTTACATTGCATGGATAAAAATTATTGTCAAACAAATTATTGTTTGAACCCAAAATAAGGACTAAAAGTGTTTGATAAGTGATATCCAAGTACCTGCTTCAACTACAGAAATGACAAATTTTATCATTTTAAAGACAAAAACTAGTAGATTTTGAGAGTTTTCATTTGAAGACTTTTCATTTTATATTGTCTGAGATATTGTTAAATATGTTGCGAAGACACAGAAACTAGTGCTAGCACGAAAACTGGATTGTTGACATAAATTATGTTTTTCGCTAGGTATTAGTTTAGAATTACATTAGCCAACAACAATTCACTTGAAATACAATGGAATTTTATATTTGTTTATTTATACAGCTGTTCCAGTGTCATGATTATTATAAAATCCAAGCAACTTTAAACAAGGTCTGCTACTATGACCTATCCTGGGGAATAATGCTGAAAAACTGATAAACCACATCAGCTGTCCTGCATAAAAAGTTGCTTGTACATATGACACAATCTGCCTTTATAAAGTGCTCATGTAGATCTCTTGAAACACTAAGTGCAGATCACTCTTGTGCAGTTATTTTATTACTCATTTGTGTAATTTTTCAGTGGAACAACATCATGCAGACGTTCATACAAGATCACCTAGAGCCGACGACAACACAGTAGTCATAGCCTGTTAAAATGAATGAATGACCCAAAATATTAGTTGTGAATAATTGGTACAGTTATTTTCTTTACACAGTTCCTTCAGAAAAGTTTTTAATCATATTTAATACTTTAGCGGGCATCTATGTTTACAGCTACTGTAATCCTGACCTTCACAAGTCACAATAAAAGTCATATGATTCATAAGATCAGAATTTTTGAGGGAGTCCAGGACAAAATGCCGGTGGGCAAAATGCTGGTCAAAATTGCATAGACGGACAAAATGCCAGCCGGTTTTGGGGGTGGGTGTACAAAATGCCGGTCTGGGTGTACAAAAATTTGAATTAGTTCAATTTCACAGTAAATTCCAATATTTTAAAATATTTAAATCTATAAAAATCTATAATCTTCAATCTACAAAATCATATATTTCGATATGAAAGTTACTTTGTATCTGGTTTTTTGTATAGTTATATATGAAACTAAGTTTTACATGAAATAGTTCCTTTCAAGAACTATTAATATCATTTGAAAATATTTATTTTAATTAAAACATAAGTGGCCACTTGGAAATAAAGCAGAATGTACCATGGACATTTGTGCTTGATCACCCTTCAACTTGGAGGTTCATAGAGCATTTGAGAGATGATGCAGCTCTGGCAATTACCCATTTCCTTCAAGATGCCTGAGAAAATGTACAAGAGATCTTTATGAGAGAGTTTTTCAACCCATGTGTGCAGAGGTCAAACCAAACCATCTCAATTGAAGATTTTTGAATGGCATTGGGCATGGCATTTAACTGAAATGATATTGTTGTTTTGAAACAGAAATGTGTGATATAAGTGTTAAATATATTGGCATCAATGTCTATTTGTTACAGAAATGTGTGATATAAGTGTTATATGTATCAATGTTGAATGTTCACTTTGTCATATATAATGTGCCAATAGTACTTAAAAATATATTTTTGTGTTAAAGTATTTGTATTAAACTGTTTATTCAGCATTATTTTTTCATTGAAAAATGATTTGATGAAACCATTCTTTTTGTCCACCCTGCCCCAAAACCGGCTGGCATTTTGTCCGTCTATGCAAATTTGACAGATATTTTGTCCACCAGCATTTTGTCCACACACTGTTTTGAGGACAATCACTGCCAAATACTTGCAACATTAAGATTATCACCGATTTTTGAAAATAACTTCATCTGGATGTTTTATATCCATAACAGTGAAGAAAAAACAGGGGGTCAACGTTGATTTTTTTTATTGAAGGTAGAAGTTCATCCATGATTTCTCACATTTGCATAATTTACATAACCTGAATTAAGAAAGGGCTACACATAATATGTTGCAGTATTTTCATTCAACATGTCATTATTTTTAATATGACTTTGTGATATCATAGGTCACATCTAACTTTACAAAATTAAACAGCATAATTAAAGAACAGTACAAGTGAATACAGTTTCTGCCAAAGGAACTCTGTGATGGAGCTTCTCTAATTGCACTGAATCTCTCATTAAAAACCAACACAATTTCAGACAAAAATGTAATTTGTGAAAATTTAAACAATACGAATTTTGTGATATTTCATTGAAACAAAATCCATACAAAATCAATCAAAAATTTATAATAAAAAGTGGGGATCACCACACAAAATATTGTCAAAGCTATGAACCGAACTTCATATTTGCAGTGAAGATTTAATAAATACAGCATAATTACCACATCTTATGTTTTTATATCAAACTTAATTGGTTGGAAACTGCTGTCTCTTTGAGAACCAGTTATAATTAATTTCACTTATATTGAATAAAATTGCAAACATTGTGGCATTTTTGACGATATTTTAAAATAAACTATCAGTGGCTACAAAACTTGTCACTGTGCTGTTGTTAACAACACAGTTCCTTTGAACTCAAAAAAGTAGTTTAAAACTTATCCTCTTTTTGTCTGGTTAGATTGTCGCAAAAAAATTTTATAAAGAGGTGTGTTAGATTGCAGTGACATTTTATAAACAAATTTGTTTCTGGTTATATTATAAAAAGACAAAAGGACTTTTATACAAAGTTAATTAGATAAATAGTGCTGTGATGTCATGCCTTGCAATATCAAGTCATTGGAAGATATTATCCCAGTTAAAATGTCTACTGCACCATGTAGGTTTCGCTTTTTGAAACACTATAATGAATCATTATTTGTCTTGCCTTCACTCTTTGGAAGAGTGACTTTTTACATAAACAGCAGAATAACTTTTGCCACATTTTCCTAACCTCGGCAAGTCTTATTGCATAAATCAGTGGGTCACATACACTATTTAGCAAGACAACACATTCGGCAAGATGCTTTATATCTTTATTATTGTAATAGGTATCATAGCCAGTAGGACCTTTTATCTGAAATATAATCTCTGCAATAACGACTGGAAACCAGCATACAAAGAAAGATCCCACATTAAGAATTGTTATCACTAAAACTTTGTTATTATGTGTAGCTTGGTGATTCTGAAAATCGTGAAGTCTCTGCTGTCTGCGAACTGCTTTGTACATGTATATATTTACTACAACAATACCTATGAAGCATCCTAGGATAAATGGCAAACGAAAAATATCCTTAGTTTCCATTCTAGTATAGATTGTCCAGTCTGAAATTTTCAAGACAAGCTGCTTTTCTGGGAGATATGTGGATATCACCACTAAAATGACTGGAATAATCCACACTGTTGCCAATCTGCATACAATGTATCTGCCTCTGATCCAAGTACTGTAGTGAAGTGGTCTTATAATGGCCACATAGTGTTCCATTACTAATAGTATTAAGTGGAGCAAAATGACAAAGAGCAAATATTCATACAGATACAGAAGATCTGTCACAAAACTCACAATGATACTTGAAGGCAATAACAAGTCCGCTATTATAAGACTTTTTATCAATGCAAAATAGGATTTTCTGGATGTTTTAATCCTGTGGAGTATCATTAATAGAAGAGAATTCATTGTTGTCCCAGTAATAGCTGTTCCAAAAGCTAACACAGTTGTAAAGATTTTTACAATCGTACCCATTTTACATTATGTTTTAAGCACAGAATTTTCTTTGTATAGGTAGTTGTCAGTTTAACATTTGTGATGTTACAATTGCTGTAATCACTCAGTCTTTTATCTTGTACTTTATCGCTTGGCCATACAAATTACAGCACACAGTTTGACAACTAATATCAGAATTTATTGATAGGGGTTCTACATGATTAGGATCACCAGAAAGTAATTTTCACATAGAACAACCATGTTGTAAATGGAATTTCAACACAATGATATATAATAATAAAAAAAACTCTTCCAGGGATGAGGATTTCAGAAGCATTTTTTTCAAAAGTAATTTTCGATAATCCTACTCTGAGACCTTTGCATTTTGCGGGTTTACCAAAATTATTTTTCATTTTTGCTTGATTGTTTTGATATTCAAATATATGCATATTAGAATGCCTCATAACAGGCATAAAATAGGTACCTGGTAGCTGTCAACCTGTTCAAACCTCTTTCTGCACCACCTTCAGCAACCAAATTAACCACTTGGGGTTTGTGACTGGATTTAAACCCCGAACCAAAGAATAAGGCAGCTAGTATATTACCATGTGACATGAACCTGTGTCTTGTGAGCAGTCATCATTTATCATTTACAAATAAGTATTCTCGTAAATCATTGAAATTATTTAAATATATATTTGAATAAGTATATATGTTTGTTTATTTCTGACACAGCAAATTCGATTGTTGTCGATCTATTGTGTGACTAGAAATATGTTCAGCTGTCTAGTTTTTGTTTTCTGTAAGAAAAAGTTAAAATTAACACACTTCAAATCAAGAAATATATACATCACCCCAAAGTCTATGCCCAACGCATGGACACTGACTAGATGATAAGAATTTGTGTTCTATGTTATTTTTAAGACTGTTTATGTACAATTACTGATAAAACAGTGAGAACAAAATTTTCAACACACCGTGTGTAATGCATTCAGTGACAAAACCTTCATAGGGTGACTGCTTAAATACCTCTAAACATACACATAACGGTTTTTGGTGTATTCAATCAAGTGTTTGCCAAATACTTTAATTTTATTTGTTCAGAATTTAATGTATAATGTTCTTTCAGTCCTGTGTCATTTGTTGATTTCTCCTCCGCTGTACAAAGGGAATAGCTGTAATGAGTAATCCACCAACCAATTGCACTGCCCCCAGCACATAGAATGGTAAGACGGCACTGCCAGAGATTTCCATCAGTATACCTAGTAGAAAAAAAGAACAAGGTTACCAAATCATTATATAAAATTTCACAATGCTTGGGGTTTGCCACCAGTTGCTAATGTGTGAGCTCAAGGAAGTGAGGAAAAAGATAATGGTATTTGGTATTTATGAAGTTTCACTTCAAAAATTTTATGTAGAATTTGTCTGTGGCACGATTGCAAATGCGGACTTTATTACAATGGCTTAACGCAGAAATATAGTGATATTGTTATAAATTTAACAGACATCTAGGGTTGCTTTGGAATATGGTCTGGCAAAATTGAGTAAGCGTATGTAAAATGTTACTGATAAAATTGCAATGTTAATAATAACAACTATTTAAAATTATTAAAAATTGAGATTATTAAACATCTGCCCTTTACTACTTGAACTGCAGACAGGTCTTCAAGTCAAACCAAAATTGTTTGAGGCTACATATAGTAAGGTAGGTTCCCATAAGGTTGGTGAAATGATCAACTCAACAAACAAGACAAGATTGTAAAATATTGATCATTTAGAAAATGGGACGACAGAAATCTATATAAGGTTCCCACTGGTCTCCTTACAAGTGTTACATGGGTGTTAGTTCCCTTCATTATGTTGAGCTGTTAACCACTATATCGCCAAGTAAAATCCGGTTCTCTGATGTTACAGATAACACAAGGTCAAAAGAGCACCCTCCCACTCCAAGTTGTTGTACTGACAGCAAACTCACATATCACCTCTGAGATAAGAGTTCATATCCCAGTCCAATCTCATGTTACAAAGCTAGTGGTGGTTTGTCCATAGTTACTTTACAATTCAGAAAATTCACCAATTGTATGTACAGGTACTTGTTTTGTTGGGTCTTCTCGGTACCTTTCAAATAACCCATAATCCAACTAACCAATACAAAGGCACGAGGCTCGGACAAACATGAAATAGATAAATAATTTAACCCAATTAAGCTACAACCTGTACTTTCCATACTGGAAAATGAAATATGACAACATATATGAATACATATTCACACAATTTCGGCCTTGGAATGTATTACAGGAGAAAGACAAGTGATAAAATATAAACTTGACTATAGTGATAAAATATAAATTTGACCATAAAATGCAACATTCACATATATTAAATGTATTAATGCAACGATAGCTCATAAAGAAGATATAAACATTGTCTTCTGAAAGATATTTTAGAAGCTAAATATCACAAAATTACTGCAGATAGCATACCCACCTGATGACACAAGGCAAAGTGTCATTGTGACTCCTAATAATGTATGTATGATACCAGCACCTTTACTGATATTGCTGCCATTCAACAAATGGACCACGATAGCATACTGAAGACTGGAATAGCCAGCTAAAACAATAAAGATAAAGAGTATAATTTTACTTATTGCAGACTCTCAGAGAAATACATAAACTAATATTCAACTGCCAGCACAAAATTATTATGAAACACAAATTTTATTAACGATAGTATCGTAAGCTGTGAAATCGAGGAAGTGTGACAGTCGCTTAACATTCGGAGAAGTGTAGCTGCACCATAAGCGGTCTGTGAGCAAATCAGAAAATACGATAACTGGTACCAAAAACTTGTTGGTTTGGTGTTGTTTTGTGCTGAACTTAAGTAGACAAAAAGGGAACTATATGCACGTGTAGTGATATAGAGGTGTGATGAAAGGTCACCTTGTGCATCCATTTGTCTTGGTAAGAGAAGATGTGGTTTTTGTGCTAAGTATCTTTATCAATTTATTCCAGTGTAATGATGGTTTTCTGTGACTAAATATTGCTGCTAAATGATAAACTAGTGTGTGTAGAGTACTATAAACTAATTTTTAGGAGGTGACATTCTTTTGAAGTGATATAAAAACTGTGTAAAAGTTGACCCAGTTTTATGCACGTGGAATGTGATTCACCCATGTTGTGGTTATGTTATGGAGAATGCCCGAACAAGTGTGGATTCTTTGATTTGAAAGCTCGAGGCCGACAGGCTGAGAGCTTTGAAATCAAAGAATCCACACTTTTTGAGGGCATTCTCTAACTTAAAATATATATCATTTTGTAAATATGCAATAAGGTTAATCTGATTATTCCTTTCAATATTATTGTTTAATATAAATTACCACAACACTTAAACCAATTACGGATGTGGAGTGATCACCATTATGTTAATTTATTATGCCTATATTTTATAATATATTCTATGGAAATCCTAAAGGGTTATCAAATTAAAAAAAAAAATGTATTACAAAATAATAAATTGTTCAGCATGGTTACTGTTATTCAGTTATGGTACATCAAAAACATATTTTAATTATACTAAGTTTTAACAGATTCTGTTAATTCTGTAAAAATCATATACTATAATGATTTTGGTAACTATTCCTTATTTGCAGTACAATGCCTGTAGAGGGTTATCATAGTATATGTATTTCATATGCAGTGTTTGCCAGCATTTTCAAAAATGTGTGGATTCTTTAAAACCATTCAGGCATGAAAATTCACCATCCACTTGCATATCTGTGTGGTGTCTTCATTCTATTTATATTTTGCTGACAAATTGTTAAATGGATTAAAATACTGATGAAAATGATATATTTTATTTCTCAGAATACATTATAGAGAATTTGGCTGGGTCAGTTTATAAAGATACAGCTTTCAATGCTGTAGACATTCTGTTTAGGGGACAAAACATTTGCAGAAATTGCAGCAATAAAACTTGGCCAGATTTTTAGATATTTCTGACAATGAATTGATACAAACCTGCAAAAAAATAACAGTACTGCATGTAAAGAAGGGAATCATTTAGATTATCAAACTAATTAGGAAGACATTTCTGATGTTGAAGATCTAATTCAATTTTACTACTGCTTAATACTGCTTAAGGTTATTACTTTGCCATGAAATCCAAGTGTGGATTCTTTTTAAGAATCTACAGTTTTGGTGAAAAGAATCTACAGAAAAGTGTAGATTCTTAAAAATAATCTACACTTTTAACAATAGTATGACATCACAAGTATGTTTTAATTTGAAATAGTGTCCCAATGCCCTTGTCCTTGATGAATATTTGCATAAATATAATGGACTCTTGAGTACTGAACACTGATTTCTGTTTACACTACCATTGATAAGATCTCTCCCTGATGAAATGTGTACCAACCGGACGGGGACCGTAACATGCTTTTGAACACTGCTATTGATTTGATGTAGAAGCGTGAATCAGTTTATGGGTCTAATTTTGGTGAATTTTTGACTTTGAACCTGAATAACACAACGATTATTTCATATATTTTTAATGTTAATACCTCAAATAATAGGTGTGTTATCTGTTTATTACTGTACCAAATTTTAAACCCCTAATATTTATGCAAATATTAAAAGTTTTACTTTTTTTTGTCTCTAATTGACCAAAACCCTTTAATCAGTTTTTGGGTCTATTTGGAAAATATGGTAAACACTGAATGAATACTTCCACTATATGAAGTGTACCATAGATGGCATATTATATGTGGTCAGTATAATCAAATAATGAGCCTGTTTTACCAATTTCAAATGTGAAGTAGTGTCTCTGCATATTTATATTTCTAGAATGTGAAGTGTTATTTGGTGGAAGTAATGATCAGTGCATGGGTCTTATTTTGGTATCTTTTTTAGTTCAAACCTTAATAACACATCCAGTATTTTATTTGTTTTCATGTTGATAGCTCAGATGTTATCCCTTTATCATTGTACCAGATATATTTTCTAAATATTTGTAGAAATACTAAACACATTGTCTTTTTGTCTCTTTTTGCTGAAAACGCTGTGATCAGTGTATGGGTCTATTTTTTTAAAAAAATGTTACACTTGACTTATCACTTTAGAAATTTACATATGTACTGTTACCTGTGGTCACTTAGGACTGACCAAATCATGATTTCAAATTGTTCAAATGGAGGTATTGTTTTCACCCATGGCATCTAGCTGTGCTGACAGGTGAATGGATGGGTGGGCAAATGGGCAGGGGCAAATATCTTGTCTGGCCTGTATCTCAGAATCTGTTAGATGTTACCAAAGATGTTAATACTTGATAGGGGTATAGGTTAGGGGTTATTGATGTGCAATGTCATACTGTTAGTCTGACCTTTGACCTTGACTCTGTATGTTTTCTACAGAAATATTTCAAACATATTTTTCTCATGACAATGATATATAGATTGCTGCAACTGATTCTGACCTCCACCAAGGAGGTGTCATTTTTATAATGGGGGTCACGGAGGCGCAGTGCTAACACACTCGCCTCCCATGTCTGAGATCAGAGTTCCAATCCTGGCCTGACCTCATGGGGGAAAGTGACTTGCCTTTCGCCAGCAGTTTACAGTACAGAAGCTTGGCCAACTTTATGTACTGGTTTCCTCTTCCCTTCTAACTACCTGTCATAATATGACCTGTACAGTGTTGAAAGCAACGTAAAAACCCAAATAAATAAATATTTTTGTAACTGTCTGCTTGTCTCTTTGTCTGCTTGTCGTTAGCAGGATATTCTAAATACCACTAGTTGGATCTTCTTGAAAAGAAATCAGAAGATGTGTCCAACATAGATCCTGTTAAACTTTTTGAGTGATCTGGATTCTCATCTGGATACAAAAAATAACTTGGATTTATATATTTACTTATTATTACAGGCCTTGGCAGAGGTATGCACTCTCCAAGTGCTCTGGTTATAGGTAATTCTCCTAATTATGTTATTTACAATGACAGCAATACTCCAATGAATAAATTTTAAAGCTTCACAACTTTTTATTTACCAATTAATAATTTGATATTGCCTTGATTTACATACATTTTATCCCTCTTAGTTGTTATTTGTCTTGTACACTAGTATAGCTTACAAAGTCAAAGTTTCGGTTTTACGTCCCGTTCAACAGCCAGGGTAGTATAGCTTACAATGCAAGTTCTTTATTTAATGTTGTCCATTGCTATTTCCCCAGACTGTTAAACTTTATTAAGAGTGATGAACAGAAAAATAAAAATGTTGCAATAAAACACCACAAACATAAATATGTGTTTGCATTTGTAATTTTTCATCCAACACACAAAAGGTTTTATAATTGAAGTACTTGAAGACACCCCACTACACAAAATACTTGCCAAAATTGGCTCAAAACTTGGGCAGTGTCCTTGTGTTACAGTCTATAGACCTTATGCATACAAGCCCATTTGTAAACAAAACAAACCACGCACTTGCTGGGGTTTGTTATGGTAGTATTCATACACACACAAGCCAAGTGTGAGCATCACAAGCAAAACTCTGTCGGTGTATTTGTCCATTTCTTTACTTATTATCTCTCTCTGTTTTAATTAAGTACACCACACCAGCATCTCTTGCTTACATAATCACCCCAGAGTATCCACAAGTAATTAAAATCCCAGTTTTGTACAGCAACTATTCTATTATATGTATTCTGTAGTGTCAGATGTTGTTAGATTTGAGTGTTTCTCAACATTTATTACTTCAACAGTTTACTAGTGCCTAGTGTGTTGATTTTAGTTATGTATTATACAAAGTTTAAGTTTCTGTGTATAAATCTTGAAAATGGAATTTGTGCTTTGAAAATGTAAGGAAATATATTCCAAAGCTTCTACCATGTTAAGGCAAATATTTATGATAATATGGAAAGACATAAAACTATGCTGCATAATTGTTAAAATGCTTGTCACCAGAGAAAATTAAAGAATTTATTGATGATATATCTGTAGCACAGTGACTTTGTATGTTTGCAAAATAACTGAAAACAAAATTATGCATGCACATGGATATATTTTGTTGGAAAAAACACATTTTGAAAAAAATGTTGACAATGGCACAGACGATTCAATTTTGAGGGGGATTTGTATCACCATCTGGATACATGAATTCAAGGATTTTGTCAGTACATTCATAATTAATATTAGAGGTGCTGGGCCTTGGCAGATGTATGCAGTCTTCAAGTGCTATTGTTTCATGTAGAATCAATGAATCCATATTAGTACAAAACTTGCTCATCTTTATGGTCACAACTAAAATTCTGTAAGTAATTTTTTAATATCCTGGACTGTTTACACTTGGTGATATGGATATTTACAAAAGTTTAGTGATACTTGGCACATAAAAATGGATATGACCAGTGTATAACTCAGAAGGTAGCAAGACCTTTCCATCATTGTGACTTTTCATTAAGTGGTAATCAGAATTATTGCATCTAAGAATTTATCGGATGAAAATAAGGGCAACAAATTTTATTGATTAAATAAATTTAAAAGTAGCTATAATGAGTTAGTTCAATTATTCTCTAATTATATTAGGCATCAATTTCCATATTTAAGGGACTGATGTGGTGGGCATGAGTTTTGAATAAACTTTGATTCAAGGTAGGAAATGTATAATAAACATGTTCATTATTTATGGTAAAGATACAATATAAAACTGTATTTGACACTAATTCAAAATATAATGTATAGATATAGCCATGAATCTATCTGTAGATTTATTTATTTAATTGCATTTTATTGTCACTTTCAACACTGTATAGGTCATATCTTGATGGGTAGTTCTATGGGCAGAGGAAACCTGTTCATACAATTGGTCAAGTTTCTGTGCTATAAACTGCCAACCATCAGTAAGCAACTACAAACTTTCCCACATAGGGTCTGGGGTTTGAACTGCAGACCTCATAGGTGGGAGGCGATCGAATGTGTTACGATAACACCACTGCAGCCCCTTAAATCTATCTGTAGACACTTAATACATTTTAATTTTAAGAAAACTCGATTTTAGCCCTTTTAAGTTCAAAGTTGATTATTGATAATATTTCATTTTGATTGATAAAACAATCCATTAAATTTGCAGTAAAAATAGTCCAAATATGGATGTATGTTAGGTTTTGATGTAGCAAAAAATTAAGAAAACAAGATTTGGTGACAGAAGTAGCTTTATCTTTGTGGTAACATGGAAAAGTCAATTCTGATTTTTGTCCTGGTCTTATATCCAGTGTCCTATACAAGGCACTGATGTAATATATTAATTTATCATAAAAGAGAATACAAAGAATAAGCTGCTAAAAATCTTTAAATACACTCATTACTGAACCTGTGTTTTTGTACCAACTATTAAACTAAACACACATATTGTTTCTCGTCATACCATTTGATATTCAACATTCCACACAAAATTAGCATTAAGTTTTAGACAGCAACTGAAGTTTTCAAAGATAAGTTAAATAATCAACCCATTACTGCAATTAGAAAACTTTCTTAATTCAACTGGGGTTAGATACTTCAATTGCAGGGTGTATTAACATTTTTACTATGAACATCTATTACGATTGGAATGTGTGGTTTTAATCATGAAAACTTCACAATCACTTTTGTTCTAAAATATATAAAGATGTATTAAACTTTGACATAATTTGACAATTTGCAAAAAAAAAAAAAAAAAAAAAAATAGATTCATTATAAAAGATTAAAGACAGTTTTGATATTTCCCTAATTCTTTTCAAAAAGTGTTTCTTTTACACCTAATGCATACAACAACTGTTGTCCAAATATGTTGTTTGCAATGTATATTTTAAGATTTATCTACAAGTATAATTTTTAAACAATATTAATATAATACAGCTTAAAATGTTTTGTAAATTAACAGTAGTAATAACCTGCACAACACAGATTGAACAGAATTCTCATCACACACAAACACAAGGTACTACCACATCACTTGCAGTGAGGTGTGTTTACAATAAAATTGAGTATTTACACTCTTTTACATAGGGGAATGCATAAGGTCTATATATAGTGAATTTGAAACAGGGGGGGGGGGGGGGGGCATTCAGTTAAATGTGACATTTTTCCAAAATAGACCCAAAAACTGATTCAAGGGTTTTGGAGACAAAAAAGTAATATTTTTAATATTTGTATAAATATTGGGGGATTAATATTTGGCACAGTAATAAACGGATAACACACCTATTATTTAGAGTATTAACATTGAAAATATATGAAATACTCTTTGTGTTATTCAGGTTCAAAGTAAAAAATTCACCAAAATTAGACCCATAAACTGATTTACGCTTCTACTAGTGTGTAAATATACTGGACCCTTGCCAGTGTGAATTCTTTATGCAGCAATATTGAGTGCACATGTATGTTATGCTGCCAGCCACTATAAATAGAATGAAGTAACTGGTACCGGTACTTCAGAAAGTCCACACTGTAAGCATGTTGCTACAGTAAAATATAGAAATTCTACTCCAATTGTCATTTCGGCCAGAAAATTGAAATTATCACCAAATAGATTTATTCCTGCATTGGAAATTAGTACAGAAAAAAAACATTTCACACCTTGGAAAAAAAAATGTATGACCTATTGCATCTGTGAAATGGATGGTGAATTTATAAATCTGTACCATTTTCTTCTGTCTGTCTGAACAGACAGTAAAAACACCACACTGCTGATTTCACTCAATGAAACTCACATGCATTATATAAACCAATACCATATTCAAGGAAATAAACGCCCACCTGAGCTTTTATTTGAATACTGCTCTGTAAATGATTGTATGTAACATCTGAACATTTGGAAAAAAAAAACTTTTTGTGTGAATATAGGAGATATTGGAAATTACATTGAAATAATTGTGGACATTGAATATCCTGAATGAACATTTGATCTGTTATTGGGAAAAAAAGAATAGTAAACTGTAAAATTGTGTAATTGTGGGAAAAGACATTGAATGAATTGGGAAAATTATTTACTAAAACTATTTTAATGAAGGAAATTGAATTAGCAATAAATTAGAACTCTTGGAAACAGATGAAGAAAATTACCGTAAATCACATAATAGAAGCTCAGTCATCGGTTATTGCCGGAACTTGTATATTGACATTACATCTGTCATTGAATAAATATTTGATGTGATTAAATTAGAACTTTAAAAATAACTGTTGAAGAAAAGTACCATAAAGCACATAATAAAAGCTCAGTCATCTATTGTTTCGAAAAGTGAACTTTGATATCTTGGATGACATTTAATGAACATTTAATGCATTTTGTGTGATTTAATAGTAAATTGACATTTGATATTGATACTTGATATTATTTTGATACACATTTGATACTTTTTGATATATATTTGTTATTATTTGATATACATGTCATTGTATTGATATATGTCTACTAACATTTGATGTTGTGATCCCAAACTTGATGTTGTGATTAATTAAGTATTGGAAAGTTAAACAACAATGGCAGTGTCACTGAATGAACGATTTTTGGTGGAAAACGTTACAATTGAAGAATTGATTGGTCTAGGTGGACGGTTTGAAAAAGAAAAAGTCGCGGAACAATTTGTCACCGAACGTGACAAGGTTTGTGGTGGTTTGACTGAATTACAATTTTGGGACTCAAAATTACCCAAAAATATTAAGCAGGAGATATTCTGTTTGCAGCAGATTGAGTTTTTTGGTCAAAAAGATGGCGACGTGATCAGAACAGGTGTACAAAAGTTAACCGGTTCAGCAGAAAAACAACAAAAACTGCTGGAAAAAGTAGTTGAGAACACTACGCAAACTACAAAAGTACTTGACAAATTTTCAAAACAAACTGATCAATCAATTGACATAGCTAAACAGAGTTTAGCAGTTCAGACAAAAATGGTTGAAAAGTTGGATCAGAACGATGAGAAATTCTATGCTCTGTTGAAACAGATAGAACAAAATCGTGAGGCGGATAAAGAAAAAACGGAACGATATTTTGAGGAGTCAAATATCAAATTTGATAGACTAAGGACTAGATTGGAAAAACAAGGCGAGGAAAATTTGAGAAAAATTGAACTGATGGAAAAGCGATTTGAAAATGAAAAAATGGTTAGGTTACGGGAGAGCACCGAACATGAAACCCGCTTGGATGCTGTTCAATCGCAAATCACTCAACAGCAGTCGGACACCAGAAGTACTCATACTCGATTTACTGAACTGTCAGATTCTGTGATGAACTTTCGTCAAACGAAGCATGAACATTTTGATATGTTGAGAGATAAATTAGATGAGTGCAGTAGTGCTTTGTATCATTCAGTGGAACGTCAAAGAGTTGTTCACTCAGCAGTTGGTGAATTGATAGATAAAAGTGACACTTGCTTGTCATTCATTGATGAATGTTCAAATGTAACAAAAGACGTTCACTCAATTGCTATTGAGGCAAAAAGTGATGTTAGAACTTTGGATCGTAACTTGCAAGGTGTATCAGATACTTTGAGTAAAAAAATACACAAAGTTCAAGATGCTGTTCATCAAGTTACGTATGAGGTTAAACTGAACCAAGGACAGATAAGGGAAGAACTTGGTAAGGTGTCAGACAAAATAGATTTCAAAAGTGAAGTTAACATTCAGTCAGTAGAAGATACTGAGAAAACAATTGTCAGACAGTTCCAGAATGTTACTGAGAACTTGGTTCAAACTAACAATGAGTTCAGGAAATCACTTTGTAGGGAGGCAAGTACTCAAGTAAGTACTCAACTTGGTGACAAACAAGATGTAGAAAATAGACCCGATGTGAGACCCAAACCATACAAAGGTATTGAGTCTGTTGGTCCAGACTCTTCATATTTAGATTTTGACACAACAGAGTACCAAAGTATTAGGCCTACCCCTGTACCTACTAGGATAAAAACTGTTGATTTATCTAGGTTGCCACCACAATTAGATATCCCGGTTGATAAAAGTCAGTTCAATGTTGCTTTCACTCAACCAATGGTTGATGACTTAGTAAGTTACCCTAATCAACCAAGTCAAGGTCGGGTCCCATTGTCACAAAATTTGTATCAATCACAACAGGTGAGTCAACCAAGCCAAGCAATACTTCAACCAAGTCAACCAGTACCTCAACCATTTCGGGTGTCTGGTACTGAGCAGACACAGAGATTTTCTGGTTTTTCAAGACAAATGCAACCACAAGGTATAAGACCAATTAACAATGTAAACTTTCCTCGTGAGCCAGTTACTCAATACTCGGGTCGTGTAGCCGATACTCAACCATCACTAGTGACTGATGACCCAAGTGTGAACAGGTTAGTGAATACTCGAGGTAATGCCCCATTACCAAAGGCACCAACATTTGATGGAACAGGTTGGAAGGGATTTATTCACCAGTTTGAGTTGTGGTGTTCAGCTTATGGGTTGCCTGAGGGAGATAAGGTGGGAAGGTTCCTCCTAGCTTTGACGGGTAAGGCAAATGACTTTGCGCTAGTGATCCCAGAACAAACAAAGCAGAATTATGCAGAGTTGAAACAAAGGTTCGCTGCAAAATTTGACAAACCCATGGAACCGAGTACTGCTAGGTCGATCATGCATAACCTAAAACAAGAATCGTCTGAAGATTTAGAAACATTTGCTGAAAGACTACTAAAAATAGCAGATTTTTCTTATCCCATGATTCAACCCAAAGAAAGGAAAGGGCTCGTGGTTGAACAATTTCTGAAGGGTTGTAGGGAAATACAACAAGCATATATGATCTCAATGCATAGGCCAACTACTCTTCAAGCTGCAATCAACAAAATGAAAATGGCATTGAGCAACAAAACGTTGATACTGGGTAAACCATCTGGGGTGTTAGACAGGCAAAATGAGTATGACAAAAACATTAGTAGACTTGGGCGAGACATTCGACAAGGTACACCCCAAAGTTCCCCTGATAGGAGGGAAGGTAAACAGTGAAATGTGGGAGGTAAAATGATTTCACCAGATCGTAGAGATGATCAATGCTACAATTGCAGTGGTTTTGGACATTATAGTAGGGATTGTCCTTCATGTACGTGCCCAAGAAAGGTTAGGTGTTTCAACTGTGGTGAACTTGGACATATTCAACGTAGGTGCCCCCTACCAAGGAAAAATAAGTTTCGTGGATCACCGAACAATTCACCTCAAAATAGGCGAAACAAATTCAAAACTTCATCACCAAACGGGGATAGTGATTGAAACAACTCAAAAGGGGGTTCGCCTACGTATCGCAGATTTACTCCGCCTAGGTTCCAAAACAGAAATAGGTCTGTTTCACCAGCAGATCTAGACAAAAATTGGAGAGATAGGAGTAGCGATAAAGACTATGAGTATCAGCAACCACCGGAAGTAACCCAAAGAAATGTTTCATTCTCCGGTGCTAATTTAAATGGGAAAAGGGGAAGTCCGAGGGTCAAGACACCTCCCCCAAAACAGTAGATACGGACCCCAAAACTGACAAACAGTTGAAAAAACTTGAACTTTTATGTAAAAATGTAAATAATTTTGTTATTGTTGATGTAAAGTTAGCAGAATATCCAATTGAAGCAATTGTAGATACCGCCGCACAGGTGACGGTAGTTAATGTGGATGTGTTTACAAACTTATTTGGTAGAGACATAACTCCCAATGAAACAATCAGGCTGTGCCGGAGCTAATCAGTATCTGTTAGCCAAACTTTATATGAACATACCGATTACAATTGGTTCAGTGACTGTTTTACAGGATATGTATGTTGCAAACATAGCAGATAAAATGTTGTTGGGACTTGACTTCCTACTGAAACATAAAGTAGTTATTGATTTGAGTGAATGTTGTTTGATAGTGTTGGACTGTTTGATTCCATTTATTTATATGAGGAATGCTGCCAACGAAAGATATTGTGTTAGTAAGGTGAGCCTGAGTAAAAAAGTACATATTTCACCTAGAACAATAAAAAATGTGAAAGTAATCCTACAGGCTGAACCAGACAAGGTAATGGCTTTACAACCCCAAATTGACACCAAAGTACTGATACCAAATTGCATTTTTGATTCTGGTAAACCAATTGTGCAAACTGTAAATGATACTGACATTGAAGTTAATTTGCAGTCAGACTATGTGATTGGTAGTGCAATTGAAGTTGCTAAAATTATGAGTGACAACAGACTAACAAATGCTTCTGCTAGTCAAGAGAAATGTAGTGTTATGCCAGAAATTAAGTCGGTTGATCTAGAGCGTTCAAAAATCGGTCAATTCGAAATAATGCAAGTATCAAAACAGACTAACTCGGAAAAATCCGAAGTACCCGCTCATTTGCAAGTCTTGTATGACAAGTCTTCGGAAAAACTGTCTGATGATGAGAAAAAAGTACTGCAGTCTGTTTTAACAGACTATGAGGACGTTTTTGCCAAACAAGATTTAGACATTGGTTGTTTTGAGCATTTTGATCATGAAATTGATACCAGAGATTCAAAACCAATCAAACAACAAATGCGTCGAATTCCTTTGCAATTCGAAGATGAGGAAGAAGCTTGTATTAAAAAAATGTTAGATGCAGGTGTAATACAAGAGTCCAATTCAGACTGGGCTTCGCCCCCTGTGTTCATTAGAAATAAAGATGGTACAATTCGGTATGCAATAGACTATAGACGCCTTAATGCTTGTACGGTCAAATCTTCATTCAGCCTACCAGACATCAAACATTGTATTTCGGCTTTGAATGGAAGTGTGTATTTCAGTACATTGGACATGGCTTCATGCTATTATCAAGTGAAAATTGCAGAATCGGATAGGCATAAGACTGCTTTTCAAACTCGCTTTGGCTTGTTTGAGCATGTTAGAATGGGTTTTGGGTTGTGTAATGCGCCGTCGACATTCCAAAGGATCATACAGTTGGTATTGAGAGGCCTTACTTGGAAGACAGTTTTGGTTTACTTAGATGATGTTGTAATTCTAGGAAACTGTTTCTCAGATCATATTCAAAATCTGAAGGATAGTCTGGACAGATTTAGAACTTACAACCTTAAGCTCAAACCTAATAAATGTCTCTTATTCCAAAAAGAAGTTAAGTTTCTTGGAAAGATTGTGAGTGCCCAAGGCATTAAACCAAATCCTGAAAGTATTCAAAAGATTCTGGACTGGCCTGTTCCTCATAACAGGAAGGAGTTACAGCAAATTTTGGGTTTAGCTAATTATCACAGCTACCATATTGACAAATTTGCTGAAACAGCAGTT
Source organism: Sabellastarte sp. h YS-2021 (assembly GCA_964017235.1). Lineage (NCBI taxonomy): Eukaryota > Metazoa > Annelida > Polychaeta > Sabellida > Sabellidae > Sabellastarte > Sabellastarte sp. h YS-2021. The sequence continues at coordinate 68,655,759 of OZ024937.1, forward strand.
CCACTGTACAAGTTGACAGGTTCAAAAGTTAGGCAAAGCAACTTTCAATGGTCAAATGAACATGAGTTAGCTTTTAAAACCTTGAAGCAAAAACTAACTGAGGCTCCCTTGTTAGTGTACCCAAATAGAACTGACTTATTCATTTTGGATACAGACGCATCCAAGACAGCTATAGGAGCTGAACTTTTGCAAGTGCAAAATGGCATAGAGCGGGTAGTGTCTTATGGTAGTTGCGTATTAACTCCTGCTCAACAAAGATATTGCGTGACTGGCAGAGAACTACTTGCAATTGTGTATTTCACTCGACAGTATCGTCACTTTTTGTTAGGACGCAAATTCATGATCCAGACTGACCACAACAGCCTAGCATGGTTGATGAGATTCCGTGGAATTCAAGGTCAACTAGATCTTGCATCGCCAGGGTCGAAAACACAGCAACGCAGATGCTCTATCCCAAATCCCAGATCTACTGGAACCATGTGACTGTTACCAACCTGGAACTGATCTCAAAAATCTCAAGTGTGGAGGTTGTCCAGATTGCACCAGAGCGCATCACCAATGGTCAAGGTTTGACGAAGAAGTGGACGACATGGTCCCCTTATCATTTAGGACTCCTACAGCCGCCATACAGATGTTGCAACTAGATCATTGGTTACCTGCCGGTTATACAGTTGACTAGATTGTCACAGCTCAAAGAGACGATGCCAATGTTGAACTTCTACTCAAGTTTCTTGAGACTGGAGAGGAGCCGACTGAGTATCTCTTGATGCTCGTTAGTGCCAAAACCAAGGCTTATTGGTTGAACAAAGAACAGTTTATACTGAGGGATGGAGTTTTACTTTACAAATATGTTTCTGATGATCCATTCGAACCTGAGACCTACAAGTTGGTAGTTCCAGAAAATCTGCGACAAGACATACTTGAATTGGCCCATGATGTCCCAACTTCTGGACACTTAGGTATAACCAAAACTTTGGCAAAACTCAAACGCAACTTTTTCTGGTACAAAATGCAATTACAGATAGAAACATTTGTAAAGTTGTGCCGAAAATGTAGTATCAACAAGAAACCTCACAGAAAGGCCATACTCCATACCATCCGGCGTCAAACGCACAGGTGGAACGGTTTAACAAGACGTTACTTCAAATCATTCGTGCTTACTTGAAAGGAAACCAGAGGACCTGGGACGAGAATCTTCAGTTACCTGCTGGAGCCATTCGTGCATCAGTCAACAGAACTACAGGTTTTACTGCAAATCGAATCATGTTAGGACGTGAAGTTCTGGAGCCAATTGATTTGATGCTAGGGACTGCTGGCCAAAGTTTAAGACAAGAAACTCCCGTGGAGTATGTTAAGAAACTTGAAGAACGACTAAAACGTGTTCATAAACAAGCTAGGGATACTCTCTTGTCTGCTCAACGTAGACAAAAGAAAGACTATGATCTTAAAGTACTTGAAAGAAAGTACAATGTTGGAGATCTGGTGTATCTTATAAACTCTAGTTCAAAAGTAGGTCAAAGTAACAAACTAACACCAATCTGGAAGGGCCCATATCTCGTGATTAAGGTGATCTCTCCTGTGTTATTCAGGATCAAAGTCGTAAAAGGGAGGTTGTTGTGCATCATGACAGGCTCAAATTGGACTTGGACGAGACGTTGCCGTATGAGGAGGATGAAGATGAATTAGGGTTAACCACATTGTTTGAACCACCTCAACTTCAACAGGACAATGTACAGGTTCAAGATAATACACAAGTCTCTGCTAATCAGGAGACTTCGAATACTAACTTAACTCAAAATTCAGAAACAATTCTTGCTGATTTACTTGAATCAAACTCAGAACCTTTATTTTCAAATCAAGAAACTGTAGAATTAGCTCTCCAGCCTGCAACTCAGCCTAGTAGGACTGGAAGAGTTAGGAGAAGACCTGCACGATTGAAGGATTACTTTGTATAAATTCTAGCTAGATATTCTTAGTTAAGGTACCAAAATTATTGCACTCATTAATCAAATATTTAAAGTGCTTTGCTGTATTTAAACTGAAAATTTGAATATTGAAAATCTATTAGACAGAGAAGTGAAAGATTAATGGGTGAGCTGGAAGAAAAAAAGGAGGAAAAAAAAAGAAAAAATGTAAAATAAGGAAAGTGTGTGGTTTGTAAGCAAATTAAAATAAGTGATGAGTGGAATGTAACTCTACATAACAGTAAAAAGATTTGGAATATAAAATTAAAAGTGACTGTAATTTTTGCATGCTCAGTGCTTAACTGAGATTGAAATATCTAATCTTCAGGAACAATTTGAGACATTTAAAAAGTCTTCTCTCGGGAGACTTTGTTTTAGTCTTTTCATGGAAGACTTTTACAGTACAGTATTGGTTAGCAGTATTTGATTAGTCTCTGTCAAGGAGACTTAATACTTCCTAGTGGGATACCTAAACGTGTTATGGATGTGAACAAATTTGTGTGACTAAAAATTATCATTGGCTGTGAAAATTCAACTTGGTGTTTTGAGTAAAAAGATCATAGGCAGACGACTCCAAGCCAACAAAGGAAGCACCCACATGGATTATACAGGGAGAAGGCCATTTCTTTCAAAAACAACGTAAGGAATAGTATCGTAAGCTGTGAAATCGGGGAAGTGTGACAGTCGCTTAACATTTTAGAGAAGTGTAGCTGCACCATAAGCGGTCCGTGAGCAATTCGGCAGAAGTCTGGTACATGGTGTGTGCAGACTTTTGTGCTGTGTATCACTTGAAGTCTAGATCCCCAAGCAGTTCACATCAAAGTAAGTTTATGATATATTGTATCTGTATTGTATATTAATGTGTTATAAAGTGTTACATTCTTAAAATACGATAACATTCATATAACAGATCCATTGCCTTTATAGTTCATTACACTAAATAAAAATAAAAAAGGCAACTTTTATTTTTGTGCAATGAATTCAGAAACTCGAATTCGAACGGCTAAACTAAATCTGCTACACACAAAGTGTGAGGGAATTTACATATCTTGGTTTACTTCAATAGTTATATCAGGTGTAGAATAATGAAGTGTTGTAAAATTGAAATGTCCTCCACAAATTACTTAATTGATTGAAAAAGCAGTTCAGTTTAAATAATTGGTTCAATTTCTGCTGACATGTATAGTAATATAATGCCACCTGTAATGTGGCATACTCACCCGATAAAATACCCCAGATGCAAGACAGGAGTGATAATGACCAGTATTCATTTGCTGCACATGAAATAAATGATGTAATACCACTCATTACCGCTGGCATGCCGCACAATAATGGTTTATAAATTGAAAACTTCTTTATGTCTGCTGCAAATCCCCAGGGTAGTTTGAAAATACCCGTAGCAATTCCTAATATAGAGACTAGAAAAGCAGCTCTCACTTTACTTACACCAGTTTCCACAGCTCTAACTGGCAGCAAAATTATGGGTGCTAAGGCTCCACCCTGCACCAATGCTATTCCTAGGCAGTACATCAAAAATGGGATATCTCTCAGCAATGAAAAGTCAACAATGTCCTTCAAGGTAAAGCAATTGGTAAAAATGTCCATACACTTTGCTTTGTTGTTGCTTTCTGTTTTCAGCTTAAGGTGACCCTTTTGTATTAAATATTCAGTGTTTTTGGCGATGTCTGTTTCACAATCTCTTGTATGTTTTTTATCTTTGTCTTGATCCTTAAAATATTCCAATGACAACCTGTCAAACCTTTTTGGAAAGCTGTGGAAGAAATGCGAACCAGTGTCTTCAACAGAATCACTGAGTTGGTGATATAACTCTGGCGATGATGAGAACAGATACCTTGACCTACTTTGATCTCTCGAACATTTGATCATCCCAGTATCAACACCTTTCACATTGGTAAATTCTGTCTCATGATTTATGTTCTTCTTCTCACATGTTGGGTTTTGTTGCATTCTGGGTACCATCAGCATGGCTAGAGCAAAGCCATGTAAGTGTATGGCAGCATCCATCAGGAGTCCTCCTGTCCAGCCATAGTGTGACAAGAAGGCTTCAAGAACTGGTGGCCAGAAGAAGATTCCACATGAAAAACCAGTGGAGACGATTGCATTGGCAAGGCCTAGCCGCTTCCTAAAGTAACTTTGGAATGCAGTCGCAAAGACGATAGAATAGCACCCAAACCCCAGACCTGTAAGAATGCTACATTAAATCAGAATACACTTTGTTTTTTTTAAATATGATATTATTTTTTCTAAAAGTATTTATTGAGGTATCCTTTTTATATTCTAAATATGAATTATTTTATTGTATCTGTGTAATATGAATTATATTATCGTTCTACTTACAATATTTCAATTATTTCTTGTTTTTATATGTTCTTTCCCTGTTTATTCTTAAAGTGCATGTAATATAATTGTCTATGAATGCAATATGAACAGAATATACATTGCATAATGATCATTCAGTTTCTAGTAATATGAGACAGGAATTTGTGTGGTCGTTTTACATTACACTGTGTATAAAGATGCTTTAAATGAAGAAAATTGATCATATGTATTACTTGAAATGAGCCCATAAGTGAGAAAAATCCAGACAAATCCTAGATGAGGCCCTATAGCACATCCAGAATGGCCAACAAAAACTAATAAAGTCCCAGTTATCATGACTTTTTGGTGTTCATACTTTTGTGCAATTCCTCCCAGGACAATTCCTGAAATAATTAGTTGGAAAATAAAATTATAAATCTCTGAGTTAATTTTACACTCTTAAAAAGAGTATTACATGTGATTAAGAGCGCAATATACTGTATATTTCTGACTGAATAACATGTCATGCGTATTAATGTTTATTTTTATCAATGTCAAAAAACAACTTAGACTCAATGAACATAAGATGAATACAAGGTTTCTTTACCAGTTAGTCCAGCCAGAGTTAAGCGACAGGCACCAATTAGTGTCACAAGTATTTCAGACAGGAGTTTTCTGTAAAATATGCAATACATCAAAATAAAAATAAGCCCAAGGTTGAAAGAGTATAGAAGATTAACAACTGTTAAGTAAAACAGTCAATTATATTAAAGTCAGAGAATGATTTGAGTTACATGAAAAATGCACTGATATATTTGTTGAAATATTTGTAAAATATATTTTACCATGCTTCCAAAACTTGTCCCCGGTTTCTCATGCATTAAAACCATTGTTTTTTTCACCATGAATGGAGTCTACATTGTACAAAGTACATCAACTATTTACCTCTGCTATGATTGACTGAAGTACTGCATGTGTATGTGTGTACAGGACTTGGGACAAAGGTCCAGGTTATGGTATCATTGAACATCCAGGGTCATATTTGGATAGCCTCTCAGTTTCGCAACTTGTGGGAGTCGAGGTGACAGCCTTGGATCAGATGCCAAATTTGCTAACCACAAGAACGCCAAAGATGGCAGTAAATAATTGTAAAGTTTAGTGGTCTACTCTCCATAAATATAGATATGTCGGGTACTTTTTAAGCATGAGCTCTAGCTAGGCTGGCACTTCTAGAGATCACTTTACTTTTGTCTTCAGACTTTCATAGATTGTGGCATAGCGTGATGAGTAGCTGTCTCATCACTGAAGTTGAGCAGCAATGGGCTACGCTGATACTTGGATGGGTGACCGCCTCAGTGAACTACTTGTGCCTCTGATAGCTTTGAGGCTCAGGCTAGTAGACCAAAACCCCTTTCAGTCTTGTTAGATATAGATATAAGTACATATCCAGTAAATATACTGCAAACTTTAATGGAACTTAAATATCATTTACCACTTAGATGCAAATGTTACAACTACACCACCGTGGCGTTCTCATCTACTGTTATAATCTGTCATCTTCATGTTACTGGATCTTTTGAAATGTTAAAACATTGTTGTTTGTTTGATTTTTTATTCAAGGGTTATGTTTCTAGACTTGTTCTACCATTGCTATGATTTCACCTATTCACTGATGCTACATGTTAAAACTGCAAAAATCTCAGAATGAGATAGTGTCAGAATTCTATTCCAGACTTTCGTACGTGCAAAATTCATTAATCCAAGGGACGAATCAGTGGTACTTACCACAGAGACGCAAACTAAATACCAACTTATGGTGGAAAGACCTTGGCAACAAAGTTCTGTTTCTTCCTGATGAGGTGACAAAATTACATCAGAGATGTTTAACCAGAAAATGTGACGTCCTCTTAACAGCTACAGAATGTTTAGTAATTTGATACAGAACAGAGAAAAATACATAAAATCCAATTCTACAGCAACTCACCTTTCCACACATTCAATCATAAATATGCCAAAACTGCCACTACTGTCAACTATCATAAGTCCTGTTGTGAAGCAAGCAAATACCAACACCCAGCCATAGCTGTCATCTTTCGCTCTGTCTACCATTATTATTTCTGTGTATGCTTGACAAATATTAAGCTGTCTTTATTTTGTAGGATTTCATATGGATGTTATGAAATGTTATATATTCAATCATTATCATTAATGTGGCTATTAAAACAATTGTCTTTCAGATATCTATGCACCATTGACAATCTGAAACATATTGATACTCTCCGATCCAAACTACTATGAAATAAGTAAGTATTAACTCGTAAGTATTAACTCCCACAGTGACACTAGCTAATATAAACCTCTTTCCTTTTCAAAAGCATTTCTCAGATCAAAATAAAACTAAAAAAATTAACTGTACTTTCTTATTTGTGGCCCTATTTTGGACGCTATTTTCCTCAGTATAAAAAGAGCCTTATCCGAACCTTTATGATCGATTGTAACAAATCACTTTGGTGTCCAATGGCCTTAATTCAGGAAAGCCCATTCCCATGACACAAGCAAATATCCAAAGTTTCTGGGTCTGCGTCCATATCTAATTATGTAAATCAAGTCAGAGACATGCTTTAGCATTAATCTATAACTATTATATATGCACAGTAGAGAGTGTCCAACCTTATTGTACATCAATCACTAATTTGACAATGATTCATAGTTCAGTGATGCAATTTTAAGGTATTTTTCCAGAGTAAAGAATAAGATGCCTATTATAAATAATAAAAATTACGAGAATCATTTATATATCGCAAAATTTATAAAAATCCTCTAATGCACTGGGATTTAAAAGAGGGAGACCCAAACCAGGTTGCCGTCATGATCCAATGAGAGCCCACCAGAGTGGGGTGATCATGGTGGTGGTTATGTCAATCTGAACAGCAATGTCTTGGGTTGGATCCTGAAACTGGAGATGGTCTGTTGGGATCTAACAATTGGTAGAAACTTGTTCCATTCAACTGGTTCGGCCCTGGCAAAACATGGCCTGCCAGTCACATTTTGGGACAGGAAACTGATTTCTAAATTCCACAAGTGAGACTGCAAGATTTGGGATAAGTTATGGTCCTAAAATGAAACAGCCTATATTGAAAAAGCATGTGATATGAAATGGTAAGTGGATGCACACAGCTCATTTAATCCAGTCTTTAGACAATGCGACAGAGAGCATTTTGAATGTTCTCAAATTTAGGAACACTGGATTTGTTGATCACATAAAGTAGGGAAGTATCATACTCTAGAAAACTATTGACCAAGGCATTTCCCTCTAGAACTGCAGTATTAACACTTGGATATTTATTAATATATCTCAAATACCTTAGATGATAGTAATACGCATGGGAAACTTTACCTATATAAAGCACCATCAACACTACACCCAATCAGTAAGGCAATCATGTTAACTGGAGTTATTAATCATATGAAAAGCTGCAGACAGATCCAACTATGTAATGTGGGTGTTCCACTGGGGCGGTCTTATTGGTAACTATGGTCAACATGTTAGATATTTCACTGACCGATCCTGACTCTGTATACGGAACTAGGCTCCGCCAACCTTGAAACTGTCCTGACGTAAGTGTCTACAGCTTGCCAGACACACTTCCCGTATTGTTCTATACTATAACTTTCTTGTCTGAAACCACTTCCCATCTGTCATAGTTAAGTACCTGAACACCAATTCCCAACAGGCCGTACACACCAATCAAAGGAAACCAGCCTGTCTTAAACATTACCGACTTGGTCACTTCCCATCTTTGACCATAGAGCCAGTAACATCTCAGCAGGATAAGCCAAGAAAACATTATGACAAGCCATAAACAGACACCAACAAAGCGGTTACAGCAACAGAAGTGTGTAGGATAAGCTGGCCTCATTTTTCAGACCCATGGCTTGTCGGCTATGATATCATTTGGAATCTAGCATCTGACAGAATATATCGGGCAGTCTTTAAGACAAGGCTTTGGTTTTTTTACAAATTAACCAGGATTTAATTTTGAGATACAAGTTGGGCTGACTTGTGGTTAGGCTTTTGTTTTTTTTACAAATGCTGCTTTTACAAAGAAAGACGTTTTCTAAAAAGGGAAGAAGGGTGAGGAAGATAGTCCCCACAGACACACCTACAGAGTTGGGGATACAACTGCTGACATAGAATGCAGGAAGGAGGGAGCAGAGAGGCACAGAAACAACAGCGGGGGGAGAGGCAGAGGGAGGAAGCCATGAGGGAGGAAACTACATACTCAGCAGAGGAGGGAGTGGCCGAAAAGCATACATGGACTGACAAAAGTGACAGACAAATGGACACAGAGGGTGGAGAAGAGATGGGCACATCCCAATCGTTCTCTACACACAAGAAGGGGCATATGACAGACATCTACCTGACAGACTCGAATGAGGAGGCTATTGTGGACGTTTTGAAGGACCACAAGGAGCTGTATGACAAGACCAACCAACACTTTAATGACAAGGCCAGGAAGGAATGCCTTTGGCAGAGGTTCACCAACAGCTGCCAGCTGTCTGTCAAATTATGCAAGACTTGGTTCAAATCCAAAAGGACTTGCTACGGCAAACTTATGCAGTTCAAGTCTCAACAGGCTCCAAAAGAAATGACAGAGAGGCAGAACTGGATTCAGGATAAATTTAACTTCTTGAAGACACATGTCAGACACAAATGACTCAACAAATCTTCTGCCTTCAAGTTGCCGGCCCGATCAGCCAGTGCATCCACTGTCTCAGCACACAACATTTCCAGAGGTTCAACCAACATGGATAGTATGGAGATCAGCATGCAATCAGACAACACAATATAGCCTTCAGTTATAAAGCCCCAGCACAGTTTCCCAGCATTCCCAGTTTGCCCAGATGAAAACCATGCTATCATCATATCGTCCGCTCCAAGATATGGACAATGTCCAAAATGCAGTAAATCCACTGTCTGTTATGTGAATGCATAATATCCAAAGTACAACAGATGTATCCAGACACTATCCAGTTCACTCCAGTAAAAGTAGTTTATATCCACAGAAATTCTAGAATCTTATAGAACATAACAACTGTCACTAGAAGCAGTGAGGAAGTTTTAGAACCTACAGGGAGCCTCTACGCCAAGCACCATGCAGCAGTAGAACAACTGCATTTGCCTACAATTGATCCTTTTCAGGACCACTGATGTAAACTTTGTAGGTCCTTCTTTGGACCATCCAAATCTTCCAAAAAGTACTATTCAGCTGAATGTTTATAAATCATTAAAAACTCGGTTGGGTCATATGTGTTTTAGTATCATATTTTATATTGTTAGTTACTTTGTATAATAACTTAGGAGGACTCAAAAGGAAAAAAAAGATTTATCAAATCAGCTTGACATTTCAAACTTTTTTAACGTAATTATTTCATGGTTCATTTATGTTTTTATTATATTTTAGATATAAAGGTCTGCTATGTGCTCTAGCTTCTGTGTACCATATATTTTTTTATTTCTCTTTGAATACATTTGTAATTTTATGTATGTGAATTGTCATTTGTAAAGTTTTATCTCAGGTTTACAGGTAAAAAATAAGAAAACAAATTTTCACACAGCTTGATACTAAAAACTTTTAATTAATATTACTTATTATTCTGAGGGTCATTATTGTTATAATTATGCCTTGAATTTTACAATTTATATCTTGTGTTATTTAATATGTGAACTATTCATGTTTTTGCTATGTGGTTAGTGGGAAAATGTAATTAAATATCATTTCATTTTGTTAAGGTTTAAATAATACATATTGCAGAGAATCTGAGTATTTGTGGATGCCTATATTGAGACTATTCATGTATTACATGAATTTTTAATGAAATATGTGTTTTATGGGGGTGCTCCACTGGAGCCAACTTATTGGTAGCAGGGTCGGGAGCAAATGGGTACAGAGTCAGTTAGGATCAGTAGTAGTTTCCGGGCTTGTCACTGTGAATCAGCAAAATATAAAAGATGTTTGATATTTCAACAATCCTTCTCCATTCTGTATGCAAAGCTTGGCTATGCCCACCTGGAAACCATCCTGTCATGGGTCTCTATGGCTTGTCAGACACACTTCCTGTCTTGTACAGGGCTGTCACTGTATTGCCTGGAATCACTTCCCAGCCTGTCATGGAGTAGTACCTGAATATCACCTCCTAACAGGCTGTACACACATGTCATAAACAGGACCGACCTTAACTGGTCTCTTTCAATCAAGACAGGATATCTCTAAGTCTTCAACCATAGAGTCGGTAGCATCTCAGCAGGACAAGCCAGACACAAATGACAAGCCATGAACATAAACCAATGGGGTTACCGGCAGTTACATCAACAGACAAGCCAGAAAGTGTGTAAGACAAGCCGGCCTCATTTTACCAACCCACGGCTTGTCGGTTATGAAATCTATGACTATATAAGGTGAGTCAGTTTGCACAATGCATCATTTTGAATCTGATGGATTACATCTGGCAGCGTTTAAGATAAGGCTTTTGTTTTTCACAAATTTCCTTGGATATAGTGTTACAAATTGGATAGATACTAATTGGGATGACCAGTGGCCAGGATTGTTTTTACAAATGCTGGTTTTACACAGAAAAATGGGTCCTAAATAGGGCAAAAGAATGAGGAAGATAGAAATCCCCAGAGTTTGAGTTGGGGGATACGGCTGCTAATACACAGATGAGGAAGAAGGATAGGGAGGTAAGAGAAACAGAGGCACAGAAACAGAGGGAGGAGAGGCAGAGAGAGGATGCCAGAAGGGAGGAAACTATATACTCAGCAGAGGATCGAGTGACTGAAAAGCATGCAAGGACAGACAGATGTGACACAGAAATAAAAACAGAGGGTAGAGGAGAGGCTGGCTCATCTCAATCACACTCAGGGCACAGGAAGGATATAACAAACATGTCCCGGATGGACTCAGATGAGGAGGCTATTGTGGACTTTGTGAAGGACTAAGACGGAATGCCATTTGGAGAGATATGCAACAGCCACACACTGTCTCTCAAACTGTATAAGACTTGTTTTGAATCCCACAGGACTCACTATGGCAAACTCACGCAGTCCAAGTCTGGTCAGGCTCCAAAAGAAATGACAGAGAGGCACAACTGTATTCAGGATAACTTTTACTACTTGAAGACTCACATAAGATGCAAATGGCTCAAATCCCCAGCCCGAGGAGCCAATGCATCCTTTTCCTCAGCACATGACATCTCCAGATTTTCAACCAACACTGATAGTATGGAGATCAGCATGCGATCAGACACCATAATACAACCTTCAATTAAAAGCCCCAGTGCAGTGTCTTAGTGTTCTTCAGTGAACCAGCAGGTCATGGACCAGTTTGCACAGATGAAAGCCATACTCTCATCATTTCCCGGGCCAAGGCAGAAGACAACTAGAACAGCCTTCTGCAACTACCTGACATCTGAGGTGGAGGCCTAAGAAGATAGAGATTTTCAAATATTCAGAAATGAGGCTATGAAACTTTTAAGAGCAGGGCAGAGGAAAGGAACTGTCAGCCCCAGAAACCACAGCAACCTACACATTCTAGGAGTCCCAGTGCAATTGCCATGTTTGTACCACAGACATTTTATCAGCCATCAGCCAAAGCAACCAGCAACAGCTGCAAGGGGATAAATCTTAACCATACCAGAGACACAGATGCCTGCCAGCCGGTTCATACAACCAGTTCAGCAGAGGTAAGTGGGAATCTACATTTAGTGATGAGCTATCAACATAAAGACACACCACAGCCGTTTTCACCACTCAACTTACACCAACATGCCTGCCCTCCTCCGACCACCACCACACAGCAAGAACATCAACAGCAGCCTTAGCAGTTCTTTGGGAATTTACAGTCAGTGGTGAGCTATCAACAAAAAGACACACCACAGCCGTTTTCACCACCCAACTTACACCAACATGCCGCCACTCCTCCGACCACCACCACACAGCAAGAACATCAACAGCAGCCTTAGCCAACTCAGCAGTCAATCAACACCAAACAGCAGCAGCAGTAGAACCACTTCACTTACCGACAATCGGTCCTTTTTCAGGACCACTTCTGTAAAACAGAAGGTCATTTTCAGGACCAGCTAAATTTTCCAAAAACAATTATTCAGTTGCATGTTGGTAATAGATTGGATTTTCTTTGGAAATATCAGATCCTGTCCTCCTGCCCAGTCAATACACCCACATGATTGAAGTAATCTTTCGGTAGGTCTTGCATATGTTTGGCCTCCCTTGAAGGATTCCTGTAGTTGTCATCTAGCACAGACACCACCTGTTCATTTTAAAGAGCCACTATATCAATTGCTTGGTCTGGTGCCGTCAGCTCCTGCCTTGTGTGTCCTCAGCAAATTGTGCAACACCAAATATGTGAAAACAATGTCTCTGATAATGGTTAGCCTTTGTTCCATTGTGCCTAGCAGTACCCTGAACCTGCTCATTAATATTCCAAACGAATTGTCCAACACCACCTGCCTCCCAAGATCCTGCAGTTAGCTATTCATTCTTCCCTTGTGAGTTGCATTTTGCTGTTGGGATTTTGGTGTTGTCCACCAGCAAGAAATAGTGTAAATTTGGTCCTCCCTCCCCATGTTGTTCGGGTGGTGGAAGCCCCAAGGTGCCATCCTCGATCTTCTTCCTCAAATTGCTTCTGTTAAAAATCTGTGGATCTGAGAAAGATCCACTTCACCCCACATTTACCCAGAGGAATGTGTATTCTGAGCTGACCAGGGCTAGCAACACAAGGGAAAAGAAGCCAATGTAGTTGTAATAGTCACTGCCAGATTTTGCATGGGGAACATTCCATCTGGTTCTAAACTTCTCCTCCAGCTTTTTCCAGGTTCTTCAGGACAGCACAAATATTTGTCCTGAATTCAGCAAGGATGGCTCGGGAGACCTGGGGGAACAAATTTACAGATGGTGATTCAACCAACCAGCCAGTGATACTGCAAGGGCCTGTAAGCTTCGCCTGCTGCCAGGCGTCTCAATGTTATTGCCAGTTTCAATCCAACTTCTAAAGGCTACCTGAAATTGGTTACTTACTTCTTGATGCATTGGGGTAAAAGTCTGATAAAATTCTGGTATCCTGGGATATCACTGTGTATTAAATTGGCCAGGCAGATGATGTAGCATCCTTTTTACTTGCCTTTAGAGAATGACCTAGGGATTTGGTGCCTTTCTTCTTCCCCCGGGTGATGGCTGTGGCTGTGGTTCTTGCTGTAGTGTAGGTGCTGGTCCTGGATTCAGATGTGTCATTTTTGTCAGCAAATCATGATGAAAATCAAAACAATAAACTCAATAAATAACCAAAGTACCCTAAGCTTCAGTGACGAATGATGAATTATGACAGTCAGAAGGGGTTTATACAGTTTTGGTTTGATCCCAACTCTTCATCCCGACTCCAGAAATTAATCAGTCCAGTTGGGGTGAATCGGGAAAATGCTCCAGGCCTGTCTGTATGTCAGTAGGGCTTATCGAGGCTTGACTTGGCTTGTTGGTTAGGATAAAGATAATTAAAATTTTAATGCAAAAACACTAATTTGTCATACTGCACTATTTCAAATTAATATATTAACTAATATAAATACATTAAATAATAATCACAAAGAAACAAATATATATTCGCCTCTTACGACACACAGGAGGACACGTTGGGCCTATTCTACTTCCCCAGGCCCATGGGGGGAGGCTTGTCGGTTAGGAGTTTTGTGGGTTGGCATTTAGGTGCCAACCTTAATCATTCCTTCACCCCCATATATTGAAACACCCCCATATTATAAATGGGTTACTGGCCACATGGTCGTTTCTGATTGGTCACAGGTTTGACCCTTGCTATGGTCAAGGGGAGAATGGCCAGATTTGAACTGGCAGTCGACAAGACAAGACCTGAATTTTAATTTTTAGAATTTATTTGTTTTTTCATTTATTTAATTATTTCTTTACTATTTTTGCTCATACGGAAAATTTTTGGAGGTCTCGTCTGTAGTTTTGAGAGATGGCAGCGAAACAGAAGCACAGAACTGCAGGTAACTCTTACAATTTGCGTCGCAAAGTTGAGATTCCTATAGAAGTGCAGATAGACAATGACAATGCTTTCTTTAATGAATTTGCCTCTCAACCGGAACCTGGTCAGAGTTCAAAATCTAGGTCTGATACTGAGTCTGATACTAGTATTGATTTGGATAATACTTTGTTGACACAGGGAAGCGATGATTCTCTCGAGGAATCACCTGTACATGTTGCTAAATTCAAAAAATCTGACAGACCTTCACGTTTCAAAAATTCCAGACCAAGACCGGATACGGTGGCTTGTCAGCCGGATCAGAATGTTATAAATGAGAGGATACTTACTCAACTGGACGCAATTGGTAAGCGTTTAACTGCTATTGAAGAAAGTTCGGCTTCTGCTGCTCGGCCTAAGGCCAAAAAAGTTGTTGTTAGGGGATCTGCTAGTTCAAGTCTCAATGGAAGTTTTACTAAGGGTGATTCAGTCAAAAAATTACCGGATTTACATACCTTGAGACATGACAGATCCATTCAGGATCAAGTCGAAGCTAGAGTCAAACAACTATCAAATACGGATGTTAAAGGTACGGATCCGAAATACAAATCACAACGTGGGGGTTCTATGGACATTTTTGTCAAAGAAAGAGTAAAATGGCCTCATGAGTTTGTATTGGCGGGTAGTACCAAAGATAGAATAACTTATAACCAATTGAATATTACACAATGGATGTCAGGTTTCTGTCGGATTTTGAGAGATGAAAATTGTCAAAAATCTAAGGATCACATGTTAGATTATCTCATTGCTCTCCTTGATGATTCCAATGATTTTTCCTGGCAAGCAGCTAAGGCCAGCCATGCTGTGCTTCTATGCCGTATGGAGCAAGGGGAAGTGACTGGGTGGTCGGATACGGAAAAAATTGACCGGATCAGGCGGGCTAATGCTCAGAGACATGTTGTCCCGGCACAAGCTTTAAACAACTCTCAAAAATTTCGGAAAAGTCAAGCTACTCAGAAAGCAAGTAAATCCATGCCTTGTGTGTACTACAATGACAATTCCTGTAATTTTCAAAAACATCATGAAACAAAAGGGGTATTCTACAGGCACATTTGCAGTACATGTTTTGCCCAGGATGGCAAGATCAGTGTCCACAGTGCTTTAGATTGTAAAGTAAAAAATGCAAAAAACGATTAACTCTGGGCATAATCGATAAGGTTAC
This sequence comes from Sabellastarte sp. h YS-2021, assembly GCA_964017235.1. Taxonomy (NCBI): domain Eukaryota; kingdom Metazoa; phylum Annelida; class Polychaeta; order Sabellida; family Sabellidae; genus Sabellastarte; species Sabellastarte sp. h YS-2021. The sequence continues at coordinate 68,671,316 of OZ024937.1, forward strand.
CTTACAGCCTGATTGTGTCCAGAAAAAAGATGAAAAAATGTGTAAAAATAAAAAATTTTCTCATAGGTATGTTTTTAACAGTTCTTGTTGTAGAAAAAATGTAGTTACAGAGTGTCGAGCTTCCACAAGGGACTGGATTCAGTGGTTCAACGAAAGCAACAGCTATAAGCCTGTTGTACCTGGCAAGTCATTTGCTGATGTGGTAAGGGCTAACTTGGGCCAGAAGGGCCAGGGACAGGCTGCACCTCTGGTGGGTACTCAGGTTGCAAGCATACAAGGTGAGCCTCTTGGGTTATTCAAGGAGGATGTACAGCTGTCTAGTAACCTTTCACATCATGCTAAAAATTCAAAGGCCAGAGGTTGTAAAACCAGTACTACTCACCAGAACCAAAATGTTATCACATGTAGTAACAGATTTGAACCATTGATGGAGGAAAATTTGTTGTTAGATGAATTTGACATGTATGATCATGATATTCAAGCAGTGGACACCATATCTGGCGATACTGGGCATTCCTGTAGCTTGCCTCAGAATGTTAACTTGCAAAATTATGATAATTTTGATCAAGCGCTAGCCAAGAAACGTGTGGACCTTAGTGTTATCCAGGAAATGAAAAATTGTCGTGATTATGTAGCGTGTAAGAGTCAGATGGGCGAATCTTTTGGGGTGGTTCCTCTGGGGAACTTACGTACATACAGAGGCCCAGAGACAAAAAATCAACACATATCTGACCCCCTTCAGTTACATAAGATTGTGGGCCAGTTTGGCTGCCCAAATTTTCTGGGTGCCCGAATTCCAGTTGTCTCAAAATTGAACATAGATATATGGAAATTTTATTTACATGAGTATTGGGATCAGCAGTTAGTGGACTTACTGGAATTCGGGTTCCCTCTCGATTTTGACAAAAATACTGTCTTGGTATCTACTGAAGATAACCATGCCTCGGCTAGGCACTTTTCTTCGCATGTTCAGACTTACATACAAGAAGAACTTAAACATGGGGCCATGTTAGGGCCTTTTGATCATAAGCCCATACCTTTACATGTGTCACCCTTTATGACCAGGGACAAAGCGGATTCAGATACCAGGCGAACTATTGTCGATTTAAGTTGGCCCAAGGGCCAATCTGTTAACTCTGGAGTACAAAAAAGTAAATATCTGGGCACAGAATTTATACTGAATTATCCCTCGGTTGATGATATTGTAAAGAGAGTTATACGGTTGGGACCTGGTTCCTTGTTATGCAAAATTGACATTAGTCGAGCCTTTCGGCAGCTGAAGGTTGATCCAGGGGACATTAACTTGTTAGGTTTGAAGCTTGACTCGTATTATATCGACCAATCGGTCCCATTTGGGTATAGGCATGGTTCAATTTTCTTTGAAAAAGTGACAGATAGTATTAGATATATTATGAGGAAACATGGTTTCCCTGATCTGTTTAATTATGTGGATGATATCATCTATTGTGGCACGCCCTCAGAAATTACACCTGCTTTTAAATTTTTGACACATCTTATCCATCAGCTAGGTCTGGACATAAATCCAAAGAAGTTAGTAGCTCCCACTACCTCCATGATCTGCCTGGGTATATTAGTGGATACCAGAACTAGAACCATGTCAGTTCCTCCTGAAAAATTACAAAATATTGCTCGAATGTGTGTTGAGTGGCAGAATAAAAAATTTTGCTCTAAAAGAGAGCTACAATCTTTGCTGGGCTCCCTATTATATGTTTCGAAATGTGTGAAACCAGCTAGAACCTTTTTGAATCGAATGCTTCAATTTCTTAGGTCAATCACCAATGATTCTGCCACTAAACTCACTGCAGAATTTTGCAAGGATTTAAACTGGTTTCGTACTTTTATACACCAATTTAATGGAGTAGTTTATTATGACCTCAGGCCAGTTCAAGCTGAACTGCATTTGGACGCATGTTTAACAGGTTTTGGGGGTATTTTTGACAATCAGTGTTATGCCCTTCCCATACCAAAAAACTTCAAAAATTATTCAATTGTACATCTCGAAATGTTGAATATAGTAGTAGCCCTTAAGATCTGGGCCCAGCAATGGTCTAGCAAAAAGTTACGCATTAAATGTGACAATATGGCTGTAGTTGAGGTTTTGACCTCTGGTAGGGCCAGAGATCCCATACTTGCTTTATGTGCAAGGAATGTATGGCTCATATCTGCGATATATAACATTTCTATTCATATTGAGCATATACCTGGTAAAAATAATGTCATAGCTGACCTTTTATCTAGATTCAAGTTTGATGCTGCTTCATGGCAGGCCCTTTCTCAGCAGGTTCCTAATTATGTTTGGATTGATACACATATAGATCTCACAGAATTAAATACTACCTTGTAATTGTAGATATTCCTTCTGCAGCAGTCCAGCTGACCACCAGCGCGTTTGCCCGGTTGCTGCAATCTTTTAGGCCTGCTACAAGGAAAACGTATAGCAGGATGTTCACAGACTTCATGTCATTCCTGGTGGTGGTTGGACTGCTGCCCTCTCACTTAGATACGAACATAGTACTGGCATTTATGGAATATTTATGTCAAAATCAATTTACCCCTGCAAATATTTCAAACTATTTAGCTGGTATCAGAGCTTATTGCGTATTGTACAACATCCCCACTACTGGCTTCAGGCATGAAAAAATTCAAATGTTTATAAAATCCTTAAAAATTAACAGACCTTTGGCCATCAAGAACGTATCTGTTCTTACACATGATATGTTATTACAGATCCTGGAAGTCACTGAAACTTTAGAGGACCCACAAGTATTCAGGCCACTCTATCTGCTGGCCTTTTTCTCATTTTTGAGACTCTCTAACTTGGTCCCCCATACTTTCAAAACATATGACGTGTCCAGACACCTGGCTAGGGCTGATATTATTTTTTCCCATGATATGGCTATCATCATTATCAAATGGTCTAAAACCCTTCAGTATAGGGACACAGTAACACGTGTTCACATCCCAGTGTTGCCTGATTCAAGATTATGCCCTGTTGCTGCCCTAAAACATATGTTGCATATGACCCCAGGTTCTGAGAATGATCCTTTATTTTCCATATGTAGGCAGGGCCAGTGGCTTCCCCTGACTGACACTATTGTCAGAAAACATTTGAAACGAATTATTTTCAAGCTGGGTTGGGACCACTTGCACATCACATTTCATACGTTTAGAAAATCTGGGGCCTCTTGGGCCTTCCAACATGGGGTCCCCATTGATGCAATTAAAAAACAAGGTACTTGGAAATCCGATTGCGTATGGCGTTACATTCATACACACTCCACAACTCCTTCTGACCCTCTTCTACAAGCTTTTCGACTACACCTACCTCAGTGATGGGTGTTTGGGTGAATTTTTACATATTTTATTGTCATGTCTATATTGTAGTAATGTACTAAGTAAGAAAATTCAGGGGATATTACCCCTGGGGCATTTCTGGGGGGTTTCAGCTTATCTTCATTTATTTACTTTGATATCACCCAAATGTAACTTCCTACTTGAGGTTAACCTCTCTGTGTTTCACACTTAAAATTGGGTCTTGGATTGCCAACCCTGGTTTCTAGAAAAAAATATTTTCATATTACATGGTGTTGTAGTCATTGTTCATATAATGAAGGTTGGCACTATATTAGGGCTTTATCTAAAAAATGTTAATTATATGAGTACATTTTACTCCAGCTCTCTGATTAAATTTTCTAGTGAGGGAGAGTATGATTGTGGTTTTAAAGAATGTTCTTGTTTCTAATGATATTGTGTCTTAAAAGAAACTTTTAGTCATAGCTTGTGTATGAGTGTATAATCGTGTTATTGTATAATAATAAAAATTTAAAACCCAATTGGGTACTTCCTGTCTTCAAATGCATCTCCTTAATAGCATCAGAGATGAACGTTGACCTTCTTTACCTTTGACCTCATGATTCATATGATGTATGTCTCATCATTCGCATTTGACCTTGAGGCGATCTGACCTCAAGGCCTCTGTAGCTTTATTGCCACATGGTTAGATTTGTAAATCTTATGAACCTGCCTGGATGGCTTGGGTAGTAACTCTAGGTTGGCTTGTGGTTGATTCATAATGTGATTGGGCTGATACTTTGACCCCATGACCTTTTGTTTGACCTCACCTGTAAGGTCATGGGCTGGGGTGACTACATGAGGTGGTCAAAGAAATTGTAATTCTTAGAACACTTCTCAGTTATCGGTCTTCATAATCAGGGGTACTCTTGTCCAGTGGTCACTTTGACCTTTTGACCATCACTTTTGGGGTGGGGGAATGTTGTGGGTTGGCATTTAGGTGCCAACCTTAATCATTCCTTCACCCCCATATATTGAAACACCCCCATATTATAAATGGGTTACTGGCCACATGGTCGTTTCTGATTGGTCACAGGTTTGACCCTTGCTATGGTCAAGGGGAGAATGGCCAGATTTGAACTGGCAGTCGACAAGACAAGACCTGAATTTTAATTTTTAGAATTTATTTGTTTTTTCACCCACCCTAGTGTTATTAGTTCCCCCCCCTTTTCTATGAATATGTAGGCTGTGTGCTAACTGATGTCTTTAGTTGTAGTGAGCCACTTGATGGTGGCAGTGTACCATTCTCTGCTGGAGGGAGATCTTGTCTGCGGAGCTGGAGCTTACGACGGATTGGACCTTCACAGGGTTGTCTTCTACTCGAATTGACCACGACTTCAGAAGTTCTCAGAGACTTTTGTTTGCTTCTCTCCAGTGTTGTCGTGACTATATGTTATGGGCTTGACCCTGAAATATTCTGTATGAGCATTAATAAGTAAGAATTCCTTTAATTGCTGCTATGATCTGCCAGTTAATCTAATTTTTGCTGCAGCATTTTTAGTTTTTATTATAATTACTTCACGTTGCTATATGCAACTGTGTTATATGGCTATGTTATAAGTTCACAGTTTGTGACTTTGCTGTATATTAATTTTTGATGTGGGCAACTTGGTAAACAGTTCACCAGTGTCAAATGAATACATTATTATTGGTGTACATATTTACTTCTTGGTTGTAACGTATTGACATATGGCCTGCATATATGCCAAATTTTTTTCTATGGCTACCGTATTATTATAGGTCACTTGGTGACCTCTTACAGTCATTAGCTATCTTTATTAGCCGTAGTCGCGTCTATGGTGTGATAACAATTCTTTTAAATGTTTTATGGAGTTTCCCTGCGGTTCTAGTCATTGGGTGAATTTTTACATATTTTATTGTCATGTCTATATTGTAGTAATGTACTAAGTAAGAAAATTCAGGGGATATTACCCCTGGGGCATTTCTGGGGGGTTTCAGCTTATCTTCATTTATTTACTTTGATATCACCCAAATGTAACTTCCTACTTGAGGTTAACCTCTCTGTGTTTCACACTTAAAATTGGGTCTTGGATTGCCAACCCTGGTTTCTAGAAAAAAATATTTTCATATTACATGGTGTTGTAGTCATTGTTCATATAATGAAGGTTGGCACTATATTAGGGCTTTATCTAAAAAATGTTAATTATATGAGTACATTTTACTCCAGCTCTCTGATTAAATTTTCTAGTGAGGGAGAGTATGATTGTGGTTTTAAAGAATGTTCTTGTTTCTAATGATATTGTGTCTTAAAAGAAACTTTTAGTCATAGCTTGTGTATGAGTGTATAATCGTGTTATTGTATAATAATAAAAATTTAAAACCCAATTGGGTACTTCCTGTCTTCAAATGCATCTCCTTAATAGCATCAGAGATGAACGTTGACCTTCTTTACCTTTGACCTCATGATTCATATGATGTATGTCTCATCATTCGCATTTGACCTTGAGGCGATCTGACCTCAAGGCCTCTGTAGCTTTATTGCCACATGGTTAGATTTGTAAATCTTATGAACCTGCCTGGATGGCTTGGGTAGTAACTCTAGGTTGGCTTGTGGTTGATTCATAATGTGATTGGGCTGATACTTTGACCCCATGACCTTTTGTTTGACCTCACCTGTAAGGTCATGGGCTGGGGTGACTACATGAGGTGGTCAAAGAAATTGTAATTCTTAGAACACTTCTCAGTTATCGGTCTTCATAATCAGGGGTACTCTTGTCCAGTGGTCACTTTGACCTTTTGACCATCACTTTTGGGGTGGGGGAATGTATGGCTTGTCCTGGTAGTTTTCCGATCACAAGACAGGTCCTGAGGTAAATCCAGGCAAGCCGAGATGTATTACATCTTGTTGGGGGAGATCAAACTGACCAAACGTTTTTGGGTCGGTCAAAGAGTTTATTGGAGCATCCCCTTAATATACAGTCTACCCACCCATGAAAGAAAAACACATTTCTGTGAGACCTTATACAATACGCAAGGGAACAAGAATTCACTTCACATGTATTATACATACAGATTAGCCATTACTTGATACTTAAGGTTATTTTATATTTACGTTTTACACATAATGTGCTAGTATAATTAGCAGAAGCAACAGTAAGCTATGGTGACCTCAATATGAATCAATTTAAGTAGGCCAAACCTCCCAAGCCCGAACTATTTGACTAAGTATACCCAAAATCAAGGTGTATAAAATTACAATGCAACACAAGTGAAGGTAAAAACGGTCAACTGTCACCAGTATTAATCAATACTGGGCTCTTCCCTCCATGACCATTTTGAGGGGAATAAATTTATTACAAACGGAGAATTTGGGGACAAAGTATCATAGATTTTCAGGCTGGGCATCAAATAACACGTGTAGTGAGATTTACAACAGCCAAAGTAGCCAATAACAGAAAATATTTAAAAACAAGGTCTAAAGTGGCCTCGTTCTCACTCTACAATGTTTTTTGTTGTTGGCCACTTTTTCAAAGTTTAACTGTATTAGTCTGAACGCTTGAAACTGTGAAACATAAAATGACTGGAGGGATGCAATTATCTCTTATTAATTTTCACTTAATCTTTTCTAATTTCTCGAATCGATTAATCCTTCCCGTCCTTATTTTATATATATCTAAAACAACGGTGAGCGAAGATTAAGAGTATATATTTTATTTATGTGGATTTTACATCACTGTCAGCACATTGTAAAGGTTAGGTAATTTTATTAAACTAATACATAGTAAGATGGTCAAGATTCTGTACTTGAACACTGCTGGGAATCAGTAAGCAACTACCAATTTTCCCGCATAGGGTTGGGTCCAGGGTTCAAACCGTCCAACCTAGTGATGGGGTGCAGTGTGTTGACCACTGCACCACCAAGTGACTAGTAGGATTATATAAAGTAATTCCGACTTTAACTCTGGAACTGTTATTACTTGGACTCTGTCCCTGGAATATATGGTTTTTTACTACTTCAGCATAGCATGATCTCCATAAGGTTTTAGGTCACCATAATGTCATAAGATGTTAAATTCTCTTTAAGATGAGATGCAGTGGTTGCATGTGGTGAAATATTTGATATTTCTAAAAGGTAAACATAAGGAGTGCCATAAGGAATGCCACTTTGAAAACCTTTTGTCAAAAAAGTCATCTGGGTTCCTGTCTAAAATTTTTAGTGTTTGCACAAATGTGAAATGTCTAGTCTAAAACTTGAACCTGTTAGAATGTTGCTGGAGTAAAATATTGGGATAGTTTGGCAGGTAATGAGGCTTTTTCAATGTACAGGATAATTTGGTCTGATAAATGATTGCTGCACTAATAGTAAAATACCTATAGAACAGCCATCTGCTTATATTAAAGGGGATAGGTCCCTAGATTGGGAGGCAGAACACATTGTTCAGATGAGCTCTTTGTATTTGCCTGAAGTTGGCAGTCACACTGAGGTATCCATCCATTTGAGAGAACTTGCTGTACGGTTTGAATTTAGATAGGGGGAAATTAAATATGTGAAACCATCAAACATGTGTTCCAAAATCAGGCCGTATCCTGGCTGTGTGCCCTACATGAATCTGTGTTACAGAACAAATGAGATATCCCACATGCCCTGGAAGAAATATATGATAAATATATAGCAATATGATACGCTGGAGCGTGAGGAATGATGTAAGTTCATGTTAGTTGACATTGATCCCAGAGATTTCTGGTAGGATGTAAAGATATGCAAGAATACAGAGCTAAAGTGCAACACAAATATTGTTGTTACTAGGTAATAGTATTTGTGTACGAGTTGTGGGTGCGGGTTGTTGTTCATGAGTTGCATGTAAATAGAGAAGCTCATTATTGGTGTTTATTTTACAAAGTGGCGAACGAACATGGACCCAGTCAGTAGAAGACGTTGCTAGCAAACGGTCCCATTATATACATTCTATGTACAGATCTAGCTGTAAGTAAGTATATGCTTCAACTAGCCCTGATTTTATAGGTTCCTTATCTCATTGGTTAATGAATTGGTACTAATTGATGAAATTGTCAATATGGCTACCCTGCCTTTGCAAATCGCAAGATGTGTATGTAAGTACACTTCTATTAGCCTTTTAATTTGATAGGTTGATTATCTGGATAGGTTAATATCTCAATGATTTTAGTACGCAAAAAGGAGAAGCTTTTTTGGAAATATTACTACAGCAAAGGTCGTTTTATGTACATTCAGCACATTTTATAGAAATTGTTATCGTATATTTTGCTTTTTATTTAGTTTCTGTAGTTTGATCGTGTTTTTAAATCTGTATGTACCCCCACTTCACTGTTGCAGCAACTTCCTCAAAAAGCGTGTATTATCGCCCATCTTGCCGGGTACTATGATTGTTGTTATTTTCATTAAATATTTGGTAAATATTTTCCTAACATCAAGTATTGGGTATTATCAGCAATCTAATTTGTGTCTTGCAAGTTTTCTTCTAGTTTAATTCCAATCAGTTTATAGTCATTACTCCTGTTGTTGGTGTTTGATGTTGTTGTCACTTAGCTTAAGGTAAGGCTGTAGTGTGGGGTGTTAGGGTGCCTGTGAGTTGCCCACAGGATAAAGAATTGTGACTGCGTTGAGGTGTAGAGATATATTTTTGGGGCCTCCCACTGTTGAGCTTAGATTAGGGCTTCTTACTTATTAACAATCTGACCAGTCATGTTTAGTCTTCCGGTACTCCTCTTTATGACACTGTTTACAGTTGCACTGGCTCACAGGTATGAGTGGTTCAGCACTAGAGTGTACAATACATTGTGTCCTCTTTTGATTAGAGTTGAAAAAAAAAATTCACATTTTTGTTGTCAAAAATTTTCAACCTTGGTTTATAGAAGAAGGCTTATGTTGTTACTGCTATTGGGAGGAGATGTGTCCCTCAAACTTGGTCCTCCCAAGGCCCTTCCAAGGGAATAAGGGTGCACTCCTATCCGATATGGCTGCTTAAAATGACCTAGACTTTCTATGCCTTATGGAAACCCATATTCGTCTCTTTGATTCAGACAGCTTTTTACGGTCTATAATTCCTCCTGATTTTATTTTCCCTCACAGGCCTCATCCCTCAGGTATTGGTGGTGGTGTTGTTTTTACATTAGATCCTCCTACAGAGCCCATAGAATAGAATCTCCTTTTTATCAGTCATTTGAGAACATGGTGGTGTCACTCGGGTTTCATGACCGTTCATTGTTGCTTGCCAGCATCTACCGCCCTCCAGGATCAGGTACCTGTAACTTCCAAGAAGAATTCATGTTATTTGTTGGTTTCCTGTCATCTATTATCTCTTCATATTATATCTGTGGTGATTTCAACATTCATGTTAATGTTCCAGTTGGTGATGGTTATAAATTTATGACCTTTCTTGATTCATGTGATCTGAAACAGTTAGTCAATCAACCTACTCATCTACATGGTCACATATTGGACCTCATTCTATCCACCAGTGATCAGGATACTGTTGATGTCAAAATTTCTGATTTTGTATCTGATCATGCATTAGTCAAATGCTCAATTGCCTTCCCTCATCAAGTGGCTCACATTCCAAATAAAGGTCAATATAGAAGGTACCACTAAATCAACATGTCTGACTTCCGCTCAGATCTCAAAAATACTTCCTTTGTCAAGTCTCTGGCTGATGCTGTAGTTGATCTTTATGAACAATATGTATGTGATTTGGGTAATGTTCTTGACAGTCATGAAACATTCTGTGGATCAGATGTCTGATAATTATTGACGTGCAAAGTCCCTTAGGCACCAATTTGGCGTAGGGCCAAAAGTCCACTGAACAGAAGTTAGCTTCATCATCAGATTGCTTGGTGCAATGCACTTGTAAACAAGGATAACTCAGACTATTAGAGCAAACTGATTTTAGACTCTCGAAAACTATGGCATGAGCTGCACAAAACCCTAAATAGGGTCTCTAATGCGACTTTTCCATCCCATGAGTCTGAAAAGTCATTGCTGACCAGTTTGCCTCCTTTTTTGAACAAAAATCACTGTCTTTAGGCAAGTTTCTGAAAATGCTGATGACAAATTAATCAAAATCTCACTGACAAAATCCTGCCTGTTAGATCCTTGGCTGACATGTCTTATCAAGAAAAGCATTGATATACCAAAGGACTGATGCATCCCTGATGCTTTCAAAACTGCTGTGGTCACTCTTCCTTCAGACGACCTGAAGAATTCTCACCCTGTATCTAGCCTCAGTTTCATATTTAAACTAGTAGAGCATGCGGTTGCTAAGCAGCTGTTAGAACATATCCGTGTCCATAACTTAGACAACCCATACCAGTCTGCATATAAAGCTGGTCACTCAACTGAGACAGCTTTTCTCTCCATAAAAAATGAAGTTCATTTATCATTGTCAAGAGGTGAACTCACCACCTTAGTATTGCTCAACCGTTTAAACAACAGTTTTCAGTCAATAAAAATTGGTTCTACTTTGTCAGATATTTGTAAACTCCTATTTGGCATCCCCCAAGGTTCTGTCCTGTGCCCTTTGTTGTTGTCACTGTACACCCCCTCCTCAGTTTGATTATCAGTAAACATGAAGGAATAAAGTTTCATTTCTATGCAGATGACAGCCAAGTTTATTTGCATTTATCCCAGAAGAATGCATCTGCTGCCTTGAACAGTTAAACAGGTGCTTGGATAATGTTAAAGAGTGGATGTCAACTAGTAAGCTCAAATTGAATCTTAGCAAGACTCAGTTTATCATCTTTGGTTCAAAGAGACAAAGGGACAAGATGAAAGCATGTTTTCCAATTGATATCTTGGGCAGTCCACTCTGCCCTGTTGACTCAGTCAAGAGTTTGGGTGTGGTTCGATTCAGATTTTTCCTTGTCCAAGCATGTGCAGAATGTCTGCAAAAGTTGTTTTGTGAAACGCTGTGATTTCAGACATGTCAGGCAGTTTCTTTCTCATGATGTTTCTGTACTTGTGGTTAATGCTCTTGTTAGTAGTCAGCTGGATTACTGCAACTCACTTTTCAGGAGCCTCTTTAAGTTCAATTTACATAAATTACAGTGCATCCAAAATTAGTGCAGCTAGAATTGTATCAGACACTAGTCGATACAACAGTATAACTCCTGTGCTTAAGAGATTGCATTGGCTTCCTGTTGAACAGCCCACAGAGTTTAAGACAGCCATACTTGTTTCTTCACACAGGTTTTCCTGGGTATTTTGCTCCATATCTTTCTTCCTACAGCAATTCTTATAATACCAGGTGCAGTAAAAGTGGTGGTAATTTCCTCGTCATTCCAAAGTTCTACCCTGCTGTTCATAAATCTGTCAAACAGTTTGGTAATAGTTTTGCTTTTGATGATCCTACTGTTTGAAATGCTCTTCCAGATGAGATTCGTGCCTCTCCCTCCCTGGCCTCTTTCAGAAAGCAGCTGTTAATATATCCATCTTAGCCTGGATCCTCCCTTGGCTTTTTCCGTGGTGCTTGACCCCTCTTCTGTCTCTGGATACTGAAACTTGGTAGACTGCTTTTTCTATTTTGTTACACCTTACAGTTCTCATGTATGGGGAGATTAAGCACTATAAAAGTCCAATTAGAATAGAATAGAAAGAACACTGAAGATGGTTCTGTTGTCTTCTTATGCCCTGAACCTTGTCTATTAATAACTGATAAAATCCTAAATAAGTTCAGGAATGGACAATGATGAATGGTTGAATGAACTATGGGTCAGCTTAAACAGGCTACACACATCATTTAACAAAAATGAAACAAACCCTACATTTATCATCACACTCATATGTGTAATTTGTAAATAATCCAATCTCAAATATACTATCGTGAAATAACATTGTTGTTCATCCAATACAGTTAAAACATGACTGGCTGAAACTGGGTTATTTTGGGTGCATTATTTATAGGTACATAGACAGACATATAAAAAATGGACAAGTGGAGCCTCTAGTGCAGTTTGAATATAAAAAATAACCTGTATGTGAATATAAAAAACAACCTCTATGTGATCAAAACATTATTGAGAGTGAACAGCAGTAAGTACACTTTCCTGTGGAATACCTAGACATAAAGATATATTTGTGAACGGAATACTGTTATATGATGGCTAAAAGATCGCTTGTATCAATACCTGTAGTTGACTTTGGGAAGTGTTCCCTGGATGTTCCTGATGAAGATTTGAAAATTAGTGACCTCAAGAATGTGGGAGATGTCTTATGTAAAACATTTCATGAAGTTGGATTTGCCTATTTGAAGCACAGTGGCATTAGTCAGGATCAGGTAATAACCATGATTATAAAAATTTAAATTTAGATTGATTTATTGTGACAAGTGTACGTATAATAGGATTATTTATTGTTTCCTATAATAACGTATTCAGAATGTATAAGCACCCTATGTACTGCAGTGCTTTCAACATGTTTTAAGTAATAATATTTGCTCTTTGCCAGAGTTCGTCGAATATCCTGCCATAGTTTGCTACAAAGATTAAATACCCAGTAATAATGCCCTTATGGTATCATATTTAACAATATGTCTGGCAAAACTCTCCACTATCCATAAAATATGGACCAAATATATGTATATGTAATGGACGGATTTACAGTCCAACAGAGAAATACATTAGTTTTCACTATTAGTAATTTTTTAAAACTTATGTTTATATGTACTTATACACAAATCTTATTTTTCTTTTTTTCTCAACTACAACTACATGTTGCACACTTATGTTTACATGGACTAACGTCTGAAATAAAGTTATGTTATTATTATCATTTTCCGAATGATCTACAAAATCGTTTTTGCCTAATGACTGTTGTTTTATTTACCCCATCGTTTCAGGAATGAGTGAGATAAGTGTACATTTATCAAAAGAAAGTATAAGTTAGAGTAAGAAATCTAAAATTCGCCACATATCTGAAATTCGCCACATGTGAAAATACTAATAAAATAAATGAATTGTCATGAGATTTGTGGACGGTATAGTAAATTAAGGCTTTTTGAACTGAAAAATACCAATTTTTAGACAAAAAAAATCATTTTCTTCATAAAATTAACTAAGGTTTTAGAGGTGGCGAATTTTAGATTCCTGGCGAATTTTAGATTTCTTACTCTACATATGAAAAACTTATGGGGCACTAGTGAATATAAAGACTTTAATTTTAGGGTGAGATTTCTCCACTATTTCAGCACAGATTGTAACCAATTGAACAGAAGCTCAGTAAAACAGATCTGAAGTAATGAAGGTTTCACAAAAATTAATCCTTTGGTGATTTCTTTGCCATGCTAATTATCCATGATAAGGGGTCCTGAGGAATAAAAACTACTACCCGCTGTGTTTGCCACTGTGTTCAGGATCAAATGCTTTGTGTAGTAGATAATTACCTTTAAAATGGAGGACTTCAACTTGAAACTTTCTTAATACAGCTGGGCTTCTATATCTCAACAACCACATATATTTACAGTCCCTCATTCGATTCTGGTTGATCGAATGTCTTAACTATTAGATGCATCTGACTGCAAGATAATTATAAGCTAATATATCCCTCAGTTATGTGATGGTGTATTTATATGGAAAGCATATATTAGGTTATGCAATCCAACAAATCTCCGTAGGATTGTTAACTTTGATGACATGATTTTAAACATAGTTTGTGGCACTTTTTGTGGAGGAGTATAAACATAAAGCTGCTCATTATATGGGAAATTTTTGTGATGAATCTTTTGACTTGTGTGCAAACAACTCAATTCTGATGCTTCAGGTGGATGAAGCCTACGCTTTGCTCAATGAGTTCCTGAAGTTACCAGAGTGTGACAAAGCGAAGTATTTAAGAAAACAAGGTAGTCAACAGGGATGGGTACCATTAGATACAGAGAGGTTAGTTGTCTGTTATATCAAGTAGTCATATTCACACTGCTTAAAAGCGGCCTCCCTCTCTAAGGGAGGGAGGTGGGTAACTTTTCTTCCATGTATGTACAATGGCCGCCAATTCAAAATCGACCACTCTATTATGCTAGTGGACAGAGATGAGTGGCCTAGTTTCTGATTGGCCAGACAGGCCCCCTTATTTACAACAGAGGCTATAACAGTAGATTAAAGGGGTTCTTAAGGTACACAGCAACTGATAGGGCAGGCCCCTAACTGGGCCGTGCCCTGCACAGTTGCTTAGATTCAAACCCCTGTCATTTGGGACGAGGATTTTAGAGACTAATGGCTGCAGTGTGTTTGACCTTGAAGGTGTGAGGTCATAGGTCATGTGGGGTGAAATACAACACAAGCTTGGGACAATTCTTTATATACATGTTAGTAAAGACGTATAGAAGAGGTTTAAAGTATTACATAGTAAGATTTTAAAAGCCCCAAGCCCAGCTAGAAGGAAGGAGGTAAGATGCGAGAGAAAGTGGAAGGTATAATGGAAGGGGCCTGAGATGCGTTCTCTAGGTAGGTCCAGATAGACGAACTCCTCCAGAGTCCATGTGCCATAATGTCTTGTAGGTTAACATTATTATCGAATGCCAGTGTGGCTCCATATCTGCGAAATGTATGGAAACCGTGACCCTTGGTAGGAATGTTTTTATGCAATAAAATGCGTTTAAGGGCATCTCAAATATGTGTGTCTATGACTTGAGGATGCGGGCAAAAACTATTTGCAAACAGTGGAGCCATTACAGTCAGCCAAAGAGCAATATTCACAAACTGGAGTACATACGAAATGTCCTGGCTTGTGTAGTCTCTGGCATTATCATATGGTCATATAACACACCTGTCCTCAAGTCACTTTACTTTATCCCAATGAAATATGGGATCACCTTTAAATTATAACACATATTTATATATATATTTTTTTTAATTTAGGACTCAAAATATACATTTCAGCCAAATTTTAAATACTACACTCCTATGCATACACAAATCCTTTCATTACTTTGCAAGGAATGATATAATATAAGTAACTGACTTAAGTTAATAACATATTAAAATTAAATGTTTTAATAGCTTTGATTTTCATATGAAGCAATTCTTCTTCCTGGTTATTATTTTATCTCTTTTAGAGTAAATAAAGATACGCCATATGATTACAGACAGTCCTTCAACTATCTTCCAATTTGTGAGCAGGTAAGTTATAACAATACATGCTTATTGGGAAATAAATATTCTGATATTACTTTAGTGTTTATATTATGACGTGTGTCCCCATAAGTTGAAGTAGAATCCATATTTTACCTATTTCAGTGAAAAGTCTTATATAATAAATAAATAAATAAATTTAATTAATTGAATTAATTAATTAAGCAAATGAGAGTTTGCACACCATTTGAATACCTTGGGAGTTCAAAATTTTAATGCAATATGGTAGAACATATTTTACCTATTTCAGTGAAAAGTCTTATACAATAAATAAATAAATAAATTTAATTAATTAAAAAAAGTAAGTATTTTTAAGGCAAGGTGCAAATTAATGAACTGTTGTCATCAATCAATGATTGAATTAATTAATTAAGCAAATGAGAATTTGCACAACATTTGGATACCTTGGGATTTCAAAATTTTAATGCAATATGGTATCACTATTTTACCTCATGAATATTCATAGATCCTGAGAGTCTGTCTCAAGGTTGGATACTAGAAAAAGTTGTCTGGCCAAATGAACACGATTCCATCCATTTTGGGATGTATAAGGAAAGCAACAGAAGCTTCAAAGCTTCAGAAACTGTTGTGAGGTTCAAATGGTTTGTGTATGTGAAAGCTCCCTCCTTCCTGCCCCTGTTTCATTGAAAATTATTATTTAATTTATAACAGCCTTTGAGTTTTTCTTTTGGTTTATACTTACATTTAGTTTGACATTTGCTTAACCAGGTCACTGTAACTGACCTCAAACCTTTTAACTTTATGTTAAAAATTATTACATGCTAATGGCTAATGCATAACTTGATAGTTTAAAAACTAGGCCGACATATTTAAAAGACAAAAAAGTGTCACTCTCGTGATTTATATGATCCTGTTAATGTACAATTTGTGCGGTAGAAAGTAACATAGCAGTATTGTAGATTACTTAGTATTGCTTTATATTCCTAGCATCTAGGTAATAGCTCCCACAACTTTTGGTATGTAGCTGCACAGATGGTGTTTTAAAAAAAGTTTATATGCTAATTTGTCAAAGTTATTGAACCAGTAATTGAACCAGAATATGTGCTTTGGTGTCCTTAACTTGACAGAACTAACAGCATATGTGTGTGCGTCATGATAATGGTTAACAAGTAACATTTAAAAAATAACTTAATAAACTCCAAACATTGATGTATACGTGTTGTTCTTACTGGTTTTCCCAGTGGGGACTGAGATAGTAATTAGTTTTATAAAACAGAAGCTTAAATGAGGTGTCTGATTTGCCAAAAGAAAGTAAATATTTTTTAGGCAAGGTGGAAATTAATGAAATGTTGTCATCAACTCATGTTGTTTGCAGACCTGGTAATATATACGACTTACTATACATTACAGAAAAAAGTTATTTCATAACATAATTATGCAATGAATTAACCTATATAAGTAAATATTTATGTACAATATGATTGCTTTATAATTGTATATAATGCACTTTTTGTGGGTACACATCTTTATTAATTTATTTTGGATTTATCATCCAGTACCAGTAAAAATAATAAAAATTCCATATTTATCTGCAGGAATACAACAAGCTCAATGAAGATGTTCCTCAGTTTCGAAGTTGCTTATCTGCAATGTATGCCTTGTGTGATAAGTTAATGAAGAGAATCCTAGATGCATTGGGCTATGGAATGAATTTGACAGTAAGTTTGGTCATATGCCATATTTTCAAGGTTACCATGCAGCACTAAGCTGCGTATGAATGAAAAAAGGGTTGAGATATGTATTTTATTATGGAAATTTTAACCTAATAACCAGGACCATGCTTTTTAAAGTATCAATCAGAGTGACACAAAAGGAAGAGTCTATGGCATTTGAATTTTTTTTTCAAAAATCATTCAAATAGCACTACCAGTGCTTATCAACAACTAATTCCCCTGTTCCAACACAAGACTAAGGCTCCTGATTAAGGGTTTTTGGGGACCGGATTCAGAGTCCTGAAGAGCCTGTTCGAGTCTGTTTGGATCTATTGTGGTTTGTATAAATATCAAACATGTTTGATATTTTTCACAACTGTAACCGATCCACTTTCGCCACTACCCACAAATTCCCTAGTCTCAAGCTTCCTCAGGCCTCTTCAAACCCATTTTTACACAATCCTATGTTGTCTTAGGCATCCTGCGACTCTTAAGCCCAGGACTCTTAGTCACAGGAAGCCTGGACTTAGTCCTAGACTTCAATAAAAATAGTCCATTGCTGTCTTATGTGGGTGTTCTGCCACACAACTAAGCTTCCCAATTAAGGGTTTTTTGTAGTTGGTTTCAAAACTTTGCTTAGTCCCAGGCGTTCTGTATTGATCGGTAGTTGTCGGTTGGGGCGGTGAGAAAAATCAAACATGTTTGATATTTCTCACGACCCAAACCGATTCTTATTTCCCACTGTCAACAAAATGTCCAGTCGCAGGCTTCTTCAGGCCTCCTCAGACCCAATACAGTCCTAGGTTGTCTGAGGCTTCCTGCGACCCTTAATCCCAGGCATCCCTAGCTTAGTCCCAGGAGGCCTGTTGTCAATCCCCGACTCATAACAGACCTTTGAAGTTTCATGTGTGTGAAAAAGAATCGGTTTCATTAGTCCCAGGAAGCCTCAGACCATCTCAGGTGTTCTGCGACTAAGAAATCTGGGTCTGGGACTAAGCCCTGACTAAGAGAAGCTGATCCAAACCGATCCAAGTGATCCTCAGGCCACCTAGGACCACACAAATTTAGTCTGTGACTGTCTGAGGTCGCCCCAGGTGGCCTGGGACTAAATACCGATTAAGTACCGACTCTTTTCCGCGCGATTGAAACCAAAAAGAGGCAATGGGGGGTCTGGGACTATATAAACGACCACACACACGCTTTTTGTGTTTAGACTGGTTGGCTACTGAGAGATGTGTGTCACTTACTACTAGGGGTTTTCAGTTTTTTTTACATTTTACATGTTACTTGAGCTTAGGGCAAATTTAATAGTTAGGAGACACATTTCAGTTTTTTTATTTTTTTGTGATATTGACTGGAGTTATGAGGAAAGAGAAAGGAGGAAAGGGAGGAAAGAAGAAGATGGAGGAGAGGCAAGAGGAGAGGGAGAAGGAAGGTGGAGAGTTGGAGGAGAGGACAGAGAAAAGGACAGAGGAGAGGACAGAGGAGGTGACAGAAGAGAGGATAGAGGATACAGAGGAAGGATTAAAAGTTACTGAGGAAGCTTGCAAATAAGATGAGAGGTGAGAGGAAGAATCACAGTGCCACACAGCAGCCAAGAGAGCCAGGGTTTGTGCTACAGTCACTGACAGCCAAGAAAATGCCATTGCAGAGTTTGTGAAGGAGCACCCAGAGCTGTACGACAAGGAGCATGGACGTTTCCACGACAGACAGAGGAAGGAGGCTCTCTGGGCAGAAATCTCTGCAGAACTGAAGCTCCAGCCCTTTGATGTCAGAAGGTGGTTTGAGTCACTTATGGCAACTCGTTATGGCAAGCTCTCCAAGCAACAGTCTGGCCAAGTCCCAAGGGAGATGACCAAGAGACAGTCCTGGGTCTACCAGCAGATGGATTTCCTTAAGACCCACATCAGACACAAGGGGGCCAACAGAACCTCTGGGTTCAAGGCCAGTCCAAACACCAGCAGGCATAAAGAATCTTGTGGGACCTACTACTGATACAGAACATCTTGAGTCCAGTGTCCTGAGGGAGAGTAGGAGTCAACCAATACTTACATCTTCACCAGTTTCGACAGATTCCAAGATACTTGAGCACTTTGACCAGATGAGGACACTGATCTCATGTTTCCTGCAGCAGAAGAAGACAGGCAGCCCTTCTTTGACTACATGGCATCAGAGGCTGAAAAGATGACCCAAGAGGAGTTTGAGAACCTCAAGGGCAGGATTTTTAGAGACATCGAAGCAGTAAAGAATACTCATAGACATCAAGTACCACCCAAGAGATCAGCCACTATTACCAGAGAGTCACAGAAGGTCGGGATACTGCCAACAACCACTCAACGGGCATTTAGTTCCACCCAGGCAACAGCAGGCAGCAGTTCCAGCAGTTAGGTCTACTACACACCAAGCCACATTGGCTTTGGAAACCCTCCATCAGTAGTCACAGTACAGGACGAGGGCAGCAGACACAATTTAAGTGGAATACTAAGCCAGCTACTAGATCTAACAACAACACAGATCATTGAGCAGCCTCAGCAGCCACAGCAGCAGCTCTACACCATCACCACCACAGCACCGCCTCAACAGAAGCAGCCTCCTCAGTAGCCAGCCAGTCCGGGTGGGTCTCGTACCCCCCATAGGCTCTTTTCAGGGCTGCCTAAATATTCCAAAAACAATTAATAGCTGCATGTTCTTCAAATTCACCTCCCAAAGCAAAACAGTTCAGTACAAATACTTATCACAACACAAAAAAAGCCCAACACCCACACCACCCCAAACATGAAACAAATATAACCTATGGTAATACACATAACAACAGAAGGCCACATAGAAAAAAATTAGATGAATAAACTCCAAATATGGCCAATATTCTGCCCATTTGTAGCTTAAAATCCATGGGATTGGCTTAAATCTGTAATAAAAAAGTCCAACACTTACACCATCCCTAGAGTTAAAGATATTATACTATCACATAGCCACCAACCAACAAACAGACAAACCCAATAGCAAACATAACCCACAACCAACGGACTGACAAACCAATTTGCAAACATAAGTCCCCACAACCAACAGACAGATAAACCATACTCCAAAAAGAACCATTTGGGTGGTTATATTTTTAAAATTCTCTTGAAGTGGAGGACAAAAAATTATTTGGAGATTCGCAATAAAGTAAAAACTTTTACTTTCAGTTATTTTTCCTGAAGACAAAGTAAGTGAAAGTAAGTGAAATTAGGGTGTAGCTTTCAAAATGTCTGCAATATTTATTCCATTTAGCAAGTTATGTTGGGCATTGGGTTTGTCTGTTTTTTTGTGAGATTTATGTTGGGCATTGGGTTTGTCTGTTTGTCTGTTTTGTGTGGGACTTATGTTGGGCATTGGGTTTGTCTGTTTCTTTGTTTGGGGACTTTGGCATTGCGTTTGTCTGTTATTTGTGGGACTTATGTTGGGCATTGGGTTTGTCTGTTTGTTGGTTGGGGGAATTATGCTTGGTAATGGTTGGGTTATTTGAAACAGCTGATTAATTGTTTTTGGAATATTTGGTAGTCCTGAAAAGAACTGGTTATTAGTCCTGAAAAGGACTGCTTACTGCAGTAGCAGTTATATTCTGCCATCTTGCCAGGCCACTGCTCCCTGATTATTGAAGTAGTCCTTGAGGTGATCCCTCAGTCTTTTGGCTTCTCTGGCAGGGTTTCTGTTGCGACCACAATCAGCAGCATCACCCATCAACCGACCATCACCAGGCACATTATCATCATCATCACCACCAGGCTGTTGACCACCATGTTGACCTTGATACTGGCTTCTCTATACGTTGTGCAGAACTACATAGGTCAAGGCCACATCCCTGTTTCTGGGGGTAGTTCAATAGTGGTCATCATGACTCTAAATCTTGAAACCAGGATGCCAAAAGTGTTCTCAACAACTCTCCTGCCCCCTGATATTCTGTAGTTGGCAATCCTTTCCTCTCTGGTTAACATCCTTCTGCCATAGGTTTCATTAGCCAGGTCTTCAGGGCAAACACATCATTTGCCAGGATGAAGTACGGGACATCTTGACCACCCTACGTTATAGGTGCTGGGTCAGGGAAGACTATGCTGCCATCATCAATCTTCCTCTTCAGGTGACAGGTATTAATTATCTGGGCATCTGAGCAAGATCCAGCTGTACCCACATCCACCCATCTGAATTTGTATTGTTCATCAACCAAGGCCAACATTACTATTGAAAAGAATCCCTTATAGTTGTGGTACAGGGCTCCAGAGTTCTTGGGTTTCTTCGGGGCGACATGCTTGCCATCAAGGGCTCCCAGGGCATGTGGAAATTCCACCTCATCCTGAATTCTGTTCTCAGTTCTTTCCACTCATCTGGAGTAGTAGGACATCTGAGGTACTCTCTGGTGAACTCATCCTGGATGGCCCTGCAGACCTCTGGTAGAAACTTGGAAATGGTGGATCTGCCAACCCTGAACTGACAGGATAATGATGTGTATGACTCTCCAGTGGCCAGATATCTGATGGTGAGGGCTAACATTTCCCCAACACTGATTGGAGCTCTGTAGTTGGTGGCCTCCTGGCTAGACATGGTTCCAGTCTGGTCTTTATCATTTCAAAGAATTCTGGGGTCATCCTCATGAAATTGGTGAATCCTGGAATGTCTGTGGCATACAGTTCAGCCATAATGTTGTGGTAGGCACCCCTCTCCTCTCTCTGTAGTAGCCATGGCCTGACCCACATGTGCCTTCTTCTAGGTCTCTGTCTGGCTGGTGGTGGAGGTTGCTGTGGTCGACGTAGAAATAGCAAATACATCATTATATGTAACTGAATAAAAACTAAAAAGGCCCTAAATTGAAGCTGTCTTCTGTTGAAAGTTGGCATCCTGCTGTGTTCCTAGAAAAGTAATGATAATTACATCCCGAAATTTATATATATACCCAGAAAATCCAGTTTTTTTGCAAAACAAGAATCAGCCATCTTGGTCTGGGGAACACTGAGGAGGCCTCAGGACGCCTGAGGAAGCCGGGACTTAATCGGGGTTAGTCGGGGCTTAGTCCCAGGAGGCCTGAGGCGTCCTGGGCCAAGTCTGTATGTCTACAACAAGATCTTGGTTCAAACTGACCAGAAAAGTCGCAAAACAGTCGGGGAATGTGTGGGGCCTCCTGGGGCCTGCTCAGGCTTTTTGAGGCCGATCTGAACTTAATCCCAGGCTTTAATACCGATTCAGTGTTCCCACCCATTTTACCTGTTTTTCACCGACTGTCCACGATTAAGGCACGGGGACAGGATCGAGGCTTAGTCCTTTGGTGGAACAGGGGCATTAGGAAATCTGTTATTAGTCCCAGGAGGTCTGAGGAAGCCTCAGACCAGTCTTGGACCCAGTCTATATGTCCTCAACAGGATCGGGGTTGAAACCGATCACAAACATGACTCAATCGCTTCATAGTCGGGGAACAGTTGTGACTTGTCTAACCAGGTCTGAGGCTTCCTGGGGACGATTTGGATTTGATCCCAGACCTGGACTAGGATTCCATTTCCCCGCCCATTTTGCATGTTTTTTTTCAACGACTCTCAAGGATTAAGGGTCCCAGGACCAATTGGAGCTTAATCCTTTGCTTGAACAGGGGCATAAGACTACTCAAACTCCACTCAAACAAACGCCTATGGAAACAGTACAAGCAGTATGAAACTCTGAATTATGAAAACGATTCTCCTTGATGAAATAAAATGGGATGCTTATTGTTTCACTCAACCCATGGGGCTTGTGCGTGTAGCTTGATTGAATCAGTCAAAGATTAACATTTCTGTGGACAAATGATTATTTTCTTTTATTCAAAATTTAGGTGTCTTTCAAAATTTTCTCAGATGATACTTGTTATTTTGAATTTATTTAAGAGTGTAAGAATGCTATAATCAGGATGAAGTCAGAGCAGTTTTTCAGTACTGGCATTAGAGTTTATTTAAGCATCGTAATACCTATATTCTGCTAGAGACTACGTCCCCACAAAAGTTGTCACATTAGTTTCTGAGCTGGCAGCAATGGTCAACTACCCTCAACACCTTATTTACACTGTAAAGAAGTCAAACTTTAAGATGTAATGCTGGAATTAGGACAGGACATAAGGAAATTGCCACTGGTTACTATGGAATACCTTTCAAACTCACATTTCAGTGCTGAGGTCAAACGGTCAACTACCCTCAACACTTTATTTACTTTTATTTAGCCTCGGGTATGGCTTCAGTGGTCAAATACTCTTAAATTTAAGTTGTCTTAAATTTGAATTTTCACTTCTGTTTTATTTTAATTTAGGATCCACAGTACTTCAGTCGTGTACACAATCCTTACACAAAGGACAACCTGACAACACTGAGACTTATTTATTACCCACCAGTAGAAGGAGGTATGTTATCTCTTGTTTGTCTGATCAGTACCAACTGGCCACAAATCTTTATTTGAATTTGTTTTATGTCTAGTAAAATGCATATCTTAAATATATATTGCCACAAGTGACAGTTAAACATGCACTTTATCCACGAAGATATTATATATTAATTAATATATAATATATTAACCTTTTAATGTGATTATTCAGTCGCCATAGTAAAATATTTTTCATGGAACCTCGACCCCAAAATGATTCAAAACTCAGAATCTGCTATCGGATATCCCTGGTAAAAAATATTTTATTTTGCAAATCTTCAGCAACCATCTCCTCCACCTCACATGGGTGGTTTGTTTTCTTTTTGCATTACAGGTGTTACCGATTGCAAACAACTGTTGATTTGTATCTTGCTTTTTGTATTTTATCAATTTGAGGTCTGTTCCAAGTCATACCAAAACCCCAGTCACACTACAGGCGTTATTGCCTACATTTATAGCTGTTTTGCTAAACTCGTCGTTCCTAAAATTACTGATATACTTTTCCCTGTGAGCTTGAAAACCTCAAACGTTTACTGCTTTACCTGTCAATACACACAAAAGTTTTTTAAATATTCAAATTTCCCACCTCTTCAATTTTCAGAATTTTTTTTGGATGCCTACAATACCACTTGCAGTGTGACTGGAGTATTAGGAGTACGTAAAAACAAACGATGATATATTCATTTTAATACAAGAGTCAAGCTCTGGTTCAAATAATGATATATATTAACTTGGAAGAGTACATAGATCTACAGAAGTGCTCATACATAAACTGCATGTACAATCCATACTAATCTAGTAAACATGACATTTACATCAGGGTGGCTTAATGACTGAAAGGAAAGATGTAGTTTTGTAACATAATGTTGGTGCAGCAAATCTTCTAACTGATAGTGTGATATAGATAACTGAAATACTTTTAAAGAAGATAGGCAAATAAATTAACTGGAATATATTGGAAAATTTACAGGGAGTTTTGATGAATGAACATAAAGCACCACACACCGGCTCTGTTATGAGTAATACACAGCTTTTAATCTTCCGTCTGATTAACAATTCTCTCTCCGAACTCAACTGGCAAAAAGGGGGAACTGACGTCACTTTTGAGAGTCCCTCACACATTGGCTGTGAACAAATACACTGATACTTATATTTAACAGCAATAGCTTCAATGTCTTAATCAAATTTTAGACTTTTCGATATTCTATTTAAAAATTAGTTTATAAAGCTGTGTTGAAAATAATTTAAACTTGATCAAGAAAGACGTACTGTTCTGAAAAATAAATTGCTAGCAAGTTGTAGAGTAAGAAATGTAAAATTCGCCACATATCTGAAATTCGCCACATGTGAAAATACTAATAAAATAAATGAATTGTGGTGAGATTTGTTGACTGTATAGTAAGTTAAAGCTTTTTGAACTGAAAAATACCAATTTTTGGACAAAATCATCATTTTCTTCATAAAATTAACTAAGGTTTTAGAGGTGGCGAATTTTAGATTCCTGGCGAATTTTAGATTTCTTACTCTAATAAAAGAGAAAAAGGATATCAAAAATGCACTTCTGTAAGACTTTAATGTGACTCTTTTAATGCTAATGCTCTAACAACTAATTATGTGGGATATATATGGGCAAATTATCATATTCAGGTTAGACATCTTCAGTTTAGACTTGAGATAGTATTTTATATTATTTACACCAAGTTTATTCCTTTTATTCAACCACCAAAAAGATATTATTGGAATACCTGTATTATAATTATTTAGGAAGTGGCTGGGCTACCATTTAAGATGAATTTACAGCTATATATTCTCGTTACTGGTAGCAATAAATACAGGGTTTTTTAGTTAAACAGTTAATTTAAAATATAAATTTTCCATATATTGTTATGACTGCTATGAAATTGTATGTTGGTGTCATGTTATTACATCAATAAGTAACAGTATATATCTTTGTTGAAAGATCATGAAATAACTATATTATGGTCGAGGTCAGCTAATTAAATATAAACACAGTGGTGAACAGGTTATAAAAATAGGACTAGAAATAGGAAGTTTTGGTTATTTAAAGTCGGTAAAATAGAAAAAAAAATTACCATGATTACTTAAATTCTTAATTATCTCCCATTTAAACCCTATAGTATCTACCTATGCTGGTATTTGATATAAACAACTGAGTAACTGGTTATATCATGTGCAGCCATCTTCAATTATTTTTTTACATTTTTGGTACTATTATTGAACAAGAAATGATCAGTCCAGTCATGAATGAAATTGTTACCCTTGTCCCTAAGGGCTTGTAAATGTACAAATAAAGTGAAGCTTACAAAACTGAAGTAAGAATTTTACTAAATTTTACTTCATATAATTTTTACTTCCTTCTCATTTCACCCTGGGATTATCATCTTGGCTATTTTCCAAACATGTGTCATCAAATGTTTTAGAAGACTTCTGTGGTTCAAAACAAGAGTTTTAAAACTCCATGAAAGTTCTTGTGACTATATGTTATGTGACTATTTCTTATCAGAAATCATATTTGTAGCCATAAGGAGGCATAAGTTATATTGGTCCAAAAGATTTGTTCAGTTTTTGCTAAATATTTTAAACATAAAACATGCATATTAGCTTTAAGGTTTTTAGAAAAAACACAAGAAAGGGGACTTGTGTAAGTGTAGGCCCGTGTACCGTGATAAACAGGATCACTGTGCAGTATCTACAGTGACATAGTTCAACTGAGGAGGGATTCCATACAGAAGTTTACACACATTCTCTGAATTGGAGATAAAAACCTAATCATCTGCTGTATTGTGTACTCTATTCCAGAAAGAGCTTTATAAATGTGTTTCAGTGCATAAAACAAGTTGTAGGGGAAAATTACCTTTAGTTTTATAAATTTTCTTTTCCTGTCTCCTTTTAGTAAGGATAACATTGAAAATAGAGGCTGAGTCTTTGTCCAACGAAGGTAGAGAAGTGTAATTGAATGCACCAGGGGAATATGAATTGATAAAATAATATATTGAAAACTAGTATGACCAACCTTGTCTATATACACCATAAGGGTACCACAAAAGACAATAGAGAAAGAATTTTCTTTTGAAAAAATATCAATGGGATCAGTAGCTACCATCAGCATATACCTCAATTTCCAATTTAAATGATCATAACTTTTTTTACTCATCCTTTATCAGGATTGGTCAGATATCGCTGTGTGCTGGCATATACTAGTAAGGTGTAGCATTGGGTCATTCGACCTAACAATATGGGATAGCATTCAAAAGGCATTCACATGGCATTACGAGCTGTATGAAAATATCCTTAGCAAGGTTTATTGACCAAACAAGTGATGACCAAATCTTCAGGTCAGCTTAAAGTAACTACTTTTAAAAACAAGGATAGGCTTTTAAAAGGCATGCAACATCTGATGAGCAGCCAGTGATTTTGATTTAGCAACCATACCCCTGTACACAATGAAAATGTTTGCACAGCCATTACATGTTGCATGTTCTCTAACCTTATGTGGATGTTCCACTGGAGCCAACCTATCAGTAACTAAGGATTTTTCAAGGGTCGGGGCAATGTTTACATAGTCAGTAAGGGCCGGTAGTATTTTCCAGGCTTGTTGGGATGGGTCGGCAAAATATCAAACATATTTGATATTTCACCGACCCTCCCCGACTCTTGTTCCTGACCTAGGCTCCATCCCCCGGGTAATAGGCTCTTCCTAATCACTTCCAGTCTTGTCTTATCACTTCCAGGGTTGTCCTAATCGCTTCCAGTCTTGTCCTATCATAAAACCGGCTTGTCTTTTTTTGGTGGTCTTCAGTTGCAGTCCATTTCTAGCATGATGTGAGATTAAAAAATCTCCAAGAATTATGTAAAGAGGAAATGGTTTTGATCCCAGATATATGGGGGGTCAGATGTCCACGTAAAATGACAGTTCTGTCATTGGGTTCTGTCCCCAGTGGGGGGCTAAAGAATCTCAGGGACATTCATAAATAGTCACATTGGAGCATCTGTCTTTCAGTTAGGTTAATGTCAGTCACTAGAGTTGAGACTGTTATGCACAGTTTTAAAAAGACAGACTAGATATCATCATCCATAATCTCTCAAATGTCGTACAATTTAAAGGTCAGGATGTAATTCAGTCTATTATAAAATTTAGATATATTGATGCAGCTACAGTAACAAATTCTATTCGAAGTAAAAGGTTTTCACTATTTTGAATGAACAAGTTTGTATTTCTAATGTTTTAAAATTCTGAATTGCCCCTTGTATCTTAAAGCTGTTCTTTGGGTTGGCTGTGGGGTATTTCATATTCTTGTATAATTAATTTTGTTCCCCTCAATCCTTCAAATCAATATTTTATTTGCTAGGTCACAATGACTAGGTTTTTTTCAATGTTGCACAATTTTTTAAACATCAAGATGTTGCTCGGGTGTGGGTTATAAAATTGGCCAAGATGATATAAGTGGAATGCAGCATCCAGATTTATATTGTTGTATACATAACAGTCAGATGTAAGACCTCTGTAGAAATAGTATTTGTCCAAGATATAAAAAAAAATCGATAACACAGTTCGAGAATAACACTACAACAAATTGATGTTATCGTGTGATTGAGTATCTTCATACTGACAACTTAGCACTTGACCGATAGAATTAAACATTGCTTTAAAAATAACAAGATAACAGCTGTAATATTTATGTTTTTACCAGATTAAAAACTTGATAAAATGAGACCACAAATAAGACAAGTTATAAGTAAAGTAATAATTAGAGATAGGCTACAGCTGTGACTGAAGACGTTAAAATTAATCCAAGGTACAACAGACTTCTTTTTGCGAGATTTATGAAAAATCTAGAAATCTGGGGCCAGATTCACGAAAGGTCTTAAGTCTCAAATCTGATATTTTTGTCTCAAATCTAAGATGTATCTTAGATTTTTCTCAAATTTGAGACCTTTTGCTCAGGTGGGATTCACAGGAGATAGCAGGCTGAGATTTGGCTGAGATTTGGTCTCAAATCTAAGACTGCCTAGGGGGTGACTTATGTTTCCATAAAATTGAGTATATGTAGTTACAAGTCTCAAAACAAAATGAAAATGAGTTTGTATGAAAACAACAGTAAAACATTTACATTAGTAATTTACATGAATGATTTGTTTTGCTGTTTTAATCAGTTATTTTTATGCCAGTACAAATTATAGTAAAAAGAAAACATTTTACTTGATAAAATATATTATAAAATGTGAGTACATCTGGTACAGCTGTAAATATAAAGGTGTATGATTTACACTCATATCAACAGAATGTTACATCAATTTTGATTGGTCCAGACTCAAAACATGTCTGAGATTTTGGTCTCAGCTAAGATCCCTTTCCTTTCGTGAATCTCAACTTGAGCAGAATTTCAGCTGAGACAAAAATCTCAGATTTGAGCAAAATTTCAGCTGAGATTTGGCTAAGACTTGAGACCTTTTGTGAATCGGGACCCAGTTCCCCAAGTCATCACAATATACAATTTGATTAAGTTTCAGTCACATTTTGGTGCCAAATCGTTTGATTGGACTAATGGTTCTTGTTTTTTATATGGAGAAGAGTCTTTCAAAAGCTATTATTTGGCTATAATTTTTACCATATACTCCGCAAGGCCCCCAACAAAGTAAGAGACATATGTGGGATTATTATTATTATTACACTCTGTACATATAAATGTGGCTATTAATCCTTTTGTTACTAGCTGTATTAGAGTATAAATTACATACTTATATAGAAGTTTTAAAGCAGCAGTATTTACATACATTAAACAGCTTATCGTAGGACCAGCAAGGTCAAACCCATCTTTAGCCCACTCCAAGATGCCTGAACCCAAAGTTCAAGATTGGCTGGCAAAAGGTCAGCACAAGGTCAGCCCTGTCCAGGCCAAGATAGCAAACCCAAGTCTAAGAGGGAGGAGCTCAAGGTCATGCAAACACGAGGGTTCACCATGCACGTGCTGACCCTAATCAAGTTCAAAGGTTGAGGTCATATACCACAGAGGCAATAAACCCCTCCCTTACCAGGTCAACCTGTGAGAGGTGTAAGTCCCAAGTGAAATCCTTTCCACTTTGACACCCTACGACACAGGGGGAAAATCACAGATACTTTGTTTATGCAGATATGAAATTACAATAAAACATGGGAAAACTATATACAAAGGTCCCATAGATGTGTACATAATAGTATTGAAATAACCAATAACGTTCTAATGTCCTGCAGTTACAAGCTTGGTAATGTAAACAGAGTGTAAAGAATGATGTAAACATTTGTAAAACTTTTAAGAAACACTTAGATCAAAAAAGTTCACCACATCACAGAAACATGTATTTATGGGGTACGTCCTGTCGAGTGGGGATGCAAATGCAGTGATGCATAACCTTGACATTGAAGAGCACAGAATACAAAGTTGTTAAATGTGAAAATTCTAAAAAAAACTTTGGGAATTAAAAGTCCACCACATCACATAACAAGTGTTTGTGAGGTAGATCCTGTGTCGAGACAACTGAGAAGCCGATGAAATAACACAAGCTTGTAATGAGGAATACATAGCACATCACAAATAAAATCTTATATTACAAAAAAAAGAGAAAATATTGTCACTTAAGATGATTAAATACACAGGTTTTTAGAATGTATAAATCAGACCCATACCTCCCCAGAAGAGATACACAGGCTGAGGAGATAATTTTATTCGATTATACAAGATAAATGTGACTAATATTTTTTAACAAATAAGATCAATACAGTCCTGATAATCAGATAAGCCTCAGGCTCAAACTTCAACTAATGTCACATTCAACTTCAGGCAACGAATTTCTTTAGACATAACCGGGATATACATGGTAAACATTATACATATGAACATGGTATTAATCAGTTAAAGGTAAACAATTGCAGACACTGCAAAAGAAATGACTACAGTAAAGCTGTGTAAAATACATTAATATGATGACATAAGTGACTAGTATTATGACCAGAGCCCAAGGCTAGCTTGCAATGCAAATTGACCTAAATTATTTACATGTAGTTGATTTAATACATGTGATTACTACATACATAAATTAAAAACTCCCAAACCAAAACACACAGTTCCTAGAATGTATATATTTGTCTCGTCTGATGATAAAAGTGCAAATCTATTCTACTCGGGTAACTTTACCATCCATTCCCCAAGGTCCCCCAAAGGTCCTAGAATGAAATAGTAATGGGCTTTAACATTTTATGATTTCTACTATTACATTTTTAGATCACATATATACTTTTGTAATTTAATGACAACTACATAACCTCAAAGAGTCCATTATTATTCAATGAATATGTATACATACAGATAACATTAAGGATTTACATTACATGTCTGTACATATGTTAGTCGATTAGTCAATCCCACATGCATGCCAAAAGTTAAACTTTTAGCTGTTAACCAAGTTGCATTAGGCCAACCTAGGCATGCATAAGATTACAGGTAAGTATTACTCGATTTCAAATACATGACTTGCATTGACAAGCTGTACAAAGCATTTGACACTGTAGAGATAAATTAGGTTACACGTTGATAATAAACAACAGATGGAAAAATAATTGATTATGAAAAGATTACGACTGCACAATTAAAGCATATTTACTGCAACAATTGATTGTATAAAACTGGTTTCTCTACTTGGAAGCAGCTGATTGACACTTATTTATCCACTGTTATATTATACTAATATATTCCAATTAAAATTGCAATTTATTGGTTTTAGAATTGCTACCAAAGCAATTGAGTTGTGGAGAGCATACTGATTGGGGATCCATCACATTGCTGTTTCAGGATAATACCGGAGGCTTAGAGGTTAGTATTTTTGCATCATTTCCCAAGGCCTGATAAGAATCAAACTCTATCAAATAATATTCTAACTAATAATCTAAAGTTTGCCATTAAGCTCAATCTGTAGGCCAACCTTGTGTTTATTCTTCTGTGCAAGTAAACAGATAATGCTGTCATCAAAGCCTTATGTAGCACATCATATTCACCCTGTCTCAGACTAAAACCCCTGGATAAAGTTTTGGTAAGTACTGAACAGCCCTTTGGGTATAATTTTGGCTAACCCATGTTACACCGTGAGAGGTACCCTGGTATAGGCTGTGGTATATATCTGTCCCATGTTTTACCCAAGTATAGATAAGAAGAGCTTAGCTTCTGGGTATATTTGGGTCAAGCTCATTTTAAGGCCAAAGAATTAAAATGGGCTAATTCAATATACATGCCAGGTCATACTTCAAATATTTGACTCTGTTACCTTTTCAATAATACAATAAAAACAATCAGGCATGACCCTAGCACTACTCGGCCAGTGAACTAACATTTCATACAGGAAAAAGTAGCATGATAATATAATTGACAAATGACGTTATTCACCTTCTCCAGTGATCAATAATACGATATAAAAATTAATTAGGACCCTACCACATTCTTATTGATAATTTAACTGACATTTCACATTAGAATAGTAGCAGCATCAATCATTTGCACAGTAATGTACATGTACCAAGTTTGCAATATAAGAACTTGTTTGTCACCTGTGTAGAGTCTACTATATATATCACTGATTATGTAAATCAAGCATGACATATCAATAACAAGTCAATGACATAAAGTAATGAGAAAAATGTTCAATGCATTGCCAAAACATAGCTAATTAAATATTGTCAAAATCTAATTTAAATGCATTAAAAGGCTAAAAGATCAAACGTGATCAGGGTCTTCCAAATATTATTTATACGTCTCATTTATGTAACATAATTTAAGTTATATTATACAGATTATCAGTCATTTCACTAAGGTGTAGCCACAAATGCTTTCCCATCATTAGAGTATTACAAAATTGATGCCCAATTTATTATATCACTTTTTCTGACATATGGGAACTTATTAATGTATTCTAAAATATCTTTTATTTGTTTTGTAAATTTTCTTAAGCTGCTACCATAATATGTACAGTTCCCAGCAAGTTGAAAGAAAGAGGACATGGGATTTAAAATTTTATTCTTTGTAAAACTACTTGATGTTTTTAGAAAGCACATACTGAAATTTACAGTTTATATTAATATTCATGCGCGACCTAGGAAGGCCAAGCAACCTGCCAAACTGAGCTGAGGATGAAAGGTCAAATCCAAGTAACAATGACCTACAGGTCAGAGCAAGGTCAAGCCAAGCAATAGTGCTTCTGAATAGTGACACAAAACATGTATTTTGAATAATAAAATTGAACATAGACAAATTAATCGAGATTAAGAAAATAGTTTTGTAATTCAACGATCGGATGTTTTCAGCAGTAATAAAAGTAGCGTGAAACATTTTGAAATATTGTTGGGTGAAATCATTTGAAATTTATTTATTGTTTAAATTTTAGAGTATGGAAATCTCACAATTCTTATAAATATTATCTACTGCTTTGCTGAAGCAAAATTGTATCCAACTTAGTATAAGTTAAGGTTTTTCATTAGTAAGTTAGTTTCATACCTTAGTATCATGTAACCTATAACAGTTAAAATACTGAGGTGTATGCTGGGCTAGGTTAATTTATAAGCAGGATTACTTTGGGACAACCAAATATTTGCTATACTGGCCTGGCCTTAAACAACCCACAAAGTTCATTGTGGCGTGACCTAAAATAACACAATGGTTTATTCTGTTCCAACACTATATTTAGGACAGAAGGTATCTTCTAGACAAAACTTTATTCCCTGTGTAGTAATTTGGGCAAGCCAATTTAACCAAGAGGATAATTTGTACTAGCCAAATTTAACTCCAGGGGTAAATTTGGAGAGCCCACTTTAACCTCGGTGTTATCAAGTCAGCCCCCCCTCCCCCCCCAGTACCCCAAGACAGTAAAACACCAAATTGGGTTTTAAAATATATATTTCTAGTTTTATTTTTTAAATGCACATTTTATTAATTCAAATACATGTCTATGAAATTTTATACTGACCACATTTATAAAGTAAATACCAGGGGTTGAACCAGCTCAAAAACAGATCAAAAGTGAAGTCAGAATGACGAGACTGAGGTCAGGCAATTTGGCTGACCTTGCTCAAAGGTTAAAGGTCAAATTGACAATTAATGGCATATGCCTGGAGTGTGGTATGCACAGGAAATGAGGAGGTTCAAACCCAAGGTGACACCAGAATTATTGACTTCATATATGGAATTAATGCTAGGTTACTTGGTAAAGGACCTAGGTGGAGGAATGTCATAATATGGAGAGGTAAACCAAATTTTAGGTCCTAGACGTTAAGAAAGAGGTAATGTTTTAGAAGTTTTTTATTGTGACAGCGTAGTGTTGCTTGAAAAGCTGCAGAAACAGGGGAAACAGTGGAAGTGGAGGAAGAAAGATAATTCCAAATGGCATTGGACTTCCAGGTTCCATGCCTCATGATATGTTCTAGTGGAACGCCCTGACTAAAGGCCCAGGAAGCACCAGCCCTTCTGAAGGCATGGAAGGTCAAGGAGGGAGAGATGTTCAGAGCTTTAGAGGCCTTTTTGAGGTGTTTACGTGCAAGGGAGTCTGTCAAGGGGAGCAAGCCTCTAGCTGTATATATGGTAAACAATGGATCATTAGAAGTGGCTGGAATTTGCTGAATCATAAGATTAATGGCCTTGATTGGACAAAGGGGGGAATCATGAAGATTTGGAAGGGGAATGGTGACAGTGGACTTCCTGTCTTGGAGGGTTTTGGACCATTTTAATAATAAAACTGCACCCTCTCCCGACATAATGAAGTCGCCCCTGGCTAGATGCCTTGTGTTGTCAAATGAGGCCAATGAATGTGGAAGGATATTTGATAACGTCAGGAAGGAAAAGAAACATGTGAGATACAATGCTTTAAAAATGTCTGGGTGTGGGGCTGTGTCACAATATAACAACAAAGAGTGTAATTTTTGTATATCTATAAGTGGGCGAAGGGTTGGGTTCAAAGGAGCATTAATTTTCAGTGCTTTTAGATACAAGGGAATCCTTTGATCTATAAATGGGGCAGTTGGAAGACCATGTATAACATGAAGTGTTCTGACAGCAGCCATATAATTGGCTATATTAGCCTTGGAGTGGCCATTGTGAGATAAGAATTCCATGAAAGATAAAAGGAAATGAGTATCTACCTGAAAGGGGGGCAGCTCAGCCGCCACCTGAAACAGTAGGAAGTCATGCCACATTCTTTGGTACTGTTTAATCGTGGCAGGCCTGAAGCCCTGGAGAAGCCGAGAAGACGCCAAGGTGGCCAGCTGAGCTACCAGACCCTTGAGATCTGCAAAACAAAGCAAGTGCTATATGGAATGGTTAAGATCTGTTAGGGTAAGGTGGGTGGGAATCCATACATAATTTGAGATAAGTGAATTTAATTTATTATTTCTGTTGTGGGCTACATGCCACCTGGACAATAAATCAGCCAATATATTCTGTATACCCGGGATATGGGAGAACTGAAAGTGGATATTATTAAGGGCAGCAATTAACCATATATTGCGGGCACATGTAGCCAAAGTCTGGTCCCTAGCTTTGCCTGTGGTCAGAACTTGAATTACAGCCATGTTATCAGAGTATATGCGAATTCTTCGATTTGCCCAGTGAGAAGCCCAGATTTTTGAGGCGACTACAATATTAATCATTTCCAGGTGTGTTGTCATATTGTTTGAAAGCCAGAGGAATGGGAAGAGTATAAATCATGTTTCCAAAATGGCCTCCTAGGCCTGTCAAACATGCATCTAAGTGGACTTCCATATTAGAATTGACTTGGTCATAAAAGGTTACCCCATTGTAGGCCTCTAAAAATGTGCTAAACCATGCAAGGTCCTGGAAAAATGGCTTGGTCAGCAGAATTTTTGATACATGAGCATTTTGACGGAGTAGCAGAAGCATTCTGTTGAGAAATGACCTGGCAGGGGCCACATATTTGGTGATATATAGGAGACTGCCTAATAAAGATTAAAGGTCTTTTTTACTACAGTAAGTTTTACAGGCCCATTTTTTACACATTTCAACAATTTCCTGTAATTTTGTTTGTGGAATAGAGAGAGTCCTCTGGACAGTATCGATATGGATACCCAGGCATGTAACTGACGTACTGGGAGGTACCAGTTTCTTCATTGAAATATCCAAACCTAACTGTGACAGTAGATGTTTTAGGAAGCTATATGATGAATGAATTTTCTGATGGGAGGCCTGTATATATTAGATCATCAATATAATTGTGAAGGTGAGGGAAGCCATTATAAATCTAATTGCATCGGTACATCTCTGAAAAATCTGGCTGCCATTCCTATATCCGAACGCGACCGAAAGATCTAGAAAATACTTATTTTTGAATTTGAAACCTAGGAGATCAATGTCTCCAGGATCTACTTTGATCTGACGAAAAGCTCTGCTAATGTCTATTTTGTATATCATTGCAGCAGGACCTAAACTTCTGAGAGAAGATGTAATTCGATCAATGGATGGGTATTTGAGTACAAACTGTGTGCCTAAATATACATCTTTACTTTACTGAGTGGCCCTCAGGCCAACTAAGGTACATAATGGTCCTTTTACTGTCACTATCCTGCTTATCCCTAACCATAAGTGGAGAAGTATGTGACTGTATGGGCTTACTGTCAAAAGGGCCAAGGATGGCTTAATGTTGGAGTTCTTCAACAATGTACTTTCCTACATGAAGAGCATTTAGTAATGCCTACTTGTGATTTTCATCTGTGGAATTTAGCATACAGGTACGATCAAAATCAAGAGGAAATCCGAATTTTAGTAAGTCTGGTAACTGTTGGTCCCAATAATCTTGTAAGTGATGTGACCAAAAGTGACAGTTAAGATTAGATACGACATGAATTCTACAGCCAAGGTAATTTGGAAGATCACTATTTTTAACTAATAAGTGGGCAGTTATTATATCAGGGATGCGATTGCAAACCCCTGGATCACCATCATATAGCCTCAGTGGACCTTTAGGTATAAAGCCAAAGTGAGAGTGTATTCCTTTTGTATCCAAAGTATCACAGGATAAGTTCTGAACATGACCTAAGTCATTGAGTCTATTAAGGATACAGTTTAGGTTTAACACCTGGTCTAAATTTTCAGTGTCCATA
The DNA here is from genome assembly GCA_964017235.1 of Sabellastarte sp. h YS-2021. NCBI lineage: Eukaryota > Metazoa > Annelida > Polychaeta > Sabellida > Sabellidae > Sabellastarte > Sabellastarte sp. h YS-2021. Next base: position 68,708,042 of record OZ024937.1, read on the forward strand.
ATGTCCATGACATCATCATGATTCTCATTTCCATCGACAGGTGATACCTGCAAGAGATTGGCATCCATGTCATCCCCATTGAAAAACCCAGTTTTGTTTTTATTCCCTAAGAAAGTGTGATTTTTGTCAGCCAAACTAGGCTGTGAAGTGTTGCCAACGTCTTGCGAAAGATGTGTGCCATAAATGACATTTTTAAATTTTCGACAAGGTGATACACATGTATTTAACACACTTGGTACTGTATCATTATGAGAATCTGTCTTGGTAGATTGGTTATCCCCAGCCAATAACCCAGTTTAGTTTTTATTCCCATATAAAAGCGAATTTTCCTGTACAGCTAACGGGGGCTGGAGGCTACCATGACTTGAGGGATGTTTGCACTCTTTTGAGTGCTGAAAAGAACGCTTGCTTGCATCAGAGACATCTAATTCAGTATGGTATACGCTTCAATCGCGAGAGATACTGTGATTGCTACAGGCATTATTCTCGTTGAAAAGTTCAGCCAATACTTGGAATCTGTTACACAATGCAACGGGTACATTCTTTGTGTTATGCAAGGTTTTTGTTTTCCTGGCATGGTACAGAAACTTATGACTGGCCGGGTTCGCACGTACAAGGGACTTTACAGTGGTACGGCTTTTATAGTTACATGTTTTGTTTTCGGATGCAAGGCAAGCATTTTTGTCATCTACCACAGTGTGACAATTTTTGACACTGTTTTTCAACAAGGCCTGAGCATATGTCGTGCCAGGTGAGATATTTTTGAAGGAAGCCCATTTTTGATACCACTGCAAGGCTTTGTTTTTGTGTACTTGACTTTCTGAGCTAGCAGTGGAAATTGTGGAATTGAACAAAATTCTAGTGTGGTAGCTGTGAGTGCCCCGAGGTAGGGCACCCAAAGCTACTCGTTTTTTGAAACTTTTTTGAGCTTGTTTTTACAATCTGTTTCTCTGTGATTAAAAGCCTTGCCATTGGTAAAACATGCAGAACAGATGTGTCGATATAAAATGCCCTTGGTTTCATGTGTTTTGGGCTGGCTGCAATTGCCTCGATTGTAGAAAATACAGGGCACGGACTTGGGGTTATTCTGACCCATTCTTTTGGAATTTTGATAACTTTGAGAAGAGTGGCTGTGTCTTTGAGCATGTGCCCTCCAAATCCTGTCAATTTTCTCAAGTTATCTCGCCCTGTTCCATTCTGCATAGCAGAACAGCATGGCTGGCCTTGGCCGCATCCCAAGAGAAGTCATTCGCATCATCAAACAATGAGACCAAATAATCTAACATTGAGTCTTTGATTTCCGGATTTTTTTCCTCTTTCATGATGCGGCCAAAGCCAGCCACCCACTGTGTGATGGACAACTGGTCATAAGATATTCTTTCTTTTGAATTTCCAGACAGGACATAGTCATGTGGCCATTTGACACGATTGTGTACCATAACTTCTACAGCCCCCCCCCCCCTTAAGGATTTGATTTTTGTACCTGTTTTGTTGAGGGAAGCCAACTCTTGTAGGCGTTTCTCAACTTGAAGTTGTAGGTTAGCATCCTGCCTTAAGGTCTGTAGGTCATTTATACCACTTTCTTGGTGACCAGGGGGAAGTGTGACCGCTGTTTGTGTTTTAACTTTAGGTATATAACCTTTGTTCTTGATTTTAGTGGTATCAGTACTTTTTTTACAGGATTTTCTCCCCATGTTATCTAAACATTTACCAAGGGAATGCAATTGCTCAAGAATTTTAACGTTGATAGCTTGCTGGGACATACTTTGAGAGTCCGAATCTGTCGGATCCGACTTTTTGGCAAACCTTTGTCTATTTACAACATGTTCATTATCATCATCAGAGCTAGCAATTAACACTTCACAATCTGAGTCATTTATAGAGGATTCATTGTCTGACACTTGCCCGGAGCTTGGATCCTGTTGGGAAGCCAGAAGTTCCTTCATGAAAGTGCTGTCCTGTGACGTATGGATCTCCACAGGCAACTCCACAGTGTCCTGGCGAGCTGAACGTAACTTATACTGACGAGTGGCTGCAGCCATATCGTCAGAAATAAAACAGTAAAACAATAAAAACTAAAAACCCTAAAACTGTTAGTAACTTCGTTGTAAATGGTATTATTGATTTTCAATGTCACCCCTGTCACCTCTAACTTTCAAATGGCCGAATGAATGGTCAAACCCCAAGGTGACCAGTCACTGACCAATGAGAATTTAGGACAAGCTGTGTACTAATACTTGTAGAACCGAAATTGGGTACCCTAGGGCTGAACTACCCGGCACCCAAATGCCGGGACGTAAAATATACATTATAAAATATTCATATAACAACTGAAGACAGCTTTTCCTCCAGATGAGTCATGTAATAATCTTGTGCATACTGTTTGGCATTGTAAGTTAAATTTGTCTCAACTTAGCCGAAAATCATATGAATTAGCCATTAAGAAATACACAAAAAGTCAAATTCGTATGTGCCAAAAATGGGATATGTATTCAAAACGATGCTGCCAGAATTACAACTGATGCAAGTAGATATACTTGAACACTATAATTCTCAAGTAATTTCATTGTGTGACCATTGAATAATGGTCACTGTTTAAACCTGTCTCACTTGTGCAAATGTTTCTTCAAACTGGTTGTCATAGATCTTTTGATGAATATATTTCGCTTTGTATTTGTCATTGCATTACCAGACGGTGTCTTATGGGACTCACCCATCTTTCTCTATTTCCGCCTTCAGAAGCATGTCTTCTATAGACCCTTAATAGTCTTGAATATCACTGGTGCTGACATTGTTTCTACTTAACATTTTCATCTGCTATCCAAGTTTGTCAAAATTATGAAAAAATGAACAACAATTACAGGAGATCTATAGTTCCTGATGACTGCAGTGTACCTTTTGAAACGATTTAAAAATAAGTGCAGCTATATAGACATAGATTTCAAACCAAATATGGTGTATTGGTATTGTAAATGAAAACAGCTCAGGGAATTGTGATATTGCAGGTTTTGTCAAATGGAGAGTTTGTGGGGGCCACACCTGTTCCAGAAACAGTTATAATCAACATTGGAGACTTATTGCAAAGATGGAGCAGTGATTACTTCATCTCCAATGTAAGTATAATTAATTAATATGCAAATTTCTTAGTTTCTAAACTCCATAAATTAACTTTTAACCTCGATTTATCGACTTCTCAAGTCAGTAAATAAACTGTTAAAATGAATTATTCAACTTCTGAACTCAAGAAATCGATTTCTGAAATAACTTAATGAAAAGGCCGGTTTAATTTGTATGAATGTTGATAAATCGTTTTTTTGCAACTTGGATGATTGAGTGTCAAAGCCAAGTAATCAACTTTAAAATTCAATTTTTGGGGTTATAAGGCTACAATTCCAACTCTCCCCTCCCCCTAAAAAGGATCAGGCCACTCCCTATTGTTTTTAACAACTGTTGATATGGCATTTGAATGGAACACAATCTAAACTCTTTTGTCATTGCTATTACATACAAAATAGGAAAACACCCTAGCAACTCTCGATAGAATCAAAACCTAGTTATTCAACATTATTTGTCTATCATGTAGAAGTTTATACTGAGTAATTTTGTCTTTGTGTAATATGTGGGTACTGTATGACTTTTGAGGAAAACAAACAACCCTAACTAACTAGTTGTTTGAGAAACTATTTTCCTAACCCCAGAATACTTGTTGTATAATGAACTCATGTAAGTTTCCAATTTTATCCTTTTGGGTTAATTTGGGCTATCCTACATTTAACTCAGGGTTAATTGTCGCTTGGGGTTACTTTTGCATATTGCACCAATGAAATATATGCTGGATAATAAAACAAACTATCTTCAAATCTACTTTAACTAAATCCATACTTAGATTTACTTTCACCCTAATTTAATTTTCACACAAGGTCAATCAGTCAATTTGTATGTACTTGACAATCAATTTGTAAACATACATACCAAATGTTCTTCAGTGATATGATGGTTTTATCTTTTTAGATTGTACATAATGTGATGTAAACACATAAAACAATAGAGACCACAGTGGTGCAGTGGTAATACACTCGCCTCCCACCTCTGAGGTCTGCAGTTCAAACCCTGGCCCTATTTGGGAAGGTTGTCAGTCGCTTACCGATGGTTGGCAGTTTGTAGTACAGAACCTTGACCAACTCTATGTACTGGTTTCCTCTGCCCATAAAACTACCTGTTGTGATTTGGCCTATATGGTGTTGCAAGTGACGTTAAAACCCAAATAAATATAGAAAGAATATGTTTTCCAGGTTCACAGAGTTGTGATGCCCACAAATGGTGGATTAAAAAGCAGATATTCTATGGCTTTCTTTGGCAATCCAGATAATGATTGTGAAATCATCAGTGTGGATGGGGGAAAAGGGCAAAACAAGTACAAGGAGCCAGTTTTGATGAGGGATTTCATTAAACAGAAGATGACAGATACATATTAGATTGTGTACATGAAAGAGTGAAGATTGAATAATTTTATTGATTCTGTAAATCCGATCTGCCAGGTTGCAAGGTGACTTCCATTCACCAAAAAGTAATAGTATGATGCTGAAAATGTTCTTGTTACTATTTTATTTGAAATAATGACGTTTGCCACCTCGAACATTAAATGAATAATATATTTAGTTCAGATAATTCTTTGTGCATTCCAATTTGGTGTTAGTGTGATATATAATATCTATAGATTTCTTTTCTCCACCCGTGGATTCAGCTTATTGTATGGTTTGTTCTAAAATCTGTCTTCTGAACAGTGATGCTTTATTTGATGATTATTTTCACACAATTGTAGACTTATGGATGTGTTTGTTTTCATAAAGTCTTGTCCTAATCTTTTAGCTTATCCTTTTCTGAGTGAAAGTTCCATAATATAATTTTAGTTACCAGTCTACTTCAAGATGTCAAATGAGGTGCCTTCTATACCTGTTATGCCTGACATCCCAAATTTTAAAACCTTTTCTTTTAAGTATCCTATAGTTTAGTTTATACTTTCCTTACTTAAAAGAGAGATTACAGCCAACTGAAGCTAGCTTTGCAATGGTTGCAGCTCCTTCACCCTGTACCTTATATCTTAGGCCATTCTCGTTTCCTATTTTACTTTTTCAAGTAGATTGATTCAACATGTAGATATGTTAATGAAATGACTAAATGTATCACTATGATTCAGTTTTATAGTCCTATGTCTCTGTTCTACTGCAATACCTAAGAGCCCTGTGTGATGAACCTATCCACCATCTAATCTCAGCAACACCTCGCAGGAAAGGCATTACACCTTAGTGATTTAAAATCAAATAAAGTTTTAAATTTCCCACATTGCCCTCTGATTATGAAGGGAACAGAGTGTGCAAGAAAATTCCCACCAGCCCACTCCAATAGTAGGATTTTGATTGTTAAGAACCCTCTTTATTTTGTTCATGCAATGGGAGGTCTATTTTTTTTAACATTTCTGCCATGAGGTAATTGGCTTGCCTGAATGGACGTAACGTTCACATTCTCCTCTCAGTTTTTTACTTAAAACAGCACTAAAAGTGATGTTTTCTCAAGGCAAGTTTATTCTGACCATTTTAGCCCCTTCTCAAACAGGGCACAATTGTGTGGCATCATTCTTTCAGATACTTTGTTAGATGGTTACACACGTTTAAGTTTATTTATATGGATTTGTTTATGATCACACTCTGCACTTGTTTCTATCTGTGTTGTGTTTCTCATACATGAGGCATGCTTATGATGTCAATGATTTCATTGCACCCAGCTTTATTTGCTTTCTCTGTGGACCTTTAAAGTTGTTTCACTCTAAAATTTCTAAACAACTTTACAAATTTTAATTCTCTTGTAAAGTAATCGCATGTAAATAAAGTGTGTCAAACTGAATTTGTTTCACCTCCTTTTCTTTCTCTTACCTTGGGAACATCAAAAACTGATACAAACAACATAATATTCACGTCAACTAACAAACTCTTACATCTGGGTCGTCTCTTAAATAATTTCCCAACGTTTGACTTAAATACCCATGATCACATGAAAATGTTATTTTTGTGGATAATTGGTCAATTGAAATAGCTGACAAATAAATGTACAGTTTAGATTAGTCAAACTTTGCTAAAGAGGATATAAGTAATTGTTCTCTTTAAAATTGCAAGAAATTATAAAATGTGAGTTTTTAAAATTTACAACATCAATCAAGTGAATTGACATTAACTGGATTATTTAGAAAAATCCCTTCATTTTAATACATATTGTTAACTGGGTGACAACTAAAATCTGGAGACTTCTCAGTTAGGCTGACTTTTACACATTCACAATTCACTCAAAATAATGTAATTAATGCATTCCACATACAAATAAATCAAGTAATTGATGGATTCTACATAAGGGATTATTTATGAAATGTGATCAGTTCATATGTAGCTACTTAACATATCCATTTGTGCTATGACTTTCCAAAGACACATAGGGGCCATGGTGGCAGACTCGTACCACTCTTGCCTCCCACCTCTGAGGTCGGCTGTTCACACCCCAGACCTTATGTAGAAAAGTTGGTAGTTGCTTACCTATAGTCAGCAGTTTACAGTACAGAACCTTGACGAATTGTATGTACTGGTTTACTCTGCCCACAAAACTATCCATGGTGATATGACCTGTAAAGTGTTGAAAGTGATGTAAAACCCCAAATAAATAAACCAAAAACACATGGTAGTAGGTTCAGTTTCAGTTGTAACTATGGTTTTAAGATTTTTTCATGTCACACACATAAATAACTTAGGTTAAAATCATTACCGTGAAAGTAGCAATTGATATAAGAGGTAGCCTTAACTGAGGGAACGAGTTCATGTATTGGACTGAAATAAGGAGGACTTTGGTTACTGTTATTATTATTATTAGTCGTAGTAGTAGTATTAATTCATTTATGTATCTATTAAAATGACATGATATACAATAACTAATACGAAATAACATAAATTGTAGGTGCAATCCAGTACTAAATGACTTATTAGTCACTATTAATCAAGTTAAAATAGCAAAACAGTTGTATGTTTAAGGTTTTTTATATATTAATTACCAACAACCTTTTCTTCTGAATATATCACTGCAGTTTATATAAAAGATTATTTCTGCACTTCCAGGGATCATGCATATACTTTAATTATTCTTTTGTTTTTGACATATACTTCTGTTGTAGAATACCCTCACTTATTAATATTAAGTTTATGATAATTTTATCACATTTTTTGGTCCTCTTACCATCACCGTTGGGCATTATCGCTCACCCACAGGTATAATCATCCTTACTAGTCTTCACTAGTCTTCTCTGACACACTGTCAGTTTATCATGTTGGTTACAATTTGAGTTTGAATTATTATTAACTTGGTGAAATATTAAGTGATACAAACAAAAAGAGTGGTACAAAACAGATTATCAGTTTCCTCATTCCGTCCCAGTAAGGTCATAGGCAGACGTGGTTTTTGCCACTGCTGCTCCGATGGAATGGAACAGGCTCCCATTTAGTGTCAGATCACAACATACCATTTCCAGTTTTAGAAGATAACTTAAGATTTACCTGTTTAGACTAGCTTACCCACCACCATAGTTCCCCTTTGCTGTGGTTAATGGCTGTCCCTTTTAGAAGATGTTCATCACAAGCCAGGAAGTAAGGCAAGTTGGAAATAAAATTATTTATTAGTTACATCAATCTATACTAGATACAGACATACAATAACAAATGCTGATACACTACACACACAACTAAAACTACAAGAAATACTACTAATACCATTCAGTTTGTTTATGTTAAAATATAAAATAGAACTGTTACATTAAAATATGATAAATAATTTAACCTTTCACATAGTTACCATTTGCAATTACCACTGTATAGTTTACGGACTTGCTGTTGCAACTGTTACATCAGATATATAATAAATAAATTTAACTATTTACATTGTTATTAAATACAATTGCATTATCATTGTATAGTTTACGGACTTGCTGTTGCAATTGCATTATAACTGTAAGGGGCTAACTACTACGAGGTGGTCCCTAACAAGGTAAGACCCCAACAAAACTTGGTAGGTTGGTCAATTTTGCGCCATTTTAATGTTTCTATTATTATTTTAGTGTATCACAAGAATATCACTGGAATACACACAATGGACTTCATCTGCTACAGGTCTGATACATAACTGACATACTCTTTCATCAGGTATTTTCCCCAATAACATGCTCTGAATTCAAATTCAAGTGGCACTATACCAATTTCCACCTGACACAGATATTTTTTTCCTTCGAAAAAAGTAGAATTAGCTTCTGTCCTTATTTCAATTTTGTATAACGAATATGTTATTGACTTTGGTTTGGATGGGCTTTTAAACTGCCATTCCCTATTTCTTTAAGTTTACTTTGAGCAAAATAAATATCTACCTGTTCACCAACTGGAAACAATCTTGTGATCTGCAAACTTCAATAAATTAAGTAAGCTGCTAGAAATTGCCAGATGACTAAACTTTATAAACTTCATTCAAAAATGTTATTTGTAAGAAAATTTGTTAGAATTTTTTTCCAATTTTGTTTCACAATCCTTGTGAAGAGATACAAATTTATACTTTGGAAGTGTTAAGCTCATATCACCTTGACAGTCCAAGACTGTGGCATTTCTATGTAATCCAATGTAAAATCAGATTCCTTTGTTATAATTATTTTCTGCATTTTGATAGTTCTCATGACCCCAGACACTGCAGCTGTATGCTAAAATAGGCTAGACACACATGTGTCTCACTTAACGCTCTACCTCTAGCTTCAGATAAAAGTAAATATACATATTTAGATAATATAATACTGAGGGCTATCCTTATTTTAATGCTATGATTATTTATTTCATTACAATCAATGATATATGCTCGCCCTTAATTCTCTCTGAGGGGTTTTCATCCACTTTTAATTTGGAAAGCAAAAATTATCACCAGTTCATTTCCTAGGCCTCTTCTAACTTTGACCATTTCATTACGACAAATGTTAGCATTTTAACTTGAAGGCCACCTTAACTGCTTTCATTTTTGTGTCACCTAAACTGGTGTCAATGAATGTAAATGTGATCGATTCCCAAGCACAACAGGCATTGTATCAAACAAGGCTGAGTAATTTTACAAAAAGCATCTTGGATTAATAAACATATATTAATTAACCCCTGGAGTAATCTTCTTTCATAAGTATAAGAAAGTAAACCAGTAATTTTTCATTTTAATTAAATTTAACTCATGAATAAAAGTCCACCACAACTGATAATTTTGGGTGCTACGAATGTTTTATAACATGTAAATTTTGTCAATTCCAATAACTTATTCACAGGTTTTATTACATTTGTGTAAAATGACATTTTCTAGTGGTTAAAATATGTTCAACGAAAGTTGTATTTAGAGTAATATGCAATTTCTAGACACGATGAAAGGAATTTATAGCAGTGTCCAAGTTTCACAAAAGAACAAAGATGATATGAATAAACTTACAGTTTGACCAAATAATTTATTTACTTATGGTCCAATATGTTTGCAGTTTGCCGACAACAGACACAAAGTCTATAGCTAACTCATTTCAATAACTAAAGTCACTGCTGGACAGACCCTTAGTGAATCATACAGATGTTGTCATAACTTTAATTAAAGTTGATAACTACAATTGTGAGAGATAAGAGATTTAATACCAAACTTGTTGAACACTTTGTCACTGAGGTGAGCAATAAGCACTACAGCAAATTCTACCTCAAAATATCTTACAGAAAGTGATAATACTCTTTCATATTATTATTGAGTAAATGGTTTCAGAGCAGACATGGTGAAAATAGGTACTCGTAGCATGGCATTTGTCAGTAACATTATGACAATCATACAGCTGAGGCAGGGATGCACTAAAGACAGAGAACTACCATAGGACATATAGTGGCAATGCAGCAGAACAAACTACAGAAATAGTACGGCACCCTACAGCAACGCAAAGGTATTTGCAGTGACTGTCCTACCATCTATGATAAGGTAAATTTTGACAGTTTAAAACTTCTCAGTGACCATGGAAAACAGGGAATGTCACAATACTAATTTTTACAGAAAACAGTATGGCAATATGTTAAATGCCTATAAACACGTGACAAGGGTACTAGAATAGTGCCTACCTCTACCAATGAGTGTATGATAAGTCAATCCAAAAATTCGGATTAGATTTTGCCTCCTCACAGTGATCCAGGTCAACCTCAAACTTAATGGGGCCTAAAACTTTTGATTTTTTTTCATGAAGTTCCAATCAGTAGTATTTGTGCAATCCTGCGAAGAAACAGACCAACAGACAGTCATGAAGATAATACCTCCTTGGCAGAAGTAATAATACCTGATAGGGGCACTGTTGTGAGATTAAAGTTAAAATATGAAACACTACTTCAAAATGAAGATGATTTTGTGGAGTTAAATATAGCAAAATTGAAAGTTCCTGGTAAAGAAATATTTAAAGAACAACAGTCTAGACATTGTATCTCGCCCCTGGTTATTATCTGTTTCTTGTTGATCAATTTCACAGAAAAGGAAATACCTTTATTAAGACTTTTTAAATGTCACAGGATGACAAACGTCCATATGTGCATTTTTTGTTGAAATTTGTTTGAAGCTTCTTAATTATATATTTTTGTTTAATTTAGCTTTATGAGATATGTTACAAAATTTCAATGTACATCTATAGCTTTATTGACAGGCTCAGTTTATGACATGTACGTCAAGCTGTGTCAAACAGTACACCATATTTTACAGGTAACATTTTTATTAAATTTCAAAAAATACATCCTATTGGTATACAGAGCCAATATTTTGAAAATATATATAAATTGCATTCACCTAAAGTCACATGTATATGTTTGAGTGATATATATGTCTAATTTTTAATTTAAACTCAGACAAAAAAATAACATTCATTTCTGTACGATGATGATGGTTTTTTAGTCTTTTTATATACCCAGAGTAAGTGCTGCCAGTGGATATAATAAGTTAAATTTTACCTTCAGATTTATCCGTTCTTTATGCATGTATTTTCATTAAATCACCAAGCAGAAGCTTTGTGGCAATACCTTTCTAATATTACATACTTTGATCACTCAACACTTGCTGTATTTGACCAATATATCAGGAAATAAATATTGGATAATACCTGGGTAATATTTGTTTGGATGGGTGAATGGGTAAGCGGTCAAACAGATGGGGCATCAGGTTGTCACAGTTCGGGCATTAGGCTGCAACAGTCGTGTCCGAGCTGTCAGAAACTACCAGATATGGGGAATTCATATTTGGTGGGAAAGGATGCAAAGTAATACCACACCATGATATGACCAAGGTTTGATCTTTGATGTCTCTGTGGTGACCCTGACATTAGGGTGAGGTGTAAGAAGTTGGTACTTCTTGGATTTATTTGTCTGAAGGATGTAGTTGTACATTGTGACATTGATTTGCAGTTTGTCCTTGTCATAGATACCTTGACCTTTAAATATTGTCTGCGCTAAATTTTTGGAAATCATAAGGTGTCCACCATTTTGTAAAAGATATGACTATGTTTCTTTCAATATTGGAAGAAAGAATGAAAAAATAACTTTTACATAATTGCCGCACCAGTGAATATAAACACTTTATATTTAACTTGAGATTTCTCTGCCAATTCTACATAGATTTTAATGCAACAAAACCATCAGAAGCTCTGTGAAATTACCTTTGATGTACACATAACATATCTGTAGCTTAAATAATCATATTGATAAAAATCGGTATCTGTTGACGAAATTGTACACATATATCACTATATGTACAAGTATATAAGTCAAAATATAAAGCTTGGTGGTTAATGAAAACAAACAATCTTCGTTCTATGAATTACATATTTTATCTTCTTTTCCTATTCTAATAGTACCTGGCACATGGTAGGGAAAACTTAGAAATCCATAATCATATAACCACAGACATAGCCAGTCTCAGCACCACGGATAAAGACTGTGAGAAAGCCCGAAACCTTAGCCTTGATGTTGAGTTTCTGGGTGTTAGCAGCCTCTTAAAACCTTGAAAAATGACCAGTCTAGGTCCAATATATACAATTCAAAAGGAACCATATAGGTGACTTTAATATGCATGTTTAACTGATTGATGTTATCATTGGATCAACTCTTCTAGATAAGTTGTCCGTAGTATGTTATCACTGCCTCTAATGTGATTATATTATAAATCCATGTTGGTCAGTGCAGCCACACACCACACATTGTATTCACAGGCCCCAACTGTTTTGTTTTACTAGTACATAACTTTTTCTTCCAAATACCAACACTACACTAGCAAAATGTTCACCATTTCAAGATTAACAATGTCCATATGTCTGTAACCAAGGAGAAGCGGGCCATGGTGGTAGAGTGGTAACTCTCGCCTCCTACCTCAGAGTTCAAATCCCGGCCTGACCTCAAGTGGGAAACCTGGTAGTTGCTTGTGGTTGGTTGGGAGTTTACACTAAAAAAAACCCATTGTAATATGACCTATACAAGGTGTTAAAAGCGGCGTTTAAACCCAAATAAATAAATAAGTAACCAAGGAGAATAAAAATATGATACACAAAATTAAGGGGCATGTTAAGCAGGCATCCGACTCAATTGTGGCATCAACAATCTTATGTTCATACATTGAAATCCCTTTTCACTTGTTCAAAAATTGTAAAAACCGATGCAGGTTGTCTGAGAATTCTCAGCACAATAGTTGAAAAACACCCAACATGTATTATGCACATATGAATGAAGAGAAAAAATCCCAATAGGGACTTAACTTTGATGCTTTGTGCAATAATTTTTTTTAAGAACCATTCATTAACTGCTTGTTTAACCTGTGTAAATGTTTCACTTAGGATTGACAACATTGCGTTAACTGTGTCAACTAATAAACCCAAATAAATTTCCTGGGTACAGCAGCTAATGACTTTGCTGTGACTGGTAATGAGGCTTAGATGTTTCACCATCTTATATAGTTAGCTATAAAGGAATGAGTGGAAACAGGGCTTCTGTACCCAAGAAAATCATCAATATAATTTATGACTGGGAAACTATATTGACCAAGGCATATCTGATAACATCACTCGACTGCTGTGCCATGTGCTGAATGGAAGCCCTGTGCCAATATATACAGCAGTCACCCCAGAAGAACCCCCCAACACCCCAGAGAGACACGAGGGATGGAAATAAAATATTTTATTAATAAAACAACAAGCTATGTTAAACACATACCTACATAACAAAGCCCTGGGCCACAATGAATTAAATAATTCCATACACGCACCAACCTAAGGCCCAGGGCCAAATTACACGAAATGTGCCACAATGCACTAATATCAACCTAAAAAGTGCATAATGCACTAAAACACAATGAAGTCCAGAATTTAACAACAAGACTACACTGCTGACCTCCAGAGGGCCATAATTTGCATAATGTGTGAGTACGCATTAAAGTTTTACAGATCCCTCAAAGGGGCTGATACAGTTACCACTAAAATTAACTTACAGCAAACTCGTAATAGCAAAAACTACATACTGTATCAATAAAATTGCCATTAATAAAACACTGCCAATGCACAACAGCCCAACAGGGCCAACATACAATGATGGTTCCACTGAGGGCTTGAACCTACAACTACACCACACCACTTGTACATGTTCCATCAAGTAAAGCATACTGTACGCAAAACTCATATACTTGAGTACAAGCACCCGACTCGGGTGGAGGAAGCAAATGCTATCTATATGTAAACCTCACAACTTTTATAATATACATGGAATCACATTACTGTGGCTGACAAACTTAACAGGAACAGTTTCCAACCGGTGAAGTCTAGATTGGAGGTCAAATGAAGGTGAAAACAATACTACATGTGGGAATTTCATTTCTGTTCATAACAGGATAGGTGTGTGGGTTAGGACAACACAAAGCTTCAGGTCTGAGGTTCACATGACCTCCGAGGTCAGATTGGGATTGAAGGTCAGGTGAAGGTCAGAGGTCAGGATGGAAAGAAAGAATTCCAATTGGGAATTTTATTTACATGTTAGTAATACAAGTGTAGTTTAAAAGACTTTAAAAATTTGGAATATTAAAATTTTTAAAGCACCATCCCACTCGGGGAACAGGTGACACAAGTACACAGCAACAGCAATATAACTGACGTCTAGCGTCAACTGGCAAACACCAAGATATAACATTAACCATTAAAATTAACATTGATAGGGGGCTACCAGGGTAATGCCTGGCCCTGCCTTGAAACTACAAATATGTCTCGCATTAGCTACAGTGGCAGATCTAATCGAGAGGGGGAACCAGGGTCGGCCTGGCCCAACCTAACTCTGCCCCACCCCAAATCTAACTTTTCCTTGTGTAAGGGAGGGAGGTGGGTTAAAATAATTTTCTTGCACATGTATTCTCATCGCTTGCTATGTAAAAAGTGAACCCCAAAGCATTTGGTGGGAACTAATGAAGTGTGACCTAATCCCTGATTGGTGGTAGTCAATAAACAATAATAGTAGACCTAGACTATTGGGAATTAAGGTAGGTATACAAGAGATGTATTTAAGGTGGTTGTAAACTGACTCGATAGGCCCCTATTCAGGCCATATCCCACACAGTTTCCAACCGGTGAAGTCTAGATTGGAGGTCAAATGAAGGTGAAAACAATACTACATGTGGGAATTTCATTTCTGTTCATAACAGGATAGGTGTGTGGGTTAGGACAACACAAAGCTTCAGGTCTGAGGTTCACATGACCTCCGAGGTCAGATTGGGATTGAAGGTCAGGTGAAGGTCAGAGGTCAGGATGGAAAGAAAGAATTCCAATTGGGAATTTTATTTACATGTTAGTAATACAAGTGTAGTTTAAAAGACTTTAAAAATTTGGAATATTAAAATTTTTAAAGCACCAAGCCCAAATCCCGGGAAAAGATGGAGGCAAAGGTCGTGGGTACAATGGAAGGAGCTACAGAAGCTTTTTGCAAATAATGCCAAACTGCAGAGCTTCTCCACAGACCATGGGCCATGATGTCTTGCAACTGTATGTTGTTGTCAAAAGCCAGGGTTGCCCCTGACCTTCTAAATGCATGAAAGCCATGGCCCTGTAGGGGTATGTTCAGATGGTTCAGGACCCATTTCAGGGCGTCCCTAATGGAGGTGTCAGTGACAGGATGATAGGGATGAGATCTATGAGCAAACAAGGGGTGAGTGGGTTCCAAAGGCCTAGATCTTAATAATTGCTTCAGGGCATGTACGGGACAGAGGGGGTTATTGGGTAGGAGAGGGATTTGAACCAGGTGGTGAGATTTATGGTGCTGAAGAGTTTTCGTCCATTTAAGGAGAACATGGGCCCCAGGGGGTGCAAAAATAATGTCTTGTCGCAGAAAATGTTTGTGTGCATCAAATTTTTGCTTAGAATGAGGAGCAATATTCGACATTCTTAAAAAGGCAAAGAAAGCAAGCAGAAAAGCTGCCTTGTATAGAGGGGGATCACTCAGAAGGTCACATGTGTGGATGATTTGTGCTAATGTGTTAACATCAAAAATTCCTTTGGGGACTGGGGAAAAGTGGGAGTTTATGGTTATACTTCTTACATAATCAAGTACTAGCTTGTGTTCGAATGGGAGGGGGTCCCAGCCTCTAAGTTTCGCAAAAGTTTTAAGGGAAGAAAGGTAGTTCTGGACTACCCTGGGGGACATGTTATTTATGTACAAAAATTCGAGAAAAGCCAATATAGAGTGTAGTGAAAATTCTATGGGTAAGTTCATCAACAAGGCAAAAGCAAGATATGTCCTGCAATGTGTAGTATGTGCTGCACGAGTGGAAGGTCTATAAGCTGTTTTTATACGCCTCAAGGCTCCAGAGGCCAAAACTGAAGATGGTGCCCGTGGATCTGAAATTATATAGAGAAATCTAGGTCAAAGGCTTGCAGCGGTACCTCTTCCCAGGTGAAGCTAGTTAAACACTGTAATATTTCATAGTTGACTGGTTTATCTGAATAGAGTTGTGACAAAGCATCAGCAATTACATTCTTCTTACCCTCAACATGCCTAACTTCAAGTTCAATGTCCAATTGTGCAGCTAAGAGCCAAATGTTCCGGATACATAGGGCTAAAAATTTGTCCCTAGTCCTTCCGGAACCGACCACCTGGACCACAGCCATATTATCACAAAATAATGTGATGGCAGAATGTCTCCAGAACTTGCCCCAAATTTTCAAAGCTATGACCAAATTTAGCATCTCTAGGTGAGCTATAGCAAGTTGAAACCCTGGAATTTCATAGATAGGGGTAGCATATACCCTATTCCGCCATACCGCCCCCATGCCTGTAAGACATGCATCCAAATGCAGTTCCTGTGAACTGTCAACTGGAGCCTTGTTCAAACATGTAATGCCATTGAAATGGGGAAGGAAATGGGCAAACCAATCCAGATCCTGGTGAAATTCCTGAGTCAATGCAATCTTAGGGCCCTTAAAAGTCCTAAATAATGCCAAAATCCGGTTGACAAAGATCCTAGATGGCTTCACACACTTTTGTATATATAAGAGCTTGCCCAAAAGGGACTGGTATGCTTTCTTAGTCAGGAACTTCTTACCCTTAACTAACAGACATTCCTCATGAATCTGGGCAAGCTTACTGGGATCAATGCTCAGGGTATTCCTGTGAATGTCGATTTCAATGCCTAGGACCGTAAGGCACTTGGTAGGGGGTGCAAGTTTGTCCTGGTTTATGGGCAAGCCCAACTCGTGTAAAAGGTCACATAATTTTTTAAAATATGGTTCTGCCTCGCACCGAGGGGCAACCGCCACATAATCGTCGATGTAGCAGTGCAGATTGACTCCTTCCTTCTTCATGATAAAGGCTATGCTATCTGAGCAAAGCTGAAACGCCGCCGTGCCGTGGACCCAGCCGAACGCGATCGCCCCGTCGAGATAGTAAGAATCCTTCCATTTAATCCCCAATTTTATACAGTCGGCTGGGTCCACTCGCAGATTCCTGAAAGCGCGAGCGACATCCACCTTGAACAGGACTGGATCAGCGGCGTTCGCAATGTCCCTCACAATATCATCTATACAGGTAAGTTTCAACGCAAATTCATTGTGGTCAAACCTGTCCCTATCTACCTGGTCATTGAGGGAGGCCCCTCTGGGGTAAGAAAGGTCAAGAATCACCCTCCTCTTATGTATATCCTTAGGACGGGTCATCAAAGGTGAACAATGGACCTCTTCGGCCCGAAGGTCAGAAACTGGGCCCAACATGGCCCCTAAGGACACTTCTTTATCCAAATATTCTTGAACAGCTTCTGGATGTGCCAAAGCCGAGTAGTGATTTGATACGTGTTTGTTATTCAAGCTCCCATGACCCTTTAAGGACAAAGGAAAACCGAATTTGAGATAATTAAGCAATCTGTTATCCGGATAATCTGCCAATCTATTTTCCCAGGCTCTCAGATTGAGGCCTGATTTCAGAGGGAACCGGGCAACCTTATAATTGGGTTCATTGGTCTCTCTGATTATCCTCGAGATCAGGATACACTTGTCAATGCTGTCAATACATACTTCCTGTCGATCAGGACCAATGAAAGTAAAAGTGTCCTGATGTAAAGCAATGAAACCGGTTCGCTTATCCGGAAAATATTCATCAACTAATCGACACTTCCTATCTCCCCTGCCTGGGGAACCGAACCCAACTCCCCCAACAGGAGGGTCACCCTGGCTTTCATCGATTGGACTAGGAAGTCTACTCTCCAGGTCATCCACCTTCTTTGGTGGACTAGCATTGTCACTATACGTATTTGACATTAAAGATTCGTTCGAAATGTCATTCGAATCAAAGCCAGGCGAATCCACGAGGATGTCAATAATGTGATTCATATATTGTTCATAAGAACAATTATAACGTTGGTTAAGTTGTAAGTCTTTATGGTAATTCTCATAAACCTGGTGAGGAGACAATGTTGAATCATCATCACAGTGATTGAATAAGTGTAGGTAAGCCTGACACGAATAACTGATAGTTAAAGGGCCTAAATTCGCACTGTCAATCGGACACCAACTGTGGAATCCATAGTATCCACATGTGTATTCATACCATTTATGTTCCAGCGCATTAGCATGTATGTAAATTACAGATGAAAACATATGATCATATTCATTCAAACACTGGAAGAAACTGACCTTACAGTACTGAGAAACAGCTGATTCATTCTCATCAGACATATATGGGTGAAAATGTGGAAATGCTAACATACCTAAACAGTCAGATTTATCATATAAATAATTCACGTGACAAATTGTATCATCAAATGAATAACAAGGCATATTGACATGTCTCTGGGCCTTGAACTGAAAATCACTCTGTGAATTATACACGAGGTCATTAACTGTGTCACTTAATACATGTTGAAATTGACTAGAATCAAATACTTTGTCATTGTCAACAAACATATCAATACCATTAGTGTTACAAACATTGTTATTTAACACCTTGCAACCATTGTTAACGTGACTAAAAGATTGAAGGCTACAGAACTGATCATACACATTGTTATTTACATTTGGATATTCATGTTCAATACTATGTTGACTTTCACAGTGCTTCGACACAATAGAGTGGTGTGAATTATTATAAAAGTTATTGTCCTGGAAAACAGATGGTGTGGTCCCAAGTGGTCGATCAGTGTCCTACCTCGATGTAGCTGTAGTCTGCTTGTTGCTCTTAAGGTTACACTTAATCTCGGGGTGAGACAGAGAACGTCCTTGCTTGTAGCAATGTGAACACAAATGCTTGTAGTTTCCATGGTTAAAATCATGAACACAAGATCCTTCATTGAAATATCGACAAATCCTCACCTTCTGATGATTCAAAACATTCTGGCTGTTGAACACTGCTACCTGAGACATGCCAATTCTGTTGAGAGCCCACTGTGTGTCGTTGGCCCAGGAAAGACGCCCATCCTCGACTTGAGTCATCGAGGCTGCCCAGGCAGACCTAACAGCAGGCCATGGCAGAGAAACAGCATCAGTGAGTGCCATAGTTACCTGTGTTAACATACGTTTCATCACCTCAAAATCTTGGATAAGTAAAATGTTAGATAACTGCCCACTTGCCCACTGGGCCATCGTAAGATCATCATAAGAAGGTTTCTTAGTCGTGCCTGTGGATACGTACCCTTCATTGGGCCACCTCAACTCTGGCCTGACAGTGCAAGTGTCGGTTGTATTATAACGCCCAGATTTTTTCCTCAAAAAGTCCTTACCTGGGACAATGTCCTGGTGTGTCTGATCTTCATATTGGGCCAATAACTTGGATACAGCCGCTGAGATGCTGGGGATGTTCCTCACAGCCTCCACTGATGGCACAATGGCGTCCCTACTGGCTTCCATGGCTTCCGGGTGGCCAGTGAGTGCGTTGTCTGGCAACGGGCGATGTAAGGCTGCCTGAGACAGATTGGGCAGGGATTGGTGACTGGTCACAGCTTCTCTTCCCCCAGCCCCATAATGTCCCTGTGGGTGGGCTCTCAGTGGGGCTATTGGCGATGAATCCCTACCCAATCTGGGGCCCCTCGGTAAGTTAAAACTGACAGTTTCTCTGGGTCGGGGCGAGGGCACAGGCGTGGAGTTAGTGTCCCCTCCCCTCTCCATCCTCTCCATCCGGCGGGCAAGGTCTTGGTTAGCAGCTTCTAACCGAGATAGGGCAGACAAGATGGCCTGGTTAGGGTCTAAAGAACCAGTCCCATGTGCAACCGAGGTGAAAGACTGAGGTGGAGCACTTACAGAACCAGGTTCGGATCCGACTTGTAAATAAGAACCATCCACATGAGCAGATTTCTGTGAAGATCTCTTCTTCGTCCGAACTGTGGTAGCAGACAGAGATTTCTTCTTAGTTGCTGATATTGGTGCTTTAGCCCTTGTTGAAGGCATCATGAAGTCCAATAAACGTTGTATGTACAGTAATAAATGGTTAAAATCAGTAAAAGCTTTGTAAAAGAACTAAAAACCCTAAAAAGTTAAAATAATTTTCTTGCACATGTATTCTCATCGCTTGCTATGTAAAAAGTGAACCCCAAAGCATTTGGTGGGAACTAATGAAGTGTGACCTAATCCCTGATTGGTGGTAGTCAATAAACAATAATAGTAGACCTAGACTATTGGGAATTAAGGTAGGTATACAAGAGATGTATTTAAGGTGGTTGTAAACTGACTCGATAGGCCCCTATTCAGGCCATATCCCACAAACCACCAAAAGGCCAAATTATGTAGGATGTAGGAGACGTTGAAAAGTAGAAGCCAAAGAAGCTGTTTGGGAGAAGTCAGAAGAGATGTATCTATGGACAGCATCTGAGGTCCATGTGCCATGAGTTTTTTTGGATCTGAGGGGAATGTCATTATTAAAAGCAAAGGAGGCCCCCGAACGTCAAAAGCAATGAAAAGTGTGAATAGAAGGATCCAGGTCCAATTTACACAGAATTCTAGCCAAAAATTTCCGCACATTAGCCTGGGATGGAGGGGAAAAATTAGGGGGAAGGGCAAACAACGACTGGTTGGGGGAGGCAGAAATGAGGGCAGAATTTATTTGAATTTATTTGAATTTTGGGATCGTCACTGTATGAGGTTGCTGACGTTTTTCTCTGGATAAGGTAGGATTTTACCTTGTTGGAAAAGAAACAGAAGAAATGTGCATGTGGAGTCCGACACTGACTTTATGGTCTCTGTCTTGGCTGTCTTGGAAGCAGTGTGAAAATAAAATCCAGGGCTTACTACTGGCACCTGTCTTAACCCAATATCTGGCCTGGTTTACATGCTTCTGGGCATGTGTCCGAATAATTCTTTTAAGTCAAAGGTGGTGTTTTAATAGCCAAGGTCCTCAGCAATGTCACTTATAGGAATGGAACCCACACAGAGGTGAAAGTCTGTGATTAGATGCCAAACCTGCTAACAAACTAGAACTGCTATTTTCAACAATTTTACTCTACAATTTACTTTTTGATTTACGAGAACCACCACTACTTAACTAAAAATTTTTCTCAGCTCCTGTGTCACTCATTTTGTTTTGTCTCCTGGCTGGTACCAGCAACTTGATCTTCCACAGTGTCAAGCTATGCGTTGACTGTTCACAGTTCCTGCAAGATCTTTATTGCCTTTATCAACACATGAATTTGTTTGACTGCATAACATGGCAAACAGAAGTCTGGGAAGCTAGAGTTGTCCTTATGTAATTTGAACCACTTGTGAACTTTTAACTCCTTCTTTTTAGAACTATTGTCTAAACGAAGGTCATTTGAGTACATTTAATTCCAGTCATAGGATAATGCCTTAGCCACCATTTGTGACAAAATTGACATTTTTGTTGCTTAATTTATTAACGTAAAAGTCAAATGGTCTGGAAAATATAAAACACAGGCCCACAGTGTGCTGTTTCTTGTCATTCCAGTGCTTCATTATTTTGTGAAATATGAAAAAACCTTCTCAGCTCCCAATTTCCTCACACAATGTGCTCAGACCCTTCTAGGTAATACAATCAAGCTGCAGTGGCCATACAGAGAATCTCACATTGCTATATTTCACTACAGTATGGGAATGAGTTTATAGTCTCACTTAATAATCGATCCTTATGTTGTATTTCAATGTGGAAAGTTGTATTTCAAATTTATTAAACAAACTAGCTATATTCAACTGTTGCATAAATGGTAAGGTACTGACTATTGCATAAAACACGTCCTCTTTTTACAAATGCCTTCTTCAGATTTACCCCAGGAGTCTAGTCATATTAAAAAATAAAACATCATTTCACCTTGAAGGAACAATGCATATATATTAATTTTCTCATCTAATGAAGAGCCAATATAATTATTGTAGCTGTGGGAATAACATAGAACAAGGAAATTTGCAGGAAACCTCTGACCGCTAGTATGTGAATATTGTGGTAATGAAATAACTTTTGACAGGTAATGCGACTTGCTTGAAGAATTAATTTACTCATTTCTGCAATACAAAAAAAGTGAAAAAAAAACCCCACTCGAATGAAAACAGTAAATGCGCAATAAAAAAGAAAAGTATAATGTTCACATCGTAAAGTTGGCTGTAGTCCACATGACAGTTACAAGATATATGGTGACAAAATATTGTCATAGATTGTCTTCTTAACCACAAGCATCTCAAACCTAAAGCCGATGAATGTCTCATGGCAGTCAAAATCCTGAATAATGTCTGAGCAACGGGAACAAGAAGAGGTTACTCAAGAAGACATGCTGGTAGAGAAAAGGTTTAGTTATAAAGGCAATTGTTTTAATTGATAGTGTACATATGTTAAGATGTATCATGATGTGGATCTGATTTACTCTGAAGTATTTATTTATTTACTTATTTGGGGTTTTACATCCCTTTCAACACTGTACAGGTCATATCATGATGGGTAGTTAGAAGGGCAGAGGAAACCAGTACACACAGTTGGTCAAGGTTCTGTACTGTAAACTGCCAAACAACGGCAAGTAACTACCAGCTTTCCCACTTGAGGTTGGGCTGGGAAATAAACTCCAATCTCAGAGGTGGGAAGCGAGAGTGTTACCACTCTGCCACTGTGGCCCCTCAAAAAGTAAGTAAGTAAGAAGCATATAAAGCAGATGTCCAAAAAGGTAGATAGTCCAGTTTCAAAAAGAGGTCAATATCCATATTAGCGTTTGATAGGGAAGATAGACTATGTTAAGGATAGGTTTATTTAAAGAGAT
Source organism: Sabellastarte sp. h YS-2021 (assembly GCA_964017235.1). NCBI lineage: Eukaryota > Metazoa > Annelida > Polychaeta > Sabellida > Sabellidae > Sabellastarte > Sabellastarte sp. h YS-2021. Next base: position 68,730,845 of record OZ024937.1, read on the forward strand.
ACGTTTTCAACTGTTTTCTAAATATAGAATTATTTCCCAAAGTTCTAATGGCCTGGGGGAGCTTGTTCCATTTTGTGGGAGCACCCATTGTAAAACTGCGCAATCATGAGCATTTATTTTGTTTGTGCTTTATGTTTGACAACAAAATAACTTCACTTATTTAGATAACTCTGATATATAAGGAATATCACAGCACAGCCTTTCAAAACTTACACCCATAAAACACCATTTTGTTTTTAATTGTACTGAAAATCAAACAAATGATGTATTCGATTTTAAATCTATTCCACCACAAAAGACAAATCTTGTCTGAAGGTGTGATGTGTAATATACAATTCAGGCCCTTAAAATCCAGGGTATTTTGTGCATTGGTCACTAGGTTTGACAAATGGCATTCAATAGGAATACCAATCATTGATGGGTTTCGGTCAAATGAAGACATACTTTGGGGTGTCACACTTCATTTCAAAAAGTAGTAGTGATTCAAACCACATGTACAGATGTTTTCCAACCTACCCACCTCTGACACAACTTTTTCAAATTCTTGATTGACAAAGCTTTTCCCTGTTAGGATCTGATCCCTGCTAAGAGTGTATGGTTTACATACCCTAGGGTTTATTTGGAACCTGGAGCTTGACCTCTTGATATTGATGAGATCTTGAGAGTTCTTCAGTTTTGGATTGATATGGCTCCCTGGGATTTGATCAACTTTCAATCATAAAGCTGGACCCCCTAGCTTTGATCCACCTGGGGAGGTCTCCTTAGATGGGTTGACATGACTTTATGTGATCTTGAATCAGGTGGACCAGACCGACTCTGGTGTTCCCCTACCAATTGTGACTACCAATTTTGACTAAGCTTTTCCATCTTGGGCCTTACCAGCCCAATAGTGTAGTTGGTAGTTTTTGATCTTGTAGCTGGACCCCCAAACACTGATCCACTTTGTGGAAGTCTCCATCCTTGGAATGATGAGGCTCCTTGAGAGATTTGATCTTTCAACCCTTGAACCTCACCCCACAAGACTGATCTTCCTCTGGGTTATTGGTTCATTGTGATGTGGAATAGGCCGCCCAGGCAAATCCTGGCTTCCCGGGCTCAATTTGACTACTTTGCACCTCCTGATCTAGACTATACTAACGTACTAACAAACTGTGTGGATACTAAACCATGACACGACCTATGAATAAATGTGTTGCATTGTGCTTTCCTTAAAGAGTTATACTTGTTATGTATTCTATTGTTAACTTGACCTTTTGATATATCTATGACCTTAATGGTATTTTATTGGTGGCTTTAAAAATTGTCTACAAATAATTAAACTCATTTTGGGAAAAGTTTGACTGTGTTGGCCATCTTTCATGAAGGATAGGCCATCCTTGATGAACTCTGGGAAGAGTATTTGTGCTGCCCTACCGATCCTGAATGCTGGGAAAAAGGTAGAGGAGAAGTTCAGTGCCTGCTCGACTGCCCCGCCCCCCTCCATACTCTTGGGACATTGGACAAGAGACATATCGCCCTGAAGAAGCCAATGAAATCTAGCAGTGAATGTTACAACTACAAGGGCTTCTATTCCCTGGTGCTGATAGCCCTGGTCGATGCAGAATACAAATTCCTCTTGGTAGAAGTTGTGTCAAGTGGATCTTTATCATATGCAGACGTATTTAACCGCAGCAAGTTAAGAAAGAAGAACCAGGATAGCACTTAGGGGCTTCCACAAGCCCAACCCCTGGGTGAGGGAGGACATTATATTTTGCTTAGTGATGACACCTTTGCCTTGATACCATGGCTTGCGAAACCCTACAGTAGAAGACAACTGGCAAGGGTAGACAAAATAGCAAACTACAGGATCTCAAGAGGCAGGAGTGTATTTGCTTGCAAGCAGATTCAGGGTCTTACTGGGCACAATGGATCATAGTCCAAAGGTTGTTACAGACATTGTTTTGACATGTGTGGTGTTGAACAACAGGCGGAGGACACATCACTGCAGAACAGACAGGTCTACCACCGCAGCAGATGATGTAGCAGCCCCACAAAACAAACAGGTCGCAACAATTATCTCACTATTATAATTCTATCTATTTAGTATTTACATATTAAAGATGAACATATACTATTATTACTATTTAATGTACATGAAACATTTACATGCAATCTGTTAGATGTGTAAGTTATAAGTCAAATTTTACAGCTAAACAAAGGGGGCTAATGCATGGGCCCAACTTAGTTATACGATAGTATTCATGAGGGGAGTTAACTTGGAAGCTTTAATGGTCAGACCTCATTGACAAAACCTAATGGCCCAATTAACGTGGCCACAGTGAGGTTGAAAGGTAGTGGGTTCAAACCCTATTCTAGTTGGATTCTGTTACCATTCATGAATTTAAAATGGCCTATACTGCGAATTAAAGCCCAGTTAAATAGGGGATTGAAATTTAGATGTGATGGGTTCCAACCTTTCAAGTTTAGGTTTTTTTCTAAATATAAAAGTTAGCCCCGGCCAACATAATTGTCTGATATATGTAAAATAGTAAAAATATAAATGACCGGAGTAAACAGTCAATATGCATAGAGCCAAGAAAAGCTTAGATCATGCCACAAATGAAACACAGAAATATGTAATAAAACAGTACAACATTGGTAAAATAAAAATAATCTTTGATCTATGAGCAGCCACTAGGTCATAATTAACTCCTTACAGGACTGAGAAATACAGCCCCTTATCTGAAACCAGAACAGCCCTACATGACGCTGGGGTTGAAGAAACTAAAATATGTATGAAATTTAACTTTAAAGATAAAATATGTATCTTCATTAATTTTATATATGTCTGCTCAAACAATTAGCCCTCACTACAGTCAGAAGCCTCACATAAGAGAAAAAGGTCTTGTAAATTAAAATAGATGATTAAATTGACTATTGTGCCTCTCGTTAACAGGGGACGACCAAGGAGGTTTATGGGTATTGGGTTCAAACCCCATTCTAGTTAGAATATGTTCCTACTTATGAATTGTAAATGGTTTATGCTGAGAATTAGAGCCCAGGTAAATGAGGGTTGAAATTTAGAGGTGATGAGTCCAAATGTTATCATCTATATTAGGGGCTTTGTCTAATGTGAGTGTTTTTTTTTATCTGATAACGGGATAAAACCAAACTTCCCACTGGTTTATTTGTCCCAAAGCTTTAACAAGGAACAGTCATTTGCTTGAATCTTTTTTTCTTTCTCTGTACTCTTGAATTAAAGAGTCAAGTTTGTGTCTTGATTGTCAATCTTGTTTTGGCCTAAATGTGCTTTGTCAGTTGCAAAATTTGTGATGGTTCGACCGAAGCCTGCACTCACCTTACAAGTGCAACTTCTGCCTGTATTTGACATGCTTTTGCCAACTGTTAAATTCAACTCACATTGAGAATCACACCTATGGTCATTCTCAATGTGTGATAACCCGTCCTCACTTTGAAAATCACACAGTGGTCCAAAACTATTGTTATCTAAACAGGTGTCAACCAATGTATTTTCTTCTGTGATTTGTTGTTAATTACCTAACAATGAGTTTCTCTGCTCTTTTGGTTTGTTAACTCTTAGGCTTTTGTGATTGTTTTGCATTTCCTTTTTCTTGTGACAGTTCATTTTTGCACAGTTCTAGGTTTCTTTTTGCTTTATTGGCTCAAGGAGTGTGTTCTTGGCCATGTTAGTTCTAAACGCCATTCTAGTGATATGTTTCCTGTGTGTTGGTTTCTCGTGGAACTGGCTGAATGCTGACAAGAGTCAGAATTATGAAAAGGTTGACCGGAGTATCCCATCTATTTTTGGCTCTTTTTTCCTCTTGTTGTGTGGCAATATTGCTTTAAACCCTGGCCCGACTAATTTTGGATTTGGTAATTGTAGATTCATTCGAAATAAAGGCCCTATCTTGTATGACCTCATAAAATGCAGTGACTTGGATATCCTGGGTCTGGTTAAGACTCATATCAGACCAACCAACACTGATGGTCTCCTAAGTTGTCTCACACCAGTCAATCACAACTTTATCCAAAAACCAAAGTGTACTGGATTGGGTGGTGATGTTGGCTTTCTGTGTAGAAAAACCTTTTTCTCCTAGTATTGTCTCTTCACTAGTTTTTAAATTATTTGAAATCATAATAGTCAGAATAAAATAGCTTTGTTGCTTCTTGTGTGTATTGTCCCCCGGGTTCTTGCACTACTCAGCTTCTGGAAGATTTTCTGACTCTTTCTGTCTCCAATTGATTCTGGTGACATAAATGTCCATCTGGATGTTGAGTATAGTGATAGGTCCAGGTTTAATGACATCCTTCAATGTTGCGGTTTGGTTCAAGGTGTCAGCGTTCAACTTATATACTGGGTCACACCCTGGACATTTTGATATCTCCTTGTAACTCCTATTTTGTCCGCAATGTTAATGTTGGAGATTTCATATCTGACCATGCTGCTATAAGATGCCAACTTGATTTCTCCCACCCATCAACCAGTATTGAAAAATTGGTCTCTTATCGTCAGTATCACAGGATCGATATCGACCAGTTCCAAAAGGACTTTAATAATATACCGTTTGTACTGTCCCCTGAAGGTACTGCTGCAGAACTGTATGATGAGTACATGATTGATGTAACCCAGGTACTTGACAAGCATGCTTTTATCATCTCACACAAGGCAAAACAAGGCAGTCAGACGAGTGGTTGTCTGATTCATATTGCATGGCTCGCTCTCTAAGGTAGCAATTTGAATGAATGTGGAGAAAACATAAGATACAGTTGAACAGGTGAAGGCTCCGCAGGCAAATTGCCTGGTGCAATCAACTGGCCAATAAAGACAAGGGTTCCTACTATACCAATCTTATAACTGGAAACAGTGATGACCCCAGCAAGCTATGGCAGTCATTAAGGAAGGTTATGCATCGCACTTCTAAGACTGTTCTGCCTGCTCACAGCTCAGACAAAAACCTTGCGGACATGTTTGCTTCCTTTATCTCTAATAAATAAGCTAAATCAGGGACACGTTTTCTACCTCTGGCTCTTTCAAGGATTCACTTGATTCGGTGCCTCCTGCTTTCAATACCTTGATACCTGTTACTGAATACGAGGTCCGTATGTGTATCAGTTGGTAAATTATTCTCTCATTGAAGGCTCTTTCCCAAATGCTTTAATAAAAGGCTTCTCTGCCCGGTAACGACCTTAAGAATTATTGCCCTGTGTCTGGTCTTTGCTTCCTCTCAAAGTTGGTTGAGCAAGTTGTTGCCAAGCAACTAAGGTCACACATCAACAACAACAAACTGGACAATCCTCATCAGTCAGCTTATAAGCCAGGACACTCCACAGAAAGTGCTTTATTATCATTAAAAGATGAGGTCCATCTCTCTCTAGCATGTGGTGAACCCACAGCTCTTGCACTTCTTGACTTATCAACCACATTTGACACTATAGATCATAATATTCTCCTTGGTTACCTTAAATCCTGGTTCGGTCTTGGTGGAAGTGTTCTAAAGTGGTTTGCTTCCTACTTAAGTAATCGTTGCCAGAACATCAAGATAGACTCCACACTATCTGAATTAAGCAAGATTTAAGGAAGATTGAAATTCATTCATAATGCAGTCTTTATGTAGGTATTTCAAAAATTTAGATGCCAGTTATTTTTCCAATACCTTTTTATACCCAAAATATACATGTACTTCAGGACTCAAAGCTCTGTTTAACCTTTCTGACTGCACTAGTATAGCCCCAGCTCTCAAGTTACTGATATTGGCAAAACTGAAAGAAGAGACTCAAGGATGACCATTTATCAACGTCTTTTAGTTTCTTTAGCATGCCACTGGAAATAGGACCCAACGTCATGTTTGTAATGGCAAGTTATTTCAATTTTAGGCAGAAGTGCCTTTAATACACCACTTGATTTTACTTCCTGACAATGTTATTAAATTCAGATGAAAAGGTACACCAGTTTCTAATTCCCAATTTTTACAATTACTAAAATGCAGAATCCATGTAATAAATAAAGTGCAAGTTAAAAATCAACTTAATGTTATCAGACGTGAAAAAAAGTAAAAAAAAAATTGATGCAAAACTGGCAAGAAAGTCACGTTTCGTATTAACACTCATCAAGTCCTTGAAATTTTTCTTCCTCCATACCTTATTTTATCTACCAAGAAAATAGGTGGCTATTGAATTTAAAAAGAAAGTAATATAAATCCTGAAAGTTGATTTTATTATTCAATAAGAAGAAAACTCTTGAGCAAGTTAATTACTCTATAAAGTCTGGTGTTATAATACAAAAAGATGAAACTGCCCTGGAGTTCAGAATAATGTGTGTAATGAGGAAATATTAATATATATATATGTTTCTTCAGTTTTAGTATTAGCTCAGCAAACCTCCCACACTACAAAAACTGCATAAGCTGCTAGACTATATCATGTTTTGCTCATAGGCTCCTTACCCACACAACCCATTGGAAAAGGTGAAGCAGGCTTCTCAAGCTTCTCTCAACAAAGATGGGCAGCTCAATGAAATACTTGGTGCGACTTTTGATATGTATTGGTCCATTTTGTGTGGGAACAGTAAGATCATCTGGTGACCGACTCTGCGGAAAGGCTTTAGTCGATGCTCTCTATGATGTATGTTCCAGAACAAAAAGATCACTCTCAGATCAACAGACCAAGGACTTGTTTAAAGTAAGTGTTATATGTTATATTTTAAAAATTATGCAATAATAGTATCATATAGTACTTAACCACACTTGGACTGTTAATTATTTGATGCTGATGCTAACAAACGCCTTTGAAACAAATTCATGTTATGACGGTGAATATTTCATAGATATTATTAAATAATAATTTGAAATATATTGACACACTTAATATTATGAACATTCCAAAAGAAGAGTGTATGAATACAAAGTTAAAAGGTTAACGAGTAAATGTGTAATAAATAGCACTAAAATATAATTCAACATTTCTTTTTCTGGTATTTGTTTCTGTAATATCCACTAGAGGAAAGTGGCGGAATTATAAATTAGGAATTTCAATTTAGAGCAAAACAGTTGGATTGGATATTTCATGATATTACAGATGGGCTGTATATAAAATTTTTCGAAGGGGGATTCTAAGCTTAAATTTAGTGATTATATTAACATATATTCTTTAGGCTCAGCTCTGTATTGTTGATAAAATTGAAAAAGTCCCATTCAACCAGTTTACTTTATAGTGTCTATGGCATAAGCAATTTCTTTAATAGCTGTGTTTTGTCTGTATGGTTGATAATATTAAGCTGAGTTTTGTTGATAATATTAACAAATTCTCTGTCAGATAAGCCTTGTTGGTATTGATGATGTTTGACTGGGCTTTCTTGAATTTACCTTATATATTTGGAATTGTTTGGGTACAGGTGGTTCTTAGATGGTTTGCTTAAGTTAGCCGCTAAATTTGGGCTGAATCTGTTTACAACAAGTAACAAGATTGAGGACCTGCTGGGAAATATAAACAATAGAAAGAATAACTATCTCCAATATATCAAAATTTGTGGAATGTTCCCCACTGAAATTGTGAATAAAGCTGAGTAATCTCCAGCAGACACTGAATTGAGATGATTTTTGGCATTGAATTGAGATGATTAAAGGCTTTGTTGACCCCATATAGAAGTGAATTACAGTAGTCTAGTTGGCTACTGACTATAGCATTTACCACCAGAACTACAGTATAGACACTTAGCTGTATGATTGCCACATGAGTTTCTGAGTCAAAAGCGACACCTTGATTTTACACTTCTTCTGTATAGGAAACAGAGCTTTGAATGAATAACATAGGAAATTGAACTGTATATGACTCTAGTATGTTCTCCACCAATGACGATGAACTTAGTTTTGTCTGGGTTCCGTTTGGGTTTGACACTATCCATTACTCCTGAACTGAAATTATACATTCAGTCATCTCTGCAATGTCAAATCAAAGATCCTAGAGTCACTACAGTTGCCAACAAACAAATGGCGATACCATTGATCCTTGACCTTACTTGACTGAGGGGACTGGTGTGGACAGAGAACAAGACGGGGCCCAGAACAAAACCTTGTAGGATGCCAGTGGGGAGAAGGAACTCCTCAGAAAAACTGTCCTCTAGTTTTGTGGTATGAAGGCATGAATTTACAAATATCGACAAATTACCATCAACACCAAACAACCTTGAGTGATCATTTGTATTAAAAGCAGAAGAAAGATTCAATGTTCAAGAGGTGTTAGAGCAAGTGCCTTCCCCAAGTCCACTGATGTAGATAACTCATTTTGCATCTTGAGCAGTTCCAGTTCGGTGGACTAGAAACTCTTGCGTGCAGATTAATTGACAGATAGAGATTCCCTCTTGGGTTATAAACTCAGGTTTATAGCTGAGGTTAAACACACGTCTCTAATTTTGGGTGATATTTCTGTCTGAAACCAGATTTTTTGAGAATTGGGATGACATACATAGTTTTAACACACCTGGGAAGACTAACCTCTCTGAGCGAGTAATTCAAAATCTTGGTGCCAGGAGTTATGTCAATATACACCATAAGTAATGAAGTAGGTATCAGGTTATGGTCACATGTTTTGGTTTGGGAATTCGGTAGTATGCCATCTTGAACAAACCAGTGTGAAAGAAGACGATGTTAATGGGACTGGGTGTAGGTCTGGTGACTGGGACAAGTCTGCACAGACCATGACAAACAATCTCCTGAGAGCATTGCTGGTTGATAGCAGTTGGGAAATGGAAAGCATATCAGGATAGAGTACAAAAAGCTCTTGAACGTACCCAGTGTGGTACTTTTAAACAAATTTTAATACAAACCTGCTAAACCTACAAGGTATTTTTGAAATATGCAATACACATTCCTTAAATGATTGATTAAATGAGGTGGGTGAAACCTACAGGTATGAAGAGATAAACTATTAAATACAAGCTTGAATTTTGTTAACTATTAAAGCTTACAATACAGCATCCAAAGAAAGTAGAGATCATCACTTAAAGATAAACTTCACCAAACAACAAAACAGCACGCTATGACAAATTTATTCAAAACGGGGAAACATGTAATGCAACATTTCTGGAAAATTACAAGTCACAAGACCACAAACAAAGTGGTTTGGGGAAACATAGAGATAACTGAGAATGTTTCTTCTCGGTTAATTTTCAATGTACAATCGACTCCAAATTAAGTAGTTTCAATATAAGTTATTACACTGGGCAATATCAACAAAAAGTATCTTTTTTTTTCATTGGAAAATTAAAGATTCAGCTGAATGCAGCTGATGTGGCTAGTGCCAGGGTAACTCTGGCTAGACTCTCTTATTCAGCTTATGTTTCTGTTTTATTCCTTTATTTATTTTAAGTTTATGTTTACTCTTTTTTCCTGGCTGTCACTTAACATAATCAATTATTATTGCTTTTTTACATCAAAACATAAATGTTTGTTTGATCACCAGAGTTACAGTATATGTGGGACATGAATTTGGTTATTTTGTGTCCAACCTCTCCAATTGAAAGAGGGAATAAAACCTATATAAATATTGCTTTTAGGAAAGGATTGCTCAATGAATGCAATATATCGGCCATACAAGATAATACACTTAAACATTAACAACTTAAAACATGAAATTTCAATGTCAGCTAGAACTCTCTCCAGCTCATGAATGTTAACTGTAATTTTTCAATTACTGAAAAACCTATATAAATTACCATTTTTATTCACATTACCTTGTTGCACAAGACAAGATTTGTTTTTTTACGTAAATGGATGCAAGAAACTGAAAGTTTATGTCATTAATAATTACCCACATGACCTCAGTTACCTTTAAGTTTATGGGTTTTACAAAAATACATTTAACTATTAGTAACATATCCAAGGGTATTTATGGGGTTGTTTTACTGTTGCCACCTTGTTGATAACTATGAATTCTGAACAATGGTTACAGAGTCGGTCAGGATCAGTTGTCATTTCTTGGATTTTTGGGGTGGGTCGGTGAAATACCAAACATGTTTGAGGTTTCAAGTCACCACAGAGAGAAGCCAGTGCTAGTGCAGGCTCCGTCCACAACTTTTTACATGGATCCACGGATACTGACAGTATGGAGAGGAAAGGAACCCTCAGCTACAGCAACCTACAGTTTCTAGGAGCTCCAGGACCACCTCATATGTGACATAAACTTATCAGCAGTCAACATCCTCTGGGAATACATCTTGACTAATCCAGAAACCCAGATGCCAGCAAGCCAGGTCATACAACGAGCTAAACAGTCCCAAATGGTGCCAAGATAGTGCCAAGAGCACAACAACAGCCCAGAGGGCCACAGATTTCATAATTACTTTTCAAAGAGCAACAATGCAGGACTTCGAGACAGCTGCATGTCCGGCCCTAACACCCCCACTGACAGTCCATAGAGCACAACTAGCAGCAACAGTAAAATTGCTGCACCTACCTTTAAAATGCCCCTTTCAAGACAACTGGTGATTCTTTAATCCTTCACAGGACCACCCAAATCTTCCCAAAACAATTAATAAGCCATGTGTTAAAAATCCCCAAAGTAAAAAAAAACAACATTACACTGCCCCACACTCAAGACATCACCCCAAAACACAAAATGAGTGAGTGAATAAAAATTTGAAGTTTAAAAAAAATTTAACTTTGAAAATACTTTGGAAACTTTCTAAAACATTTTAATCTTAAAAATAACTTTTGAAAAAAGTTTTTAAAAATATTTTTTATCTTTGATATATATCTAAAATTTGAAAGACACTTGGATCTTATGACAACTTTGACAAATTTAAAGTTGGTTTGAACTTCAATAATTTTTTTACAAATGGAAAAAGATTTTTGACTCACTTTGACAAATTTTAATTAATTTGACGTTTGGATTTGACCTTCACTTTTGACCTTTGAGAAACTTTAAAAGTTTCAAAAATGTTTTGACACTTCACAAAGTTTCATAGTTACAAATATTTTTAAAATTTTAAACAAAAAATTTAATTCTTGCTAACTTATTAACTTTAATCCATTCTAAAGATGAACTCTGTGGTTTACAAATTATGACATTTACTTTGGGACATTTATAAGAAAAACTTGTGTTGAAGTTATTAAACGTTATTATGGAACCTTTTATGCGTTTTCAAATTGTTTGTAAATTTGTTGGAATTTATTAAAAATTTGGGGGAATGTTTTGGAAATTCGGGGGACATTGGAGTAACAGTAGCTTTAATAAAAAAATATTGGAATAATTGGGTAGTCCTGAAAAGGACTGATAGATGCTGGATTCCTCCAGTTTTCATCAGGCACATATGTTACTGGTTCATTTGCTCTAGCTGCTATATCATCTGCTGGGATGGGTGCTCTGTCTAGTCTCCCTTGGCGTGTCCTCAGTATGTTGTGAAGCACAGTACATGTTAAAACATATGCTCTGACAACCTTTGGCCTTTGCTCCATTGTGCCTAATAGGACCTTGGATCTGCTTGCTAGGACTCCAAATACGTTCTTCACTACCCTCCTACCTCTGGAGATACTGTAGTTTACTATGTTCCCCCCCCCCCTTGTGGTCTGTCTTCTGCTGTAGGGTTTCACAAGCCATGGCATCAAGGCAGTGGTGTCATCAGCACCCAGGGGTTTGGGTGCCGGAAGCACCAAGGTGCTATCCTCAATCTTTTTCTTCAACTTGCTGTGGATAAAAATTTATACATCTGATGAAGATCCACTTGATCTAAACATCTACCCAGAAGAATCAGTAGTCAAGCAGCACCAGGGAAAAGAAACCCATACAATTGTAACATTCATTACTAGCTTTCTTTTCTTTATATTTCATGGTGATATGTTTCCAATCTAGTGCCCCAGGAGCATTAGAGACAGTCCATCTGGTTCTTCTAAATCTGTATCCAGTCTCCAGAAGTGGTAAGACAGGTCAAATAATCTTTCTGGTATTCAGTAAGTATGGCCTGGCAGAGAATAGGGACAAATTTACATGGGATTGGTTGGCCAACCAACAAGTGATACTAAAAGGTCTGGTATATTTTTGTTGTTGCTAGATGACTCAGTGTTATTGTCAGTGTCAATCAACCTTGTAAGGGCTTCCTGAAATTTGTGATTTCTTCTTGATGAGGTGACGTATTTGTGTTTCAATGAGGACAAAAACACTGCATGTGGCATCCTGACAAAATTCTGGTAACCTGGGATATCAGTCTTCATTAAATCGATCAAGGGGTTGTATAGCATCCTGTTTTGTCTCTGAAGGATTCTGGACATTACACAGGGGTTGTGTGGCCTTTTTCTTCTCCTGACTGGTGGTGTGGCCTATAGTGAAGGTGCTGGCTGTATGGCAGGTGCATGTCATAGATTCAGATGAGTCCTTTTATGTCTTTCAAAAAGTCTCTCTGATGTTGAGTTGACATCTTTGCAGTGATAAATGATGAATTACAGCAGGCAGAAGGAGTTTATATAGTGTTTGTTTGATCCCAATTCACAATCCTGATTCCAGAAATTACTAAGTCCAGTCAGGGTGGATTGGGATATTGCTCCAGTCTTGTCGGCTTTGTTGGTCAGGGGTTTAAGATAGTTTACTGGAAGTTTCACATCTAGTCGTGGAGAAAAGCACCCTGACCTCCAGTCAGGTTAGGATCTTGCTTTTGACATAAGAGCAAGCTATAACCGACTTTTTTCCAGAACAAGTTAAATAAACTAACCTTTTTCCGTACTTTTTATTGTGTGGTAATATAATTACAACTACAAACCAGTCCCCAACGTAGCACAAATTTCAGAATATGCAAATGGAAATTTATGAAAAAAAAATTAAATAATGACCTACATCATCACCTGGCATTCATATGTCATTCATATACAAGTGCTGACAACCAATTGTCAATAAATATTCTGTGTTCCGTTTTGTGCCGAATTAAGGTATGTGCCAAGTTAGAATATCAAGCAGTCGCTTTTCTGATCTAGAAACTCTGCAAATGTGTTTCTATTTGTCAAAGCAGGAGCCCTACCTGACATCTGAAGTAAGGACTACCGAGGGAAATATCCTAAACAGTCAGAGTGGAGGGTTGTTGGAGAAAATTATGCACTTACATGAACAGTCCACAGGAGTGAACAGGTTTGTTATACCACAATAATGCGTGTAATAGCAGATTATGCACAAAAAAGTTTTCATTCTAACATGACACACTTGTGTCCGCGATTCTGATTGGTCAATTGCCGTTGTAAAACCGTGCATAACCTCACAGCCAGTTTTTTATATGTGGGCGATAATCCCACTTCACTTTTTAAAAGTCAAATTACAAAGAATATGCACTACAAATCTTCATACAACAGTAAGAAAACAACGAATAAATGTTAAATGTTATGTCAGATTTGCAATAACAAACTCCTACCATGGGGTTATGCAGTTTTACAACTCAAAGCTCATTAGAAACACTCAGGCTTCGCCTTTGTGTAGGCTTCGCTATTCATTGTAATATATTGTAAAACCCTGCGAAATCCCACGCTAGTCGTGTGTTATTTTCGCATTGTCTCTGAAACTACTGAATATGTATTGGCTGAAAACAAGATTTATTTATTTATTTATTTATTTGGGGTTTTACGTCGCTTTCAACACTGTACAGGTCATATCACGACGGGTAGTTGGAAGGGCAGAGGAAACCAGTACATAAAGTTCGCTAGGGTTGTGTACTGTAAACTGCCGACCAACGGCAAGCAACTACCAGCTTTCCCACTTAAGGCCGTCACGGGGATAGAACCCCCGACCTCAGAGGTGGGAGGCGAGAGTGTTACCACTCTGCCACCGTGGCCCCTCTGAAAACAAGATAACACACACATTGTTTTAAGTGTTTCACCAGCAAGGAGACCTGATCTTCACAGTGTCATGAAAAAGAAAATTCTCCGAACAATGTATATTTTTAAACATTTAGGATAGTGCAACCTGTCTACTCGATTGGTACAATTTTAAAATGAAGATTTCAATGATGTACATTTATTGACTGCTATTTCTTGAGCAATCAGTCAAAGGGGGCACCAGGGATATATAGACTGTTTGGATTTTGAAGCAACAAAGTACAGCTGGATGTTATATTATAATTGAAATACTTACATTACATTGCAAAAACATATTCATGGTAAAGGGCACCAGGAAGAATTTGAAATGTTTTCACTCTTTATTTCATGGTATTCGAGTTAAATACATTGCACAGGGTATAACAAAAGTTAACCTTCAATATTTGAAGTCATATAGTACAGACCTCTCATTCAATCTCACAAGTTGGTCATTTATTTTATTTATTTGTTGTTTTACGTCGCTTTCAACACTGTACAGGTCATATTACGACGGGTAGTTGGAAGGGCAGAGGAAACCAGTACATACAGTTCGTTAGGGTTCTGTACTGTAAACTGCCGACCAACGGCAAGCAACTACCAGCTTTCCCACTTGAGGCCGTGTCGGGAATCGAACCCTGGCCTCAGGGGTGGGAGGCGAGAGTGTTACCACTCTGCCACCGTGCCCCCCCCCACACACACACACACAAGTTGGTAAGAACTGGCCCATAGATGTGAGAACAAAGTGATTAAAAGGCAAACTTGTAAACTTTTCGTTGGCCACTGATAAACATAATATGTATTATTAGGCTTGTATCATGCCCCTATTTAATACCTACATTAATTTAATTAAAGTTCCAATTATCAAAATCTTAAAGTTTGAGTGGCTAGATTTCTGAGTTTCATTAATCTGGTAGAGCCTTAAATGTTCGCTTGGCTAAAAATTGTCACCAGTATGATTATGAGATTCGTGGCCTAGTTGCCTTAGTCAACAATAGCACGGACATTGGACAACAGGATTGGGTAGTAGTCTTTGGATTGACAATGAACACACTGGAAATAGATCTGAACATCTTGTCTTATTCATAATCCAATCTGATGTAGTTATTGTTTCTTTCACACAATTACAATTCACACAAATGATATAACTGCTTCTTTCTGAAGTCATTTGTTTATATTTCAGTTCATACTTCTCCATTTGATATCGGAAACTCATAAACATCCTAGTTTAATTCACATTGTAATCAAAAATGCAAATTTGGTATCAAATGATTAAATATATATTCAAATAATAATTGATTGAATTTCAATGAGAACAAATTTTCAAATTATGGAGGCTGAATTTGTACATAGTTCAAAATGCTAAATGTTTGTAAATTTGTGAATATTACTTTAGAATTGAATTTAAGATATAGCCAAATATAATTTTGATGTTGCTAGTTCTGCTGTTGACCTTAATCTGTGAGTCACCAAGAAATTAAGTGAAGATAATGAGGTTGTATGTTGTGATTGGCTAAATTACTCATGTGATATCTGGGGAGTTATATAAGTAGTGGCTGTGTCAGTGATAGAGAAAGAGAAGGCTGTGTTTGCTTAATTAGCTGAGCTGTGGAGAAATAGCGTAGAGCTATGAATAAGTGCTATTTACTAATTTCACTGTATGTGAATTGTTTTTCCTTGTTATTTTTGCTTCACTAATAATGAGAATGGAATAGTACGATAGTACAGGCTTCATTTGATTTCCCCCAGTAAACATTAAAACATTTAAACATCTTCATCCCAGAAAACATTTTAAAATTTTTTAAAAGTTTGCAAAATTTTTGAACCTTAACATTTAGGTTACTAAACATTTCCATATAAACATTTAGATTGTAAGGTTTAAAAACGTTTGAAAGCATTCTCTTTACAAACAATTTTGCTGGAAACTTTTATTAAAATAACTAAAAAAACTGAGGTTCAACTTGAAACATTTTTCAAACATTTATAACATGGTTATGCTGGAAATGTTTTCCCAACATTCATCATGAAATGTATAATAAACAGTATACATAAAACCTTTAAGCAACATTTGTTGACAATGTTTCACAAGTATTGGCTCTGAAAATGTTTTACAAACATTTAATAGCAAGTTTTCATACCCATCATTTTAAAACATTTTCTATCAAATATTTTGACAACATTCTACTACAGTATTTTTGAACCCTTATTTTCAGAATGCTTATTACACGTTAACCTTCAAACAAAGATGTCGATGACCAATAATTGAGGATTTTTGAGGAAATTGTCCAAAATCACCCCACATTCAATATCTGAAAGCAATAATTCAATGGGGCACAATTTTTAAGCCACTATATTACAATATCAGACATATAAATAATATTTTCATTGATCACTGACCACAATTAAGGTTAATATTTTTAACCAATGTCAAAGTATTATTGTTAAGATATTTGTGTGGTTATTTGTAATGTTTTTCGAACATATGTCATTTAATGTTTTAAAATGCTATTAATAAAACATTTTGAAAACTTATTATATAGGGATTTGTAACCATCATTTCTTAATATTTACTAAACGTTTCCCTCCCAATGTTTGCAAACCTTGCAAATCTTTTCTGGGACATATGAAAGAACTTACTGGTGGCCAATTGGTTTGCAAGTTTGGCATCTCAGCCCAGGCTGTCATCTCTGTGTGGTTTCGACTCCAACAAGTGACGAATACTTTGGACCTGTCCCAATATTGCCCTGGCTGTTGAACCGGACCTGAAACCTCAACTTAGCACTTTGATGAAATAACTTAGGTCCTATTTGACAGGTTACATTGGATCAAAGAACTAACATCTCTTTCAAGAGCAAAATGTATTATGTGTGTTGTGATTGGGTAAGTTCACCTTTCTTTGGAGGTGGGGGTTAACATTATGCATGATTCGACCTTTGAGGCCTCTATAATAAAGACACATATCATAAGGGATGTCAATATTTGGTTTGATGTCACTCAGTAACTGTTGATGTAAAGATGTAGACCTGTGGTGGAGATTATTATCGGAAGTTGGAGGAAAGCATTCATTTATTGGACCTAGCCATGAAGAGGTCAGGGCCCATTGTCACCAAAATGCTTTTTATCTGACTTCTGTGAGGATGACAGAGATTTTGATACATTTTTTTTTTAAATAATTACAAATTCATACCTGTAACGATATTAATGCATTACATACGTGTAAACATATTAATGCTTTACATTATTACAAAAGCGAATTTTAGAATTTTCAGAAATTTATAATTTTCCTTCGTAGAAATGATAGAAAAACTTTCTGGTCATTTTTTACCGAAATTGAGAGTAAGTAAATTGAATAGATATTCATTGCTCTGATAATTTTCCTATTTACCTCTTTTTAAAATTTTAACTCTTTTTTATTGGATTTTATTTCAATACAGCAAATTTAGCAGTTTGTCCGAGATTAATTACACCGCAGAATACATGACGAATCAGAGCGCACCATTAAGCCACAAATGTAAGTTTTTTTATTTGTTCTATTATATTTGTTCCATTCTACATGACAAAATAAATGGTACTATATCAGTGTCTTAGTGATAAAAAATACTTTTACAATCATTTCAGTGAGACTAGTTGTTGGAACACATGTAAATGTATATATGGCTTAACATAAACTCAAATTTGAAAGAATTGTTCATGGTAATTGCAGGTGCTCATTGAAAGGTGTTTCGTTTGATTTTTTTTTCAGTTATAACTGTCTGAAACCCATCTTTTGATTGCTACAAACTATCTTTGCATTACAGATACCTTGTCCACTATTTTCGTGATAGGACCATTATACTAGTTAAAAGTTGAACTGATTTATCTTAACCCCAAAGAAAACTTATCATGTGGGCCTGTACTGTTACACTCTTTATGAATAGTGTTATTCAAGAAGAAGTAGTAATTCTTGTTGTGAAATAAAAAATATATTCCCAATTTTGATGTACCAGGAAAGAGGTTACCTTACTATATATGAAAATATATCCTACTTGCCAGCTACCAGTTGCTATGAACAGATAATTTGACTATGGACTCCTTGAAATAGTTAACTTGACTGAACCATAAAATATGTTTCACCTTGCATCTACCAGAAGACTCCTGATCAAAGATAACCTAACTCATCATGAGAATATGTTCTTTTTATAGCTATCAATACAGATGTTCCACATGGTTTAAGAGAAGGTGTGATATCCTATATGCGGCTACTTGACCATATAGGTAAAGATATCCATGTCCGAGATATCGGTATGGATCATGCAGCAGCAACACGTATGATGGATATGTTTCTCAGGAGAAAGCAGAGGGAATTGTCAAGGGATCTCAATTACTTAAATGACTACTGCTGTAAGAGAAGATGTGACCGACGTGATCTAGGCATTTTATGTAAACTCTGATTATCATCGTTTTTACAGTTTGCATTGGGCATTGATTTGAAATATTGCATGTATGTTGATGGAAATGGTTTTGTTCTGGAACTTGTACAGAGGTGTGTGAAACCTCAGTTGCTTGAACTTGTTTCAAGAAAGAAGTCTGGGCCTGACTGAAACACTATTACTTTTTGTTAAAAAGGAGTTGAATCATGTTTTTTGCATTGATTCCTTGCTTATCATTGTGTATTTAGTTTAAACATTTGTAAGTAGGACATGCGCAGAATGAACTTGATATTAGATAAACAATGAATTACGTGGGATGACATAAATCATATTGCATTTAAATGTGATATATAATTTGTTAATTATTTACGTCTGCAATAATGTGACTCTCGAGTTGTAAGTACACAGAATATATAGTAACACACACTTATTTACATGTATTAAGTCATGTGACATTCTACATTTATATGTAGGTAAATACTAACCATGATATAAAAATTATATATAAGTCAGCAATGAGATATAATTCAAGATATCAGATTGATGCATAAAATATTCAGCTTCCCAATATGAAGTGATACATCTTAGTGAAAAAAGAACCATATATTTACATCCATGGTCACTTTGGCTTCCCGATATTATATTGATACAAAGACGGTACTGCGCGAGTGTTTGTGATAACAAGCAACTGTTTTGTATCATTATACCCAGTTAATACAACCTTATCATTTAATTATATATCATTGGTATCATTACATTTTCCGGCAATTGTAACCACAATTATCAAATAGCACATAACTAAATGTATATCTAAACAAATTTGTAATCTATAA
Source organism: Sabellastarte sp. h YS-2021 (assembly GCA_964017235.1). NCBI lineage: Eukaryota > Metazoa > Annelida > Polychaeta > Sabellida > Sabellidae > Sabellastarte > Sabellastarte sp. h YS-2021. The sequence goes on from OZ024937.1 coordinate 68,749,907, forward strand.
TTAAACATTTAGAGGTTTAAGTTTTGAAGTGGTTACTAAGTTAGGCATTTAATCAGTTTGTATTAACCTCTGTAGTGATAGGTCAGCATTCTGCTGATGGCATCATACTAAATTCAGTACAGGTCCATCTTTATGTGATCTCAGCTCTTGAAATTGATTTTATTAATCGTCTTTATTCTTACTTTATGGGGGTGTTCCACTGGAGCCAATTTGTCGGTAACTAAGTATTTTTCTAGGATTGGGAGCAATGTTTACAGAGCCAGTTATTATTGGTTGTAGGTTCCCGGCTTGTCACAATGGATCAGCAAAATATCAAACATGTTTAATAATTTACCAACCCTCCACGACTCTGTATCCCAACTGTGGCTCTGCCCACCTGGAAACAGTCCTGTCTGGGATCTCTACGGCTCGTCGGTTACACTTCCCATATTGTCCTATTCTGTTACCATCTTGTCTTGAAAAACTTGCTGTCCTGTCCTGGTTCAGTACCAGTACTCAATCTCCAGACAGGCCATCTACACCAACCAACCATACTTGAAAGCAAACAATCCTGTTATAAAGATAATAGTCCTGACTTGGACACTTCCTGTCAGAGTAGGAAGTCTCGCAGTCGTCAACCATCCCCAGCAGCCTCAACACCAGACACTTTCTCAAAGCTCAAGTGCAACTTCAACATTTGTGCTACAGACATTTCAACTGCCACAGCACCAGCTGCAAGAGAATACATCTTAACTATCCCAACAAAACATCTGACATGGTGAATTTATTACTACACGGAACAGGAACTTTTGAGAAAGATATTGTTTTATTTGAAAATGTTCATATTTATATATCTCAGACAAAAAGATTTTCTCTCTTTCATACACTACACATGTTATATACCTTTTTTATATACCTTTTTTATGGTTACATCATTTAATTATTCACATCACTTTGTATTTATGTAAATTATAAAAAGGTTAAAATGAAAATGATTAAAGTGTTTGTGTAGAGAACGTCTAATGTAGCATCCAACACGAAATAGTTTATTTATGTATATAATAAACAAAATAGGCGATAGAATTCCTGACCCCATTGACCCCATTGACCCCATTAGTCACTTCAAAGGTGAAAGTAATGATTTGCTTAAATATTTTACTCTGATATTTTGGTGAGTATTCATAAAAGCTATTAGCTGGCAGCAAGAAGATGCATCTGTGTTTTTAGTAAACGATTGAACAGTTTTACATAATTTACCCTATCGAAAGCCTGACTGACATCTAAAAGGACACAATATACTCAACTTGTACTACTGACAATAATTTATTACGTTCTGTGCAACAAACATATGTTGTATAGAAGAATGATTCTCTTTGAGGCCAAACTGAAGATGAAGACTTCAAAGTATCAAGTATTTTTCCTCGAACACTACTAACAGTAAAACCCATATAATTAGATGATTCACTGAAAGACTTTCTAAGGTTTTAAGGATTGGTGTTATGGTACCTAAAAGTAAGGAATCAGAAATAATTCCATGTTCTATAACACCCTGAACCAACAATAATAGAATAACATTACCTTGTTAGTACCACGAATGAATTAGTCTCTAAATATCCATCAGTTTTACCATGTCTAAGTTTATTAATGGCATCATAGTTAAAAATCTTACTTTATAGTGTCAATCTCCTCCATTTTGAAAGTGACACAGTTATATAAGTCCTTACATTTTTTTCATAAAAACATTACATATTTCAGCAGATCCATTTGCACCATCAACTTAAGTCGACACTCTGGGTTTATTTTTTAACCTCCTTTAAAAAATCCTGTGATCTTTTTACACCTAAATTAGCTGCCATTTTATCTAACTTCATACTAGATTCCCGACATTTTGCACATCTAATATCACCACGGTAATTTCTTCAAACAAACAAGATCCTTAGGCCATCCTAAAAAGGAATTTCACACAATCTGTTATATGACAGTGGGTTGTGGTGACATATCCATATGTAAATGCAGTCATATAAATATAACTAAAACATGACCAATGAAAGACCACTTACAGAATGAAGCTCAAGTTTTCAGTTGAATATCAGACAACTGACTACATTAAACAACTTTGGTTTTACTGCAAAAATCACGTGTGTATGGTTTGTTGAGAAATTATTCAAAGGACAGTGATGACTAGTGGACACGTCATTTTCTTATTTCCTTAGTCTGAAGTTAATAAATGGTTTAAATTGCTCTAAGAGCCACTATTAATTTAGTCAGAAAATATGTTGTGCATTCATTTAATTTTGCTTTACAAATAAAATGCTTAAGCACAAACAATATCTTTGCATTTTACCAAAAACAGATTTAGGAAGTGATCGTGTGGATCAAAGACCTAAAATTGTGGGTTTTTTTGTCCATTAAACTGGATCTCAATCCCCGCCATGTGACAGGCCCTTAATGAAATGCAAAACATACAAATAACTTAGGTATTATACCATTGCATATGTTATGTACAAGCTAAGATTTTGTACAAGTTGCAACTTGTACAAACAGCTTGTACAAACAGCTTGTACAAGTTGTAAAATTCATAAAATCAACAGATCTGATTTTCACGAATGACAAATTCACTGTAAAGTATACTTCTTTGATGAGAAAGAAAACTGTTGACCTGTATATTTCATAATTTTGTTGACACTTGTGACACTTTCAATACATGTCTTTATATCATTTTAACAGTTTGAGTCACACTTGCCCAACTGAAGCTTGTATCTGACTTTTGGGTTTTTGGTGTTTGTAACCTTATAATTTATAATCATGTTTTCTGTCAAATATTCTCCTGAATTTATTTGTTCTTAAACAACGGGATAAATAAAATTAATTATTTTATGATAATAAAACCACATCTTGATTTAGGACTATACAAGGATTTTATTAAAAGCATGTTGAAATTACTATTATGCATATACTATCATCTGTTTTTTGATGCTTTCCCTTACCCACTTGTGATCCCAGATTGTTGCCTAGAGCTAAATCACAAAATAGCCTTATGCTATAGGAAGCCACACCAAGAGAGTTGATTGCATTTAGAAGATTTCTATTTCTACTTAACTTTCATCTATGAAGTCTGATTATTATTATTGAAACTATTCTGCCTAAGTGTTTCTGAAAAGACCCAAGTGCCCAGTTTTACAACTACAGTGAGAACCAAGCTGGAGTCTAGAAACATCAATAAGGAACAGCTCACAATCAGGCTCAACTTAGTATTTAACACAAAAGCTTAACCTTTTCTGCCTGATAAACAATTTAAATAACTTAACCCTTGAGTGGTCAACTTAAACATCAACTTAATATATTAACACAGATATATTAATAAGTGTTACCGGCAAAAATTATTCAAGGTTTTTCTGTAAATTCAGTGATAATTGTTTATGGAAAAATAATATATATATATATATGTGAGACTTTCACATTCACTTGGATATTTATACACATAAAATAAGAAAAATTCCAAAAAAAAATGTTAATTTAACCAAACTTCTTTTTATACAACAGTGTTAAAGAAGTTAGGATTATTAGATGGTGAAATTCTGTACAAGTTATAACTTGTACAGGCAATCTTGTACACGTTGCAAATTGTACAACTTGCTTGTACAAGTTGCAACTTGTACAGACTCTTTGTACGAGTTGCAACTTGTAAAAACTCTCAGCTTGTACATAACATATATATCAGCTCTGTTAACAGTAAAAATTTGGAGGTAGTCTCTTTTAGCTTCTTTCAGTGTGTGATCCAACTGTTCTGGCATAGCATCCCAGTGGAGGCACGTCAATTTCCAATGTACACTACTCATATGTTGAACATGTTGGTAGTACAACCAAATGTCTTACATTGTCATGGATCACCTTACAAATTCGGGCACACGATGTGATCCACATGATGTATCTATTACTGAGGTAGACAATACATTTTTGAACTGCATGTGATAGAAAGATGAAAATATCTTGTAATGTTTTCTCTATATTTTATTTCATTTTACAGAAGGTACGACGTGAGATACAAGTAACACAATGGACAAATTGTTGAAAACAAATATTATTGAAAACAAATGAGGCAGTTTGGTGATATTGAAGAGTTCCTACAGCCAGAGAGATCCAAGATATAAAGAGGTGTGGAGCCAAGGTCAAATAAAACACAGTGACATGGCCAGTGAATTGCTGGCCCTTGTAATCTGTCTAGCTACAAATATGCACACCTGACTGTACGAGCTATACAGACCCTTAATAGCAATAAAAACTCATAGATTACATAGATGGCGTAATGGACACAAAAATTCAATTATGCGCATATGTAAAATGTAAAATTTATAAAGAGTAGCAAGTTGGGATAAGAATAGAATATAAAACAGCGTAATTATTAAATTAAGTTAACAATAAAAAAGTGTAACTGACCTGACCAGCAGAAAATGTCATTTGTGAATAAGCATATTTGAGAATGTTGACAGAGGAATTATGACTGTTACCAAGACTAGATAATAAAGTAATATATGTATAGAAATAATATGCTAAAACATATACGATAATACAGAAGCAACTATGTACAAACTGTGATTATAGCAATTAGTATCATTTAGAGTCAATTATAAAATGCTAAGGGGTTGGCAAGCATTACATATACAAACAACCCATGTATAAATAACCTGTAAAAGGCAGAACTTTTGAGGACCCTGGACTCCGCCTGTTGAAGACCTCCTCAGAGTAAATAGATGACACTGGTATGATATTACACACAATATTGAGTCTTGACCAGAGCACGACATGCCAGATTAAATGAACACATCAACATCAAGCATTTTACTCATGGTAACCTAAAAATAGAGTACAGACAGTAATCTGTTCACAAACGCATATAAATGAAAAAGGGGAGGGGTAAATAATCAGGGTGGGGGGTAAAATTTCAGTGACACCACTGTCAGTTCTAGATTTGAAACGACCGAACAAATGGTCAAGGTTCAAGGTGATAAATCAATAACCAATAAGATGAATGTAAATAAAACCACTAGTATTGACACTAATTTCAGTACCAACCGATAATATTCACCCACAGGGCTCAACTACCCAGCACCCCAATGCAGACCCGCTTTAATTTATTTATTGGGGGTTTTACTTCACTTTCAACACGATACAAGTCATATCAGGACAGGTAGTTGGAATGACAGAGGAAACCAAGTAAGTACTGTTACAGTCATGGGGCAAGCATGGTCGCAGTTACCGGCTGCTTTTTAAGTTGCAACAGGAAAAGACAAATATTTTAACTTAACAAATTTATTTAACAATTAATATAATGATTACAGTCAACTGGTATGCTCTCAATAATACACACAATGTTACAGTAACGAAACCTATCTGACCTGACCACTGTAACTGACAGTTAAGTTTGTCCACTGCATCCAGCAATCTGTCATGTGATCTGTCCTATGATCTGTCCAATGTTCGGTAACACAGGATATCCTTATCCTGTGATCCCTTTGATATCCAATCACACAAAATGTCTGTATAGAGATATCCTTAGAGTTTGAACAACTGTACTGTCCACTCCAAGATATGGATGTCCAAAATGCGGTAAATCCACTCTCTGTTATATGAATGCACAATATCCGAAGTAAGCAAATCTATCCAGACAATGTATCCAGTTCACTCCAGTAAAAGTTCACAACAACAGGTAGTTTATATCCACTTGATATTAGTTTTAAAACACAAGTAGCCTTCCTTATAGCCAGTGAATACTAAGTTCATTTGTGGTCAAATGTACAGTCCTTCTATATACTTACAGAAATTCTAGAATCATATAGTACATTACAGCTGTCACCAGAGGCAGTGAGGAAGTTCTAGAACCTACAGGTACCTTATAGGGTTTCCCCATATCTATTAATAGCAACACTGGGGTTAGCCTAGAGTGATTCCCTCTAGTCTATAAATAGATCAATAAACATCAGTACCACATAACACATAATCAATATCTACCTTACTTCAAATGTCAATACATACATGTAAAGCTTAGATTAAATAATGCACAGACCCAGTACCCATATATGTAACAGTACAGTTTGTCAAGGTTCTGTACTGTAAACTGCTGACCAACGGCAAGCAACTACCAGATTTCCCACTTGAGGTCGGGCCGGGAGCCAAACTTTGATCTCAGAGGTGGGAGGCCATAGTGTTTATGTCTCTGCAAAATTTTTAATTGGAGGACAACGGCAAAAGAGTCTTTCACTATTTTGAAGGGTAATGAGCAAAACCTTTTCCAATCAACTGTGTCTAAAAAGGATAGTATTCTGCTTATTTGTTTCCACTGATTGGGACGATAAAACTCAAATACCCACCTTTCGTGCAATTCTGGAACTGCATATACAGAACAGAAAATGAAATAATGCTGTTGAACTATACATTGTACCTTGGCGTACAAATGTACCACACATGTTTCACTGATGGAGCAACCAACAGGGCCTTGAATTTGTTCGCACATTTGTGTAAGATTTACCCCTTATTTTGCACAAAATATTAATGTACTCATTCTAGAATAGGAGTAAATGACAAATTCTCATGCTTTGTGCTGGTTTTAAACTATGACAAAGTAATCGAATGTGCCATTTATTCAAACTATGGTTTTTAGATACAATATTAGTATTTGCCTTCAAACATCCAACTAGCTTATTGTATCTATGTTGGTCCAGGTTCAATACTATGTTAACTCAGAAATGTGCCATCTTCATTTTCAATGTGTTGACTGTTTATACCACTAGCAGACAGGTCATTATATTCATTAGTTTTAGGACTTTTCCAAATAGTTATAACATCATTGTAGAAAGGTGGCTCAAACAAAAGATCTTTAAAAGGTCTTGGTTCAATAGTTATAAATCTGCGCTGTGTTAACATAAGGCTATAATGAAAATAATTTTGGGTTTAGACTTCAAACTTTTCTAGAAGTGTCTTTGAAACAACAATTGCTTGTCAAAACCCAACAATGATTCTATTAGTACATTCCAATTCCAATTTAACTTTTATAGCGCTTAATCTCTGCCTAAGTGACAGACTCTAAGGCGCAACGTCATAAGCATAGTTAAAAAAATAATTGTCCTTATCCAAAGCTATGGTCGACATCAAGGAGAACGCCATATGAGGTGGAAAATACTAAGGAGGATAAGCTTGGCAGAATAGGTATGCCTTAAGTTTTTTTCTGAAGGAAACAATAGAAGTGGCAGATCGTACATCATCAGGGAGTTCATTCCATATTTTGGGAGCATCATATGCAAAGTTTAGACCAAACTGCTTTGTGGATTTGTAAATAGATGGTTGGTATTGAGGAACATGTAGAATTATACCATCTGATTGGCTCAACCGAGTATTATAGGCACATTGTCTAACTTTGAGAAATGGGCTGAAATATTTTGGACAGTTAGTATGTAGGTATTTATATACCAACAAGGCAGTCTTGAAGATGCCCCGGTGTCTTATGGGTAGCCAATGAAGGGCTTTTCTTAGTGGAGTGGTGTGAGAAAGACATGTGGTTCTGCAAACAATTCTGGCCAGACTGTTTTGATTGCATTGTTGCTTGCATAGGTTAGCAACAGATAGACCCCTAAACAAGGAGTTACAGTAGTCAAGCCTACTGCCCACAAGTGCGTTTGCAGCTGTAAGAGCAGCATCATGAGTCAAGTACTGTCGAATTTGTCTAAGATCCCTCATCTGAATGAAACATAGTTTACATACATTTTTAACATGTTTGGTGAAGGAAAAGTCTGAGTCAAACCAGACACCCAAATTCTTAACGGCATCTGAAGGTATCAGTGATTCACCCAATATATTTACTGAAAAGAATGGGTTTAACTTTTCTTGTTGAGACTTGGTGCCAAATATAATAAAGTCGGTCTTATCAGCATTCAGCTTTAGTTTATTTGCACACAGCCATAGTTTGACATCTTTGAGGCACTTTCCTAGCCAATCGAAGGCAATTTTTGCATTTTTGTGTTTGAGGTGAATAAACAGCTGTGTGTCATCTGCATAAAAGTGAAATTTGACATCTGGATGTTTAGAGATTACTTTGCTCAAAGGTGTGGTATACAACGAAAAAAGAATAGGACCAAGAACTGAACCTTGTGGCACACTAAACTTAAGCTTTCTAGCCTCAGACAGAACAGAACCAATCTTGATGCATTGGGTACGATCAGAAAGGTATGATTTGAACCAGTCAAGGCATCTACCCCCGACACCAAACCATTTTCTTAAGCAATCAAGGATTTTGTCATGATCAATGGTGTCAAACGCTGCAGATTGATCAAGCAGCACCACAGCTGTGGCCTCACCTCTGGCTAGAGATAGGTGAATCTGATTCTTTATAGACAAAAGAGCTGTTTCAGTTGAATGGCCACATCTATAGGCAGATTGATACTCATTTTCCAACCCATGGAGAGAGGCATGTCTACTGAGTTGTAAGGCAACTACACATTCCACGAGTTCTGAGATAAAACTCAACCCAGACACAGGGCGATAGTTTTTTAGTTCATCCTTTGACAAAGAAGATTTCTTTATCAGTGGAGTGACAACAGCACTTTTGAAGCCATCTGGGACAGCACCTTCCAGCAAAGAACAATTCACAAGTTTTGTGATAGAAGGAAGCAGTATATCAAGGCAATCCTTAACTAGGAAAGTGGGCCAAGGATCCAGGAGACAGGATTTTGTAGGTGAATTTTTGATTACCTTTGCAATATCGTCAGGTGAGACATTATCAAATTTGACAAGTCCTGGCGGATTCACTGGAGATGGCAAGGAAAAAGATGAAGAACTGGAAAAAGACTCTCGGATTTTAGCAATCTTATTGGTGAAAAAAGCGGCAAACTGTTCAGCAAATTTTTTTTGTGAACTATTTGATGGAAGAACCTTGTCAGGGATACGGTGTAAGGCAGAATGCAGAACTTGCCATAGTATTTTAGGGTCGTCAACATTTTCATTAACAAGCACTCTGTAATATGAGGCTTTGTCTTTATTGGCAAGTGAATTACACCTGGCAATTTGTTTGCGCAGCTTTGCACAGTTAAGTGGAGTTTTCTTTTTATGCCAGGTGCGTTCAAACTGTCGTCGAATAGATTTGGCATTTTTGTAGGTATCTGATAGCCACTTTGCTGGCTCCTTGGCAAGACAGAGAGTAACCTCTGGAGCAGGTTTGTCCAGGAGGTTGGAAAGATCATTAGTGTATTGATCATACAGTTTTTTCACAGTGTCACCCGGACAAGCAACAAAGGAGCAATTGCTCAAGTCATTGTGTAGAGTGTCCATGTTTATTTTATGATATCTCCTGTAAGTCACTCTGTTAGCTTGTGATTTAGCAGTTGTTGGAGTTTCAACTTGACATTTGATCATTGCATGGTCGGAGATGTAGTCACTGACAACCACATTTGAAACCAGAGAACTATCAGAAGTAAGGATGAGATCTAGGGTATGACCATGAAGATGGGTAGCAGAATGAACATGTTGAGTAATATTGCAGGAGTCAAGAGTATTAAGGAAATTAATACTATCTCTTGATGTTGTGTCAATGTGAATATTAAACTCGCCACAAATGATGAAGGAGGAATTCGTAGATGAGAGTAACTCAACCAGCGTGTGAAAAGGATTGGAACATGAACCTGGAGGACGATAAACACAAGCAACCAGTGTAGAATGAGCATTCGATCCAATACTGACTACCAAACATTCAAAGTAGGTGAAAGTGGGATGATCCACAATTCTATGAGACAGGCTGCTATTTATGAGAAAGCCAACTCTGCCACCCGAGCCATGTGCACGAGGTCTTTGACACAATTTATAAGATGGTGGTGTGATGGATTGAAGCAGGCAATTGGTATCAGTCGGGCGAATATGAGTTTTGACCAGTGATAATATGTCCAGTGAGTGATTGAACACAACGTTCATGTAGCGTCATCAGAATTACAGTATCTTTCAATCTCACTTGTAAAGATCTACTACCCCACAAACAGGCCATAGCTATATTTTTCACCAATAATCATAAAGCCTCCCTTATATTCCATTGTATGTGCATGTACATCCAGGTTACAGAGAAAATGGGCTCATTTGCAATTCACACCTAAGCTACACGTGTGATTTTATGACATAATTTAAATGCTGCAGAGACCCCGCAATGAAAATTGACATATTAAGCCTCTCTTACATCAGATCGTATATGCACATGCAAACTGGTTACAGAGAAAAATCGGCTAATTTGCAAGGTACACTTAATCTACACTTGCGATTTTATAACAGAATATCAATGTTGCAAAGACCCCGCAATTAAAATGGGCATGCACATTTTCTCTGTGTGCATGCAGTATGGCTATAAACACATCTATGTATCAAGGGTAACTTACAAGAGACTTGTCCACATGAATTCTCCTTACTAGTGTTGCAAAGTCTCCTGATTCACTTGCAGGGTTTGCAGTTGCCGTATAAAGTCCCTCTTACATCGCATCTTATGTACATACACATGTAAGTATACTGCAAATATTGTTGAAAAATATGAACGTAGCCTGGTAGTGGGGTAGCAGAGATTTGCAATTGCAAACAGGGTGATTTGTCCCAACAGGAGTGTCAGTACTTGAATATCAAAGAACAGACTGCGACTAGCTACAGGCCCCCAGTGGGTTAATATGGATGCAAGTCTCCCGTAAGTTACCCTTGAGACATGAATGCGTTTGTAGCCATACTCTGTGTGCATGCCAATTTTTATTGCAGGGCCTGTGCGACAATGATATTCTGTCATCAAATCGCAAGTGTAGCCTAAGTGCCCCTTGCAAATCAGGCGAATTTTCCTGTACCAGGACGTATGTGCACATACTATGGGATGTAAGAGAGGTTATAATAAACTCACGTGTACCTTGCATCCATAGTAACCCACTGTGGGTCCTGTAGCTAGTCACAGTCTCTTCTTTGATGTTCAAGTAACGATACTGTTGTTTGAAGAATACACCTTATTTGCAGGTGTAAATCTCTACTATCGCACTACCAGGCTATGTTCATATTTTCCAACAATATTTGTAACACACTTACACGTGTATACACATACTATGGGATGTAAGAGAAGCTTAACTTCTGCACGCATGTATGCACAGTATGGCTGAAACACATCAATGTCTCAAGAGTAATGTACGAGAGGCTTGGGCACGTGCATTTTCCTTGCTAGTGTTGCAGGTCCAAACCATTTACTTACAGGATTTGCATGTGACGTATCATACATGCACGTGTGCCTTGTATGTACATAAACCCACTGTGCAGCCTGTAGCTAGTCAGTTAATCACCTCATAATAATAATAATAATAATCACTAATCATAACTTAATAATCATAATATCTTGGATATTGGATACTTGTGAAACAAACATACCATGATTATAAAGACTTACCTCTCATTATTTGCCATTCAAATAATCAGGTTATAATTAAGAGGTTCTAACCTGATAAATGGTTAACTGATGCATTATTCATAAATAAGTGTCTGTCAGCCTCAGCGTCAGTCATATGATGAAGATTTAGTTCTTTAAAAGTTGTCTTATTCCATTGAATTTTGTTTGTTTACACTGGGGGGGTTGGTTCTGCAGAGCTTGGTTTTTAACGGGCCAAATTGCCGACGGTCAATTTTTAGGGGATCAGTTTGCAGAGGGCCGATTTTGGCAAAGGGCTGATTTGACCAGCTCCCTTCAAATGCACTACCCTCAGGTTGACTCCATCACATGAACTTTGAATATATTGAAACCTGCTCCTTACTGAGGTGGTTCAACTTTCACCCTTCAATTATTTATTTCCTGTCTGTTACTGTCAGTAGGCTTGTTGTTAATGAACTCTGAAATGGGTTGACCCTGGCTTCTTTCCCTTGCATTTTATTCTTATAATACTCAAATTTATAGACTACGATTAAAATGTACATGTCTTGTCAATACTTATGCGATATTTATTACAGTAAACTATCAGTTGTAGTTCCCCTGAATTTAAATCAGCTGGGCCTTACAATCCATCTTGGGGATGAGAATTTGGAGTGCAAGGTGCCACAGCATTGTCACAAATATATCAGAATACAATTACATTTCAAATGTAAACCTTTTCCCACACATTTTCAGTTCATATTGTGGTTGACCCCCCAACTTAACCCATATACATTGAATGACAATTGCTGATATATTTTCAATACATTATAATTTGTCACTGGTTGCTTAAATACGAAACTACCTCTTATCAATCCTTATCAAATTGTTAACATATGAAAACGGCGATAAGTGCAAAAAATTAGATTTCAAGAGTTGTAAATATTGAAGTTACCTATTAAAGAAGGTACATAAAGTTGATTTTGGAAATGTTCATGATTATATTTGTGAAGGAAGTCATAATCGAGGTTTTTTAGAACATTCAGAATTGGAAAACTCACTTAAATATTTGGGGTTAATAATTAACTTGTTTTCATATCGATGTTGTGAGGTGACTTTACATTATGAAAATATACCACGTGACCTCTAGAAGTTATCATTTCCATTGACCCCAACTGTTTATGTATGCATGAGAGCGTCAAACTGAATTTCTCGGGTAATTATAGACAACTATAATTTCACATTTTGTTTGCTAATTACAAACTATATTTCAAACAAGGGACCGTTTCATGATAATGTGTGTACCATGGAAAATGACCTGAAAAAATGTCAGTAGATTTCACTGACTTGAGCAATTTCCAACACAGGTATGTACTGTATTAAAAATTAATGTAGGCCTTTTCTCTCACACTATGGAACATGTGACATTAATACCCCTTTGCCACTACAGGTGATATACCCCGCAGTTAGAAGTTTTACTTAGCAGTTGAATAACCTCCCGGGATGCCTAATATTTTACAAAAATGATATACCCATGGTATGGATACTGTGTCAAGGATGTGTCTGTGGTTTATAGAAGATTGTGAATCATTCTTTTTCCATTATCAGGTATTCGTTCAAACAGCTTTGTAAGGTTAGTGGAGGTAATTTGAGGTTGTCCTTTGGTGATAGACATTTGTTCTACTCTCTTGCTACTGATATTGACAGTTACACACTGACAAAGGACATATGCTGACAAAGGGACTGTGGTAAGGTGGACAACATACAGTGATTGATAGTGACTGAAGGTTAGGGCTTCAGAGCGGAAATTTTGAACTTTTCAAAACTTTTCTGAAGGAATGGGATGGTGGGCCATTGTAACACAAGTTTTTGCATAATTACATTTGGTGCTAGTTGGAGGACAGTGTTTTGTCTTACACCTTCACTCATGGATTATACCGCCTGTAGTGTGAAAGGGGTATTATTAGTCCCTGGCTATTTCTGCACTTGATTATCCTTATATTGCCCCTTAGTTTTTGGTCATTTTCAATTTTGAGTTGAGTATAAAATGCCGTTGCACCACGAAAATATTACCAAAGACCACCATAGAACACACATCAAGGACAGCATTTCTAAACAAGCACTGGACAAAGAAAAACAGAATACCCAGAGAGACACTGATATAATTTCAAAATTCTTGAAAGATGAGTATTCTCAAAGAGTTGCTGTTGATTACAGTGTGTGTACTCTATACATGTGGTCAATCTAATGCTAAGTCTGTAGCCAGTGGTCAATGCGGCTCAGCCTTTGTAAAAGCATTGTACAGGGCTTGTGCAATAGCCAGAAGAGCATTTCACCCATTGGACACAAGAGCTGGAAATCAGCAAGAGGTAAGCATCAATAAGAAGACATTGTGGCAGTGCCAGCATAAATGAAGTATATATACAGTATATATTTATTATTAAGAAAAGTTCTCAGTCAGGATCTCAGTGATACCAGGTTGTCTTTACATCAGAAGCAGGCATAAGTATAAATTTCAGATGCTAACACAGATTGAATTCGAATATCCATGACCACAGATAAGAAAGTCAAGTAAGTCAATGCCAAATTTGTCAGATTAGAAGATTTTCATATGATGGTAATGTTAATCTTTTATTGTTGTACCAATGCTGACTGGATAGTTAACACCTGACATTGGAATATGATATTAGGGTTTGGTCCATAAATGGTCAATTTATTAGTCCACTCCACAAAATGCACAATTTCACAAATGGGTCATAGTACAAGTAATCAATTGTAATTGAAGAAACTCATTAGGCATCTGTATATTGAAGACATAAACTATTGGATAGATTTCGCTTTGACAGGCGAATTAATCGGTATGGTACAGGACCAGCAGCAAATGAAATGTCACCATGAAATGACTAGATTATCTTGAACCTATTCCTTTGATCTTTTATACATCAAAATTTTATGTCAGTAAATCAGAAATAGTTGTTACTGTACTGATATCATACTTGGCATTTTGTTATTTTCACATGCAATCCTTGCTGGTGGAATGGTTAACGATTTTGTCATTTAATAAACTGGTTTAAGCATCTGTGATAGTGGGTTCAAATCCACCAATACAACAGGTAGGAGTTATTGATGTCCTGCCCTGATAAGACTTAATTATCTGTTAAAATCCTAGCATTCAGTTTCTCTTTGTAACTAGGAGTCTATTAAGGTGGTTGAAAGAAGAAGCAATGGTGGCAGGTTTGGAGGAAGTGGAGGGGGAGGACTTTTCAAGAAGAGGCTGGACTCCGGGGAGAGCAAATTCTTTGCTAACAGGTAATGCAATGGCATGTAAAATGTACTCTATCTATCTACTGCTCAATAATCCAAACCATTGTAGATAAAAGTTAGTCATATAACCATGAAGACGCTGGAGGTGTAGTTTCTTTGGCGGATAGGCTTTTGCAAAAAGCCTTAGTGTCACAAGTTTTACTTTCCCTTTAAATGATATACATACATCTGTTTAATTGATGCCAATGCTAATTAATTTATATATTATATATATTTATAATATTATCACATTTCTTTATAACAGGGTGTTTGTACTGATAGTTAATACTTTAGTGTCACAAATGTTATTTTCCCTTTTTATGATATACATACATATGTTTTCTTGATGCTGATGCTAATTAATTTATAAATTATATATATTTATAATATTATCACATTTCTTTATAACAGGGTGTTTATACTGATAGTGTGAACTGTAATTAAATTATTGTCTGACGAACAAATAAATTGAACTCATCTAACCTGTTGTAGCGCAGCTATATCTATATTTATCTTGCATCAATTAATACAAAATTGGCCTATGGGGCATTGAGGTATGATATCTGTCCTAGTTATATTATATGAGTTAATTTCATTATTATGTTATGTTATTTATTATTACATAGGGCTGGTTTCATGAGGGAAGAAATAGATGAATTCCCTCATGTATCCAATCACTACAATCCATGGAGTAAAGTGGAAAGTAAGCCTCCTTTGTCTATGTGAATATAAATTAAAAATATGTTTGTTTTTTAAAGACAAATAATACAGCTATATATTAGATTAACACTGACTTGTTTTCATTTTTTTGCAAAAAATCACTTATAACAGTGATAAATATGACACAAAATTGTGTTAATTAAACCTCCAACATTGATTTGTGATACATATTTTGCTTATTTCTGTTCTTCATTGTTTGTGCAATCAGAACTTAGTGTCGTAAATGCATATGCTTACAATGTATATACAACCCATATATCATTGATATAGCCATCTAGTTACCTCAGCTATGGATGTAATGTAATTCTTTGTTTATATGTATGTATGTTTGTCTAGTTTGTTTCTTCTGACCATTGCAGAAATACCATAGGCAGGTATGGTTTTGCCATTGCTGCAACAGGTGAATATCACAGGCTCCCAATTACTGTCTGATCACAAAGGACCAGGTCACACTTTAGAAGTCAACTCAAGGCTTTGTTGTTTAGACTATTTACCCCACCCACCATAGTCACACTCCCTTGGTGGGGGCTTGCTGTGTGACTACTTCAATAGGTTTAAGGATTTCCCTTTTTGGATTGAAGCATATTAGAGGATTTTTTCATCAATTTTGTCCTAAACAAATGTTTCTATTATTTAAATCTATTTTTATAAAAGTATAACAAAGTAATGGCTTTTAATACATATATGTATGAAGGCAATGTCTTGCATCAATCCACCTATAAAATGGGACACTCCGTGGGACACATGTTCGCCTGTTTCTGGTTCGCAGTGAGCCCACTGCCCTGGTGTTGAGTGACTTGCCATTAACATTTGATCATTCCACACTTCCTTCATGTCTTTTCTCATAGTTTTGCGTTTAAGGTACAACACTACAGTGGTTTGTACCTTACATAGCTGATAGCTATCAGCAATCAAGATCAATTCTCCATTGTCGCACCTATGCAAGTCACATGTGGTGTAACACTGGGGTTGATGCTGTTCCCCATGTACATAACCCGACTTGGTATAGTCATGGAAAGGCACAACCTAAAACCCCTCTTCGATGCCAAAATAACTCAGCTTTACATCCATCTTGCACATAAGAACATTGCTGCCGAATTTCAGAAATTGAATCAATTTCTGCATAATGTTCAGGCTAACAACAAGCTTAAACTGAATTCTGGAAAACACATTGTATCAACAAAACATGCACAAAATACTCATGTATGTGTGTCCCCGATAACCTTTTGTCATCTACGCAGATGCTTGAGATAGAGGTGTCACTGATGTAATGTGTTTTCAGAAAAGTGCAATCCATGTACGTGTGTGTTTTGTCTGAAGTGTTGTCTGTGTGTTTGTGTTTTATACAGATGTGCTACCCATGTGTATGTTTTATACAGATGTTTAAAGTGCATATTTGATACATATGTGTCATCCATATATGTTTTATCCAAGTGTGTCTGATACAGATGTACCATATGAGTGTGTATTTCACACAGATATGCATTTCATGACTATTTTCCATATATATATGTGTGTGTGTGTCATCTGTGTATGTGTTAATACAGATGCTGCCAGTTTGAAAGCTTATCTTGAACATCAAAGAGAAGTAGACACCGATGACACCATGCAATCTTACATCAGTGAAATGGAACAACGAGGTACCACATCCAGTAACTTACTGGTGGACCATTGCTGTAAACATGGCTGTGACTGGCAGACTTTCATCGACTTGTGTAAATAATGATCTGACAAACACAGAAGCTTTCCTATATCCAGACAATAAAGCAACTCTAAACAGTTTTGATGTGCATAATGACTTATTTGGTCCAGTTGTGTTTGTGATGGCCATATATGCACTGTATATTATCAGGAAGAAACTGTTATAGAATACTATAAAATAGTTGAAATGTTTCATTTTCGGTAATAATTCAAATACAATATGTCCAAGTTTATAATGGACCAATATCAGTTTTGTTTTATTTTGTATCATAACTCTGTTTCTCAGAAACCACAGTATTGACAAAACTATTTGACTGTGAAAAAGAATATCATCTTTAAGTTGTGATTTCTTGGTCTATGGCATTATTTCAATGACTTCAAATATAAATGCTTGGCTTGGTAAACAACACTCGCTTCAAATTGCCCTGAGAACAAGGAATACAATGACAATACATCAAACAAATAAGGGCAGTTTGCAGAAACACAATGAGTTTTATGCTATTGACTAATCATGTGCCAGTATGGGGCGCAGATTTGATGTAGAAACTGAAAATCGTCTATTATAAATCACTCTAAAACATCATATTTTATGTGAAGTATGCTTATAGCTTGTGTCAATGTGTTTATCTATAAAAATAAATGTTCCTAAAATTACAGAAAACAATGACAAATTTGTCTCAGGTTTGCCAATTTGTGGTGGGAACCGTATCCTTATCCGTCAAATGACAACCAGGTGAACAATTCGCAGTGCACGTACTTCAGCAAAAATAATGACAGAAAACATAGAAGGACCAAAACAGCTCAAATAGAACTATATATGAGTATTTACACTTTTCAAAGTGAGCCTTTATTTAGACAAATATAAAAACAAAATGTTTTACATTTACAGAATGTGAAATATTTCAGGTCATATCAGGATTTGTGGCCTCAGGGTAAATCTATTGAAGATTTTACAAGAAAGTCACAATAGGACAGCCCATTGGTAAATCTACATATATCACTTGAGTGCCTGTGCCCTAAAGCTATATGTATTTGTGGGCACAGGTAGACCTACATGTTTATTTTGAGGGCCCTGGCCTGAAAGCAACATACTGTTCTGCCCATGGGTATATCTGTACACAGAGGTTTAATTGTGTATTGTATATATAGTTCTGCTCATGGGTGGACAAATATATAGGGTCTTAATTTGCCTGCCATATATATAGGCCATGGGCATTTCATCCCAATATGGCCCTCTCTGACATCTTATATTCTGCTTATTGTATCCAAAGTATCTAATTCAAAAAAGTAAGAAAGTAAGAATTTAAGTAAATGTGGCCAAACTGTGTTGAATATGGGTCAGACGATAGTTCAATAAACAATTGTAGAAATATCACGAGTTAGTCGAGTGTAGTCTTTACACTACATAATTTTTTGTGAGAGACAGTTTGCAGTCGGGATTTTGTTGAGAAAAGCTCATCGTCCATCCTTTATGTTGCCATAAATGGATTGAAACCCCTCCACTTCAATATGTTAGTCTGGACATTAAGTGTTAATTTTTTCAAATAGTTAAAATATTGTTTCTGACAAAACATAGGTTAACACAATAATTTAAATTGCCATGTTGTTGCTCAAGTCAATATTCTTAAAATAGTACACAGGGTATGTCATGTAACATTTGATTGGACAACATCACCACATATCATCACTTCAAGATCCTGGTGTAAAAACCAATTACTGTAATCCAGAATATAAAGTATATAAAATAGAAATATTTACGTAGCCATAATTGGTAAAATGTGCTGGAATTCCAAACGGACAGTCCAAAACCAGGCTGAGGTTATGACTAAGCAAGCGTCTGTAAGGAAAGGATAACTATGGTGGTGTGTATGCCAATCTGAACAGGTATGTCGTGAGGTGGCACCTGAGACTGGAGTCAGTTGGGATCTAACAATTAGTGGAAGCCTTTTCAACCAGGTGGTGTATTTGTTGCATAACCATGTCCTGTCCTTTGAATCCATGGAATGGACTGATGAAGCTGACAGTAAATATGGGAGTTGGGAGACATTTAATGCATTTACAGTAAAGAGAATATATTAAAAGATACAATATGAAATGGGAAGCCAATGGAGTTTTTCTAGACATGGTAAAACATGACTCATTCTGGCTAGTCCGTAAAACTGTGGCAAAGAGTATGTATAATTTCTGAAGTTCAGAAACACTCGTTTTGTTAAACCCATATAGTAAGGAATTATGCCAGTCTAGTCGACCTCTGGTCATGGTATTTGTCACTAGAATTGCAGTATCGGTGCTTAGAAATTTACAAAGGCGTCCCATGTCACTAAGATCATAGTAACAAGAACGGCAAAACTTAGCTATATGACTGTAAAATGAGTCTGATGAGTTAAAGGTGACACCCAGATTCTGCCAGAGAAACAGAACGTTGAAGGAATAATACATGAAATTTTGGTATAAATGACTCTCTGGAACCAACCCAATTCCTCTGCAGAAGTATTAGATTTCAAGCCACTTCTTATCAAAAGCATGCATATGGTCAGCATACTATGCCCTGGATAAAAAGTGTTATGAAGATTAAGCCCTCTGATATTAAAATGTCCGCTGTTGATATGATTTCTGTTTTGTGTATGCAAAACTAAAATGCTTATTTATCAAAATAATATTCTGGTGACTCCTGAGTCAGGTATTGAATACATAACATCCTTGAACTTGCAGTGAAAGATCTTCTGTTCAGTTCTCGGCTGACGAAGATTTTTCCCTAAGGCAGGGTACCCTGCTTATGTGTGTACATTTTCCCATGAATTATTATAATCACTTCCAAGTAATTAATACAACTCTGTGACACAAATGACATTCTTGTAAAATTCCCAGGGTGTAAAATATCAATACGTTGATTTTTGCAATCACACGCACGAAAAGCTAATCATTAATTTAATAAGCTGTTTATATTACCATAAGCCTTAACAGTGTGTGTAAATCAATCATATGATGGGGTTCATTTACATTCATTGTTAACATGAACTTCAATTTCAAGGGTGATTTTTCAGGTTAATATAGAAACAATGATGTCTAAATTAAGTATATATATATATGTGTGTGTTAGAAATATGCATATGTATCTGGAGCATATGGGCTTTCTCAAAGTGAACTTTCGTGGTAACTCTTGTATATTTATATATTTACTTAAATTTCTTTTGATTTACCTAAATATCAAATATTATGTCAGACCAAAGGTCAAAGTTGGGGTAAAACATCCATTTAAACAGTCAAGGTCACAGTAGGTTTTAGGTTATATGGTTCTCACACTTTGTAAAGGCTGAATTCAAACCCATCATCATAGTCACCAGGTGATCATATACCAGACCTTTTAATCGACTGCCTACTGAGGCCTGAATATCACTCAATCTTCCCCTAATACCTAGCTAATGGTCACTGAATATTTGGCACCTAGGAAAAATGTATGACGACATACCTCAAATAATTATTTTGAACAGTAATGCTTTTGGTGTATATTGATACACATTATTTAGTCTTATATAATTATACTTCTAGTTTCACTGATATATATTCTAGTAGATTACAAGACACAGAAACATAGGTTATGAGAGATCTTAGATTTGGGGAAAAAACCCTCAGATAAGAGACTTGAGACATTCATGAAGTCGGTCCCTGGGGAATTATATGGTCCCTTATTTTCTTATTAAAACTTATTCTTCACATGACCCAGCACACATTGCCACGCGGTACCCTGTTCACTTCAATTCAGGTGACACAGGCAAGCTAGGTAGTCATAAGTGAAGACACTGAGGATGCAGTTGCTGAAAGAACTTGCACTGTTGGTTGTATGTATAAGTTACTTTTGTCACAACACAGAGGGACGGTATGCAAATGGCCAATGCGGTGCAGCATTCGTGAAGGCTTTGTATGAGGCATGCGCAATATCAAAGAGAGCATTCCAACCATTAGTAATACCAGAAGAACACCTAGAGGCAAGTAAACATCATCCATTTTACTCCTTCACATGATAACTTGAGGGTAAAAGGTGTGTGCTTATCATGCATCTATTACATTGAGTTTCTTGACGTAAAATATTCATACAAGCACAAGTTATGAAGAGATTTTGCATGGCAATAGCTGAGTAACTAAAGTTTACAGGGCTTTTAAAAGGGAGACAGTGAAAATGTCCAGCCTTCTTGACCCCCAAAATTGGGAGACAGTCAATATAAATATCTTTTCCTCTTTGTGAGATCCTAGTTAGTAAGAATTTGAACAGATATTGTTATTAGTCGAACCTGATCAACCTATTCAACCGAATTAACAATTGATATTTAAAATGTGTTATGATTTTGACCATCGATTATTAAGCTCTGTGTTTTCACATATAATATGTAAGTTAGAAGTTCTTGCTTGGCACACATTCCTTTTATCTATCACTATCATGTTTGAATGTTAATCAATTTATTTATTTGGGGTTTTACGTCGCTTTCAACACTGTACAGATCATAGCACGATGGGTAGTTGGAAGGCAGAGGAAACCAGTACATAGAGTTCGTTAGGGTTCTCTACTGTAAACTGCCGACTAACGGCAAGCAACTACCAGCTTTCCCACTTGAGGCCGTGCCGGGAATCGAACCCCGGCCTCAGAGGTGGGAGGCGAGAGTGTTACCACTCTGCCACCGTGGCCCCTGAATGTTAATCAAGTCAACGTTGAAGTTTGAAATACCTTTCTGTAACTAATATATTATACCAGGTTTTCAGTGTCTCTTAACTAGTGACATGGGATACACTCAAATTAATAGACCACAGAGGCTACAGACGAGTGATTAAACCAACCACTCTGATAGTGAAGCATCACTCAGTGGTAATACACAAGAAAAAAAGACATAAATACAAACTGGCCCATAAATCATAATAATACTATTTACAAATCACCTTATGTGACATGTTTGGTTTCATTATTGCTAGGAATATCAGGGACTGGAAGAAAGGAGCAATGGAGGGAGATTTGGTGGTTTTGGAGGAGGTGGCTCATTCAAAAGAGTGTTCCGATTACAAGAGGATGACCCATTTGTACAACGGTATGTGGACAGGATTTCTATTTTAACTTTGGGTAGCACGGCAATGTAGATGCCTAATGTCTCAGTTGCTACCTACCTTAAAATTTTGGGTATCCTGTGTTGACCTCTGACCTCTCATTCAAAAGTAGGGTAACCAATTCTGATTTTTTAGCTTAGAGAACCACTTTATCATGTTGAACGCCAATGAATAGGCACCAAATAAAATAAGATTTTAAAACCCACCAACTCACCTGTGACACAAGCCTAGGCTTTTGACGACTCTATCAATTAAGCTGACTTTTTGTAGACCTGGGCACCTGCACCTCTCCAACCCCAGGAAGTTCACCTTTTCTTGATGTGGATCTACTACGGCTTGGACTGGCCAAGGCTGTCCCTGTTCCCCTCCTCGATTGTGACCTGTCAGCTACTGCAGTTGATAAATTTGACTCCTTGACATAGTTCCATCTTAGGAGTTCTCCTTAAGGATTGATGTGAGTTATTAATAGTTTATCGGACTAGTGCCACAGATTACCATGCCTCTAAATTTGACCTTGGGCAATTTAACCCTGAAGCTCTTAGTAGAATTTTGCCGTTGTATATGGGTACAAGAGTCTAACTATATGTAATAAAAATTTTTAACCTGTTTGGTTGCACTATGTGGTAGCTTAGTTAAGTTCATTTTGTGTACAAAATCGTTGATGTTTCTAAAATTTATTCCATGGGCTCTAAATTTTACAAACTTTTCTCCGTTTCTCTAGTCAGTCAGTAATGCAACTTTTATATGGCCTTTTTTGGCCACTCATATACCTTCATGTTTTTGTATTTAATTCCATGAGAACAGTGGTCAAATGACTTCTTGAATGATTGAACCATAAATTTATGTAAATTATATATACGCATGAAATGGTGTTTACTCGAAAGCAATCTCCATCAGCAGGGAGATTTGAATTTGGGATTGGCACTTAAAATATTCAATTTTACACAATGCTGGGTCTGTATCTGTTTTTATTGTCATTTTATATCAATTTTGCCACAGTAACATCACTGTCTGCTTATACAACCACTGTGAACATGCCAGAGTTTTGGGTATTATCGCTCACCGGACATTTCCCACAGATCAAACATACTGTTTTAACATTCTGACATAATGCAGTAATTTAACCAAATAATGTTCAGTAGATCACATAAATGTTCTGACATTTGAACATACTATAATAGTTCAACCATACAATATTCAATACATCAAAATCACACCTCATTATTCAGCTTGCAATTATGTTTGACATGTTAAATTTCCCATAATAATCCTGCACCAGTCTTTCACTGTTCTTAACCTACTCATCTATGGTTTGCTGTATAGACAGGTTAGTACATTGGAAAGGTAGGTTCACCTTTTTCTAGTTTTATTTTTGGTTCTCCTTTTTCACATGCATTGCACTTTCTTGTTCTGTCTCTACTTTCTGGTGGTTGCTCAGGCAACCAACACCACCACTGACAACCCTTCCACATTACCAATAACTGTTGCCTCAATTTTGCATTTCTCTTTTCCTGCCTTTAGCACCATACAATTTGAGTCTAGCATTCACCTATGTCTCAACAGGGTAAACTACTCGTTCTTGACAATACAAGGACATATTCAAAGGGTAACACACTCCTACAAACATGTCAGTCCATGGGTGTCCCTGTTGTTGATCCTCTCAGGGAATATCAGTATTAATCCTCACCCTTACACTCCCCTTTTAACTGGAAGTCTGATAAACATCAGATCCATCAGAAACAAGTCTATTGCCTTTGTGGACTTCATAAATAGCAACAAGTCCAATATCATAGTGGTCACTGAGACCTTGCTTCGACCAGATGACACAGACAGCTTTATAACAAGTGTCACTTCTCCGGGCTACAAATGTACTCATGTTCCACGCCCGGAGGGGAGATGTGGTGGGGTCTGATTCTTCATCCGTGATGATATTGATTTCAAGGTCCTACCTCAAAAATGTTTCAATACCTTTGAGTCCATATCTTATCCACAGGCAATGCCCATTAGATTATTTTTCACACTGGGTATAGGCCTCCTAATGTTTTCAAAGCCAGATTCATTGAGGATTTCAGTTCCTTTGTGCAGGGCGCTGTTTTATCATGTTGTGAAAACATAATATTCGGTCACTTAAATCTACATCTGGATAAACAGGATGGTTGGTTGCAGAAATTCAATGACTTCCTCTGTCAGTATAATTTTACCCAAATTATTGATTCCCCAACCCATACCCACAGCCATATGTTAGATGTTATATATGTAAGGAACACCTTCTCAAAGGTGATTTGCCTGGAGGTTTCGGTGGGGAGGGGGCTGTCTGACCATCTTGCCATCACATTTTCAGTCAATATACCTGTCAAGGCACCCTGAAAATTTAGTCAGGTCAATACATGGAAAATTCACAAGATGAATATCACTGACTCCAGACAAGACATTCTAAATTCTGATCTAATCAAAGATCCTCACACGAGTGCCAGATTACTCAGTCACCATTATTTCAATACATTGCACAACATTCTGGACAAGCATGCTCCAGTCAAAAGGAAAGGGGCACCATTGCACAGTGACAAGAGTTTTGTGAATTCAGACATCTTCTTAAGCGGAAGTATGGCGAGTAGATATCAAGCTGCTGTCAATCGCTATAATTTTCTACTGGAACAGTCAAGATACAGGCACTATTCTACAGTTATAAAATAATGGTAACCCCAAGGCACTGTGGAACACTTTCAAAAAATCTTACATAAATCCTCAACCATCAGCTTACATAATTACATTAGTCCTACTGATTTAGCCAACACCTTGGATATTTTTCAGTAACAAAATTATGAAAATCAGAGTTGCACTACAGTCATCAGTGCCTGTTTCCTTTACAAGACTGAGAAGGAACAACAGTGCCCTATCCTCCTTCAAGCCTGTATCTGTGGGCAACTGGCTCAAAATCCTAAATTCTTTCCCCACCAGATCATGCGATCTGGACCCGATACCAACTTTATTAGTTAAAGAATGTGTGGACATTCTTGTCACTCCAATTACCAATATTATTACTTACTACTGAAAGAAGGGAGCTTCCCAAACTGTTTCAAAACTGCATATGTTACCCCCTTCTCAAGAAACATAACCTAGACAGAAATCTCCTCAAAAACTACAGATTGATTTCCAAACTTAGTTTCATATCCAAACTATTCAGATTACATTCCCCATAAACAGCACTCCTGAAAATCCAAAACGATATTACTGCTTTGATGGACTCTGGTAAGGCTGTTGCGCTCACATTGCTGGACCTCTCAGCAGCCTTCTATACTACTGACCATAACATTCTTTTCAACTGCCTAAAAGATTGGTTTAGTGTTGATGGCACTGTGTTTAGGTAGATCAAATCCTATCTTTCAAACCACAGACAGAAGATTAAAATAGGTAATAGCTTTTCAGATGCCTTTTCACTCCCCTATGGGATACTCCAGGGCTCTCTCCTTGGTCCCCTCCTTTTTACCCTTTGCACTACCCCCTCAGTAATATCATTTCAAGTTTCAATTTTACCCACCATCTATATGCAGATGACACCCATATATATCTAACACTTGATCATAAAAACTTTGATTCCAGTTTTGTGGAGCTCACTATGTGGCTCACCTGTATTCAAAAGTGGATGGGTGTGAAATTGAAACTCAATCCATAGAAAACAAAATTCATTATCATTGGTGATAGACAAGCCAGAGAGTCCCTCGTCCAAAAATTTCCAACCCAACTTCTTGGAAATTCTATCTCCCCTACCGATACAGTCAAGAACCTAGGTGTTACTTTCGACTCTGGCAACACCTTTACCAGCCACATAACCAAGGTTTGTCATGCTTGTTACTATCACCTCATGGAGCTAAGACGCATCTGCAAATTTCTTAGTGTGGAGACTGCAGCCTTGCTTGCAAACTCAATGATCAGCAGTCGACTTGACTGTAACTTCCTACTTTATGGCGTAACTACACTGGCTCCCCATTACATACCGCATATTTAAAAAATATAATCTAATTACTTTCAAGGCCATCAAATTCTCCTAATCCATATACTTATCATTCTTGATCAAAACCAGAGCCTTACTCATGGAAATCAGCTATCTCTTTCCTCAGTTCATCCTAGAATGGCCATTGGTATCCGAGGTTATGCAATGGCTTCCCCACTGAATGGAACAGACTCCTACAATCAGTCCAGTCACAGCACACAATAACACAGGTTTCCAAAGCCCGCTAAAAACCTATTTGTTTAGACTAGCATATCATCCTCCATAGTACATCTCCCCGGTCGGTGCTAATTTGGATCTCAACCTTATGCTCTTGACTTTACCTTTTTGATCTCAAGTGCATTAGATGATGCTTCATCAATTTTGTGCTATTTAAATATTTCTATTCTATTCTAGCAGGGCATTCCAAAAACTTTAGAATTGGTGTGTCTCCAGAGCATGATTCAGATATCTCCAAAAATACAATCTTTTTTGTAAGCAATAATCGGGCCAAAGGCATTAAAAATGATTGAAATTTTGGATCTTTTTTGTCCGGAAAGTGATCCTTATGTTTCCCAAAGCTAGTCACATAAGATTCTCAATTCAATAAAGTTCAGCTTTACTGAGATCTCTTTTCCCAACTTTGGTCTTGTCACATCAGGTTCTCATTGATTCTCACATGTCACTGTTAGGCAGATGTGAAACCAAAACCAACTGATCAGAACCTTACTTCATATCAACCAATTAACCACTCAGCCAA
Source organism: Sabellastarte sp. h YS-2021 (assembly GCA_964017235.1). Taxonomy (NCBI): domain Eukaryota; kingdom Metazoa; phylum Annelida; class Polychaeta; order Sabellida; family Sabellidae; genus Sabellastarte; species Sabellastarte sp. h YS-2021. The sequence continues at coordinate 68,776,841 of OZ024937.1, forward strand.
ACAAAAAAGCCCTCAGAGAGTGCAGACATATGCTTCATATGCATATATACTTGATGTATTTTCTCTCGTTTCTAAAGCCAAAGCACCTTACTTCATATCAACAAATTAATCACTCAGCCAAACAAAAAAGCCCTCAGAGAGTGCAGACATATGCTTCATATGCATATATAGATGGTGTATTTTCTCTCATTTCTAAAGCAAACGGTTCAATAATAATTTATTTTACAGAAACGTTGGAATATTTTATTGCTGTATTTTTTTTGTATCCAGGAAATGATTGGGATCACCCCCAAAATTTAATTGGAATTAAGCTTGACCCAAACCCATCTTCTCATTTCATGAAGATACACCAGGCAAACAAGTATTGCATAATCCTGCTAGCAAAGAAACAGACAACCTGTCATGAATGTAATACCTCCTGAGTGGAAGTTATGCATTAGTGCAACAAGGCAATGACACTTGCATATGTGACACATTTATAGGTGTTCGAACCACACACTTGATTTATATACTGTTTTTAAGACGTGTTGATGCAGTCAGAGAAGAAACTGATGGACGTCCTTCCTCCAGTCAAAATTATCCAGAAGGTAAGTGCTGTACCTGTTTATATACATGGGCTGATGGGTGACATGGTCTCTTTCCATGGATACAGATGAGATTACCATGTACTATTGGATATTCACTAGTTATACATGTGGATGACTAGGAAATTTTTTTAAATAGATATCTTACTTTGTATGCAGTAAATAAAATTTTATTTTGGCATGGATAGTTGGAGTTCTTCGTGGGAATTAACATGAGACCTACTAAATGACCAGTTTGGAGTTTTAATTTATCCATTGTAAAATTAGCATTCTCTCTCCATGTCGTAACTACGTTGTGAACCAAGTTTTTTCTACCTTCAATAGTGTCCCCAGACATAGAAGACAGCGTGATGGCCTATCTGAAGCATCTTGGCAAGGCGGAGGAGCAGGAAAAAGCAGATCCAGGCTTTGAAAACAGTGCCATAGATTACATGATGGATCTGACCCAACGTGGCAGTACTGCAACCAATTTGTTGGCCGACTACTGCTGCAAACATGGCTGTAAATGGGAAACTTTTGTAGGACTGTGTAAATAATTCAGCTGCATTAAAGTTTGTAAGATACCATTTACTTAAGCTGTGACACTATTATCCAATTGTTGATTTTGCATATTGAGACTAAATTTGATGGCACAATGAGACAATGGGTGATTACTAAACATGTGTTATTTCTTAATTTATGGAGGTATTTATTTTTGGAATAAATTCAATTCATTAAAATAAACCGTAATAAATGCTATAACTGACTTCCTATGTACTGTTTTATTTAGTTTTGTTTAAATTATGCAGCACAATTAGAGAAGTTCAAACAATTAATAATGCAACAAATCGACTGCCTGCCCATGGTATGTTCTGATAAATTCATTAAAATGCTTTATATCAATTGAATGTAGCTTGTGTGGCAAATGTTGAATGTTGCTGTCATTTAAAAACACATACACCACCGCAGCAAGAAGTCAGTCACCAATTTTGGGAAGCCCTTAGAATTTGGATTGAAACTCGCAATAACACAGACATCTTACAACAGGAGAAACATACTCATCCTGGCTGTAATACTGGCTGGTTGGCCAAACCACCATCTGTAAATTCTTCCCTGACATATGCTGAGCCATCCTTGCTGAACTCCAGGAAGAATATTTGACCTGCCCAACTGATCCTGAAGACTGTAAAAAGGTGGATAAGTTCAAAACCAGATGGAGTGTCCCTCATGCTCTTGGGGCACTAGATGGGAAACATATTGCCATGAAAAAAACAAAGAAATCTGGGAATGAATATTTCAACTACAAGGGCTTTTTCCCTGGTGCTGCTAGCCCTGATCTATACCAAATAGAGATCCCTCTGTGTAGGTGAGATGGACATATTTTCAACCAAAGCAAGTTGAGAAAGAAGAATGACGAAGGCATCTTGGGATTTCCGTTACCTGAACCCCTAGGGGGATGAACAGATTTGACTTTTTCTTGCTGGGTGACAAAGACTTTGCCTTGATGTTATGGACGGTGAAACCCTACAGCAGAAGACAACTCACAAGGCGAAAACAAATAGCAAAATACAGGATCTCTAGAGGCAGGAGGGTGGTGAAGAATGTAGTTAGATTATTAGTGAGCAGATTGAGGGTACTACTGGGCACTATGTAGCAAAGACCAAAGGTTGTCAGACATTGTTTCAACATGTGTGGTGTTGCACAACATACTGAGGACACACCAGGGCAGAGAAGACAGGTCACCCACCCCAGCAAAAGAAACAGGTGGTGTATATGCTAGATGACAACTACAGAAATCTTTTGAGGGAGGCCAAGCATCAGCGAGATTTACGGAAAGGCTATATCAATCATCTTTGTGCATTGGTGGGGCAGGAGGAAAGGATCTGAGATGGGAGCTACTCTGGGGAAAGAAGAAGTCGGCATCTTTCAATCCTTTTCAGGACTACCCAATTATTCCAAGAACTATTATCTAAGCTGGTGTTGCTTCCAACAAATTTCCAAAGAAAATCCAATACATTTCCAACAAGTTTCAAAACTATTTCCAACCAAATCACAAGTCCCTCAACACAAGTTTTTTAAAAATGTCTCACATTGAAACTCCATATTTTTAAACAATAAAACATAAATATTCTTGAATTTGTTTTTCTGGCAAATTTGCAAGATATTTGTATGTTCAAAATTTTTTGAGAACTTCCAAATTTTCTTAAAGGTCAAACGTGGAAAGGTCAGATCCAAAAGGTCAAAATCAGTCCCAAAATAAATGTCAAAGATTCTTATAACTCAAAGTGTTTCCGACTTTTAGAGGTCCTTTTTGGCAAAAGTTTCATTTTGGGTTTTGGACCAAACTTTCAATATTTCGGGGGGGCCTATTTTTTCAAGTTATTATTTCAAAATTTTGTATTTTTTCAAAGTTCAAAATCTTTTAAATGATTTGAATTTTTTAATTTCACATTTTCAAGCACTCGTACACTCAACTCATTTTGTTTGTTTTTTTCATGTTAGGGGTTATGTGTTTGGTGTGAGGCGGTGTAATGCTTCTTGTTTTGGGATTTTTTAAACATTCAGCTGAATAATTGTTATTTTAAGATTCGGATGGTCCTGAGAAAGACCTATAAATTTTACACTTTTGGTCCTGAAAATGATCGATTGTAAGTAATTCAGTGGTTCTACTGCTGCTTGGGGTCCACTGACTCATGGGGAGGCTGGGCCTGGGCTCGCTGCTGCTGAGGCTCTTACTACACAGTGGTAGTTGGACAAGAGGCACCCTGCTGATGCGGGCCACTTTTTGAAAACTTTTGCAGTGTGTTGATCTACTGGTAGCTCTTGAATCTTGACTGACTGTAAATACCGTAGAGAATCCTGATATGTTGTGTGAACTTTCTTCACCTGTGGCTGAGGCAGCTGACGGTAGGTTGAAGTGCTTTGTTGGGGTCAGTGTGAAAGTAAGTGGTCTTGAAGGTCTACCTTGTTGGTCGTAAACAACTATGAAAGCAATTTCTGCCCTCTGGGTAGTTACTGTGCTTTGAGTGCCACTTGGCTCTGCTGAGCTGGTTGGATGACCTGCTTGGTGGCATCTGAATCTTGGAAATAGCTAAGATGCATTCCCGACCAGCTGATGCTGGTCCTAGAAAGTGTAGGTTGCAGGGGTGGCACATAACAGTTTTACAGCCTTGTTTCTTTTAAGGTCTCAACCTCAGATGGCAGGTAGTTGCAGAAGGCTATTCTGGTTGTCTCCTACCTTGGCCCAAGAAAAGATGACAGCATGGTGCACATCTGTACCAACTGGTCCATGACCTGTTGGTTTACCGTTGAATGCTGGGAAACTGTATTTGGGCTTGTAACTGAAGACTATATTGTTTTGTCTGATCACATGCTGATCTCCATACTAGTCGGTTGAACCCCTGGTGTGTTGAGGCAGTGAATGTACTGGCTTCTCGGGCCAGGAACTTGAAGGCTGAAGATCTGTTGAGTCCCTTGGATCTGATGTGTGTCTTTAAGAAGTTAAATTGATCCTGAATACAGTACCGCCTCACTGTCATTTCTTTGGGAGCCTGACCAGACTTGGGCTGGGCGAGTTTTTCAGTGATTCCTATGGGATTCGAACCAAGTTTTGCACACTTTGGCACACTTTGGCTTGCATCTGTTTGCGAACCTTTCCAACAGGCATTCCTCCCTCGCCTTGTCCTTAAAGTGCTCATTGGTCTTGTTGTAGAGCTCCTCCTGATCCTTGAAACAGTCCATAATAGCCTCCTCATCTGAGTCTGTTCAGTAAATGTTTGTCGCCATCCCTTTTTGTGTCTGGACTACAATTGAGATGTGCTCGCCTCTTCTCCACCCTCTGTGTCCATTTCATTCTCTCAGTCATTGCACAGTTTTTGGCCGCTCCCTCCTCTGTTGAGTATGTAACTTCCTCCCTTCTGACTGCCTCCCTCTCCTCCATCTGTTGTTTCTGTGCATCTTCCTCCCTCTCCCTCTGTTCCCTCTCCTCCCTCCTCCTCTGAATGTCAGATGTTTCCCGCAACTCAAACTATGTGTGTCTGTGGTGACTTCTATCTTCCTCAATCTTTTTACACCCCATCTTTTTTTTTAAAGCACAGTTTGTAAAAACATTAGCCCATCAATAAGTCTGCCCAGCTTGTATCTAAACTTGCACTAAAACTTGCATTTTACAAAGCAACTAGATTTCATAGCTAACAAGCTGCGGGTTGGAAAAATGAAGCCACCTTGTCCTACACACTTCCAAGATGGTCTGTTGCTGTACCACCTTGACGGTTTCCTTTTATGGCTTGAGGTGATGGGTTCCTGGCTTGTCCTGCTGATATATTACCGACAGTAAGTTGGAGACCTGGAGACTTGAAGATTTGTGTTTATGACACTCTGGATTCCTTTCAAATATGGATGGTTTGTGTGTAGGGCTTGTCGTGACGTGGTATTACATACTTAACCACTACAGGCTGGGAAGTTCTTCCAGATAAAAAGGTCACATTAGAGGACAAGATGGAAAGTGTGACCGACAAGCAGTAGAGATCAATGACTGGACAGTTTTCAGGTGGGTGATACAGAGTCATGGAGGGTTGGTCAAATATCAAACATGTTTGATATTTTGTCAATCCACCATGCAAGCTTGGAAAATTCTTATTTAGTTGTGTATATGAATGATAAACTCTGGACTTGAAGCAGTGACATGAAGCTCATTACAGGTTTTCATATTTTATTTATAATGAGAAGGTTTAGTAGCTTCTATAAAATAACATAAACAAATAACAGTGAATATAATGACAAAACAACTAGTGAATGTACATAAAAGTGTACTATATGAAAGTGAAAATCCCTACTAAACTATCTAACAGGATAAATATTAAATACAAGTCACATTGAAGTTGTGTACCTGGCTATTGGTGTAAAATATGCACAATGTATTTACTGTGTAACGTAAGCAAACTATTATTATTTCGTTTCATCAAGTATACATATATAACTTTTGTTATCATCAAAAATACCAGTTAGTCTCTGTGAAAAACAATTCAGAAATTAGGATCCGGGAATTAAATTATTGTTTGATCGAATTTGGGTTTGATGCATCCCTTTTATCTTGTGTTATTGGACATACTGCAAGGGGTACTTTTAAGGGGGTGGATGCCACCAGTAAATACTACTAAGTCCAGATTCTGCAGTGAAATGCATTGCACAGTTGTAAGCAAATATCTACTTTTAAACTTTAGACTAAGATTTGCTTCGAATTCACAATTCCAGGGATAATCATTCCCTCCATTAACTTACCAATTTAACATAAAAGGTAACTAACAATTAATCCCAGATACTAGTTCTGTAACATAATTTACTCAACCAAAAATAATAATACATATATATATATATGCCATGTCTATCAAATACACATCAAATAAGAACAATACAAAACTGCATATTCAAGTCACAATACACCTTCCTTCACTTGGTTTATTTACACTGAATCACTTTATATGATTTATATTAATTGCTTCAACTTTCAAGTTACACAAAAACAGCATACATTAAATTGAAAGAATAAACTAGATGATATGCAACACAATGCCTTTTTATATTTTAAGCAAGAGACCAACTATACAAAGGTAAGCTGAAACTAAAGATTTTTTGCAGGAATTATTAATGTTGAGAATTAATAGCTCACCTGCATTTTATTCAAAACTCATCCTGAGAACTAATGGGGAAAACAAATTGAATTGTTAAGCTAACAATAACTGCAGATGTAAGAGGTGCATGAAATAACTATCAAACTTGTTTTTACTCTGTTTATATCAAGTTTTTCTCTCAGTTTCCTTAGTTATTTGACTATATTACAGTTATATTAGAATCCAATCCTGAATTCAACACTGCCGCAACTACTTGAAGGTTACATAAACTCAAAATGATCTTTGGGTCGGTTTCACAGCAGTAAAATCATTCAGTTAATCCCCAACATGCTAGAATGGAAAATTGGGGAAAACGGGAAAGTTATGGCCTTAGGTTTCGTTCAACAGCCAGGACAAAATTGGAATAGAGATACCCTCAGTATTGCCGCTTAAAGAAGCAAACCCACACAATGTCAAAGTTATGGGTTTACATCCCATTCAACAGGTCACGTTGAGACTGGTCATCAGCATTGTTACTTGTGCATGTCAAACCCAGACACTGATGACCTTAACCCACACAGGGATAACAGTCTGTGATAAGACACCAAATGTACAAACCACTATGTCATGGAGGACATTGAAAGCAGTGCACTAATTAGATCATGCACCAAAAACACCAGAAACCAACAACTAACCTAAAACTCTCCACTTCAGTTTAGGCCAGGATTAAAACCCAAGACCTACGTTGAGATAACCTGTAACCACTTGACCATTTAAAGCCTACCCCAAGACCCAGGAAGTGTAAGAATAATGTACTAATCAACAACGCCTCCGTGCCACCACAAGGGAAGAAAATCTCAAATATAGGAACATATCAACAGATATTACAAAAATGAACAAACCTATTTGCCTAACAAATATCCAGAGTTTACACGTCTTGTATATATAACAACACATAATCTTATATCAAAAAGGAATGTGATACGTAATAGAAGTAGAAAATGTCATGCAAATAACTACACTATTTACAGGTAAACTCGTCCAGATACAAACTGACTTCAAAACAAAGTTTATGTATTATCAAGTATTGCCTACTAGCTAAATTCATACAAATATACATCCCAAAAGTGTTTATATTATTTAATATATCTATATATATATATATCCCAATCTCAATCAATAACCATCACTGTAACTATACCAAAGCAAAGAAGATCGTCGATCTTCTTCCCAGGCAGTTAGCCACTTAACTATTGGGGCAGGGCAGTTTTCCCACATTCAATTTCAATACTATAATAGTCGTGTTGTCCCGTCTTGTCTAGGCATGCATGGCAGCCAACTTATATGTGTACATTATACAGAGCACAGATGCCATAAAAATGTGCATTATGGATGGTGATTTTTTGCTCGCTGTTGAAATACCCATGCAGCTGTGGTTACTTGCTTTCTGTTGGGTTTGAAGTGGAGTGGCCGGGGTCTCTTTCATGCAGGCGTTTGTAGTGTCATATCTCTCTGAAGATATAATTACAAAAGACATGACGGTAAAATGTAATAATTTTATATACAGCACAGCTATAAATGGCATTTTCCTGTACTATTTTGTTCTTGTAGTTTTAAGGCTTAAGTATACTGTAGTGACCTTAGCATTATTTAGCTGTGTTTTGAAAGCCGACTATTTTGTGTATAATGATGTGGAGAAGTAATTGTATACTAAAGGTTTGCTGTGTTTGTACAGGCATGTATGTTAAATTATTTTTATCCCCACAATATCACGTTTTACTCTATCAATATTAAAGTCTTTTGACAGGGAGTGATATACGGTGAGGCCAGCAGAAGTCAATAAGATCATTTCCACTGGTTAATGATAGTAAAAATGAATCTACATTATTGTAGATACAATCTAAAAACGGAGAGGAACTATTCTAATACCCCAGTTCCACTATCACTAGTATGTTTCTCTACCGATGTTATGATCCTGATCAATAATATCAGGGATTGCAAATGACCTCCCCAAATATTAAAGATGGTTTTTTTTAAATCATTACAAGTAAGCATTCCTGTCTGGAGTATTTGAGATCAATTGACTCAAGGTTGTAAGTCAATTACAAATATGCTTATCTTCACGATATTAACCTGCACATTCTCCAGTAAGAATGAAGCTCTGTGATCTCATTTCAAGAGAAAATTAGTTGCACGCATCACTCAATTACGAAATAACAGTTATCGGGTTTTACAACTTGTTTTTGTCAGTCGGTGCAGCCAGTTCCAAGGGTGATATTTTTAGTGCAAAAGTCAAAATTGGCGTTTTATCATTCAACAACTAGTGTCACACTAGGACAGGTCTCTAGCATTGTCACTTGTGGGAGTCGAACCCACACGGAGGTGACAGTCTGTGATTAGATGCTAAATCTACTTCCCCACTTAGGTACTGAGGACCGTATGGTTTCGGTAATATGGCTTATTTTTACACTCAGGAAAACACACATGGTTTGTCATTTTCTCATCTGTTTCAGCAATATCTGTTAAACAGGCTCACAGGTCTTAAATCAAAAAGGTAAGTCCAATGAAAATGTGTAAAAGTAGAAGGGAAATATAAGGTTGTATGTCTTATATGTGTCTGACTATTCCTGAAGAAATATGCCAGCGGTGTAGCTTGCTAGTGGCGTAAGTCTGTGTTCTGTAGCATTATAATCGATTAACTAATATTTTGAATCTTGACTCCAAGGAATGTCCGAACATGTAAACAACTTTATATTTTGTTCACAAAGTATACCTTTCTTGAGCTACAATAGCTTACCAACTGTGACAAAGTACTGTTTCCGGGTGGCTGTAGACAACCCAGCCAACTCAACAAAGAAAGTAAATATTGTTCAACCTCACTATCAAAGTCACCTCGGACTTTGAATTGGACAGGCCACAAGCGGCCACCTGAGAACAGCACTTAGTTCCAGATGGGAAGTTTGTAGCTTATAATGCAACATTTAAGTAACCAAAAATTTTCAATTTTAGCAGAATGTGTATTGCAGTTTAGGCTTGTAATATTTGTGGCATACTCAGGAAAACAAATAGGAATGAGTATAAATTTATTTTCTCTTCACATCATACTTAACAAGAAAATCAAACTATTACACATGAATGATAAATTATTAAGTTAAAACCTTATTTGTAATCTAAATCTAATTAACATTTCAATCATATTAGCCAGCTAAATGTTGTCAAAAATATCAAGAATGATTCACTATAAAATCCTGAAGTAATATGCACCCAACTTATTTATTTCAACATACTTTGTCATATCTTGTCATCACATTAAAACTTCAACTGACATTTTAGTCATAAAAAGACATTTCACCATTGCGTTACGTAAACTCTCTCCTAGGCCATTACAGGGCACCTAGTACTCCTCAATGCTGTCCCATTTTGAAAAAAGTCCGAGATCATGTTACTTTATTCTACTAGAGTGTATAACCAGTATATTTTCCAGTCCACGAGTAAAGTTAAACCAGATTCTTTAAACAAAAGACAAATATTTTGCAACACATCCGAAACGTGGATTTATCTGTTTTAAGGTCAGGTAATGGACACATGTTTAGACTTTAGCCATTCTTTGTGGATCCATTTGTGGTAAAACGTCACCATTAACATACATTAGACGTGCATTAAACATTGCATGTTGGAATTGTGGTAATCTTTGTTTCCATTGACAGAAAGTTACAACATATATGAATATATTCATTCATGACAGTAATCTCGCATTTCAGATTGTCACGTACTGGTGTCACCTCCCAGTTAACTTGTCTCAGATTAATGTTGGAGACGATTGGATGAAAAAGTTTTACTTTAGAAAAAATAGCATATAAATAGAGTATTTTCTGTAAGTGACTTTTCAATTTGGCTACAACTGTAACCCAATTAGAAATATTAACTTCTTCTAGACTTTTAAGAAAAACGTAGGCTAATGGCATAAAGTAATATTTTGTAACTTCTAAATTATTATAGAAATTACACCATAGCAGCTGTTGTAGTAGTCAACAATGCCAACTTCACAACTTTAAATATTTCAAAACAAATGTACAGGTAAATGTGTGAAGCTATCATACTGCATATATACACAAAATTGTGTAATTCCCAAGTATGCTATACACAGATGCAATATCTTACATGCTGGAATTTGTAGAATATATAATTAACTAAATAATGTATAGCAAATGCTGTGATATTCTGGATCTAGTTGATTAAGTGGAAATTGCATAAAAAGTGCCAAAAATACTGTCTGCGTAGTGTCTTCCAGTGTTTATATGTGGGCATTATTTTACTATATTGTAGTAAACATGATATACACATTCCTGGTTGAGCAGGATTTATGGGAGAAACAAATGTGTAACTAGACTATGATTTGATATACTTCACAGAGAAAATATTGGTGTTTTTATCATTACCGATTCAGAGGATTACAATCATTACTGATAACCAATAAATAATGACAGATTTCATCTGATTTGCATGATAAATATAAACAATAACTTGTTTTGGCCATTTTAAATGATAAATATTACATAGCTCTTAACCAAAAGCAAAACTAATCTTAAGTATGCAAAGGGAGATACAAGTTGTTTAAATATTGACTTTGGGAGACTAAATGATCAAACGCCTTCAATCATGCCCATATCACGGCTTTTATTCTGTAGATTGTGAGTTAAAAGCTGCTAATTGTACCAAAATAAAAGCATTGGTTTCCAAACATAGTGTTTAATTTCCAGAAATTACAAAGTATAAATTATCCTAAACAAGTTAAAAAAATCCACTTGCTCTGATAATAAACACTACCCATAAGGTAGTCCTTATTTTCAGGGATAACCTATAATTCTGAATGGATTTGTAGGTATTCTTAATACAAACTTTATCCACAACAAAAGTGGTGATACATACTCACAGCTGTAGATACATCATTCACGAAATTAAGAGCAATAATGAAAAAAAGTCAATTTCAGAAACGTCAGAGACGCAAGTTTGTTTGTTATCTTATCCTGGAAACAATTCCCTTTTTGTGTGTTTTCACTAGTACTGTTTTATCCGATATTTTCTCTTCCAAACACTATCTACAACCCAAATAATTATTATTATTACAAGTGCTCTGTTGGACATAGTTATCATACTGCAGCTTCCAGTCCACAATATATTTAGTACTCCATTCATGAAACTGCAGCTTCCATTCCTTTTCTGCTTTGGAAATGCTTGCTGCAACACAAAAAATGCAATCATAGTTACAGTCATGTTTGAAGGCATTCATTCCTTTATTCAATTAGGACAAAGAATGAGCAATTAATACTCATATAAAACTTTGGGTACCGAGAACAATGTTTACATGTAATGGCAAACTTGCAGCATGCATGGTTAAGATGTTTAAAGTAGATAAGGAAAATACTAGTTAAGGCAAATATGAAGGAACTATAAACAGAGAAAGTGTCAAAAATGTATTGTATATCACCAGAAATCTATACTCTTTACATAAAATCAAATACTGTTGAAAAAAAATAATTTTATTTGGACCACCAACATGAAACATCTTACTTTTACATTTTATTTTAGGAATCACTTGTTACTTGGCCAAATAGAACACTGACAAAAACAGAGAGAAGTTAGTGGAGGTTAATAAACATAACAAATTAGTATAATTACCTGGTCTTGGGGAGCTCATGCAAAACACAGCTGGAGTACGGTGAACAAGAAACATCTTTAAAACATCTGACATAAACACATTTCGGTCGGAATTGATGAACAAGAATGCTTCCATCTCCTCATTCATTCAAGCAAGAAAGTTTATGGTCATGCCAAAGTTACACAAACAGAGGGTATGCATTTAAAACCAATTGCCTATTACTTTGCATATCAAATAGCATATGGTAATACACAGAGCTATCCACAAGTAAATGCAATACTCTAGTTGTTAAATTTGCAGTGGCAATTTAAATTAAGTATTTCGGGGATTCAATGCCTCAACACAAGCTCATATATATTCAATGACGGCTCTCTGCTGAAAGAAATGAACTAAATACTGATTGGTCAATAGATTCCACTATTATCCGAAAAAAAAAATCACAAAATACTAGCAATTTTAACACTTAAAAGCCGGTAGTCAAACCTACCAACTGAGGGATTAAAGGTGGATAGGTTGCTACTTCATAATAGTCATCCCTGGTTATTTGGGGCAGAATATCGATTTCATCTTAAAACTAGAGAGGTGAAAGCTAAATGATTCTGTGCCAAACTTGTTAACCATCAGACTACTGAGATTTAACATTTCATTGCGTAAACCATTCCCCTATTAATACTGCATCAACTAGGAGTCGACCTATTATCATTTATTCTCCATTGGACAGATGTGATGTGGAATTTCTACCTGTTTTATTGTCTTTTTAGTTCTATTTATCTTAATATGACTCTCAGTTCTAAACATAAAAAAGTAATCAATGACTGATTCAGTTCACATTTTATGTACCTGTTCTGTGGAAGAAACAGCTGGAATGTTTGATGCATCCAGACTCTTAAATGTGTTCAACAAAGTACTCTCCAAAGGGAATAACTCCATGATTACCATGATATGTTTTACTGTCCCATAAGTCCATAAGTGGTTTTAAAGTCCCTTAACTGTCCCTTCATTCCCAGTGCTATGTTTTCTTTAGAAGTGGTCTATATCAGAAGATAGCCTGCAACAGTGTCTACTTTGATACTGAGAAAAGTTCAATGGACCATAACTCACAGCTTAGGCATTGCCTTTGAACTTCTTGAAGGGTTAAGTGGTTAGGCTTGACTGGCTCCCCTTCAAAAAGGCAAGTATATAACTCACTATTATATCTCTCTGTTCAGTATCTCAGAAGTGCCTCCCCTATGTTACAAATTTTCCTCTGAGACAATTTGTAAAATAATTTTGAGACTGTTGTATTCACTATACATTTATGGAAAAGAAGACAATACCAAAATTTCATGATGAAACCGTAGTTATCAGATGTAGCAGCTCATACTAGGGAAAAAAATGAAGAGGCTGGTAAGATGACGTCACATTATATTACCATGCGCCTGGAGCAAGCACATAAGAGGTTGCTCAATGTAACCTATATAGGGTGTATAATGTTGTTTGTTGCTTATTTAAGCAAATTTTATTGAATATGTATACATGCAATCATTACTTATGATTATAATGATGCTGGTAACAGGACGGATGCTTTTTAATGAATCACATGGGAACAGTACAATTACAATGTGTGAATGGCAGGTAGATCAACCTGCTAATTGTAATGTATATCTGTACTTTTCAGTGTACTACAGCACTCAAAACACTACATGACTCATCCCGACAGAACTGGTGCATCCAAAACTCACTAGTGACTGACATTCCAAGAATTGAAGACCATATGTCAATTTCTCTGAGGTTTTGTAGGTCGCCACTGGGCATAGGGTCCCACAGAGGACTGTCATTTAAAAATATCTTCCAAAGTACTATGGATCTGCATGTATCTGGGTCCAAAGTCACAAAGTCCCTATGTTCCAAGGAGTCTGTTACCTACTTGCCACAGTGGCAAGAAAACATAAAAAAATTTAACCCCCTGTTTAAATGTATGACAAATCTAGCAGTGTCATCAGCAACTTATTTATTATTTGGGTGTTTAAAGAAATGATAACAATGTTATGATAAGGACAAACACAATGTAACCTACCATATGCATGGATGAGGTTGTTTGTTGTTTATTTCAGCAAATTTGATCAAATGTGCATACCTATAGCCATTAATTGTGAGATGGTATTTGTGATAATGCTTGTAACAAGAGGGATGTTCTCTAAGGAGTTACATACAGACAGAACACTTACAATGTATGAATGATAGGTATATTCAAACTGAAAACATACTAATTGTTTTGTATATTTATACTTTGTGCAATATATCTATGTAGCAATGACTGACATTCCCCTAATTGAAAAGGGAATGTTAGAGATGACCATTTATCAATGTGTCTGAGGAATCTCAGCCTGTCACTGGGGATAGGACCCAATTACATAGGATCTCCATTGTAAGTGGTCATCCAAGGCACTATGTGTATGCTAGTAATTGTGTTCAAAGCTACGTTATCTATGTTTCTAGGAGGATGTTAGCTATTAGATTACAGCAGCAGAAAATCATAAATCAAGTGTACATCAATATATTTAACCACATGTCTTAGCCCATACGTTTATATTAAAAAATTCCATTTAATTGTTTTTAGTATGATACTAGCAATGCACACCGTGCAATCATGATGACAGAACTACAGTCGAAAAACTACTGCTGAGTAATTGGTCAAGATTTCCACACTTTAGCCTAAAAACATTTGGTAAGCTCATGGCAAATTTCCCAACATCCATACAGGCAGAGATTAGAACCCTGATTTGCAGCAACAACGGTTTATTTAGTTACATCTAAACTCAAGACAAAATAATCAAATTTTGTACAAATTTGGTATCAAAGATAGGCAAAGACAAACAAATTTGAAGACAACTTCCAACAAGAGTGGAAATAAAAGGGGATTTCCTCACTAGCAAATTTCTCAAACTGTCTCAAATTGTAAATGCTCTGGTGAATTTCATACTTCATACTCTTACAGATGAAATAGCCATGTTCCAACTGAGCTTAAAAAATCAAAGAAATTGATAAATGAGGGCATATGGATTGAACTGGAATCTCAATTGCATTTATTGGCATGTTGAAACATATTTTATTAGTATAATCTGCAACCAAAGGTTTATTTACAGATAAAACACTGAACATAAACAGTAGATAAATGTTGGATAACAAAGTCCTCTTCAGCACTGATAACATATGTTATACCTTACATATACAACCTATACCTCTGAGACATACACATAGATATGTTTGATAAAATTTGAAAAATGAAAAAACCCCACAAAAATATTATTTGTAAAATTTAATATGAAATACTGTATTTGAAAAGTTGCCATGCGTCTTTTGCGAGAAAACATTTTACTAAGATACTTGTCATTGACGTTTGTATGAAAATAGGAACCCCAAAATAGCCATTTGATCCGGTATCAATATTTTGAGACTAAAATAGAAGGCATGGTGGTATACCTGAGGCAGCCATTAGTTGAGGTAGATATTCGAGCCAAAATGCACATTCTCTTGCCCTAGGTCCACGTCCAATAGCTTTTGACTTATCCGGTTCATCGAGGAATTTAGAATTGAGTTCCAGATAATTCTTGTCATCCGGACCATGGAGTGGCCATTCATGGGTATATTCAGGAAGAGATGCATCTCCATTAGGATCTCTGTATAAAATTTAAAACAATTAATACCACATTGCTATGGAGCCAGTTGAAGCAGACAAAGACAATGCATCCAAGATGCACTGGTAATATTCATCCAGAGCCAGGATTTCTGAAAAGGTTTCAGGATAAAATGTAGCAAATAAACAATAGGCATAGATAAACAGTCAGTGGGAATACAGGTAGAGAATTATTTGAATTTTGTTCTACTTGTAAATGTGCAAACTTATTAAACCTCACCAATAGCATAATATATACTGAAGTTAATAAAGAAAATAATACAGGTTGAAAAGAATGCTTATTTAGGTCACTACAAGTGCTGTGTTACAGGAAAATTCAAAATGAAGAAAATTTGTATCTCAGAAAAACTGAACAAATTAAAGGCTTTACCTGCAGGTATTTCTCACAAAAATTGATCCATACACAAAAGTAATGCCCTACTGAAGCTCTGAGTTGCCTTTTTTTCTAAGCCGAATATAGGACTTATTTGGTTTTACATATGAGACAGAAAGTCACATATTTAACTTAACGTCTCACTATGTAATTTAGTATATCATACATTTGACTTAGTAAGTTGTACATGTTACTTAGCAAATATATATGACTTAGTAACTCATATATTTGACCTATTAGGTAAAATATAGAGTTTGCACACTTGTACATTCGAATTACTAACTAGTTTATATGACTTAATAATTTGTATTTAGGTATGAGAAGATCACATAATGATATTTGACTTACTAAGTCAACTTGAGTAAAAGACCAATAAAATATTTTTAAAAATTCGAATTTGAATAAAAGACTCGGTAAGCTGAATAAACGAGTGAATTTGAAATAAATGTTGGCAGCTCAGAAATACTGTTCTGACCTGTAACATAAAAAAATAGTTACAGGCATCCCTCACAACCTTTGTATAGTAACAGTATATCATAGAAATAAAATCAAGAGTTGTTTAGTAAATTAAATACAGAGGTTAAATTATGGAATGTCAAATACTTACGCATATTTTGCAAAATTTGACCAGTACTGCATGACTTTCTTGCTGAGGTCTTTCTCTTTTTGAGTAAAGTTGAGACCTGGTTTGAGTGGTTCTCCGAAGGCAAACAGGATTTCATCTCCATGTAAAACTCCCATCCATTCGGGCCAAGGATTGGAACGATACCTTTCGGTGAAGTGGTAATAGTAGACAGTCTCCCCAGCACTGGCATAGGCATGGGCAAACTGATTGACAAAGCATGTGAAGTGCCCATCACCCACGGCATTGCTTAGCTGAATCACATTTGTCATTTTATCACTAGGATCCAGCCAGTTAGAATACTGAAAGGCTATGGCTTCCAGTCCCAAGTCTGTGGATCTCTCTGGATATTGGGGATAGTAGAAAAACAGACGATTCATGCTGGTGAGAAACTGTTCTCTGTTCATCTGTATTTTGTCGAGAGACATAAAGTCATAGAGTTCATAGATGATGAAGAATGATCCTTCATCCCTGTTACTTCCCATGATGATAGGACACTTTTTGAAGCTCCGTCTTTTCAAGGACATTTCTGGTGTCTCTATAAGGAACGAACCATCCACTATAGGAACAAAAGGAAACTGCACTATGCCTCGGCTTACCCACTGTTCTTCAATAATTCTCTGTGCTGGTAAGTCTCTCAGACAGTATAGGATATCATCCATATCATCTGTTTTGGGACATCCAAGATAATTGGTTGCTAAATCTAATGCTCTACTCTTTGCTGCTTCTTTACTAAGAGTTGCCCATGGGGTGGTTGCTGAACCACTTTGCATTATTGCTCGTTGGAATTTGGATCGACTAAGTGGGGATAGGAGATGTAAGCTTACACTAACTGCTCCAGCACTTTCTCCAAAGATCGTGACATTATTTGGATCACCACCAAAGTGTTTGATATTTCTTTGTATCCATTCTAAACCCATGAGCTGATCAAACATTCCTGCATTGCCTGGAGCCTCCGGGTGATTTAAGGACAAAAATCCAAGAGGTCCAACTCTGTATCCTATAGACACTACAATAACATTATTTTCTGCTGCTAAGAATCTCCCATCATATAAGTTAAGAGTAGGTGTCCCACTGTAGAAGCCACCACCAAATATCCACACTAGTACAGCAGCCTTTTTGGTTTTGGGATGTGTTTTAGGTGCCCATACATTTAGATACAAACAGTCTTCGCTCACCTTGGTGGTCGGATTCCACATGGAAGAGCCATAGAAGTCTCCAAAAAATATATCCGGATCTTGATAGCAAGAGTTCGGTGAAGAGGTGGCATTGTATATGCCCTCCCATCGATCTATCGGCTGAGGATGTTTAAAACGTAGATGACCAAGTGGAGGTTGAGCAAATGGAATACCTAAGAAGGCAGCAATTATTTTTCCTTGATCCCTGAGATGATATCGAACACCTCGGATTTTCCCTTTGTCTGTGTTCACAATGAAATCGGTACGCCTTTTGGCATAGATGGTGTCCTGGTGAAGTGTGATGACTATGAGAAGAAGTATGAAGTAATTGTTTGCCTTTTTGGACATATAAGGCAGAAGTGTCGTCATTATGCACGTGGCCTTTCATCTGCCTTCTCTCATTGGGTGGCTGAAGTTACAGGTTATTCATCGAGTTTCCTGGTTACCTTTAATAAAATAGAACACACAAAAATATAATGAACTGTCTTCCTAACATTTTGGTTTCAATATTTTATACAAAGAATTTACATACTATAACTTTCTTCAACATCAAAAATTGAAAGCAAAATCCGCTGCATACGGCTGGCAAAGATTTAAATATGACATAAAAGGTTTGTACAAATCACTTTCGTTACCTTATTCACAAACATTTTGGGCAATTTTTTAAAGTCTGTTTATTGGTGTACTTGG
Source organism: Sabellastarte sp. h YS-2021 (assembly GCA_964017235.1). Classification (NCBI taxonomy): domain Eukaryota; kingdom Metazoa; phylum Annelida; class Polychaeta; order Sabellida; family Sabellidae; genus Sabellastarte; species Sabellastarte sp. h YS-2021. The sequence continues at coordinate 68,795,211 of OZ024937.1, forward strand.
TCCAACATTGGTAAGTTTTTCACCAATTAAAATTGAACATAGAAAAAAACATGGATGAAACAAAAGTTTATATTCTAAATTCAACAACCAAGCCTGTGTATTTTATACCCTATTCACTCTACAGGCAGTATCACCGGCAGTAAGCCACGTTTGGGGAAGTGTTCTGTACTTGGATCATCATCTGAAGTCGGTCTTGTGACCTTGTGAGTCAATGTTGAACAGTCCACTACCTTGCGAGCCCCACGGAAGGTTTAAACTGTTTAAAATTTCTGCCTCTGATTTTGGAACTGTGAGCATGTGCAGGCAATGTGGCGCATGCATGTATGAATTTCTAACAATGGTAACTGAAGGTGTGGTCCGCGGTGTGCATAAAGTTGTGATTCGGTCCTCTTTCAGCGTAATACGGTGACATGAGGTGAGTTAAGGTATTGGGTGTTTCGCCAAAGGTGAGTTAAGGTTAATAGAGGTCACTTCACGGTGACCAACATTTTTAGTACTGTCATTCAACTGTCATTCATGGTTAAAACACCATGTCCAATCAGTGGCCATCTGCCTGTAGTGTAAACAACTCGGACAAAATGGGGTGACCTGGGAGGCGGTTCTGCCGCCGAGAAAAACTTCTAACTGTGGGATGATTGCCTGTAGTGTGAATGGAGCATAACACTGTTTATCTGGTGTTATTTGTAGTCAGTACAAATATAAATCTCATGCCATCCAATGTCATCTTTAATAACAATTAATATCCATCACACGACAGAATCTGCCCCCCCCCCCCCCCCAAAAAAAAAGCCTCTTCAATAAGTCATGAATGTATTTTAATTTATAACAAGTCCTGTATAAATCCACACATTTATTTCAAAAGATTCACATATAACTGGTAAATAATAAAAAAGCTGTCACTTCCTGAGAATACTGTACATGGTTTGTCAAGTGGGTCCCATCTTAAATGTGAATCCTGACTTATTAAATGTTATGGATACTACTAAAACACAATATACATAGGTTCAGAAATAAGCAGCCCCGGCAATTTAAATAATTGGCCCTTAGCATGTAGAATGGAACAGTGTGATCTAGTTATTTAACTGGCTTACATTGAATACATGTGTAAGACAGAACTTTAAAATACTATTCCCACTACCTCTCACAGTGACATATTGCTTGTGACAGATGTGCATTTTGTTAAGGGGGTTTTATGGTTGTCCAACTAGTTCTGTTGTTGTTTTCACACAACATTTAAGATGATATGTCCTCTATCTCCTGGATATTTGAAAACTTGACAAATTTATTGTTTTGGGGGTCAACTGTTCAAAATATGTTCCTTTACTGTACAAGCAGTATGGGAGCATGTCACGTTATTAACCTAATTGGAATCCTGGCTTAAATTTAAGAAAGTATGTAAATATCTCCTGCTAACTAAGTAAATATCAGGGCTTATTTTATAAAGTATAACATGTTACAATACAAATGCAGCAATTGCTCTCTAAAATATTACACAAGATATATTTTGGCTGTACTGTACACAGCAATGTGATATATGTTAAGTCATAAAGATATTATCTCTAAGATTTATACAGCTCTGTGTAATAAGTTGATGTTACTTACACGAATAACTCATACTATTTAAGATGTCAAAATTGTCATAAGTGGTAGACATAAATCTCTGGGACTTGAAAGGACCCGGTTATTTTACTTCAGATCTTGTTATCATCTTTCAAAGCACACAAAAACTACACGAAAACTGATAGTAAACTTGCATAAAAAATTGGTTCTTTTACAAGAATCTCGTGAACGTACATTTCGTTCTTATTTTACTTGCCCTTGTTCTTCACTTAGCTTTTTTTAAGTCTACAAATTATACAGAGTTTTGTCATTGTTTTATGGTTTGTGGAAAAAAGATATTATTCGGTCTCATACTATGTGTATCGTTGTTGAAATATATCTATTTTAGGTATTAACTATCTAAACAGCTTCTCAAACTACAGTATTAAACATGAAAGTGGGAGATCGGAAGACAGAATTTTTAAAAACTAAGGTTGCTGTTCCATACTGGCGACTAATCATATATATATATATATTCCCCTCGATTTAAAAAAAATTGGATCAGTTATGATCCAGGGAAGGAGATGCGGTTGATTTTATTGTTAAAATGATAGCTTTATGCATGATGTTGTGATCGATTCTGAAAACCTTCTGACTGGTTCCCAAAAATGTTTTAATGGTTCCCGAATCCTACAATTGCTTCATGAAATGTTCTGAATAGGTTATAAACCTTATGAAGATCTATACACAACCATATGCTACAACCTACTTAAGATCCTAAACATTGCTTTATGAACATTGAGATAGCTTTAGGATTGAATTCCCGAAAGCCAGATCAGATAGGGATAATAGAAGATTTCAGAAAGTTGATCAAAACTTTAAACAGTTTGAATTCATTAGTGACCAGACACAGATTCGTTCTTAAAGGTCCCTGGAAGTTAACCACTGGTCACAAGCCCTTCGTAAATGATAAGACCATGGTTTATGAATCTCCTGAATGAACCATGATTGCCCTCCCGAATGCTCCCAAAGGGCAAATTTTCATGAGCATAGCCCAACTGGGTAGTAATCATCATAGATTAACAGATACCTATAAATAAATGAACGAACAAACAAGTGAACAAACGAATAAATGAATGAATGAACAAACGGACAAACAAATGAATGAATGACATGTTATTTATGCATAGAATATGATCTCCTTACATCAGTGCTCAAATGCTACTTGACGTATCCTGATAGCATACGTAAAGCCAAAACGCTAGTAACTGATATTACCTTAACTGTAAGAAAGCCAGGTATAAATAACCATTTATCAATGTTCTTTAGCCTGTATTCTAAATGTTCTCATTATTTTACAATGATAAACTTATTTCTGCCTTTGACAATGGAAGAAACAACTGGGGCCGATTTCACAAAGGGACTTAAGTCCAGATTTAGACTGAAATTTAAGACTTTGGTCTTAAATTTTGTCAAAAGATTGTTAAGTCTGTGGTCTTAGACTTAGTGGATTTCACAAAGCAGCTAAGTCCATGAAATTGCTAAGTCAGTGGACTTAACTTTAAGTCTGGGAGGTAGTGGGCTTAAATTTTGTAAAGAGGACTTAAATATGGCCGCCATAAACTTTTCTCCACTTCAAAATTTGAAATGGCTGTAAATTAAGTATAATTACACAGAACACCTCACTAACGTAGTCTTTGGGAAGTTTATATGTGGCAACAAGGTTTCCCATTTCAAAGCAGCACTTATCCTTAGATCAAATACATCAAATGAAGGATATATGACACCAATATTATATTTTGAATAGACATAAAAGGTCACATGACACAGAAAACCACTGTGGTTATTTAATAAGCTTGGACTTAGCTAAGTCACCTTTGTAAAATCCATTTTAAGTCCCAGACCTAGCTAAGACCAAAGTCTTAGATGTAAGTCCTTGACTTAGCCAATAAAATGACTTAGTTTAAGTCCTTTAGTGAAATCGGCCCCAGGATGGATATTTTATGAAAATGTAAGTTTACGTTTCCTTACACACCATTCACAGTTTTATGATAAGACACTCAGCTGTATACATAATAGGAAACATGACTTTCAAGTCTGGCTCTGTGTCTCATCATTTTACAAACAATATAACGTATAATATATATGATCACCTGATATAAATTTAAACTCTCCAAAAACATTATGTGGAGGATAATTCATCGACTTGAATAATTGAACTTACACAGCGAAATAGTAACTATTACTATTATTTCTAATGTTATCTCTAACAGCCCAAACAAATTATAAGACATTTGACATTTTCTTTGACATATATAATTCTACAAAACTTATACATCAAATGGAGGCCACACAAGGTGGGGAATCTACTCATGTCTGTCTCTTCCTCACAGAACTCTAGAATTTTTTAAAGGATGTTCAGGTTTTGCAAATATCTAGTTCTTGATTCCTGGGTGAGGACTACTATCAACTTAATCCCTTTTTGTATCAAAATTAATAGTACTATGAACACTTTGATTTATGTTATGTTGGTATTGCATATTTTCACACCCCAATCTTGTCTACTCCTGATAAAAACAATGTAAATACATTACAGATTATACACTGCGTAAGTGTGGCCTGAGCTTCAGTAAAGTACACCCATGCCTGAATAGACACAATGGACATAACATCTGTAACATAATACACTCTTCTTAGATGTTGCTTATAGTATATATCATTTCTCAATGATCTAAACACATACCATTATCAAACTGCATTTATATTCCAAAAATAATCCATTTTCATCTTGGAAAAAAAAGATTTAGATAAAAACCGTATAGCGGCGTCCCATTTCCAAGCTGTGGTAAAACTTGCTTACACGATCAAACTAATTTAGAGACATACTTTCTGCCCAGATATATGTATTTATTAATCATTTTCAAATTGCCAACGAAAATAACTATTTTAATTTCATACTACTTTTGTGTCTCACATTCAAGCATATATATAAGGCCATTTAAAATAGAATCCTTAGTCGTGTGATTTAAAATAACGTTTCTGTTTTGTCAATGCAGTCTTAATGCAAACAGGTACATGTTTCAATAATTTGCATAAGAAGATAAAAACACAATACTTACAACTATCCGATTAACAGATTACTGATCCTGAGAGATACTTTGACAAAAAAAGCTGTATATTCCCACAAGTGACCCTTATAACGTGGAACACCCAAAGATTATGATATAAATATATTAAACATAGCACAATGCATGTCTTGTCTGCATATGAATGAGCAGAGATACCTACAAATGCACAAAACATCTCCCTTCAATTAAATTCTTACATGGTGTGAAATTTCATCTGTCCTGCAATACACTAACAGTGATTACTCCATTTGACACCGCCAGGCTTGGTAGCCTTTCTCTGGCTCTTAAATATGCAAGCATTGTAATTAAAGGCTTTGTCATTGCATTTTAATACAGTTTTGTTCATGTACTTATTGAGAGAAGGTACTAACCTTTTCTGCAATTATCCTTCATTGGTTAAAACAATATGTTATTTTTTAGCACTAAAATCTTAAACATGCATTATCTTTAAATTGAAACTTGTACCCCAAAAGAGTCTCACTCAGATATTGTTTTTTCTACATTTAACAGTCTTAAACTGTGCACCCAGACGCATCTGAATAAGCTCCTGTTTTGACAATCAAAATTATCACCCAAACACCTGCTCAAGATGAAATATAACCATATAAATGAAGCATGAGGGAAATCTTATGATCTATACGGGTTAATGTTTAAGTGATATATCTACACATAAATGCCATTAGGTAAAATTGTAATCTATGATTACAAAACTTACCTTTAAAAGTCGTTATCTAAGGTCACCTTATATTCACTCTAGAGCATTAATACTTGCTGTGATTTAAACGCTAAACAGAAAGTTCTCACTTAATAAATTTATCAAAACTTGTAATTAATCAATATCATTTGCAGGATAGTTGATATATCATGTTATATCATATATCTCAAAGTTATCCTACTTAAGATCACATTAAATGTCAACAAGCTTAAAACAAACATCAGTAATCTATTTATATCATCTTGGTGTGAACTACTAAGAATTAAACACTTCAACAATATTTCACTGTCACCCAAGTGGTTATCAGCCTATAAATAGAACAATCCAAACATGTATTCAAACACATACTTCATGAGATAACAAATGGAGGGCTGTCATATATCATAATTAGACTATACGTAGGGTCACTTCATGTTATTCTATATTCAAACAACAAAAAATGTTTACATGTATATATAGCTATGAAAACAAGTTTTAATTTGTCGTGTATCTTGCTAAAGCTACAGGTAGACTGGTGCTTCACTTTATTTTATATTTCAAAGAACAAGGCCGAAAGGGGTTCCAGTCTACTAGCGTGAGCTGCAAAGCCATCAGAGACACAAGTAGGGCACTGGAACGCTCACCCAACCAAGCTCTAACGCGGCCCACCACTGCTTAACTTTAATGAAGAGACGGGTACTAATCCCATTATGCCAATTCTCATGAAAGTCCGGTGACAAAAACAAAAAAGTTATCTCTAAAAGTGAGAGCACTTATTAAATAGTGTTTCAACACAAATAAGATAAAACAGGTCTTATTCTGTCTAAATCAGAATCACCGTGCTCTGTTCTTGTGTCCCTCATGGTACATGCTAACCCTTCCTTATCAAAATACGAATCTATGTCCAAAAGAAGTACAATGTCCGCCAGCAGTGTATATTTTCTATCTGCAATAGAAGTGTGATGTGTGTCTGTTTATTTGTTCTGTTTGTTTGCTTGTTTGTTCACGACCATACTACAAAGACAAGATGCAGTCTACCCCTGGCCGGTTCCTCCTCAAAGATAATCCGGATCCACAAGAGGACTTCATAATACTTTTCGGGAGTTGTGGCAAATATCTGGTCCGGGATCTCCAGACAGAAAGTTTTGCCCCCTCAATCACTGATTGTATACCATGGTAAGATTGCCTTATTGCCTTATCATGAGAAAAGGCACCAGAGTTCAATGAGTATCGATGTTATTACTTTTGTAATGTAACGGGTAATTTCATAGTCCTTAACCTCACTTATGTGATCAACTTTAAGGTGCCAGAGCTACAAAGGGAGAAGGAGAAACTCAAATGATATGCTATGGTTATTTTTGGTCTAATGGACGCTGCAATGCTGGACTTTATACTTTGGGATCCGTTATTGCTAAAATGCTAATAATTGCCTCAATCTGAAAAATACAATTTTTGTCAGGTTACAATCTAGAAAAGCCTCATATGACATTTACATTAAAGATAGAATTTATATCTGTAGAAATCGTCACACTCAACACAAAGAGTTAACCAAGGATTATCCAAGTAAAAAAATCTTTTGTCTGGAATGTACCACACAGCAAGTGATTATGTTTTTAAGATCATTTATCTTGGGTAGACAAATTATTAAGCCATGTTGAACAAAGCTTGAATACCCTGAACCCTTTACTCTTCTTATATCTATTCCAGTTTCAGATAAGGGAGACGATAAACTAGGACAAAGATGGTTGCTTGTAATGCTGCAAATTCATGGTTCTCAACTGAAAACACCAACTCAATTACTCGAGGTAGAAGTGTAGTGTCAGTTTATTTGTAGTACACATATGTATATCACTATCAAATTTAAATGTACTAATAGGTTTTGAAATAAAATTATTTTTAAGGGAAATAGTTCATCTTGATGTCATAGCTTTGCTCAAAATTGTCACTTTAATGTCACACCTTAATCAGAAATATATATATTTTTAAATAACGAATACCTCAGGCTTATTTCTTATCAATATATGCATGACTGACTTCTGACGTCACGAGCACTAACCTGTACATATACATACCATAAGGGCGCATATCTTATTTGTTGATCAAAGGGAAATAATAGTGTTTATTGCCGTGGGGAGTAGTTAGGGATATGATTTATCTGGGCTATTATCTGAGTATTTCCGCCATTTTATCACCAAGCTACTGATTTAGCATGCCTTCACTCCACGAATTTAATCACGTATACACATCTACTCTCAGAGATCTAACTTAGGAATTTGGTTTCATATTTATGTCTTCCTGGGTAGTTTTAGAGCAAAAGAAAGCAGTGCATATATTGTCACCTTTGAAGAAAACATTTATTGATTTACTCTGTGGTTTCTCTTGCACGTCAAAATGTCATAAATAAAATTATTGTTTATCATATCCAAGATATGCAATACAGAAACTGCTGAAAATTGCTGAAACTGAAAACCCGTGAAAAGCCAGTAGCAGAAAGTAAGTACCATTGACATGTGGTTATGTAAAATCTAACTATCTACTTCACGTGTGTAAAATGGTATTTTTGATAAAATTACAATTAATTTTTAAAAATTCTTAATCTGTATCTAAATTGGTTTTTAAACTTTTAATCTCCCCATTATTAAGTGGAGTCTATGGCGTATTAGCACCAAAACTGACAACAAAATTCCCATATCCAGAGATCGGAAATAGGTTCATACACCACAAAAAAGAACAAACAGAAAATGAGACTAAGGTGGCTTTGCCTTAGTTTAGAGGTAGGATTTAATTTTTTTCTGAAGTATGTAATAGAGGGAAGCCCACAAAGCGCACGAGAAAGTGTATTTCAAACAGTGGAAGCATCAACAGAAAGCTATAACCAAACTGTTTTAGCTAACAGAAGCATCCTTTAAAGTGCTGATGTCCAAAAATAAAAAGTTCAGCTGTCAAAAATAGATCATGGGCAAAGTATCATATCTGCAGGGGTATCAGGGGGTAGGCTTTTCTGAAAAGGTGGGTCTTATGATGATTTCTGAAACAAGATGCTGTGTTCTGATGATTCCGGGAAGCTTATTCCATTTAACAGGGCCTACAAAATTAAATAGCATTTCCCAGTTTTACTTCAGTCTGTAGAAAACATTGAAGAAGCCTGTGGACTTGATCATTGAAGAAAGACTTGTTCGTTAGGCCATTTTGGATGAGGTTAAATAAGAAAATTCTGTATTTTAAAAATATGCAGTTCAATAATTCTGCATCCAGTGAAATTTCCATTTTATGCTGAAATATTACTGAAGTAGTGTGACTCAATACAATTTGATAAAGAGCATTTTGAAAATTTATCAGGTGTTTGAAGTCTGCATGGCCGATATCATACAGCAATGAATGGCAATAGTCCAATCGACTGCTCACCATGGCACATGCCATCTGATTTTTTATTTGGGGTTTTACGTCGCTTTCAACACTGTACAGGTCATATCACGACGGGTAGTTGGAAGGGCAGAGGAAACCAGTACATACAGTTCGTTAGGGTTCTGTACTGTAAACTGCCAACCAACGGCAAGCAACTAATAGCTTTCCCACTTGAGGCCTCAGAGGTGGGAGGGGAGAGTGTTACCACTCTGCCACCGTGCCCCCCCACATGCCACCTGGACTGCAGTTTAATGTAAATGATTTACAAATATCAAAACATAGTAATACAAAGCCTGGCGGGTGCCTTGCTAGTGTATGATTTTAGTTGCCAAGTTGACACCAAGGTTCCTTACCTTATTTGCAGATAATACATTATTGCTTGACAGAGTTACTGAAGGGGGGATATTCTGATTATCCCACCCTTACAGTGATTTTATTGATCGTTGTGTTATTGCTCGTAGATGTTTATAGAAATATGATAATAATTTAACCACCGAAGATATTATTCAATTATAATTAATGCTGTTGACAAAATCAACGTAATTTCTAACAATTATATATTAATAATTATTAAGTATTAAACTAGATACAACACTACTCACTGCTTCCCTTTGCTTAAATCTATCAAACCACTTTAACAAATAAATCCATCTACTGTCTGGTTTTCCATTTGTTTTACGCACATAAGTTTTTTCTCCTTGTTTCACCAGTTTGTTTGTTTGATGTGTAGTATCTAAGTAGACCAGTTAGGAAACCAGTCTAATATGATTGATATCACCAGTTGTCCGATGACAGCTGGGTAGGATACCAGGCTAAATATATATACATAGGCTTGAAGTTAGCCTGTACCAAAGCTTAATATATAATCGATATTGGGATGTCCCATCTATATTCATCACAAGTTGTTTTGGAATGCATTACAATGTATGATCACAAACACGAGGGCTAAGTGATACCTTCCAGCCTTGAGTACCATTAAGAATTTAACCAATCCATGTACAAATATACTGAAATATAAACTATGCTATAAAAACTGCAATGGTATTGAAATTACACCAAGTCATATTATATTGACAAAACCATGCTGTTGTTAGTAACAGGACTTCTGTGATATAGAAATATATGACATTGCCAAATTAGTTACATGCACCAAGATATTAGTGATAAATAAATACAAATAACAAATTCATCTGGAGACCTTCTAATTAGAAAATACATTTTTAATTTCTCCAGCGACTGTAAATGTTGTTCTAGTCATTGTCTCGTACAACCGAATATTTGAAAGCACACAGGTCCTCATTTAGTTATCCTAAGGCAAATTATAACAGAGCTAGCAAGTTTTTTCATTAATATTAGACTGTTTCAAGTTTATATATGACTATTATAACTATATTTTGATATTTTTGACAAATTGCAACTAATACAACGTAAAATGCTTTTAGCATCATGATTTGCACTAGCCACGTCTTTACATCACTATGCTCATTATCTATTGCCAGTGTTTAAGTGGTTTACTTAACCATACCAAGATTATATTGGTATGGCCAAAGATGGCCAGTGGAAATCAAGAAATGTACATATATATCCTGTTTAGGTTTATCAGTAAATATCCCCCCGGGTAGAGGCTTTTAGCAAGGCTAGCCGAATTAATTTAGTACCAAGTGGTGTCTTGTACAATTAGCAGATCAATCCAGGTTACAAATTTCAGATACATCCAAAACCTGACCATACTAACCTGACCTTTACTTCACTTTCACGGCTGAAGCTATCTGTTGTAGTTTCTTAGCTCATTTTTTTAATTATATAATAGTGAATTTGTGGACTGGATGAACCAAATAGATACTGTATATAGCTTGATAGCTTTAACAACACCGTGTGTCAATTTATTTGTATATCTGGTAGATTGAAAGCTTCACCGACTCTACTTGATAACCTTAGGAGTCACTTTTGTTTCCAGTTACCCACCACCAGGTTGGAATTTATATTTTAAGAAATTTTGAAGATGCATATTTTCACATTCTTTATTACACTGAAATTTTAGAAGTTTCAGGTTGTTTTTTTACTTTATCAAAATCACTACACTATTTAAATATATATACAGCAAATGGTTTTGCAAATGGCAGCTTTAAGCTGAGTTTTAAATACTTTTTATAAAGTACAATTATAGCCCGTATTTGTATTAATTTGGTATTTTATCAAAATAACTGAAATGCAAATCCTCTCCCAGTGATCTGAAACAAGATATTGGGCAAAAAGTCCTTAAAAACGTTTGCAGCCCATATGGGGATCCAAATAATCATAAAGGACCAGGGGTAGTCTCTACCTTAACTGAACATAAGACACTAATGTGATGAATGAATACTGAGTTGTATAGCAGCTATTGCTAAAAACTCTTATAAAAGAACTTTGGAGTTTACATGCGAATGTAGATCATATTTGAAGTGGACAGAGCTTAGGGAAGACCCTATCTGGTGTGAAAACAACACTCTAGTGTGATTAATAATTTTTGACTTTACTGAGTAGATATTGTCGTCAAATCTTCAAGAAAATTCTTCAGCTACATCCGAAGTCAGATCATCTGTGAAAAGGACAGAGCTTTCATGAGTGGAGTACACCATGTCTAAAAAATATGTCTCTGATCGTATCTTCAGTGTGTGAGTTATACAAACTCACAAACATACAAACAAGCACATGTGATTAAAAAAATCTCAGCCCTTTCCTTCTGGGGATAGGATAAAAGCCTTTAAGATGCACATGAACCAAACAGTAAATGGCTCCTTCGGGAGAATAAATATTATATATCGGAGATAATGAGAAATGGTAAAATCAAATATAATAACTTTTATTTATATAGAAATCTTTAACCAATACACTCTCATTGGATAGAGAAACTTTCCCAAGGATGATTAAAAACGGTTCTCCATTCAGTGACATTTAACACTGAAAAAATGTACACTGAAATATTGAGTGGGAATCTTGAGAGGGAGGGCAACTAGCTTTGAATATTGAAGTCTAGGTTTACACAAAATAAATTTTTAAGAATATTGCACTGAAGTATTGTTTCAGTTTACCAGCCACACCTTAAAAGTTATTTAACTGTAGAGGAAAAAATCAATGGGTTTGAAGCATAAAAAATAAAATGCACTGAATTTTTAACAGTCTGTTCACAGATATGGGTAGGAGAATATGAGTGCATTTAAATGTCAACAAGATTTTGAAATTGACGCTCTCAGCTTCAGTGTGTGCCAGTTATTCTAGCGAGTTAATTTAGTATATGAATTTTATCACTAGCCTTTCTCTGGATCAATTTATTTCATAGATTTTATTCATTTATTTGGGGTTTTACGTCGCTTTCAACACTGTACAGGTTATATCACAACAAGTAGTTGGAAGGGCAGAGGAAACCAGTACATACAGTTCGTCAGGGTTCTGTACTGTAAACTGCCAACCAACGGCAAGCAACTACCAGTTTTCCCACTTGAGGCCTTGCCAGGAACTGAACCCTGGCCACAGAGGTGGGAGGCAAGAGTGTTACCACTCTGCCACCTTGGCCCAATTTATTTCATAGAAGTAGCTGAGATTTGCTCGCATTAAAAGTTAAAAAAAACAATGGAAAGCAACAGCGAAAGGTGTTTTGGCCTACAAGCGTGAGCTGCAAAATCATCAGAGACATGAGTAGTGCACTGGAGTGGTCACCCATCCCAGTACTGACGTAGCCCATTGCTGCTTAACTTTAGTAAAGAGAAGGTACTTATCATGCTATGCCACAATTCATGAAAGCCCAGAGACAAAAAAATAATAATAAACGAAACAAAAAAGTGATCTCTTGAAGTGCTAGCCTTCGGGCCGGCATCAAGGTGCCGGCAAGGTCAGCCCTGGAGGTGTCCTATTTTTGGACAATTGGAAACTAGTAGTGATCATTAATTAGTTTGTAAACTCGTTTTTCATTGGTGCCCAAGTGGTCACCTTGTACCTTGATGCTCTGCCATTTGAATTTTGGAGGTGAACGGGGTCACACTGCAATTTCAGAAAGTTACAAGCTCTTTTACAAGTCATTTTATAATTTTAGTTTTAGGGTTTTATATTTTTATTGTTTACACTGTGATATCTGGGCGACATGGCAGCCACTCGTCCGTACAATTTAAGATCAAGGGAAGAAGTTGTGGAGTTGCCAGTTTAGGTACACTTGTCGGATGACAACAAATTCATGTCAACAATTCTGGATGTGTGATCATGATCTGAATCCAAACTAGGGAGAATAGGCCACTGTGATACTCCCACCATGAGTTGTGCGCACAGACAGACAGACACACAAATCAAACAGAACCAATTACAATACCCATGCTTCTCCGCTTTCAGTGAGCCATATTATTAACCACTGCCTATCTGTCTGAAGTCACTAGCCAATCAAATCTTTGTATTTGTACCAACACATGTCTATGCATTTGAAATAACTTTGAACTCTTAAAATTTAAAATATTCATTTGTGTCTACCACAGACTTTTTATACACCTTAAGCCTCTCTCACATCCCATCGTACATGCACGTACGTCCTGGTTACAGAGAAAAATCGGCTGATTTGCAAGGGACACTTAAGCTACACGTGAGATTTTATAACAGAATATAAAGGTCGCAGAGACCATTGCCCTTGCTAGTGTTGCAAGATCTCCCCATTCACTTGCAGGGTTTGCACGTGCCTTCTAATACACTCACATGTACCTTGTATGTATATAAACCCACTGTGTGGCCTGTAGCTAGTTGGAGTCTGTTCTTGATGTTCAAGTAATGTCACTCTTCTTGGGAAATTAGACCCTGTTTGCACGTGCAAATCTCTGCTAACCCACTACCAGGTCACGTTCATATTTTTCAACAATATTTGCAGCTCACTTACTTGTGTATATGTTACAGTGAATATGTGTAATCAGGGAATACGCATATTCACTGAAAATTTCAGGGAATACATGTATTCCCTAAAGTGGTCAGGGAATACGCGTATTCCCTAAAATCTTCAGGGAATACGCGTATTCCCTGGTTTTGTCAAGCAGTTGCTTCACATATTCACTAAACTAAAATCAGTGAATATGTGTAATGGATCACCTTAAGTTTAAAGTATTACACTAGAAATAAGCTAGAAACTTCACATATAAATTTAACAATTTAATCTCTCACTTCTCATCATACATTACTTTTTGTAACTTTACTACAAAGCATACTTATAGACACTATAAAGTATACTAGAAGGATGAGCTACAATTTCAGAGTATGAATAAGTTAAGGAGGGAAAAAGGGCATTCTATGGTAAAATACAACAATCTAATAACCAATAAGTGATGCACATGTAAAATGTGTAATATTGTGACAAGTCAGTTTGTCATATTTTGGAAGGTAAATTATAATATTTAACTTTTAAGTTAGCTGTTTACTTTAGCTGTAATCCATTAAAAAATGATGGGGTTTTCCAATTTAATAGAATTTTCACTTATTCATGCTTGACCAATATTTTTAACAGAAGATATTTTAGTTGTAAACTGAATGGGTTCCTTTATAATAGCTTTATAATAGCTAGGGAAATATTTCTTTAATCTTAGTAACCTGTCTTGATCACTGATGCATGGGTGGCTTCTTTCTGATTGAAAGGATTAAAGATCAAAGAGCTAAGTAAAGAGAAATCATAAGACTGGGACACCAATTGGATTAACTGAGAATGTACAATTAATAAACAAAAGCCTTGAGAAAATTACTCTGACAAGCTGATATCTAATAAATTATTCATTTAGTTGTTTATTTTAGCTCTATATTTAACTAATGGATACTTTTAAATTAAAACTAAAATATTGGGGTGTTTCAAGTTAATACAGTTTTTAGTCAGAGGAGTGCAGTATAATAGATACTTAATCTGAAGGCAGCTTTAAAGGAGAACTATTTCATAAATTAAAAAAAAAACCTAAAAATAATTTTAGTTTTAGTATATATTATAAACTTAGTTAAAATATCTAATAGCCAACAGACAATCTTAAAACAAGGCATAAATACTACTTTTTGGCACATATTTTGTATTTTTATGTTTTCAATCATGGTACAGTGAAAGCTATGTTATCTAATCATGTATGATGTTATGTAGGTTATATTATACTTATATTACCTCAGCAAGGTAAAGTTCTTTATAAAAATACAAAGGTTGTTTTCTCAGTAATTTCTAGTTAGGGAATACGCGTATTCTCTGGTCATCAAAACCAGGGAATACGTGTATTCCCTAAAATTTTTGGGGAATACACGTATTCCCTGACTGCTTCAGAGAATACGCGTATTCCCTGATTACACATATTCACTGTAACATATACACGTACGATAGGATGTAAGAGAAGCTTTTGGAAAGGTCTGGATGATGGTCAGAGAGAAATGGCTGTGTATAAACACAGCTTGAATTGTATACAGATGTTTAACTGTGATCAATAATTATTGTTTCATTTAGAAAAAAATATAATGTTATTACTGGCTCTAATATTTGTTGTGATATAATACAAGTCCTATACATGAGATATTTTAAAATGCAACACAGAGGCTGTTAAGCTATTTTACATAAATAATTTATTTGGCACCAAATCAGTATAATGCTTGGCTTTGAAATTCAGATGACGCCTTAAATTGGCACACGCAGACAGAAAAACCAATCAGGATTGATGAGACAAAAAATGTTCCTGTGTGTTGTTATGTTTTTCGTGATTGGTTTTGCGCCAACTTTAATCATTGCCTGCTAAATTTTCTTTCAAGCAGTTGTAATTGTGTAGACATTTCTGTTTACAAATTGCTCTTGTTTCAATACTTTCAATGATCCTATATCATTTCTGTATATAAGTTCAATAAGACTGGGATAAGTTTTCTTTTCTGTATCATTTTTATTTTGTATTGGTGTCAATATTTTAATATCACTAGAATAGATAATATATTTTATTCCTATGTAACTCCTGGACAGGTAATAAGCTTCAGTATCTGTCATTCAGTATATTGTTATTCTCAACTAAGCCTTGTGAACCAAAATTTGGCAACATTATAAGTACCCAGTAAACAAGGATATTTTGCATCCTAACAAACAATAAATGACAAGCTACAAAGTATCAAACAATCAGTGACTTGACTCCATCATTTCCTGAAACAGGTGGTTTATGGGTTAGCCAACCCATCTTCTAGGTCTATATATTAGGGCAGTTCAATTAACCATAAGTACCAAAGATTTTTGGGCACTTTCTGCACGATGGTAATTTCTATGTTCTACTTGTTGCAAGTTTCCAGTCACAGAAATGCAAAGAAAGCTTTCAACTTTTACAGTCTCAATGGGTTAAAAATGTCCTTTGAAAATCCACTTTAGCATATGAAAAGATTTTATTTATGAGAAGCAACGAACTTAACAAGATGCTGCTGTTTAGATACCCCCAATTTTATCACGGGGATTCTCCTGAGACCATTATATTTACAGCAGTGTTTGATGTATACATTAATTACCATCGCTTTTCAAAGAGGATGGCCAAGTTATTGTTATCACATCTGTTTCTTGTCTGTTTGTGTGCTGTTATAACTCAAAAACCGTTCATTGAATTAGGGTAATATTTTCACACAATCTGGACTGTATGCACAAAAGAGACCAAGCTCAAGTAGAGCCAAAAATCAGCTCATATTTACAGCTAATTATACGAAACTTGAGCTAATTTTTGGCTTAACTTGAACTTGATCCCTTTTGTGAAAAGAGGTCTTCAAGTCTGTTTGTTGCTCAATCCCCGACAAGAAAAGACTTGCCCATACGAAGATTTTGGAGCGTTTTTGACGTTTTTGAACAATATCTGTACTATACATGATCACATTTGAGCCTTATATTCACATAAGCTGGACTCTACCCCTGGCTCGGTGTCCGTCAAAGAACATCCGGATAAATTTGAGGAATCCAGAACTTCGAAGGAGTATTTTTTTCCATACATGTGTCTGTTTTTTGGACCCCTGTGCAATTGTTTGTATTCCCATAGGCTATGCTTATATTGTTCATTTTACCATGTTTTATTTTCAATTTGACAGAGAGGTAAGTGATTTTCATGCCCCTTGCACACTTGACTTTTGGCTTGAGCAAAGCCTTACCAATTTAGTATTCCTCATACCTAGACCTCCCACTTTTCCACTCTGGAGTCAGGAGCTACAAGCAGATAAGCTCGTCTCTGTTTGGTTACAGTAAGACCAGGTTCAGTTCACTTTTGGTAGGCTATTGTCTTGGTGATGCAAACTTGGGTATGGTGCCTAAGGTGCAATTCTACATAACCCAGAACACATTTTGCACTGAGGACAGCCCTTAAACAATCTTTCAGAATAGCTATTACAATGAGCAGTGTTAAAATATATATGTTGGAAGGGTGAGAGGGGGTGGATATACTGGGCATCTTGTCATTTCAATGTGTACAAATAAAATGTAAAGTCTCCTTTCGGAGCCATAATAAAATGTTTCATTTGTTGCCCTAAACATCTTCACTTACCAGTCCATACTACAGCCTATGCTAATAACAGCATTATCAAAATTTAAATTATTGTTTTCGAGTACTAGTAATTTATATTTGGTCATTAAAGGGGTTAAGTGTTATAAATTCATTGATTAGATTACAGTTATGGCTTTTAAAAAACTCTTGTCTGTGTGTGTTTTGTAATGGGTTGTAATATGTGACACCTTGCCTGTATTTTCTTACAAACAATCCACTTCAGTTTTTCTTTTAAGTAGATAGAGAGAGGACAGGTAATACTTCCATTATTCTACAAGGAACACACCTATGGGGATCGTTTTAACCCAAACCCTAAACTTGAACACATTTATCATCACTCAAAGAAACAAGAGCCCATTTATTTTCACAACCCTAGCATAATCCATTGCCTTTTCATTTGTAATTCAAGAAGCAAACTGTTGTTAAAAACATACAGTTCAATAACATTCTGTGATATATGCTACATTAAACTAAAATACAAATATTACTTTCATACTCTTGAACAGTTTTTCACCTCAACGAATGTGTTAGTGTACTGGGTGTTTGTGTGTATTGGGGCAATAAACTTTGATAAAAGGGGTGCACGTGAACAATACATAAAGAATGATAGTCAAAGAGTTGTATTATAATACACCATTCACACATTTATGACAGGCTTCCCACTGCCTATCAATAATTGATATAGCGTCAAAGTTATATCTTCATCTTCTAGAGAACAGATTTCCAAGAAAGGGTATAGCCCATAGCCAGAACAAGTTTAAGCTTATTGGGATTTTAACATCACTTTCAACACTGTACAGGTCATATCACGACGGGTAGTTTTATGGGCAGAGGAAACTAGTATATACAGTTGGTCAAGGTTCTGTACTGTAAACTGCTGACCATCGGTAAGAAACTACCATCTTTCCTCCTTAGGGTTAGGGTTCCACTGACCTCAGAGGTGGAAGGTGAGTGTGTAATCACTACCCCACAGTGGCCCCTGATAGCCAGAATAAGGTGAACATCAAGAACAGCATCCACCAGAGGGAAGGACAGTTATGGTTATGGGAAGGCAAATCTAAAGAGATGTGTGCTTAGTATTTTTCTGAAAAAAATTAGTGGTTTTTGACCTGAATAAAAGTAGCAATCACTTTAAGATTGCACTATGATGGTGCCACAAGTGCAGGTAATTTTCTTGTGGATGTAACTGTTGCAACCTGAGATCATGCCAATCTTGGCGCTAGCCCAACTTAGGACCCTAACTTTGGATACCAATCATAAGATTGGCTGGCCACTTTTAAGATGGGCTGAGACAGACTAACCCATTCTAAGATGGGATATTTATATCAGTACTTTTGAATTTTGAAATTTTGCAGTATCTAAAGAAAAATCTTAACAGTAAATGTTTATATTAAATCTTTTGATTATATTTTTCCTGTATATGCAATGAATATACAACACATGAGTGAATTCAACACAAATTAATTATATATTAATTCCAAATTTACAAACTATTGGAGATTAAATTAGACATTTAGTATAAAATATATTTTAAATGTCTTTTTATCTCATTACTTTTGTAAAGCTTGTAAAATACGTGTATGCTATGAAACATCTGTATTTCATCTTAAAATCTATTACAGAAAACTTCTCCTATGTACAAGATTAGTATTGCTGTCTTTAAAGCCTATCACTGCGATTGTTTTATATCAGAAATGGACTAGCCCTCAATAACCTCTTTGGCAGAGGAAAAACATGCATTTTCTATAATTATGTCACTATGATTATGTGTTAATTTACATCTTAAATAGGTTTTTATCCTTAGAATGGTGTTCATTGCCCTCGTTACTTTGTTATAACAGTGTTTACTGAGTCTCAAGAAGGCAAACATTTTAATGATATGGCAATGTCTTTAATAATAGAGCTGAAATTATTTTAATATTACTTTACTGTACCATTACACATAGCATGCTAACCATATACTTACCCTTAACATTTTCATAAACACAGGCATATTTACATTGTGGAATACACCCTAAATATACACCCTGGTCCTTCTTCAACTCTTCTGTGCAAATTTTAACACAACTTCTGGGGTGGGGGGGGAGTTGTAGCAGTTATATCAGTTTTTAAGAGCTGTCCTGAATGCAAATCACTTTTCGAGTTGCGCCGAATTGCCTGAAGGAGTATTACCCAAATAACAGTCTGACAACATCAACATGAAGACATCTAAGACCGATGAAACAAGAAGCAAAAGTAGACCAATCTGGTAGGCCGTAGTTTGGACTCTAGTAGGTAAAGGTGTGAACTAGGTATTACACAATGAAGTTTCTCAGTTCCATTTTATGACAATATAAGAAAAGTTTATTTACAATTAATCTCTAATATAGAGTTATATACTGCTCTTGTAAGTATTTGTTTTTTTTTGTTACATAAATTGTTACAGTCTTTTTGTTACATAAATATTGCTTGTCATTGATAATTGCTAAGGGCAGGTGACAAACTTCCATGGATTACACACACCAATGGCTAAGCAGTAAAAGGTATGGTTTTTTATTGATTCTTTATATTCAATTTTATTTTGCCATATCAATAAATGTGTACAATATACCCACAGCTTAGTTAGGTAATAGCCTAAATATGTCCCTAGACACCAAATTATCAAACAAACATAGACCTTCAGTGTTATATCACAATTCTGTAACTATTAGAAACCCACTAATGTAAGGTCCCTAGTCCAAATAAACAAAATCCAATACTAATGTATTGCACTCTGTTAAAAGCCCATTAAATCTTGTCTATATAGCCTGGTCAAGTGTGCTTGTATCCATTTGAAGTCCTCGTTAGCATTCACTTACACCTACAGAAGTATGTTGACCTGTTACAATGAAAACCTCACAATGTCAAATGTCACTACCACCTGCAAAGTAAAACCTGCACTGTATAGCCCAACTCAGAGTATAAATATCCCGAAAAAAACCAGTCAATTTTAAAAATTACAGACAACCATCTAAACAAATGCACGCTTTTAACTACATGAAAACACATTTGTTTGATAATGAATGAAAATGACAGAGTAGGCTTATTCAGCATTCAGAAAATCAATTTTTATGTCCCTGTCATATTGGCTAAAGTCACAGGATTTGAACATATCACCTCAAATGTGAGAGCTAAGTGATTATATGATAGACTTAATTTTATTTAACAGTTTTACCTTCTATTTTATCTGTAATAAAATATATTATTGCCCTGGAAGGTACAAGATGTAGCCGTGGGTGAGTGACTAACCAGGCTGCCTTCCATTTTTGCTGTCATGGGTTTCAGTTCATGGTAACAATTCACCGAGAGCCAGCCTTTTAGTGAACTTGGTGTTGGAAAGATATTTGAAAATAGATTAGTTATGTTGTAAAGTGTCATTCTCACAGTTAACAAAATCAGAATTTATCTAGTCCTTGATATGGGTATAAGTTTGCATTTAATTGTGCTTAAATTATTTCAGTGCATCACTTTGACAATATAATTTGCATCCAATGAAGTATTTTCTCTTCTTGATTCCTTGTTTTTAACCTTCAAAAGAAAGCTGTGCATACAAGTCGGTCAAGTTTCTTCACTGAAAACTATCTGGCACTGGCAGAAAATTACCAACTTTACTACTTTGGATTAGATTGGTAACCAAACCCAGGATTTGAGATGTCCTAGGTGAATGTCCCATTATGACATTGTGACCGTTTATTTTGTTTTTAACCTCACATCAAACACACAGTCAATTTATTTATTTTTGAAATGGCTGAAAACAGAATACTAATTAGGACTTTTCAAAATATAGCTTATAGGATATGCCCTGTAACAATTAAATATTTATGTTTACTCTTATGCTTAAACAATTTGGACATATCGTCTGCGTTAACTCCACAGAGATATCAGGTCACTTGTTGTAAAGAGCTGGATTAAAACCCACGGCCACAGAACTGAGAGACAAGTGATCAAGTTCAAAACTGTTTAATGCATTCTATTAGTGTGCGTATATAATAGCACAGGGTTTCAGTGCTGGTAGGGGGAGTTTATTATAGGTTAATGGGTAAAAAAAAGAAAATAACAGATCTATTTTGAAGGTTACAGTGTGAGTGAACTTGGGTGATTGAACTAATGAATATTCATAGGTTATGTCTGGCTGGATTATAGAAAGCCTTGCCAAGAAATACTGAATTACTCTCTAGTGGTTCATGAATATTCATAATAGAATATCACATGACGTCTGGTATTGAGGTTAAATAGTCAGAAAAACATTAGAATGGTGCAATTGAACCAGAGGGGGCTTGGCTTGTAAACTAGCATATAGACTATATAAATTTCAATACTAGTGTGGTAAAGGGAGTTCGTACTTCTTGACCAAACACGTGGTTTGAATATTGGTCTGCTGTTAGTAATACATTGCCAATATGGGGCGAAAGAAAATAAAGCAAAGTGAACCTAAAGAAATGACTGCAGTATCA
This sequence comes from Sabellastarte sp. h YS-2021, assembly GCA_964017235.1. Classification (NCBI taxonomy): domain Eukaryota; kingdom Metazoa; phylum Annelida; class Polychaeta; order Sabellida; family Sabellidae; genus Sabellastarte; species Sabellastarte sp. h YS-2021. Next base: position 68,816,962 of record OZ024937.1, read on the forward strand.
CACAGTACGGAAGCTACGGAAGGCAACCGTATAGAACAACTCGAGAAGAAGGTGGACAAGCTATTAGATGTGATGGCTGAAATGGACGATAGGGTTAAGAAGCAAGAAGCGAGAGCTGATGTGAGAGATGTATCTCCTATACCTTCGGCCCATAGTTCCGTACGTGACAGCAATCACTTGTTACCTTCATTTGAAGAACTACGCTCTGATGAAAAAATACAGGCAGAAGTTCAGAGGCGACTTCACCAGTACGACAACGTTTCTCGACTAGAAAGCAGAGGTAAAGTACATGATTTTCTAAAGTCTGGTAGATATAGACAGGGCGTACATAGGGTGAAAAAAATAGTTCATTGGCCTCAAGATCATTGTTCTGTGCCTTATGGCAGCAAGCAACCTATGTACGATGACCTTAATGTGTTACAGTGGTCGCAAGGTTTCATTCAATGTGTACTTGATGAAAGCAATGATAAAATCAAAGAAAACATGCTCAAATATTTTGTAAGTGCAATGCAAGATTCTATAGAGCTGTCCTTTGTTACAACCAAGCGAGCCCACGGGCTAATACTTCAAGAAATGGAAAAAGGTTCTCTTACATGGTTGCAAGCTGACAAAATTGAAAAAATTAGGAGTAGAAATACTCAAAGAATGGTTCCTAATGGTTCAAATGCGAATGTGAAGGGTCAAAATGAAGGTGCAGAAAAGACAATGTTGTGCAAACTTTATAACAAAGGGTCCTGTAAATACCAAAATCAAACTGAGCATACAGATAAAGGTATGACGTATCAGCATTTCTGCAGTAATTGTTTTGCAAGTACGGGCAAGAAATATGAACATCCCAGGCATCAATGTCTTAGATTGAAAAGTGACAAAAAACATTCTCAAAGCGACCAGAAACTTTAGCAAATATAAAAATGTCCATATTCCTTCCAAATGCGTCAGTTCGAATGTTTACCCTTGTAAAACCAGAATCGCAATCAAAAAATTTGGTTATAATAGAGGTGCTAACATTACCATAGAAGAAAATAGTTCTGACGAGTGTGGTAAGGAAAACAATAATACGGTCAAAGGAATAGTGTTGCTTAACATTGATGCACCAGCTTTTATTCCTGGTGAAAAACTATGTTCATTTATTAACATATACGCCCCAGTATATACTGAGGAAAATATTAAAGGAAAATTGGGTAAATACACCAACAATGCAGGTTCTGTTCTTGATATATCATGTAGTAGTAAACAAGAAATAAACAGTACTGTAATTGGCGTGAATGAATTGCACAATGGTTTTTTATCTGATAGTCTTTTGGTCAACAATGCTATTATATCTACAGACGGCCCGAACCCCCTCGGGGAGGGGTGGGTGGGTGGCCACTCCTGTCAAAGCCTGAGGCAGTTTGAGTACCAGGTTGATAACCATCAAATGTCAGACGGCATTAATTATAATACTGTATGCACGTATGTATCTGGCAGGGTGAATGAACAAGAGAGTTGTATACTACATTCATACTTGTATATCAGTAATGATACAAAGGACAGGTTGATTCGTGAATGTGGTAGTAGTTCCAGCTACAGTGCTGACAATAGTATTATGCACACAGGTGGTAAAACTAATATTCATGTTGATAGTGATAATACAAATAATATCAGTAGTTTGACAATTGAAAGTTCTATTAACACGTTTTCATTTGAAAATATCAAAGAAAACATCTTGTGTAATCAGTGGGACCATAACAACGATTCAACTAAATGGTTGAAGGTCATGGGCCCCCCCTTGGTTCATATTGCTTCTCCCTTGTATATAACTATTCAAGATTTTAGTCAAGATCCACTCTTAGGTACTTTTAATTCTTGTATCTTAGACAAAGTTATAACAAATGTAAGAAATACTGTTACAGCAAATAATACGAACTATGATACATGCAGAAGGGAGACAGGGGCTGATGTTAACCAAAAATATAATAGACAATTTGGATTTTTACCTCTGAAAAATTATGTTTTCCCGGTGTACAGTAGTTCAAAGAAATTGAATACTTCTGATATGCAAAACTGGGTACGCAGTGTACATAGTGTGGTTAGAAAGTCTGGTGTATTCAATTACAAGGAAGCACGTATAACTGTCCCTTCGGGATTAAATATTCTAAATTGGCGTCGATATTTGAGTACCTATGATATACCAATACTTTTGGAATATTTACAATTTGGATTCCCACTAAATATAGATTACAATTTGTTTACGTTCAATGAAACCACTACCAACCATGCTTCAGCAAATATGTATCCCTTAGGAGTTGATAAATATTTTAAGGATGAACTGGAGTACGGGGCCATAGTGGGCCCCTTGAAGGAAAAGTTGTTTGACAAATTACATTGCTCACCCCTTATGGCAAGAAAGAAACCTGATGGAGGCGTACGCGTCATAGTGGACTTATCTTGGCCTCTGGATGGTGGAGTTAACAGTTGTGTTCCCTCAAATTATTTTGACTTTATACAATTTCAACTCAAATATCCCAGTATTGATAATGTGGTAGAGAAAATTAAACAGTTTGGCCCCACATGCAAATTGTTTAAAATTGATTTACAACGTGCTTTTCGAAATCTAAGGATTGATCCCTTTGACTATAATGTGTTAGGCCTCAGTTGGCGTAGCCAAACGTACGTAGACGTAGCGTTGCCGTTCGGATTTAAGCAAGGGGCGTCTAGCTGCCAGATGTGTACCGACGCCATAACGTACCTCATGTGGACGCAAAAACACTGGGTCATGGCCTACTTGGACGATTTTGTAGCGGTGTGTCCTCCTAGTACTGCCAATAATGCTTTCCTAACTCTTAAAAATTTGTTGGAAGACCTGGGTCTACCAATAAATTTTAAGAAAGTCGAAGAACCCAGTTCCACAATTACTTGTCTTGGAATAGAAATTAATGCTAAGGAAGGAACCCTGGCAATCCCTGATCAAAAATTAAACGATATCAAACATTTGTGTGTACAATGGCTGAATAGGCGCCACGCCAGCAGAAATCAGCTCCAAAAATTATTGGGACACTTATTATATATACATAAGTGCATTCCTCCGGCTCGACTATTTACAAATAGAATCCTGAATACCTTACGTAATGCTCCTAAGACTGGAAAAGTCATCCTACAGCCGGAATTCTTTAAAGATATTAACTGGTTTGTTACTTTCTTGGAAACTTTTAATGGTTCAGTTAAGATACATAGTGATCATCAACCAGCCAAAGTGTTATGTGTGGATGCTTCTCTAATAGCATTGGGGGCGAAGTTTGAAAATAAAGTTTATTCTCTTCCTATTCCAGACATATTAAAGCAAATGTACACTATAGTCCATTTTGAAGCAGTTAATATTTTAGTGGCATTGCGTACTTGGTCCACATTATTATATAATAATAAGTGTGTGGTTTACTGCGATAATATGGCAGTGGTAGAGTGCTTTACATCTCATAGAATACGTGATCCTTTTCTCATGGCTTGTGTAAGAACTGTGTGGTTAATTTGTGCAAAAAATAACATTAAACTTGTGGTTAAGTTTATTCCTGGACACAACAACACGTATGCGGATATATTATCCAGGTGGCATGCCTATAAGACCTGTAAAATAACAGAAGTAGAAATTCTAAATCAATGTAACTGGTATTCACCCAGTTCCCTGTATGTTATTCCAGACTTTGAAATATAACATGTACAGGGTTCACCTCCTTTATGGTGACCAGAATACTGCCTCTCCTTCATTTTGTAGGTAATCCTGTTCTCCACTGGCTGATCAGAAGGGCCTCTAAAAGAGCGGCCTCAGGTTTGAGGCCAAGAACCTTTATTGCCTACACTAGAGGATTTCAACTCTTCATCGCGTTTATGGTCTACACATCTCTACAGAAGCCCTTCGAAGATGCTACGGTTACTGCCTTCTTTGAATATCTTATCTGCAACAACCTATCTAGCCCTTCACTCCACAACTACGTGTCAATTCTGCACCACTTCTTTGGCATGTACGGATGGCCTACGACTGCTCTTCATTCAAGAAAGATCAAGCTTATGATGAAATCTGTACTGACAAACAATCCATTGAAACCTAAAGTTAAAGGTGTTCTATCTGTTACCAATTTAAAGCAATTGATATCTGTTTTAAATACTGCTGGTGAGCAGGAGGTCTTTGGGGCCTTATTTCTGGCTGGTTTCTTCGGTTTTTTTCGGTTAGCAACATTAGTTCCAAGTAAAGTCATAGATTTTGATGTAACACGGTTTCCGTTAGTCAAGGATATTATTTGGACAGCTAAAGGTTTTCAAATGATCATAAAATGTAGGAAAAATATGCAAAATGCTGATCAATTTGATGTTGTACATATTCCAAAGTTGAAGTCTGCAGATATATGTCCAGTGCTCGCTACTAGGCGTTTAATTAGGCGTTTAAAGTTAAACATGCAAGATCCATTATTTCAGGTTGAAACGAATGGCTCAAAGTTGCCAGTAACAGCTGTGCAAGTTAGGAAACTGTTGAACAAATATATAAAATTGCTAGATCTCAATCCAAAAGACTTTGGATTCCACTGTTTTCGACGTAGTGGTGCCTGCCTTGCTTTTGAACTTAATGTCCCATTTGAAAACATAAAACTCCATGGTAAATGGAGATCAGATGCAATCTGGGCCTATCTTACTAGAACTCCAAAAGCGGCAGCACAAGTCGCCTCCACTTTTGCTCAGAAAATCATATAGCTGTTTTATGTACTACCCTACTTCCTACATTCTTTGGCTTGGCATTCTATGCTTCTCAGTTACTAGTATTCTTTACATGCACCTTAACATTGACCTTGCAGGTCATATGCTTCCCCATGACCTTGACCTGAAGAAATTAAACCGTAGTTCACTTTAGCTGTTAGGTTGAGGCTCTTAGCCAAGCTAGTATATATAATCACTTGGAGTTGGGTCCTTAGCAATGGCTTGTTGTGTAACTGGCTTCATATACATTAATGTCAAGGTCAAATAGTGGGGCAAAGGTTAATATAGGTCATTACAGTTGGTAAAAGAAGGAACTATGTAACTTGAGTAACAATGTAACAGCCAGAAACTATGTTAATTCTTGGTCTTAAAACATTGTAGTTCCTTACAGTTAAACTATGGCAAGCTTAAAAGGAACTGTTGTATATACTTAACATTGGTAGTTGTAACTCAGTTAATTTTAGTAAAAGATGGTGTTTAGTAAATGTTTTAACAATGTATAACATGACTAATGTGTATTAACAATAAAGCCAAAATATGTTTAAAATAATGGAAGTTTTCATATAACTTGTACTCTCCCCCTTCCTCAGGCACTGTATTAGTGTGCGTATATAATAGCACAGGGTTTCAGTGCTGGTAGGGGGAGTTTATTATAGGTTAATGGGTAAAAAAAGAAAATAACAGATCTATTTTGAAGGTTACAGTGTGAGTGAACTTGGGTGATTGAACTAATGAATATTCATAGGTTATGTCTGGCTGGATTATAGAAAGCCTTGCCAAGAAATACTGAATTACTCTCTAGTGGTTCATGAATATTCATAATAGAATATCACATGACGTCTGGTATTGAGGTTAAATAGTCAGAAAAACATTAGAATGGTGCAATTGAACCAGAGGGGGCTTGGCTTGTAAACTAGCATATAGACTATATAAATTTCACCCAGAACCCTCCTCCCCTGTCGCTCTTATAATGCTTGTCTGTAATGTTAGGCACAGCATTCTATGCTTCTCAGTTACTAGTATTCTTTACATGCACCTTAACATTGACCTTGCAGGTCATATGCTTCCCCATGACCTTGACCTGAAGAAATTAAACCGTAGTTCACTTTAGCTGTTAGGTTGAGGCTCTTAGCCAAGCTAGTATATATAATCACTTGGAGTTGGGTCCTTAGCAATGGCTTGTTGTGTAACTGGCTTCATATACATTAATGTCAAGGTCAAATAGTGGGGCAAAGGTTAATATAGGTCATTACAGTTGGTAAAAGAAGGAACTATGTAACTTGAGTAACAATGTAACAGCCAGAAACTATGTTAATTCTTGGTCTTAAAACATTGTAGTTCCTTACAGTTAAACTATGGCAAGCTTAAAAGGAACTGTTGTATATACTTAACATTGGTAGTTGTAACTCAGTTAATTTTAGTAAAAGATGGTGTTTAGTAAATGTTTTAACAATGTATAACATGACTAATGTGTATTAACAATAAAGCCAAAGTATGTTTAAAATAATGGAAGTTTTCATATAACTTGTACTCTCCCCCTTCCTCAGGCACTGAGCCGCCCATGGCTCCCTGGAATAAGAAAATCTCGCCTTTCAGTCAATAAATTTAAATATCTGTAAAGAGGCGTTTTATACCCGTAAACATTTAAAATATAATTTGCCTTTTTTCACTAGAAAAAATATTAACATATTTAACAAAACTAACTGCAATAAATATACAAGATTACACTCACCTAAATACAATATATGTCCGCATATATATATATTTTCTTTGGATATCCAATACAGCAAATACTGAAACATTTGGTAACAAAACAACAAAATTCTGTCTGTTCACTTTGTCAAGTCATGCACTGTGCTTTAAACTCCCTTAATTTGCCAATTTGACAAAATGTTTGCACAGGAAATATACCATGTGTAGATTGACTACACTAAAGTCACATCTACTTCCACCACTGCACATATGTGTATGAATGTGTTAGGGAGAATAATTTTCAAATTGCACTCAAAGGTAATTCATCATATAAAAATCATTATTTGTACTTCCAGTTTTACAGTTGTAAATTCATTTTTCCGTTAAAACTTTTGTTTTGAATTTACATTACATATATTTACTAAAACCAACTTTTTAAAATTAGTCCTTATCAAATCAAAGTAATGTCCATGTGAATAGTGTCAACAAAATACACAAACTGACCAATTGAGACTGTTGCTATGAATCGTAACCATGGAAAACTGTTTATACCTTTCTGTCACAATCTCTATTGTTATTGTTGTTGTTCTTTGTCCTACTAGAAGCTAATGTATTCATAAAAAACATGAATTTGATATTTCTTATAATACACACCCACTATCTCTCAGATAAAATCTTCAAGTATCTTTCGATGATAATAATAAGTATATCCCAAGTCTGCTTTTACAGCTCTGTGTTTCCAGGTGAAGAGGTCCATCGGACACACATAGACACATACATCCAGCCATACAGAGCTTGTAATCTTTTCTTCTTTTTCAATACGTCAGTAGCAAAGAAAAATCACATCCAGGTAGGTCTTCCCTGAAGCTGTGACGTAGTTACTGACAACATATAGGTTGAGGTAAAATATTAGCCTTTCTCTGGGCTTATACTGTGATTATTGTTATTAGTGATGTCATTTTGACATACAGGCACCAGCAAACATGTATATGTCATGTTACGAATGGGGCAGGCTGGTAACCATGAGAGTTCAGTATTCTTGTATAAAAACAAGGCGACTGATATAGCACTATCAAAAGATTATCGAATAATGGATTATTTAAATATATTATATGATATAATCATTAAAAGCTTTATATATATATATATGTATGTCACTTGCATCAATCTGGTAGTTATGATAGTATCTCCGTCAGATGAGTATTACTTAACAAAGACAACAAAAATAACAATCGAGATTGCGACATAAATCTACAGGCAGGTTTTCATGTTTACAACAGTCTCAGTTGGGCACGTTGTGTATTTGGTTGAATTTTTTTTTCATTGATAATAGTTGATTGCTCAGAACAAGGATTACTACCACGTTTTCAAGAATCTGGAAGACTGTTATTGGTGATTTTACTATCATCAACCAATCTATATTAATATGTTCTAATGGTTTGTTGGTACTATGGCTTCCCGACACAGGGAAAACTCATCATGGTAAACTAAAAATGTAGAAAATGTGCCAGTCACTGGAGGTTCTGGGGCAGTTAGCTAGGGTTATAAGTATGAATGTGAAGATGCTAAGTTGGGAAAGCTCTAGTTGAAGAGATCGACCTCAAGATGCTACGTGAAGGATATTACTAACGGACTGTGCTAGATAAAAGGGAAACGAGTCTCAAAAATAGTAAAAGCAATTTAAATGCTATATGAGCCCTCTGTGGGATCTAGTTCAAAAAATACCTCAAAGTATTTGGCTTTTAAGCTGAACATAAATGCTTTTTTTTTTGGCTTTTGAAGATTTCCTGAATGTAAAAGACATCCTTATAATTTTTAGGACATCTATAAAATCGTTAACTGATGCATTATTACTTATTTCAAGTAGTGATGTTACAGGTCAAAGCCGTTATATGTAGTTCACATATTTTTTCTAACTTCAGAGAATATACTTTAAAGCAGTAAAACTGTTCAGTCTTAGTTTTGGGTAGATTACTTAAACTTTTTTTTACTTGGGTAAAATCTTAAGGCCTTAGCATGACTAGTAGAAAACCAGCAAAACTAGAGCACAGCATATCAAAGCAGCTATAAATAGCAGAGATGAAGTGGAGGTTTTGTTGAGACTATTTTTTCCCTTGCACAGATTGTAAAGATGTTCAATGTGAGAAAGTCATGATCTTAAGCTGTATAAAGCCGAACACAAAAGGTAAGTTTGACCCTGCTAACAAAGGTGGTGGCATTTGCTATTTATTCAAGTTGTGTACGTCTGCTCATCTCATTCGTTTGTCCATAATATAGTTCTATAGGCAGTTTCATAGAGCAGATTTTTGCAACATGTCAAAAAGCAAGGCTTGGTTGGGTCCATCAGTTTCATGGATCAAAGTTTAATTTGAAGGAAATTGTGTAAGCTGAATTCTGGCTTCTTCCCGTCATTTATCTGGTGGAGGAAGGTCATGACTAGAGAAGCCAGAAATGGGAGCCACTTTTTCCTCAGACCCTTTTTGTGTGACTGCAGTTTTAGCCCGCTTGCTAATTTTATTGTAGGATTTAATTTTTGAAGGATCACTTCTTGGGCATTGTATTACTATTCTTCTCAACATTGGTCAAATGTTCGCCTAATGCATTGAGCTGTGACAAGGTAATCTGGTTACATCATTCTGGGTGACAGGGTTTGTCGACCCCCCTCTCCCGACCCCTCAGGAACCTGACCCGGTTGTATAACCTTATGGTGTTTTTCTAATGGTGAGGAGGAGAATTTTGATCAGAAGTGTTCAAAAGAGCTGAAATGTCAATGTCAGATCCGCTAATGTCAGACTGATCAGAATCAAACACTTGTCCACTATGTCCAGAAGCCTCCAGTGATGCCATCAAAAATCCTCATCTCTGGCTAGCTGCAACTGAATGGGGATGTGGCATTCCCTTCTACCTACAGATTGCATGTACAGTCTAATAGGTCATACCTTTTTGTGATGGTGTCATGAGCTGAAATGAGATTGTGGATTATTTTAGTATGATCCACTTTGCACATTGGAAGGAAGACTTTGATACAGTTTGGAGGGATTCAGATTGGGGTATGATGCCTTCAACATATCACTGAACTCCGTTTCTTTTGGGATTACATTTTCTACAAGTTTGAAAAACCTTCTGCTACCTCTGCAAGCTGTGTTAAAGACAACATGCAGGGGCAATTGGAGATGGATATACCGGATGACTTGTTCCTCTGCATGCACCAACCAGAAATGAGATTTTTTCGGAAGTTTAAGGACAGGGTTTGTGAAGCAGAAGTAAAGCAGACCTGTAGGAGCCGCTCTGTTTCAGACTTGTGTATATGTTGGAAATATTTAACCAGTGTTCCATTTCAACTATGAACCCTAGTAATGAAATATCTCTGTTGTTAGCAAACAGTCGGGGCTTGAATAATAAGGAAAAACCTTATGATATTCTAAATTACATTAAAGAAATGAAAATTAATATAGCATGTCTCCAAGACACTCACTTAGTATAGTAAATGGAAAACATTCTCAAAAATTATTGGGAAGGGGAAGTTTTTCTCAATTGTCATCATAGTAATGCTAGAGGTGTAGCAATATTATTAAGTAATAATTTTGAATACAAATTAAAACAGAAAAAGACACTGAAGGTAATTTATTGGTCATGGATCTTGCGATTGAAGATACAAAATTTTGAATCATAAATATCTATGGCCCAAATATGGATGATGTTGACTTTTATCATAATGTTAAATATAAAATACATGAAAATGAACAGGACCATTTACTGTTATGCGGTGATCTTAACTCGACCGTGAATCCTAATTTAGACAGTCATAATTATTCGAATTTAAACAATCCTAGAGCAAGGTCAAGCATGATCAATATTATTGAAGAGGATGGACTGATTGATCTTTATAGATATCTGAACCCCAACAAAACAAGATACACTTGGCGTCACCGTAACCCTCTAAAGCAGGCTCAGCTAGATTACATTCTGATATCTGACACTATGGTTGACCTTGTTGATGTTATGGATATTAAACCCAGTTATAAATCAGATCATTCTTATCGATATCTACGACTTAGCAAAATTTAATAATGGAAAAGGGATATAGAAATTTAACACAAGATACTTAAGTGATCCTGAGTATCTTCTTAAAATAAATGATGTAATCAGGGATGAATACATTAAGTATGCAGTCCCAATCTATAATGTAACATGTATAACTGTAGATGCTTTTCCTGAAAAATCTCTTACCATCAATAGTGAAAAGTTCCTGGAGGCAATGCTGTTAAGATTAATGGGTGAAACAATTAAATATGCAAGTAAAGCTAAACAAAAAGAATGTAATAAAGAAAACCTTTAATATCTGAAATAGAAATGTTAGAGTCTAAGCCTGTTGATATCCAATCTCCTGTCCTAGAAATGAAAAAGACAGAATTGGAGGAAATTAGAAGCGAAAGGCTAAAAGGTCAATGGGTTCGATCATGTACTCATTAGAATATTGAAGGTGAAAAAACGACTGAATATTTTTGCTCCTTAGAAACAAAAAATTACCTAAGCAAAACTATTAAACGCCTAAAACAATCTGATGGTAGCTTTTTAACTAATCAAAAAGAAATTTTAGATTCAATTGCTCATTATTACCAGACTCTCTTCAAATCAAAAGATCAAAATTTATCAGAATATTGTCTTTCAGATATGTTGGGACAATACTCAGTTAACAAATTAGATATAAATGAAGCAAACACACTAGAAGGAGCTTTGACTGAAATTGAATTAGGAAAGGCACTTAAGAATATGAAACATAACAAAACCCCAGGTATAGATAGTTTTCTATCTGAATTTTATAAGGTATTCTGGAAACATTTGAAATTCTGTGTCTTAAATGCATTAAGTGATAGCATTGGCAGAGGAAAACTACCTTTGTCACTGCACCAGTGTGTTATAACATGTTTACCCAAGAAGAGGAAAAACCGTGATATGATTAAAAATTGGCGCCCACTGTCAATGCTGTCAGTCTTGTATAAACTGGCATCAGCTGCAATAGCCAATAGACTAAAACCATATCTTGATCATCTTATCTCTAAAACTCAAAATGGATTCGTTCCAGGAAGATACATTGGTGAGTGTACTCAGCTTATATATGATACAATGAGTTTTGCTGAAAAAAATAACCTTCCTGGAATGTTAATCCTTATTGACTTTGAAAAAGCATTTGACTGTTTTATGGACCTTTATCTACCAAACTTTAGAATTTCTGGGATTTGGTGAATTATTTATTAATTGGATAAAATTATTTAACACAGATGTCAAAGCTGCCATAATTTAATGTGGCTTCTTATCAAAATTTATTGATAGTGAAAGGGGCTGCCGCCAAGGTGACCCCGTTTCATTATACTTATTTATTCTTGCTGCCCAAATCCTCTCAATACTTTTCTTAAATAATCCAAATGTTAAGGGTATTTTTTGTGGAAGTACCGAGATCAAGTTCAGTCAGTTTGCTGATGACACAACATTAATACTAGATGGATCACCTCAATCACTACAGGCCGCATTTAATGTCTTAGAAATCTTTGGGTCAGTCTCAGGTCTTCGAGTTAACACTGAAAAAACCCAAGTAGTGTGGATTTGGAAGAAGAAACACTGTAATAAAAAACTGTTGAAATTAAATCTTAAGTGGGACACTACTCATATTTTAATATGTTTGGTTATCTTTTTTCTGTGGATTTGCTTGAATGTACTGAAATTAATTTTTTTCAAACAGTAGAAATTAAAAAAATTATAAATAATTGGAACAAACAATATTTAACTCCCATAGGGAAAATCACCATAATAAAGACATTCATATTGTCAAAATTAAATCATTTGCTTCATTTACTCCACATATTTTATCAATGTCCAAATTCAATACAATTATGGAAAGACATTGAGAAACTATTGGAAGAGAGGATCAGGTTAAGCATAAAATGTCTTGCTTTAATGTTGTGTTTGGGTATATAATTAAAGATCAAAATCATATACCAATAAACAGCTTAATACTTATCACTAAAAAGTATATATTTGATGCCTCTAGAGATGGCAAGAGACTGATCCTGAGGTCTTTGCAACATAGATTAAATAGGCTCTTTAGAGATGAAGAACACTGGGCACATTTATATGGAAAAGAGTCAACGTTTTCACTGGTCTGGGACAGATGGGCTTCTGTATTCTGTTAATGCCAATGTTCCACCAAAGGACTAAGCCCCGATCCTGTCTGGGACCCTTAATCGTGGACAGTCGCTGAAAAAAAGGTAAAATGAGGCAGGAATACTGAATCGGTACTGAAGCCTGGGATTAAGGTCAGATCGGTGTCAGGAAGCCTCAGGAGGCCCCAGGTGGCCCCAGACAGTCCCCAACTGTTCTGGGACTAAGAACCGACTAAGCCAGTTTTCTGGTCGGTTTGAAGCAAGATCTTGTGGTACACATACCGACTGGGTCCCAGGACGCCTCCGGTCTCCTGAGGCCTCCTCAGTCTTCACCAGACCAATGTGGCCGATTCTTGTTTTGTAATGGGACTAAGGGTCGCAGGCGGCCTGGGACAGCATAGGACTGTGTAAATTTGGTCTGAGGAGGCCTGAGGAAGCCTGGGACTGGACATTTTGTTTATGGCAGGAAAAAAGAGTCGGTTTGGGTCGGGAAAAATATCAAACATGTTTGATTTTTCTCACGGCCCCAACCAACAACTACTGACCCTGGGACTAAGCAAATTTTTGAAACGACTCCCAAAAAAACCTTAATTGGGAGCCTTAGTTGTGTGGTGGAACACCCACATTAAGTATATAGTAGTACAACAAATGTAGTATCAAAATGTGATCAAAGTGAGAGATACCTCTAATATCTGTACTATGTGATTTTCATTTTCATACTTAAGGCATTTGATATAGTTTCTCTATATTTAGAGTTTTGTTGACTGTTTTTTTTCAATATTTCTATATGAGTGACATATATATATATATGTGTATTATTTCCCTACATGAATTGGTATCACCTAGGCATAAAGATTAACAGCAATGAAGAGAATGAATTAACTGACATTATAAAACTCATTTCAGAGAGCACATCCAATCAACAGTATACTGTTTCTCATTATAAATTTTGTCAGCATAAAACTTACAATCCTGTCTATTTGTTCCAAAGTATTTGCATTTCATTTGCATCTTCTCTGATTTGTATTTTGTGTAAAAAAGAGTCACTTTATAAATTCACGGAACCTGGGCTGAAGTAAGACTATCAAATACTGGGTATCGTGCCAACTTTCCACACAACTGCAGCCCACAGCACTTTGATGTTTTACTATGTCCTTGCCATGAGAATGTGATTCACAAAACCTATTTGCAATCATCATTGCTCACGTAACTGTGTGATAAATGGATGTCAGTATCTCAACAGGAGGAACAAAACCATCTAATATCATCTTTGACGGCTTATTGGGTGCAGAAATGAGTGTATTCCAACTTTAAAATAAACTGCTCCACAGCCTCCATTATCAGATGCCCCACAGCATAGTTCTGGCTGTATAGAAGTAATATTTAGTCAGTCAGTAAATTATATAATACCCATTGGTATCTTCTATATAAAGCATCTGATGTACAAACCTATAAATTAAGACCTATCTTAAGTTTTTATTCTTTGGTACCCCTTATTATGGATAATCGGTGTCAATATATTGATAACTATGTAACCTCCTAATATGTTATATACACCACTATAAAGCTATTTTATAGACATTTTACTGACTACCTTCGCTTCCTGAAGGCGAGAAGCTAAGGTATTGTAAACGAGTCTGTTTGTCTGTCTGTCTGTGCACATACTAAATTCTAAGTAACTCGAATCAGTTGAATCAGAGGGTACATTTAATACAAGGTAGTGTTCTATCCGGAGCTTGATCCTCCTTATAGATGACCTGGATCCGTATATTGGTCACAAATCCAGAATTATTTATGATGTCTGTTGGCACTCCCCACTGCCGGTTGACACCACAAGTGCATATATCAAAAGTTCAAAATTGTTGGAATTTGTATACTTGGTATCCCATCAATGTTGATATGCTACACTGCTGAAATAACCCTTGTGCTGTATATGTTTATACATTTTATCAGTCCTATGAATTTGGATTGTATATATGTGTGTTATCTCATGAAGAATTTTGAAAAATAACTATTTCTCGGATGTCAACTTTGGCTGTACATTTAACATTGTTAAATACTCCAGGCTTACCTGTCCCATGTATATATTTCCAGCAGCCTGTTCCGTGCACAATATGTATTGTGGCGTCACAATGGCAGTATTTTACACAGCAATAACTGGCAAATATTGTTTCTGTAACGTGAAATTGTAATGTTGATGTGAATGGCAATACTATCATCAATACGTCTAATCCTACTACAATAAGTCAACTTGTATTCACCTTTTCATATGATTGTATCAAAATGTTAAAAATTGTATAGGTTGAGGGTCCAAAGTCCTGGTAAATTTCAGTATGTAGGGATTGGTTCAACTAATACCCAGGAAAAAAACTTGCAATTCTTACGCCAATCCCAAGGGTAAGGTTGCATTTGCATTGTCCAGCCTGGTTTTTTTATGTAAATTGTTCACACCTCTATATTTTATCCTCAAACATGAAACCATACCTTTAATAAAATGATTTTTCTTGACTACTGTGACCTGTAATATGTGTAAAGTGCAACGTTAAACCAAAAATAAATCAATAAAAATCTTTGTTTTGGAATGGAGGCCACTGTTTGGGTGGTGTCGGTCTAACATAGCTGGATGCATGCTCTGGAATTCCACTGATTCACTAATGAGATTGCCAAGTAGGCACACATGGGTTAGCTGCTTGGTACTTTCTTTTTCAATTCCATGTCATGTATCTTATAAACCTTCATTCTAAAACAATTGAACCATTGCCTTAAAATTACATAAATCTTTTACCAATTATAACTTGCATGTC
Organism: Sabellastarte sp. h YS-2021; assembly: GCA_964017235.1. Taxonomy (NCBI): domain Eukaryota; kingdom Metazoa; phylum Annelida; class Polychaeta; order Sabellida; family Sabellidae; genus Sabellastarte; species Sabellastarte sp. h YS-2021. The sequence goes on from OZ024937.1 coordinate 68,832,341, forward strand.
AAACAAAAAAGCTAGTCTGGCCTAGTGGGTAACACATCCTCCTAGGAACACAGAGGATGTTGGTTCAAACCAAAGTAAGGTAGAACATAGTGGCTCGGCAGACCACATAAAATCGAGGTTCGGATTATTTTGTCATATCCCTACTGGCAGGCTAAAGAAGATCAAGGACATTGATCAACGGTCAAAATTTGAACCTATGTCTTTGAGGGGAATGTCAGTCACTTGTACTTGTGACTGTACTGGTGAAGTCGATGGTCAAATAGCACTTTGATTCCTGCAGTAAAAGGAGATATTGCACTCAATATATCATCTGGGGGAGAGAATCCTGTAATAATCCAGCTCATTTTTGCAAGAGTTTTTATATATATATTTTCCATTTTTTTTTTAATTTTGTAATACCTCCTTAGGCAGTTGCTATAATTGATCATATTTAAAAATAGGAAACTGACAAAAATGTGAAAAGAAAAGTTGTATGTCTAAATAGATTAGTCTTACGGTCAAAACAAAAGTCTGACAGTAACAAATCATAAAACAATAACTGAAGCTAGTGCAATGATCCTTATGCAATGACCCTTGTACAGTCCTCAGGACAGGAGAAACCGATAACATATCCTGCCTTTTGATAGGGTCTCTTTTATCCAGTTTTGTAGAAGAGTGTAGACAGGTAGTAATAACACAATTAAGGTAAAGTATTGACCCATTAATTGGGGTGTTCAGCTGGAACCACCTCTCCCTGACTGTAAGGTTGTGTTTGTTTACAGTGTCTCTTAGAGTGGTGTAGGGGTTCCCAGCATTACTTTGAGGATCGGTTCCTCTAAATTCTCTCACATTACCTCAACTAAAAAAACTCCATTGGCTCCCAGTCAGGTACTGGGTACAATTTAAAATTGGTCTCATTACATACAAAATTCTCAATCAAGGTCAACCAGTTTACCTAAGAGAATTACTTCACCCCTACACCTCTTTCAGAAATACAAGGCGAAGCATCACCAAACTCAAGTTCCTTCAAACCCCCATTTTGACCATAGAGTTCACAAATCAATCAACATTTCTCTAATTCCTTCAGTCACAATGCCCCAGACCTTTGGAACTCTTTCCCATTTCATGTAGGAAACAGTCTCTCTGTTGCATCCTTTAGGAAACACCTCAAAACCACTTCCTCAACTCTAGTTTCCTAACTTAGTCTTCTTCCCTCATTTTCACACCCACAACTCGGGATTACTGACCCTGAATCGCCATTAACGCTCCCTATGATAATGATTTTGTTTAACTAGCACACTGAGTTCCCCTTTGTGGGGAAGATATTGCACCTGCAAAGCAGTAGATTAGATTAAATTAGATTAGATTAAATATGTTGGATATTTCAGCGACACTCCAAGATTCTTCATCCTAACCCTGATCTGCGAACAAAGTCTTGCAATTAAACCCTCTTACGATTCTGTTACATCCCATTGTATGCACACGTAAGTGTGCTACAAATATTGTTGAAAAATATGAGTGAAGCCTGATAGTGGGGTAGTAGAGATAAGCAAGTGCAAATCAGGTGAATAGTCCCAACAAGAGTGTCACATCTTGAATATCCAAGAACAGACTGTGACTAGCTACAGGCCGCACAGTGGGTTTATATACATGCAAGGTACACGAGTGTATGATATGACATGAGCGAACTCTGTAAGTAAATGGGGAGAACCTACAACACTAGCAAGAAGAATGCACACACCCAAGTCTCTCATATATTACCCTTGAGACATGAATGCACTGTGTGCATGCAGAAAATGATGTTCTGATGATAAAACCGCTCGTGTAGCTTTAGTGTCACTTACAAATCGGCTTCATCCTACTCTCTTCCAGAACAGTTTTATTGACATACCATCTTATTGTTACAAGTTATGGTACATCTGTTTACCTCCAGGGCTTGTTCTAACACTTTTATAGTAGATCATGCGTGCTGAAAAACAGTTGTTGTCACTTTAATGTCCTTCCTGACTTCAAATTTTACCTTTACAGTTACCCTGATTCAAGCCCTGCATTCCCGACCCTCTAGTCCATTGGGGCCGGTTCCAGTGACACACCCCCATAACATAAGTCATATCCCAGTTAATGTAAATTGTAATTACTTTTAGATATGAAAAGATAGGTCGTGAGTGAGAGATGCATGGTTTTAAAAATGGGAAAAAAATCTACAATTTCTGTAAATTCACTCTCGACTTTCGCGAGTGGAGAGCTAAGCTGTATGATCAATAACATTGTGCCAAGAACTATATTATCAGGGTATTTGGAACACTGAGAAAGTGAAAACTGGAGCATTGCAATCTTTGCATGGGATAAAATGCTTGAGATAGTTTATGACTTATACGAGTAGAGCTTAGTGCAAATAGACTACTGTTATATACCAAAACCAGGCCATTGTTCACCTGCTTCAAGAACAATACAGGGAAAACATTAATTTCTTTTGTTCTGACATATAGGCTGTACAATGTTCACATTTCTTCGATGCGACACATCAATCTGCTCACAATTGGTAATAATGTCTTTAACCCTTTCACTCTCTACTACCACCAGTCTTAAGCTGTTATGTGTACTAATACATTCCTTCAGCCATACAAAAGCGGTTACGTGTACATGTACACCACATCAATGCTGATATAATTAGATGTATTTGATCCAAGATTGATAATACATTCTTTAGCTGTGAATTTTGTTCATAAATCTACATCAGAGGATTATGTATGTTTGGTTAAACTATGAGTGTGGCAAATATGAAAGTTTTTGTTGATTTCATTAAATTGGTATATGCCTGAAGTTAACAGAATAAACCACATAGTGGGCTGGATGTAAATTGTTACATACTCAAACCTATATTTTGACAATGTGCTTGCATACGCATGTCACCACGATAAAGAAATAAACTAAATCAAGTAAACCCCAGCCATAATAACTCAATTTAAACCCTATCCAGTCAAGCATAATATCATGAATATGATGAATTGCAAGCTTTAAGTTGATTGGCCAATTCAGGAAGTTTCTGTATAAAAGACAGTTGTGCATTGTTCAGTATTAATGCGCATTTTCATCAAGAGAAACTCATTTTTAAATAAACAAAACATGTGCAAAATCAATTAATTTCCGGTAGGAGCTATAGACTGGAGAAAGATGAACCCTGCATAAGGAAAGTCTCGAACATAAGCTATATATCAGCAGGGTTATTGGCAGACACCCGGATATGATTACACAGAGAAACTTGAAGTTGATGCTATATTCTTGGTATAGTTATACCTTTACATAACCGTTACTTGATTGTGTATTAGGAATTGGTTTACTTAAATAATCCTTTATTGTTATTTTCGTTTTGAGTGAATATACACATATATAGCAAGCCATATCACCATTACTTAGAGTGCAGTGATGCCTTTGTAACCAATTTGTGATATTACAAAGAATTGCTCAGGGTGAAAACTACTACAGGATCACTATTGCTTACTTCTGGTGTTGTAGCTTGATAATACATCAAAAGATATTGGTTGGATAAAAACAGTGGCATAATGTGCATTTCACCTGATTGTTGTAATCAACACTATCAAATATGTTCATGTAGGAGGATCACTTTACTAACTTTTGATATTACAAGGAAATGCTAAGGGCAAACCTTTTACTTTTGTCTTATTTTATACATTCATTATATGTCTGATTATATGCATGTTTGTTGAAGTAACAACAGCACATGTACAAATGTAAAAGTGTATATATTGCCCTGCGGTCCAAAATCTAATAATCTTGATGGATGCTCAAATATCAGAGATTTAGGTATGTCTATGTGTACCAGAATGTAATCTTTGTACATAAGCTTGAAAGAAAGTCCAACAGGAACACAAAATATGTCGGCTTTCTATTCATTTTAATATGTCATTTAAGCAAGGTGCAGCTTTTAGAAATGAAGAAAATGCATTTTAATGCAGATTTAACATAATTAAACATGACAGAAACAATTTACAATCAACATTTAATCCCATCACCATTTTCAAGGGAAATCTGAAATATGGACGTTACTTATGTAAGAGATAAATGTCTTATAACAAGTGTTATACAAAACTACAGCTTTAGCCAACTGAATTTTAACAGCAGTCACTTCCTACATTGCATTTAGTGGAGCACTATCAGATTTTATCAGATTTCGGACCCTAGGGCAATACCCAAATCTGCTAGATTGGCCTATCCTCCGGTAGAAACTCCGATTGGACTTTCTACCATGTTTATCTTGGTAGAAAGTCCAATCTACCGGTAGAATCTGAAATTCTACCAGATTGGACTTTCTACCATGACATATATCTAATCTTTGATATATGTTTGTGTATAAATAATTTTATTCTATGTTAAGTCCATGTTTTTTATATTGTAGAACATCTAATTACTTTTACTATTGCATTTGGGTAGCCAAAAACACTTTATTGTATATTTATTTTGTATGTTAATTTTGCATTATGACATGAAACCAGAAAAAAAACATATACCGGGTATATCCTAATATATTATACAGAAGGATCCCCTATAACAACGTACAAGGATGATGCCATGCTAAACAATACCTCACACAAAGCTTTGAATTCACATTGAGTTGTACACCTTATTATTACAAATAAAAGTCCTTCTTGTACTACGCATGATACAAAAACACAAACTTAAGGTTATGTAAACAATGCCAGTATTTCCCTGGAAATCATCTCCGTGTGCTGATGATATAATCTTGACAACTTATCTTCTGCCAGAAAGAGCTTGACGTCAGAGGCATGATTCAGAAGTGTATATTCTGGACGTCACAAACACTTAGCCAGATCATTTGCTGCTTGTGTTTATTGTGCTGTCAGTCACAAACTCAAGGAAGAAACCTCCAGGTACTGACGAGGTAGGCGTGGCGCCAGTGTTCCCCTATAATTGTTGAACTTTGCAGGTTTTGCTTCAACTTTGACAGCTTATTATTGGAGATTACAGATTGCCACCAGACTGCAATGTTGGCTGCCTCAATACAAATCACTGCTCTGTGTGAGCAGCCATTTATCCCAAGCAGTCATTGAAATAACATGAACACAGCTACCTTAAATCCTAAAGTGGAGAGGTCATAGAGCACTCAAATCACATATTTTTTCATGGAATTGATATACATATCAAAGTGATAACACCAATGTGATTATAATTGTTCATGGAAGATTTCACTGTGGTATTGGCCTTTGTAGATAACACCCTTAAATGTGCCACAAACTGAAATATAACAGGATTTCTGTTTGGGAATGAAAACCTTGCCCTTTATACCGCTTTCACACTACAGGCGGTATCACCCACGGCAACCCACATTTGGTGAAACATCCCTGTCCTTGGATCGCCGTCTGATCACCTTGCGAGTCAGTGGCAAACAGTCCATTACCTTGAGAGTCCTATGGAAGTTTTAGACTGTTTAGAATTTCGACCTCTGATTGGGTACTGTGGGCATGCGCAAATAATTTTGCGCGTGTGCGGATGAATTTCTGACTACGATAACTGAAGGTGTGGTCCACGGGGGACATTAGGTTGTGATTCGGTCATCTTTCAGTGTAATACAGTGACATAAGGTGAGTCAAGGTATTGGTCGTTTAATCTGATAGCTACCAAAGGTGAGTTGAGTTGCTTCACAGTGACCAACGTTTGTAGTACTGTCATACTACTGTTATGGATGGTTAAAAACCGTGTCCAATCAGTGGCTGTCTGCCTGTAGTGTGAACAATTCGGACAAAATGGGGCGATCTGGGGGCAGCTCTGACTTACATGTAATTACCTTACCCAAGGGTAAGTTGTCTATGGCCCGCCAGTCCAGTTTTAAGTTGAAGCCCTGAGGTCAAAATCTCTTTTTATAAGATCATCAAAACTGCTCACCTAAATTAGACACATGTTACATACCTTTACACATAAAGTTATGTGAAAGTAAAGAGGCGATAATTTATCAACTGGTTATCAAAGTTCAAAGATCAGGTTTTACGTCCCCATCGGCCTTCAACAGCCAGGGTCATATTGGAACAGGTCCTCAGCATTGCCACTTGTGGGAGTCGAACCCACACAGAGGTGACAGCCTGTGATAAGATGCCAAACTTACTAACCACTGGGCCACTGAGGACCTCTCACGTCTGGTTATCAATATGCATGCTTTATATTAAATGAATGTGTAGTATTTCTCAGATATTACAGAAAATGAACCTAATATAAGAATATAAATAGTCACGTGATACACTGTAGATGTCTTGGCCAACTACAATAACAAATATACAAAGTATCCCCCTTTGAACTGACTCCTGTGATAATGCAATAATACAAGACATTAGATGTAATACTACAAATATACGTCAAATGTAGCTGGAAAGTGTTGCACATTCACAAAACAAATAGATTTCCACTGTTGGTCAGTTCCTACTAAATATTTAGGTTAAAATGGATTGAAAATTGCACCTGGTATATCACAAATTATTAGTCAAATTAGTCATAATTAAATTGTTTGTTAGCAATATTTCAAAATCTCATGGCATGGTCCTTCTCAAAGAGGATTACGGTCTGGATCCAAACATGGACTACAGAATTTTAGGGATTTTGTTGATAATTGTTCATAACTCAAAAAAACTTGCAAATTTCCAAAAAGATGGAGCCTGAAAATGAACACAAAATGTGAAACAAGCAGAAAAATAAGGATAGACTGGTATCTCAATGCCTTATCTATACTTCTTTTGAAACCTCAAACTATCCTAAGAGGGGGAAGAAGTGTATCAGTTTCTTGTTGTTTGTACCACTGTACTTTAATACCCAGAATAAATATTTCTAAACCTATAGACAAAGTCCAATTGACTATTGACCTGTGGTAAGGAGCTCACCTTCACCCCACTGCGTAGAGGGGATCAGTCAATATTGACTCTAAGCAAATTCTATTATCGTAGATTGATCTGGCTTCCTTGTTGTTTGTCCATCATCGAATCACATCAATAATGGGGAATTAGCAGAACAGTAATTGTCAGCATAACGTGTTTTCTGTGGTTTACTAAAAGCTGAGCTGCTTAACTAATTATCTAAAGTCTATTGTGGGTTCATTAAGTGATTATATGGTCATTAGGAGAAACATTGACGCTGAGTCTCTGTAGTATTACTGCTTGTGCGTACTTTGGAAAACTAGATATTTAACATGTAAACTGCAATCAGAATATTAATTGTAGCAAGAAGTTTAAACTTTAAATATGTGCTAGGTGCCCTTTACTTATACATTAAATCAAACATAATAAAGTGGGTATTATGTGTAACCTCGTTTAATTTTGATAATTTTGCCATTACTATTGAACAACATAGGTTCAAATGTAATTTCCAGCATGCCAGATATATGAATAACAAAAAAACATTTTCCAAAAAGTAGTACAAAGGGGCCAACAGTGATCCTGGTTCTCTTTGAGTGTGATATATGTTCTCGTTGTTGTGCACCATCAGATGTGGCACATGCATCAGCATGTGAAAACCTCATACTGGTATGTTTATTTATTTGGGGTTTTACGTCGCTTTCAACACTGTACAGGTCATATCACGGCGGGTAGTTGGAAGGGCAGAGGAAACCAGTACATACAGTTGGTCAAGGTTCTGTACTGTAAACTGCCGATCAACGGCAAGCAACTACCAGCTTGCCCACTTGAGGTAGAGCCGTGAACCGAACCCCAGCCTCAAAGGTGGGAGGCGAGAGTGTTACCACTCTGCCATTGTGGCCCCTCTCATACTGGTATGAAACAATGCAAACCAATCTGATGATGAAGTTGGAACCTATATGACATACTTTTCCCGTAAAACCTAGAAACAGTATTTATATGAAACGGCTTATATTTGAAGGCATCTCCAACATTTATGGGATTGCTAGGTGTCACCATCAAATACAAAAAATGTCAAAATTAAAATCATGATAATTTTCTTCTGCATGAATTTACCATTTACCAGAGTATCTGATCAAATTTGATCTTTTTTGCTGTGTACAGACCTAAAGTTTATATAGAGAAAGAGTTGATTATGTAAATTTGGAAAATATGGGGACAATGTAACCAATGTATATATGTTGGCAATATTAAATGCTTCAACTAACACACATATCCCAGACTTGCAAAAACTGTAACAACCAACTGAAAGGTCGTCTTTCAAACAGGTTACAGTTTTGTGATGTTTGTAAAGCAATGAATTCATATTGACCATTTCTGAGAAAGCCCGACCAAGGTTGGTTAGTTGGAAGTACAAAGAAATCCAAGTAAACAACTTCTATACACATAAATTTGTATTGGGGTTATTTCCTGAAACAAACCACTAACCTGCCCTGATCAATCATCTCTTAATGATTTACACATCAAACTCTAATTTGTGCATGTAGCCATTGAAGATTATTGTTTCTTTTCCCTCCAGCTGGAAAGTTCCAGTAATTCAACCAGAAGAATGTTTGTGTTGTTTTTCTACATAGGTGTCTGAACATGTGGAATCAAAAGTATGAAAGAATAGAACCAGCCAATTTCATTGGACCAGAAACTTTCCCAATCATGTCACTCCTCACAATATACTTTATAGAAGTTGTAGTTTTCCTTACGCCAAACCCCTTGATAGTAACATTATTATTGTTGTTGGCTTTTATACTCAACATAATATCCTATTCTATGTAATATTTGATCCATCTTAATGCTCAGGTACAGACCAATTACCACTGACCGTTTATTGTAGGAAAGAATTAGTGTCAGCTATGACTGTTTCTCAACGGCACCACTCTGTACTCAGCTTTTCCCTGCAACTTATATTGCCAGAATTTATTTCCACATAGAAATGCGAGGGTTGCTAATGACTACTAACCCTTCACCCTGGATTACCTCCAGTAAATATATGAACCAGTTGTAAAATCTTTGATTTTCTCGAATACTTAAGACTAGTAGCTTTAGGGTAAATATGCATTTCTAGCTGATTTTATATTGTTACAGCACATATATGCCAGATTTGGCTCCACAACGAATTAAACATATTTCTTTTAGAGTCAGTTTCATGTATTATTATTAGATTTTTGATATTATTATTAGATATTGGAAAGTCACATTAATGTTACTGTGATATTGTTTGATGTCAAGATTTAACATCTAAACATGTGCACAACAGAATAAGGAAATTCTAATCTAATGTAGAGTTTTATAGCGCTTAATCTCCATAAATGACAGACTCTAAGGCACATCTGAACAAAAAGCAAGGAAACAAGCGTTCATCCAATGGCATAGCCAGGTGATACCAATTAGATATGGGGAGGACAGGGAGGCTATGGTGGATAGGCTTTTGAAAACAGATAAGTTTTGATCTTTTACCTGAATGAGGTAACTGATGTTGCAGGGAGTTCATTCCAGATCTTAGGAGCGTCAAAGACAAAATTTTGTACTGACGTAAAGACTGATGTGTGGAATGGAGGAAGATATTGACAATCAGGTGACTACGTCTGGTACTACAGGAGCAACTGCTGAGAGACAAGAACGGATCAAAATAGGGAGGAGAACCACTATGTAAACATTTATAAACCAGTGTTGAAGCTTGGAACACACAGTGGTACTTAACAGGTAACCAGTAGAGTTTCTTTAGGATGGGTGCAACATGAGCATACTTTCTATGATTTGTGACAATACGAGCAAGGGTATTCTGAACACTCTGCAATTTGTGCTGATTTGAAACATGACAAACCTTTAAACAGAGAGTTACAATAGTCCAAACGACTACTAACCAAAGCATTTACAGCAAGGACCGGCACTTCAGGAGTAAAATACTGTCTATGAAGGTGACGCATTTGGAGAAATCACTCTTTGCAAGTCTTCTTGACATGTTCAGAGACGGAAAATTCTGCATCAAACTACACACCTAGGTTCTTGTCAAAGTCATATATGTCAGGAATAAGTTATAACACAGTGTGGCCTGGTTGTTGTACTAATTTGAAATTAGCCACAAACTTTCTCACGTAGGGCTCTACGCCCCATTCACATTAACAGGTGGTACATCCCACAGTTACAGGTTTTCTGAGGTGGCAGAACCTCCTCCAAGAATGTCTCATATCTTCCAAGCATTTGCACTACAGGCTGTATTCCCCTTGGTTGTCCACGTTTGGTAAAACATCCCTGTCCTTCAACTGCGACCTAGTGACACCATGGCAAAACGTTCATTTACCTCCACTTGTCTTCTGTTGTCATGTAACACTGAAAAAGGACCGTGTTGCAATCTTATATACATTGTGGACTACACCTTCAGTTACCGTAGCAAGAAATTCATCTGCACATGCTCAGATTCGTCTGCGCATGGCCACAGTATTCAGAGTCACAACTTTTAAACATTTAAAAATTTCCGTAGGACGCACAAGGTAATTGGCATTTTCTCACTGTGCCACAAGGTGGCATACTAACCTCAGATGGTTGTTTTGACAGGGATGTTTTACTGAACGCAGACTACAACCTGTAGTGTGAATGGGTGTGAATAACTCTTGAAAGGCAGGGGACATTTTCAGATGGCAAGCATTTCAGAGAAAAGAAGTAGTTTGGTTTCAGGTAATATATCAGCATCAGTAACCCATATAATCAATGCTTGTTTCTGGTTCCTGTGCCACTTTGATTTCCCAAATTTTGTTGCAGGTTTACCTCCTTAATTACTGTTAGCTCACATTTAAATTTTTGAATGAAGGTGGACACAACAGTGTAAAATATCCTGTCTAAGGGTGCAATCTTCATGACCCTATCAGAGATCTAGTCATAGAGCTTCAGCTTCTGTCTCCATATCCTAAAGGGCAGGCCATGGAGTAATGGCTAAAACTAGGTAGTATATTTGATCAGTTATCAATTGTTACTATTTGTAAGCGTATCACAGATGTGTGAGTGGTTTATCACACCTACCTACTGATTTCAAGATGCATTTGTACAACATTTAAACTATATTATCAGTAATGTTTATACAGTGTATTACTTTTTAAATTATAATAAAATATTATTCTATCAAAATGAAATTGTAATAATTAATAGGTTTTACTATTGCCCTATACTTAAAATATAACACAAGTAACTACATTTATAAACTGAATGGCATTATTGATAGATATTTAATAGAATCATACTGAATTTGGGGGATCAGAAGTGAAGTCCCAGTGGGACTGAGGGCACAATATATTACTGATGCATTAACAGAGCACATCTACCCAGGGGCCTGGTTATCTGCAGTAGGTCAAACCTCGCCAAGGGACTAACCTTTTTGTGGCTTACGAATGAGGCTGATTATGGGGAGTTTTATCATTACTCATTTCCATTGAATTGTACACAAGCTAGCCAGCTATGTAGCTTCAGCTTGGTAAAGGTTTATGACAAAATTATCCGAGTGATGTATATATATATTTTTTTAATTTTATCATGATTTAAACATTTAAAATGTACTTCACAAATGTTATTTACATTAATCATGTATCATGAATAAATCTATATTTACATGCAAAATGTAAAAAATTAGCCCTGCAATGTATCTGTAGTAAAAAGCACTAGTGAATCTTTCATTTTTTATTTGATACTTCCAGCCATTTCAGGATTGATCTTGATGCCTCAAAATGAGCAAAGTAAATCATGTTTGTGAAGTATCTTTTTAAATGTTTATATCACTATGCAATGCTATCTATACCCTTCTACTGGTACATGCTATAACATATTTGAATCTTACATGGCTGTACAATTTATTTATAAATGTATCAGTACCCGTTTACACGAAAATCAGCCAAATATATTTACAGTAATGGGTGTTCGAGGGATTTATTTCTCGGTCTCAATTGCCTGACAATTATATCAAATACACTACATGGTGCAGCACAAATTCCTTCGAATATACTTTGATATAACTATACTCAGAAAGGCAACTAATATATATTTGCACTACTGATATTTTAAAATGATATGGACATTATAAGAAAACTTTTAAAAAGCTGATATTTTATTTATTTTCTTTGTACCTTTCAAGACAAATTTCTCGACTAATACTTTTGTAATTATTTAATTCATTGAATCTCACTGAGCTTATCTTTATACAAGAATATATGCAATGTTTCAGATGCGACAGTAAAATCAGACAATACGTTTCACGTTGTTGTACACATTTATTTTCATTATATTTTATGGGAATGAGCCATTGTCTTGCCCGCCTTTAGAACAGCCAAATGATTTTATGTAAACAGATTAACCAGGAAGAAAGTACTGCTTTGATCTGTAACTATGCTGTATGTCTTCACAGCAAAAACATCTCTGGTTATTGATATGTGATAGAGCCAAGCCCTTTGATAAATAGACCCAACCAACCAGAACTCTACAATAGCTATGGAATTGTTAATCAATAACATCACCCTTGTAAGATCCCAGACATCCCTTCTCATCTTTGACTCCCCCCCAACCTCTGAAAAAATCACCCTAACACCTTCTTGCACTGATGAGAATGGAGTCATTAAAGGGAGTCATTTAGCAATTTATAAATGGCCAGGCGGTTAACAAGTTTGATAATTTAATCACTTGGTTCTGATTACTGTGGTTGTGGGTTTGAGTCCAGCTCCACGTGTGGATTTCAGTTAATATAAATAAAAAAGTCAAATGTCAAAACAACAGAGGAAACAGATGACAAATGCATTTAGAAAGACTAGAAGGACAACCTTTGACTATGTAGAGCCAAAAACACAGCAATGTTTTAGATGTGTGCAACCATAGCTGTCAACAATTCTATACATCTGGTGTGACCTTTTTAACAAATACTAAATCAAACTGGTTACAAACTAGTTACTGTAAAAGGAATAGTGCTTTAGATTTTTAAGACACACACATATCAGGGCAGGGTGTATCGGGGCATCTTATCTTAATCAGAGAAACAGATAAATAAACAAAGAAATATTGTATGAAAAAATTGCTTGATTTACCACTTTGCCTGTAGACAGAAAAAAACCCCAAAAGAAATGTTACTTCAAAATACTATTCTTTGGTAAGTATACCTGCAGCATGGATACATGGTGTTTCATAATCTTTCGTCCATGATGCAAAAAGGGAGTAAAAATCCAATCAATCTTGTGCCAGTACATGGAGGGTTGAGGATCATTTCCTCTTCATCCTCACAACACCCAATTACAAGGTCTCCAGCCACCTCCGATTATCAAAGTGTGGCCACAACTACCAGGCAATTTCATGCTGTTTTTCTCATTTCAAACAGAGAAAAACACTCTTGTAATTTGCACTTTATTTACTTTATTGACAAAGAAACAAAAAAAGGAGTTACTCCAGTCTGGTGTTTCAATAACGCTTTTTATTAGTTTTAAGCACGAGAGGTCGAAACAGCATTGTAGATAATCTTAAACTGCTGCTAATCTTATGAAAATATAAATATACTTGTCAATGTAACTGCATAGATTTGCTCATATCTGGACATTGTATTCATAATTGTACATTGTAATGCATATGTGTTCTTCTCAAAGGATTGTCATGGACCAAATTTCCACAATTCCACCAAATACCTTTTTGCTTCAAAACAGTTCCTGTGTAATAGCAATAAAATTTTTCTTGTGACTCATAATGCTCTACTCTAACATACTCTATTCAATAGTTTAGTGGTAAATAAATTTATACTTAATGGTCTTAATGTAAGTGTCTAATGGGTAATGCAAATAGCTAAAGTCATATTAATATAAGTCATATTATACTGGAGCTGGACTGTAAATGAGCAGGAGAGGACAATATGTGACAATGATAAGACAGGAAGTGAACAGGATTAGTCTAGAAGTAACTAGGATAAGACGGGAAGTGATTAAGACAAGACTGGAAGCAATTATTACAAGGCAGTTTCCTTATGGGCAGAGCCCACAAGAGTCATGATGAATAGTCATGATGGGGCAGTGAAATACCAACATGTAAAACCGGGAAACCTTCACTGACCCTAACCGACAATGTAAACAATGCGAACTGTCACTAGAGTCAGGGATGGTCAGCTCCAGTGGAACACCCTGGTTATATGTTCCTATGAACTGACTCAAACCTATCACCAAAAACTGTGAGACTTTAGTGATTAAATACCGTCAGTGTTGTAACCATATAAAACTCATTTTAAAACTGCTTAAATATTATTTAAAATGAACAGCAGCAGCCATGGTTTTGTGTTCTGGTACAATTCCAGCTTTGGTTTCAATTTCATGGAAAAAGTAGTCATATGGAGTAAGAAATGTGAATTAACTAGTGAGAAAACCCTGATTCCTTAACTTGTGGGAAATACTTTACAAAGTTGTGATATTTCTGACTGCATCAGATCACTGCTTTCCCCTGAAATGAGTACAAATTGTGGTTATTTTGTTATACCTGTAAAACGTGTTGAAAATGATGAAACTCATATTTCTTAATCTAATGCTCCCTTACCAGCATGTAACTTATTAGCCATAAGAGTAAATCAGACATGACAGTTAGTGGCAATTTGCACTAGTTCAGAAATCACCCCACTCAAGAATGGATGGGGATTTGGAAGTAGCCAGGCACCAGGTTCACAAGCAATCCTCGTCGTAACTTCATGCTTACAATGGTAACATATGTGACTTTATTTTCAAACTGAATGTTTTCTATAGGAGAGGGTTGATATGTCAGGTGAAATGTTGGATGGTTCAAATCCTTTATTGTGACTACATTAAGCACCTCCATCCAACAAGTCCTTTATGTCTCATTGTGTATTTATTTATTTATTTTCGGTTTTACATCGCTTTCAACACTGTACAGGTCATATCACGACGGGGAGTTGGAAGGGCAGAGGAAACCAGTACATACAGTTGGTCAAGGTTCTGCACTATAAACTGCCAACCAACGGCAAGCAACTACCAGCTTTCCCACTTGAGGTCGTACTGGGAACTGAACCCTGGCCTCAGAGGTGGGAGGTGAGAGTGTTACCTCTCTGCCACCATGGTCCTGTCTCATTGTGTAAAATGGATTATAAAAGATCCAAGCTGTGTAGCCCCAATGCCAACGAGGTTGCTGTGGCAAGGCAAAGTGTTGTTTTAAATGAAAAGTCCCCAAATGATTGACAAAAGAAATTCTAAACGATGCATTGACACTTTCACATGGATTTTATCCAGAGCAATAGGAATCCAGGTGTCAGTGCCATAAATTGGTCTTCTAACAGCCAGTGGTGTAACCTTCCATTTTCAATTTTATATGCAAAATTTAATCAACCGTGCATATGTCAAATAATGCAACAGTGATTGAACTGGCAAAGAGATACCATCAGAATACTGAAAGAGATTATTCACGAGTTTGAGCCTTACGCAAGACTAAGAACAGGGTGGTTCCTCCATCAATTTTCCTCTGGTCTAGTCTGAAATAGGATAAGTATGTGGCAACTGGCTGTGGAAAATTCAATTACTTTTGGAGGACTGTCAAACAAGCATAGTGAGATCTTTTCGAAGATGGTTATAGACAGAACACCTTATGCAAAACCATCTTTAGATTCTTGCCTTTATATAGTAATCCCATCAAGTTGCAACCATGGAGTTTAAAGGTATGGCACCATTGTTTTTTTTTTCAATTGAATTGCCTTAAAAGGTGGCTTTGTAGGATTCATTTGTAAGAAATGAACTACAAAGGCTAATCCCCTAAAGTAATCTTGTTTTATGTCTCCCCGAGTGAACCTGCCTTAATGATGCCGTTCTTGATTGGCTGCTTAATAAAAAGACCACTTTACGAGCATTTTTGCTTTTCAAAATATAAATAAATAAAAAAAATCATAGATACTTTCATTATAGCAGTTTGTTAATCTTTCATTGTTTTTATTTTAAAGATTATTCTAAAAATTTATTGCAGCATTCTAGATTATTTATCTTGAAGGACGTTCTACAGGTCTTGTATGGGGGAGGCTTACAATTACATTGGTTATCTTGGTATTTTTGTCTTAATACCTGGGTCACACCTTACTTACTGGGGTCAAACAAATGAGCTTGTGTACTTTGGGTGGTGATTTGTTGTGTTATGGTCCACTCCATGGTTTGGTACAAAGTCTTTGGCATGCTTCAGAGGGATTTGGGTAGGACGCATTTGACACAGCTCAGTATATGATTTGTATTCCTGATCATATGGGCCAGCCTCTTCCACAAATGGGCTAACCATGAAGTTACATGCACGTAAAACTCAGGTTACACCCACGTGGAACCCACATAGCCTGTAGATATTTTCACCATGCAGACAGCATGCCATTATTGACTTTTACAAATTTTACAAAAAAAAATCAAATGACACATACATGTTATGTGCCTTACAAAGAGATGTAAGAGTAGTTTAACATGCAGAAGCTAGGAAATAACTACAACTAGGAACTAGGAAATTGTGAGACAAAGCGCAAGATGCAACATTTGTACAAGGTACAAAAAATAAACAATGCTAAGAAAGTAAAATATACGTTATAAATCCCAATGTCTTAGATGTGCAAAAACACACTGATGAAAAGTATCAGACATAAATAGCCCCTCACACCCCTAACAAACATTGACAAGTTGTTACCCTGGATGGAAACATCTCCCATCAGCCCCCTAACCCTACTTCCCCCAAAACTAATTGAGCTAAAGAGCTGCATATTGCTTAATCAACTGGAAACCCCAACTACTCAGCTGCTCAACTCATGTGTGTGACGTCATTAGGGCAGGCTATTTGGTAAACTTCCTTTTGCAACCTTAGTTTTTGTGGGTTTGAGCCACTTTTCTTCAACTGGATTCAAATTACTTTGTGTAGGTTCTCATCTTTTATGCAGGAAAGCCATTAAGTGTGATTTAGGTATTTTTCTTATTAGTTGACAGTCCCATACTGTCAACCCTGATTCCCATTAGGAATCTAACAGCCTTGATAGAACCTATGAGTTTTGACATGGGGTGAGAATGGGTATGTATTAGTAGATACAAAGGATGGTAAATTTACATATTTTGATCCTATTTTTACTAAGTATATACCAAATCTTGACTGGTATATTTTTGCATAGCTAGGGAGCTTAGATGTCAGACCTGGAAATAAATTATCTTTGGTTACCTATGTAATGTTTTAAAAAGATCTAATGTTATCTATTTCACAATGAATTGATGGACATGACAAAATTGCAGATGCTGGCAATTACTGTTGTTCAAACATCAATTTTACTGTGGCTTGCGGGGTTAAATGAGTTTAGGGATCTTGAACTTCTTGATGCTCCATCAGTACCACCATGGTTGAGATTTTTTTATTTGTTCAGAATATGTGTGTAGAGCTTGTGTTAGGTCTGGTCTGTTGTACATGTATCTGGTCTGGCATACATGGAAAAGTAATATATTTAAAAATTTGCTCACTAAGAAAAGAAATGTACACCCTGCCACAACTTGACACACCTTTTTAGAATGTTGTGTTTCACTCACAAAGCTCTGGTTTATGATTAAATATTTTATTTGTTATCTCCGTAAAAATGCAACAGTTTTCTAACAGTGAGTCTCCAAGTGTGGTACATTTGTCTCAGTCGTCCTGATTGTCCCAGGAATTTTGCATAACCTCAATTCCGTTTGTACTTGTAATATGTGCAACAGGCTGGATGTTGTCTGATAAACAAATATATTCACATAAGCGTATATCATCGATGCACACTAAGAAATTAATCTTTCCGATCAGTTTTAAGAATCACCCATATAACTCCACCTTGAAATGGGCACCTGAAATGACCAATTAACACAGGTAATACAGATCATAATCGTGTATCACCCCACCCCAGTGGGTTGTTCTCATATTTATGCTAATTTACCGTGTGTGTCAGATTTGCGAGATCAGCAGTACAGCAATTTGTTTTTTTAATAAACCATCTCGAAAAGATGAGCCATTATCATCTTAATGGAATTTTAAACACAATGTACTGACTTGGATGATTTTCTTTGTTGATTAGAATTAAAAAAAAATGATTAGGCAGCAATTATCAACCTACTGATTTATATGCATTCTATGGTATTCTAGTTACAGTGTATGTGATGCCACAGGGTTATCTTCTTATGTTGGCCATTCACAGAACACGGTGACATGTAAAACTTTAATTTTCTGAAATTGAAAACTGTATTAATAATGAACTAGCATTAATCTTGTTTTATGTAGAGTGTGAACTGAAAAAGCCAATTTTGTGGAATACTCCTAATATCTAATATTCTCACTTCTTATGTTTATATGCTGAAAGTCTATAAATGAATGTTATTTGTGCATGATGACACAGAGATTCTCACAGTTACATGTTAGAATGCATTATAAACACAGCTCAACCATCAACAATGCCTTTGCACTGGTTACCCAAAGTACCAGGCAATTTTTAATTGAACAGCAAAAAGCATCCACAATAATGTTAGACAGTTTAAAATGGCAGGGACACTTTTTCACGGATCCTTAAACCAGCAGGGCACATGCTTCTGGTGACCATGTGGATTTGATTTTTTTTGTTAGAAAAGTCTGTTTCCGTGTGATGGTATATCGGAATGTTGCATCACTAGAGTAGGAGATATTACAAACCAAGATACAGAGTAAGTTCTTTTAATGACCATGCATACCAAAACTATCCATTATGATCAATTAGAGGGATAAGCTCAGATGTCATTCTTTTTAAGCTGAAAATATTGGTTGAAAAGGTTTAAAATCAGACCAAAAGTAAGGCAGTACTGTTAATTACAAATAAGGTCCTCTGCTGTATGCCGAAAATAACTTCTTACCTAACGGAAACTGTAGAATTCTTCAAAATAAATATTGTTTTGTGTTTGATTGTATTGTTACTTGCCATTTCAAAACCATTGCCTGTTTCCAAATGGCCATGGGCGTTTCGAAACGGCTAAGTGGTTTAGATGGCCATTTCAAACGTTATTGAATAGTGACTACTTATTGCAATTGACATAAAAAAAAACAATATTGTAATTTATTCCATATTGGATTATATTCTAACACATATATTATCTATTGATTTCTTCTGTTGTAGACTAATCGTAAGATAATCAGTGTATTAGGCATGCTGAAACAGTAGGCATGAAATGGCCAGTGTTGTGAAACGGCTAGGAACAGGATCATATCTATATCAGTACAAATTGCCAATATTTATTTTAGAGCTTTAAGTTCCTTTATGTCATGTATCATTGTGTATGGTCCACCCATAGCTGCACACTGGTTTTAGACTTCAACTTTGCTTTTGAAAGCTACATATTTCAGTAAAAATTACACACATCTATAGATGCCTATGCATAAAATCTTAAGAAATCCTCTACATCAAATGGCTTGTGGTGATAACTTCCCATGCTAGAGACAGTGCTAAATCTCTGCAGGGTCATTAAGTGCGGCCTAATGTCTCCTCAGCATTAAGTTCATCTGAGGTACTTTAAGAAAATGTATTCTCCCCAGCCTTGGCTGTCTTTTTATGTAGCTAACAAAGGTGTTAAAGTCACGCACTGCCTATTACCGACTAGGGGGCAATTTGTAAAGTCCAATCACTGCTAGTTATCTCTGGGATTTTCCACTTCACACAGATAGCAAGGAACCTAGCCTTTCTTCAGACCCATATTTAAAATAGATTTCTGCAAATTTCTGCTTCTGTGATCACAATTGCATTTATTACATCAACAGGATTAATTTGATGCAAGCCTAACATAATAAAGGTCTAAAGAACACCACTCTTTCTTTCAATTGTTTTAACACTACACCTCTTATCCGAGTAAATTAGAAGAAAAAACATTTTCAGTAATATCCACGTTAGTGAATATGCGTCACTGATAACAATCTATAATACTGTCCCTTTTATAGTATGCATGTAAACAACGCAATGCAGTAAGTGACAATATACATGGTACAGATATTATCTGGATTCGTATACAGAAACAGTATAAGAAGTTAACCTTACAAGATAGATTACCACTTACTTCCTCAGCTTTACCAGTGAAGTCATTGTTTAATCCACATTACACTCTGTTTAATCCACATTACACGGTGCATGCAGTCATATTGTTTTTGTACTATATTTATTGGTATGTCTTCATTTGAGAAGTTTGATCCTTGTGGATAAACAAACTTTACACACTTTAATCAGTAAAATGACACCAAAGACTAAAAGTGCTTTTGTATTTGTAACAACTATTATAATGGACTTTTAACAATAGATGCCTTTGTCAAATTAAAAATGATTTGACAGAGTAAAAACACACAAGGAAGGAATAATATATAAAAAGGTTAAAATTAATAATCTAACGATTATTCTCTAGTCAGTTTCTTTTACCATGTAGCAAAACTGAAACTTGGGTTTTATACCCCGTTCAACAGGTGGGGTTACATTAAGACAAGCCCTCAGTATGGCCATTTGTGGAAGTGAAACCCACGCAGAAGTGATCGTCTGTGCTCAGATAGGAACCACACTTCCTGACCACTGGGCCACTGAGGACCTAGAATTTCTACTATTTAATGAGAAAACATACCCCTCTTAAAGTTGTACTGTCCTAGGCCTATTTTACACCAATGCATAATATTACTTAGCATTGATCACTGGTTCTCTGGTAACATAATTTCATTCAAACATAGCCATGTGAGAACGTTTGAAGGGCATTCAAAGATATGAAATAAATAATAATAATAAAATTAAAGCTTACCTGATATGATGTCTTCTATCCGCAATTAGATGAAACTGCACCAATATCCTTAAAAGAAACAAACAACGGATTTATATACTCACAGAGTTTTTTTGTCAAATCAGTCTCTTCCTAACTAAATATTTTATTTACTAACAATGCAGACGATGTCCTTATTCAAAAATAATTTTCCATCTTAATATTGTATCTATTTTTCAGTCACAACACAGAGAGAAATAGCAAAACAAAAAGCTGCGTTAAAGATGACTACTAAACCTCAAATACCCATACAGCAACACTAAACAGAAAGCACCCCGGAATTAAAAGCCCTCTAACCATGGAGTGCCTAGTAAAATGAGTGAGTGTGTGTGTATTGAGTGAACAGTAACATATAGCTATTAACCAAGTCCCCCCACCACCACAGGTCCCCCCCCACTTCCTTCCTAGTGTGAGTTTAGAACAATGAAGCAGTAATTAACATCTGTCTTACTACATTTGGCAGAGTGTGTTATAATTGTAGTTCATTGGAGTCTAAGAGACTCTGTGTGGTATGGACTCACACCACTCAGTGGTGTCTATTGAACAGAAACACTGCTTATGTTGATGTCTAGATTATTGTGAACAATCAGTCCATCAGTATTGTTTTGCCAGGCAGATGTACAGAGAGATTTCAGTCATTGGGTTTTAAGATTTCTTTTGTATATATCATTTCATAGGGCAAGTATTTGGACTATATATTCTATTTTCTACCATAATTATTCATAGATACTTAGGAAAAAGACCAGAGAATTCATGTTTTGTTCCACAGCACCCCTACTTTAGATATTCAGTATTGCAAGTGCGTTAAAATTGCCATTATTTCAAAAATATTTCTGGAGCTATGTAACCTGTAATATAATATATTACTCTAAAGATATTTTTCAAGCACTTGGGTTTTTGTAGTATTAAAATCCATGCAGATATGATACAGAAATCGAAAATTAAAATTTGAAGTTTATATATTAAATAGGGTTACCCCTTTTCCTATTTTAACTTTAAAAGATATTTGTAGAAAGAAAAAGAAAATCATGATGTAAAAATAGTTGCTAAGAATGACTTTTCAAAAAATAAACTGGTCGCAACTTCTCCACTTTAATGTATCCAACTATTAACGTAGGGGGTGAAAATGTGCAAAATAATATTGTCGTTGATGAACAAGTACAGTTAAAGTCAAGGTGAAAGCATAGGTTATCACATTTGTAAAATAATACAATGTGTTGTTTTGTTAAAGTTAGATGCTGACACTGTGGCAAGTATCATGAATGTACTGGACCATTGCTGGACTTAAACCGTATATAGCATCCATGCATTTGTCAAAAGTATAAAACAGGTGGCTTTGGTTAGAGATCCTAAGACGGTCTGGTTATATACGCTACAAATGAATGTGACACATTCTCAAAAACTACAGATATTGGTACATCGGGGGCAAATATTGGATACGGTGTGAACAGTGTATTATTAAAAGATACACTGGTTTGAAGATAGGGGAAGAGTAAATGATGGGACACCAAACAAAACTACCAGTAAAGATAGATAAAGAAAATCTGATAATGTTGATTATTTTGAGTTTGTCCTGGCATCTGATCACACTGTCTTACTCCCCACCAAGGACAGGACTCGATGTGACTGTGTTAAGGCATTGGGTTCTGGAATCCAGTTACCATAGCATGTACAACAAAGACCCCAACCATTAAAGTCAGATTGAATGTTGCCTATATAACCACCACCACCCCCAACCCCTTTTGTTTACATGGCCTTACCTTGCAGATAGCTACACCAAATGTGATGTTGATGAATAGATAACTTCATATTGTTATTGGCTGTTAAAAATAACTTCTCTGACAGTGACATCTTGACTAATGATGCTTGGAGCAAAACTCAGTCAGAGATGCAATGCGTGATTTAAAATTCCTTTTTTCAATCATTGTAATGTAGAGGTAATCTAGACATTTAGTCAAAGTTAGTTTTCATCATCCCGTTGAATAGCCAGGGTCAAATCAGGATAGGCCTTCAGGATTGCCGCTGAGTGGGTGACAAACCTACATAAAGTGAACAGTCTGTGATTAGATGTCAAACTACAAGGCCCCCACCGACGACCTTTTATCGGACTATTTATAACAGGCATAGGGACTATAATTATAGACTTTAATTATTGTAAAAAACATGGGGGAAATAGGGAATCAGTAATTTGGATCAACAGATGTTTTACACAGGGGCACAGAAAAGATATATGTGTTTTATCATGCTAAAACAGCACTAAAATAAGTCTACAGAATGTTATGCTACTACAAACGTAGAAATGTATTTATGTGATGGTATTATTCACAATTGTTCAAATCATTTGAATTGAATTTGTGAGCTAAGAGTATTAGACTGATTGATTAAACAGAGGCATCAATTTAGTTTCACAACACAAGTGTTATCTTTATTTATTTATTTACCTATTTACCCATTTATTTATTTACCCATTTATTTATTAACTTTGCTTTTAACACATTGTGTAGGTTACATCACGACGGGTACTTTTAAGTTCAGATGAAGCCAGGACATACCAGAAGCTCACGATTCTGCACTGTAAAGTGCCAGGCTTTGGTAAGCAACTACAAACTTTCCTACAAAGGGTCTGGTTTGGGGTTCAAACCAAAACCCCAGACTTGTAAGGCCATTTTACTAAAAGTGATATTGTTCTTCTAAAATTTAATCTGGAATTATTGAAATGACTGTTACAAGCTGTAAAACACAGGCTATAGTTATAACAACACATGTTAAGATTAAGGTGAGGTTGTAAGATATTATTGCTTGTAATGGATAGTCCCCTGTTATATTGATTCTTAAATTTACTGGACCTGTGTCGATTTGTTGACTTCATTTGTTTGGGTATTAACATCGCTTTCAGCGCTATGCAGATCATATCAGGACAGGTAGTTTTATGGCCAAAGGAAACCACTACATACAGTTGGTCAAGTTTCTGTACTGTAAAACTGCCGACCATCGGTGATCAACTTTTCCATATAGGGTCCGGTGTTTGAACCGACGACCTGAGAGGTTGGAGACGAGTGTGTTATCACTGCACCATTATGGCTCCTAGTTGACTTTAGAATGTGATATGTTGTAATTACCTCACCTTCACCTTTCAAGGTTATGTTTTTGAAATGCCAGTGTTACCAATTATCTGCTAGTATAAGCCTTGTTACGATGATAGTGAGCCCGTGTTAAATACATTAGTAAGTCTGCCCTACATCTGCAAACAAAACCACTAAAACAATCTAGTTCCGGGTGTTGTTAACTGTAACGTGTACGGTAGGCCTTGTTAAACAGGACTGTCGTGTAATGATTTACTCCAGTCCATCAATAAAGTGGTAAATAGAACAACAAAGAGAATTGACTGTCGTTCAGCATGTCAACATCTTTAGAACTGTGACAGAACAACTCAATAGTTCCTTTGGTAAACCTCCATTCTTTTGCCAGGTCTTCCTGTCCAAGTAGTCAATACTAATATTTAGACTTCTTACTAGAGTGGTGAGGAGGGGGTGCTTTTTTCTCGTCTTCCTCTTTTCTTTTATACGCTTGAAAGAACAGGTAAAAACTTCCTATTTCTTCCTGTGGATAAGGAAATGCCTGAACATTCTAAGAACTAAAAATAGATATGTCATCTGTATTTGATTTCTTATGTACCACACTGACCTGAATATGAATTGTGGGAAATGAATACACTTCTTAGTGACTTACTTATTTATTTGTGGTTTTATGTCACTTTCAACACTGTACAGGTCATATCACGAAGGGTAGTTGGAAGGGCAAAGGAAACCAGTACATACAGTTCATCAGTGTTCTGTACTGTAAACTGCCGACCAACGACAAGCAACTACCAGCTTTCCCAGTTGAGGCCATGCTGGGAACCGAACCCTAGCCTCAGAGGTGGGAGGCGAGAGTGTTACCACTCTACCACCGTGACCCCACACTTCTTAGTGACAACAAGCACAGTAAATCATAAGATCTTTTCTAAAGTATGAATATTGTACTGCTATATATGCATATATTTATCAGAAGTATTTCATTTTTGGCAGTTCTTTGTGTCACAGTAACCTTAACATGAACTCTGTGTCATAATGACTCTCCCCGATAACTAAGTGAGAATGGGTTCTCAGAAATACTGCAAGCTAGTTAATTATACTAATTTATGTTATTAACTAGAACACAATTTAATATTTTATTTACGGACCATAAAACTGAAATAGAATCACGTAAATCAAAACACTGTGGAACTTTCAGATCATCCTAAAAGTGCAATTTTATGGGAAAACTGTAGGACTAAAAGTATATAGTATTAAATGGAAATCAAGGTTACCTACGCAAGTATAAAAATAAAGCTATTCCCAAAATTGATAATCATCTTATTTTTCTAAATAAGTTTTGTTCCTATTCCTCAAACTTTTCTGATTCTCTGCTATGGTGTCAATTGTTAAAGTACACAAGTTCCCCCTAGAAAAAAGGGGAAAAAATGAAAAAAAATATTCTATGCGTGAGAGAATTCTTTTTGCAGACTTTCACTCTTGATCTTGAATGTTCCAATAAGACACAACACTGGATAAATGAGAAGCAGGCAGTAACAGCTTAGTCTTTTTGGTGACAAGAAATGGGACTGGGAGGAGGGGACTGTGACATGATTCTACAAAAAGCCAGCCTTTGATGACCCAAGAGAAAAGGCAGAGCTCATCAAGTGAACTGCTCTCCAGAATATTCAGAATGTGTCCAGGATACATTGTACTTCTTTGCTGATCTTTGTTCCTGAAAATAACCTGAGGCCATAAGTTTGAAAGCATGTTTCAGACTTGAAAATATTACATAGAAACATGTTTATACATAATGAAATTATCTTACTGGGATACAAGAACTTTTACATATAGACTTATATGTAAACTATAAATATCAGACTATTACTTGTTTATACAGCCTTTTTAAGTCTGATCTTTACACTTGTTGTGACAATGACTGGTAGCGGAAGCTTGAAATTCATTTGTGTTGTTATTAGTTCAGATCATCCATTAGCTCATTAAATACGAAATGTCAAACCAAGATAAACTCATTGGCCAAATTAGTAGTAGGAGCATTTCCTCTTTTACGATTAAAATGTGAAGTATAGTTGCATAGCATAGATTAAAAAACATTTGACTGCTACTAAAAGTTAAAAAGTTATTCCCACTGCCATCAGAGGGGTGTTTGGTAGACAGAACCTCCTGAGCAATAATACATGCAGAGAATTTCAAATGTGTAGTCCGCCAACCCGGGGACATTCAATGAAGTTGGGGACATAAATCTCATGCCACAGTTATGTGTCCACAGCAGTCTTAACAAGAAATATAATATAATATTTCTTCAGCTTAGTGTGTGTTCTACAAATGTGACTTCGTTTTACAGAAGGGTGCACTGTTATATGAAATCATGGTTTTGTGGTTTAATTCTAGCCCCACCCTTAACGCACTTCTTAAGACATCTACACTGTCTGCAAGAAACCACAATGAACTTGAGTTGCATTGGAGCTTTTGATAGATTGTAAACCAGAGGTTCATGCTGTTAACAAAAAAATGAGTGAAATTGTCAACTTTTGAGAGAAATTGTGTATCTGCAATACTTTTGAAGATAGAAGCCATTTACACATTATGGTAACTGCTAAAAAGTTAGGAAGTAGCTATTACTCACCCATACTTTGAGCAACAACTTTTAAACTTTATTATGGTATGATTCACAAAAAGTAGATGAACAACACACTGAAAGAAATTACATAGCTGCAGTTCTTTTGCAAATATCAGTCATTTACTCATTATGCTAGCTGCTTAAATGAGAAAGTGGCGGTTACGCACTAAAATATTGTGATATCCATTCCAAACAATGACCAATTTTTAACTAAAGTCAAAGTACCTGGCCAATCTAGTTTATGAAAATGCAAAAAATCAATTACTTCTCAAGATATATGCAATTTACTCAAGTATGACATAATGGAAGAAGTCATTACTCACTTATAGATCGAGCAACAAGTTTGAAACTTCAATATGTTATAGTTCATCAAAAAGTACATAAACAAAACCTCAAAAGAAATTGCATAGCTGCAATACCCTTGAAGATGTAAGCCATTTACTAATAAGGTAACTGTTAAAAGTGCAAAGGTAGATATTATTCGCTTAGCTATGGAGGTAGACTTCCAAAGTTCTGATCATGTTGTAGCTATGGAAAAAGTAACTGAACAACATATTTTAACCAAATGCTCTAAATGCAATACTTCTCAAGTTATAAGTGAATAATTGCATGATTTCATGAATTTTAATTCGTTAAAATTATTTTTTATTTCATTAAAATGATTAAGAAAGAACCAGTCCTGATACATGCACAAGGAAATGAACTTGTGACATAGTACATACATGCAACATCAGACACAAATTGTGACAAAGTTCTCCTCTAAGTGATGATGAAATACAAAGCATAATCTTTTACACGCCAAGCAAAAACTTGTCAGATAGTCTTCCAACCAAGGTTTTAAAACTGTTTTTAGAGTCATTATTAAACACATCGCTCTCGTCATCAATAAGTCATTGAAAACTGGTACCTTTTCTTGTATATAGAAGAATACAATTATCAGACCACTCCTCAAGAAGAAAAGACTTTGCTTAGAATTTTGACAGGATTTTTTGTTTGAGACTGGCCTGGTAAAACTATCAAATGTCACACTATGAGTCATGGAAGATAAAAAATAACTGCAATGATGACAATTAACCTATCAGCAGCAATTTACACAGTTGACCATGAAATCCTACTTGAGGTGTTGGACAAACAAAATGGGGATATCTAAACATTCTGCGAAAAGGTTCAATAACTATTTCCAACCAAGATCATTCTGTGTGAACAAAGGTAAAAGCTATTTCGATAAAATTCCACAAAATTTCTCAATACCCCAGGGTAGTTATGCTGGTCCAATTCTCTGGGCAGTGACCATGCAATATATAGTTCCAGCTGACATGTCATTGCACAGATTGGCAGATGACTATGCAATCAAATTGTCATTCTCAGCCAACATTATCTCAGCAGAAGCCACCACTCCTAGTGTTCTAGAATATTGTGCCAATGCCATAAAATTATGGAAAGGTTCCAACTGTCTCAAACTTCCCAGCTCTAAACTTGAATTCATCCTGTTTCATCATCTAAAGCAACTCCAAAAATGTTTCCAAAACAATTTAAGAGTGGATGTAAATTCAAGTATGTAGGAGTCTATTTAGATAGACAACTTTACGTCAAACAATATACAAATGCAAAGTAGCTATGCTCAACATCAAATGAGAAACATCAGATCTACCCTTACAACAGAGGCAACACACTCATTTTAGCCTTGGTAATTTGCTGCTTTACTGGCTTCCAATTGGGTACAGTAAATTCAAAATTATCGTGCTTGTGAACAAATGCATTAACGGATATGTTCTATAATATTTGCAAAACCTGCTAACTCAAAACCCTTAAATTTTCTACTTTCTCAAATGACATTCACGTACCTAAAACAAGTCGACACATTTTTTGCATCGTGATCATTTAGTGTGAGTGGCCCATCATTGTGGAATATGTTACCTCACTACACCAAGGACTGTAACAAGCTGAAACCGTTTTAGGAAAAAAGTTTAAAAATATCTGTTTGGCAAGTTTTACAATTAGACTTGTAAATGCTCATTTGAAACAGAGTTGTAACAATGTGCCATATCAAATGCAATATGTTACGTTATGTTTGTTAAAACAAACAGCATGTCTCTGCCTTAGCCTTCTGCAGAAGCTTTCACACAAATGTGTACTATGTACGGGACACAGCATTGGAATGCCATGATGTCATCTGATATAAAAATGGTTATTTTGTCAATATACTTATGCATTTATTTATTTATTTGGGATTTTACATCACTTTCAACAATGTACAGGTCATATCACAATAGGTACTTTGGTGGGCAGAGGTAACCAGTACATTCAGTTGTTGGTCAAGGTTCTGTACTGTAAACTCCTGACCACCAGTAAGCAACTACCAACTTTCCCATACAAGGTTCTGGCTTTGAACCACTGACCTCATAGGTATGAGGCGTGGGTGTTACCATAGCGGCACCATGGCCCCAGTATCTTTATACAGCAAGTTTTCCTAATATTGTATGGAACATTTATTTTTGTTAACATTTGAGTCATATGAATAATAAATTCAAGCATTTAAAAATTGTTATAATCATAATTTTCATTGTGACAAATTTACAAATAAATAGAAAGAGTTCATTCAAAAGAGTGTCTTGTACCAGTCCGACCTCATCTATCCATACACAATGTGTCAGATCTACCTCAGAGATAACAATCGAAAGAAGTGTGAACACTGTTTGTACCAGTAAGGCCCCCGCTCCAGTTGCCACTGGTAAGTTCATTGATCTCATGTTCACCTTGTTCACTGTAGAATTCACAGTAATTCTGTGGATTAATTGAGCATTTAAGTCAGAGGCTCTTGATGAACAGTGGCTGAGAGTCTACTTGGGAAGTAATTAATGAGGAATTGTTTTCTCTGGCCACAGCACTAAGCACAATTGGTGAAAGTTCAAACGAGTTGAAGAACTTATTTAATCACATAGATTTAATCATGGCTCCTGGGATATTGATCTTGGTTAAAGCTTTGTAGTTTACCAATTATTGGGTGAAGGTGGTCTGGTATAGTTAGAATCAATACATGCGTATTTTTATTTAAGTAAAATATTTGAGCTGTGTTACTTTATAACAAATAAGACCCTTTAAGCCAACATAAATGTCAGTTAACTTTTGAGAGTGAGTCTTACCGGAAATGTTTCAGAGTATAGATAATGCCTTATACAATATTCACTCTTTTGCAATACAGCATTCGTGTTTACCTCATTAAGTCCACCAAGGAGGTTGTGTTTTGGGTAGTGTGTGTTTGTCTGACTCTGCAAATTACCTACAAAATTCGAGACAGATTTTGATGATTGTTTTCTGAAAATAATGACAAGGGAATAGATGACTGTCTGGATCCAGGAATTTTTAAATATATTTTTTTATCTTTCCTCTAATAAGCAGTATTGAAGTTGTCATGCATTGGTCGCTTTCCGAGTGCTCTTTTAAATTTGGGATATGTGTCACATTATTGAATGCATCATCCGGAGTAGCTTTTACTCAATTGTTTTGTTTTAAAGTAAGCTGCTCTTCAGAAAGAACTGACACACAAGTTCCAGAAAATAAATTGCACGTCAGTTAATGACTAAAGTTTAATTTCTGTACAGGATAAAAAAATATCTTTAGTTAAAGGTGTGCTGAAACCAAGCGTTTGACAGTGTTCAAAACTTGGATAGTCTTCAAAACTTTGCATAGATATTTGCTGAAGGATTTAAGTCATTTCAGCAGCTCTTTACTGAGTATATTATCCTCCAAACAAATTTTAATTTTCCAAAGTTGATGTGTGATACCAAAGCTTCCACGGTGTATGATGTAGGTAACTTTAAGACACCAGTGGTCCTTTTATGCGGCAGATATGAGGGCAATTCAGCCCTTTTGTGAAATCAAAACAGAATTAGGACTATGACAAAAGACTTGAGTTGAGACGAAAATCGTAATTACAGTAAAATGGTATACTTTAGTCTGCAGATAGACTAATTTCCAGTGGTGAGTCCGCTATTCATTTTCAGAGTCATAACAACATTTATTAGAGATATCCATACTTTCCTGATAGTTTCTTTTTGTAACCCCCTCCCTCCTCCCCCAGCGAGAGTCACATTTGTAGACTGTCCTGGTACATTGGGATTTTTTATTGCAGCTTTGGTGCCCTGTTTGTTTTAAATTAGTCATACAATCTTAACTGCTATGATGGTCTTTGTTTTCACTGGGATGTCTCCACTTTAACTTAGAACTTTAACACAGACAAGTTTATCCATTTTGACCAGATTTCGTTCTCCAGTGAACTCCATTAAACATTGCTTGGTACTTCAATAAGTTATTTTAACCAAGATTAGATCTTTAATACAGTACAGGCAATGAATGACATTATGCAATATGTCTTGAACTATTCCAGCAACATAATATGTATCTATTGTGCTTAGGGTGACCAGGAGATGAGTTGATCGATGGTTTGATTTAGGTTTTACGTCATTTTAACACACTGTATTAGGTCATAAGATGAAGACTTGTTGATAGGAAGGATGAAAGCAGTGCATACTATGTGGTGGAGATTCTGTATTGAAAACCAGAGGGCGAGTATTAGCTTTTTTTACTTCAAACCTAGCCTACTGTCGAACTCAGTACCCAAGGAGTAGGAAGCAAGTGTGTTACCCATGTTCCCAGCTCATTGCAATATTGGAGATTTTGGGCCTTGGTGGAGGTCTGTGTTATTCAAGTGGTCTTGTTTAGTAAAAACTTTCGGAAAATAAAACTTTGGTTCAGATGATGTGTGCTGCAGTGGTAATCAGTAAGACGATTTGTCTTGCCATATGGCAGTGAGACTTATGATCTCTTCCAAAGAGGTTAAGTTATTTTATTGGCGTGTGTTTGTTTGTGTGCCAAATAATTTGAAAAGTTACAGATGGATTTTGAGGAAATTTTCAGAAAATGTAAACAATGGCACAATTAACAGATGACTAAATTTTGGTGGTGTCCCTACTCATATTTTGAATCCAGGAATTTTTACGGATATTTTATCATTGCACTTCAGGGAAGTCTGAGCTGTGCTTGCTATATTGGTAATTTGGTGATTGTTTTAATTAATCTACACATACAGGTGATACAAGACACATAAATGTGGGGAGGAATATATCAATTTTGCCCACCAAAAATATGCAATGGCCAAGTGTTCGTGCTTGGGAATATTTAATCTTGCTTTTACAACAGTCTTTCTGACAAGGTTAAAATGCCCTGTAGTTAGCTTGACAGGGTTAAAAGGAACAGAGGGCTTCCCTTAATTCTGATCTAGGTTCTTTCTGCCTTTCACTGGCTAATTGGAGCCTTCAATTGTCTCCACCAACCCGGAAACGATTGCATAGCTATGCTATAACTGCATCGCATTTGGTTAAGGCAATCTCTTATAACAATCTCCCAGGCTGTCTAGAATCGGTGAATGCGAAATAGCTATAATACCTTTTTGTTTATACTGCTTTTACTGTGTGGGAGTTACATAATTGCAGTATATGCATATTTTTTGCAAGTAACAGATATCAATAAAGAGATATAAAGTCACTGTAGAAAAAGTAAGAGAGATACTAAGTTGTAAGTTGTGGAATTGAGGCTTACTTAAAACATGAATAGTGGGCAAGGTCAGTGATGTCCATTATGCCTATTATAAAGACAGGTAAGTGAATAGTTCAAACCCAAAAGTGAGAGATTTATTAAAATTCTTAGACCGTATCATCCTGGGCAAAACAAGAACTGCAAATATGTCTATAAAACACCCCTTTTGTTTTATGGTGTTTGGTGAAACTACAAGAGTTGTCATTGAAATATACGCATGGCATTGATTTCGCATTTTTCTGATAAGTCTGACCTTGTTTTTTAAAATTTTGGCCACCAGTATTGCTAAGGGATCCAGGTATATGTCTCTGTGCATTTGCCCTTCGGATCTGGTCGATTTTGTCTGTTTCAGCCCAGCTAGCAATCTCGCCTTGCTCCATTCGACATAAGAGTACTGCATGACTAGCTTTCGCTGCTTGCCACGAAAAATCATTGGAATCGTCCAATAAAGCAATAAGGTAATTGAGCATATGACCTCTTGTTTGTGAACTTTCTTCATCTCTCATAATTCGACAAAATCCGGCCATCCATTGTGTGATATTTAGTTGGTTATAATTTAACCTATCTTTGGAAGTTCCGGCTAATACGAATTCATGTGGCCACTTAACTCTTTGATTTACATACACATCAACCGACCCTCCCCTCTGAGATTTAATTTTTGAATCAATACCTTTTTTGGTTAGGCCAGACAACTCTTTGAGGCGATTCTCAACTTGCTCTTGAATAATTCTATCATGCCGCATAGTTTGTAAATTTGGCAATTTTTCTTGCAAGTCAGCCTCCCCCTGGGAGACAGTGAGATTTGAACTTGCAGCTATGGGTTTACACACAGATTTCTTAACCCTAGAGCGAGATTTAGGCACACATTTACTTTCAATGACATTCAAACGCTTACCAATTGCGTCAAGCTGAAACAAAATCTTTGCATTAATCAAACCTGATCCGAACTTGTCGGATCCGACATCCGTTCAACATGTGGTGCCCTCTCAGATTTCCTAACATCCAATCTATGTTTTAAGGCAACAGAATCGTGATCTGAATCACTACTACTGCCATTCACAAGCGCATCAATGTCAATATCAATATTGCTATCAATATCAGTATTAGATTTTGACTGACCCGGGGATGGCTGAGAAGAAAATTCATTCAAAAATGCACCATCATCTTGAACCTGCAGTTCAACCGGAATCTCAACTTTTCTACGCAAATTGTAAGGTTTACCTGCCATTCTGTGCTTCTGACGAGTTCCCATCTACTGAATATAGTGTGTAACCAGAGACAAGACTGTATTACTTCAAGTTAAAACTAAAACAAAATAATAAAAACTAAATAAAAATAAAAATAAATTTCTTGTAAAATATTTTTAGTCTTGTCACATCGACTGCCAGTTCAGATCTGACCATTATCCCCTTGGTCAACCAAAGGGTCAAGCTGCTGACCAATCAGAGGTGCCCGACCGAATAATCAGTAACTTTACAAAAATCTATGTATAAATCGATTAAAGTAGGGTGCAGGAGTGATTAAGGTTGACACCTAAATGTCAACCCCCAATTCTGACCACATGCATAACTCAAAGCCATTTATCGGACTGTAACCATTTTTTCACACAAAATGGAGTCAATGTATTGTTCATTCTCCTCCAAGATCATCCAGAGTACCCTCAGATACTACTTGTTTTCTGTTCTTTTGGCCAGTAAATGTCGGGGTTTCTTGAATTTTGAGGATATCTGAGGGATTCTATGATCATTTCCTGTCATTTAAAGAACTTGTAGTAATAATATTGATATATTTAATATATTTTTAATTTACTCTAAATCACATATGCCCCATAATTTACCTCTCTATATTATCTAACTGGCAGAATTGACTGTGAGCATAAATAAATAAAAAATCCAGAAATGTCACAATGGTGTGGTTTTTATTACATTTTGGGGGATTCCGTAACAGATTTTGTTTTGTACTTGAGCTCGTACATCACCTGAAGCTTTGTGAAACTCTGTTAGTGCCAACATTCTTTTTCACAACAACCAAATTGCGAAAAAAACGAATAGCAAGGGATAGGTGTAGACCTATCCACAAATCTAGAGTGTTTTATAATGTAAATGTTCAGAAAAGCACTGTTTTGAAAGAACTTCAGGTTGATTATAACACAAGAAGTTCATGGCTAGCTCGGGAAAAGTTGTCCAAACATGTAGATCACCGTTCATATGCAACTGTGGTTCTACATGGTAAGGCAGTAGTCCAAACAGCACATGTCCCTCTTATTAAGAAACATGTTCTCACTAAAAATAAACCTTACACTTTGGACACAACTAAAAAGGTTTCAAAGATCATTCCTTCTCCACAAGGTAGTTCTAAACCGGTTGAACAGCGGTTATGGCCAAGCAATTCCCATACCCAACAGTTTGCAATACCCTTGACCAATCGCTTTACAGCATTGCAAGAAGCAGTGCATACGCAGAGTGATCAACATGAGGCGACAAGTACTTCTCATACTGCCACTGTTAACCATTGCATATCCAGGGGCAATAAAAACGGAAAATGGGCAAAATTGGGCATAGCAGGGCAGCAACAAAAACAAGAACATACTACTGTAGTGGACCAGTCATTTTATTCCTCTTTCAAGGGCAATAAAAACAAAAATGGGAAAAGATTGGGAGTGTTCACGGATGAGAAAGTTCACTCATGTTCAGATAAAGGTCCTTCAGATATACAAATATCACAGTGTCCCCTGCATGCAGATTTCACATTCAGGGGCAACAAAAACGGAACTGGGTCCAAATTGGGTCGCATGCGGGTTCAAACCTGTGACTATTCAGATAATATTGCTACAGCTGATATCAATAATAGTGATAAACAGTCACATACTGCTGACAACATTCAATTCTTGGGCAACAAAAACGGAAATGGGACCAAATTGGGTACTATGTCAGTAGTGGGTACAGATACAACTTCTGTTAACAATGCCCCTCATGACTCACAGATATCGCATCTTACTGACAGCAATTCTGACAATTCTATTCATAATAACACTAGAATTAGACGAATACCACCTCATATATATGGGGCTAGATATCAGTCTGTTGATTATAAAAATTGCATATATCAAAATGATAAAAACTTTGGCTTTTGCCCTTTGAATGACCTCATGGTATATACAGGTCATGATGTTACTTGGGGAAATATCCCAAATATTCTTCAAGCACACGCTACTGTTAGGCAGTCTGGACTTCCCAATTTTATGGGGTGTAGAATTCCTGTTCAAACACAGCTTAAGGTTCCGGCTTGGAAGAAATACTTACAATCTTATTGGGATAACCAATTAGTTGACCTTATACAATTTGGTTTTCCTTTAGATTTCAATAGAGATATTGACCTCCAATCCACAGACGTTAATCATACTTCTGCTTTAACATATCCTGATCATGTATCCAAATACATATGGGAAGAAATACAATATGGGGCTATATGGGGACCTTTTAAAGACTTACCCTTTCACTGTCATGTATCCCCATTTCTCACAAGGGAGAAGCCCAACTCCATCAATAGGAGGGTCATCTTGGACCTTAGTTTTCCTCCTGGTCATTCTGTTAACGATGGGGTAGACAAGGATAAATATCTAGGTTCTTACTTTGAACTTAAGTATCCCTCTGTGGATGATATCGTACATAGTCTTAGACAGCTTGGCCCCGATGCTCTATTATATAAAATAGACATAAGTCGTGCTTTTAGACATATCAGAATAGACCCTGGGGATTTAGACTTATTAGGTCTCAAGCATGGGGACTCTTTTATCGACGGAACTCTTCCCTTCGGATTTCGGCATGGTTCAGTTTTCTTTCAGCGTTGTACGGATGCAGTACAGTATGTCATGAAAGAAAAGTTCCATTATCCGAACTTGTACAATTATATTGATGATTTAATCTATACTGGCTTGCCAGGGGATATATATCAATCATATCATACCTTAATACAACTGCTGCATGAATTAGGCCTTGATATAAGTATTTCTAAGCTTATCGAGCCCACAACAGTAGCCATATGCTTAGGTATTGAGATCGATACGGTTAACAGAACTTTGAAAATACCTATTGATAAACTCAAAGAAATAAAACTAATCTGTCAGGAATATGTCAGTAAACATAAGGTCACTAAGAGGCAGTATCAATCTCTTCTAGGTTCATTGTTATATATAACAAAATGCGTTCAGCCTGCTAGGTTTTTCTTGAACCGTATGTTAATGTTGTTGAGGGAAAATGTACATACTAATCTCATTAAACTCGACACAGAATTTCATAGAGATCTTAAATGGTTTAACACCTTTTTGCTACAGTATAATAGCATCACTTTCTACGACAATGCTCCCACACAGGCTACTGTGTTTCTAGATGCCTCCCTGCAAGGATTAGGTGGCGTATTCCAAGACATGGTATACACACTCCCATTGCCCAGAGGTTTTCGAGGCTATTCTATTGTACACCTCGAGATTTTAAATATTGTCGTAGCACTTAAGTTATGGGCCCCACTGTGGAAAGATCAAACCATTGACATTAGATGTGATAACATGGCTGTAGTCGAGGTTTTGAATACAGGTCGGGCCAAGGATGCTATCTTAGCCACATGTGCAAGGAATATATGGCTTCTAGCCTCCATATATAATGTTCATATGGTAATAAACCACATTCCTGGAGTTTCTAATGTCATTGCAGATTTGCTGTCCAGGTGGCAAGGTACTGCCCTGAATATGCAAACGTTGTCTAATTTCGTGCCCAGTTTCCAGTGGGTTCCAGTTCATATTGACCACACAAAGTTGAATGAAGATATTTAGACCTGTTCTATGTTGCAGATATACCAGACAGTACAGTGGCATTGGTGCACTCTGCACTCTATAGGTTGCATTCTGGCTTCCGCCCAGCCACCACCTCTCAATACAACAGAATGTTTCGCCAGTTTCTGCTTTTTCTGGAAATTTCACAGGTTCCAACATCTCAGGTGAATACTGTTATCATTCTTGCTTTTATGGAGTTTCTCACACAAAAGGGTTTGTCACACAGTAATATCTCCAATCATCTTGCTGCCATTAGGGCTTCCTTCATCCTGTACGGGTTGAATACCTCACCATTCAAAGATGAAAGACTTCCCTTGTTTATAAAAGCTTTGAAAATAAATGCACCATTGTCATTTAAATCCCAGAAAATTATCACTATTGAGGTCTTGCAAAACATTCTTTGCATCTGTGATTCCCTACACGAACCCATTGTCTTCAAAGCCTTGTACTTGTTCACCTTCTTTTCCTTCTTAAGAATGTCCAACATACTTCCTCATACCATAGCCCAGTTCGATGTCACAAGACATCTGGCCAGAGGGGATCTCATATTTTCCGGTCAGCAATGCACAGTAATTATTAAGTGGTCCAAAACTCTACAAGACAGGAAACAAAGTCGTATGATATCGATTCCACATTTAGGTGCTTCCATACTGTGTCCTGTGCAAGCTCTCCAAAATATGTTTAGCAAATTTCCAGCTTCTAAAAATCAACCTTTGTTTTTAGTTTACAGACATGGCCAACTCACCCCTTTGACAGATTCTGTAGCTAGAAAACATCTAAAGCAAGTTTCAGCTAGGCTTCATATTCAACCTCCTTTAACTTTTCACATGTTTAGGAAATCAGCCACTACATGGGCTTTCCATAAAGGTGTACCAATGCAAGATATAATGCATCATGGCACATGGTCATCGGATGCGGTTTGGAGGTATATTCACTCTCTTCCCCAATCCTCACAAGTCTCCAGTACTTTTCAGCGCTTTCTTCACCTCTAACTTGGGGTTTGGCAGACATTTATTTCACATTGCTTTCTCATATCTTAGCATTTTACAAATATATACATATATAAAACTTCAATAAAGCCATGCAACTTTAAATTCATGTAAGTTATGTAATAGGACATTATGAATTTTAAATATTTCCTGTTGCAAATGGCTTGCTTTGTCACCTTTAGATTGGGTGCATATTTCTTATTAAATCGATATAATATTTCATGTTGTCAGTAATGCTTCTTTCGGGGCAGTAAACTCGTTTATTGCCCCGAAGTTGAGGGGGTTTCATAAGTTTCATTGAATATTCACTTAAGCTTTCTTTTCCTTGTGTATTAGGTGACAAGGTTATGAAGTTTATTGCTATGCTTTAATCGTATGACTTGTTGTGAAGATCTGTTACAAGAAATTAATAAAAAATATTTTAAACCCATATCATTTCTTATTCATCTTGGGCGGGGTCGCAGGGAAATGTGCGGGATGGCATTTGGGTGCCATCAAGTTCATTTCTTGTGACCTTATACTTTGCAACTAGTTGTACACCTTATTTGCATATCACTGGCCATTGGTCAAGTGGTCAAGCGTGGGACCTCTCTGATTTAACCCCGTATGCCACCACTTCCATGCTGGACACACGAGAAGAAACAATAATTTACCCACCCCTTGTCTCATGGGATAACCCTACCCTTATTGTATTATGAACAGATTACTGCTCTTAGTTTATTTGTAGGTATTACTGGTGTCAGTGGTCAATGGTTGGCTGTGTCCACTTGATCCTGCGTCTTGTAATAAATGGAAGCCACTTGGTTGGCCATATATGGAGATGGCTTCAGGATGGCTAGCCAGCTAGAGATGGTTAACGTTTGGTTTGTGTTGCAAGTCCCTTGCTTCTGGAAGTCTGACATCTGTCATATATGGAAGTGCCTACAATGCTTGTGATTGGCGTTAAAGAACAGTTACCTTCTCTGCAGCTTTACCTTTAAGCTGTTTGCTGGTCATAAAATGGTTCACATATTTTCTTCAGTTTCATTAAAAGAACAGTTAATTTTTTAGTAGCTTTGCTGTCAGCTGTCTGGTGGTCAGCCATGTTTCACATTCTTCTTCAGTTGTAATTTGCATTTCTCTTAATTTGGCCTTATGGCCATGTTGTCAGATAACGCATTGTATCTTCTTACGTGGCATTTTATATATTTTAGTATGTTTATAACATTTGAACTTTCATGATTTGTAGGGGTTATTTTACAATCTCTGATATATACGAACTGTGATATTTATGATTTATACTATTTACATTGGGGGTTAATAGGCAAAATGCATGGCAATATTGTCTGCTTACATTTTCTTAGGGAAAAATCGGGTGCAGATCGAGATCCTATGTACATAGCTTCTCGATACTGCTCATTATTTGTGGGTCTCTTGGATTTAAGGCAGGCAGACATTTATTTCACATTGCTTTCTCATATCTTAGCATTTTACAAATATATACATATATAAAACTTCAATAAAGCCATGCAACTTTAAATTCATGTAAGTTATGTAATAGGACATTATGAATTTTAAATATTTCCTGTTGCAAATGGCTTGCTTTGTCACCTTTAGATTGGGTGCATATTTCTTATTAAATCGATATAATATTTCATGTTGTCAGTAATGCTTCTTTCGGGGCAGTAAACTCGTTTATTGCCCCGAAGTTGAGGGGGTTTCATAAGTTTCATTGAATATTCACTTAAGCTTTCTTTTCCTTGTGTATTAGGTGACAAGGTTATGAAGTTTATTGCTATGCTTTAATCGTATGACTTGTTGTGAAGATCTGTTACAAGAAATTAATAAAAAATATTTTAAACCCATATCATTTCTTATTCATCTTGGGCGGGGTCGCAGGGAAATGGTCTAGTCTTTCCAAAAGTGAAAAAGAGAGAGAATTCAATTAAGTAGTTTTTATGATCACATTTTGCTGTCTTCTTAGATTAAAAAATACAGATATCAATGTACTGATAATTGGAATGAACTCATACAGTACAGGCCGACATTTTTGAGAAATTTAAGGGATAACCAGAGCCAGAATGAATATATCTGTAGCTGAGAGGGAACTCGGGCCTCTGTGTTGATGTTAGTATTTCGACCAAAGGGAGAGATAATTATAATATTGCCATTTATAATCTGCTGATTATCTTGTGCTAAAAATCACTGTATGGCACTGCGGCAATGCAAAATACTGAACTATCGCTCAACTAAACAGGTTTATTATATCCCAAACAATTCATGGCAAACCGTCTATGTCACTCAATATATCTATTAGTGGCAGTCTCCAGCTTAAAATTGTCAATGTGAAATGGAATTAAGACTATGAGTTGAGTTTAAATATTGATTGACTTAAACTGGGGGTAAATCAGGCTAAATCTTGTAATTTTGCAAACAATTCATACTGAACCATTGTTTCACTTCAGACCTGCATGAAATACTCTCATTTGTCAAGGGATTATTGCCTTGTGCCATAGTTTTGCTGCCACTAAAAAGCCGAATTTCTTCTTTTTGTATCTTCTGCTTCCAACTGCTAGTTGACTTTTATTATGTTTCTGTTTCTCTACCATTCACACAACCTTTGCTCTTTGAATTGTCTCTGGTAACCACTTAACTCACATAACGCTGGAGTTTGTTATTATACTCTGGTATGACTGAATCAGAACATTTATAAGACGCTTTACATATTACAGGAGGGGGAAAGTTTATGTAAATACTACTGTGACAGTAGACCCTGAAACATAGATGGCATTCATGAATATTATTTACATTTTAATATTTTTATCTGCCATTTTTGACTAGTGGTAATACACTCGCCTAGGAAAACAGACAATGTTGGTTTAAACTCAGGTAGAGCCAGATACATAGTTCGCGGATGACCACATATATAATGGTGATCTTCTGTCATTGGGTTCTCAACCCAGTGGAAGGTCAAAGAACCTGAGGGACATAGATTAATGGTCATCCCTAAGCCTCTGTTTTTCAGTAAGGGGAATATCAGTCACTTGGGAGCTTGAGCTGTACTCCAGTGCAGTCAAGACTGACTCCTGTAGTAAAGGAGATATTGTGCTGAGTATAAGTATACAATACAATGTATTTGGGGTTTGTTCTACATTTGTATTCCATAAATGTAATCAGTTGGAGCTTTAGATACATGTCAGCAGATAAGGTCAAGTGAGTACAGGCTTTCAGTGCATGTCGA
The DNA here is from genome assembly GCA_964017235.1 of Sabellastarte sp. h YS-2021. Classification (NCBI taxonomy): domain Eukaryota; kingdom Metazoa; phylum Annelida; class Polychaeta; order Sabellida; family Sabellidae; genus Sabellastarte; species Sabellastarte sp. h YS-2021. Next base: position 68,873,362 of record OZ024937.1, read on the forward strand.
TGGTTGCTGCGATGAAAATGTTTTTCTTTGCACTTTTTACAAATATTTTATTGAAGGAACATTGAACGGTGTTACATTCTATGAAAGTATAAGTTGTAAAGAAAACAATATAATGGAATGATTGAATACTTGGGCAGTATTTTTTGTTTATTTTTATTTATTTATTTTCAAACTTTTAAAGCACTTAATTTTGACGTGTATCACATTTTAAGGCACAATAAAACATAAGGGGTGGTGGAAGTATCGTAAGTCCCTGGGCAGAAAAGGTCAGCATCAGAAAGAATTTACTCAACCAGAGGAGAGCATGATAAGGAGGAAAGGCTTCATGAAACACGCGAGCCTAAAGCTCGTTCCTGTAAGATGTCAGTGTGGAAGCAGATTGTACAGCAGGTCTAAAGTTGTTCTAAAGTCTGGGTCAATCATTTACACAGGATCCATCGAAATGAGTTTTAACCTTATGAATCCGAAGAGTAAAGGCAGAAAAAAGTATTACTTTGTAGTAACAGCACATCTGGCATTCACAAAGAAGAATAAAGCCCAGCTAAAACTAAGACCAACGACTGCGGTATATGGCTCTGCATTTTTTATCAAAATTAAGCTACAGTTTAGATTATGTACTGAAGATTAAATCAAACTTCATTGAAAATTTAATCAATTTTGATTGGTGGGTCAAAGTCGGTCCAAACATTAAACATAAATTAGCTTAATTTCTTTGTAAATACCAACTTTAGTCCTCATCCGAGTTATAGATTAATTCAAGCTAATTCATCAGCTGATAGTCACTTCTTTTTAAGTAGCCTCAAATAAACGACTATAAACTTCATCCTTTAATGAACATTATCTTGATATAGAATGACCGACAAAGTCTATACAGTCGAATTTCATTACTATAGAAACAGACTGACAAATATATCATTGTAAAAATTACATAACAACCTTTCAATGGTGTTTACTCCACAATGTTGATCATATTGGCCCCTATTCATAAATTGATTAACCACAGGATAAAAAATAGCAACTTCCGCCATAGATCTACAAGAAAAACTAACCCAGTTCAAACCAGGTTTTCTATTTGAATATAATTACAGAACAAAACATACAATTTTTATTACATTAATTTATCACCCAGTGCTTACTACCGGTCCCACTTGTACTAAATCAAACTTTCACAAAAAATCCTTATGTTGAGATACCGTTAATAAATGACAGGCTATTGTTTCAAAGGGACCGCAAAAAATTTCATCAGAAGGTAACTATTTTAAAAACAACAGAATCAATAAAGGACTGGCATGACACTGAAAAACACCAACATTAAATCTAAGGCATTCAAAATACAAATATTCACACAGTTTGCTGCTGAATTTTAAGTCATCTCTCAATTCGTAAAGAAATGAAGCCAACAGCATATGCAATGCAAAAAGACAGCTCTGTATTATAATTAAAGAGAGACTTGCTAAATTGGACTTTAAGTCATAAACACAAACAAGAAGAGTTGTTCACTATATTCTGTAGTATTCACATCTGCAGTTTGGTTTCCAGATAAGGTCCAAATTCCTCTCCAGTGACTGATGATGTTCCAGATAAACAGCCAGGCCCCCTCCTCACGTGTTCTCAGAGAGGGGGTAACAGTGGCACCCTTGGGATGAATTCTCAGTCCAGGGTATGTGGGTCTCTTCTGTCAGGAACACAAATGTACCACAGCTACCGGGTCAAGGTTAATCAACCCAGTCAATAGATTTCTAATAAAACCTTCTTATTGTTTCTCTCTTGTCTTGTTACTGTGAAGAGGCATAGCCTAATTTGGACCTGAAATTGGTGCCAGATGTCATTCTGGCTATCTGTCTGAGATCTGTGTCTCAAGATAAAGAAAACACTCCTAGAAACAAATATCAAACACCAGCTTTATGAAGGCTAGATACAGTATTATGATAACTTACCTAAATTCGGGTATTCTTTGCATGATGATATTTTAAGGATTATGATTTGATACATGATTGCAATTTCTTATTTTTAATTTGTATGAATATGCAGAGATCTAACAATGTTATTTGTAAATGCCTGAACGGTGTTGTTGCCATTTCAGAGAAACATGCAATGGATGGAGTTGAGAAAGTCAAAGTTGGGGTTTTAACGCCCCCTTCAAATACTGTGGTTATAACAGTACAGACCTTCAGTGAATGCCACAAGTTCTCATAAGGATTTAATTCACCAACCACAGCAGTGACAGTCGGGTGCGATGGTGGGGTTGAACAAATAGCTTTGAAGCTCGTGTCTTTAATAAAGGAGGCTGGACCAGGATTGTTGATTAATTTGTTCTTTTCCTTAGCTTCATATATATATTCAGAGTTTTATAAATATACATATATATATATCTAGCCCTTTTTCGGGACTTGAGGCCTTTAAAGACTAATACTTAATAAATATTTGGCTCAAAGCAGCATTTACTGCTTTCCATTTCAATTACTAAGCAATACTAAACTAGCAAATCAAATTATTGACCAATAGGTCAAAAAGGCAATACCCATACATATCATTTATTATCTGTACTTTTGAATAACATGTTCATTGACTGAGTTTAAACAACTGAGTTTATAAAATGTGTTTTTATAAATTTTATATATTTGCTGCATGTCTCCCTCCAAAATGCTAAAACGCTTGTTCGATACCTAAACTCAAAGGAGAAGGGACCAAATATAAATTGATGGAATTTCTAGTAAACAGATATAAAGTATGTCAGGCCATAGATTTCTCAACAGCTTTTTATTGTTGGAATTGTTGGAATTGGCCTTTCTTTGCAAAACAACACACACATAGTTGTTGCATTGATTATTTGATCATGAATTCCAATGTCTGCCTGGGTCCCCGTTGTAAGAGCACATGGCACATACTGGCAGAACATATCAAGATTTATGTCCAATATCTGTGCTGGATTGAGGGAAGAATTATTTCACTCACTCCGTGGCTTCTGGCAATGACAAAAACTGTTTAACACTGACTGTTGTAAATTGCCTTTTTTTCAATTCACCAGATAAAAGTGACTGGTGTTCAGCCATCCTACTGTTCACACATACACACACACACACTTTCGATTTCCTTGTGTGGTTAGAATCATTTATAGCCTTAAAATCTACATATAATGAAGATGTAGTGATAAACAATTCAAATGTTGCAGTATACATAACTTTATGAAATATTAATAGTAATATTAAAAGATGAATAAAAATGGAAACAATTAACTGAATTAGGTTTATGCTCAACGCATTCCCTGAAAGAAAACCAGCCTGATTCTTAAGAACCATTTCAGCAGCTTCTCTCCTGCAGAAGTCAGTTTGTTAAATGAAGGAGAAATATATTAATAAAATTACTTAAGCAAAAGGAGCTTCTGAAGTAATAATGTAAAATGTCTGTTAGAGGGCTAACAAGGCAATCGATGCTTGGGGGTAATGCTTTTAAGGGATGTTTCTACATTGCTGGTTTCCAGGCAATCTCCATGTATAACACATGTAACTACCACTTTCTCCCTAACAAAAAGCTTCCTTTGTTTGATATCAGTTTCAATTTCACTGGATCTCTTTATTTGGGTGCTATATTGGGGGTATTTGTAATATTTGTCAATTCATATTATTCAATAAAATCTTGTAACTTCAATATAGCATGCTTCAATGGTGTAAATGATAAACTGGTGGGAAAAGTCGTTACCTCAAGGTACCATTTTGCTACCTTAAGATACTAAGACATTACCCCATGAAAATATTTTACTACCTCATGGTAATATATTTTAACCCCAAGGAAGAGGAAGTAAGTTTATACCTCAAGATAGTAAGCCATCACCAGAAGAGAATATCTTGTAACTGCAAGATATTCAGTCGTTTGCTCAAGGTAATAAGTTGTAATGCTATGGCAACATATCTGTCTCCAGCTAGTATCATGCTTTCCCGAGAAATATACTGTTACCTCAAGATATTCTTTTTACATGCTGTGTGACATTCATTTCCATAAGGTATAACCTTGTGGGGACAAGATTTTTTAAATCACATTATTCGACCTTGGGGAATTTTCTTAGTAGCTTTAAATGGCAACGTACTTTCTTGAGGTAATAAACTGTTATCCTATCTCGAGAATACCACTTACTATTTTTATATATCATTAAACTGGTTTGTTTTAACAAGATACTTATTTAAAGTATCAACATACTATCTTGAGGTAAGGACTTACTATAATAAAGTAACCAAGCACTGTGTTTATTAAAATAATGATTTTTTTCAGGTGATAAGATTGTACCCTGAAATAACAACATGCTGTCATAGCGAGGTTTATAAAACCCATTTGTAACTTTATGATTTTGATACAGTCCAGCAAACTTACTTTGCTAAGTTCATAATAAGTTCTTTCAGTTAGCTTTTCTTCGCTCATTTCACTTCACACTAAAATGATTGCTTTCCTCAATTAATACTTTTCTGATAAGTACCAACATGGAATTGGTCATGTTAAGCACTGCGAGGCATATATTTATCAGCCAGACATCAAATAGGTTTTTTCGACCAAATGAGGAGAAATTAAGTACTAATGAGGTAGTGGGTATGTGGTTTATCTCTACTGATATAATACCAATGTGTTGGTATATGCAAGGATGTGAAGCACCTGTGCTGTATACTATACTGCTCAACTTGCTTAACCATTTTTCTTACCTTGCATTCAAATTCCAAATATGTTTACATTATCCCAGCAATCTCACTAACTGAAAGAGCTTACTTGTCGCCCTGGTGTTAGACTCAAATACTGATTTTAACATTATTATCATAGGCTAAATTTGTCAATCAATGTTACTATAATATTTTGGTGTAACTACAGAAATCAATATTATAAACAACATGGCAATATAGATTTGAAACAGCAATTATGTAACTTAAAATGAATCGTGCAAGCTGCAAAGTAAGGGCATTTAGGTGTGGTAGTTATACATTTCAAAATTGCTCACTAATTTCACAGAAAAGATTCATAATGATGATTTTAACATCAATATCAAAACATAGCACCATTATCGATTGATATTAAACTATCGATATTTGATACCAGCCCTAAAATATTTTTAAGCAAGAATGTGATGTCCCGATCAGGCTGCAGGCGAAAGTGCCTACACAGATAAGTGTTTTATACAATGCCCGATTCCTCCATATACTGACACACTTCTGTCAGTTAAGTGTATATGCTGTGGCATGCCTTGCCTTTCCTAGCCACACACACAGAAGTTTTAACACTGGAAGTACAGCACTCAGCCTCTGTTTTACCTGCTGTCCTCAACTGTAGGAAATACAGCCTGTAGTCTGATTGGGGTGTTTCATAAATTCATTTTATGCAGCATTCCTACTTAATAATATCCATGTATGTTGTAAAACATTAATAAATTAACATGAAACATGCATCGATGCAATTGTTAAATAAAAATACTGTGTACACCAAAAATGCATTCCGTCTCAAAATGCTAAATATCATAGATAACTATCAATGGTGGTTTTTAATGGTCTTATGACGATTCATGTTAAAGTGACGTTATTGATAAGTTTCAATAAATATGTATACAAGAAGACCTACATCAGCAAATTGTATATTGAAGGCCCTCCGTGAGGTGGTGGATAACAAATTTGGTGGATAAGCAGATGAACACTTGGTTTTCACCTTTGTACTAGTGGGTTCTATTCAAGATCATGCTCAAGTCAATATTTGTGTATACCTGAGGGTATAAATAAGGTTAGAATCCACTTTCTCATACAAGGTACAAAAATTGCATTTTAATTAGTAGCCTGCAGAACTACCCAGCAAAATATAATTGAACAATTAGATTAAGAGAATGCAATTCAATCCTTAGCACCAGAAGTTACCAAGTCAAATGTCATTAATCCCTGACCTCTTCCAGAGAAATGTTAATATTTTTGATAACCTTATTATAGAACTAAAATCCTGTATAAATACCAAGCAACACATGCACTATTTCTGTATCATCCAAAATAATTATGATTTGCTGTAGTGAAAACGTCTGTGAAAGCATTGGCCCAGTAGACATCTTCATGATGACATGGTATTTTGCAATGGAATTTAGATTGTAACTTACCTTACAGAAGAACCAGAAAACTGTGCTTGAAAACCTTGTTTTGTAGAGTGCTTTGTCGATGGTCAATCCATAGAACACACAAAGATGGATTAGGCTTGGATTTTAATAACATCAAAAGAGTTCTACCTTTTGTTTCTATACAAAAAGAAAGACACTGTCTTTTCTAAATGTTTTCACACATTGATAAGCTATCAGATCTGGTTATATTTCAGCTATCTTCAGTGGCATCACCCATTAAAAATAACAGATATTATTGCACTTGATGATTTCCTACAAATAAACAAAAATGTTATCCCTTTCTCACACAAATTTTCCTCCAAGTCAATAATACAGTCCACAAGAAGACATCTCTTTTATGAGGTTTTACGAAAAACTTTAACAAATCTTTTCTACCCTTCAGCAAACTATCACAAGTACAAATCAAGTAGAAACTGTCAATTTCTCGCCGATTTTTTCACATTGTAGTTTGCAGTTCTTTTGTACTCCTGGAATCTGCTCTTTTTTGCCAAAGAAGGGACCCACCCAATAGCCACCATACAGGACAAATTGGTGCCTGGAGCAATTGACAATTCCCCAAGAATCTTCTTGTCTTCCAGGGTACCCCAAATAAGGACACAGACATAGATTTTAAATGTGTTATCGTATCTCTGTGATCATTGAACGGGGAAATAAATTAGGCGCTATTTGCTTCTGCAAATTGGCAGCATGGCTACATAACAAGGGATTGTGTCGTCTTAACAATCGATCAATCGATAGCTGGGGTTTCTTCTTTCAATCATACCATTCTGGAGGACTGAAGCTGTCTTTTAGTTTTGTTCTCTGAAAGCTGTCCTTTTTCTGTATCTTTGATGGGTGATGTTGCTTCTCTGCAAATCCAAGCATCACTGTTTTATTCTATTCTCATCAATGCATATTATTGGACTGTGTAACTTGATAAAGTTTCTCCAAAAAAGAGAGAAAAATCACAAACTCGTCATTCTGTTTAGATAATGTTTTCTACAACCAGTGTAGCAATGCTCCAAAATATCTATTTTGCTATTGGATTATCCAGTTTAAGATCTACATTCGACGCTTGTAATTTGCAATGAACCCTTGGAACCCCTGGGGAATTTCTTGGAGATTTTTTCTTGTAGAAAATTCTCGTCTTTCGCTAGATTTATTCCATGCCACACTGGTTTAATTAGGTAGATTGTTGAGTTAGTTTCATGCTCATGGAGATATGTCCACTTTTTTCAAGTTGACAATGCGATTATGGCTTTTTGAAACAGATTTATGTTGCTAATGACAGTGAGACTTCCTGAGGTGAATTATCACCAGTGTTATTAAAGTGTTTGTACATCCGCATTTGTGTAGCCTAACCATTATAATAAATAGAGTAATAAAGCCTAACCATTATATTCAATAGAATATAATATGAATGCATTGAAAACATCTCTAACAGGAACAAGATTTCCATTTTTGATAGAATCCCTGTAAGATGAAAAAGGATTTCAATCCAGTTCCAATTTCTTTTTGCAAAAATTAGTAACGTACAAGCAACTGCAAAAACAGGACTTATATGTTGCCAATCCTGATCCTTCCAGTATTTACTCCAACAAATGATACATGTCATAAAATATTGACATTTCCTCTGATTTAATCAAAACCTTCAGATGCTTACTTTTCGTTGAAGTTGCAAAGGTTCGTGTTAGTAATAAAATAAATTTACTTTCTCAAATTGATGAAGATCTTAGACTTCAGATGATTACTTTTCGTTCCTTCAGATGCTTACCTTTCGTTGAATTCGCAAAGGTTAGATCTTAGACTTTTAGGGTCACATCAGTAAATCAATTACCAAAAACCAATCACCTATATATAAGTACTTGAATTTGTTGATGTATACCGGAAAATAACACACAATTTTGATGAAGGAAATTTGTCCACTGACCTCCTCTATAATGAATTGGCAGACCTTATCTCGATGGTCATGTAACTTATCTTTACAGTTGTGAGGCTTGGGGGTCTGCAAAACGGCTAGGCCTTCAGAAAGGTTTTTATTTGTGGCCTTGATATATATTATAAATAATGCATTCAACAAATTTATTTTAAGGATTATATATTTATTTGGGTTGTAATGTTGCTTGGAATACAATAAATAGGTTATGTTACGATGGCCGATTTTAAGAGCAGAGGATTGTGCACTGTAAACTGCCGGGCATCTGTCAGTAACTCCCAACCTTCCTTCAAGCATAGGTTCAGGCAGAGGGTTAGAACCACCAATCTCGGTGGTGGGAGAGGAGTTTGTTAAATACTATACCGGTGGGCGTCTGCCAGTGTGTTTATGAAACCACTTTGCTTTGTGAAATATATTTAACATACATAAACTTAACACAGAAGGGGCCACGGTGCCCGGGGTTCGATGCCCGTGACGGCCTTAAGTGGGAAAGCTGGTAGTTGATTGCCATCGGTCGGCAGTTTACAGTACACAACCCTAGCGAACTATATGTACTGGTTTCCTCTGCCCTTCCAACTACCCGTCGTGATATGACCTGTACAGTGTTGAAAGCGACGTAAAACCCCAAATAAATAAACAAATAACACAGATTGGATTTTAAATTATTAAAATGTGTTCATGAACATAGTTGGCATGTGTAGCAAAGATAAATATGGTGAAATAAGTTTTAGTGTAAAGGCTCCCCTTCAAAGAAACAACAGTCCTTTGTTCATCTTGTAAAAGACCCGGATTCTGTTGAGACTTGAGGTTGTTCAGTCTGAAACAATTTTTAGGGCTGATGTGGGGCACAGCAAGTGTGATGTGATTTGTCAATGCCTTTCACAGATACACCACCCCAGGAACAAGCAAACCAATTGCCAAAAACAGACTTAAAACAAATGGTGAATTATTGAAATGCTCTAGAAAACCTGGATATGTCCCACCCAGTCTAAAATGCTAAGCTTAATATTTAGCATATTTATGGTTTAGTTTATAGACATACAGCAACACTACATAAATAAGAAATAAAACTCTGTGAATTGCCAGTATATATTAAGGTTTATTGCAAAGTACAATTATCTTAAAAGAAACATAAAGTGAGAGCCTGGTTCTGGAAGAGCAGTGACTCAAAAGGAACAGTCACTGACCTGCACTGATTTAAGGGCCTATAAATACCATTGTGGTAAGTGAAAAATATGCAGCCGTGGAGATCTCCGGTGGAAAACTAGAGGTTCAGTGTTTTCTATAGTGTAACTTTTTTTGTTTAAAGCTAATTTAGGAAATTGACTACCTCTTGTTATATCCAGGGCTTTCTTGTGGACATGTTGGCTTAAAAGCTTCTTATTCGGCATTTTCACCGAATATTTCCTTATGGTGGTACGGTGTGTCTGATGTACAACCAACATCTTACACCCCTTAAAATATACCAATTTTAAGATTAAGCACTGTACAAATATGACAACATTAAGATGGAGAACACAAACATGCACAAGGGCTGAATTGTAAGCCAAGCTGAGATTTGTAATGAGATTTAAAAACAAGTAGCAACAAAGCTATGTTGTACTTAAAAGTGAATTATAATATTTGAAAATAATATCATGTATACACATAAAACATCGGAATTAATGGCTTCTTTAAAACCTCAGTCAGGCTGATATTTTATTGGGAAATTAAGTATAAGCAAAACAATTGCACAATGATTCGATATTTTATCAAATATCACATTGCCTTTATTTATATTGGGCAAAAATGATAATATATTGTACTTCGTAATTTTTCTTTCCACATGGAATATACTGAGATATAGTTTCATTTTTAATCTCCAGTCTAGAAAACCTAACAATATTCAGACTATGGTTTATAGATTTACAAAATAGGCGTTTTATGTTGGGGAAAAAATTTCAAAATACGTTTTTCAGGCATTTTAGATGGGCGAAAATAGGGGGTTTTGTAGCTTAACAGTCACATATTTTTGAAAATTTTCTAGAAATTTACTAGCCAATAGCTCCTCTGCTAATAGACGGGTTTAGATGAAACAAAAAGTAAATACTTCATTAATTGAGGATGGTGCAACTGTTCAATATTATGTTGCAATTCTGTCTAATAATATTTTTAAAATCCCACCCAAATATGGAATACTGGTAATACACAAAAACACACACAAATTTTACTATTTTGATAAATCAGACAAGAAAATGTCAATAAATTTCATCTGAATCCCTCCATTATCTGCTTATTTATTTCATTTAGAGCCTTGAAAACTATTGTAAGGTAATGCTAATCCGTATGCAGTTTAGAAAACTATGCTGATTTTAAACATTTTACCTTATCAGAATATGAATATTCATGAGCAACATCCTTGTTTCTTTTTTTAAATATTTCTAATGTTTATATATGACATAAATTGCTTTAATATATGATATAAATATGCTGTAAGTCTTTTCTGCCTTAAATTTGCTGGAATGGGTGAAAAGTTTTATTTTTTATTTCTGTTATCACTTTAACAACTTCATTCCTGGCTGTTTATGAAAGAAATAGCCTGATACAAGCATTAAACTACACTACTCTGTAATTGTCACTTTAACCTTCACCAAAGGAATTATTTGGTTCTTCCCATGGTTTCAGTTAGCCTTTACCATTGCCAAAAATACAAGAATATACGATAGATATATATACATACATACATTGACACATTTTTAGATATTTTTAAAAATGTGCAAAATGATTTTTGCCATGCAATTGGGTTTTATTCAGATGAAATAGACAAAGTTTATATTTCTGCTACAGTTGTCTTCAGAGCTATTTTAAACCTCTAACATTTTTTGTATTTGCAGGTAAATCATATGAGGCATAACATGAAGAATAAGATGCAAATAAAGATGCCAGATACATGTACAATTGTGTCTTAATCAGGATAGGTTTGCTGGCCCACAGAATGGATATTTTTTCAAGGCTGATTGACTCATAAACTCCTTTACTATGACCAAATGATGATATCAAAAGCCTATCAATTGACAGTTTTTATATTTAACAAATATAAGTAGTTGTATTTTAATTGGCTTTAGAAATTATTTCAATTTTTAAACATCTCGATAAGAGTTCTCTTTAAATGTCTAGTTGTAACGTTCACACCCATTAGCTATGTATTGGATCAAATAAGATTTTATGTGCTGAAGTTCAAGAAATTATGACAATACCAGTATGATGTTAATAATATTAATGTAAAGAACTTGTGAAATAGACAACACAAATGGAGTGTGAATATGAATAAACAAAATATATGAAATCATACAGAAGAACTTTTCAACCCCTACATGGAGCAACTCCATACAAACCTGGAATAAACCCCACAACCATAGTGGAGGTTGATGGACCCCTGTCAAAGCAGAAGCGTGAACAACTTCTCCAAAAGTACAAGGCCCATAGAAATGCTGTTACACTTAAAAATACATTATCTATTGAGGATAATAAATTGTTCAAGGCATGCAGATATGTCTGTTCATCTGTTTTCCAGAGCCGTTAGAAGAGAGGAACCTTCACCCAAAGTGTGAAAATTTCAACACTTTAACAAAATTTACTCATGGAATATTAAAGGGATTTCTCTCTTATCTTCCATATATGTACTAGACTACAAGTATATTCCCTTGTGTGAATATCAGGCCTGGATATTTATCACTTATTTTTTTATGAATTTTTAAAATAATTCTCAATGCGTTAAATTACATTAATTCATGCGGAAAATCACTTATAACTTGAAAAGTATTGTATTTACAGTATTTTGTTGAAATATGTTGTTCAACTACTTTTGGGTAAGCTATAACACAGTAGAATTGCAGACCAGGACCTAATTACATAGCTGAGTAATACCTATTTGAGATAAGTCCTTGTTTACTTGCACTTTCACTTTTTACTTCCACATGGGTGGTTTTTGGGAAGAGGAAACCAGCATATACAGGTTGGTCAAAGTCCTGCATTGTAAACTGTCAACGATTGCTAACCAACTGCCAATTTTCCCACATAGGGTCTGAGGTTTGAACCACAGACCTTGGAGGTGGGAGGCGAGTGTGTTACCACTGTGCCACCATGGCCCCTGCAATTCCAAATTTGACACTTACTTCTGAAAAGTCAGGAAATATCAAAAGGAATAATATTAAGAAACAAAAACCATGGCAGATACATGCATGATTTTTTGGTTAGTTGTTCCTATTTGACCTTAAAGTAAGAGTCAAAGGTTAGATGAACAAAGCACTTGAGGTCTGCCTCAATACTTCATTGTTTCTAACGTTGGCCCAAGGGTTGCAAAAACTGCCACCCATAGACCAATAGCCAACGTACATCAGTCCAACAGTGGAATGGTTTCTGGTTAAATAAGAGCACTCAGAGTGTGCATACCTCTGCCTAGGTTCAATGTCTCCTGTATTTCTTGAATGCAATTATGAAAACATTTTTGAAATTTTAATGACAAGTTTAAGAGATATGAATGAGATAATTTAAAACTTTAACTCTTCCAGTCATTCATAAGCCCTCATAACAAAAACAGTACTACAATCATATATTTTTGCACGTTTGCACAAAATTCTAGAAAATCTGGAAAAGGCTCAGACATTGATTGCCTTACATCAGTGTAAAGCTACGATTCTGACTTCAAGGAGGCCTTAATTTGACAAATATCTGTTGGAAAATGCCAAGTTATTCATGATTGAATGGTCCTGCATGGTACCACAAAAATGTATTAAAATCTGACATTCTATTTTTCAATTATTCTCAAAATCAGCCATTGAACCTACATCCAGTAAACTTATATATCTGTAAAGCTACGAACATGAACTTGCTTCTGATCTTTATTTCATAAAAATCCGTGCAGAAATGCCAATGTTATTAAAGATTTTACAACACCCTGTCAAATAGAGTAAAAGTATCCTGAAATGCACTTGGCGATAATTGGTTATAAATGCTCAAAAGTTTCCTTTTCAAAAATGACATAAGCAAACTGATGTGAATTGCATTGGTTTAATAAATTATACAACGATTTGTATTAAAATGCTCTTCAAACAATCAATACTTTCTTTACATTAAAGAAAAAGTAAAAACTATTTTCTGTTCCTCCAAGTTACTTCCCACACCTCTCGAACTTTGACCCGGAAACGTTACGACCTGTTACCGCATGCGCACTTCGAAACCGTGAACTCGTTTATGTGCAAGCGTTTGGAATGTAAAGAAACTAGATATGTTTACTGGATACGTCATTCTTACGTTGCATAATGACGCTATTCATTTATTTGTTTATTTGGGGTTTTACGTCGCTTTCAACACTGTACAGGTCATATCACGACGGGTAGTTGGAAGGGCAGAGGAAACCAGTACATAGAGTTCGCTAGGGTTGTGTACTGTAAACTGCCGACCAACGGCAAGCAACTACCAGCTTTCCCACTTGAGCCCGTGCGGGGATCGAACCCCGGCCTCAGAGGTGGGAGGCGAAAGTGTTACCACTCTTCCACCGTGGCCCCCAATGACGCTATTCAGTAATTTGTCCCTTCGTCCAAGCTTCCTTGTGTACAGATTCTGATATTACATATACACAAATGAATGTAACACCTAAATCAGCCAACCAATAAACTATAACACTCGGCAATTATAATGTTTCAGTACACTGGGAAAATGACTACATAACATTTTCTTTTAAGATATGTTTAAGTCATCTTCTTTCAGATTAATTTTTTCCCTCACATTTAATATACATTTACGAAGTGTAGTAAAGTTAAAGCTTTTTGGGGACAGAAAAAACGATAGAAGAAATGTTACTTTTGGTTCATTTCTAGAGAGAAATGACAGTGGATTATGGTGGGCTTTTTGACTTGCCATTGCCAGAGTATCTAGAGGAGCACATAATGATTTCCTATTGAACAGAAACACTGGCCAGGGTCAGACATTTCATTCAAAGGAACTTGTTGTTGAAATCATAATGTACTAAGGTATGGTAGCGAGAATGAAAAGATAGTTACACAAGGTTGAGTGTGTTATAACTTTATGAATTTCTAACGATCATTTGATAATTGTTACAAGGAAATCAATATTACCAACAGGTTTGAGCAGTAAATGTAGTTGAACAGTATTTATGTGTTGAAAACAGTTTCAATGAGGGTTTGGATTGAATTAAAGGAATAATTTGCCAAAATTATTCATCAGTGGACACCAATCCCCATCTTAGTTTAGTAATTTTATCTGTAATGTTACCAAAAATTTTTATTACACTAAATCTAAATCTACTGCTTTGCAGGCGCAATATCTTCCCCCAAGGGGAACTCAGTGCACTAACTAATCATATATAATATCCGAGTCATAAGTGGGGGACGTGTCCAGGTCTGATGATGACTGGTGATAGTTGCAAATCAGGGAGCACTATTTCTGGAAATTTGGGGAAAATTTTCTATTTATGGAGCTGTGAGGTTGTATACATTATCAAATGCCACATTTCTATAATATCTGGTTTTTGAAAGAGTCCAAGAGTCGACTAAAAGGGTTCACTATAGCTCTGTACCAACTGCAACTTAAAGCAGAATTTTCTCTTCATCAAGGCCTTCCAAGTTTATGTTGGGAAACTTTACAGCAATGATCACTCTATTCATGAGCACTTGAGGAATTTTGAATTCCAATACAGGCGTATTCTTATCAAGCAAGGTCAGTCAAGCATCAGTGTATGAAAGTTAACAGAAAATTAGCTGTGTAAAAGATAGCCAGGTGATCTCATATGTTACCAGTCATATAGTGGCAGATTGCAAAAAGAAAGGGACCTTCTGGTACATAACACATCAAAAGTACTTCACTGTATGTTGACTGTGAAATATGCTGGATGAAATCTGACAAAACTGATATGAATTTGTTGACCCACATGTTATGGCTGTCTATATGGATACATACTTCACCTAGAATGATGTTTTCATGTGACTACATTGCCAAATCTTCCATGAACCTGTTTAATCTTTCGATAAATTTGCTATTACGGTTGATAGAGGACATGTGCTGTCAAATGGTATGCCCAAATCTAAGATATTACAACAGTTATCTGTTCAAAGATGTTATATTGAACAGTTTGGTACAGCACACTGTCAGTTTCACTTCTGACAAAGATGACCACTCACCCACCTTTCCTGTTCCCTTAAGGGATATGGTACAGCTGAAACCCTGTTGGAGTTATCCCTTCCAATAGGCCCCGCATCCTAAGTAGCTTAAACTAGGTCGCGGTGACACTAGTGACTTCTTTTCAGGAAATAAAATCATTAGAGGTTAATATTTTGCTCTGAAATGACATTTAGACTTGGGTCCAGCTGATGTCGCCAGAGAAGATCAAAATAATTAACCATCATGGATTGATTCTTCTAAACCCTTTAAGTAACTGGGGAAGACGTGCAACGCTAGCAAGGAAATCATACATGCCTAAGTCTCTTGTAAATTCAACTGGAGATGGATGGATGCACATGTAGCCATGCTGCGAGCAAGTAGGAAATAATTTGCATGCCAATTTTCATTGCAGGGTCTCTGTAACTTTGAAAATCTGTTATAAAATCACAAGTGTAACCTAAGTGTCCCTTGCAAATCAACCAATGTTTCTCTGTAACCAGGACACACGTGCACATATGATGGGTTGTAAGAGAGCCTTAAAGAGGGTGTAACTCGTCGTACTAGTGCAAGTAGGGTGACAAAAGCAGTATTCCAACTGTCAAACGAGGGATGGATACTTGAGTGGATTGATGATATTGCGTGGTTATTTTATGACGTGGGTTAAAACCCAGGTATAGATATAGTGACTCAGATGACCACTTTAAAATGCAGTCCCGACATTGGGTCTATCCCCAGTGGTAGGCTAAAGAACTGCAGGAACATTGATAAAGGAACATCTTTGATCCTCGGTAGTTCAGTTAGGGGGATGTTAGTTAGGCTAAAGGACTTCTTGGACTGTGTAACTCATTGTACGTGTGTAAATAGGGTGACAAAGCAGTATTCCAACTGTCATGGGAGGGATGGAGACATAAGTGGATTGTGAATGATGAAATTGAGTGGTTATTTCATGACCTGGGTTAAAACCCAGGTATAGATATAGTGGCTCAGATGACCACTTTTAAATGCAGTCCCCCATCATTGGGTCTATCCCCAGTGGTAGGCTAAAGAACTTCAGGGACATTGATAAAGGAACATCTTTGAGCCTCGGTAGTTCAGTTAGGGGGATGTTAGTCACTTAAAAGCTTGGGCTGTTCTTGTGCAAGATTGAATAGGTTAAATAATTCGGTAATGTGGGACTTCCACACCAGTGGTAAATGCTTAAGTTTGGTGTCACTGTGACAATGATAGTCTTAAAGTTAGAAGTTTATTAGCACTAGTAGCTAACAACAGCCTTATTATGATCATCACCACCATCTCAAGCTCACCTACATATCTCAGTTTTAAACAATTCACATACTTACCAAGATTTCTAATCAATGTTCAACATTTACTAATTGTACCTTTTTCCATACAGTATTTTGGCCCGATATTACCAAAATAAAATAGACCTAACTAATGTTCAGTGCTGTGGCTAAGTACAGTAAAAGACTCATTACATTAAAATGCAAATAGAGGTTATCATACCTCTGACTGGAATATGTATTGACCCAGGACAAACTTGAACGTTGAAACAGTTGAAGGATACCTGATAAGTATAAAAGAAACAACTCTCTAAAAGGCAAAGAAACAACCATATTTTTGTTTTAAGTTTAAGTTGCTTCGATACCGTTTGTACATATTAGAGCCTAACTCAATTTTGAGCCCACCTTAAGATAGGCCATAGCCAAACTAAGGATCCTAAGTTGGGAAGACTATCTTACATATTAGCCCAACTTAATTGATTTTAAGAATGACATTAAAGCTAAATTTTAATATTAACCTTTTAGATAGACTGTACATAGCTTATTTTGTACAGTCTGAGAGAGATTAGCCCAACTTGTTATGTCATACCCCATGGCTGGTTGAATAATATTATTTACTCACTGTTTTACCTATATCTTTTCTTTTTTTATTTATCTCTGTATGTATTGACAAGATTAGTCTGAATATTTTCATTGTTCCAAGACTTCCAGTTAATTTCTTTGATACTGGGGGTGGGGGTGATGGAATCCTAAGATGGGCGGACTCCTACGTTGGGCTCCAATATCCACATTATGACTCTAATTGACAAAGCTAATTGTCTCTAAGTTATTAATATAAAATGACCTGAGTAAGTAGGGTAAACCCTTCACCACAGAGCCATGTTAAATACTGTTTGTTTACAATAACAACAAGGCCAAAAGGTTTTTTGGTCCCCTAGCATGAGTGCAAATCCATCAGAGACACAAGTAGTGCACTAAAATTTATGAAAGTCTGTTGACATAAAAAATTCCAACTCAGACACATCCCACAGCTGGTCTAGAACTCAGATGGTCACCCATCCAAGTACTAACATAGCTCATTGCCGCTTTACTTCAGTGAGCAGACAAATACTTATCACACTGCGCCACAATTCATGAAAGTCTGGAGACAAAAAAGTGATCGGTAGAAGCGCCAGCATGAATGTAATGCAACAACAAAATGCATAATACTAACTCCATTTTTACTGATGTGTGATGAGCCCAGACCTTCAAATCAATTTGGCCACTGAGGACCCCAGATCAGCCTTTCAAAAACTCAAAATACATGCACCGAGGAGACTAAATATTGTTTACTGCCAGACAAAACAGATCCAAAAAATTCTTTGGCAATTTTCTTATAAGATTCAGAATACGGGCTGTTACGTTAAAAATGTATGTAGCATCAATATCGTAAAAATGAAAGTTTTTCAATGGTGGTAAGTATAAAAATGTACCATTGGCATAATTTCTTAATATTGTATGGAAAAAAGAACTGAGAGGGTTTAAAAAATTAAAACAGCAGAGGAATTACTAAGCAGGAAATCCAAGTACCATGATGCAATCAATCTGCTGCTCTATATCCTTTTTGTAAGCATAAAATCTGCATAAATGTTTCCACAAGCCTAAGTCAACAGCCACAGACTTTTCTATTGGAAGTTGCCAACAAATCTATATGGATGTGTATTTTAAGGTTGAAATGATTTACGTTTTTTGATGGTGTTGTGATGTGAGGCAACTCATTTACTCTGCACTGAACAGCAATATCTTTATTATTGATTCGGGGCCTTTTTCAAGTGAAGATAAGGACAGGTACAGTCGCTATGGCAATGGAAACCTAGAATTATATGACAGACAATTTGAGAGATCTTGGTGGGCCAGTGGTTAAGAAGTATGGCATGTGGCCATTTGATTGTCAAGTCTTAGGTTCGAACCCAAACATAACCCCCCCCAAAGATGATCTTGTAAGAGAGCCATTAAATGTTTCTAACTTTTTGCACAGGTAATTGGTAAAATGTAATTTGAACTAAGTACAAGGAGCGATATCATTAAGTTTCAAAGGTAGTTTTAAATTATCTCTTTGAAATTTGGAGAAAACTGTTTGGTTCTTGTTATCTGTGTTATTATTTGCAGATTTCACTCTTTGAAATACATCCAACTGAATACTACACCCAACTGATATTCAACTGAAGCTCACACAATGAATATGCAATGAGATAAAAATTATTGAATATAAAACCATTTCCTGGTGGATGCAACAAAACCTTAAATCACAGATGCATAGCGTTAATGACAATTCAAATGTTAGTACACAACAACAAACACAAACAACAAAGAAACAAATCATAAATTATTTAGATCAATAGACAAATGACTAAAGGCTATTTATTGAGACAGAAAAATATATCAAACTGGATGAGGTTTTTCTCGGTCAGGAAAAAATAGAGTGAAATATTAAAATCAACGTATAAATCATTGCCTCCTGTCCTGGTTTAAGTTTGATAATGTACCTACAACACGAAAAGCACATTGTGAGATATTGGGGAGCATAGAATTGTTGAGTACTTATCAGTCATTGAAAGAGAGTTTATTATGTTGTGTATTTCCATCACAAAGGGGACTACTGGTCATCACTTGACTTCTTCTCATCTGCACATCAGTAATCATGCATACAACTGGCTGTTTTAATTGGTCTGACTGATGGAGGAGAGGTAAGTTGTCGAAAGAAAAAGTGTAAGTCGTAAGTTGCTGTTTAACAAACATGGTATGTACCTGTTGGTAAAATCTACTTTGTTTTAAAGCTCCCCATCTGCCAAAGTGTTTTTCCTCATAAAGAATAAGGTATTTCCTAAGAAAATAGAAAAAAATCAATAAAATTCATACAGTGCAGACCTCATTCAAGGCCCAACACCTCAAATTGAACTTATGTGTGCAATGATAAAAAATCTGTTAAAATTTCTGGATCTAGGCAATAATCTGGGTCTACCATGAAAATTTAATCATCTGTCACTTGTGCCATTACAGACATTTCCTGAATATTTCATCAAAGTCTGGCCATCTCTATTTGGAGATGGTGTTCCACCTCGGAGTAGTATTCGACTTCAATTTCTCATTCTCAGGCCATGTGTCACAATTCATAAATTCCACCAGAGTTCATGCGAGAAACCTCTATAGAATTTGTCCCCTTCTAGACCTTAATACATCAGGTACAGGCAGATACATAGTGGCTCGGATGACCACTGAAAATGGCGGTCCTCTGTCATTGGGTCCTATCCCCAGTGGCAGGTTAAAGAACCTCAAGGACATTGATAAATGGTCATCCTTGAGCCTCTATATTCCAGTTAGGGGAATGTCAGTTACTTGTGAGTTGGGGCTGTACCTGTACAGTCGGATTGGTTAAATAGTGCTTTGAGTCCTGTAGTATATGGAGATATTTCGTTGAGTATAAATACATAATAATAATAATAATAATTCTTTTAGCAAATGCTTTGGTGAGCAGCAAATTGGATTACTGCAATCCCCTATTCTTGTCACTTACAGATTTTGAGTTAAGAAGATTGCAGTTAGTCTAAAACTCACTCTGGAGGGTTGTCACCCGGTCCTCTAAATACTGTCAAATTACCCCTCAACTGAAAAAACTCCACTGACTCCCTGTCAAATATAGGATACAATACAAAATTGATCTCATTACATACAAAATTCTCAACCATGGTCAACCAGTTTACCTAAGAGAATTAATTCATCCCTACACCTCTTCCAGGAATATAAGGCGAAGTACCCCTAAACTCAAGTTCCTTCACACACCCACTTTCAACCGTAAGATTTATAAATCAGTCAAACTTTTCTCCAATTCTTTCAGTCACTATGCCCCGGTTCTTTGATCTCTTTCCCCTTCAAAATAAGAAATAGCCAGTCTGTAGCATCTTTCAGGAAACACCTCAAACCCCATCTCTTTAATTCCAGTTTCCCAACTTAGTTTCCTTCTCTCTTGGTCACACCCACAATTTCAGATTTCTGACCTTGAACGGCCCTCGACTGTCCTTATGATAATGATTTTTGTTAACTCAGTGCACTGAGTTCCCCTTTGCGGGGGAAGATATTGCACCTGCAAAGCAGTAGATTAGATTAGATTAATTTACAATCAAACAAACAAACAGGTAAAAGTATGCTTCCAAAAACAAAACCTCCTTGGCAGAAATATAAAGTATCTTGCATGTGAAGGAGTTATGAGCACCCACTGGATCACATGGAATACAAATCAAATAAGTAGAAATTTCATTGCACTGAAACATAAGGAGAAAAAAATTAAGGTAGTCTATTCATAGTGAAAAGCAATATAGAAATGGAATCAGCAATAAACTAGATGGGACCATGTACTGACTGAACCACACTCACAAATATGATAATAAGACAATCAGACACAAGCTGTTTTTCTTGCACTTTTGATTTCGCCAACCCTGAAAAAAAGACAGATAATGAATTTCAATAACTAAACATTAAGATAAGCTGCAGGTTGTTACCTTTCAAGGCGTGTAAGCACCCTGTCAGAAATTGAAATATTGAAATAATTTATTAACTGGAAAGAAATTAGCTCCTAAGAATGAAAAGCTAGAACACTAATAAGTCAAGAAAATTGTCAACAGTTATTATATAGATAATGCCTGAAGTGCAAAACTTACACATTTGTCTACATGTAATTTCTACAGCACCAAACTTGCACAATTAGTGATATATAATACATACACAATAATCAATGTTTCATACATAAACCGCCAAATTTATACAATTTGTAAGCATCTACTATTTGAGGTGCCACCATGTAAGGCCTACAGTGCTAAGCTTAAATATTTATCAACGTGCCATGTCTAAATACTAAACTTACCCTACTGTTATGCCTGAAATAGTATGCTTACACAATTATCAACATCTGAACGTGACAATGTCAACTTCATAAGTTGCAAGTCTGTTAAGTCTTTGGTTTCGTCCTGGAGGGATTAATGTATGGACCAAACAAATTATCAGTTATGTTGGGTTAAATATGTGTATGATGAAATATAATACTTAAAGCCGACAAGTGACAAATTTGCTTTTAAATCTATGTCCTAAAATTCTAAAGAAAGTAATGAATGTGACACACAGTAGGAACCAGTTTATATTCATATAATAGGAAAGCGCCAACTTTACCATGCTATATTGAGGCAGTTGAGAATTGCATCTGCATGAAATATACATGGATATTATTGTTAGGGGAACACCAGCTATCCAGTGTAGACTGGATCACAAACTGACTGGAAAATACTGCCAATACTGTAACACTATTGGTACATACAGTTTAGGTGAACATAGCTATTAATGATACCCCATTCACACTTCTATGATAAGTGAAGACGTTTCTGACACACTGTCACAACATTTATAAAGTATGGTATTGTATTGTATTGTGTATTTATACTCAGTGCAATATATCCATAAACTACAAGACTAAAAGTGCTATTTAACCCATCTGACTGCACAGGCACAGCCCCAAATCACAAGTAACTGACATTCCCCATACTGAAAGATAGAGGCTCAAGGATGACCATTTATCAACGTTCTTGAGTTTTTTTAGCCTGCCACTGGGGATAGGAGCCAATGACAGAGAACCGCCATTTTAAGTGGTCATCCGAGCCACTATGTATCTACCTGTACCTGGGTTTGAATCCACGTTCTCTGAGTTCCTAGACAAGTGTTACCCGCCAGGCCACAGCGGCAGATAAGTGTTTGAATGAGGTCAATTTTTGATCGAAAAGAAAACATAATGATTGAAACTCTGGACAACTCTTATGGCATAACACCTAAAGAGTAGCTGTTTTAACTAGATTTATTTAGTGTCACCTGTCTGGAATGTCAAGGTACCAACTTTTGATCTATTTTGGTGAAACACAGCCAAGCATTAGAACAGCTATAATCTCCATTACAATTGTGAAAAGTTTTAAAAAACTAACACATTACATTTTCAAAATTATTTGGGGTTTTTCAGACTTTCACCCCCCCCCCCCCCCCCTACCATTAACACTGTTAAAAACAATCCCAGCATAAAATATATATATATAAAACCTGTATTTGTACAACTGTAGAGAGACAGGGGCAATATGGTATTACAGATAAAACTCATCTCATTAATCAACAAATAGCAAATAGACTTTTGTGATCCATAGCCATTTCCTGTTAGCAAATAAAACTTGACAGAAAAAGCTTTTCATAAAAAAGAGCACTTTCAAAGTCCCCGTTTGTGCGAGGTCTCATTCGAAAAAATCAGCTAATTGATATCATATTTACATGGGCTCAAACCAATAAGATATGACTTGCTGTGTAGTTAATTTATAATTGAACAGTCGATTTCATGTTACAGTGATACAGCGCAGAAGTTATTTGGCCTGGTCTTGCAAAAGGCTCCAGTTAGGGATTATGTGTAACTCTGATTCAAAGTAAGTTTAAACTGAACAACACTTTTTTATGTTCTCGAAATTGAAATAATTGTTTTGGTTTGTTTTTCCATGAAAACATTTTACCTTAATATTTTTTCTCGTTTTGAAGACAAAATTTATTTGATTAAGGTTGGTATTGTGGTTGCATTTGGCACCAATTAACTGCCATATTTAATAAAAGGCGAGTATCATACTTGAGGATAATATTTCAGAAAATTAAATAGTAATTATTTGAAACATCCAATAGTTCTTCAAGGTGAAAACCTAATCAGAAAATGCTGCATTTAAATACCTGGAAATCTACAATAAACTACTAACAGTCTCTCTTGTACCCCATAATTGTGGCCTGTAAACTGTTCATTTTTTTTGTAATTGTAGGAACCATACTGTTTTCCGCATAAAAGTAGTCAAATCTGAAACTTCAGTGGTTATACAACTACTTAATATTATAGGATTGTATTGTATATTCATACTCAGCGCAGTTTCTCTTGGTACAACAGGCCTAAAGAACTATTTATTATTTTTTACTGCACAAGTATAGCTAAAGGTTTACTGTCTTCCCCTTACTGAAAGAGGGAAGGCTCAGGGATGACCATTTAGCAATATCCCTGAGATTTCTTAGCCTTACACTCTGGATATGACCATGTCACAAGGGGCTGCCATTTTAAGTGGTCATCTGAACCACTATGTATCCTATTGGATCTGAAATCAAATCACGTCATTAAGAGTGTTACACACTGAGGCAAAGTGACAGATTGACAAAAAATCCGATTGACAGTTTTTTTTAAGCGTGAGCCTCGGCAGAGCTAGTGCTTCTAGGAATCACTTTTTTTGTCTCGAGACTTTCATCAGCTGTGGTGCAGCAGGATGAGTATTTGTCTGCTCACTGAAGTTAAGCGGCAATGGGTTATGTTAGTACTTGGATAGGTGACCGTCTGAGTTCTAGACCACCTGTGGGATGTGTCTGAGTTGGAATTTCTTTGTGTCAGCAAAGAGTTTCGTAAATTCTAGTTTCTAGTACACTACTCGTGTCTCTAATGGCTTTGCGCTCGCGCTAGGGACCAAAACACCTTTTGTCCTTGTTTTTTACTCCATAACTATGGCTTATGGCATATATATGACAACCAAGGACTGGCAGACTGTATATTTTTACTAATCTTTGACTCAATGCAAGTGAGTGTGGTTAAATCTCAAAGTAACTTGTTACTGTTGAATTTGATGCCTCAGTGGCTATGTTATTAACAAGTTTGACATTTACCAGTTAGCTTCCAACTCTGCCATCACAGGTAGCTTGTGGCTTTCATTGGGGACAGGTACTGATTATTACCTTACCACTTGAAAGGAGTATAAGAAGCCAATCAGAGTTCAATTTTCAAATTAGAGTTTTCCTGAAAAATTTTCTGTGGCATCGCTGTTTGCTGAAACATAGAGTGAAAAATATTGATCAAATAAGGGGACAGAAGTCCCATGTAGTTGTATTGGCCGTGAGATAATTAGCCCTTCTTGAGAAAGGCTAGTTTGTCATGCCTTTCGCCTTCAAGGGGGTCGAACCTTGACTTTCTGTTATTGTTGTTTTAACAGAGAGGATTGCTTAACACTCTGTAAATTGCTTTCAAACTGCATGGGTTTTTAGTTTCAGC
Source organism: Sabellastarte sp. h YS-2021 (assembly GCA_964017235.1). Classification (NCBI taxonomy): domain Eukaryota; kingdom Metazoa; phylum Annelida; class Polychaeta; order Sabellida; family Sabellidae; genus Sabellastarte; species Sabellastarte sp. h YS-2021. The sequence goes on from OZ024937.1 coordinate 68,897,964, forward strand.
ATTAACCCTGCAAATATAATTACATGTATATACACATGACAAAACAGATGTGTTATTATTTATAAGTTAGCGAAATGGTATTTAATGGATAACATCAATAGATATTATTTAGCAAAATTGTGTAAAAAGATAAATGCGAAAGGGCAAGACTTCGGGAATATCGATAGAACAACAGTTACACAGGTTTAGTGGTGTCTTAGGAAAACCAAAGATTAATAATAATACTGGGATACAAAGAGGAAATCAGATTATTTCACAAAATGGGGTTAAATTTTGGAATTATTCGCAATAGAAACGGATATGGTTTCATCTACATGGTGATACTGGGAATAGCTGTGACAGGTAAAATGTAAACTATCACCCCATATCATGTTATTGTATCAATTTTATACTTTCTAACTTAAGAACAATTTGAAATATTAAATTTGAAAACTGAAAACATCTATTAACAGTCATTGTTAATGTTCCCCGCATTTTCCATGGTTTGATGAATTTATACCTTTTACATAAATTACATTGTTCCATGCTGGCTCTATGAACCGCAAATTTGTGATAAAAATATTTAACTCGCCATAGGTCATTTGTGGATTCAGCTGTTTTGTAGTTTATAGTATTCTTTAAGTTTCATAAGTGTAAATGAGTTAGGACTTGCATTTAGTAGTATCCACTTATTGCACTAAGTGTAAGTAAGTCTGTATTTGTAATTAGGTGGGATGCATTGACCACAACACGAACAGCGTGCCCAGCATATGGCGGATTTTCGAAATGTTTGAAATTGTAGTTATATTTTTGCATGACCTGTAGAGATGAAGCGGCATGATCATTTTATGGGCAGCACATTTTTGAATATGCACTCCAGTTGAACAGATGTTACAACCGCAAAGAACATTGTAAATGGATCATCAGCATGTTAATAAAAGGAAAGAGTGCATCAGGGAGATGAACCCTTTGCTTGGAAATCTTGTACGCCACATTGGTAAACATTCATGAGTTCTAATTCTGATCCAGATCATGTTCAATAAATGGACAATACATGAGACACAAAACACTGGACCAGACATATATGATAAAATGATAATGCAGGACACATATATAGACAATACAGGACACATATATAGACAATACGGGACACATATATAGACAATACGGGACATATATAGACAATACGGGACATATATAGACAATACGGGACACCTATATAGACAATACAGGACACACACAACAATTGGACAATACTCAACACATATGATAGAAGGACAATAGAGCATACACTTTACAGTTGAACAATAAAGGACATACACAACAATTGCACATTGCAAAAACCATACAACAAATGGACACTTCTTGGCACATATTACAATGGACAAGAAACAACACACATAAAAATTACTGTATATTTGTGACATATAACGTACTGACAAACAGGTCACATATAACAAATTAGCAATGCATGACATAAATCATAATAGAAAATACATGCATAATGAATGATAAATGCAGGTCATATGTAAGAAATGGACACTGCAGGACACACATAACAATAGATAATACATAACTCATGAAATAATATAAATATTGTACATATAGTTAATGATTAATACAGGTGATATATAAGATATGGAGAATACATCATACATGTAACAATAGACAATACATAACTCATATAATAGTGGACACTACAAGATATATATAACATATAATTAAGCAATACAGGGCACATAGAAGAATTGACAGTACAGAACACATAGAACAAACGCAAAGAACTTACACGCGGGGCACATGTTAGAATGGGCAACACATGACACTTATAACCAATGTACTATAAAGCTACATATTAAAATTGAGAACGTAGCTGACCATGGATCATGCAGATATGGAGGATCTAAAGAATTTGTCATATTCATGGCCATTTTATGATGCTTTATTATCCACGACGTGAAGTATTAGCCCTAAATACGGTGAAATACAGACCGGGACGTATTTTTTTTGTACACACCGGCGCCCCGGTACTATGGATAATGAGTGGGAATAACTTTCGGTTTTTCAACAATATCTCGGAAAGTATGTAACTTACAAATATGTATAATATATCATTAGAAAGGTGTTCTTACAGCGCTTCTGCTCAAGTGAATTACATAAAAATCCATGAAAATAATTAAGATATTGCAAGTTAAAGATTGAAGTTTTTATATTCACTGTGGCTACTGGTCTTTGATAGTTTTTTTCACATTCTCTCATTAAAGATTCATGTTATTTAACCCATAAATCATACAAAATGGTGGATAATAAAAGTAAAACACCCCTCATCAGACATATGCAGAAAAAATATATCACTCATGAAGATTAACAATATAATACTCGTGCTTCGCACTCGTATAATATTGTTATCTTCATTCGTGATATATTTTTTCTGTATATGTCATTCGGGAAGTTTTCCTATTGTACACAATAGCTCAGTACATTCTGGCAGGCCATAATTAATTAGAAGGCTAAATTATTATTATTTGGCAGTAAAAAAACTTAGCTGTTACAGGCAGGCCTTCTCTTCCTTAGTAAAATAAAGCACTTCTTGAATGATTAATGTCAATCAAACCCTCCCGTTTTTTTAATAGACTCTGTGTTGTGACTTAAAATCAATTGACACGATAGCTTTAAGGCTGATATCACCCAACTGTATGAGCCGAATCTGACACATTGTAATATTTCAGAACAAATGTGGAGTTGGCCAAATCCAGTTTATGAATGTCAATTTCGGACACATATAATAAATGGCCAGAACAGAACATGTGTAAGAAATGGATTATACAAGACACATAAAACAAATCTGCAAGGCAGAACACACATAGCAAGGAATATACAGGGTACATATGATGGGGTAAGTTGGTTGTATAATGATCAAAGTTGGAGCTTTATGTCCCGCTCAACAGCCAGGGTGATATTGGGAGAGGGTTTTTAGCATTGTCACTAGTGGGATTCGAACCCACAGAGGTGACAGCCTATGATTAGATGCCAAACGTCCTAACCACTAGGCCACTAAGGACCTCATGTAATGATGTACAATACAGGACACATTATACAAATGAGATAATACAGGACACATATAATAAATGGACAATTTGGATACCACCAATATGACCCTCCCTCTTTTAAATCCCTTTTACACTACAGGCGGTATCACCCATGGTGACCCACATTTGGTGAAACTTCCCTGTGCTTGGATCTCTGCCTGCGAGCCGTTGGAGTCCTTGTGAGTCAATGTCAGTCCGTTCCAATGCTTACATGTCCGACAGAAGTTTTAAACTGTTTAAAATTTCCGCTTCTGGAAATTTCCCCGTCAGTCCCCGTCAATCACTGTCCCATGTCAGAACTACTATCATACATGTGACCATGCCTGTCAGTGACAAACCATGTGCACTATTTTTCACACGTTGAGACAAGGTGAAATAAGGTGCGATTCAGTGTCCCACTGATGGGACACGGGGACGCAAGGTGGCCCACTGCAATTGGAACATGTCTCGACGGTGGAGGACAGTGAATTACTGTCAAGCTTCTGACTAGAAACTCTTACACAAGTTCTACACAAGGTATCTGAGGGTGACTGAAGGAAGGCTCTGCATCTGTCACAATTTGGTTGTCGAAGTTTTCTCAAAGGTGAAATACTGAAGGACATGACCACCATATTTGGAAATAGGGTATGCTTACCAATAGACGTGTCTTCATTCAACTGGATGCATTTTTCATTTTGTGATTTAACTCTTCTATTATGTAAGATGCCAAGGACCAAGAATAAATCTGTTTGCACTCGCAAACCAATGCCAATAGTGACACTGATACAGTAGATAACCTGTCAACTGCTGAACAGCCAGAGTCTGAGGATGTGTTATCCCAAGAAACTGCTGATAGAAATAGAGGCGTGCCAAGAATGTTATGTCTACTGAAACAGAAAATGCGTTGATAGTGGATTAGGGAGACCCCTTGCTTGTACCACAACGGTTTGAGAAATTACAGAGATACCCAGAAGAGATCCCGGCTTTGGGTTGAAAAAGCTGCTGAAATGGATATGACTGGTGAGTATTTTTTTTTTTTAAATAATTTTTAATATTTGTTCCATGTATTATTATTAATTATACATCACTGTGAATGAGTGTGAGTGCAACAGCCATTAAATGACGCATAACCAAAGCAAAAATAATCAAGTGATTCAGCATACATGCTGAATGATGTAGCAATAAATGGTGATTTGCCCTACCAGTGTGGACCCTGCTCCCTGTATTATTTTAATAATTAAATGTATTGTAAATCTGCAATGTGTGTCCTAATGTGTAATTCATGTGCTGTACAATGTATAGATAAGGTTACTGAAGGTATACCAGTACTGAATATGTTTGCCGTTGTTTTTGCTGTAATAGCTGAAGACCTCCAGATCTGGTGGAAAAGCATGCGCACAAGATTTGGCAAGTTGACAGGACATTGTTCAAGGAATGGTACGTGTGAATTGATGGATCTTGAAAAATACATCCTTAAAAAGTTACAGTTCCTGGAAAGGCACATAGCCTGCGAGCCTAGTCGGCAGACTTGTTCTATAAGTATCAAATTGATAAATCAACACACATCACACTAGATTAGATGTTGTGCAATGTGGAAATGTAAATGTCAATATGTTAAACTCTTAAATGCTATGTAAATGTGTTAATGTTAATTAAACTGTGTGTACTTTTTGCTGTATTGCTATATGTATGTGTTTCTACAGTTTTTCCATAATACCTTTTTTAGGTGCTGGCAGAATGCAAGTGTTGCAGCAATGTCCGTCTATGAATTGCCTTACATGTCCTTCAGGTTTAGCAACACATGATTGAATTTTTTTTTGTCTTTTCAGTTGAAACTTATTTCTACAAATGCTGTGCTGGCTACTGCCGTGGGTTCCACATCTTCTGTTGTCACTGACCCATTACCCCCATTCACTTGTTCTGCTACGCTCTAGCAGTTCTCTTGGCTCTGGTGGCAACAAGGATGATGAGGAAGAGCTGTTGGCGGGGTCAGCTGGCCAGGTCACCCCTTTGACCATCAAGAGGTCCAGCAGGGAGCGTCGGCACACTGAGGTGATTTTGAATCTCGTGAAGGTCAGCAACAAACAGACCAAGAGACTAAGAGGACCTTGGACCACAATGACTGTACCTTGTCTGCCTCCAGCCCTGACTTGAAGAAGTTCTGGTGCCTTTGGATGGAGGCAAATGTGAAGGACATCAATCGGTTTTTGTAGAGGTCCTTCCAGGATCAGTTGTACCAGATGATCACTCAGTACGTTGATCAGTCTGCTGCCATCAGGCAGAGTGCTACTGGACACGCAGAGCCGCAGTACATCTTGTGAAATGTTCTGACAGGTGTTGCCACATCTCAGGCCTCACAGGTCCCACTATTCTCCGGGTGTCATCCCCTGCATTGTATGTTGCCTCTGGGTCTCAGATCTGGATCATCACAACAGAGGCCCCCACCAACCTGCTGCAGTATTCTTTGACAGACCTGGGCAATATTTTGCTGAACCTTTCAGCGGGTGCCCCTACTTTGTCTGTTACCCTACTGTACTACTAGAGGGCAATCAGCGATCCGTTACAGTTGGATTTTTTTTTTTTTTTTTTTTTTTATAAATTTTTTTATTCAAACTGACATGCAGGTAAGTATTTTCCAGAAAATGTGTGAAATTTTTCCACAGCAAAAGATAACAAGAGGTAAAATAAAGTCTCATGTCTCATCACCTAACAAATAAAGAATAAATTATTTGAAATAGTGATTCTACAATATCAAACATAAAATAAATGATGCTATAACTGTAACAACATTTTCTAGTCACTTGACATAGTATTTAATGAATACATTTACAAATGCATGATTCTACAATATCAAACATTAAAAAAATCATACATTGATAGGTTACAATAAAAAGATTAATAATGGTAATTTCATACATCTAACAAGAATAGTTGTGTTCAAAGAAAAGATAAGATTGTCTTTGGATATCTATGGGAAGTATCTTTGGATTATATACATTCTCATATGGTATGGTGTTAATTATGTTCTGTTATATGTTGTTAAAAATGCCTTCCCATGTTTGCCACCTTTTAGCATATATTTCCATTTTTGAAGTAATTTTGGACAGTATTTTTTGCTCCTCGTATCTATCTTGTATTATCTTCTGAAGCCGAAATATATCAAGTTTTTTCCTTTTTTGAGCACAGCTGAAAATGTAATGTCTGGTTATTATAAGAATAAAGTTTATTGGCCAAAAATGTTCATCTTGTTTTTCATAGCCTAAAACTTTTGTAACATTTGTCCATTCTGCATTGTAGGAAATTTTTGAAAGGAGCCAAGTTTTGATATTATTCCACAGAATTATAACATTATTACAATGGAGAAATAGATGCTCTATGGATTCTGAATCTTGATTACAGAGTCTGCACAAGTTGGAACTTGTCAGTTTCAGTTTATAGAGATATTCATTTGTGCCTAAAATTCTGTACATTATTCGATACTGAAACCAAACGTAATTATTATCAGGGATAGATCTGAAACATACCCTATAAATAGTTTCCCAATGATTGTTACATATCATACTTAGATTCCATTTGACCTCATGCCGTTGTTCAGACCTTTTTATATCTGTTAACTTAAGGTAAAATTTCTTACTTCCCTGTTGTGGGTTAAACAGAATTTCTGCATGGAATGGGATAAATGGTCTTATTATTTCAAAGTTGTCTCCTTTTTTATGGATTTCTAGAAATTTATTCACCAATTTCTTAATTGTATAGTAATTAAGTATGTTTATCCTAATATGATATTTAATTTTCAGTGACTCTATATATCCATTACCTTCCCTGCCGAATCTACTATATCAGCAACTGTACTAATTGCATTGGCAAACCAATCTGGAAAGAACAATTTATTTACACTTATTTGATTATTAAACCATAAAGAGCTGTGCAGAATGTCTTGGTTGCAAGAAACCATGTTGCTTGTGCACATAAGTATCCAATTCTGGAATACATCCTTCCAAAAGGGATTAACCTTATCTAGGATATTTTTGCACCAATCTCCTCCAAGTATGATAAATTTATTTATATTTTTTATTGATTCTGTAAGAAGTTGATACCATGCACAACCATTTTGTGAGACAATACGTTTTAGCCAACCCAGTTTCAGAGACTTTTCAAATTTGACTATATCAATCATTTTCAGACCCCCATAGCAGTAGTCCCTGTAAACGGTTTTCCTATTTATTTTTTCAGGCTTCCCTTCCCACAGGTAACTAAACAATAACTTATTGATTTCTTTAAGGACAATTTCTTGGGTTGGTAAAGATACAAACAGATGGTTGAATTTTGGCAAAATTAATGTTTTAATAACAGCAATTCTTCCAATAGGGGTTAAACTTCTCTGTTTCCAGCATTTTATTAATTTTTGTGCACTTAGTAATGCACTATCAAAATTTAATTTGGGCATCTTATGGAGCTCAGTACAGAATTTTATTCCTAGAAGAGTAAATTCTGTTTCTCCCCAATTTAGGTTCAATGATACATTTAATTTCTCTTTCGAATGCTTCTTGCACCCAATCCATATTATTTTAGTTTTTTCGGAATTAATTTTAAGTCCAGAGATTGATCCAAAGACTTCAAGTAGATTAAGTGCTGCCTGCAGAGAGCCAACAGTACCATTTAGCATAAGAGTAGTGTCATCTGCAAACTGTGTTATTTTGAAGGAGTGTTTGTTAGTTTTGATTCCAATTACATCAGGTGTATTTTCAAACAAGAGACTTAAAATTTCAGCTGATAAAATGAAAAGATAGGGTGAAATGGGATCTCCTTGCCTGCATCCTCTCTTTATTGGGATTGGGTAAGATAAGTTACCACATTGTAAGACAAAAGCCTGTATATCAGTATTAAATAGCTTAATCCATGAGATTAGATTTTCAGTAAAGCCGAAAAATTTCATAACTTTGTAGAGGAAAAGTTGGATTTTTTTGCCTTTGGTCATTAAAGGCCCAGAACACTGTGGATTGTGGGACCAAGTTTAGAGTTATAGGTGATGAAACTGAAATGATGCTAATTTTTGGTTCTAAATTGTGGGTTCTTTCGCACTTACGTTTCCCTTACTTTTTCCTAAATTTGATTTTCTCTATCAACACTTGCCATCATTTCCACCAATTGTCTGTCACAATATCTATTGGTCACAAAGAAAACCCAAAAGATGACTGAAATCAATTACTATATTTTGAGATTTTTTGAACCTAGAATCTGCACCTGAATGACTGTGTCCCTGAAAAGTGGAATTTTTGTTCTGTTGTAGGATTTAGGCCTTAAGACCTCAAGGTACATTTAATTTTTTTTCAAATGCCCCTTGGGTTCAAATTGGTTGCATTGTATTTGGTACGGATTTTTAGTTGTTGCATGTAACTCTAACCTTGTAGCTTCAATGCACAGTGTTATTGATCTTTAATGTATGTTACTTAATGTCGTTTTTACTTTTACTACTGGTCCAAATGTAACTATTTTATTTGGGCCCATGTATATTGTAATTACTTTTTAACTGACATGTTCTTATGATTGTAATTAATTTCTTATCTTATGTCAGTTATTGCTCACTACCAGTAGTACCTTATGGCCTTGCTTGTGTATGGTTTGTAACAATTGAAATTTATCAGCTTTAGGTACCACTGTTGGTGTTTATCGTAACTTTAATTTTTAAGAGTAACTTTGTTACTGCTAATGGTGTCACTGTTGGCCTGGAGTGATCTTGATTTAATCTTTCAGCAGTCTTTGCTGACAGTTAGTACTGTTGGCCTGTATTTTTTCTTACAGAAATTACTGATCACAGTATCACTAATAGTTAATTTTGCCATGTGTAAGCCAAGTGGTTTTTCAACGCTGTTACTGCTACTGTTTGACTTATACTTTAAGTATGATGAGTAACTTGATTACTGCTGATGGTGTCACTCTAGGCATGTGATTATTTTTCAGTAGGATTTTGAGTAAGATTTTTTGAGCTTCCAGTCTAAACTGTCGCCTATTTAATTTTTTTTCGTAATATTTAACGTGGTTAAAGCTGGTAGTAATTATATTTTTTGTGTGGCTTTTATTTTGAGAGTGAAACGTTTGTGGTACATTACATAAGATATTACTACTAGTGGTGTAAGTGTAACTTTTTACTGTTTATATAACTTTGTTACAGCTGATAGTGTTACTGTTGGCCTAGGGTGTATGCCTTTTCTGCTTTCATACTCGGTCATTTCTTGCTAGTGGTTGTAACTGTTGGCTTATTTTAATTTATTCTAAAGTGATAAGCCAGTATACCAAACACATTCTCCACCACCTGCTTAGATCTGGACAGTCTATATTTGAAGATGCGTTGTTGGTCATTAAGGTTTTTGCCAGAGAAAGGCTTCATTAGCCAAGTCCTCAAGGCAAAGGCATCATCGGCCACAAAGAGATATTGCATGTCCCTGTCATCCCCTGGCAACAGAGCTGCATCTGGAAAATCCATGGCTCCATCCATAATACTGTGCCTTAGCTGGATATATATCATTAGAGATCTGGACAACAGAACAGCACCCATTACTCCCCTCATCTTCCCACAGAAGCCTGTAGTCAGCATCCAACAGAGCTAACATAACCACTGAGTAGAACCCTTGTCGTTGTAATATCTTGGACACTTGGGCTCATCATCCTTGTAAACCTGGTAGATGGCCTCACACACCTCTGGCACAAACAGGGATATGGTGTTGGAAGCCAGCCTGAAGCCATACATCAGACTCTTGTAGGAGTCCCCTGTGGCCAGGTATCTAAGGGTGATGGCTATATTCAACCCGGCTGGAAGTAGCTGGAGAAATTGTGTCTTCTGCTCTGCTTCTGAATCACTGGGCCCACTCTTTCCACCAGCCTTCTGTAGAGTTCTAGAGACAATCTGACCAAATTTCTGTAGCCATATAAGTCAGAATTCAGCAGCTGGTCCATCAGAATTTCATACTGGCCAAACAGTGGCTTCTCCAGGATCCAGTTTCTAACCCAACACTGTCTGTGAAGCCTACGTCCCCTACAATGGGCCAAGATGAACTGCAACATTTTGCACAAGTCTATTATTTTGCAGTTGCAGTATAGCACCAAGCAATCTCAATCTGTCAGCTGGCTGAATATTCATAACGATGTGGCTATCTTCAAGACACCAGAAAAAACTATGGTGGTCTACCGTTAGGCACAGTTTTATAGGTGTTTGGGGCTGTAGTGCACCCAAGACATGACTGCTGGTGACAGTAGCAAGAGAGTACTACAAACGTACATCACCAACACACAACCTTTGGGAACCTTCCCTCACCATACGTCACTGTCAGGGTAGCTGAATGCAGACCATATAAAAAGATCGACGACCATTGAAAACAGTGAGAAATCTTGTGGAAAACCTGTGTCACCATGAATAAACCATGGGAACCACCTTAACATTACAGTAGCAGGACACTGGCACCAAATACTGTCGGAAAAGTGGGGTGACCTAGGAGGAGGTTCTGCCACCTGGGATCACGGGTCACCGTGGGTGATACCACCTGTAGTGTGAAAGGGGTATAAGGGGTATAAATACCACAGGAGATTTCTGTACCACCAATATGACCCTACCTCTTTAAGGGGTGCAAATATCACCCATTGAAACACTAAATAACAGTCGCAATCAGCATATTTAAATGTATGTACACTTATTAACTCATGTGTGTTTTCATTGGACAACAGGAGGGATTTACTTTGTAAATAATTGTTTGTCAGTTTCAATTTTAGTTTAAATTAGATTAGCCTTCATCAGTTTTAGCACAGTAACTTTTGGTGTCAATATAGAATATACATTCTCTACATGGACTTACTAGATATCATTTTAATAAACGCCTAGTTTAATAACTTGTAATCATGAATGTTTAGAGATGTATGTTATAACCTAGTCATGACATGATAGTCTTCAATATGTTTTTGAACACTTATTGTGAAAATAGTTAACATGTCAGTGTGAATAAAAGACAAGTCTGTATAAAATGTACCAGAATGATTTTTTTATAATCTCCTCCCAATATTACTGTAAATAGAGTTGACAGTAAACCATATTGTGACATTATTTCTCCACTATTGTGTTTTTATACATTATCATGTTAGACTTTATATTTGCATAAATAAAATCATTGTGATGGATTTGTCGACATGTAGTCGCCGTCGGATCACTTTAAAATATAAATTCCCTGGAGATTGTTGCAAGATATTAAAATTTAACACCATGACATAACAACCTGCCTTAATTACTGTGCTGTAGTTATTAAATATGCAAACCCCATTATTTATTTAGCTTTATTTTCAAATCCTACAGTAAGAGCATCATATTGTTAAAACTCTACCTACAGCAAAAGATAGAACAGCAATTTAGATATTGGTATGTCATAAGAATCTCAATGTACTTCAAATCTAACAAATGCAATATAGGTGATATTAAAAAGTTATGCAAGTATAACAAAAATGATTACAGTTATTACACAACTTTTCATTATTCATGTATAGTAACATAATCACAAAAGCTATTTCACAAATACTAGTATTAGATCCTTCACACACAGGAAGAGAAAACTCAATGTTTATCTATGTTTTTCTAAATTTACAGAAGTCTTCCAACTGTAGACTAGGGGACATTCACTACTTATGGCATCCATTAAGCATCAGACAAATGTTGGTTATTCTTTTTCAGTCACATTAAAAGTTAAATATAATGACAAAAATCATAAATGTGAAAAACAGTTGCCAAAATTCAAGGAAATAGAAAGGGGTTTTCTTCCCGGTGACTTTTGTATACAGTTGAGAATATTATACTTCTCAATAAATAACTACAATCTCACCCTGGACAAGTAGAATACCCTTTTTATCAAGCACCATGAGCCAAATTTGACCTAAATACCGTGAAACACAGTCTGGAAGTTAACAATATAACTATAACCGAATCCAGTGATTATTAGCGTGTCTACATATATAATGTTTCACCATGTGAAAAATATTAATAACTATCCAAAGATATAACCAATTCCTCATACCCTTATCTTCCCTCACAGTGCTTGCAGTTCCTGGGAACCATGCTGAAGCAGAGCCAAATGAATTGGATGGTCATTTAAAGCTCCATAACAGACATAGAAGAGATAGCCCTACTTCCACTACTGAAGCTCCCAAGAAGAAGATGAACCCAATTATTATCATCGCGCCAGCAATTCTGGCTGGGGTGCCACTTCTTCTTATTCTAGTCTGTGTCATAAGAGCTTTCTGTTGTAAGAGAGACACTGAAAATGCCAGAACCAGTGTTCAGGTTCTCAAAGGAAGAAAAACCTAACAAGGAATTATAAGATGTTTTAGGTATCCAGATATGTTCTCACCAGTAATCTTGTATTCTGTCCATTAGATCGATATATTTGATTGAGATGTTTAGAACGTAAAGTAAATATAACCAGATGAAAATATAAATTGCATAGAAATATTACAACAGATTATTATTATTGGCTTAGTATTATTTGATGTATAATACATTTAATCTGATTATCATATTGTGTGTATCATAACATTACTAAAAAGTGTTACAGCTCACATTTCAGTTAATATTCCATACCGGTGGCCAGTCTAGCTGATATAACCCCTACTGTTGAAGTTTGAATCAGCAAGTATGGCATTTTATTACAGGCTGTGATATCTAGATCCTCAATGGCCAAATATATAGCAATTTTAGCATTTAATTACAAGCTGGCACATCTGTGTGGGTTCAACTCCCCACAAGTGCTATTGTCGAGAGCTAAACCCAGTTTGGCATAAATCCCTAAATTTAACTTAAACGTGTCACATAAAGGAACAGAGCTGTGATTGTTTGTTTATCTGTGATATGAATTGTCTCTAATTTTAATATCTTGTTTATATTAAAATATGTTATACATGTATATATAAGCTACAAGTACTTCACTGTATGTGAAATGTGTAAATAATTGCATTGAATTAATCATTAGTCTATGAACTGAGTGAAAGAAGGTTCCTCAGTAAACAATAAGGTACAGAATTATCATTTCGCAAAATGAAATGGGTTCGGACGTATCACTTCCTACAAAATTCCCTTTGGCTGCTGAATCCCCTCCAGCAGTTTTGCCACGGACCTTTCCACAGGCTCCACTAACTTTATATATTTTGTTACATGTGGCAAATAAGGCTGACTGCTACACCTCTGAGAAAAAAGAATTATAGCAAATCAACTGATGCGAGGCAATGAGATTGTATTGTTGTCACCAATGTGAAATCTTTGCAAAATCATACATTGTAAAAATAAACATAAATAAATTCCTACGCAATTTATCTAGTCATTTTGAAATGCTTTTGAAAACATAATGTTATTGCTTTCCGTCTTAAGTCTACTGGGGTAGCGAGTGGCAATGTTTTAACTATTGTGCAACATAGAGCAGTAATTGGTTGTGTCTGATCAGAGAGAAAGAAAATGTTATATTTTGGTGATTCACAGCATGGCAGTCGTCCTTGACCTAAGAATTACTGTCTCTTCATTGGTCGTGACTACACTGATATATATAGGATGAATGTAGCTTTCCAAAGATCCAGTCAATCAATCGCCTGTATATAATGTAGTCTTGCTGAAGGCTCCAGTTTCTTTGCAGTTAGGGAAAGTTTTCAGTTCACACAATGGGGTTTCAGTTTCTATAATGTACTCATACATGAACTGACTTTTACAGCAGCACACAGCTAAGAGCTGTCTGATACAGTTCTATCTCTTAACATGTATGAGTGCTTTATTAACACCAAATATCTGTGTGCATGTTTGAAAAGATATCATGCAAATTTGAGTCTTAAGCAAGGCTACGCCTAATGTACAGTCCTCTTTGACTATTCAAAGTTTCTGCAAGTTCAAAGAGTTACCAATAACATATCATTATTACATATCGGTAATAATTTTTGTTCAATGAAAGATATTATAACATCACATTGAAAAATGTCTAAAAAGCTACATTCACCTAATTTATCAGTCACAAAATTTATTGCATCTATGGGTCTTTTTTATTATTTGGAGCAATAAAACATGCCAGTACATGCACAACAAAAATTAAACAATCTTATTTTTAAATTTGTTAAAAAATTGTTAATAAAATATCATTTCCTATTTTATAAACTATTAAACTTTTCACCCTGTACATATTTGTTTTGTTTCTCATACATAGTATTACTGGGTTACAATACTCTTTAATTGCCACAAAAACAAGATCACCTTTTCATATTTAATTACTGAGCATTTTGTAGAAAGAAACTACGGTGTCATATATTTTATAGGCTTTCAGTTACAAGTGAGAAAGTACTCGTGGAGCTTAGACCTCCAAAAGGTCAATGCCTCCCACCTCTGAGATCAGAGTTCAAATCTTGGCCTGACCTCATGTGGGAAAGCTGGTAGTTGGTTGCCATTGGTCGGCAGTTTACAGTACAGAAACCTTGACCAACCGTGTGCACTGGTTTCCTCTGCCCTTCCAAATATCCATCACAATATAACCTACAAGGTACTAGGCATGACATAAAACACTAAATAAGAATCCAAAAGGGCACATTTCCCAAAATTTGAGATTTCCTTTATGCACCTAAAATCTGGAGCGATTTATGTGACAAGTAAGCTAAAACTTATGTCTTGGCTAATTCTAAATACTGGTTTATTGATTTGGATTTAAGGTACACATCACATTGTATCAGTAGTTGAGAAGATGGAGGTCAATTTGGAAACCCAAACATCACAGTGAAGAAAGTTGAGATCAAACTTCTACATATTTGTGAGACCTATATCTCCTATAATGTTCTAAAACCAATAACGAGGGATGTGTATTGCACCACAGAAGTATTTTGACATTGTAAATATCCACAAAAAATCAGTGATGGCATTTTTATTTCATGGAGATAAAAACCTGTTCTTATTATAATTGGGTTTCAAGAGTTATCTGTTCACAGGGATAATAAAATGGCGAGTTGAATGACTACAACTTTTATTCACTTGACATTATATAAATATTTATAACATAAGAAACTCAAAACATTGCTTAGCTGTATTTACAGCAATAGTTTATTACGAATTAACCATAAAAAGACACTTACACTACAATTTCTTCCTGAAATGTCCATTATCAATGCTCAAATTATAAAATTATACACGTATGACGGCAAGGTATATGTCACAGGGGAGGGGATCACAGGGCATACTCCAGTTCAGGGGAATCCCTTGGAGAACTCAATGCATATTCCCCCAGCTTCCCCTTGCAGTATATATCAAGCCATTTAGCCGCTATAAAAATGACAAAATCAAGTAGCAGTAAAGCCAATTTTTGATGTAAAGACTTCATTAATGCAACATGGATTGTCTTTCTGGATTATTCAAAATTTTTCATTCATGTTTTGCCAAGAGATTTAATTTCACTTATCCATGATAATGGTGACATGCACAAAAAAGCATAGTAGATGACCTACCCCACAGCCCCAGAATAATAGTTTTCACACCATGCAATACAAAAGACATGAAACAGTTCAAAGATCAGGAGACTTTCTGAGTAAACAGTGTCATCTTTGTAAAGGTTTAAATAATATTTAACTGGAGAAAATAATGATTAAGAGAGAAAAAAATTTATGTAAAGTGGTAAAATGACAATTCAATAGTAAAGTGATGGCATTAATCAGTAAACTAAAAATTATAAATCTGTTAAATTTTTTAAATGAAGTACGTCTGTCAATCGAAATAGCACAATTAAGTAAAAGTACAGTTAATAATCAGCTGCAGCAATCCTCATATGATGAGAGAAATATGTTTCAAATATGGCAGGTCAACACACTCTGTGGGAGTGAAGGTTTAAACGTCGCATCATGCGATGCACACCTGAATTCCCTATCTAATATCCCAACCAAGTATCAACTTCCTGTGCCTTACAGTTTCCAAGATATATCCCTGACAAGATTTTAAGGGTCAAGGTCACTACAGCAAGGTCAAAGGTCAACTCAAGGTCACATCATAATATTGCACACCTACACTCCCAAACTAATGTCACACCATGATGTTGCAAATCTACAGCAACTAACCAATGTCCCTACCACGTATCAACTTCCTACGCCTTACAGTTCCTGAGATACAGCCATATCATTGGTTAAATTTTAAAGGTCAAGGTCACTACAGCAAGGTCATTGGTTAAATCAAGGCCACACCATGACGATGCACACGTACACCCCCAACCAATGTCCATTCCAAGTATCAACCTTTATAACTTACAGTTCCCGAGATATAGCCTGGACAAAATTCTAAAGGTAAAGTTCAGTACAGCAAGGTCAAAGGTCAAATCAAGGTCACAATATGACTGTGCCCACTTACACGCCCCAGCCAATGTCCTTACCAAGTATCAACTTCATATGCCTTAGGGTTTATGAGATATAGCCTGGACAAGATTTCAAACACAAGGTCACTACACCAAGGTCAAAGGTCAAATCAAGGTCATACCCCAACGTTGCACACCTACACTCCCCCAACCAATGTATCAAATATCAACTTCCTACACCTTACCGCTTCTGAGATACAGTCCAGACAATCTTTTACCGCTGCCTGCCCACCATGCCTGCCCAAACAGACGCCATGGGTGAAAACAATATCCCAACAGCTCTTAAGGGCTGTACGGTAAATATGAATATGATTTTCATATTTTATCGATAAGTTTTTTTCTAATATGTGCAGTAATGCAATAATTCCAACTTATGTTGGGCCATTCTAGTGACTGGATTTCAGACTGTGGGGTGTTCCACACATTTTCACACACTAAGGTCATTACAGATTACACCAGATCCCCATATTAAGTTTGAAGTCAGATTTTAGGTCATTTATACATTTCTCATAACCATTCAACAAAGACAAACTTAGTCTTTCGTCTACCTTTGAATTGGAAATAATACAAGAGAAACAATCAGAAAACTTAAATCAGATGAGGAATACACATTTTCTAAATACTGAGAGATACTTAATTTGCATATTAGTATGCATTCAAATTACAATTAAAGTATACAGTAATAGACAGAAGTGTGTAGAGTCACAACAACTTAATTAGGAGAAATATAACAAGGTATATAAAACAATATACTTCTAAATACCAAACTGTACACCACTTTACTTGCCATATATTCCATATATATATATATATATATTATACATGCTGTCATGTTATGCATTTGTATCACAGTTACTATCACAGAAATAAACAAGGTACAAATATTGGTGACTACCATTGTGCAACTGTTCAATGTAATCAGGTAGGAAACAAGTTTCAAATTCTTAACACATTTTAAATCATGCTATGGTATATTAAATAATTTACTTCAAATAACCTCAGAATATTTCACTTTATCCATTTCCTGGTTACAACCACTTTGAGTTGGTAATTACAAATAGCATGACAACTTCTCAGTTCAGTTAAAACAATTGATTTTACTTTATTGTCTATTAAATACAGCTTTCAAACTACTTGCTGCATATAATTTCATCAAATCAAACAGTATGGCAACCTATGGAAAGTATCAGATCTTTTGACTGCTTAATCAAAAGTTTGTCATAATTATATTGGTATCACTCTGAAGCAAAATGAAAGAAACTGAGCAAAATATATCAGAGAAATATTAAAAAAAAATGTCTCACTGAATTGTTCAACAAAAAAACCTAGTTGACTATTCAAGATATACTGTTGATACAGAAGAAATATACATATTTATTAACAAAACATTTTATAAATAGAAAACAAATAAACTTAGAATTTTTATAAAGTTCACTAAAATCATGGCCTGGGTTTCATGAAAATTCAAATAACTAAACTTTCCACCGAGTAGCATTTATGTTTTTATATATATATATATATATATATATATATATATATATATATATATATATATATATATATATATGAGTACATTGTTATCAAAATAACATTATGTGGGACCATTATGTGCTGGTTTGGTTACATTTTTTCAAACTTGTTATCAGATGGATTTTTATAGCAATTGACATTTCATAAGGTATTGACAAGCACTCTAAAATAATTGCAAGAATTAGTATTATACCATGTAACTATACAGAGAATTATGTGACAGTTTTAGTGTTATCCACATTCAATGTGGGATAAAGTACAAGCAATCAGTGCTCATGAATGGGCTCTGTGTCAGCTGACTGTGTGTTTTGAGTTTCTGAGTAGAAAAGGAAAGAAGAAAAGGACATAAAAATTGTGCCCTGTCAATGGTATTCAGACGTAAAGTACCAAGTTAACTGTTAAGAAGTAAAATATAGGTGGAAAACATATTCAAACAAAATACTGTAAATGCAATAGTTTTACTCAACAGTGAGAATCTCAAAATAGCTTTTGCTCAGCTATGCAAGGAGTTAAAGGGCTGCAAGTTCACTATGGTATAGATGACCCAAAAGTAGCTGAATAGCACATTTAAAGAAAATACTGTAAATGCAATAGTTTTCAAGTTAAAATTGATTTACTCAACAGTGAGAACCTGAAAGTAGCCATTGCTCAGCTATGCAATGAGCTAGAGGTCTGCAATTTCACTATGTTATATGTGACCCAAAACTTGGTGAATAACATATTGAAAGAAAATACTCTAAATGCAATAGTTTTCAAGT
This sequence comes from Sabellastarte sp. h YS-2021, assembly GCA_964017235.1. Lineage (NCBI taxonomy): Eukaryota > Metazoa > Annelida > Polychaeta > Sabellida > Sabellidae > Sabellastarte > Sabellastarte sp. h YS-2021. Next base: position 68,916,687 of record OZ024937.1, read on the forward strand.
TACAACTTATTTACTCAACAGTGATAACCTTGAAGTAGCTATTGCTCAGCTATGACATGGGATACAGGTCTACAATTTCACTGTTATAGCTGACCCAAAAGTAGGTGAATATTATATTTTAACAAAATACCCTAAATGTAATAGTTTTCAAGTTATAACTGATTTACTCAACAGTGAGAACCTCAAAGTAGTTATTGCTCTGTTTTGCAATGACCTACAGGTCTGCAATTTTACCAATAATAGCTGACCCAAAAGTAGGTGAAAAATATATAGAAACAAAATACTGTAAATGCAATAGTTTTGAACTTACAACTGATTTACTCAACAGTGAGAACCTGAAAGTAGCTACTGCTCAGCTATGCTATGAGCTACACATCTGCAATTTTATTATGTTATAGCTGATTCAAAAGTAGATGAACAAAATATTTAAACCAAATTCTCTAAATGCCAGAGTTTTCAATATATAACTGATTTACTCAACAGTGAAAACCTGACAGTAGCTATTGCTGAGCTATGCAATGAGCAACAGGTTGGCAATTTTACTATGTTATAGCTGATCAAAAAGTAGGTGAATAACATTTTTAAACAATGTACTGTAAATACAACAGTTATCAAGTTACAACTGATTCACTCAACAGCGATACTCTGAAAGTAGCTATAGCTCAGCTATGCTATGAGCTATAGCTCTGCAATTTTACCATGTTATAGCTGACCTAATAATAGATGAACAACATATTTAAAAAAATATTGTAAATGCAATAGTTTTTCAGTTACAACTGATTTACTCAACAGCGAGAACCTGAAAATAGCTATTGCTCACCTATGCTATGAGCTACACATCTGCAATTTTACTACGTTATAGCTGGTTCAAAAGTACATGAATAACCTGAAAGTAGCTCTTGCTCAGCTATGCAATGAGCTCCAGTTCTGTAATTTCACTATCTTATAGATGACCCAGAAGTAAGTGAACAACATATAAAAACAAACTTTTGTAAATATGATAGTTTTCAAGTTACAACTGATTTACTCAACAGCGAGAACCTGAAAACAGCTATTGCTCACATATGCCATGAGCTACACATCTGCAATTTTACTGTTATAGCTCATTCAAAAGTACATGAATAACATATCTAAACAAAATTCTCTAAATGTAATAGTTTTCAAGTTAGAACTGTTTTACACAGCAGTGAAAAACCTCAAAGTAGGTATTACTCACCTATGTAATGAGCTACAGGTCTGCAATTTTACTATGTTATAGCTGACCAAAAATTAGGTGAATAACATATTTAAACAAAATAATCTAAATGTAACAGTTTTCAAGATACAACTGATTTACTCAGCATTTATACTCTGAAAGTAGCTATTGCTCAGCTGAGCTACAGGTCTGCAATTTAACTATGTTATAGCTAACCCAAAAGTAGCTGAATAACATATTTATACAAAATTGTCTATATGCAATAGTTTTCAAGTTACTACTGATTTTACTCATTATGGAAGGTACTGAAAAGTCAGAAAGTAGCTATTACTCACTTAGCCATGGGGATAGACACACAAGTTACTCACCATGTTGTAGCTATGGATAAAGTAGCTGAATAAAATATTTTAACAAAATGCTCTAAATGCAATACTTTTCAAGTTATAAGTGATTTAGTGCATGATTTCATGAATTTTAAGGCATTAGAAATTATTTTAAAAATTTATAAAAAAAATAATTAAGAAAGATTCAGGTCTGACACTCACTCAAGGGAATCTGCTAATGGCCTAGTACATACACTGTATAGGCAAGATAAAAGAAAAATCCCTGCAATAGTGACTGAGAAAATTGAGATAAAGCACTGAAATTTTCAGTTTGGGTGGGGGTACCTTACTTGTAATGGCTCCAGCAAACAGACGAATGAACAGATCTGCATATCTTGAACACTTTTTCATACTCGATAGTTAAGGTATCTTTTTTTAAAAAAACTGCATGTCTCTGGGCCTTGTAGTTTTGGAGCAGTTGTTCACAGAATCCTCAGACTGGAGCCATAATGTCAGCTGACTGACAAGTGATTACCATAAAAATGTAGTAACTCAGTTGGATAACAATCAGTGTATTATTCAGTTATTTCTTTACTTTATCCATTATTCAATGGAAAACAAAATATCATTTGCAAACTTTCTTAAAAAATTGAAGTAAAAGTAAAATGTACAATTGATTTGAGTTAATTCTGAAGCTGTACAAACTTTTTGTTTTGCAAAACAGCAAATAATAACTGAAAAGGCTCACTAGTACAACAATGATCTGAGCCAGTATGAAACAATTTTAATTTTGCGAAATTTTTACTGAATTAGTAGGCATCAAAAAATGCAAAATAGACTTCCTTATTCATGGCCCGATTTTTGAACATTTCTTCACTAGTTTGTTGAGTTTAAAGTATGATACAGGAGTGTACCTCAACATTGTATGTTTGGTGAGTACAGGTGTTCAGACATGAAAGGTAATACATGCCACCAAACGTTTTTAGCCAGAATCACTTGTAGTAAGGATGCGACTTTTGCATCAACTTTGTCTTACAATCAATGGGGAATTTGAACCAATACGATAAGGCTACTTCTCTAATTTGTTACAGCATTGTTTGACTAATATACGGTCGCCCCTAGTACCTTACACTATTACAGCAATGATGTAAATAGGGAGGGTACGCACCACAATGGTGAATGTCACAGTCCTTGCTGTTATCTAAAATTTATTTGCACTGCATAAGTGATGAGTATGCATTGTGAATCTAACATCTTAAGCATCACAATTTCACTAAAACCATGCATTTGAACATGTTTTACTGAATGTTTCTTAGATCTTCCATAGTTAATATATTTTACTACAAGTAGTGTCCGTACCACGGACTAACTTCCTTCACCTTATGGATGCCAAGATATAGCCCATTACAGCAAGGTTAAAGATCAGCTCAAGTTCACTCTATGACATTGCAAACCTACACCCCAACCAATATATCCACCAAATATCAACCTTCTACACCTTACAGTATCCGACATATAGCCCGGACAAGATTTTAAAGATTCAGGTCACTACAGCAAGGTCAAAGGCCAAATCAAGGTCAAACTATGACATCGCAGACCTACATCCCCAACCAATGTCTTTACCAAGTATCAACTTTCTATGCCCTGGATATATAGCCTGGACAAGATTTTTATACTCAAGGTCACTAGGGCAATATCAAAGGTTAAATCACAATAACACCATGACATTGCAGACCTACACCCCCATCCAATGTCCCTACCAAGTATCAACTCCCTACACCTTATAGTTTCTGAGATATCGGCCAGACAAACTTTTCCCTTCTCCTGCCCATCCGGACACCATGGGTGAAAACAATACCCCAACCACCCTTAAGGGATGTGGGGTAATAATTATTATATAATGAAAACAAAATAAAATATTCTCCCTGCAAATGGACTAGCAAATGAACTAGATGGTAATTTAATTAAGGAAAATGAATTGATTTATCGCTGGCCATACACTAAGTTTAACCTAGCACAACATTTTTGTCATTGCTTAGCTATTTTACTGGTGCCCATGGCTATGGATTTGTTATTTCATATCAACTAATGCAGACATCTTGCTTAATCTGAAAATACGTTCTACACACTCGTATAATATTGTCATCTTCATTCATTATATACTTTTTCTGTATACATCATTCAGGAAGTTTTACTATGAAACTAAACGTCACTCGAGTAATTTTTTTTTCAATTATGAAGAGTGATATTATAACTTTTAAATAAAATACATTTTCGTCAATGAAATAAGTAAACCACCAACTTGTAAATTTTTGTTAACTCAAGATGTACGTAGCTTTTTAGCAGTTATCTAATGTGTTATCAGTATAACATGGAATGGGCAAGATTTTTCCCCTGAACAAGAGAATTGATTGCAAATAGGTTATACCAAAAAATAACAGAATGAAATACATGTAAAAATATTTACAAGTGTTTCAGAACATGCTTATTCTGTCTCTTTCCCAAACACTTCTAGGCCAAATAAATAAACTTATATCAATGAAATACAATTACGTCTGATTTACTAAAATTGCATTGGGAAAAAAATACCAAGTTAGGATCATCTGAAGTGTACCTACTGTTGAATGGTGCATGTGAAAAGTCAAGAACTCTACTGAATATCACAAAGATAGATTAAAAAGAAAAAGAGAGAGAGATAGAGAAAATATAATAAAACATTGATGCCGTAAAAATTGTTTTAGTGTAGATTTGGTTGTAGACACAACAGTTTTTCTGACAGAGACAGTTTCCTTTGGAAAAGATATTGTAACAGGATGGAAATGTTTGACAGTAATTTATCCCAATTGTTACACACCTATGTAGAAGTACCAGTTTATGGGTCTAATTTTAGTGAATTTTTTTTTCACTTTGAACCTCAATAAAACATTAAATATTTGAACTATTTTTAATGTTAACATCTCAAACAGTAAGCGGTGTCATCCCTTTATCACTGAACCAAAGAAATTATTTCCTTAATACTTACAAAATAGTGGAAAATATGACGTTGACTTATTGCTGAATATCCAGTGATTATAATAGTGGTCTGTTACATACTGGTAACTAAGGCTGAAATGATTAAATTTAACTTTGTCACTGAGCAGCCATTTTTGCACCCATTGACTAACAGGTTAAGTGTTTCTAATGTAAATTATCTCTCAGGCAACACCCCCCAAAAATCAGCTGCATTTCTGCAAATAATGTAAACATTGCAAACAATATGGTGAATCTTGAGGTGTTGGAAAAGTAGAAATATTCACACAAACTTTTGTGTAAATTGCAAACAAATGTCGCATTTGTAACATAACGTTAACAATCACGTAAAGTACAGTGAAATCCCTCTGAGATGATATATACATGATAACACTTAATTAATCCATCAACATTAGCACCAGCTAGTACTTTGGTAACCTTATACTCGGCTACAATGGTTAATCTTTTAGCCTTATAAATGACACAGTATTACACGGGTGGTCATAATTATGTCCGGTTCATAATAATGTCCGATTTTTATTGGAGTTTATTTTTTAAAATGTTATAACCAGAACTTTGAATATTTTTTTTTAAAATTATTCCCCTTGAGATCGATTTCATTTCGTGAAAATTTTAAAAATTGATCTAAACAACCAAACTGAGTACATTCACGTTCAATAAAAAATAAAGGACACAATTATGAACAGGACACCATTGTGACCACCCGTGTACTGAATACAGGAAATTTTAATATTTTTATCATGCAATGTGCTGTAAGTTACTTTTTCACATCATCTGTTTTACTTTTTGCCACTTTCACAGAATCAGCCCATCAACTTATTACAAGGGTTTGACAGAGAAAACTAATACTTTTAACCCTTTGCCACCAACAGAGCAGTGTTGTACTGTGCTTAAAGAAATTCTTGAGTATTATGTCTCATATATAATATTGTGAACAATGTTTTCCAAGACACTACTAAAATTTAAATATATACTGCTGTATTAAATTAAAATAACCAAAAAGGGGCATCATCTGCTAGGTGACAGACTTGACACTGTTGAAAACACTTCATTGTTCTTTGCTAAGCAATAGATAAGGTTATCAAGAAGTCAATCTTATTATTTAGGGAATATTATCTGGTACAGTCAACACCTGGGATAACACACCTGTTCTTTGAGCTATTAACATCTTTTGTCAGAGCAGTTTTATATTTTTCAGATTTGCATTCCCACTACCACAAGTCTGTCTCACCTAGTAGATACTGCTGGTGTTGACCTTTATCTGGCTAATGGACACTCCTTTTTTGGACAATCAGTACGTAAGTGTATGTTCACAATTGATTTGGCTTACTGTAAATTATTAAAAATCAGACTCTCATGAAATATCAATGCGTTACTGAGGTTCAAAGTAACAAAAAATTACCAAAATTTGGCCTAAAAACCGAACTATTGCTTTTACTACAAAACATCCAGTGTGTGTGTATGTATCACAATGTGAAGATAACTGTGGACTACTGCTGGTCTGAGCTGGTATAAAGGTCATCATAACTTGGAGGAGGTGCAGTGGAATTCCCATCTGAAGTGATCTGAGTGACGGATTCTTCTGGTGACTGACCGCTGTTTTCAAGAATCATGTAGCCATCCACAAACAGCTGGTGTGAGGCGCATCCACCTGAAATATGAATTCATCATTTTTCATGTTTCAATACACAATATGTTACAGTAAATATGTGAAATCAGTAAATACGCGTATTTACTGAAAATTGCAGTAAATACGCGTATTTACTGATTTGGTCTGTAAATACGCGTATTCCCTAAAATTTTCAGTAAATACGTGTACTTACTGATTTACAACATGTCTTATTTCACAAGTTTACTGGTTTGAATGTCAGTAAATATGTGAAATAAAACTTTGATGTTCACTGGTTGTAACTATATAATATTAAATGGTAAACCAAACTGTGAATTATACTGGAATAATTTTTTTTACTCTATTATGATGACTATTAGAACATACTAAGCATACTTCATTTTAGAGTACATTAAATGCAAATATGTTGAAAAAATAGCACTGGGCTTTTAAATATTTATTTTAAAAACTTTAGATATGTGCTTTCTGTAGATATTTCTTTTATTATTTTCAATCCCACAGCTATCAAGGACCTACAAATGATTAAAGATCATTTAACTTTTCACTATTTTTATGTGACTGATACATAAATAGCATTTTATTGGAAATAAATAAAAGTTTAAGAAATTAATTTAAATTTCTAAATTTTAACATATTTTAACTGTACCTTCATTCAGCAGAAATTTTACCTTATCATTTCAGACAACATGATTTACACCCAAACAAATCTGTATGTATTCTCAAAGAATCAATTGTTAAACAGAGATTATTATTAAGTGGTTTCTTTATTTTATTTCAATCAAGGCTTAATATTTTGCTATTTTCTGGTAGATTTATGACTTTAATGTAGGTATTGGCTACTTGATAAAACAATTGTTGTTAGAAACAATGAAAAGGCCAGCTAGCCCTAAACTGGATTTAATCATAGTCTTTCAACCAAGACTATTAAATCAAGACTATTCCTACAGTTTTTGAGATGTAACCCAAACAAGATTGGGCAACCCAACCTGCCATTACCACCCAACAGCCTGTCCAGCCAGCCACCATTGGTTACAACAATATCACATGGCCTTTAAAGTCTTTTGGATAAACCTTCAACAGAAATTACTTAACATGGGCTTTTTGATACATTGAATTAGTGCATTTTATAGCAGTCAAGATTTTATACTATCACATTTAATACTTTCTGGAGGGAAATATTCTGACAGAATCATAGTGCACTAAGGAAGGACCTTTTACTAGGTCTATATATTTACAGAAATGAAATATATCTTGATACCATTTGCAATTGGGATTTTGTGAATTGTGTACTACTTTTGTGCAATCTTTCTTTATTCACCAATTTCAAATAGATTATTCAACAACTGCCATATGTTGTCAAATACAACATAATTTGCATTTGTGAAAAGCTGTGATACTCTGAAAGAGTTTTTAAGTCTTCTCACTTTCAGTTATAATTCTACTTGGAATACCAAAATATGAATTTTCTTTCCAAGATTGTGTCAAAACTTGAAGGCCAAAATATATTGTACAGGCAAATACATAGTGGCTCGAATGACCACTTAAAATGGCAGTCCTCTGTCATTGGGTCCTATTCCCAGTGGCAGGCTAAAGAACCTCAAGGACGTTGATAAATGGTCATCTTTGAGCCTCTCTTTTCCAGTTAGGGGAATGTCAGTTACTTGTGAGTTGGGGCTGTACCTGTGCAGTCGGACGGGTTTAATAGTGCTTTGAGTCCTGTAGTATATAGAGATATTGCGCTGAGTATAAGTACACAATACATAGAATACATACATACATATTGTCTGACAGAGACTAGCCTAAGATTTGATATATGTTTGACAGATCACCAGCATTCCAAAGACAATTTCCTGAGCTGGGTTTGAACCCATGATCACTGATATGGGAGGAATATGATCACTTGTCAAAGTCACTACTATATCACTGAGGGTTTATGTGTCCATTGAAAGTTAGTAAATAAGTTTAAATGTACACCACACTCAGTGACTTCAGGACAGTACTTTTCTTTACCTGGAGTAAAAAATTTCCTGATAATGGCTGTATGATCGTATCCCTTGTCAGTGGATATCAGAAAAGTCACGTCTGTTACGCTGTCATCAGTGCCGAAACTCTCCTGAAAATACAGCACAGTTTTCATCTTACATGTATTGTAAATGAATTTGAAGAGGAGATGCTTGTGCTTTTACATGCCCAATATATACATCTGTGTAGAATACAGTATTGGAATTCAATAGCAAATTCTAAATTTTGTGTGGCCTTCTGGTACTGCAGGAGAAACATGTGTTATAAAATGTGCATATAAAAAACTTTTTTGAAAGTAAAAATTTATTGTATTTAGATTTTTTTATCATATTCTTCTATTTTGATCAAATTGTGACTAAGAAGTCTAACCTTTCATTAGTTGTTCACTATTTTGTTTCTCTTGTGTGAAAATACACACCAAAAAACAGAACTGCTGTTACCCCACAGCCAAGGAAAATAGATATAGAAGTGAAAAAGTGCAAAAATAAGGAGTCTTTCAGAACAGTGTAAAGGTGTTATGTAAAGGTGTTAGGAGAACTCTCAAGAGAGAGAAAAATGTATGTAAAGACACAGCATCAACATAAGATTATTTAATAGCAAAATAACAACATAAATAAGTAAAAAACAGTTATGAAGCTGAATTTATTAGTTGATTTATTTAGTTAATTAAGTAACACTGTCAATGATGACAGCACCATTACATAATTGTACATACATAATCAGCAATACATAAATATATGTGATTGGTGAAATACAACTGTATGTCAGACAAATGGCATTACAAAACATTCTGCCAGAGCCAAAGCCAAAGGTCAGGGTCAACCTTTAACATTGCACACCTCCAACCAACATACCTACCAATTTCCTACACCTTATGCGTTCCTAGATATAGCCTGGACTGGAAGATTTTAAAGGTGAAGGTCACCACTGCAATCTCAAAGGTCATATCAAGGTGACACCATGACTTTTTTGCACACCCACATCCCCCCAAACATCCTGCTAAGTATCAACTTCCTACCCCATTCGGCCAACAAGGTATAGTACAGACAAGATTTTAAATGTCAAGATCACTACAGCAATGTGACAGGTCAAATAAAAATGGTTGCACCATGAGTACCAAACAATGTCCCTCCAGATTATCAACTTCCTTCACTAAACAGTTTCCGCTATAGAGCCTGGACAAAATTTTGAAAAATTAAGGACACTACAGCAAGGTCAAAGATCAAATTAAGTTCGCAAACCTACATCCCCCCAAAAAAACCCTGCCAAGTATCAAATTCCTCCACCTTAAATTTTCCAAAATATAGCCCAGAGAATATTTTAAAGGACACAGTGACTATGACAAAATCAAAAAAGTCAAATCAAGGTAACACCATGGCATACCATACCTACCCTCCCAAACAATGTCCCTACAAAGTGTCAAGTTCCTACACCTTACAGGTTTTGAGATAATGCCCGGACAATATGTTAATTGTCAAGGTTACTACAATGAGGTGAAATGTTAAATCAATGTCACACCATAATATAGGACACACACCTTCATCATCACCTTCCTCCACTTAATGGTTTCCGAGATATAGTGCAGAGATGATTTTAATGGCCAAGGTCACCACAGTAAGGTCAAATCGTAGTCACACCTGCAACCCCCAATCAATAGCCCTGCCAAGTGTCAACTTCCTACAACTTACGGTGTCCAATATATAACCTTGACAAGGTTTTTAAGTTCACGGTCATAACAGCAAGGCTAAAGGTCAAATCAAGCTCATACTATGATGTTGCACATCTGCAACTCCAACCAGTAACCCTGCTAGATACACCTATAGTTTCAGATACAGCCCAGATAAAACTTTTCGACAGACCACCAACACAGCTGGACACCCCGATGGAGTTATCATAAATGCAGACAAATAGACAAATGAAGATAAGCAAAAGCATAACTTCCTGGTGGAGGTAACCATTAAAGTATCAACCATATATGTTGATGTTTGCGATATGGTGATGTAGAAGGAGACTGTTTCTAGAATTTGTGACACTTAACAGTCTTTGCATTAGGGTTACAAAATGAAATATGGGGTACCTTGGTCAAAAAATAAACTTGCCGTTCAAGTTTTTTTTCTCCCTAATTTTTGGATGGATTTTAACTCAGATAAAAAGAATAGAATATCTAACAAGCAACCAGTGCCCCTGAAAAAGGCTTTGTGTCAGCTAACTGTGTGCTTTAAGTTTCAGAGTAGAAGTGAAAGAAGAAAAGAACATAAAAGGTGTGCCCTTCAAGTGATATTCAGAGGTAAAGTACCAAGTTAACTGTTAAGATGTTAAAAGTTGGTGAATAATATTTTTAAATAAATAGATAAGTTTTTCAATAAATAAAATAGTTTTAGATTTAAAACTGATTCACTCAAAAGTGAAAAGCTCAAAATAGCTATTGTTCAGCTATGCAATGAGCTACTGGTCTGCTATTTTACTAAGTTATAGCTGACTCATAAGTAGGTGAATGATTTATTTAAAGAAAATACTCTAAATGCAATAGTTTTCCAGATACAACTGATTTACTCAACAGTGATAACCTAAAAGTAGCTATTGTCCAACTATTCAATGAGGTACAGGTGTGCAATTTCACTATCTGGAAAGTAGGTGAATTACCTATTTTAAGAAAATAATATAATTGGAATAGTTTTCAAGTTACAATTGATTTACTCAACAGTGAGAACTTGAAAATAGTTAATGCTCATCTGTGCAATAATGAGGTCCTCAGTGGCCTAGTGGTTAGCAAGTTTGGCATCTAATCATAGGCTGTCACCTCTGTGGGTTCGAGTCCCACAAGTGGCAATTCTGAGGACCTGTCCCAATATGACCCTGGCTGTTGAACGGGACGTAAAGCCCCAACTTTGACCTGTGCAATAATGTACAAGTCTGTAATTTTATGTTACAGCTGACCCAAAAGTAGGTAAATATATTTAAAGAAAATACTGCATATTCAATAGTTTTCAAGTTACAACCGATTTACTCAACAGTGAGAACCTAAAAGTACCTATTGCTCAGCTATACGATGAGTTACAGGTCTGCAATTTCACTATGTTATAGAGGACTGAAAAGGAGGTGAATAACTTATTTAAAGAAATTACTGTAAATGCAATAGTTTTCAAGTTACTGATTAACTCAACAGTGGGAACTTGAAAGTAGCTATTACTCAGTTATGCCATGAGCTACATATCTGCAATTTTACTATGTTTCAGCTAACTCAAAAGTACATGAATAACATATTTAAACAAAATCCTCTAAATGAAATAGTTTTCAAGTTATCTGCAATTTACTCAACAGTGTGAACCTGAAAGTCGCTATTGATCAGCTATGCAATGAGTTAAAGGTCTAAAAATTCACTGTTATACCGGACCCAAAAGCAAATGAATAACATATTTAAACAAAATGCTGCAAATGAAATAGTTTTCAACATACAAATGCAGGTCTGTGTCACCAGCTTTGGTTAAAGACTGAAGCGGATGAAATTCGAAAGGACAAAAATTATGCTGGATAGACAAAAATATTTGGCTGACTGGCAACATTTTTGCAGATCCAGACCATCTTTCAGAAGGATTGAGCCATGGTTAAGCCCCACCTTGTTGAAAAATATAACCTAGATCCAATGTACAGGTTACGACAAAATGCACACAGGCAGACAGTGCGGCAAACACACAAAGTTATCACTTATCAAGATTTCAATAGATGTCAGCAGAAAATTCAATAAAATAGGAAAATGTCCAGAATGACATATACAGAAAAAATATACATGAATCATGAATGAAGATAACAATATTATACGAGTGCGCAGCATGAGTATTATATTCATTTGTTAATCTTCTTGAGTGATATATTATTTCTGTATATGTCTGATGAGGGATGTTTTACTTTTATTATACATCATTTTGTACGATTTATGGGTTAAATAACATGAATCTTTAATGAAAGAACATGAAAAAAGCTATCAAAAAGCAGTCGCAAAAGTGAATATAAAATTGAAAATTTTAATTACTTAAATGTAGCTTTTATAAGCTACAAGCTTACCATGTGGAAATGAATGCTTTCTCGGGAGGCCACAGGCATCCGGCCAATGTCCAAGAAAAATAGACGTTTAGTACTGGCCGAATCCAGTGCTGAGAATGTACCATAACAGTGTAATCCCGCGCTTCATCCTTCTTCTCTCGTTGTAAATATAGACCATAACCCCTCAGCTGGAATACAGCAGGGAGGCAGGGTGGGACTCTCTTCACTTCCACATGGTAAGCTTGTAGCTTATAAAAGCTACATTTAAGTAATTAAAATTTTCAATTATATTGCTCTACAATAGCTTACCATGTGGAACTGAATGCTTTCTTCGGAGGCCACAGGCATCCGGCCAATGTCCAAGAAAAATAGACGTTTAGTACTGGCCGAATCCAGTGCTGAGAATGTACCTTAACAGTGTAATCCCGCGCTTCATCCTTCTTCTCTCGTTGTAAATATAGACCATAACCCCTCAGCTGGAATACAGCAGGGAGGCAGGGTGGGACTCTCTTCACTTCCACATGGTAAGCTTGTAGCTTATAAAAGCTACATTTATTATAATAAGTAATTAAAATTTTCAATTACATTGCTCTACATTACAATAGCTTACCATGTGGAACTGAATGCTGTATCCAACCGTCTGGTGGAGGGATAACAGCTGAGACTGGAAGTATAGTCAATTTTTCTTAGATTTGAATTAATAAATAAATAGAATGAATATTTGAAAAAACCAGTTTGAGTCCCGCTTACAGAGTCTCAATTCTGAAAATCGGACCTGTAAGAAGCCAAAAACCAGAAGATTAATGAATGACAGTACGGAAAATGTCTGGATGTTTTGATAGAAGGATTAAGTGCAGCCGTGCTCATTTATACGGGTATAGCCCCTAGGGCTTCACTGTGATGAATACAAGCCCTGGGCTTGAAATCTCATTAACTTGCCACCCTAAATATGAGATTATGGTACACTGAGTAAAACTTAATACATTATACAGTTAAATACAGTAATGATAGATAAAAGACCTTACCCTAACATCCTGAGGAGGTAACCAAATACCTAGACCCTGGGATTAGACTCCTGAAGACTTGGCTGCAGTGGATGTGCCTGCCACTTCTTTTCTTCCGAGGATGAGTAGTCTGAGGGGAAGGTTCTAGGGCTTTTTGTGCCGCAACTACTGGTCCCAGATACATATTGTTGTCGTTGTCTGACCAAATAAGGTCTTTCAGGTATTTGTAAATGTGTTGAGAGCTTTCCAGTAACACGCTTGCATAATTTGGTCCATCAATGCCCCACCGTAAAAGGCCTTTGAGACCCCAGAGGCCCTAATGTCATGCGCTTTGACCTGATCTGCTTGTTTGTAACTAAGTAGAATAGTTTGTTTTGGCCAAGAAGAGAGTGTAGCAGGTCTGATGTCTGAGGTATGTCCTTTCTTAAAGGAGATAAAGAGAAAGGATTGAGACCCTCTTAGGTCTTTCGTTCGATCCAAATAGTACCTCAGGGCCCGCACTGGACACAAGGTCCTGTCTTCTTTGAATTGTCGATCTACAATGGTAGTTAAGAGCAGGAATAGTCAAAGGAGACACATTTTGGGAACGTTCACTTGCTAGTTGGTTTTTGCCTATGAAATCTGAAGAGGGGAACAAAGCAACCTTTTCCCAATGGCCTAGATTAGATACTTTGTTTGCAACCCAGGCATGAATTTTGTTGTTGACCTAGCCTGCTTAGGTGTATTACTGGCCTTCACCTTTGCTGAGGCTTGGGGACTAGAAACAGGTGACTGCAAAACCTGAGAGATTTTACATTTTCCACCCTTTCTATTGTGTTTTTGACAGAAGAGAATGGATACAAGCAGTCAGAGCTTGGTGTTTTTGAAGGGCCTTGTATCTTGAGTGAATCAGGGGAGCTCTGACTAAATTTATTTTTGAGATGAATGGAAGAACGTAACCATTGTTGATAATGTTTAACACGTTGTCTGAAAATTTGTTTGCTAGCCAGTCTCTTCTGAAAGAACGGAGGCAACCTCCTACTGGTGGACTGAGGGAAGCTTGTAAGTAGTCATTGGGGGAGGGGTTTCCATGCCCTCGTCCCCTTGAATTGGGTCAAAAATGACCTCTGAAGCCTCTGTTGTTCCTTGACTAATTGTTACTTGAACAGAGGAGTCGGCCAGAAAGGTGAATACCTGAGTTCTTGACATCTAGAATCCCCTAGATGTGGTCGAATAAGGGTAATCTCAGCCTCGCATCTTAGCAGGCCAGTGTTGCCCATGGTATACAGCTCCCTCTGGAGGATATGGGCTACAGATTTGCTTAGGCAGGCTAAGGCTCTCTGCTGAATAAGGATTCTCTTATTCAATATCTCAAAGTATTCACAGGCGTATTCATAGCCATGCTTGGCAGCTTTTTCAGGATTGGCATCCTTCTGAATCTGGCTTTTAACCCTTTTAAAGGTAGCCTTAATACTGTGCTGACACTTATCCATAGCAGTGTTACAAGCAGAAGCAGTCTTTGCAAAAGTAGCTGTGAAGTTGATAGTAGAGAGATTCTGCCTAGCTTGGTGCTCAAGTTCTTTTAGAACTTACAGGGAAACCTTGCCCATAGGAGCCCCAGAGGCTTTAGGAGAAATACAGATCTTGGCAAAATCTGAAATAAGCTCCTGAAGTTTGTCCTCAAACCAAGGTTGTCCCACCTTGTAATACTTTGCTGTTGAAGCAGGGGGGTTTTATATATTTACCCTCAGGTAAATTAGAGGCCAGGAAGTCCTGCTCAAATTTCTCAAAGGCATCTTTGAGATATGGACTTAAAGGGAGCATAGCTGAAGGGTCTGTTGGCCTGAGCTCCTGTGGCCTTTTTCATCATCCAGGCCCAGCACAGTGGTAGAGGACCTAGGCATAGTTTCCCTAGGGTCAGGGAGATCAAGTATGTGCCTAAAAGTCTGAACTTCCTCTGCGTACTGTGAAGGGAGGTCAGACATATCTACCTCCCAGTAAAAGACTGGGTCTGGGTTATCTTGTTGTTGGTCTCGCTCAGAAGGAGCCTGTTGAGACTTAGCAGACTTTTTAACAGGAACAGAGGACTGATCCTCCTCTGAAGATGAAGACTGTGAATAGTATTTTGCCCGAACCTTGTGTTTCTTTTTGTCCAAGTGTTTTTTGGCTTTGGAAGAACGCACCCTTTGAGGTTGTTCTGAGTGTTCGGATTAAGGATCTGAGTGGTTGGAATGAAGATCCGAGTGCTTGGAGCCATGATCGGACTGTACACTTTGGCCGAACCGTGGTGGAGGAGAAGGACCACAGAAGTACGTTTCCATAGGTTGAGCATCCAAGTGATCGGACGGCCAAGAGTTTGGATCAGGCAATTCAACAGACTGTTTACTAGGCCCAGCTTTTGAAGTTGAAGAGGAGGTCTTATCTACCTCCGCTTCGGAGGCTTTTTTCATAGATTGCATTTCCTCTCTAACAGACTTCATAGCCTCCAGCATGGATGCTTAAAAGACCCCCATTTGCTGTTGAAGTTGGATGTTGAATTGATTACCCAGGGATTTTTCTAATTTATTTTCTATCTTATTTTGCAAAGCTATACCTGGGGTGAGTAGGACAGTTTGAGGTGTCCTTAAAGACAAAGACTCAAAATGCAAGGGTTGGGGACATGTAGGAGATGAAAATAAAATTTCTGCAGCACCCTCAAGGTCTGCTGGAGACCCAGAAAATGCCTCCACGTTGTCACCCCATAAGTACAAATCATCATCTTTAGATGTGTTACATATATCAGACACTTTTTGCTTTCTGACATATCTACGCTTGTGCTTGATTTTTATAAACTGTTCTTCAGTAAAGCCAGAGCAAATATTGCACTGTTTTCAATTGGTAACACACGGGGCATCCCTTTTGCCAGCTTCTCTTCATGTAGGACAGTAGTTATGGGTACCAAACATAAAGCAAAAATGTCTGCATTTGGATGATCTGGGCTTAGTGGAACTTGTTTGGTGGCAGGACATTTTTACAGCAATAAATTCGAGCAATACGCACCGGAACTCTCACAACAATAAAATGTTTAATAAATACTTATCCTGCACACTTCAAAGTTTATCAGAATAAGCTATGACATAAAATAAAACAAATGGCTGAAAGGTAACATCGAACAATATGTATATCCTTAGAAAACAGTGAAACAAAGTAAGCTTATTCAAACACTTGCTAGTCACGCAGCCAAGAGAAGAAGGATGAAGCGCGGGATTACACTGTTATGGTACACTCTCAGCATAGGATTCAGCCAGTACTAAACGTCTATTTTTCAATAGTTTTCAACATACAAATGCAGGTCTGTGTCACCAGCTTTGGTTAAAGACTGAAGCGGATGAAATTCGAAAGGACAAAAATTATGCTGGATAGACAAAAATATTTGGCTGACTGGCAACATTTTTGCAGATCCAGACCATCTTTCAGAAGGATTGAGCCATGGTTAAGCCCCACCTTGTTGAAAAATATAACCTAGATCCAATGTACAGGTTACGACAAAATGCACACAGGCAGACAGTGCGGCAAACACACAAAGTTATCACTTATCAAGATTTCAATAGATGTCAGCAGAAAATTCAATAAAATAGGAAAATGTCCAGAATGACATATACAGAAAAAATATACATGAATCATGAATGAAGATAACAATATTATACGAGTGCGCAGCATGAGTATTATATTCATTTGTTAATCTTCTTGAGTGATATATTATTTCTGTATATGTCTGATGAGGGATGTTTTACTTTTATTATACATCATTTTGTACGATTTATGGGTTAAATAACATGAATCTTTAATGAAAGAACATGAAAAAAGCTATCAAAAAGCAGTCGCAAAAGTGAATATAAAATTGAAAATTTTAATTACTTAAATGTAGCTTTTATAAGCTACAAGCTTACCATGTGGAAATGAATGCTTTCTCGGGAGGCCACAGGCATCCGGCCAATGTCCAAGAAAAATAGACGTTTAGTACTGGCCGAATCCAGTGCTGAGAATGTACCATAACAGTGTAATCCCGCGCTTCATCCTTCTTCTCTCGTTGTAAATATAGACCATAACCCCTCAGCTGGAATACAGCAGGGAGGCAGGGTGGGACTCTCTTCACTTCCACATGGTAAGCTTGTAGCTTATAAAAGCTACATTTAAGTAATTAAAATTTTCAATTATATTGCTCTACAATAGCTTACCATGTGGAACTGAATGCTTTCTTCGGAGGCCACAGGCATCCGGCCAATGTCCAAGAAAAATAGACGTTTAGTACTGGCCGAATCCAGTGCTGAGAATGTACCTTAACAGTGTAATCCCGCGCTTCATCCTTCTTCTCTCGTTGTAAATATAGACCATAACCCCTCAGCTGGAATACAGCAGGGAGGCAGGGTGGGACTCTCTTCACTTCCACATGGTAAGCTTGTAGCTTATAAAAGCTACATTTATTATAATAAGTAATTAAAATTTTCAATTACATTGCTCTACATTACAATAGCTTACCATGTGGAACTGAATGCTGTATCCAACCGTCTGGTGGAGGGATAACAGCTGAGACTGGAAGTATAGTCAATTTTTCTTAGATTTGAATTAATAAATAAATAGAATGAATATTTGAAAAAACCAGTTTGAGTCCCGCTTACAGAGTCTCAATTCTGAAAATCGGACCTGTAAGAAGCCAAAAACCAGAAGATTAATGAATCACAGTACGGAAAATGTCTGGATGTTTTGATAGAAGGATTAAGTGCAGCCGTGCTCATTTATACGGGTATAGCCCCTAGGGCTTCACTGTGATGAATACAAGCCCTGGGCTTGAAATCTCATTAACTTGCCACCCTAAATATGAGATTATGGTACACTGAGTAAAACTTAATACATTATACAGTTAAATACAGTAATGATAGATAAAAGACCTTACCCTAACATCCTGAGGAGGTAACCAAATACCTAGACCCTGGGATTAGACTCCTGAAGACTTGGCTGCAGTGGATGTGCCTGCCACTTCTTTTCTTCCGAGGATGAGTAGTCTGAGGGGAAGGTTCTAGGGCTTTTTGTGCCGCAACTACTGGTCCCAGATACATATTGTTGTCGTTGTCTGACCAAATAAGGTCTTTCAGGTATTTGTAAATGTGTTGAGAGCTTTCCAGTAACACGCTTGCATAATTTGGTCCATCAATGCCCCACCGTAAAAGGCCTTTGAGACCCCAGAGGCCCTAATGTCATGCGCTTTGACCTGATCTGCTTGTTTGTAACTAAGTAGAATAGTTTGTTTTGGCCAAGAAGAGAGTGTAGCAGGTCTGATGTCTGAGGTATGTCCTTTCTTAAAGGAGATAAAGAGAAAGGATTGAGACCCTCTTAGGTCTTTCGTTCGATCCAAATAGTACCTCAGGGCCCGCACTGGACACAAGGTCCTGTCTTCTTTGAATTGTCGATCTACAATGGTAGTTAAGAGCAGGAATAGTCAAAGGAGACACATTTTGGGAACGTTCACTTGCTAGTTGGTTTTTGCCTATGAAATCTGAAGAGGGGAACAAAGCAACCTTTTCCCAATGGCCTAGATTAGATACTTTGTTTGCAACCCAGGCATGAATTTTGTTGTTGACCTAGCCTGCTTAGGTGTATTACTGGCCTTCACCTTTGCTGAGGCTTGGGGACTAGAAACAGGTGACTGCAAAACCTGAGAGATTTTACATTTTCCACCCTTTCTATTGTGTTTTTGACAGAAGAGAATGGATACAAGCAGTCAGAGCTTGGTGTTTTTGAAGGGCCTTGTATCTTGAGTGAATCAGGGGAGCTCTGACTAAATTTATTTTTGAGATGAATGGAAGAACGTAACCATTGTTGATAATGTTTAACACGTTGTCTGAAAATTTGTTTGCTAGCCAGTCTCTTCTGAAAGAACGGAGGCAACCTCCTACTGGTGGACTGAGGGAAGCTTGTAAGTAGTCATTGGGGGAGGGGTTTCCATGCCCTCGTCCCCTTGAATTGGGTCAAAAATGACCTCTGAAGCCTCTGTTGTTCCTTGACTAATTGTTACTTGAACAGAGGAGTCGGCCAGAAAGGTGAATACCTGAGTTCTTGACATCTAGAATCCCCTAGATGTGGTCGAATAAGGGTAATCTCAGCCTCGCATCTTAGCAGGCCAGTGTTGCCCATGGTATACAGCTCCCTCTGGAGGATATGGGCTACAGATTTGCTTAGGCAGGCTAAGGCTCTCTGCTGAATAAGGATTCTCTTATTCAATATCTCAAAGTATTCACAGGCGTATTCATAGCCATGCTTGGCAGCTTTTTCAGGATTGGCATCCTTCTGAATCTGGCTTTTAACCCTTTTAAAGGTAGCCTTAATACTGTGCTGACACTTATCCATAGCAGTGTTACAAGCAGAAGCAGTCTTTGCAAAAGTAGCTGTGAAGTTGATAGTAGAGAGATTCTGCCTAGCTTGGTGCTCAAGTTCTTTTAGAACTTACAGGGAAACCTTGCCCATAGGAGCCCCAGAGGCTTTAGGAGAAATACAGATCTTGGCAAAATCTGAAATAAGCTCCTGAAGTTTGTCCTCAAACCAAGGTTGTCCCACCTTGTAATACTTTGCTGTTGAAGCAGGGGGGTTTTATATATTTACCCTCAGGTAAATTAGAGGCCAGGAAGTCCTGCTCAAATTTCTCAAAGGCATCTTTGAGATATGGACTTAAAGGGAGCATAGCTGAAGGGTCTGTTGGCCTGAGCTCCTGTGGCCTTTTTCATCATCCAGGCCCAGCACAGTGGTAGAGGACCTAGGCATAGTTTCCCTAGGGTCAGGGAGATCAAGTATGTGCCTAAAAGTCTGAACTTCCTCTGCGTACTGTGAAGGGAGGTCAGACATATCTACCTCCCAGTAAAAGACTGGGTCTGGGTTATCTTGTTGTTGGTCTCGCTCAGAAGGAGCCTGTTGAGACTTAGCAGACTTTTTAACAGGAACAGAGGACTGATCCTCCTCTGAAGATGAAGACTGTGAATAGTATTTTGCCCGAACCTTGTGTTTCTTTTTGTCCAAGTGTTTTTTGGCTTTGGAAGAACGCACCCTTTGAGGTTGTTCTGAGTGTTCGGATTAAGGATCTGAGTGGTTGGAATGAAGATCCGAGTGCTTGGAGCCATGATCGGACTGTACACTTTGGCCGAACCGTGGTGGAGGAGAAGGACCACAGAAGTACGTTTCCATAGGTTGAGCATCCAAGTGATCGGACGGCCAAGAGTTTGGATCAGGCAATTCAACAGACTGTTTACTAGGCCCAGCTTTTGAAGTTGAAGAGGAGGTCTTATCTACCTCCGCTTCGGAGGCTTTTTTCATAGATTGCATTTCCTCTCTAACAGACTTCATAGCCTCCAGCATGGATGCTTAAAAGACCCCCATTTGCTGTTGAAGTTGGATGTTGAATTGATTACCCAGGGATTTTTCTAATTTATTTTCTATCTTATTTTGCAAAGCTATACCTGGGGTGAGTAGGACAGTTTGAGGTGTCCTTAAAGACAAAGACTCAAAATGCAAGGGTTGGGGACATGTAGGAGATGAAAATAAAATTTCTGCAGCACCCTCAAGGTCTGCTGGAGACCCAGAAAATGCCTCCACGTTGTCACCCCATAAGTACAAATCATCATCTTTAGATGTGTTACATATATCAGACACTTTTTGCTTTCTGACATATCTACGCTTGTGCTTGATTTTTATAAACTGTTCTTCAGTAAAGCCAGAGCAAATATTGCACTGTTTTCAATTGGTAACACACGGGGCATCCCTTTTGCCAGCTTCTCTTCATGTAGGACAGTAGTTATGGGTACCAAACATAAAGCAAAAATGTCTGCATTTGGATGATCTGGGCTTAGTGGAACTTGTTTGGTGGCAGGACATTTTTACAGCAATAAATTCGAGCAATACGCACCGGAACTCTCACAACAATAAAATGTTTAATAAATACTTATCCTGCACACTTCAAAGTTTATCAGAATAAGCTATGACATAAAATAAAACAAATGGCTGAAAGGTAACATCGAACAATATGTATATCCTTAGAAAACAGTGAAACAAAGTAAGCTTATTCAAACACTTGCTAGTCACGCAGCCAAGAGAAGAAGGATGAAGCGCGGGATTACACTGTCATGGTACACTCTCAGCATAGGATTCAGCCAGTACTAAACGTCTATTTTTCTTGGACGTTGGCCGGAGGCCTGCGGCCTCCTGAGAAAGCATTCAGTTCCACATGGTAAGATATTGTAGCACAATAAAAACTTCAATCTATCACTTGCAATATCTCAATCATTTCTGCATGGGTTTTATATAATTCACATGAGCAAAAGCGCTGTATGAATACCTTTCTAATGATATATTATATACATATTTGTAAGTTACATTCTTTCCAAGATATTGCTGAAAACCCGGAATTTATTTACACTCATTATTCATAGTACCAGGGAACCGGAGTATACAAAAAAAATACATCCCGGTCTGTATTTCCCAAAGTACATAGCGCGGTGGATAATAAAGTACCAATTTGGTAACCTACTGTTAAAATGCTAGTCATACGACCATAGAAGTTAATGCATTGTGCAAGATGGGTCCTGTCTTGTCTGCCTCCTCTCTTCATTGAGGAAAGAAGGACGTATATTTGTTCACCTCCTCTCTTCATGGAGGAAAGAAGGGCTTATATTTGTCCACCAGTTTGTGGGACAGCAAACGAGCAAGATCATTGCCTAATATTGTGGAGTGTTAGGTCACTTTACCATACAGGTCTTCTTCAGGACTTTTTATATCCACAACCTAGAAACAGAAAAAAACATGGCAACACTTGCTGCCAGATGTTGCTGAAAAGCTAACCAACTCCTATTCATGCAGGGGTCTGGAATGCAAAGAAGCCACATAAATATAAGTCCAAGAAACAGAAAAAAGTGTTGCAACACTTGTTGCTCGGTGTTGGCGAAAAACTAATCAGCCCCAATGTGTGCAGGGGTTTGGAATGCAAAGAACCCCAAAAATGATTTTTAAGCCCAAGAAACATGAAAAAGTGTTGCCATGGCAATACTTGTTGCCAGATATTGTCAAGAAAGCAGTTACATATAAATTCTCATGCCATGAAACCTTCACACCAATTATAGCTGTAAATGAGCAGCACCGAAGGGTGATTCAAAGGGAAATGTAAAATAATATCCATGTCCAGCAGGATGGATAAAACATTAAAATAAGTTGTAACCTTAAACTCATTTCTTTAATGAACAGGCTTTTATGGTAACATTACAACAGAGATCCTGTTTTGATCTAGATATGTGTACATGTTTAATTTAAATGAAAAGTCTCAACTACCACTTTTAAATTAATATTGCCAAAATATCATAAAAATTTGTCCTTACCTTAAACTGAATGTAAGCCAATGCAAATGTTAAGAGTTTAAGGTCATGTTCACCATGTAGACTCTCTTCAAGGTTACTTATATCCAAAATTGAATGTGCTGAAAATCTATAGCACATAATTTACGATATTATCCAAAATTTTAAAAGAAAAGCAATTTTTATAATTATGCCATTACTGCAAGTTGAAGGTCACCTCAATGTAGTTTTACGGCATTTCTGTAAATCAGTTACATGTACCTGTAAAATACAGATCAAATATGTCATATCATTTTTGGTATACTTTGTGGAATCATAGAAAAAGTTGAGCTCAGTAACATTCTTTTACACATGGGTGTTTAAGGTCACCTTAAAATAGGGCTCACCTTCAGGACTAGATATATCAATATACCAAATTTAAATTAAATCTGTCATGCAGATTTGGAATACTCTGGGGGGTAATTTGATTTGCTTTCTAGACTCTCCACATATGGTTTCCTACTACCTCCCAATACTTTTTATGGCTCTAAATGCATTACTTAAGAAGATAATAGGAGGTTCACATGAATTTTAAGCTTTCTGGTTGGTACCTGTGAGAAATCGCTCATAAATTGGTCAATTTTCATAGGATCGCTCCCAAAATCTAATCAGCTCGCACTTTTGATAGTATGAACATGTGTGTAAAATAACAAGCCTCTGCGGTCAGTAGATTTTGCCGAGCGGCAATTGCTTTCCCACGCCTAAGGTATGTAACTGCCAAATATGGTTAAAAAGCTTCCAATAATACTGGAGATATTCAAGCGAGACCATAATGTGGCGGTGAGGAAAATGAAGCTAAAACAGAGATGCTTAATAAATAACATACTTAAAGAAACTACTCTAAATGCAATAGT
The DNA here is from genome assembly GCA_964017235.1 of Sabellastarte sp. h YS-2021. NCBI lineage: Eukaryota > Metazoa > Annelida > Polychaeta > Sabellida > Sabellidae > Sabellastarte > Sabellastarte sp. h YS-2021. The sequence continues at coordinate 68,940,172 of OZ024937.1, forward strand.
TTTCAAGTTCTAACTGATTTACTCAACCTCAAAGTAGCTATTGCTAAGCTATGCAATGAGCTACAGGTCTGCAATTTTACTATGCTATAGCTGACCCAAAAGTAGCTGAATAACATATTAGTTTTCAAGTTATAACTGATTTACTCAACAGTGATAACCTCAAAGTAGCTATTTCCCAGCTGTGAAATAAGCTACAGGTCTGTAATTACACTATGTTATAGCTGATCCTAAAGTAAATGAATAACATACTTAAATAAAATACTCTAAATGTAATAGTTTTCAAGTTATAAGCAATTTACTCAACAGTGATAACCTGAAAGTAGCTATTATTCACCTATGCAATGAGACACAGGTCTGCAATATTACTATGTATTAGCTGATTCAAAAGTAGATGAATAACATTGTCAAACAAAATCCTCTAAATGCAATAGTTTTCAAGATACACCTGATTTACTCAACAGTAAAAACCTGGAAGTAGTTATTGATCACCTATGCAATCAGCTACGGGTCTGCAATTTTACTATGTTATAGATGATCCGAAAGTAGCTGAATAACATATTTATGCAAAATTCTGTAAATGCAATAGTTTTCAAGTTACAAGTGATTTTACTCAGTATGGAAGTTACTAAAAGTAAACAAGCAATCAGTACCCGTGAACGGGCTCTGTGTCAGCTGACTGTGTGTTTTGAGTTTCAGAATAGAAGTGACAGAAGAAAAGGACACAAAAGTTGTGCCCTGGAAATGGTGTTCAGAAGGAAAGTAAGAAGTAACTCTTAAGGTGTAAAAAGTAAGTTAAAACACATTTAAAGAAATGCAATAGTTTTAATTCTACTATGTAATAGCTAACCGAAAAATAGGTGAATAACATACTGAAATTAGACCTATCACATCGGAGAACTGATGCAAATTGTATGCACCAGAAAGAATCCTCACCAAAGCCATTAAAACATGCTTAAAATTGGAAAAGCCCAAAGTGAAATCTGACCATATCAAAAGATTCTTAGCCCATGATTCCTATAGGTTGGTGTGACATTGCAAACCTCTAGGAACACAAATAAGCGAGATATAAGCATGGTTAATTTGGGCCAAAGATCAAACCTGATCACATCAAAAAATTCCCAGCCCATGATTTGACATTGCAAACCTCTGGAACCAATAATAAGCCAATTATGAACACTTTTAAGTTAGGCTATCCTCGTTTGACCTTGGAGGAAGGTTCCAAGGTCAAATTCGACAACACCAAAAAATTCCCAGCCCATGATTTCCTATAGGTTGGTTTACCATTCCAAACCTCTAGGACCAATAATAAACGAGTTATAAGCACTTTTAAGTTTGGCTATCCTCATTTACCTTAAAGGAGGGGTCCAACGTCAAATCTGACCACACCAAAAGAATCCAAGCCAATGATATCCTATAGGTTGGTTTACCATCCCAAACCTGTAGGACCAATAATAAGTGAGTTATAAGCACTTTTAAGTTTGGCTATCCTATTTGACCTTGAAGAAGGGGTCCCAGGTCAAATCCAACAACACCAAGAGACTCCCAGCCCATGATTTCCTATAGCTTGGTTTACCATCCCAAACCTGTAGGACCAATAATAAGTGAGTTATAAGCACTTTTAAGTTTGGCTATCCTCGCTTGACATTGAAGGAGTTGTCCAAGGTCAAATCTGACCACACCAAAAGATCCCCAGCCCATGATTTCCTATAGGTTGGTTTACCATCCCAAACCTGTAATAGACCAGTAATAAGCGTTTGACCTTGAATGAGGGGTCCAAGGTCAAATTTGACCACACCAAAAGATTCCCAGTCCATGATTTTCTATACATTGGTTTACCATCCCAAACCTCTAGGCCCAATAGTAAGGGAGATATCAGCACTTTTCATGACTGACAAAGAAACACCTGTGGCGGCCATCTTGTTTTGTTCAAAACGAGGCCAAAAATATTTCCAGTCAAGATTTTATAATGAAGAACATATCCTGCTATCCGGTGGATAAAACTAAATAATTTAAATGCAATAGTTTTCAAGTTACAAGTGATTTACTCAACAGCGATAACCTAAAAGTAGCTATTACTCAGCTATACCATGAGCTACAGGTCTGAAATTTTACTATGTTATAGCTGACCCAAAAGTAGCTGAATAACATATTTACACAAACTTCTCTAAATGCAATACTTTTCAAGTTACAAGTGATTTTACTCATGATGTAAGTTACTGAGAAGTCCAAAATAGCTATTACTCACTTAGCTATTGAGATAGATACAGTAGTTACTCACCATGTTGTAGCTATTTAAAATGTAGCTGAATAACATATTTTAACAAAATGCTGTAAATGCAAGACTTTTCAAGTTATACATGATTTAGTGTTAAGTAAGAACCTCAAAGTAGCTATTACTTAGCTATGCAATGAGCCACAGCTCTGGAATTTTACTATGTTATATCTGACCCCAAAATAGGTGAATAACATATAAAACTAAATAATCTAAATGCAATACTTTTCAAGTTATAAGTGATTTACTCAACAGTGATAACCTAAAAGTAGCTATTACTCAGCTATGCCATGAGCTACAGGTCTGAAATTTTACCATGTTAAAGCTGACCCAAAAGTAGCTGAATAACATATTTACACAAAATGCTGTAAATGCAATACTTTTCAAGTTATAAATGATTTAGTGTTGAGTAAGAACATCAAAGTAGCTATTATTCAGCTATGCAATGAGCTACAGGTCTGAGATTTTACTATGTTATATCTGACCCAAAAGTAGCTGAATAACATTTTACACAAAAGTCTCTAAATTCAATACTTTTCAAGTTACAAGTGATTTACTCAACAGTGATAACTTAAAAGTAGCTATTACTCAGTTATGCCATGAGCTACAGGTCTGAAATTTTACCATGTTAAAGCTGACCCAAAAGTAGCTGAATAACATATTTACACAAAATACTGTAAATGCAATACTTTTCAAGTTATAAATGATTTAGTGTTGAGTAAGAACTTCAAAGTAGCTATTACTCAGCTATGGAATGAGCCACAGCTCTGGAATTTTACTATGTTATAGCTGACCCCAAAATAGGTGAATAACATATTGAAACTAAATACTCTAAATGCAATACTTTTCAAGTTATGAGTGATTTACTCAACAGTGATAACATAAAAGTAGCTATTACTCAGCTATGGCATGAGCTACAGGTCTGAAATTTTACTATGTTATAGCTGACCCAAAAGTAGCTGAATAACATATTTACACATAATTCTCTAAATGCAATACCTTTCAAGTTATAAATGATTTAGTGTTGAGTAAGAACCTCAAAGTAGCTATTACTCAGCTATGCAATGAGCCACAGCTCTGGAATTTTACTATGTTATAGCTGACCCCAAAATAGGTGAATAACATATTGAAACTAAATACTCTAAATGCAATACTTTTCAAGTTATAAGTGATTTACTCAACAGTGATAACCTAAAAGTAGCTATTACTAAGCTATGCCATGAGCTACAGGTCTGAAATTTTACTATGTTATAGCTGACCCAAAAATAGCTGGATAACATATTTACACATAATTCTCTAAATGCAATACTTTTCAAGTTATAAGTGATTTACTCAACAGTGATAACCTAAAAGTAGCTATTTCTCAGCTATGCCATGAGCTACAGGTCTGAAATTTTACTATGTTATAGCTGACCCAAAAGTAGCTGAATAACATATTTGCACAAAATTCACTAAATGCAATACTTTTCAAGTTATAAATGATTTAGTGTTGAGTAAGAACCTCAAAGTAGCTATTACTCAGCTATGCAATGAGCCACAGCTCTGGAATTTTACTATGTTATAGCTGACCCCAAAATAGGTGAATAACATATGAAACTAAATACTCTAAATGCAATACTTTTCAAGTTATGAGTGATTTACTCAAGAATGATAACCTAAAAATAGCTATTACTCAGCTATACCATGAGCTACAGGTCTGAAATTTTACTATATTATAGCTGACCCAAAAGTAGCTGAATAACATATTTGTACAAAACTCTCTAAATGCAATACTTTTCAAGTTACAAGTGATTTTACTCATGATGGAAGTTACTGAAAAGTCCAAAAGTAGCTATTACTCACTTAGCTATTGAGATAGACACCCAAGTTACTCACCATGTTGTAGCTATGAAAAAAGTAGCTGAATAACATATTTTAACAAAATGTTCTAATTGCAATAATTTTCAAGTTATAATTGATTTAGTGCATGATTTCATGAATTTTAATGTATTAAAAATTATTTTAAAAATTCATAAAAAAATAATTAAGAAAGATCCAGGTCTGACACTCACACAAAGGAATCTACTAGTGGTCTAGTACATATATGCAAGATATGAGAGAAATCCCTGTAATAGTCACTGAGAAAATTGTGATCAAGTGTTGAAATTTTCACACTTTGGTGGGGGTACCTCACTTGTAATGGCTCTGGCGAACAGACGAATAGACAGATCTGCATGAATTTTACGATTTATCATCCTCGATAGTTAAGGTATCTTTTAAAAAAAACAGCATGTCTCTGGGTCTTGTACTTTTGGAGAAGAAGTTTGTCACGCGGACGCGGACACAGACGCGGACGCCGCAGAGTGATGCCGTCAGCTGACATAAAAAGTAGCTATTATTCACTTAGGTATTGGAATAGACTCCCATGTTACTCACCATGTTGTAGCTATGGAAAAATAGCTAAATAACATATTTTAACAAAAAGCTCTATTAATGCAATACTTTTCAAGTTACAAGTCATTTAGAGCATGATTTCATAAATTTTAACGCATAAAAATTATTTAAAGAATTCATAAAAATGCTGAAGAAAGTTCCAGGCCTGACACTCACACAAGGCAATCTTCTAGTGGCCTAGTACATACATGTATATACTAGATAAGAGAGAAATCCCTGGAATAGTCATTGAGAAAATTGAAATTTGTTGAAATTTTCACACTTAAGGTGGGGGTAAGACACTTGTAATGGCTCTTGCAAACAGACAAACAAAGAGATCTGCATGCCTTGAAAAATGTTTCATCCTCGATAAATACAGTATCTTTTAAAAAACAGCATGTCTCCAGGCCTTGTACTTTTGGAGGAAAAGTTGTTCACATGGACGCAGATGCCGCAGTGATGCAATAATGCCATAATAACAAGCTGCAGCCCAGTCAACAAATTTCATTTTTCCTGGAATTTGAGAAAAATTTGTTTTGTGAGATTATTTCATTTATGCTAAAAAGATGATATTTATACTGTTTAAAAGAGTAGTTCCAGAGTTACAGCGTTGTGTTATATCCCCACTAAAAATTTTTGAATGTCATAACCAGTCTTTTCAGGGGGTGAGATTGTGGGTTCCGGGGTTAAAAATTCAAGATTTCCCAGATATAGTATAACACATCTCCCAGTGCGCAAGGTATTTCTCACTGTTTTGACACATTGTGTCAATTTGTGTCTTTGCAGACATCATTTTTTTCTTTCAATGCATAACGTTTTCAGTAAGATTTGCTAAGGTACATTCTAGCATTGGTTGTTTTTGGATGAGGTGTGTCATAGCTCTTGCCTCATGTGTAATCACACCTAACAATGGTACAGGTAAACAACTAGGAAAGCTCTTGAACCCATTTTATTTTAAAATATTATCTTCAGTGTTATTTATATTACATGCATATCTACACTTTCAGTTACACATGTTGCATCATTTGGTGGATTTTAATTGAAAAAAGGCATAAATACGATGTTAATGTGAACACAGCTTAATATCTCCTCAATATTTCCTATACATTCTGTCATATCAGAACATTGGTCATTTCAGAGTTTTCACAATGACAGGAATCGTTAAATATGGATAAGTTTATCCTTGAGGGCAAAGTTTTTTTTTGAGATTTTGGCTGTATTATCTTGTCTGTATCCTTATACCATACCAGATTATCTCATTCACTTGAATGATTCAGATTTAACATAGTTTTTAACACAATGCAACACAAAGCATATAGTTTGGATCATGACAGGTAGTTCTGGGGATGGAGCAGAGCTGTTTATACAAGATGGTCCACATTCAGCACTACCAAGCAGCTATCACTTTTTTCCACTTCAACTCAGGATGGGAATTTAACTTTGGGAAAACAACCCATAGACTTAACAGGTTCTGTCATATAAATGGATATTTTCTTTAACGCACTTGTCAAAATGGGAGAGAAGGACTACATTTTTGTACACTATTTTTCAAGCGTTACAGGTGCAATTGTTATAATCGTACGCAAATTTTGCTTGCATTCCTTTGATCTGTGAGAATACCCCACTGATCAAAGGGGGCACTAGTTCCAATTCACTGTTTAATTGTGACCCATTAATTGCATACCTCTTACATTAAATCTGCTATCTGCTCAGGCCTTTAAAAGTCTACACGGGTATATATGTGTTTTAAAGTGTAGCCCCCCCCCACCAGGTGGTGGGGCTGGGTAGGATTTACTTGAAAATTCTCCATCCCAGGGAGGGGGAGGATCTGCTTTTACACCGGGACCTAAGGTCACAAGTTTGCTATCCACTGTTCCATTATGCCTCCCACATACATGGAATCACAATGAAGATGAAGCATTGGGAAAGCAGCCGAACTTTCTATATTTCTTACAAGCAACCCTCCTTTTGAGAACAAAAAAAAACAACTTGTATATTTTCCCATACAATTGCAGAGGTTACAAACATGAGGAATAACAGTCCCATGAATAATGCTTTACTTGTGTCTTGTTGTTATTGACTACTAGTCATCCGAACAAATCGCCAGATTGCCTGACTTTTTGTTGTAACCAGCCATTTATTTTCCTGTAGTACAATGTCTGCTCGGCTCACACAATGGAATGCAATGAACCCTACATGAAATAAAGACTGATCAAGTCACACGCCCACTGAAAGGATCTGGATGTATACCAGTCACCCACAGCTCTCACCCTGTGAAAACCACAAAAGGTACCTGCTATTGTAAGTCCAAACTCTCCCTTAAATTATGTCGAGCTTATTAACAACTCGCTGCATCCTCCCTGTAGGAACTGATGGTTCTTAGCTTTAAACTATTCAGTAAAATCAGTAAAGTAACTGGAATCATTTCAGTTAAGTTGCTTGAGCCTCATATCATTGTAGAAGTATTTAACTTTGCGGCAGAATATGCATAGTACATGTATGTATTGCTTATTTCAGTTTTAGAGCTACAAATCTGTATCAATGATTATGATAGGCCAGATGTTGAGTTCATTGCTTACAATATTTGTGCACCTAATTGAAACAAATATGCAAATCCAAGAAGTATTTTCTACTTATTTTTTTTTATCTATTAAAATGTTTGACAGTGACAAAAGGAATTCAGATATGTATACTAATTCACATATTAATTTTCCGCATAATCTTCTGATTTTTTGTACTTATTCTTTAACAGTAGGAGTTAAGTTTTATACTAGAAATATAGATTATATGATAGGAAAACAGCCATCACTAGTTTGAATAAAACAAAAAGCTAGTAAAAGGTAAAGATAAAGGCTTGTAAAATATATAAATGGGGTTCTCATGAGTGGTAATACATAACTACAAGTCATATTAAAAGGTATAGCAATATTTAAGTGAAACTCATAAGGGTCATAATATTGACCTTGAAAGGTAAGAAGGGGCAAAAAGCCATATCACTAGGTTTGAAACAAGGCTTGAATAGCCAAGAAGAAAATGCTATGATTTTCAGAATCCCAGGCCATGGCTACCTCCCAGTACATTTCATAGCTCTTATATTTTACTTTCAAAAGCTAGATCCTCACATCTAGGGTATATTAAAATCAGCCAACCCAAGTGTCTTTGGTATGCTTATCCAGTGACTGTTTAAATCTGTTTTTATGAAACAAAAAACTTTTAAAAAATCTTACCAGAGTTTGTATCACATCTCCATTGCACCACACTTCACCTGATGCTATTGTGAACATTACAACAGTGCGCGAACCATCCAGGATCCAATACCATACTACAGTCTTTTCAGTAGACTTTGGTGGATTAAATTGGGCAGGAGCGCTAAATAAAAGACACAAAAAATGAAGGATGTTATAAGGTGGATTACCAATATTTTAATTACCACCCATATTCATATTTATAATGAACAAACAAGGGCTAGGATATTGTAATCCTGTCCATTTGTTTACTTGTTTGTCTACAAACATAACTAAAAAAATTTACATACAATCGGGTCATACTTTCACACAAGGGGATAGATACAATAGAGATTTTTTTTAGATATGTATCCACATTGACTAAAACTTTTACAGAGGTTTTATTTTATAAAAAGTGGGTCTACACTTTGATAGGTCCTGCTCCTAAATCAGACTTCTGGAGGTCACTTTTTTGGATTTTTCGGGTTTTTTTTTTTGGTCAATGAACTTTCATGGATTTATGCTTCGAGTGATGAATCTGCCTTCCAGTGTGCTCTACTGGTGTTTCTGATTGCTTCCAAACTCTGATGTCAGTGCCCTACTGATGGCTTTGCAGCGTGCTCCAGTAGCAGGTTGAAGACTTGTTGGCCTTGTTTAATGTCATTCTCACAAATGAAATATATCGCAATGACAATTTTAATACCATAGAAATTACTACAGAATGGAAACAAGCAATTAGTGCCCGTGAACGGGCTCTGTGTCAGCTGACTGTGTGTTTTGAGTTTCACAGTAGAAGTGAATGAAGAAAAGGACACAAAAGTTGTGCCCTGCAAATGGGTATTCAGAAGAAAAGTATAAAGTTAACTCTTAAGATGTAAAAAGTTGGTGAATAACATTTTAAAATAAATAGATAAGTTTTTAATTAACTAAAATAAATAAATAAAGAAAGAAAATACTGTAAATGCAACAGATTTCAAGTTACAACTGATTTCCTCAACAGTAAGAATCTCAAAGTTACTTTTGCTCAGCTATGCAATGAGCTACAGGTCTGCAATTTTACTATATTATAGCTGACCCAAAAGTAGGTGAGTAACTAAAAGAAAATTCTCTAAATGCAATAACTTTCAAGTTACAACTGATTTACTGAACAGTGAAAACCTGAAAGTAGCTATTTCTCAGTTATACAATGAGCTACAGGCCTGCAATTTCACTATGTTATAGCTGACCCATAAGTAGGTTAATAACACATTTAAACAAAATTCTCTAAGTGCAATAGTTTTCAAGTTACAACTCATTTACTCAACAGTGAGAACCTCAAAGTAACTATTGCTCAGCTATATAATGAGTTACAGGTCGACAATATTTCTATGTTATAGTGGACTAAAAATTTGAAGAATAACATAATTAAACAAAATACTGTAAATGTAATATTTTTCAAATTACAACTGATTTACTCAATAGCTATATTTTGAAAGTAGTTATTGCTCAGCTCTGCAATGAGCTACAGGTATGCCAGTTCACTATGTTATAGCTGACAGAAAAGTAAGTGAATAACATATTCAATCAAAATACTGTAAATGCTATAGTTTTTAAGTTACAACTGTTTTACTCAACATTGAGAACCTGAAAATAGCTATTGCTCAGCTATTCCATGAGCTACAGGTCTGCAATTCCACTATATTATAGCTGATTCAAAAGTACATGAATAACATATTAAAACAAACTTCTCTAAATGCAACAGTTTTCAAGTGCAAAAAATGCAATCAATTTACTCAACAGTGATAACATGAAAGTAGCTATTACTCAGCTATGCCATGAGCTACAGGTCTGCAATTTTACTATATTATAGCTGACTAAAAAGTTGTTAAATAACATATTTATACAAATATCTGTAAATGTAATAGTTTTCAAGTTATAACTAATTTACTCAACAATAATAACCTCAAAATAGCTATTACTCAGCAATGATATAAGCAACAGGTCTGCAAATTTACAATGTTATAGCTGATCCAAAAGTAGGTGAAGAACATATTTAAAGAATATACTCTAAATGTAATAGTTTTCAAATTCTAATTGATTTATTCAACAGTGATAACCTCAAAGTAGCTATTACTCAGCTATGCAATAAGCTACAGGTCTAAAATTTTACTATGTTATAGCTGACCAAAAAGTAGCTGAATAATATATTTATAGTTACAAGTGACTTTACTCATTACGGAAGTTACTGAAAAGTCAAAAAGTAGCTATTACTCACTTAGCAATTGGGATAGACTCCCAAGTTACTCGCCATGTTGTAGCTACGCAAAACGTAGCTGAATAACATATTTAACAAAATGCTCTAAATGCAATACTTTTCAACTTATAAGTGATTTAGTGCATGATTTCAGGAAGTTTAATGTGTTAAAAATTATTTTAAAAACTCATAAAAAAATTAAGAAAGATCCAGGCCTGGGGCCGATTTCATGAAAGGTCTCAGACTTAGCCCAGTGCCCCAGTATCAGGCTGAGCCACTGGCTCAAATCTGAGCCTTTGGGCTCAGCTAAGTCTTTGTCTCAAATGGTTTTCACAGAAGGGGTCTCAGTTGAGACCAAGCTTATCAAATAACCACAGTGGTTTTCTGTGTCATGTGACCATTTTTTGTAGTCAAAATATATTACTGATGACATATATGTTCCTTGTTTGACACATAATATCTCTGGTCAAATACCATTTTTTAATATGAAACCTTGTAAACATGTAAAAACACCCAAAGACTACATCAGGGGGTTGTTTTATATACTTGTACCCTATTTTCAGCCATTTCAAATTTTGGAGTGAAGAAAGAATTATGGCGGCCATATTTGAGCCTTTGTTTACACAACTTAAGCCCACTTTCTGCCAGTCTCAAGATTTGAGCCAGTGGCTCAGCCAAAGCTAAGGCTGGGACCTTTTGTGAAATCCAATAAGGCTGAGCCCATGGGCTCAAGTAAAATATTCATATAATTTGAGACAAAAGTCTTAAGTTTGAGCCTGAGACCGGGCTAAGACCTTTCGTGAAATCCACCCCTGATACTCACACAAGGGAATCTACTTGAGGCCTAGTACATATATGCAAGATATGAGAGATATACCTGCAATAGTCAATGGGGAAATTGTGATAAAGTGTTGAAATTTTCACACTTAGGGTAGGAGGTATCTTACCTGTAATGGCTCTAGCAAACAGACAAACAAACAGATCTGCATGCCATGAACAATTTTTTTTATCTTTGATAGATAAGGTAATTTTAAAAAAAACAGCAAGTCTCTGGGCCCTGTAGTTTTGGAGGAGACGCGGACGCGTTCGTATATGTTGCAGAGTGACAACATAATGTCAGCTGACTGACATGTCAGCTGACATAAAAAGTGTCATACAACAGTGATATGCTGAAATATTAGCGCCCCTTTCAAACACCTGTGCATATGGTTTCTATGCAGTTTGTCAGATACCATCATTATATGAGAAAGAAAATAGCTCATTTGAATATAGAATGATGGCTGTGGTATGATTGATTCAACAGTGTTTGTTCAAAACCGTGGTCTGTGCCTTTCTGACAACATTCTATGGCAAAGCTTTCTTTGTTGAGGCTCTCAAACAGTTTATATATCAAAGGAATTAAGTGCAGAGTTTTAGTTCACACTTATATATAATCTGCAATGAATGAAAAAATTACTTTGCCAGAGTGAATTTCAATATTACTGGTAATTGTATAAGTAAATTATAGAAATTAGAACAATAATTTGCTATAATGTTATCTGTAAACCATAATGCCTACATTTGATGATCATTCTTATTCCCACATAATTTTTGGCAAGCCGATGGAGCTGCTGCTTTTAAATAAGCACAATAGGTCCCTCCTAATGAATAATGGGAACCCATCAAAATATTTGAACAATATTTGATATAAATTTTCAACTATATGCTTCATTCTAGCTTTAGAATCTGTTTCAGAGATAGAATCTAGTTCTCAGTCCCCAATTCTCCTGTGTCAGAATGGAGATCTATGGGGAAGGTAAATAGTGAGCCTTCACCTCATGATTAATAGCATTCTAATCAATGAGGGAACACTGTATAAACACAAAATTATGTTGTCTAATTGTCCAAACCATTCAATATTGTATAGATTCAATTACACAAAAGAAACATGGGTAGCTGGGTGGTTAACAAACTTAGTCACTTAACCCCTAAATCTGTGGTCCTGGACTTGAATTCAATTATAAGCAATTTGTGGAATATACTTTGGGCCTTCCGTTATGTGACCTTATTCCCACTTACACTACTGGCGATTTTCATTAAATGGAAACACACAAAAGACAGAATAACACAAAACAGTGAGTAAAGGCAGCAGAACAGATACAGAAATGATAGGAGACCCTACAGTTACCCTACAGAACTTGACACCTTCAATAGCAGAATGAAATTATGAACAATTTAAAACCTCAAGTGTGTATCCAAAGAAAAAAAGGAATGTCCAGCAGGCAAAGTTTACTAAGAAAAGTCTGACAGTACATGGATGAAAGAAGAGGTATTTAATTGACTATATATAGGTAATACCATCTGCAGTGTGACTGGGGCATTAATTTTGAAATGAATTTAACAGAATCACTTTGACTGAAAGGGTATTTATGGTATCATGGTACATATAGTGAACAAGGTATTTCCATAATTATGTGGTTTTCAAATTGTCAGTTTCTGGTTCCAGAGAGAAACTGTAACAGTTCATTAATTTCCAATTTCCAGTAATTAGACCTCAAATGTGTCACGAATATGTACTAAATCTGGCATGAATGCATATGAAAGTCAAAACTTGGTTTTGTTACATCCAATCCGACAACAAAGTTTGTAGCAAGACAGACCCTGGATTTGAACCCATTTGAAATCAGTGCCCAATAAATAAACATCAATTTTGGTAACCGAGTCCTCTTGATCGTACATGGACTTAAAGCAAACTCCAAATGGATGTGACAAGTTTATTTGATTCAAGCAGGTGGCTTGCTTTCAGAAATGTTTGAATTGGTTGTGTTATGTCTTGTTCACCATCTACATGACTGAAACTATATAACATAATAAGTCCCTACCAGTATTTTCCTACACCATCAAAATTGCCATTCTGAGAAAATTATTTCAATTTTAAAATTCTTTTCCTTTCAGTGTTTGTTTATTTGGGGTTTTACGTCGCTTTCAACACTGTACAGGTCATATCACGACGGGTAGTTGGAAGGGCAGAGGAAACCAGTACATATAGTTCGCTAGGGTTCTGTACTGTAAACTGCCGACCAACGGCAAGCAACTACCAGCTTTCCCACTTACGGCCATGACGGGGATCGAACCCCGGCCACAGAGGTGGGAGGCGAGATCCTTTCAGTGAGACTAGTGCTAACTAATACATCAATAACCCTATCAACAGAAACAGATGTGATGCTCATACTTCTCCAATCAAACGTCTTAAACGTCTCAAACGGCAATGTTAGTATTGTTCATCAAACTGCCCTTAAGTTTTACTTATTTTTTCATAGTTCTAATATGAAACACGTGTATTACTAATGAAGGTCAAACACTGACACTGTAGTGGTAACATATTCCTAATTTACTAGGAAAGTTTAGAAACATAATGGTTGCAGCATGGCCAAAAACACCTAGTGTGACAGTAGTTGTGCACATTTTTAAAATATCTAGGACAAATGAGAAAGAGAAATTTTTATACCCCAGTACATTTACAAGGATGCTCTGTCATAAATGTTCGATATAGCAGAACATAAAATTTAATGCTGCAAGACCAAATATAAGACCCCTGTGTCTTCTTTGATATGACCAAGCTATGCTATTGGACTCTGAGTCATTCACCTTGTTATTGTTCAGTTGTGCCATAGAGTCTATCAATTGATGGAGATTAAAGGCTATAAAAGTCCACATTAGATTAGATTAGAAATGGAAACTTATTTATGTTGTATTTGTATTCTTCAGTTCATTCAAATGAGACCTTGGTCTCTCACACAACCATACAAAGCTAGTCAAGTTACATCAATCTGCACACTACCCCATCAATAGAATCAATTTGGTATTTATTCCGAAAAAAGGAATCTCTGGTTGGAGTAAACTGCAGAACAATACTCTGGCTTATCTCTGTACTATTTGGTTGAATGGTAAGAGTACAATAGTGAAATAGAGCATCTAAATGGAAGAGCCCATTATAACAAGGACACAGTAGCAGAGCAAATATGAGGGATAAACAATCAGGACTGATTGTGTTAGCAGTTTTTTTGGCCTACTGGATACATTGAGTGCAGATTACGAAAATATGACATTGTCAAAGGACCTTTTATACATAAATAAGGTCCTTCAACCTATTGATGAAGAACTTCTGTGACAGAATAATTTCTCAGTACTACTGCATGCCTTTCCCGAAATTATACTCACTGGAAACTTATATGGTATTATGTGGAATTTCGTGACCATCAACTAATAATGATTCAATTTCTCACTTACTGAAAGGGTTAAAAATTATAACGACCACCATGTGACTGAGCCAGGTTTTTAACACTGCTGCTGGGGTTGTAATTTGGCACACCAATCAAATTGGCACAAAAATTAAGTAAATAATAAAACCTACTCTAACTGGAGAATTCTTTCAGCTAAAATTTTTTATTAATGCTCGACGATAGGAGAGGGTTACTGTAATCAGTTCATTCTGTTTTGTCTATCTTTCTGTCTGTGCACCGGTTTGTCGTTATAAATCAAAAACTATAACATCAATCAAACTCAAATTTTGTGGGCAGATGTCTCATGGGTACAGACGTATTCCTCCAAATTTGATAAAATTTGAATGAAAAGTAAAATCAAGAGACAGTTTTTCTTATTTTTAACTAGGATATACAGAGAAACTGATTCTCTTCATCACCTATGTAAAAAATCAATAGTTTGCTTTCTGTTAATGTCATTACTTCATGCATGTCACAGTGTAACTGTTACTGTGAGGTCACAAACCTAGCTCGTGATACTTGCTGTTTTTAAGTAAAACTATATATAGCGTTTCGATGCAGTGTATCCCCGGACAGGACATGGTCGAAGCATGACATACAGTGTATTATGCTTTCATGTTTTCAGTAATTTGGGGGAAGATTACAGATCACTGGCAAGTTAAGAAAAATTAGAGAAAGTTATTGGCAGGGTGCATACTCCTGTATACAGCTGAAAAGTGTGACCACAATGTGTACTGGGTACAAAAATGGGTGGCTGAGGAAGGGGAAGTGGACCTTGAAGGAGGTATCTAAGGTCAAATCTGACCCCACCAAAAGATTTAGGACACATGATTTCCTATAGGTTGTCTTCACATCCAAAACATCTCTGACCAATAACAACGGAGATATAGGCCATTATAGGTATGAAAAACAACATTTGACCTTGAAAGAGGGGTCCAAGTTCAAATCTGAAACCAGCAAAAGATTCGCGGCACATGATTTCCTATAAGTTGTCTTCACATCCAAAACCTGTATGACAAATAACAAGGAAGATACGGGCTCCTTTAAGTTTGGTCACCTCAGATTTTCAAATTCATTGCCATAGCAACCAACATAATTGAACAAACTGGACCAAATGTTAGCCAGGCAAGATTTCATAGCAGGGAAGATATCTCGAAACCTTGGTAAAGATAGGTGCAACAGATTTCCAGCTATAAGTGATGGTCAACTGTCAAAGTAGCTATTACTCAGTTAGCTATGGACCTACAGCTCTAAAAATTTGCGATGACAGAGTACATTTAAAAGTACATGAACAACATATTTGACAAAAAACCTCTAAATTTAACAGGTTTGCAGATATAAGTGATTTACTCAATGGTGAACTGTCAAGGTATCTATTACTCAGTTAGCTATGGACCTACAGCTCTGAAAATTTGCCATGACACTGTGCATCAAAAAGTAGCTGAACAACATATTTGACAAAATTATTGTAACTCTAACAATGATGAAGAAAAATATCATTGACTCATTTTGGTCATGGTTAAAAACTGAATATAGCTATTACTCACGTAGCTATGGAGGCAGACCTCTGAAAAAGTTACCACCGTGTAGGCATGGATAAAGTAGCTGAACAACATATTTTACCAAAATGTTGTAAATGCAGTCATTTTTGAGTTATAAGCACTTTACTCAAAGTAGCTACCAGTGCTATTACTCACTTAGCTATGGACCTATGCCATACATAATCTCCTGTCCAGCAGGCCATCTAGAGATAATCAACATGAGCCAGTAAGTTATGCAGCCAATAATAAAGGAGTTATATGGCCTCACAGTCTTCTACAGGCATATACATACAGTAAAAGGTACCATTTTGAGTCATTTTAGCAGGCCTAAGGTGACCTTGAAAACAATAGCTAAGGTCAACAAACTGGATGCTGGTACTGCATCATGTACTCAACCTCCAAAGCCATTTTCAATAGTTTCCATGCAATATAGTCAGTATTAAGTGTGAAAATATATCCAATAAGGCCAAAAATGGCCTCGGTGAGGTACTTTGGCGGTCTGTGGATGACCTTCAATGAAGAGCTTCAAGGTCAAATTTCTGTATGCTTACAGAGGACATAGATATGTATTATGTATACCACCCATAGTATGATCTAGCTTTCTGTATATGAGAACTGGGCCAAAATGTGAAACAAGAGGAGAGTGCCCGTGAACGGGCACTGTGTCAGCTGACTGAGTGTTTTTGATTTGTGAAGGTGATTAGAGGACAGAATAATTATCAGGAAAAGGGCTGTACAGAAATACAGTAAATGGTAACTGAACAGCAAGTTCGAAAGAAATTCTGAAGCTGACAGAAGAAAAGGATAAAAAAGTTGTGCCCTGTAAATGGTATTATGAAGGAAAATAACAAGGTAATTGTTTAAGTGTAAAAAATAGGTTAAAACATATTTAAAGAAATACTACAAATGCAATATCCTCGTTCGACCTTGAAGAAGGGGTCCAAGGTCAAATCTAACCACACAAATACATTCCCAGCCCATGACTTCCTATGGTTTACCATTCCAAACCTCTAGGACCAATTATAAATGAGTTTATAAGCACTTTTAAGCTTGGCTGTCCTCATTTGACCTTGAAGGAGGGGTCCAAAGGTCAAATCTGACCATACCAAAAGATTCCGAGCCAATGATTTCCTATGGGATGGTTTACCATCCCAAATCTCTGTCACCAATAATAAGCGAGTTGTAGGCACTTTCAATTTTCACTATCCTCATTTGACCTTGAAGGAGGGTTCCAAGGTCAAATCGGACCATATCAACAGATTCACAGCCCATGATTTCCTGTCTGTTTACCATCCCAAACCTCTGGGACCAATAATAAGCGAGTTATAAGCACTTTTAAGTTTGGCTATCCTTGTTTGACCTTGAAGGAGGGGTCATTGAAGGTCAAATCTGACCACACCAAAAGATTCCCACCCCATGATTTCCTACAGGTTGGTTTATCATCCCAAACCTCTAGGATCAATAATAAGGGAGATATAAGCACTTTTCATGACTGACAAAAAACACCTGTGGCGGCCATCTTGTTTCTCAAAATGAGGCCAAAAATATTCCCAGACAACATTTTATGGTTATTAATATATACTGCAAACTTAAGAAAGCTAGCTATAATATTTTTTTTCATCAGAGCAGTAATGGTGAAATCTCTCTCTACACACTGCGGCTATCCAGTGGATACAATGATTTACTCAACAGTGAGAACCTGAAAGTAGCTATTGCTCAGCTATGCCATGACATAGAGGTCTGCAATTTCACTATGTTATAGCTGACCAAAAATTCTGTGAATAACATATTTAACAAATTACTCTAAATGTAATAGTTTTCAAGTTACAACTGATTTACTCAACAGTGAGAACCTCAAAGGAACTATTACTCAGCTATGCAATGAGCTACATGTCTGAAATTTTACTATGTTATAGCTAACCCAAAAGTAGGTGAAGAACATATTTAAGCAAACTACTGTAAATGCAATAGTTTTCAAGCTACAACTGATTTACTCAATAGTGAGAACCTGAAAATAGCTATTGCTCCGCTATGCCATGAGCTATAGGTCTGTAATTTCACTATGTTATAGCTGACCCAAAAGTAGGTGAACAATATATTTTAACAAAATACTACAAATGCAATATTTTTCAAGTTATAGCTGATTTACTCAACAGTCAGTACCTGAGAATAGCTATTGCTCAGTTGTGCCATGAGCTATAGGTCTATAATTTCACTATGTTATAGCTGACCCAAAAGTAGCTGAATAACATATTTGCACAAATTTCTGTAAATGCAATAGTTTTCCAATTATAACTGATTTACTCAACAGTGAGAACTTCAAAGTAGCTATTACTCAGCTATGAAATGAGCCACAGGTCTGAAACTTCACTATGTTATAGCTGACCCCAAAATAGGTGAATAACATATTGAAACAAAATACTCTAAATGCAATAGTTTTCAAGTTATAAGTGATTTACTCAACAGTGATAACCTAAAAGTAGCTATTACTCAGCTATGCCATGAGCTACAGGTCTGAAATTTTACTATGTTATAGCTGACCCAAAAGTAGCTGAATAACATATTTATACAAAATTCTCTAAATGCAATAGTTTTTAAGTTACAAGTGATTTTACTCATGATGGAAGTTACTGAAAAGCCCAAAAGTAGCTATTACTCACTTAGCTATTGAGACAGACACCCAACTTACTCACCATATTGTAGCTATGAAAAAAGTAGCTGAATAACATATTTTAACAAAATGCTCTAAATGCAACACTTTTCAAGTTATAAGTGATTTACTCAACAGTGATAACCTAAAAGTAGCTATTACTCAGCTATGCCATGAGCTACAGGTCTGAAATTTTACTATGTTATAGCTGACCCAAAAGTAGCTGAATAACATATTTATACGAAATTCTCTAAATGCAATAGTTTTTAAGTTACAAGTGATTTTACTCATGATGGAAGTTACTGAAAAGCCCAAAAGTAGCTATTACTCACTTAGCTATTGAGACAGACACCCAACTTACTCACCATATTATAGCTACGAAAAAAGTAGCTGAATAACATATTTTAACAAAATGCTCTAAATGCAACACTTTTCAAGTTATAAGTGATTTACTCAACAGTGATAACCTAAAAGTAGCTATTACTCAGCTATGCCATGAGCTACAGGTCTGAAATTTTACTATGTTATAGCTGACCCAAAAGTAGCTGAATAACATATTTATACGAAATTCTCTAAATGCAATAGTTTTCAAGTTATAAGCGATTTACTCAACAGTGATAACCTAAAAGTAGCTATTACTCAGCTATGCCATGAGCTACAGGTCTGAAATTTCACTATGTTATAGCTGGCCCAAAAGTAGCTGAATAACATATTTATACGAAATTCTCTAAATGCAATAGTTTTCCATTTATAACTGATTTATTCAACAGTGAGAACTTCAAAGTAGCTATTACTCAGCTATGAAATGAGCCACAGGTCTGAAACTTCACTATGTTATAGCTGACCCCAAAATAGGTGAATAACATATGAAACAAAATACTCTAAATGCAATAGTTTTCAAGTTATAAGTGATTTACTCAACAGTGATAACCTAAAAGTAGCTATTACTCAGCTATGCCATGAGCTACAGGTCTGAAATTTTACTATGTTATAGCTGGCCCAAAAGTAGCTGAATAACATATTTATACGAAATTCTCTAAATGCAATAGTTTTTAAGTTACAAGTGATTTTACTCATAATGGAAGTTACTGAAAAGCCCAAAAGTAGCTATTACTCACTTAGCTATTGAGACAGACACCCAACTTACTCACCATATTGTAGCTATGAAAAAAGTAGCTGAACAACATATTTTCACAAAATGCTGTAAATGCAACACTTTTGAAGTTATAAGTGATTTAGTGCATGATTTCATGAATTTTAATGCATTAAAAATTATTAAAAAAATTTATTAAAAAAAAAGTAAGACAGATCCAGGTCTCATACTCACACAAGAGAATCTACCTCTGGCCTAGTACATATATGCAAGATATGAGAGAAATCCCTGCAATAGTCACTGAGAAAATTGTGATAAAAAGTTGAAATTTTCACACTTTTGGTGGGGGTACCCCCCTTGTAATGTCTCTAGCAAACAGACGAACAGACAGATTTGCATGCCTTGAACAATTTTTCATCCTCGATAGATAAGGTATCTTTTAAAAAAAACAGCATGACTCTAGGCCTTGTAGTTTTGGAGAAGAAGTTGTTCACGCGGACGCGTACGCCCACGCCGCAGAGTGATGACATAATGTCAGCTGACTGACAAGTCAGCTGACATAAAAATGGCCAAAATCTGATCTTTAAGAGGCCACCAGTGACCTTAAAATTGAAGGTCAAGGTCACAAAACAATAGCATTCGTGGCATTGTCCATATATACCCACATACCAAATTTGAAAGGTCTAACTAAAATATTTTTAAGTTATCGCATTCGAAAGGAAATCTCTGTGGCGGCGGCAGCGTGACCGTACTGAATCCTAAGTATTCCCGACTTTCGTCCAGGGGTACAAATATTTCTTCTCATTTTATGTCTTGAAATTGACATAAAGATAATAAATTGGGAGGTGGTGTATGCATCATTTTTATTTCTGTTTTCATTTTTTTTTGCCTTTCAATTCTTTGACAGTCCATCACAAAAAATTACCCTGAGTGATTTTCACCAAGAAGTAACTTTTAACCAACTTTTTTGTTTTTGGTGTACTAAGTGTTTGTCTATTTGTCTGTCTGTTTGTTTTCTGGTGTTTAGATTATTGCAGAACTAATGTATAGATCTTCATAAAAAAATTTTGTTGGTAGGACCTGGCCAAAGGAAGAATTAAGTTACTAATTTTCAGGAAAGATCTGGATCATATTTTATAACACTTGCGAGACTGGTCACATCAAGTCGAGCATTTTGCACTCTTGAGTGCATCTTGTTATAGCACTAACATCCCACAAATTACTCTCTCGCTGAATTTTATTTACATGATCCAGCCAAAGCCAAAAACCATGAAGGTGAACTTTACTCCAATTTGACCAAATTAATATTTTAACTTATTTAATTTTGCTTTTAATAAATTAAAATAAATATTCTAACAAAACACAAAAGTTAAACTTCATTGTTCCATCCATTGCATGCAATAGTAGCTGCTTGCTACTGGATAAAACAATTTATATACGGGAAATTTGACCATGGCTGTCTGCCAATGAGATTCACTGACAGAGCCAGGTCCTGGTAGAATGGCACTTGCAACAGGATTGTTAGTGTGTATACACTAGGTATATCACAGCACTTCCTATTTTATTATCACAGCGGCTCATATTATTTTGACATTTGTATGTACAGGAGATACCATTTTATTATTTTGGTTGATTTCTTCATGGCCACTTCTTAAGTCATCACGTTTATTTATACCAGAAAATTATATAACATATAAAGGATAAAATACAAAAAGGCACTGCCAGTTTCCATGAAACATGGGCCAAAAAAGCCTTGTAGTTATAAAGGAAGCTTTCTACTTTTTCCTTGACTATTACATAATAATTGTCAATTTGATATTAAATGATTGAGAATATATTCAAGAATTGACCATTATCTTATAATAAATTGCTCTGCTAGCTCTCTCAGTGACGTAGTGTCTATGGTCCACTGTACATGTGTGCTCAATTTCATACTTTACCTTATGCGAGGGTTTATTTTTCAGTGTGGGGATGAAAATGGACAGATGATTGAATTTAAAAATAATAACCAAAGCATGGATGTGCACTGGTCCATGTCACACTAAGTCACCGGTTTCCTACATTAATTATAATATGACAAAAAGTTACCCAGAATGTACTTTCTTCTTGATCTTGGATTTCTGTTGTGACTGTTTACTTATGGCATGTTTTCCAGCTGTGAGAATAATAGACATTTTGGTTGTCTTCAGGCTCCAGAGATCTCTCTCAATCTGTTAAAAGCTGAAAAGATAATGCATATAAAATTTTTACTTAAAAAAGAGTAACACAGCTTTGGTAAAATGTCATTAATAGATTATGCATTAATTCATTGGGCTACCACCTCTGTGGTGATGGTTATAGAGTAAGAAATCTAAAATTCGCCAGGAATCTAAAATTCAACCACCTCTAAAACCTTAGTTAATTTTATGAAGAAAATGATGTTTTTGTCTAAAAATTGGTATTTTTCAGTTCAAAAAGCCATAATGTACTATACATTCAACAAATCTCACCACAATTCATTTATTTTATTAGTATTTTCACATGTGGCGAATTTCAGATATGTGACGAATTTTAGATTTCTTACTCTACATTCAGGTCATGATAACATGTCAGATCTACTGGTGCTTTTGACCCTACACCCCTTTCACACTACCCGTGGTGACCTGCCTTTGGTGAAACATCCCTGTCCTTGGATCGCCATCTGACTTCTATTTGCAAACTTGCAAGTCAGTGGCGAACCGTCCATTACCTTGTGCATCCTACAGAAGTCTTAAAATGTTTAAAATTTCCGCCTCTGAATTCAGTACCGTGGGCATGCGCATGCGTGAAATCGTCTGCAACACAAAAGTAAGTTTGATGGTGCCTGAAATTTGAATGCTTGAGATCCTATGAGCCATCTAAATCACTAGCAGATCGGGGAGGGGTGGGGGTTCAGGGGCTTGCCCCCCCCCCCCCCCCCCCCCCCCCCCTTGAAAAAATAATGTAAAGGGGTTCAACCCAACGTACAAAATTATTTCTTAAGAGTGGTGTTAAATTTACAGGAAATGCACTATATTTTTACCAAAATTTAATTTTTTCCAGGGGGGCATGCCCCCCCAACCCCCCTAGTTATGGTATGTCTGATGTGATCTCCCACCTTACTTAAAAGCTGGATCGGCCCCGGTAAATAATCTTAATATGGTAATATGCATACTACATACCGTACTCATAGTTTTTTGTATTTTAATCTCTCGCTGGCCAAAGGCTGGGTTCAGGAGATTATGAAACATCTTCCATGCATGTTTGTGTCCACTCATCACGTGTTTATGTAAAACTTTATATATCATTCATTTATGAACACTCCACCAAATTTGCAATGAAAGACTAGGATTTTTTAATTATTTAATTTGGGTTTTACATCACTTTTGACACTGTAGAGGTCGTATTACAATGAGTAGTTTTGTGGCCAGAGGAAACCAGTACATACAGATGGTCAAGGTTCTGTACTGGTGACTGTAGACCATTGGTATGAAACTACCATCTTTCCCACATAAGGTCCAGGATTTGAACTACCAACCTCAGAGGTGGGAGGTGAGTGTGTCAGATGTCAGAGAGAAGAGTTAGCTGTGTAGGGTAAACTTTAGTGAAGAGGTTAATCTTCAGTTTGCATGCAAATCAAAAACAAGGCAAAAAAGATGCTTTTACCTTACAAGGTATACCTTTTATTGCAAAAATGGTGAAATTATCTAAAATATCTATGTGTAATTTGATTGTATCATATTTATAAATGTAGTTAGAAGACTTTATGGCAGGTCTTTACTTCTTCACATGAATATTAAAAGTTTAGTAGACTTTCCAATTCTGTCAAACTTACCAAGTTTCTATCAAGAACTGTGGTTAGCCTTTTATGCATATAAAAGTGCAAAACCGGTAAGGTTAATGAGTGACTATGATTTTTTATCGCAAGTTGTTTGGGGAAATCCAATTTTTAAATTTCAAAATAAATGTATCCACTTTGAAAACTGGATAAAAGGAGGAATCATTTATGTCAAGGACCTGTTTGATATACAGGGAAATTTCCACAACGAAGGTTTTATTTTAAGTAAGATACCCAGCAAAAGAGATTGGATTAGAGAATATACAACTGTAAAAAGGGTATTAAAACCTTATTTAGCACTATTCAATACGTCCCTCGCAAATTTTGTGAACATTAAAAAAACAAATGATATCCTGTTTTATAACAAGAACAAAAATGTTACAGTACCTCTTTTGACATTGAAAAGTAACGATATATATCACACCCTCATACTCAAAATTGCTACAAGGCATTATATGGAAAAAAATTGGTGTTCAAAGTTTGACAAGAAATTTAACCATGATGACTGGAGGTTAATATATAGACGCAAAGTGGGAGGAATTTTATGCAAAAAATTGTCAGAATTTAATTATAAAATCATTCATAATCTTGTTTACACTGGATATATATTGAGTAAATGGAAATTTGGTATTTCAAGTAAATGTGTAGTGTGTGGTGAAAATGAAACGGTAGAGCACATGCTATTTGAATGCGACAGAGTAAAAAATGTCTGGAAAAGAGTAGGAGAATTTTTAAAACTCGATATAAGTTGACATCATATTGTTCTTGGCTTAGATGAAATCAATGCAAAACAAATAAATGTAACCAGGAATAATATAATCACTATTATAACCTATTCCATTTATGCATTATGGGTGAAATGTGGTGAGACCAAAGAAAGTTTTAAATATCTTAATATTACAAAAAATGTGCACAACTATCTGCATTACTATGTGAAAATTTTTCAAAATTTTAGTAAAAAAGAAGAATGGTTTACTTTGTTTTACAAATGGGTAGAAGACATACTTCATATAGTTAATTAATTAGTTTGATTGCAATTAATAATGCATCACATATATAAAAAATTCAAATTTGTATTACTGAAAATCTATTAGAGTAAATTTCTATCTGTTAATAATTGTGTTACTTTTTGACTCATATGATTCATATAACTATTTTATTGAACTGATATACTTTTCTGATACATATGAATGAATATTTTAAATCTATTGGTATCCAAGAACAAAATAATGTCATACTGTGTATGACTTTGCACTGTATATAGGCTTTGATGGAGGGTTTGCTACCCTTGCCCTCCCAAAGTCCTTTTGCACTTATGTAAAAAAGAGTAAATAAATTTAATGGTTTAAAAAAAAAAAAAAAAAAAAAAAAAGGTGTTTACTTTTGTTCAGTTTTCAAAGCATTCGTCAGCTGATCAAACAAGATTAAAGTTCCCTGGTTGCTAGACATTATAAACATACAACTCAACATTCTAAACAATTTGTCAGCACTAATTTATCAATGTATATGTTGTATTGAATGTAGATAACCAGTGAATGTATAGATTCAATGGGTTAGTTATTGAATGTGTACATTCAACGGCTTGGCCATTGAATCTACACATTTTTCTTTCATCCTTTCACTGGGAGTCCAAATATTTCAATATTTCTAGATTAAAGTAAAGCTTATAATAGAGTTTTGTAATGACTTTGATCAGAAAGGCTTGATGCATCATAAATAATCCAATGAAATATATGACATTTATGTCATTACATATATGTTTATTCATTTTAATGCTCTACATTGATCCTTCTTTATGTCACTTCCTGAAATGTAACACTTTTATTCCTATTAATTTAATCACTCATTATTATGCTAAAAATATCCAATATAGGTTATAAACTAAGTCTTTTCAATCAGTATCAGCTTTTCATATTTAATAATTTATACATTCCATGGCTTGGGTCATTGAATGTACACATTCAATGATTTTAGCCATTGAATGTACACATTCCACAGCTCAGCCATGGAATGTATACATTCAATGATTTGATATAATAAGAAAACTTCACAAATGACACATACAGAAGAGATATATCACAAATGAAGATAACAATATTGTATGAGTGTGTAGCACGAGTAGGCCTATTATATTGTTAATCTTCGTGAGCGATATATTTTTCTCTACACGAATAATGAGGGATGTTTTATTATTATTATCCCCCATTTTGTGTGATTTATGGGTTAAATAAATCCATGTTTAAAGAGAGAATGTGATAAAGCCTGTCATATCTACAGGGCACCAGTGAATATAAAATGTCAATCTTGCAATTTCTCAGCTATTTCTGCATGGGTTTTTTTTCAACAAAAATGAGAACGGCTTTTAAATGACCTTTTATTGATATACAGTAGAACCTCGGTTATCCGGCCTTCTATTATCCGAATCTCTACATATAAAACACGGTCAAGCGTGAGCGATAATACAAGATTTTACACAATCTCGGAAATGATGAATTCCAGTGCTTTATAAAACGTACCATTCACAGAGACGCCTAACTTCTTTCATCTTTATCACCATTGTTACAATAGGGGAGGGATTAATTCAATTACACGACCCCGCTACACAACTTCTTTGATAATGCGCCAATCAATGAAAGTGTGTTCGATTGGGTTTCGCAATTTATAATCTCCCGGAGTAGGTTAAAAAAACTGACGTGTAGAAAAAAAAAGACGTCAACAATGCATTTTGTGGGATGATGTTAATCTAAAATTAAAACATCAACAATGCAAGTACCAACCGAACACAACCAGCTCAAGTCCGCGTAATATTTTAAATAAAAATAATAATAACATCCATGGATATGGAGCAAATAAACGACAACTGAAGGGTCACTTATATGACACAAAAATATTAAATTATTTTATTAAGGACCACCAACGTCTATGTTTATTGCATAAAAACGACAATTCTTCAATTATCGCCCCCTCGGTAACCCATAGACCGTGAATTCCGGTTTCCTTCATCTATCCGAACCCCTCGATTATTCGGCCGGATTGTATGTCTCCCATGGGGTTCGGATAACCGAGGTTCTACTGTATAACACATTCTTGTAGGTCACATAGTTTCCGAGGTATAAACAAAAAATCTGCACTTGCTGACCACATTATCCATGGTGCTGTTGTATTCTAAAAAATATATCCCGCTCTGTATATTCCACTTTCTTGGTCAAATACAGTGTGCGGTGGATAATACATATTGTGTAACATATATTTTACAAACATTATGTGCAATTTGTTTCTACAAACCAAAGGGGATCCACCGAAAATTTGCACATTTATTTAGACATTAGTGGCTTTAATTTTAACTAATAGCAGCCCATAATATGTACAACAAAACTCAAGTCGATTCCGGTATTAAATTTCTCCAGGCTTTTTGGAAGAGAAGTTTATTTTATGACTATCAAACAAATTTCAGAATTACATATTCATGAGTTATTTCTTGGCCAAAAAAATCAGTTTTATTCACCCCCCCCCCCCCCCCCCCCCCCTCCAGAACAGCATTCTTTGACTACTTGAAATAGGGAGAAGTTGCTTTAACTTGATGGATGATACAATTAAAATGGGGAAAGAGCTAGAGAACATGAAAACCCAGGTATTCAGACTTCAGTAGAAGGTTTATAGATTACCCTGAATAAATGTGATGCAAGTTTCATGCAAATATTTGTAGCTGTCATCCAAATAAAGAGTTAGGGCCTGAACTGAGGAAGCAATTTATTGACAAAACGGGCAATAGCAGTGACAGGGATCATTTGCATTCTTCTTTAAGGCTTTTGTCAGCATGTTTCCAAAATATTTGGAGTGTACCTACACTATTCTGTTCAAAGAAAAATATCACCATTAGCAAATGTATAGATTATGTACCTGAAAACTGTCTATGTAATAAAGAAAAAGTCATACTCTATAGTAACAGAACACATGCTGAGAAGTGGCATGCTGTTATAAATTGGCCATGCATATGCAATGAGGGGTTTTCAAGACAGCCTGTCTTATTTTTAAGATGGATTTTGTGCTTTATTTTGCCAACGATATTTGCCATTGAGTCATTTGCAAGCACATCAACAAACAATTTCACAAACAGGTTCTTTGCACCAAAATTATCTACATACTAATGACACTGTAACAATTGGTCAAGGACAAGATTATATAAACAACTTATATATTATATACTGTAACATATGTAATTAATGCCCAAGGTTGGTGCCCTTTTTCAAAACTTGGCAACTTTAACAACGAACAGCAATTGCACAACAATTTTTTTCACAAAAGCTAAGCAGTTACCTATTAATGTTTCTTTTAGTCTCTCACTCTCTCTCTAGCATTTTTTATACTTACCTCCTGTAGATACACCAGGTAACAAATATAGTGGATAAAATTACTAATAGAAATGAGTATAAACATTTATATAGTGCAAAATTGATGTAACATCCTCTTATGTGCTTGAGGTTAAAAAGGGAAACTCCAGGCGCATGTTAGGTTGAAAACCAATTTAGCGCCCACCAGGGGGAGATAAACTATGGTGGAGGGTAAATTAGTCTAAACAAGTAGGTTTTTAACTGGCTTCAGAACCCTGTTATTGTGTGCTGTGATTTGTTCCATTCAGCGGGAGAAGTTACTGCAAAACCTCACCTACTAATGGCCTTCTTTGGACAAACTGAGGAAAGAGATAGCCAATTTCCACGAGAAAGACTACTGGTTTTGATCAAGGAAGATAAGTGTGTAGATTGGGACATTTTAATTGTCTTGAATGTAATAAAATTGTATTTAATCAAGATGTGGTGTGAAATGGGGCGCCAGTGTAGTTTTTGAAGATAAGGAGTAACATGGCTTGTTTTATCAAGTCTAAAGACAATTCTACAAAGGGTATTTTGAAGCTAAATAGGAGTTTATCCACATTACATTCATTCACACGATAGAGTAGGGAATTGCAGTAGTCACTTTGACTGCTAATTATTGAGTATGGCAGCAGGGCTGCGATCTCCACACTGAGGAATATATTCGGATGCATCTTTGGTCCTTGCGATGACAGCAGCAGGGACTAATTGAGGTACTTTGTTAAATGTAATTCCCTTGACAGAGGCCATAAAACATTTGCAAAATGTAAACTGAAATATTTGCAACATGGTATACCCAGGAGCACTGAAAGAGAAATAGCATCAGAGATGCCCATACCCCACAGCCTGGGGTAATATTTTTTCAACATCATGAGATATTGAGATATAGAAGTAGTAAAACAGTACAAAGATCGGGATACACTAGCGGTACCCCCCCCCCCGAAAAATAATGTAAAGGGGTTCAACCCAAAGTACAAGAATATTTCTTGGGAGTGGTGTTAAATTTACAGGAAATGCACTATATTTTTACCAAAAATT